>OZ014429.1:1635652-2923947 GCA_963966015.1 Aphidecta obliterata | reverse complement strand
CCCACAGTCGATTATGCTAGCAATATACTGGAAATATGAGCACTATTTGTCAATATTGCAATGCTCTGAGATATCGAAACGAACCCCCAGGATTATGTTGTTCGAATGGAAAAATTAAATTGCCATAAATGACAATGTCACCCGAACCTTTGAATTCGTTAAGTACTTTCAGGACAAAAACCTCTATCTAAACATTTCTTGTAGAATATTCAGCATTACAATAGTGTGTTCAAAATGACATCATTTGGTTCAAACATAATTGAGGGGAGAGGTTTCAATCCAACTTTTAAGGTACTTTTTTCTATATCGAACATCTCACACATTGATCATAACATAATAATATACTGTTATGGAAATTGAAACATGACCATATTTTTAAAAATTTCAAAAATTTAGATCAAAATTAAATTCAAATATATCATCGAAAATTCAAGAACCTTCGTCCATTTAAGTCAATTCAGTAAATTCAATAAATTTATAAATTATTGTTATATTATATTTTCAAAGAGGGTTCATTTTATTTGAATGTAAGAACGGAAATATTATGAAATTAGAAAAGCTGCCGGTTGTGACAATTGAAAAAATGTCAGAGTTGAGAGAGATCTTTCAAGTTGTTTTTTTTTAATGAGATTGAAAATTCTGATACATTCCGTCAAAAAACTGTTTCTTTCCGCAAAATAGCGTACAAATGGGCCGAATTTGAGTTCAAAACAGCACCCCATGAAGTTGCAATTCCTAGTGATACTGAAAATATCGACGTGGCTATAAGGGAAAAGGATCGACAGTACGGTTGGTTTTTCAACAGGGAAGATAAAAGTTTTCGAGGAATAAGGAGAGGTGGTCCAGCGATTGGATTCAAAGAAAGTGTCCAACTAGTTGAAGAAGTATATTTGGACAAGTAATGTGAGTGAACTCATTTGGTTTGGAACGATTTATTTATTCAGAATTATCCATTTTGATAGGATTAGTTTGTTTGAGTTTTGTTGTTAAACTTAAAATTGTTATTTGGTTTCAATTATTTTCAAAATTTAAATAAATTTCATTAGTTAAACAGTTGAGCCATAACAATACCAACGAATATAAAAACTCTTTTGAGACACATAAACAAGGGTAAGGATAAGGGTTAGAGTAAGGTGACCATTCGTACTAATTTTACCAATACAGTACTGGTTTACAGACATTAGTCCTGGTTAGTCATTAAACAAAACCAATACACGAATGGGTGAATTTCCGATAGAGATTTAAAAAAATTGTTCCTGACTGGTCAAAATTCAGATTGTTCTTGTTTCAGGTTAGAAAAAAATGGTCACCTTAGGTTAGAGTAAGGGTATGGGTTAGGTTAACGTTAGGTTAATAATAATCCAACGTCCTCAAACGTCACTTTATATGTCAAAATTTGAAAAATACATTATTATTCATCTATGTGCGAAATTTAATTCCAATCCAATCAGTAGTTTCGAAATTATCAGGAAAAAATATTTTGAACGGCTATATTTACGGAACCCCCCGTCTTATTTGGCTCATTGATGAACGTGACTGCAACATTCGCCCTAGGCCTTTCCGTTCGAAAGTTAAAATTTTCTATGGATTCTATGGTTCTGGTCATGCGATCTTAACAAAATTTTGCATGTAGCTTGAACACGTCACTCAACATTTTAATCTCGATCGAATTCGTTGTTTCGAAGTAATCAGAAGAACAAAATTTCGAACGGCCATATTTACGGAACCCCTGGTGGAATTCTGCCCATTAACGCACTTAACCTTATCCATTCTAGACACCTATTCGCGAAGTCGCTCTTTAGAAGAATGCATTACTTCAGGAAATTTCTGTAAAAGCTCAGGTTATAAGCTTTGAATACATCGAACTAGTACTGTACTATATGAACGATAGTTCTTTTATTCAACGCAAAATTTCTGTTTAATCGATACTACAGTTCAATTATAAGTAAAGTGTTCATTACTGGAAATTGATGTAGAAACTGAAGTTTGAAGCTTGGAATTCTCTTCAGTTTGTTTATTGAACAGGAATTTCCTGTAAATAGTCACGCTTATTTTGCTTTTCGTCACAGTATTATTTCTCTGTTGAAATGACAAACTGCAGTTTGGTTGCATCAACTAATGTAAAACTTGTTATTTCTTCTTGATAGTTCTTTGATTCAACGGGAAATTCCTGTTAAACCGTTACTACAGTTCTATTATGAGTAAAGTAATTCCTGTTTTAGTTTAGTATTAATTACTGGAAATTATTGTAGAAACTAAAGTTTGAATACAACTATTTAGTTCGTTTATTAAACAGGAAATTTCTGTAAACAGTCACGCATATCCCGGTTTTCGTCACAGTATTATTTTTCTGTTGAATTGACAAACTGCAGTTTGGTTGCATCAACTAATGTAAAATTTGTTATTTCTGGAGGAATTAAACGATCGGAATCGTCACGTCAAATCAGCAAATATTCCTGATGTCGCTTATATAGAGGGAATTGCCTGTAGAAGTAACCGAATTCCTGTTGTATATCCTGGAAAATTTCTTTCAGTGTAGTTATGGTTATCAGAATCCTATCCAGCTGGTTGCTTTGCTGATTGATATGTCCCCTTAATCGAGTGATTAAGCAAATATTTGTTGAGTGGAGTTAGAAATAGATACCATATTTAATTCTGAATAAAGCCTTCGATAAGTGGGCAACAGTCTTTATTGACGCCACTGGAGTCCGATAAGGAAATCTATTTCGTTTCCCCGGAAAACAGAAGCCAGGGACGAGGAGAAGAATTCCGAAGCAAGACTGAGTAATTGAATTATTATACGAGTGCAAGAGGCGGTGGAGGTCTGATGCCGTGATTGCGGTTCATGAATTATCGTTTCATATATTTTCTACCCTGACGTCGGGATTTATTCGAGAGTTGAAGGGTCGTGTCATTATACAAAACTGTCGTCAACTTAAGCCTCGTCATGAATAGACGTCGACGAGTGGCTTTAATGGATCGAATTTGGACACAAAACAAAGGATTAACCTAGAACGGAGAAGTGCTGGTCTTACCGCAAAATAGAAATGATCCAAACTGATTTTGTGATGATGCATTCGCATCTTAACCGAATTATTGCTTCTTGCGGGTACGCCACCTTAAAAAAATAATGCTGTAATGGCTAACCTGATGAACATCACTCATTTTTATTTTGTTTGAGGAACATACGAATATCTCATGTTTCATATTATCATTCGAAATACATAAATATTAGCCACGTATACATATATACAGGGTGTTTCCAAATTGGGCGTAAACCTCGGAGGACGTGATAGTATCACACATTTACTATCGTTCGAGCCATATTTATTCATAACCGAAAACTAATTGAGTAGGTACTTGTGTTTTTTTTTTAAATTCTCACTTTACTTCATTTTTCGTCAATTTTTTATACGTTCACCAAATTTGATCATAATTTTAGATTATATTCATCAGAAAAGGATATGGCATGTATGAAAACTATCCTGTATTAGATGTTGAAAAAGAATAAGTATGATTTGAAAGTTGGTATACGAGGAAAATAAGCATCAATTCCAAATATCAATTTGACTGCAACTTTCGAATTCCACAATTTATGTATGAAAAAATTATTCTGAAAACTTGCCAAATTCCTTCTTCATTTCCTAAAAAAGTTTTCGTCAGAATGCATTTTCCTTTCATATACTATGTAAATTTGAACGTCCCGCCAAACTGTGTTGACTAACTCTATCTGAGAGAGAGGGAGAGAAAACAAATGCTCATTGTTTGTAGACAAGTAGAATTATAGTTGGTGATTTTTATTAAAATTAAGGCTATCGACCATTATATTGAATCAGGTTTGTTGATTTGTCATAAAACTGTTTAAATATAGGGTGATTTTTTAAGAGCTTGAGAACTTTTTTTAAAAAAAAAACGCATAAAATTTGCAAAATCTCATCGGTTCTTTATTTGAAACGTTAGATTGGTCCATGACATTTACTTTTTGAAGATAATTTCATTTAAATGTTGACCGCGGCTGCGTCTTAGGTGGTCCATTCGGAAAGTCCAATTTTGGGCAACTTTTTCGAGCATTTCGGCCGGAATAGCCCGAATTTCTTCGGAAATGTTGTCTTCCAAAGCTGGAATAGTTACTGGCTTATTTATGTAGACTTAAGACTTGACGTAGCCCCACAAAAAATAGTCTAAAGGCGTCAAATCGCATGATCTTGGTGGCCAACTTACCGGTCCATTTCTTGAGATGAATTGTTCTCCGAAGTTTTCCCTCAAAATGGCCATAGAATCGCGAGCTGTGTGGCATGTAGCGCCATCTTGTTGAAACCACATGTCAACCAAGTTCTGTTCTTCCATTTTTGGCAACAAAAAGTTTGTTAGCATCGAACGATAGCGATCGCCATTCACCGTAACGTTGCGTCCAACATCATCTTTGAAAAAATACGGTCCAATGATTCCACCAGCGTACAAACCACACCAAACAGTGCATTTTTCGGGATGCATGGGCAGTTCTTGAACGGCTTCTGGTTGCTCTTCACTCCAAATGCGGCAATTTTGCTTATTTACGTAGCCATTCAACCAGAAATGAGCCTCATCGCTGAACAAAATTTGTCGGGCGTAAAGCGCGAAACACATTTCGAACCGAACACTGATTTTGGTAATAAAATTCAATGATTTCCAAGCGTTGCTCGTTAGTAAGTCTATTCATGATGAAATGTCAAAGCATACTGAGCAAATACTAATGCATGAAAATCCTAACCTCAAAAAAATCTGAGCAAATACTAATGCATGAAAATCCTAACTTCAAAAAAATCACCCGTTAGTTAATTAGTTAATTGTTTATTGAAGTTATTTCCTACTGCATCAATCTGTGTCTGATTATAACCTAAAACTTTCAACGTCTCTGATTCCGAGACTAACAACTATTTCTTTAAAACTGCCCCAAACATGAAAATCCAACGGTGTTAGATCCGGACTTCTCGTTGGCCACGAAATAGCGCCTTCCCTACCTATGCACCCTCTAGAAAACAATTCGTTCAAAAACATACGTAAGTTTAGCCTATCCTTTTGGAAAATGATTTCACGCCTGTCAATCAAGGGAACCTAGTCCAAAAAACTGTCCATATTTGTTCTCAAAAATTCTTCTTAATTTTCTCCGTTTAAGTTATCAGATAGATAGTAAGGACCTATCAAAAGATCAGCTATTGCTCCCATCCAAACATTAACGCTAAATCACTATTTTTAAGCCGGACATTCAGAAGGTTGTTTATAAAAAAATCTGCTGAAACGAAACTGGTGACTGCAATCTAACGAAAACTTTTTAAGGGAATAAAGAAAGAATTTTCTGAAATGTTTTCTGCATAACTACATTGTGGAATTCGTATATACAATTTCCCACAAGATTAAGGGTGACAAGAAATGTCTCGATATGGAATCGAGGAGGTTGTACCACTCACTGAGATAGTTTCTAGTCCCTAAAGTCCATTTCATTTGAGAAGAGAAGGAGGTTTGTTAGACATAGTACAGTACACTTTAGAGCCATGAGATGGTAAATTCATATTACCACATCATAAAACAGGAATTGGAATGAAATTTCGCACATATATTCGGAATTAATATTGCATTGAATTCCTTGAGATATAGAAATGTCCAAAATTAGAGGAGTGGTCTGTATGAGGGGGGAAAATCAACCTGGTTTCAGGTATTGGATAAATACAAAAAATTAGAACTGATCTAGAAAATATATTACAGCGGATATAAAATGTTTCACCTTTTGAAACAAGTGAGAAAAGACTTACATGGAGGGTTTTGTAGACTATTTTTCTGTTCTCTGTTCTTTCCCGCTGATGGCTGGGGGGTTCAAAATATAAAGATCATAGACCACAGAATGTGCTCTGCCGCTCTTCTTTTCCTCAAGCAATTGAGGTTAGGGTGCGCTGACATAAAAATTGAGACCTCCATGCGCATACCTATGTGAAACATAGGCGTCGACCCGAAGTGTAAATTTTTTCCAGATTGCATAACTAGAACCATTTTAAATTACAACGAATTATTGAATAAAAAATCCTTATATTTCTGTAATAGCTGATTCGGCATAATTGACAAAGAGCTGCCATCATTTTTTCGACATCTGTCAAAAATTTCTTCAATTGATTTCTGAAACTGGAAAATGCGAATCTACCTACAAGGTGGATTAACGAGCGCTCAAAAGCTCCTGACTTCACGGCAGGGCTTTTTATAATTATTTTTTTTGTGAAGGAAATACTTTGAATATTTTTTCCTGAAAAGAGCGACAAATGAGATATTTGCTAAAAACATAAGTGGATCTAGGATTTGGTTCGAACATCTTCCCCAATCCTAGGTCCTATCGAAAATGAGGTGATTCCAATAGTTGAAGAATCTTGGTCTTCTCCTAGAAAATGCCTATTGAGAACTTGCATCAAATATTGTGGACAAAAGTCTATAATGTGCCCACTCTATTCTGACAGAGGGTACCTTCCTAGAAATGTAATTTTACTTGTTTCTTTCCGGTTTTCAGTTTATTTTGTCTGCTTGCTTAGACCAAGGGACTATAGGAAAAATACGAAAAAAAAAGTCATAAACTGACAAAAACTAAATGGGAACAGGTGCAAGTTGTTTGCAGTGGTTCTTTATCATGTAGTGGTTTCCACTGGAATTTATAATCTCAACATTAGGAATCGTGGTCTGATAACGGCTTCTCCTCACAGACACATCCGACAGATCCTTCACTTTCACTATTCATAAACTTCACAACCATCATTCATCATACATTCATCAATTATAGCATTTGGTTATAGGCGTCGAGGCCGAGGAGAACTATTATGTACAGGGGGTAAGCAGCGCGTCGCTAGGTCGTTCATCATGATTTATTATAAATCCTCATTTTGTACTCAAGGCTCTTTATATGAATCGAATTTCATTAGTTTTTTCTCTCATTTGTTGTAAAGCTTAGTGCTTGTTTTTGTTTCATTTTCCTTAGGGTTTGAGTAGAAGAACAGAGGGTTACACCTATTTGAAGTGCCCTGTTCATTTCATTTTTTTCGATAACGACCTATTATTATTTCTATAGCTATAAAAAAAAATCAACCAATTCATCCTACACTATGTGAATGGTAAAAATCTAGAAAAGCACTGCCTTGGAGTCAGGAGCTTCTGAGCGCTCGTTCTTCCACCTTGTAGGTAGATTCGCATAGTCCAGTTATAGAAACAAATTGAAAAATTTTTCGACAGCTTTCAAAGAAAGGTTCGAACTAAGGCGAAACTCCAGACTTCACGACTGAGACCAATTTCTTTTTCGATGATTCGCTAGAATTTTCTATGGTATCTATGGTCTTGGTAATGCGATCAGGACAAAAACTCGCACGTAGTTTGAGTACATTATTCTTCATCTATGTGCAAAATTTCATTTCAATTCAATCAGTAGTCTCCAAATCAGGAAAAAATTTTTTTGAATGGCCTCATTTACGGAACCCTAGGTCTAATTCTGCTCATTGATGAACGTGACCGTGGCATTCGAGAACCAAACCCACCCTGAAAATTTCAAGTCCCCAGGCCTTTTCGTTTGAAAGTTATAAACTTCTTCGGTTTCTTTGGTTCTGGTGATGCGATCTGGACAAAATTCTGCATTTAGCTTGAACCATTTGTGTGCAAAATTTCATCTCCATCGAAATAGTTTCGATGTAATCAACAGGGGAACAAAATTTCGAACGGCCATATTTACGGAACCCCTGGTGAAATTCGGCCCATTAACAAACCCTTACCGCGAAATTCGGGAACTGAACCCACACTGAAAATTTCTCGTTCGTTCGAGAGTTGTCATGCTTACGGACGGACGGCCGGACAGACTTGAATTTTTCGATGGATTCGTCATCAGTGCGTCGAACCTTGTCGATTGAGACCATTCTCGTCCCAAAATTCGAAAAATACAGACATCGTGACGAAACGATGTAGCCCTCTTGTAAGTAGAACGAGCGCTCAAAAATGATCATTGATCGTATATATAATTACATAATCCCAACCCCATATTCCTCAGATGAACTATTCATCTCAGATCCGTTCAAAACGTATATGACAATATAACATGCAAGATTGCAACATGCATCTACGCATGCACGTGTTCAACCTTCAGATTATTTGTTTGTTATTTTTCTCCCAGATTAGGTTAGGTTTCGAATACCTATTTGAATAATTGTGCGTTAATTAATAAAAATTCTAGTTTTATCGTAACTGTATCATCGACAATTCGGATAATAATTCGTTGTAAAGTTAAAATTTTTCTTTTAAAAACTTGGTTTTCCATTTTGAAAATATAATTATATATTATAAAGGTGAAACATAATGCCCAGTAACAAAATGAATAATAATAATAATAATAATAATATGGTTTATTCCGTGAAGCTACAGGTATAAACAATTATCACAGAGGCGTGAGCCTGTACGTGATCTACTATTAAACATAATATAATTACAGTATAATGGAAATAAATTTAAAGAAAATTGTCCTTTGACGGAGAACATAAGGTTCTGAACCGATGTTTGGAACTGACCAAGAACATGAAGCCCTTTTGACATATCGTTGTCGTCTAGCAGTTGCAAAGGTAGGAAGTAGAAAAGCTCACCCGATGAGACCGTCTTTGGATATTAGTATTATTTATTAGCCTAAGTACAAATTCTATAGATGAATATTCCTAACCTCTTTTCATTAGGGTGAAAAAATAAAATCGCACAATCCCCTTGGAAGTAAATATCTGTGAGGTAAACTCCGAAACCCCTCTTATCATAGTCACCCTGTAGTTTCAACGCTCATAAATTTTCGTATAATCGACGAAAAGAACACATCGTATATGAGAGCGTGCCGATATTTAGTTCAAAAAGGCGTTAACGCGTGAAATCCCGAGTTATGAAAATGTATACAAGAAGCACTTCGAATGTGCGGATCTCTAGGCGAGGGTCTGAAGCGAAGCATATGTTTTTCGACTCAAGCCGAGTTTCGATTACTTTTTGTCATGGAGATCACATGACTTATTCATGAATTTGCGAATTAGGTGCTTCCCCCAAATCGAAACATTAAAACACAATACGATCTTGATGAATGCCTCGTTTTCGTCGTGTGCCGGTTATGGAATAATAAGACCTCCCACCGTTTATGTCGAGAAGGGCGCTCCATGATGAACGTGGCGTGGGCCGTTTTCGCGTCAAAATTGGGATATTTCATTGCTTCGTCGTATTGTGCGACTACGGGTTGTTTCTCTTTGAATAATTTTCGATAATTCAGAATCTAATCGTGTTGAATACTCAATCTCTTGAATTAATCTTAATGGAGATTGTGAAATCAATTTCCGTTGAATGATTTTGATATATTTCTGGTGTGACAATTAATCGATGCTTTCATGTTTTAAGCTGTGGCTCCTTGATTTGAAAAAATAATATGTTCAAGAGTTAACCTCGCAGAAAGGGAAGGTGGGTATCGGGATTGCCAAATTGTTCGTAAACACAATATTGTCTTTCATCTATTATTTATTCTCATAACTCGACAATATCCTATTCACAATCTCCATATCACAATACCATACCACAGAGTTACTTCACTTTGAATTCAACAGCTGCCTAATCCTCGACAATATACATATTATAGCTATATGAATTATTCTGGAATAAGAACCAATTACAGTGTTCTTCCAGCGCCCTGTATGGTTGAATGCAAAATTGTACTGACAGGTATTACGTGGCCGAGACTTTCTTCGTACCTGACAGCGGTGATTTCCATAAATACTCCGTTTAAGAATTATTGACATCTCGGTAGGCTGTGGAAAATCGAATTTCATTCAGTAATATTTTGGGTTGCTGAATTCAGGTTGGTATAGGAAAAACACTAACATTAAACATAACGCATAGAGACCTTGCTCCTTGCTTTGATGATTTCATCGAGATATTGGTGAATAATTATAAAAATTAGCTCTGAATTTGAGTATTTTTTGTCTTGTGCTATTGAAATGTCTGAAATGGACCAGGATACATCGCGCCTTACAACAAGAGAACGCCATGCAGTTTGTCAGTGTTACTTCGAGTTTTCAAAAATTCGGCATATTATATTTCCGCTAGCATTAATCGAGTTTCGCTAGTGTTTCAGGTAAACTGTTATTCACCTACTCAAAGTGTATTCTGATTGATCAATCTCTCAAATTTTCAGATTTCTCCAAGCACTGTCCGTAAAATATTAGCATGTTATTACAGCCTGGAATTAGCAGTGGAAGAAAACCTGGGCAATATATGATTATTCATTCAAAGAGACATTGAATGACTTTGTTTTTGCTAAAAGTAAAAACAATGAATATATCAGTTTAGATATCCTTTTTGAACTGGCCAAAGAGCACCTAAATTTCAATCGATCGATGTCAACATTATATCCAAATATGTATATAAAACAGAGTCGGGTATGTTCCAACACTTATAACTCGAGAACGGCTGGAGCGATGTTCATGGTTTTTGATTTGTTGTAACACAATAGACCTTGATGTCGCAGTGAAATGTAACCCCCTTCCTAACTATAACTGTCTTTGTCCAGAATAGGAGAATAACTATTGAAAACATTGGAAAGTTGACGAGAAAATCAAATAAAAGAAAGAAAATTTTTCAATACAAAATGTTCATAGAATTCGTAACTGTCAAGAATGTAAAATAATGTCAAATATTTATGGGCTTGATTTCATTTTGCGCACTGTGTGCAGTTTGATCCAACTTGGGAGATAAGAGTAGCTTCGGCATACAGAACTGTGTCGGCGGATCCTGTCCAAGTGATTGCTGGCTTCCCACCAATTGACTAAATGGTGGCGGAAAGATGCTTACTTTATACCATAGGAGGAGCACTATCAAGCAATCGACGTATGGCAAGAAGGAGGACACTGAAAAATGGCAGGAGAGATGGGATGGTGGAGGGCAAAATGCCGCTTGGACAGGCAGGCTGATTAGGAGTTTGGTGAAGTGGATGCAACGTGAGCATAAATGACCCGGTAATATTTTACTGAATTTTTGACAGGGCATGGATCTTATGGTGCCAACCTTTACTAAGACAGGATGATCTGTGTCATGCATGCCACGTTGTAGATGACCCGAAGCACATGTTCTGTGACTGCCTCAGGTGGACGGAGGAAAATAACGCACTGGTTGGAAAGATAAGCCAGTTGAGAATATGATAGAGAAAATGATACAGCATGAAGGATACTGGAAGGCATGTACGGCTTTGTGACAAGAGACATGAGGAGAAAAGAGAGAGAGGACTGCTATTCATCGGGTATCATCGAAGTACGGACCGGGATGTCTTTTCTGGTGGTCCTCGCATTTCCTCAAGTTGGGTTTTTTTTTGTAGTCGTCCGGCAACAACATCAAGCCAATCCGTTTAGGTCAGGACCACGATAAGGTTAGGTTAGGGTTAGGATAGGCTTAAGTTAGGGAGTAGGTTAGGGTTGATAATAATAGTAAGTCCACCGTATTGAATATTTCACTACAATTGAATTCAACGTATACAGCCACAGCAACGCGTGGACGGGTCTGCTGGTTTTATCATAAAAAAAATTGGATACAAATACAAAAAATTACGAAAAGCACTGCCGAGAAGGCAGGAGCTTTTGAGCGCTCGTACATGCACCTTGTAGGTGGATTTGCATTCTCCAGTTTTAGAAATCAATTGAAGGAATTTTCGACAGCTGTCAAAAATATTCTGAAACTTAGGCGAAACACCAGAATTCATGTGTGCTTCAGCTGATCAATTTTTTTTTGGTTAATCCGCTAGACTTTTCTACGGTATCAATGGTCTTGGTGATGCGATCTGGACAAAATTTTGCACGTAGTTTGAATACATTATTCCTCAGCTAGGTGCAAAATTTCATTCCAATCCGATCAATAGTTTCGAAACTATCAGGAAAAAAATATTTTGAATGGCCATATTTACGGAACCCCTAGTCTAATTTTGCTCATTGATGAACGTGACTGCGATATTCGCGATTCAAACCCACCCTGAAAATTTGAAGTTGCTAGGAGTTTCCGTTCAGAAGTTACAATTTTCTATGGTTTCTATGGTTCTGATCATGTGATCTGGAGAAATGTAGCTTGAATATATCATTCTCCATTTAAATACAAAATTTCGTGACGATCGAATCTGTAGTTTAGAAATTATCAAGAAAACTAAATTTTAAACGACCATATTTACGGAACCCCTAGTATAATTCTGCTCATATATGAAGGTGATCACGACAATCGAGATCCACACCTATCCTGAAAATTTCGAGTCCCTAGGCGTTTCCGTTCAAAAGTTACAATTTTCTATGGTTTCTATGGTTCTGGTGATGCGAGCTGAACAAAATTTTGCATATAGGTTGAGCACCTCATTTTCCATTAGAGTGCAAAATTTTATCTCGATCGAATCTGTAGTTTCAAAGTAATCAGGAAAACAAAATTTCGAGCGGCCATATTTACGGAACCCTTGAGCGGATTTTGCCCATTAACGAACTTAGCCGTGGCATTCGGGATCTGAACCTATACTGAAAATTTCAAGTCTCTAGGTTGATCCGTTCGAGAGTTATCGTGCTTACGGACGGACGGCCGGACGGACAGACTCGAATTTTCCGACGGATTCGTCATCAGTGAGTCGAACATAGTCGATTGAGACCATTTTCGGCTCAAAATTATATTATTACAGACATCGTGGCGAAATGATATAGCCCTCGTGTAAGTAGTATGAGCGCTCAAAAAAATGATCGAAGGAAAATTCTTATTGATAAACAGAAGAATATAATAAATAGAGTACGATTTTGTGGTAAATACCGAGAATACATTAAACAAAATGTAAAATTCATTTATCTAGATGAAACTCGGATATTCGAAAACGGTATTCAAATTAGTCAGAGGACACTAGAAAGTAATCCAAAAGGTATGCCGAGTATATTCAAGGGTAAAGGCAGAAGGTACACCATTTTGAATGCTGGAACAATTGATGGATTTTTACCTGGATGTGATCTGATTCTTGACAGTGGTATTGATGATAAGGATTACCATAAAACTAGTAATGGTGAATTATTTCATAAATGGGTTATTGAAAAATTGAAACCTACCCTGCGAAAGGAGGCCCATCAATAGGATTATGTCAGCTTATTCAATAAACACATCCAAAACACTACACTTATAAGTGGAAACAAAGTTTTCAATGAGATTTTTATCTTTGCTCTTGAATAATTCGTAGATATTTTAAGTTTATTTATTATACTAATACTGTATGGTACCCTGTTCACATTCCCTCTGCTAATACTGACATTGAACACATGCTATATGCGCGAATATTTACTATATACCCCCACTACTTGACTACAATCGAGCATTCGGCTGATTTTGGTCATGTTTGCACGCTTTTTTCACCTATTTTGAAGCATTTTAACGAAAAAGCAAGATTCCTTTTTTGTAGTACTATACTTCTTCTTTCAAAATCCGTTTTGCAAATTGAAATCGGACTACTTCCGACGCATCCAGCTCTTCCGGAAAATAGTGCCTTAAATAATTCAAATCGCAATTACGCAAAAACTATTCATCGCACAACGTCCGGGTTATGCACACTCAAAGTATCTATTGACCAGTACTTTCATTCGGAAAGCCAGCGCTACAACTTAGAAATTGGCCGAGGTATGAGGATTTGAAAAAACGCTGATTTTCACGGTTTTTTCGGCTATCCTCCGGTAATTATGACCCGATTGAGTTGCACTAGAACTCATTTTTTTCATCTTTTCATTCTCTACGATTCGTCTTGTGAAAGTATTAGCACCGCTCCATTGGTTCAGATTTTACAAGCAAAAAACTAAAAAAACACCGTTTTTTTTGGTGTTTCTTCGCAATTACAAGAAAAGTAATGATATTTGCGAGTCGAAAACATATCAGTGAACATCCACGGACCACCCCACGTAACCCCCCACTCGCGGTTTTCTTCTACGATTTTTGTCACGAAAAAATCTCTATTGCCTGGTCTAAACGGGCGAGTAGCATCTCCCACCACGCGTCCGTGATCACTGGCTTGCCGACTCAACAAGTGCGAACCCGAATATTTAGTAGAGTTCATCAGTAGCCTCTATCAGTTCTATCAGTAGCCGCCAATACGACGTTCCGCTGGAGCGAAGAAACGACTTTGAAATTCGTTTCGGTGTATTTGGAACATGAATGTTTGTGGAACTTCAAGTCCACCCAATATAAAAACAAACAGATGAAAGAATCTGTATATTTGGATATCGGAAAATCAATGGATATTTTAGGATTTGGTGAAAGGAAATCAAATTGAAAATTGAAAATCGGAGAAAACTGGAGAAAATATCTGTTTGCAGATTTGTAATCTACGCCTTTTAATTATTGAACAGTATAAATTTGGTTTTGATCGGAGCAAAAAAAATGTTTTCGAAAAATCGAAATTTTTCCATACCAAAATTGAACCACTCACTAACTCGAGGGCGTAGATTACGAAGCTGCAAACAGATATTAAAAAAAAAATCATCTTCAAAGTTATGGTCGATGGAAAATTCGTTATAGGCTGTTCATGTTGCAAAACACTACTCACTTGGGAACTGTACTGAAATCAAAGTGCGAACGATTTTTGGACAGTAGTGAGTTTGGTCACTCGCTACTCGACTAAAATACTCTCCTAATGCGAACCAGGCTTAAGAGAGTACAGAATTGGACTCGCGTGCAGATAAATGATTTAAGTGTTGAAAATAAATAAGTAGTGTAGTATTAGTGAATTGTAAATCAATAATTCAAATTAATTATTTAAGAAGAACTTGGACAATATTCATTACATTGGTGACAGAAGTGCGATTTTTAAATAAATAAGTGCTCGCGTCGTGAAAAGCAGGTTCGCAGAAAATAACCGCCCAAGAACAGGAGGACTATGATCAGCTGATTAAACATTTGGAACTACGGTTTGGCCACGCCCATTTTGATCACGATTACCATTCCCAATCGAAGAATCGTTACCAGAAATGAGGCGAGTCATTACAAGAATTCTAAGCTGATATTGCACGCCTGGTACGTCTCGCATATCCGGACACACCAGAGAATGTAATAGAGCGATTGGCGGTTCAAGCATTCTTGGATGGACACCGTGACCAGGAAACCAGACAAGCATTGACAATAGCCCGACCAGCACATCTCGTAGAGGCACTGGCAAGGTCATTAGAGTTTGAAGTAGCAAAGCAGTCCTGCAGAGATCAAGGTAAAATCCGAGTGAATGAGGGAGCTTCACTGGAGCCTGCTGAGCTGAAAGCTGCCATAAGGAAAGTGATCAAGGAAATGTTACCTGAGAGAAGATCGATAAACTGCAGGAATTGTGGAAAAACAGGACATGTGCGTAGAAAATGTCCAGATGACGGCACTCATTGTCGACGTGCAGATGAAAAAGTAGCAACACTTCGTAGAACTTGGGCGGTAGATGACAACTGGAATGACAGCAATATTATGAAAGACCAAGAGAATGATCCAGAACTTGGTTTAGTCATTAGCTGGAAGAAATGCAATCGAGGACCATCATGGCAGGAAATTTCAGGTTACTCGCCAGCTGTTGAATCTTAGTGGAATTCTTTCACTCTGGACAATGGCGTACTGAAGCGTGTATTGGAGTCCGAAAATGGTGGTGAAGACCGACGCCAGATAGTTGTACCCAGGATCCAAAGACAGAAAGTGCTTCGTGAAATCCATTACGGGGTCGCCGGGGGACATCTGGGGGTGAAGAAGACATTGCAGAAGGTGAGGCAACGGTTCTACTGGGCTAGTTGTCGAGATGATGTTCAGGACTGGTGCAGAAAGTACGCTGTATGTGCTGCTAGCAATGGACCTCGAATACGACCTAAGGCCCCGATGCGTCAGTACAATGTAGGCAGCCCATTCGAGAGAATCGCTATCGACATCGCCAGCCCGTTTCCCGAATCGGAACATGGAAATAAATACATCTTGGTGGCAATGGATTATTTCAGTAAATGGGCCGAAGCCTATGCCCTACCCAACCAGGAAGCTATCACCGTCGCCGACGTTTTTATGAAAGAGTGGATATGTCGATTCTGTATCCTATTGGAGCTGCACTCAGACCAAGGCAGGAACTTCGAATCCAAAGTATTTCAAGAAATGTGTTAATTGCTGAACATCAATAAGACAAGGATCACGGCACTTCATCCGCAGTCCGATGGAATGGTGGAGCGGATGAACTGAACAATCAACCGCTACTTGTCCAAGGTTGTCTTTGACCATCATAGAGACTGGGACCAGTATCTCCATTTGTTCCTGATGGCCTATCGATCTGCAGTACATGAATCCACTGGCCAAACCCCTGCTAGTATCGTAATGGGCCGAAAACTACGACTCCCATGTGACCTGCGGTTTGGGATACCACCGGGACAAGACACTGAGGGAGAGGACTATGTCAGCAACTCGAGACAGAGAATGGACGATATCCACGAACGAGTCCGGTTAAACATCCAGAACGCCAGCGATAGAATGAAGCAGACGTACGAAATCAAGAACGAGGCTGGAGGGTTTCAGGATGGTGACCTGGTTTGGTTGCACAACCCCAAACGTAGTCATGGACTATCTCCGAAGTTACAGAACTCTTGGGAAGGTCCGTTTAAAATCATGAAAAGGATAAACGACCTTATCTACCGAATTCAGAAGCCAACACGAGGGAAACCAAGGGTCGTTCACTTCAATCTATTGGCCCCTTACGCTGGAAATCACGACCAAGTTCGCATCCTCAAACCACCAGAGGAAGGGATGGAGGAGGAGATGACATATCAGAAGTTTATGTCATTGTATTCAAACGGACAGAAAGTGCAACATGGTGTAACTAGAGAGGAGCCACGAGACCTTTTCAAGGTGCCTGCTAATTACGCTCTAGCACACTGCGGATGTCCAGGGGCATTGCTCTTGTGTTCTCCAAGAAATTCGGTCAACTACAAACACTGCGAGAGCAGAATCCAGAAGTTGGAAGGGTGCTGCAGTTAGAAAAGGGCGAAAGAAACATCTTCTACCTAGTTACCAAGAAGAACTCCCACGGTAAACCGTCTTATGAAGATGTCTGGAAGAGTCTCACCAAGCTAAGAGACACTATGGTAGACCAGAATCTGGTGAATCTAGCAATTCCGGAATTGTCCTGTGGACTCGATAGGCTGGACTGGAGAATCATAAGGAGTATGTTGGAGACAATATTCAAATCCAGCGGCGTCGAAATTTGGGTTTGCTGTAACCATCTTCCACGACCAAACATGAAGACCGTGGATTGTCATTTCCATCGAACTTCGCGTTGCAGATATGGAGAGTCATGCAGGTATCGTCACACTTCGAGGATTACATTTCGGGACGAAATGTCTTTAAGAAGGGGGCAATGTAACAAACTTAAGCCGGAACTGTCGCGGCTCCAGAGCTTCTGGAACCGAGTAGAACAACAGCGAATCCGCTAGAAACGACGAGACACTTCGAGAGCCTTCTGGGGTGTTTCCTCCCACTATATAAGTCGACATCGGCCCTAAGAGAGTACAGAATTGGACTCACGTGAAGATAAATTATTTAAGTGTTTGAAATAAATTAGTAGTGTAGTATTAGTGAATTGTAAATAAATTATTTAAGAGGAACTTGGACAATATTCATTACAGTTATATGGTTATGATTTTGCAAGATTTCCAATAACAATAAATGTGTGGCATGGTGTGAAAATAAATTTTTATTTTAATGGTCTTCAATTTTCCATGGTTGACTTCCATATGAATGATATCTCAACTCAACGACTTGCTTAAAAATTGGAAGTTCAGATAATTTCATACCGAAGCATTCCACGAAATTTTTGCGCTTTCAAATCTGAATCCCCAAATTTAAACTGCAGTCGGAATATTTTTCTAGGTTAAATTTATGTTTGATGTTTTATTTCTATGACGAAATTGAACAGTTACTTTTTGTAACCAGAAATGAAGCCTCGACTAGACGTTCAAGGCCTGCTTCGATGTCAATAATTCTTAAATGAACTGTACCTCTGAGCTTTCTTTTGTAGTTGGCCCATAAGTCCTTGATTTGGTCTGTCTTCAGTGTACATCTCGATTCCATTTCAAGGATTTGTGAGCACTTGTGAGCTTTTTCCCAGTAAAACTCAATTTTATCCACGTGGAACAGCTAGACAGCTGAATTTCTACAGAACTTATTATATCGATGCCCCATTGTAGACACTAAATTTCAGCATGATGTGGCGAATAGTTTCCGAGACCGAAGTTATTGAAAATTATTTTCTAGTGATACGATCCTTGATCCTCACGAAATTTGACATGTCTAATCTGCAAGTTATTATTTTGAAATTAACAACAGTGTTTCGATTCGATCGCATTGGTATATTTCGAATTATTGAGAAAAAAATTGAGATGGCTATATCTACGGAACCCTTCGTCGGATTTTGCCCATTTACAAACTTAACCAGTGCATTGAAACTTTGAACGCACCCTGACAATTTCGTCACTTCAGGCCTTTTCTGTCGTTTTTACAGACGGCTGGACGGAATTGAATATGATTTCGAATTCTCCATCTGTGAGCCCAAACTAATCGTTTCAGCTCGATATTCGAAGATTACTGACTTTTGCCCTTAGGAAAAAACTCTTGTTCATAGAAACAAGCGTGCAAATAGAAAACATTACTCTTTATCCCTATCTGATACATCAATTAGTGAAATTTGGACCGTGGTGTAGTGGTTAGCGCGGTAGGCTCGGAATCGGTCTCCTTGATCCGTCCCGGGTTCAAATCCTCCGGTCGGGAAAGAAATTTTCTGACATGGAGCACGGTTCCATAATTCACTGTTGGGTAAACAATTAACAGTGCTGTGCCTCAGGTGGCCTAAGGACACAGTAACAAAGCCTACACAGAACACAACCGGGTCTCCTAACTCGCACAAGCTCTGAGCTTCTGAGCTTCTGAGGGGTCTCACGAGACCTAGGAGAGTCGGGATATAAATAAATTTCAGAAACAATTTGACAGTGCCCCTGATATCATGCGAATTCGAAAATTTCGTTTAAAAATGATGAATCTAAAATGATGATGGAAGGAAAAAAGATAATAAAATCTCTGCTCGACAAACAATTCTATAAACGAGCTTTCGTTTCAAGTTTATTCCAAACCACAAAGGCCGTATGCAAATGCATTTTTTCCGGTCCTGAACCAAGGTGAATTTCCAGAAAAGCGGAGTCGCGTTTCGCAAACAACTAAACGTTCGATTCTTGGAAAACGGTGTTCTCAGCGATAACTAGATACAACATGTTCCGCGAATATCGACTCGTTCGAGAGCAGACAGAATTCAAATGAAAGAGAAACCTTGTGGGGTTTTCCATCGCCGAAGCCTTGCACGGTATTTTTAATTCCTCATTGTTTTCTCAGCTTTATTTGTCTTCCACGGATGACGCCATCCAACGATTGATGAATGTTTCATTACTATAATCCATTCTGGTGTCTTTCAAATGATCAACTTTAGGAGTCGTTCGAAGAAATAAGAGTCCAGCTGTTCTCATAGCTTCCCTGAAGACGGTCTGAGTAATCAAAGCGAAACGTTGGAACTATGGAAATAACTCGAATCACTTCATATCAAACAGACCTGCCGCAACAACAACAAGAGAATAAAGAATATAATTCGGGAACCTCGAAATTTTTGATATTAGTTCTGAATTAACAACTCAACAATTCTTATATATTTTATCATCTCTGTTAGTAGAGTGATCTAGCAATTTGGAATTTATGTCGTGTAATTTTTCTCCGAACAGTCAATTCTCCAAGTTGGCGAATGTTGAGTCTACACAATTTTTCTGGATTTTTCTCCCCTCGAGGATCTAATGCGGTATGAAAAATTGAAAAGCCAACGTTCAAGCGGAATAATTTGAGCCATTCCATTCTTTCAAGTCCATCGTCTTTACACAACTCGTCCTTTAGTTGTTTGTCTTCTTTTTGATCAGAGCGATTTTCTTCTTCGAAGGAGAAAATGGGATTTGTTTTTCTTCGGACCCGAATGTGCCGTACGAGGGCGGAAAGTGAGGGGGTCACGCGCCGCAGCCTTTGGCTTATCTCACAATGGGAACAAATCTGAAAGTCAAATACTGTCACACGCACAGCTTCCCAAAACATTGTCGTCGAATCGATATTCTCCTCCCGCTCTTTGATCTATCGTAATTGAACCACCAAATAAGAAATACACGTGGATTAACATGATTTTTTTATCGCTAAATTTAAACAAAGAAATATCATAAGACGAAATAAATAACTGCATTTTGTGGTTTCCATTTTCCGTTATTGAAGGCTATCAGGTTTTACTATTAAATTGTACAATGCCGTACTTGGTTTATTTGTATCATCTGCAATTTTACTGGGTTGTTGAATTGGTTCATCTTTTCTGACACTTAGTTTAAAAGTGTACACTAAGTAAAATTACGGCTGGGTTTATAATAAAATTTGACAACCACTACCGTGAAGTCAGGAGCGTTTGAGCGCTCGTTCATCCACCTTGAAGGTAGATTCACATTTTCCAGTTTTAAAAACAAATCCAAGAAATTTTTGACAGGTGTCAAAAAAATGTTCAAACTAAGGTGAAACTCCAGACGATTTTTTTCCGATAATTCGCTAGAATTTTTAACGGTATCTATGGTCTTGGTAATGATGGTAATGCGATCTGAACAAAATTTTCCACGTAGTTTGAATACATTATTCTTCATACATGTGCGAAATTCTAATCCAATGAGTTATTTCGAAATTATCAGGAAATGAATATTTTGGACGGCCATATTTACGGAACCCCTGGTCTAATTTTGATCATCGATGAACGTGATCGCGAAATTCACGATCCAAACCTACCCTGAAAAATTTCCTAGGAACTTGAAATCTTCAGGGGTAGGTTTGAATCTCGAATCGCGCGGTTGAGTTCGTTTTTGGACAAAATTCGACCAGGGGTTCCGTAAATATGGCCGTTCGAAAGTTTGTTCTCCTGATTACTTCGAAACTACAGATTCGTTCGGGGTTAAATTTCGCACCCTGAAAATTTCAAGTCCCTAAGCCTTTCCGTTCGAAAGTTATAATTTTCTATGGTTTCTATGGTTTTGGTCATGCGATCAGGACAACATTTTTCATGTAGCTTGAACACGTCATTTTCCAGGAGGAAATTTCGAACGGCCATATTTACGGAACCCCTAGTCGAATTTGGCCCAATAACGAACTCAACCGCGGCATTTGAAATTCGAACCTACCCTGAAAATTTCAAGTTTTAAAGTCGTTCCGTTCGAGAGTTATCGTGTATACGGCCGGACGGACGGGCGAACAAACTCGAATTTTCCCACGGATTCGTCATCAGTGAGTCGAACCTAGTCAATTGAGACCATTTTCGGCTCAAAATTCGAATAATACAGACATCGTGACGAAATGATATAGCTCTCGTGTAAGTAGTACGAGCGCTCAAAAATTTGGATAAACAAATTCAAAGCGATTGAAATACTCAAAAGTTTCGAAATTGTTCATATTCCTTTCGGCTCAGATTTTAGTGCTGCAATATCTGAATGTGGCAAGCAATTTGTCTGGGGTAACAACGGCTCACCCAGGGGTTATCGATGAGTACCACTCCCACTGGTATTCCTTGAAGGCTACAAATATCTCAGAAACTAGCTACTGGGTAAAAACAAGTAAGCTGTGGATTACGGAACTCTGCAATTACTAGGGATAGTGAACTTTCGGTGGCAGGAAGTGGTAAAAAAGGTCAATTAGGATAAGGCGATAGTTATGATGATAATAACTATGTGATTATATCCAAAGTTCCTTATTTATATGATATCATAAGCGTTGTTAATGCTGAAAACCATAATGTTTGCTTAAGGGAAGATGGAACTGTATTTGCGTGGGGGAGAGAATAAGTTTGGTCAGTTAGGTCTGGATCCTACTATTGAAACCAGTGTTGTCCCCGATGAAATGGCTGGAAGCTAAGTTAACATAATCATAAGAATAACATATCATAGCATCCAATCTTACCTCGTTGATTGATACAGAAGGATAGGGAATGAGAGGACAATTTCAGTTTCGACGAACTGAAAGAAGAATAATTGTGAACTTCAATATTTATGCTCATTCTAACGTTGTGTTGATCAATGGGCGCGTTCTTAATAGGTATTAAGAGTATTAACACGGACTGATCCGCTCAGGTGAGCGGATCAGTCCGTCTGAATTACTAAACTGAAATACTCAATCTGAGCGGCTGTCGATTTGGCAGTATTTGTCACTTTGAAGGGACCGCTGAGTGAGCGGACTGAGCCACTCAGGCATTACGAACTCGCCCCATGTATAAATAATAACAGTCAACTGACTTTACTCAACTTTGTCTTCGCTCTTCTAATAATATGCCTATACTTTATGATATTCCGCTGTATGAATTCGGCTTTCGCCCACAGGATGGCCTGTTGAGAAACGTGTATGGTCATTGGTTTAGTGAGTCCATACTATGATCATATTCACCCGTAGTAGGCGCGCGAAGTTTCCTTTAGCTTCATTCACACTGGGTCGGAAGTGCGCTGCGGAACTGCTTCATTGACGAAGTGCAGATATCGAGCTTAGCTTCATACTGGGTTAGGTTGGGAGCCATTCTTTTTCCTCTGTATAGAGGGTTGAATTCTGCATTGAGTACTCAAACTACAAACTTGAATGAGATTTCGATATTGTAGATTTCTCCGGAAAGTACGCCAGAAACGGAATCCCCAAAATTGTATTACTTCAAAAGATAATCATTGAGTAGGTATAGTGAGTTTGGTGACATTGTTTTTTTTAATACTTTAGAGGGGGGTAAAACAAAGAATTTTTAGAGTTATCATTATCCACTTTGTTCCTGATGAGATCTCATCTTGATAGAAAAATCACAGTCATCAGTATTATGTAAAGAAGCCGTCCGATATAAATCAGCCTTCGATGAGAATGCAGTAAAGTAGGTGATGTAATTCAACGACCTCGATTCGATAATATTAAGCAGCAAAGATAATTTGGAAGAGCTCAAAGTTCAAGAACCAAACAGCCAATGAGGTGTACAGAAATAAAAACCTTGCGTACCATATATGGCGTAAAACAGCATTATCAAGTTCGTAGCAGTGCCATAAGATGAAAGTGGCAAGTGACAAAGACGCCATAAAGGGATCATGTGGACAGATTGGATCAGGTCAAAGTGGGCAGAAGACCAGATAGCACAAATTAGAAGACGACCAAGGCGACCGCTCTGACTAAGAATTCGAGCAAGTGACCGAAAGCTCTTAACTGTCAGTGCTTTTTTCAAATTTTATTTTATGATTTAGAATATCAAATACATGAGTAGCTACAAATCGTTTATTTCCATTTTTTTATAATCTTTATATATAAAAATTACGTGTCACGTTGTTTGTCCGGGATGAACTCCTAAAATACTGGACCGATTTCAATGAAATTTTGCACACTGTGTACAGTTTGATCAAACTTGAAAGATAGGATAGTTTATATTTCAACTTATAGTTGCAATTTTTTTTTATTGCAAATTGTTTGTTTATTAGATATGAAAAAGAGTGATAATTATACGCGGCAACGCAGGACTCAAATCGACGACAGATTATCGCGTCCCCACTACAACCGATCACCCCAGAAGAGCGAAAACGCGCTAGGAGTGATGCCAAGTTTCTGAGTCTTTCCCAAAATTGAAGAAATTGGGAAGTGTTCGACAACTGGGTTATAACTTTTGGAAAAATCAAGGATAGGGATAGGGTTAGGGTAAGGGTAGGGTAAGGTCAGGTGAGGGTTAATAATAATAATAATTATTCCACTGGTGTGAATACTTTACTGCAATTACTATACTATAATTAGTCGTATACCTTAAACACAGCAACGCGTGGCCGAGTGTGCTAGTTCTATATATATTTTACTGTACCGCCGCTAATAAACTTATGGTTGATGCGGATTTTCTGAATAAAGAATAAATAAAAAATACATTAGTTTCGAATTTTATGTATTCGAAATTTCGTCCAGATGACATATTCAATATGAGTGAGGTCGTTCTGAAGAATTGCTGATATACTTTTATTAATGAAAATAACGAAAAGATCAGTACAATAGAATCGCTAACGCTCGTCCTAGAATTTTGTCTACTCGTCCAAAAAAACAGTTTTTGGACGTGTTGCGTACACTTTTTTTTCGGCAACCGTGTAGAATAACAAATCAATGGGACACATTTCTTTATTGCGAAAAATGCTACCAAAAACACTCCAAACTTTCAAAAATCAAAATGGCAACTAATTTCATGTTGGTATTTCGTTGTTATGGTAATGATAAATTGTATTTATCGAAATCGGCCCACCAAGATTTCCATATAGCCAATGATAACAACATAATAAGTGAGAGTCGTAATTTCGTTGCTACGGGAAACGTACTTTCCGGCCTAGTCCGGAAAGTACGTACTTTCCGGACTAGGCCGGGAAATGTTACTTCCTCGAAGGAAAAGCGTCTGGGAAGTGAGTTCTTCCTGGACGGTTGCCGAAAAAAGAATTTCCAAGAACTTTTGTCTCTCGGTTACCAAGCAGTTCTTTACGAAAAAAATATGGTGGCAAAAAAACTGGCTTTGTGTATCAAAATTACGCATAGTTCTGATATTTGCTCAATAAGAATTGAGTGAGGAATGATAATTGAGAAATTGTTCTAGCTTGACAGCAAAGAAGCGCCAATCTCAAGTAAAAAAATTTGTAGGCCCTCTAAAGAAACTGGCTTCGTGAATAAGTGACAGATAATTTCTACATAAGGGATGTGCGGATTTATTTAAGGGGTGAACATGAAAGTGCTTAAACGAAAAAGCTGAATCTTTCAATTGTTTTGGGACTGATCACCCTTGTGTCCCCTCATCTGAAAATAGCCCATGGAAATGAAGTTACGTAAGTTCGGTTTCAACGAAAATGTCCACTTCCGACACATTGACACAAATATTTCGTAAACCTAACTACGTCACTGGCGATTCCCTAAGTGGCCAGAAATATATCTCGGAGCACAATGATTCGGAAGCGAAATAGGTTCCACATAAATATCAGTCCTTATCGGTTGACTCGATAATTATTGTGAATGCGATAATGAGTCGACCAGGGAACTGCCTCAGACCATACGGCCAGTTTCCTTTATCCGAAATCTTTTCAATTCCGATTCTATTTATTTCCCGGCAAATGTGCCTCTCTATCGGGCCTAGCGGATCTCTCGAATTACCACCTTATTGCAATTTCACGCCTAGGACTCCCCATCCACGGAGAATTTCCAAGATTCATATCATTGAACAAGTGAATTCTGTAAGAACTTGACCTTAGAATGGACAGAACTCAAGAGTACCCTTTAAATGCAAACGTAATATCGGTTTTTTTATTGACCTGTTTCCAATATAGGACTATTAAATTTATGCAGTGTATACAGGGTGTCCCAGAATGAATGGATAATCCTGTAACACTGTATAGAAGAGCTATTGGACTCTTTGAAAAAAATACAAAAAAATCTATCACCACTAGAAATATTTTTTTTTCAAAATAATGCTTTCTTGCACATCACGTTGCGTTTCTGTGTAACACGCTCACAAATGAATCAAATCAATCAGTTTCTTCATGGTGAAATAAGTTATGAAGATGTATTATACCATTTTGAAGTTTACATGAAAGGCGCATATTTTTTTTTGAGGTGGCCGCACAGGCTTTCTCAAATTTTGTTTCCACCATGAACGATTAAACTTTCACATCATATCACATTTTATGATGAAATTTGAAGTTGGATATTTTTTTCCAAAAAAGTTTCAACGCTTTTCAGCATATCTATTGGTAATTCAATGAAGAATATTTCACCATGAAGAAACTGATGGATTTGATCCACTTGTGAGCGTGATTCACAGAAACGCAACGTGATGTGCCAGAAATCATTATTTTGGAAAAAAAATATTTCTAGTGGGGATAAATTTTTTTTAAATTTTTTTCAGAGAATCCAATAGCTCTTCTTTACAGTGTTACAGTATTATCTATTCATTCTGGGACACCTTTATATGAATGTGTGGATGGGGGTCACAGAGGTGATTCCAAAAAACCCGTAATTAAGTTGAAAGAAAGTAAGAATAGTAGCAAATGAAGAAACATGCACTCTCAGCAATGCACAAATGAATCTACGACTATCAATTAGTAGAAATACTTCAGAGACTTGAAGGTAAATGTTCCTGGGAACCAAAAATATCAAGGATTTTCATTCGACGTATACTTTATTTCGAATCAAGAAACCCATCTTGAAGAATTGGAAAAAATTCATGGTAGGTATACATACAAAACATGCCAAGAACAATGCAGAGAAGGGATGAACAAAATTGGTTATGGAGTTAAAGTAGGGAATCCAATCCCGCGAATGCTGGATCCCGCAAATGCGGGATCAAAATTGCGGGATTTTCTTTGCGGGATTAGCGGGATCTGCGAGATCCAATATTGAAATTCCGTATTCGAATAAAAGCACAAACGTCTTTAAAACGCCCCAGAAAGCAATAAACGACTCATAAATTACGGACTTCTATCAGACCCGACCGACATCTGTTATATTATTACCGATGGGTCTAAATCCGAGGGAAATCCCAGAGTGATTATTCTCACAGCTGGGCTATTGAAAATAGTTAAAGCTTCAAGTAATCAACTAACAAGTTTGGTTTTTTTACGATTTATGTGCGTGCGGAAGTGCAAAGCGTTCAACTAGTGCCTGAAAACAATTTCGTTAAATAGATTTCCTATTACGTCGAATATACACCAATAATCACTAAAATGAGTGTCAGTGTAGTTTATGAAGAGAATAAAGGCTCACGTTCAGTTTGGAATCATTTCTTAAAATCTGAAGATGGTTTTACAGCTAAATGTAAGTTATGCCCTAGCATTATTAAAATCTCTGTTCGTTCTACCAAAGGTCTTCACATCCACTTCCAAACGAAACATAACATGAATTTGAAAACCGTTTTCAGCCGCAGGATATATTTGCAATAAGCTTAGATCAAATTCAAAAGATGGGACCTTAGATATGTTTTCTTTTCTCCATATTTCCAAAATCTATGTGACCTTACCTGACCTGTATATGAAATAAATTTTTATTCTACTACTATGGTATGTTTTTAATTGCATAAGACCTTTTTATTAGCATGTTTAGAAGGTTGAGTATATATTGTCAACAATCCCGCATTCTTGCGGATCCGCGGGGTTGATTATTTCTGTGTGATTATTCGTTTATGAAAAGCTATCAAAATGTCCCTTCGAGGGGGATTATCTCAACAGAGGATGAGATTTCGGAAATAGTTTCTATTGTTATATGACAAACTTGCCTTCTTTTTGAAATAGGAATCTGTTTTCCTAAAATTTGGCAGCTAAAGGTCAAAATGTAATGGTGTTATTTAGTGCAGACTAAACAGTCCCGCACAGAGAGGGGTATAAAGCAGTTGGGGCAGCTAGCAGTTGACACTGAAACTTCGAAAGGTTATGTCTAGGAAAATCCAAAAAAAAAATGAATCCATTCAGAACTTGTTCAGGAAAAGCACAAAAAAGTTAAATATTCAAAAAGTTCTGAAGCAGGACAAGGCCAAGAATATGCAGGTGAGTAAATTGAAGAAGTAAGCACATAATATGAAGTAAACATAATCAACACGTTTGTTTCGAGAACAAATCAGCATGTTCAATTTGAACATTCAGAAAACAGCAATTATTTTATATCACAATCTTGACGTAATACTTTTTTTGACGATATTAATGTATCAAAATTGGACTTGGTTTCAATCGTTCGTACTTATTACCTACACATTAATACTAATGGCTTCCTGAGGTTTTCGTAAATAATTTCTGTAATCGTTAGGAATGGCGTTCAATTCCTTTGAGAGCTCCATAAGGGTTCTTCTTATATTTTTTTCGAGTCATTTTTTCATTTGGTGACAAGTGGCCAGAGGAAGGTGTCTCGGAGCTGAGCATCTTGAGGAGGACAGAAGCACGAAAATACTCCTCTTAGAGTTTGCGTAGGCATCTTGCACACGATTGTTTAATTTTTGCCGGCGGTTGTAAATTTCATCCAGGTCCATCCCATATAATGATAAATCAGAAGGCTCTGCCGATTAGTCTTGTGTTTCCACTCCAGCACGCGCTTGAAATTGTGATAGAATTTGATGCACAAATCAGATTGTTTACATTTCGGCTATTCAAATTCCAATTCAGAAGGGTGCTCCAAGTCCTGGAGATCGAAACGCCTTATTTATAAAAGCAATAAAACTAAGATCAAACAACTACAAATCTCGAGTTGTGTGCTGTTGCATATCCAGTTGTGATACACTGGGGTTAGTAGGTATTGAAATTTCATTTGCCAACCTTGATAAGGGGAGAGTTTGCATGATTTTATCACTGTGATGTGATATTTATTGCATCAGGAACTTGTTCTATTTACGAACCCTTAAGTATCCTATTGAATTAAATTCGTACCAAAGCGAAATATCAAGATAAATCTCAATTAATTTTTTCCAATCTATATTAATAAAAGGGGATCTATGGTTTACCTATGTGCGGGCATCACGTTCAAACGACCGCACCAAATTCGATAATTCTTTTTTAGTTGTGTTCATTATTATCAGGACAAGGTTTATATAAAGAAATATTTCCGAAAAAACCGTACAGAAAAGAAAAAAGGCTTTCCTTTTTCCTCCTACCAAGCGAACAATCAAAGATCTATATTAATAAAAGAGGATCTATTTGACTATGTGCGGGCATCACGTTCAAACGACTGCACCAAATTCGATCATTCTTTTTAGTTGTGATCATCATTACCAGGACAAGGTTTATACAAGGAGATATTTCCGAAAAAACCGTACGGGAAAGAAAAAAGTCTCTCCTTTTTCCTCCAACCAAGCGAACAATCATATATTACTTCTTGCTTTTAGAAATTGCAGAAGTTTATCACTGTGTTCGATATATATATCGTTGTGTTGTGGGATAGTTATTGTGATTGATGAAAATGCCGCCAGTGAGGCGGCCAAATATTGGTCGGTGAATCAAGGCGAGTTCGTAATGAACGAGACAATGAGCAAACAGAATGAGAGGTTCTCAATCAAGATCTGCCCCAGCTCCGGAAGAATCGATATTATCGATCTCAGGCGAGATACAACAAAATAAAGAATTCAATGAAATGATCAACTTGGCATTAAGATATGATCCCACAGTCGATCATGCTAGCAATATATTGGTGTCTCTTGGAAATATGAGCACTATTTGTCAATACTGCAATACTCTGAGATATCGAAACGAAACCCCAAGATTATGTTGTTGGAATGGAAACATGAACACAGCTACTTTATGATCAATTGAAATTGATGAATTTGAGTAAAATCAAAGAATTAGAACAATGTAAGCTTGTGTTTAAGATGATAAGAAAATTAACAAAAACCAATGTCTTCTATAAGAACAGGGGTGAACTTCACCAGCATGACACCAGGTCGGTGGCAAAACTACAATTACCGAATGCAAGAACAGATAAGGGTATTATTAATCCTATTGTTGAAGCTATGCAAGTATACAATCTCTTACCCAGCCATGTCAGAAACATAGAAAAAACTGATAGGTTTGTTAAGGAAATAAAATCTTGCTTGGGTCTAATTTGAATTGAAGGGTAGGTTTGTTTTGTTTTTTTTTGGGTTGTTTCAGTTGGGATTTTGGTTTTTTTGGTCTGATGGTTGATGGGGAATATTGAAATTGTTTGGATTAGGAATCTATACATTGATCGATATTGATTTGATTAGTGATCTCAATACCAGTGTTTTAGACACTGTTTAGAGACTGTTTTTATTCATTATGTATTATGTGAATTGTATTATTGTTCAAATAAATGAGTTTCGAAAAAAAAATTGCCCCAACTGACAACGCAACCCGAACCTTTGAATTCGTTACTTTCAGGACAAGAACCTATATCTAAACATTTCTTGCAGAATATTCAGCATTACAATAGTGTGTTCCAAATGACATCATTTGGTTCAAACATAATTGACGAGGTTTCAATCCAACTTTTAATGTTTTTGAGCGCTCGTACTACTTACACGAGGGCTATATCATTTCGTCACGATGTCTGTATTTTTCGAATTTTGAGCCGAAAATGGTCTCAAACGACTATGTTCGACTCACTGATGACGAATCCGTTGGAAAATTCGAGTCTATCCGTCCGTCCGTCCGGCCGTCCGTATACACGATAACTTTCGAACGGAATGTCCTAGGAACTTGAAATTTTCAGGGCAGGTTCGAATCTCGAATGCCGCGGTTAAGTTCGTTATTGGGCAAAATTCGCCCAAGGGTTTCGTAAATATGGCCGCTCGAAATTTTGTTTTCTTGATTACTTCGAAACTAAAGATTTGATCGAGGTGAAATTTTGCACTTAGATGGAGAATTACGTGCTCGAGCTACATGCAAAATTGTCCAGCTCGCATGACCAGAACCATAGAAACCATAGAAAATTATAGGAAAAGCCTAGGGACTTGAAATTTTCAGGAAAGGTGTGGATCTCAAATGTTGCGATCACGTTCATCAATGAGCAAAATTAGACTAGGGGTTCCGTAAATATGGTCGGTTGAAATTCTGTTTTCTTGATAATTTCAAAACTATGGATTCGATCGTGACGAAATTTTGTATTTAAATTGAGAATGATAAATTCGCGAGCTACATTTTTTCCAGATCGCATGATTAGAAGCATAGAAACCATAGAAAATCATAACTTTCGAACGGAAGGCCTAGTGACTTGAAATTTTCAGGATAGGTTCGGATTGCGAGTTTCGCGATCACTTTCATCAATGAGCAAAATTAGATTAGGGGTTCCGTAAATATGGTCGTTCAAAGTATTTTTTTCCTGATTATTTCGAAATTACTTATTGGATTGGAATGGAATTTCGCACATAGATGGAGAATAATGTATTCAAACTACGTGGGAAATTTTGTCCGGATCGCATTACCAAGACCATAAATACCGTAGGAAATTATAGCGAGTTATCGAAAAAAAAAATTGGTTACCTATAGCACTAACGTGAAGTCTGGATTTTCGCCTTAGTTTGAAATTTTCTTCGACAGCTGTCAAAATTTTTTCAATTGGTTTCTAAAACTGGAGAATGCGAATCTACCTACAAGGTGGATGAACGAGCGCTCGAAAGCTCCTGACTTCACGGCAGTGCTTCTCTAAATTTTTTTTTTCTACATCGAACATCTCATACATTGATCATAACATATACCTACGAATATGAAAATTATTTTGAAACTCATAAACAAAATTGAGGGTAAGGGTTAGGTTGAGGTTAGGTTAGGGTTAATAATAATAATCCAATAACAGCAACGCGTGGCCGGGTCTGCTGGTAGGTAATAATCTTGAACAAGAATAACTTCGATCCACTAGTCCTCGAAATTTCAGTTTGTTTCAAACGTCAATGAAAGGTTTAATCAAGTCGAGATAACTGATCATAGAAACATATTCCAATTTTTCTCAACCCGGATTAGAAAAAGGCTCGAAGCTCAGTACTAGGTTCTCACCGAGGTTCTCACGGTAAAAATGAAAATATCCTATTGTTGAAATGAAGACCGCCGAATGTGAACTAGATTTTTCAACACCCAATCTCATGAAAATTTGACAATGTCACAATGTCAGAATCACGACTCAACGCATTGGCACTCCTATCAAGAGCACAATCTTGTGGGGTATAACTTATGTTATATCTTAACCACCTGAAGATGATGCTTCGCATCTAAACAAGTGTCGTGGAATTTAATCCAATGTAGTGTAAATTCTATTGTAAGTTTGATTATAGATTTCCATCAAGTATCGGCTAATTCTATTAGAATTGAGAAAAAAAGAATGATTCTTTTAATGTAAAAAAAAACTGAATCTATTCAGACACATATACATAGGACGGATTGTAAGGCCTATAATGAAATACATGAAAGAAAGGATATTATTATTGAAGGAAGCGTCACGATAGATCATCAAAACTTTACTATAGGTACCACCAAGTATATCACATGCTGGTACAGATTCGGAGAATGACATGCATTAATCGAATTTCTTATTATTCGTATCATGTTATTTCATCATCAGTTGATCTCTTCAGACACAAATCCACATCCCTGAGTTTCAATCTCACTTCCTCTTCTATAAGTTAATGATCAGAGGTAAGCAAGCCTCCGAGCTTCACGACGTCCACGTTATTCAAATCGTCAGTTTGTCTCGTAGAAAGAAAGAACGTAGCAGCATCAGAGATGAATTTGAGGCGAGCCTAGATCCTGTCCTCGAGGTGGGCGTCAAAATAATGATGTTTGAGTTCGACGTCATCAGATAAGAGAAACGGTCGAAAAAATTTACAAATTTCGATAGTTTATTTTAATTTGTTACTTTTGTACGTTGTTACGTTTTTCGAGAAGATTGGTCCCCGTGTTCGCGTACTCTGTTTTTATGATCGAGAGCATAATTTCCAGCTTACGTTCGAGGTCTGAATGTGCCGGTTGAGGGAATGAGCAAAATCAGCCGAAGGGTTTCGTAAATATAGCTCTATGAATAATTCTTCCCAATCTTTCGAAAAATACCGATTCTATCTAATTGAAACTGCGTTGTTCGTTGTTTATGTTTATGTTTATGTTTATGTTTATGTTTATGTTTATGTTTATGTTTATGTTTATGTTTATGTTTATGTTTATGTTTATGTTTATGTTTATGTTTATGTTTATGTTTATGTTTATGTTTATGTTTATGTTTATGTTTATGTTTATGTTTATGTTTATGTTTATGTTTATGTTTATGTTTATGTTTATGTTTATGTTTATGTTTATGTTTATGTTTATGTTTATGTTTATGTTTATGTTTATGTTTATGTTTATGTTTATGTTTATGTTTATGTTTATGTTTATGTTTATGTTTATGTTTATGTTTATGTTTATGTTTATGTTTATGTTTATGTTTATGTTTATGTTTATGTTTATGTTTATGTTTATGTTTATGTTTATGTTTATGTTTATGTTTATGTTTATGTTTATGTTTATGTTTATGTTTATGTTTATGTTTATGTTTATGTTTATGTTTATGTTTATGTTTATGTTTATGTTTATGTTTATGTTTATGTTTATGTTTATGTTTATGTTTATGTTTATGTTTATGTTTATGTTTATGTTTATGTTTATGTTTATGTTTATGTTTATGTTTATGTTTATGTTTATGTTTATGTTTATGTTTATGTTTATGTTTATGTTTATGTTTATGTTTATGTTTATGTTTATGTTTATGTTTATGTTTATGTTTATGTTTATGTTTATGTTTATGTTTATGTTTATGTTTATGTTTATGTTTATGTTTATGTTTATGTTTATGTTTATGTTTATGTTTATGTTTATGTTTATGTTTATGTTTATGTTTATGTTTATGTTTATGTTTATGTTTATGTTTATGTTTATGTTTATGTTTATGTTTATGTTTATGTTTATGTTTATGTTTATGTTTATGTTTATGTTTATGTTTATGTTTATGTTTATGTTTATGTTTATGTTTATGTTTATGTTTATGTTTATGTTTATGTTTTATGTTTATATTCCGACTCTCCTAGGTCTCTGTCAGACCCCTCATAAGCTCAGAGCTTGTGCGAGTTAGGAGGCCCGGTTGTGTTCTGTGTAGGCTTTGTTACTATGTCCTTACGCCACCTAAGGCACAGCACTGCTAATTGTTTACCCAACAGTTAATGGTGGAACCGTACTCCAGGTCAGAACATTTCTTTTCCGCTCGTAGTTTTGAAATAATCAAGAAAAATTTCAAACGACCATATTTACGGAACCCCTGGTCGAATTTTGCCCAATAACGAACCTTCGCGACATTCGAAATCCACACATATCCTGAAAATTTCAAATCTCTAGGCCTTTCCGTTCGAAAGTTTATTTTCTATGATCATGCGATCTGGACAAAATTTTGCATGTAGCTTGAACACGTCATTCTCCATCTGAGTGCAAAATTTCATATCGATCGAATCAGTAGTTTCGAAGAAATCAGGAGAACACAATTTCAAACGACCATATTTACGGAACCCCTGGTCGAATTTGGCCCAATAACGAACTCAGCTGCGGCATTTTAGATTCGAACCTATCCTAAAAATTTCGAGTTTCTAGGTCGTTTCGTTCGAAAGTTATCGTGTATACAGGCGGACAGACAGACTCGAATTTTCCGATGGATTCGTCATCATCGAGTCGCACCCTGTCGATTGAGACCATTTTTGGCTCAAAATTCGAAAAATACAGACATCGTGACGAAATCCTATAGCCCTCGTGTAAGAAGAACGAGCGCTAAAAAACCGAAAGCAATTAATTGTTCTCCTGAATAGCGTACGATTAAAGAGTTATATTCAGGACAATTCTTGAAAAGAATAGATAATCAGAATTTTTTAATATGGCTGAACTTGAAACAAAGTAAATCACGAGTCATCTGGTGCAAGTAGAGTCAACGAAAAGCTTCATAAAAGAAAGGTTAGCATATGAAATGAAGTGTGTTACACTTAGCGACTAAATTAGAGGCGATAAATAACCTCGTGAGGCAATATTGTTGCGGAAGGGCGTCCAGGGGTGGATAATCCACCGCCACGGGGGCTTATCCGGTAATCCCGTCCTCGGCTTATGTGAACCTCAGCGGGACATCCACGATATTGTTTTCTTGATTACCTGCACCCACCAGCGAAGAAAGGAGCCTGTCTCGCCAAATCTTGAATACATTCGGGACAAGGACAGAATTTTTAATCAGCAGGCTAACTGAACTGAATGAATTCAAGAAAATGGGATATCTTACATCTTATCTTAGGAGGAAGCTTTGACCCTTATTCTAGTGTTATATGAACTTTTTTCATATTTTATTTCTCAACAAAACGCAGGTTGTTTTTTCATTCCTGCGGCACCAAGTATGGAGAATATGGCATGCCTCAGCAATGATTCAGTTGAGAACGTGACTCCGAGCGGTGTAGGCAGACTTGTTAACAAATGCTCTATGTGTGAAGTGTTTGAGTGTGAAAAAAATATGCCGGCTGCTCTTTGTCAATTATGCCCAATCAGCTGGCATCAGAACCACACACACTGAAACTTGTATCATGAAACATTATGGGGCCCACACACACTGAAACATGTTGCGATGCAAGTATCGACTCTAATGGGGCCCACACACTCTGAAACATGTTACGATGCAAGTATCGACTCTAATGGGGCCCACACACACTGAAACATGTTGCGATGCACGCATCGACTCTAATGTTTCATGATACAAGTTTCAGTGTGTGTGTGGTTCTGAATCACGTATCTGGTATCAGTTGCAGTTTCAAGCGATACAGAGTCTGGAATCCCATTCGGGTCGGCGAACGAGGCAGAATCGGCGATACTGATGCAATTTTCAGTGTGTATGGGGTTGCATCGATGCGAAGTCAAGAAACGATATTGTTAAGGTTACTAAAATTATTATGCCAACTATTGCTATTTGTTGTGGTTACTATGGATTTGGATGATGTCAACAAATACATATTTTTATCATTGATGTGATTTCTATGGAGTCGATTTAGGCATCGCAACAAGTTTCGATGTGCGTGGGCGCTTATGCAACTGATGCAAGTTTCATGAATCCTGGAGTCGATACAAGGTATCGCAGCATGTTTCAGCGTGTGTGGGCAGTCTTAGAGTCGATACTTGCATCGCAACATGTTTCAGTGTGTGTGGGCCCAATTAGGATTAGGTATCCTCTATTTGGTTTGAAAACTGCTCAACTCGGTGAACGGTACGAACGATACAGCCAACTTCACTTCCTAACCGATTCCCTTGACTATGTCAACAATATTTTCGATTCTACGTACCTGAACCCTACATAGCTGGATATTCTCCAAACGGTCCCTCTGTTTCATAGACTCCACTTCTGACTTCAGAGATTCACACTCAACTTTTACCAATGCCAATGCATGCTTCAGCCCATCGAAAGAGTTCATGACGACTTTCTCATTTTCCATTTTTCATTGAATTAATCCATTTTGTCTCCAGAAAATTTCACGGAATCATGATTAGTGACCTCAGACTGCCTGCTCTTGAGGACCAAATGCATTTGGCAGAATTCATTAATCTGCGGGTTACCTTCTTGAGTGCTCGTTCTACTTATACGAGGGCTATATCATTTCGTCACGATGTCTGTATTTTACGAATTTTGAGCTGAAAATGGTCCCAATCGACTAGGTTCGACTCAGTGATGACGAAACCGTCGAAAAACTCGAGTATACACGATAAATCTCGAACAGAACGACCTAGAAACTTGAAATCTTCAGGGTAGGTTTGAATCTCGAATTGCGCGGTTGAGTTAGTTTTTGGACGAAATTCGACCAGGGGTTCCGAATATATGGCCGTTAGAAAGTTTGTTCTCCTGAAACTACAGATTCGATCGGGGTTAAATTTTGCACCCTGAAAATTTTAAGTCCCTAAGCCTTTCCGTTCGAAAGTTTTAATTTTCCATGGTTTCTAAGGTTCTGGTCATGCGATCTGGACGAAATGTAGCTTAAATATATCATTGTCAATTAAAATACAAAATTTCGTCACGATCGAATAAGTAGTTTTGGAATTATCAAGAAAACTAAATTTCAAACTACCATATTCTCGGAACCCCTGGTCTAATTTTGCTCATTGATAAAAGTGACCGCGATATTCGAGATCCACACCTATCCTGAAAATTTCAAGTCTCTAGGCCTTTCCGTTCGTAAGTTATGATTTTCTATGGTACTGGTCATGCGATCTGGAAAAAAAAGTAGCTTGAATATGTCATTCTCAATTAAAAAACAAAATTTCGTCACGATCGAATCCGTAGTTCCGAAATGATCAGGAAAACAAAATTTCTAACGACCATATTCACGGAACTCTAGTCTTATATTGCTCATTGATAAACTTGACCCCGGCATTCGAGATCCACTCCTATCCTGAGAATTTCAAGTTCCTAGGCCTTTCCATTCATAAGTTATGATTTGTTCTGGTCATGCGATCGAAATTTCGAACGGCCATATTAACGGAACCCTTGGTGGGATTCTGCCCATAAACGAACTCAACCGAGGCATTTCGGAACTAAACCCACACTGAAAATTTCAAGTCTCTAGGAGTTATCGTGCTTACGGCTGGCCGGACGGACGGACAGACTTGAATTTTCCGACGGATTCGGATCAGTGAGTCGAACTGTATCGATTGAGACCATTTTCGGCTCGAAATTCGAAAAAAACGTGACGGAATGATATAGCGCTCAAAAATTATAAATGTTGAAACTGAAATTGGAATCCGTTTTCAAAAATTATCAAATTCAACACATTTTCAAATCGGAACTTATTAGCCATGAATTAGGGCACAATGGACTTCTTTTTTATGGAGTCAACGCCTATTTTTGACTTTGTTATTGTGGTTGGAGCTGCTCTTCAAAATAGCCTTCTGCGCAGGTACAGATGTAAGTGGCGTTCCGAGAAAATGCTTGGCCATTTTCGATAACGACAGTTAGACATTTTCGTGTCTTCTCTACCAATCAAGTATATTCTCAAAATTTTCTGTCATATGCTCTTTCGAATATTTTTTTCAAATTCATACTTCCAAGATTCTGAGTTATCATCATTAGCTCTCTAGGTAAGTGAATCAAACTCGTTATCTTCTGTTTCAAGACTCACTGCTGGTACTGGTATTGGATTCTGTAGATCATTTTCGGCGGATTTATCAAAGTAGCTAGGTTCAAATATTATTTCAAATGTTTGAACTGATTGTAGAAGCTTACCTTATGAAGAAGAAGCAAATGCTTCGAGTTTATGTCCGGAATCCGCACTGCCAGTCTGATGCACATCTGTCAGAAACTTCTTCAGAAGCTGGCTGGACAGGAAGTTTTCCTCAGAGTGGAGCACGGGAATAGGTCTCAGACAGTCGAGGCTTCTCATCGAGAGACCGTCCTCTGGACCTTAGTTCTGAAGACTCCTGGCACTCCTATGGTGAAGGGGACTCCTCCTGGTCGACTTGCGGCATTTCTGTCTGCTTGTCTGCGGGACTGAGTCTCTCAAGCAGTATGCGGAGGAACAATAGGCCACATGGCCTCAGTTCAGCCCGGAGCGGGCGCCGCAATGAGAAGAATGGAAGAAGAAGAATGTCGAGGATCCAAAATAAGAACTATACACCAGATCCAATTAGTTTTGTTATAGTGATTCAATCTTTTATCTCACGCAGGTTGAATGCAGTAATAGAATATTGTATAATTAGTGGGAAAAGCATAATATTCCCAAACGAGTGTGATAATTTTACCAGGCGAGCAGCGTGGCGACGAGTCTGGTTACACGAGAGTTTGGGAATATGCTTTTCCCACGAATTATACATAATATTTTTTCTTCGATCGTTGATTTACATTTAAAAAACTAATTGAAAAATGAGATGTAATCAAGTTCAAATTGGTTTGTCTATGTTCATATTGAAATATAGAAGTGGTAACCATGGAAATTACTTTGTTATGACAAAAGTAAAATAATTTTCAAGCCGGTTTTGTTTGATTCGTTGTATTTTATAAGAAATCAAAAAAGAATAAGTAAACATGAACACTGATAGTGATTATTTGTTACCTTGCACGCCTCCTGAACTAGTAGAAGCCGTGAACGCGGCTTCACTTAATTTACTTCCGGCGAAATCCAGAGAGAAGTATGAACTTGCGTATCAACGCTTCTTGGATTTTTGCAGAAAAACAACAGTGTAACCTTTTCTGAGAATGTACTTTGTTTCATTTAATTGTAATAATCCATTACCGCACGCTACAGCAGTGCGGTATAGTATATTATTTAACGAGCGGTAATGTAGGTCATAACTAACGCAGATGAAGTAATTCATCAAGTGAGTTATGACCATTACATCAAGTTGAATACTATACTTCATCTACGATTGTAACAATAAATACTATGATACAAGTACAGAGAAAGAACTTAATTCAAAAATCTTAATAGTTACATATCATATAACCATGCATTATTTATGTTGATTGTGCTTTTTAGCATGGAGTAGAAAGTCTATAGGGGCGATGCTTCATATTTAGTGCTAAGTTCACTAAAATATGCCAAAAGAACATTCTCTGTAAACAATGACTTGATATTCTTACTGCTACGCCAATCTTGAAAATTGTTGTATACACCTTTATATTTGTTTTGGTATTTTTCGGGCAATAAATTCTGTATGGTAACATTAGCTGATTGTCTTATTTCTGAAGATGTACATAATAATACATCTTCACTATCTGAATTAATCTTTTTCAGCGAAATATCCACAATAATGATTAGGTATCAACTCAATTTGATTAAACGTCAAAATTATTCAAGTGACCTCCCCTCAATACTAATAATGGACTGTTCCCTTACGGCCAATCACACATGGGAGTTATAGGAGTGAGTGAGTGGAAGAACACTCACGGTGTTTGTTTACATATACCATTACTCCATCGAAAGTAGTTGAGTAATGACTATATTATTCAATCGGAGTACATAAAGAATATTACCGCACTGTTATTTTCTAATTGCTTGGCAACTGCCCACTATTCTGGAATGTTGAGCTTTTCCCACGATCGGGGAAAAAATAATTCGCTCATCGGTAGCGTCTCTATTCTCTATCAACTTCGTTATCGAGTTCATTTAATGAGCCTTTATAGTTTGTCTAAAAGTAAGTTTATTTCCATTAGCACCAATGGAAGTGTGCAATATTTTTAACCTTCGATTGTGGAAGAAAGTGTTTTAAAGCTTCTCAGATAATGACAAAATTAACTGATCAGTATCCATTATTCATATTTATGATATCTTAGAATTATTTAGATAAATAGTTTTTGAGCGCCCGTTCCACTTACACGAGGGCTATATCATTTCGTCACGATGTCTGTATTTTTCTAATTTTCAGCCGAAAATGGTCTCAATTGAAAAGGTTCGACTCACTATCGGAAAATTCGAGTCTGTCCGTCCGGCTGTATACACAATAACTCTCGAACGGTACTACCTAGAAAAGTTGAAATTTTCATGGCAGGTTCGAATTTTGAGGTTCGTTATTGGGCGAAATTCGACCAGAGGTTCCCTAATTATGGCCGAAATTTTGTTCTCCTGATTACTTCCTTATTTGATCGAGATGAAATTTTGCACTCAGATGGAGAATGAAGTGTTCAAGCTACATGCGAAATTTTGTCCAGATCGCATGACCAGAATCATATAAACCATAGAAGATTATAACTTTCGAACGGCACGACCTAGGGACTTGAAATTTTCAGGATAGGTGTGGAGCTCGAATGTCGCGGTCACATTTATCAATGAAAGAAATTAGACTAGGGGTTCTGTGAATATGACCGATCATAATATTTTTTTCCTGATAATGTCGAAACTACTGATTGGATTGGAATGAAATTTTTCACATAGATTTAGAATAATGTATTCAAACTAAGTGCGAAATTTTGTCCAGATCGCATTACCAAGATCATAGGTACCGTAGAAAATTCTAGCGAATTACCGAAAACAAAATTGGTCACTTAGCACTGACGAGAATTCTGGAGTTTCGCCTTAGTTTGAAATATTTTTCGATAGCTGTCAAAAATTTCTTCAATGGGTTCCTGGAACTGGAAAATGTAAATCTACCTACAAAGTGGATGCACGAGCGCTCAAAAGCTCTTGACTTCAAGGCAGTGCTTTGTATAAATTTTTACATTCGATTTTCAATTTCTATATTTCCCGGGACTGTATAAAATTCGGGAAAGCATGAATTATCTTTGAAACCGAAGAACAAAAATCATTGGAACTCGAAATTGGCGAAATTACCAGAAAATAATTCTTGAAAAACTAATTATTTCTTCTAGTGCTGCGCAAAAATATGATTCAAATATAAAATTCAAGAAATTTCCATCAATGTTTTCGGTAGAGCTCGAATGGTCTTAATCAACCCGCTATCCAGGGGGGAGTCGAGGTAGAACGCGGTCGGGGCTGATCTGAGATGATTCCCAGCAACCAACTGGTTCCTTTCCCCTGCTATGGAAAGGAGCAATCGAGCGACAGGGTGGCGGATGATCCCCTCGGATTTACCCGAATCCTGAGGGTTGCGCGAAAGCTGGTGGGGATGAGACACATTCCGGAACTAGTTGCGTTCAGAACCGCTCTGCACCGCCGCCGCGACGCCACAACTCATCCATCCGCCGGAAACGGAACTCCACACACTCTCCGTACTCCGGTCCGAACATTTTCAAAGTCGAGTTTTCCGTTCGTTTGCACTTTGTGTTTCATCTTTTTTGTTTCTTGTTTTTTCTCGAAACGTGTTTTGTGATGTCAGGCGCTTAGGATGGCAGCCATGTGGAGGCTGCCGGGCTATAGCCCCGAAGATATTTTGGTGGCTAGAAGGTTAAATGTGGGCTCACAGTATCCCGTCTCTCACAAACTACCGACCAATACGATGCTTTATAATGGTGAGTACGAAGGTTTTCACGCAGGCTGAACGATTGGCTGATTCAAACGAGACGGTTCCTTGGATTTCCGTTACTCATTAATTAATTATTTCATCAATTATAATTATCAATAAGATAAAAACGGTCTCTTGAGTATTTGAACCCATATTTTTTATGTTCATTGACTCCCCATATCAAGTTTTTTAGGTTGAAAATTTCCACAGTGGTATTTCTACTCGTGTATAAATTCATTATTGTTGTTATTGAAAAATTATTAAACTGCATAGGTAACTAATGCGTTTTTAATCCTGGCACTGAAATTAATCAGTGCTTCAGTTCTTCAGAAAATATAATGACATAAAAGTTAACTTTTCAATCAAGAAAAAAATGCATTGAACTTGTATCAAAGATTGTGCAGCTACGTTTTTTATATTTTTATATATGTTTGGAAAAATGATCCTCCAACTCGATTTCTTGATTAAGAGGGAAAAAGGTTATCGCTGAATATCAATAACATCTATCGCATTTAGCTCTCAATATATTTCAGAATATTTGAATTTCGTCCTATATTTCCGTTCATGATGAGTGAAAAACTTTTCCTTCGACTACAGTGACATAATAATTTGTACTCAGTTATCACTTCATTGAACATATACAGGGTCCTGCAATAATACGTTGCACTTCCAAAACTGCCGAACCAGACACCTAGGAAATGTCATTCGAAAGCATCTCACGAGATTATTTTCCAATATACAGGGTGTTCCCAAGAAAAATCAACAAATGGGTGTATTTTGAAATAAATTACCCCGTATATTTTTATATATCCCAAAAAACATTAAAATAACAAAATAAAGCTTTAATATATCATTCTTCATTAAAATACAAAATTTTGTCTCGATCAAATCCGTAGTTTCGAAATTATCGAGAAAACTAAATTTCAAACGACCGTTTTTATGGAACCCCGGATTTTGATCATTGATTAACGTGAACGCGACATTTCAGATCCACACCTATCCTGAAAATTTCAAGTCCCAAGGCCTTCCCGTTCGGAAATTATGATTTTGTATGGTTTCTTTGGTTCTGGTCATGCGATATGGAGAATTGTAGCTTGAATATATCATTCTCCATTAGTATACAAAATTTCGGCACGATCGAATTTGTAGTGTTAAAATTATCAAGAAGACTAAATTTCAAACGACCATATTTACGGAACCCCTAGTATAATTTCGCTCATAGATGAACGTGATCACGACATTCGAGATCCACACATATCCTGAAAATTTCAAGTCCCTAGGCGTTTCCGTTCAAAAGTTACATTTTCTATGATTTCTATGGTTCTGGTCATGCGATCTGGACAAAATTTCACATGTAGCTTGAACACCATTCTCCATTTGAGAGCAAAATTTCATCCCGATCGAATCTGTAGTTTTAAAGTAATCAGGAGAACAAAATTTTGAACGGCCATATTTACGGAACCCCTGGTGGAATTCTGCCCATTAGCGAACTTCACTGTGGCATTTGAAAACTGAACCCACACTGAAAATGTCAAGACTCTAGGTTGTTCCGTTCGAGAGTTATCGTGCTTACCCACGGACGGACGGCCGGACGGACAGACTTGAATTTTGCGACGGATTCGTCATCAGTGAGTCAAACTCTGTCGATTGAGACCATTTTCGGTTCAAAATTCGAAAAATACAGACATCGTAACGAAATGATATAGGTAGCCCTCGTTTAAGTAGTACGAGCGCTCAAAAACTGCAAAAACTTGAGGACAAAGTATTGCAAAAAGCCGACGTAAAAGAAAGGAGATATCATTCTCGATTAAAATACAAAATTTCATCTCGATCGAATCCGTAGTTTCGAAATTATCGAGAAAACAAAATTTCAAACGATCGTATTCACGGAACCCCTAGTATAATTCTGCTCATTGATAATTTTGAACGCGACATTTCAGATCCACACATATCCTGAAAATTTCAAGTCCCTAGGCCTTTCCATTCGAAAGTTATGATTTTCTAATGCAAAAGTTTGTAGAAAAAAAAGCGAGATCCTCAATAATATTGATGAGAAAAGTTTAATTGCAGTGTTTCCTGAGTTTTTTGAATGTTGAATGTATAAAAATATCGAATAAACCCTCTGAAACAATAAGATTGTTTAACTTCCACGATAGTATATTGTCTTAATCAACCCCTCCTGCGAAAATCCCTCGAGTAAAAAAAACGGCATAGGTTTCCTTTCAATTCGCTCAACTCAGAGGGGCGGCAAATTTTTATTGGCCTAAGCGAGGAAATAAGCCTAATCCGGCCCTGTACACGATAATACGTTTTTTCAGTAGTGCTATTGGAGCTATCATTGGAGCTATTTACACTTCTCTATCCGTAGCAGTTCATAAGTTGGTTGGTTCTGCTGCTATTCATGAGTGACAGGGATAGGGGTAGAGAAATCTTCCCAACTATTTCTAGAACTATCAAGCTTTTCAATATTCCGATCATCATAAATACAACATACAGGATGTCACATCGGAGAATATCCGTTTGAAATGCTGCCATTTAGCAATCAATTTCGAACAGCATGTAATATTAAGTATATAAAGATACCGAGTGATCGAGTTTTATTGTTTTGACTCTTTTCAATGTGCGTTAGTTATCCGTTCATTATTCAAATGAAATTTTAGTTGTGATGGTATTTTTCATATCTGAGGGACGCAAGAGTGAAAATAGCCCGAAAGTTACTTTTAAGAAAATGTAAAGTATTTAATTTTCATCATTATAGTGGAAAAAATAAACATTTAACAGAATCGAAATAATATCATTTGGAAATTGATAACCGACATCGTGGTTGATCATTTTGAAGCATTTTAATCATTTTGAAATGATGACTGTGCAAATCTTGGAATAAACAAAATTGATGATCACATTTGTGTTAATTGTACTTCTTGCAATCGTTTAAAGACTTTCAGCGGACTGCTGTGCTGTGCTTCAGTTTTCTCTGAATAAGATCTGTACGGTTGGGAAAATTTCCCTCGCATTTCTTTCATTGCTGTTATCAAGTAATATTATTGGTCGATTGTCTTCCCTACTTCTTCTGGATATTTCTATTTCTTCTTCTCATAACTTCATCTTCATCGAATATTTCTCTTTCCATAACTAAAAAAAGATATAAAAGCACTGCCGTGAAGTCAGGAGCTTTTGATCTGATACCTAGTGGGCCACTTTTTTCCACATTTTCACTGAAACACTCTTTAGTGGTTCAAAGAAGACCACTGACATAATGAAACTATAAGGGTTTCGTTCTAGCCATTTTGACTACGGAACCCTAAAAATGAAATATTGATTACAATTAAACTATTTATTTACTATTAATTTTTAAGGTTAAATATTTACCTATGTGAGTTATTACAATGAAAACCAAGGTCCTGGGTGTATTTTCCTTCCGATCCGTTTTTCTGATTGAACATTGACGTTTTTTTCAGAATTCCGAGAAAGCCCGAACCATCATCTGTCGTTCATTCGTGGAACTTTGATATACATATTGGTGAAATGAATAAAGTAGAAATAGGGACGGGTAATGATTAATGAAATCCCAGTCTCAAATTACGTTTTTTTCAGCGTTTTACGAGATAATTACAACTTCAGAATGCTCGAAACTAAAATAAAAGTATTAAAATATTGAATTCTATGCTATCCCGAAAAACCTTATATGAAATTCGTTGCGTGATCGATGTGTCTTGAGCACTTCATTGTCGCATTGTCCCACTCGGCATTCGTCTTTTATTCGGACAATTTTGCGTCCTGTGCTTGAAAAACACAATCTTCGCAATTCGTTGCATACATAACTAGTTTTTGAACCCTGCAAAAATGAAAAATCACATACAAAATAAGTCGCTAACCTCAGAACTAATTAATTATAGGAAAATCTTAAAAACTTCAAGGTTATAAGTGAGTCCCTATGATATCTATCTAATAATCAACAAATAAAGACATTTATCATTCAATCGAAATTCAATATTTCAAAATAGCCACAAGAGAAATAAGTTCCTATTACCTATAACGTATTATCCCTAAGACCCTAAGACTTGAGACCTTCTAAAAACTAAAGACTGAAACTGGTTCATTTTTGAGCGCTCGTACCTATTACTTACACGAGGGCTATATCATTTCGTCACGATGTCGGTATTTTTCGAATTTTGAGTTGAAAATGGTCTCCATCGACAGAGTTCGACTCACTGATGACGAATCCGTCGAAAAATTCGAGTCTATCCGTCCGTCCGTCGGTATACACGATAACTCTCGAACGGAACGACCTAGAAACTCGAAATTTTCAGGGTAGGTTCGAATTTCAAATGCCGCGGTTGAGTTCGTTATTGGGCAAAGTTCGACCAGGAGTTCCGTAAATATGTTTGTTCGAAATTTTGTTCTCCTTATTACTTCGAAACTACTGATTCAATCGAGGTGAAGTTTTGCATTCAGATGGAGAATGACGTGTTCAAGCTACATACAAAATTTGTCCAGATCGCATGCCTAGAACCAAAGAAAATTATAACTTTCGAACGGAAAGGCCTAGGGCAAGGATGGCGAACTAATGGCACGCAACACAATATTTTGGGCACGTCAACGATCACGAGCGAACGCGCCATACATCGGCATCGGACGGACGGTACGAGCGGAACGGAAAGAGCTCTACGGATTCTCTACTAGGGTATCGCACATATCCTATTGGCATCGTCGGAAGAATTCAAAATTAATTGCGAAAATGTCTTTAAGCTCTTGGAATTAGTGATGGGCTGGAAGAAGAAATGTTTTCAAAAACGAAGGAAACGTAGACGAATGTGGATTGATGCAGGATGCAACAGAAGAAATATGTTTGAAGAATATATAAGTATATTTCTTTCCGGACTTAATGACCGACAAAAAAGTTTTTTAATCACTTTAGAATGACGCGTATTGAATTCAATTCTTTATTGAAATCCATAAGAAAAGCCATTACTGAATAACAGGATTGAATGCTCGTGATTTTTGAGATCTCGTACAACTTACACGAGGGCTATATCATTTCGTCACGATGTCTGTATTTTTCGAATTTTGAGCCGAAAATGGTCTCAATCGACTATGTTCGACTCACTGATGACGAATCCGTCGGAAAATTCGAGTCTGTCCGTCCGTCCGTAAGCACGATAACTCTCGAACGGATCAACCTAGAGACTTGAAATTTTCAGTGTAGGTTCAGATCCCAAATGCCTCGGTTAAGTTCGTTAATGGGCCAAATTCCACCAGGGGTTCCGTAAATATGGCCGTTCAAAGTTTTGTTTCCCTGATTACTTGAAAACTACAGATTTGATTGAGATGAAATTTTGCACTCAAATGGAGAATGAGGTGTTCAAGCTACATGTGGAATTTTGTCCAGATCGCATGACCAGAACTATAGAAACCATAGAAAATTGTAACTTTTGAACGGAAACGCCTAGGGACTTGAAATTTTCAGGATTGGTGTGGATCTCGAATGTCGTGATTACGTTCATCTATGAGCAAAATTGTACTAGGGGTTCCGTAAATATGGTCGTTTGAAATTTAGTTTTCTTGATAATTTCAAAACTACAGATTCGATCGTGACGAAATTTTGTATACTAATGGGGAATGATATATTCAAGCTACATCTCTCCAGATCACATGACCAGAACCATAGAAACCATAGAAAATCATAACTTTCGAACGGAAAGGCCTAGGGACTTGAAATTTTCAGGACAGGTGTGGATCTGAAATGTCGCGTTCACGTTTATCAATGAACAGAATTATACTAGGGGTTCCGTAAATACGGTCGTTTGAAATTTTGGTTTCTCGATAATTTCTAAACTGCGGATTCGATCGAGATGAAATTTTGTATTTCAATCGAGAATGATATATTAAAACAATATTTTGTCCAGGTTGCATGACCAGAACCATAGAAAATTGTAACTTTTGAACGGAAAGGCCTAGGAACTTGAAATTCTCAGGGTGGGTTTGGATCGCAAATATCGCGGTCACGTTCATCTATGAGCAAAATAAGACTAGGGGTTCCGTAAATATGGCCGTTCAAAATATTTTTTTGCTGATAGTTCCGAAAATACTGAGCAGATTGGGATGAAATTTTGCACCTAGCTGAGTAATAATGTATTCAAACTACGTGTAAATTTTGTCCAGATCGCACCACCAAGACCATAGATACAGTAGAAATTCTAGCGAATTATCGAAAAAAAATTGATCAGCTGAAGCACTGACATGAAGTCTGGAGTTTCGCTTAAGTTTCAGAATTTTTTTGACAGCTGTCGAAAATTCCTTCAATTGATTTCTGAAACTGGAAAATGCAAATCTACCTTCAAGGTGCATGTACGAGCGCTCAAAAGCTCCTGCCTTCACGGCAGTGCTTTTCGTGATTTTTTTTTTCCATTCCTATGACCACAGGTATTTAGAATGCGGACGATGCAGCGGCCATCTCTGATTGGTTATTTTTTTATTTATGTATATTTATTTCGATGTCGGCTGGCACGATACGCGTCGGACAGGTTTTAATTCTCGTTCCTCAATTCTTGCCTGATTTTAAGAATTGATGCCTGCGATCCGTACATATGTGGCTTTTATTGAGCGCTCGTACTACTTACACGAGGGCTATATCATTTCGTCACGATGTCTGTATTTTTCGAATTTTGAGCCGAAAATGGTCTCAATCGACTATGTTCGACTCACTGATGACGAATCCGTCGGAAAATTCGAGTCTGTCCGTCCGGCCGTCCGGCCGTCCGGCTGGCCGTAAGCACGATAACTCTCGAACGGAACAACCTAGAGACTTGAAATTTTCAGTGTGGGTTCAGTTCCCGAATGGCTCGGTTAAGTTCGTTAATGGGCCAAATTCCACCAGGGGTTCCGTAAATATGGCCGTTCAAAGTTTTGTTTCCCTGATTACTTGAAAACTACAAATTTGATCGAGATGAAATTTTGCACTCAAATGGAAAATGAGGTGTTTAAGCTACATGTGAAATTTTGTTCAGATCGCATGACCAGAACCATAGAAACCATAGAAAATTGTAACTTTTGAACGGAAACGCCTAGGGACTTGAAATTTTCAGGATAGGTGTGGATCTCGATTGTCGTGATCACGTAGATGAACGTGAGCAACATTATACAAGGGGTTCCGTAAATACGGTCGTTTGAAATTTTGTTTTCTCGATAAATTCGAAACTGCGGATTCGATCGAGATGAAATTTTGTATTTTAATCGAGAATGATATATTGAAGCAATATTTTGTCCAGATCGCATGACCAGAACCATAGAAACCATAGAAAATTCTAACTTTTGAACGGAAAGGCCTAGGAACTTGAAATTTTCAGGGTGGGTTTGGATCGCAAATTTCACGGTCACGTTCATCAATGAGCAAAATTAGACTAGGGGTTCCGTAAATATGGCCGTTCAAAATATTTTTTTCCTGATAGTTTCGAAACTACCGATCGGATTGGAATGAAATTATGCACCTAGCTCAGGTATAATGTATTTAAACTACGTGCAAAATTTTGTCCAGATCGCATCACCAAGACCATAGATACCGTGGAAAATTCTAGCGAATTATCGGAAAAAAATTGATCAGCTGAAGCACCGACATGAAGTCTGGAGTTTCGCCTAAGTTTCAGAATTTTTTTGACAGCAGTCAAAAATTCCTTCAATTGATTTCTAAAACTGGAAAATGCGAATCTGCCTACAAGGTGCATGTACGAGCGCTCAAAAGCTCCTGCCTTCACGGCAGTGCTTTTCGTAATTTTTTTATTTTATTTAAATACTTTGAACGGAAGCTTCGAGGCACAAACAGAACAATAATTGTCATGATAGATCTCATTCGCCCCTCCGAGGCTAAACTGCAAGTTTTCAGGAACGATGTTAACAGGAAACTACAATTTTTTTTCCAAACCTGAAAAAATGTTATAACGATTTAGATATACACTAGACACCAGACAAAAAAAAAAGTTACTGAAGAAGTTATTTATGTGATTGATACTTCAATCAACGAATTTTCAGCGAGATTGTCTCAGTTCGAAAAATTGTCGGAAATACTCAAGTTTATTATGTACCCTGATCAGACTTCATTTGATAAACTGAACTTCTCCCAATTAGATTGGTTGAAAATTGAAGAATTTGAAATGCAACTGATTGATTTCCAATCTAGTTCAATAAGGATTAAAAAAATTATTTTAACAAGGAATGAGCTGGAATTAATTGAAACAGAAAGATTGACAAGTAGAAGTAATATAAGTAAAATGCCAATAAAACAATTTTGGAGACATGGAATGTGTTGCCACTGTTGTCAGACACATTCAACTGTTTGAAGGAGCTGGCTCATGCTATTTTAACAATATTTTCTCCAACATATGCCTGCGAGTCATTATTATCACAGATAAATAGCATTAAAGACCTTAGGAACCGTTTGACAGATGAATCTTGTTCAGCATGCATTCTGATAAGAGTATCATCTTACGACCCTTATATAAGTTATTTGTCATTCAATCTGCTACAACAGAAATCGCACTAATTTTACAAAAAATTAAACTACGCGTGTAATTGAAACATTGCAAATGTAACTTTTTGAGCGCTCGTACTACTTACACGAGGGCTATATCATTTCGTCACGATGTCTGTATTTTTCGAATTTTGAGCCGAAAATGATCTCAAACGACTATGTTCGACTCACTGATGACGAATCCGTCGGAAAATTCGAGTCTGTCGGTCCGTCCGGCCGGCCGGCCGTCCGTCCGTATACACGATAACTCTCCAACGGAATGTCCTAGAAACTTGAAATTTTCAGGGTAGGTTCGAATTTCGAATGCCGGGGTTAAGTTCGTTATTGGGCAAAATTCGCCGAGGGGTTCCGTAAATATGGCCGCTCGAAATTTTGTTTTCCTGATTACTTCGAAACTACAGTTTCGATCGAGATGAAATTTTGCACTCTGATGGAAAATGAGGTGTTCAAGCTACATGCAGAATGTTGTTCAGCTCGCATCACCAGAACCATAGAAACCATAGAAAATTGTAACTTTTGAACGGAAACGCCTAGGGACTTGAAATTTTCAGGATAGGTGTGGATCTCGATTGTCGTGATCACGTTCATCTATGAGCAAAATTTTATCAGGGGTTCCGTAAATATGGTCGTTTGAAATTTAGTTTTCTTGATAATTTCCGAACAACAGATTCGATCGTGACGAAATTCTGTATACTAATGGAGAATGATATATTCAAGCTACATTTCTCTAGATCGCATGACTAGAACCATAGAAACCATAGAAAATTATAACTTCCGAAGGGAAAGGCCTAGGAACTTGAAATTTTCAGGGTGGGTTTGGATCGCGAATTTCACGGTCACGTTCATCAATGAGCAAAATTAGACTAGGGGTTCCGTAAATATGGCCTTTCGAAATATTTTTGTCCTGATAGTTTCGAAACTACTTATTGGATTGGAATGAAATTCTGCACCTAGCTGAGGAATAATGTATTCAAATCACGTGCGAAATTTTGTCCAGATCGCATCACCAAGACCATAGATACGGTAGAAAATTCTAGCGAATTATCGAAAATAGTTGGTCAGCTGAAGCACTGACATGAAGTCTGGAGTTTCGCCTAAGTTTCAGAATTTTTTTGACAGCTGTCGAAAATTCCTTGAATTGATTTCTGAAACTGGAAAATGCGAATCTACTTACAAGGTGCATGTACGAGCGCTCAAAAGCTCCTGACTTCACGGCAGTGCTTTTCGTAATTTTTTCTTTCAATGAAGAGTTTTAATTTGATAGTATTTATTATTTTCCTAATAAACAAGAGGTCAAAATTATTCGATGGCATGCCTATGACCTCAATAATCATTTGTTTAGAAAAAACGACACGTTGATGCATAAAGGTTCGCCTACCCTGGCCTAGGGGAAATTCTCAGGATAGGTGTGGATCTCAAATTTCACGGTCACGTTTATCAATGAGCAAAATTAGACTAGGGGTTCCGTGAATATGGTCGTTTGAAATTTAGTTTTATTGATAATTTCAAAACTACGGATTTGATCATGACAAAAATGTTGTATTTTAATGGAGAATGATATATTCAAGCTACATTTTTTCCTGATCGCATGACCACAACCATAGAAACTATAGAAAATCATAACTTTCGAACGGAAAGGCCTAGGGGCTTGTAATTTTCAGGATAAGTTTGGATCGCAAATTTCGCTGTCTCGTTCATCAATAAGCAGAATTAGACCAGAGGTTCCGTAAATATGGTCTTAGTTCTTCTGATAATTTCAAAACTACGGATCCGATCGTGACGAAATTTTGTATTTTAATGGAGAATGATATTCAAGCTACATTTTTCCCAGATCGCATGACTCAAACCAGAGAAAATTATAATTTCCGAATGGAAAGGCCTAGGGACTTGAAATTTTCACGGTAGGTGTGGATCTCAAATTTCATGGTCACTTTTATTAATGAGCAAATTAAGAACAGGGGTTCTGTAAATATGGTCGTTCAATATTTTTTTCTCCTGATAAATTCGAAACTGTTCATTGGATTGTAATGAAATTTTGCACATAGATGAAGAATAATGTTTTCAAACTAAGTACGTGGAAAATTTTGTCCAGATCGCATCACCGAGACCATAGATACCGTAGAAAATTCTAGCGAATTATCGAAAAAAAAACCTGATGCACTGACGTGAAGTCTGGAGTTTCGTCTTAGTTTGAAAATTTGTTTGACAGTTGTCAAACATTTTTTGAATTTGTTTCGAGAACTGGGAAATGCAAATCTGCCTACAAGGTGGATAAACGAGCGCTCAAAAGCTCCTGACTTCACGGCAGTGCTCTTTATAATTTTTTGTTGTAATCTTCATTTTCCATGAGACATTAATTTTATTGTATCGGAAACGTCAAAATTCTTCAAATATATGTGTGGGGACATACTTCAACAAAGAAACGAAAAACAATATAAAAATACTATAGCGGACATTTCAGAAATCTTGCACAGTACAAACACTATTTTGCACCAAAAATCTTTTAAGACGAGTCATAAAAATCTTCAGCGTTGAACTTGGTTTATTATGTTCGGATTAATGATTGAAAATACGTGGTCCCATATAAATAGTTAGGTGCATTTTGAGGTATCTTGTATTTTGCAACATGTGTGTGAATCCAGCCTTTCCGGCTTGTATTCATGTTATGAATGTCTCCATTACGCTTGAAAGAGATTATGTTGCGATAAATATAACATGTACTAGTACTCTCAAAGACATATAAACTGGTAAGCCGGGTAAGCGTCAAAATATTGCCGGACCTAGAAGCCAGTCTGTAGGTTTCTCTTCAGGGATGTTGAAAATGCACCTCAAAATTGCATTCTTGATTGGGTTTTCTGCAATTGGATTCTGACGACCATGAAACAGCAGTGGTTGGGATGTAATAAATAGCGAAAATGTCGAACCGGCACTTTAGTTCTGGCAAGTTCAAAGCTCGGGTCAGAAAACAGGAAACTATCGCTCCATTAATCACAGTTTTTCACTCCGGTCTAGGGAAATGGTTTATGGCTGTGAAAAATGGCAGTTGACGGCCGGTTAATGTTTTTCTTTTCATCGTATCACGGAGGTAAGATAATTATTGCGACAGAGATTGTCTGTGTGTATTTGCGATTTTGTCATCTGTAAATGAAAAGTTCATATACCTAGGTGTTAAAGATTTTGGTTGTCGAATGATTAATTCGAAATGTGTACCTATTATCTAGGTACTTAGTGGAATTGTAGTTTAGGGTTACAATTCAAAGGTTTTCCCTTGAGACGATGTATACTTATCTACCTAACTATACCTATGGTCTAAGATTTCATCAGTTCGCACTTTCGGATACCGCATACCATACCATTGTGATTTATTTATTCATTTATTTATTTATTTAATAACACCAATTTACAGCTAGGCCAATAAAAGAATGGGCGAAAAATAACAAATCTTGAGTTATTTAAAGAAATACAAATTGAAAAAAATACAATTTAACAAAATTCATGTCCCCAAAGCAATTCTCCGTATTCGAACTGAACACAGTCAAAAATATCGAAAACATGCTGAAAAATGCTGAAATTATTACACATTTTGAAGAGGTGACAATAGGAGAACGTTAGTTCGTGGAGACGGAACATATAAAGTGGTAACATTCGAACATACGAACAGGGAACAGGAAGCCTCGAGACGTGCAGATCCGCAAAGGCTAACAACTAACAAGTGTTAGCAGAGCAGTCAATTTGCAACATACAGTATTAGGTAGAAAGAGAATTTGTAAATAAACACTCAATTGAAATGGTATTGATTGAGAAAAATATTACGAAAAGCACTGCCGTGAAGACAAGAGCTTTTGAGCGCTCGTACCTTGTAGGTAGATTCGCATTTTCCAGTTTCAGAAATCAATTGAAGGAATTTTCGACAGCTGTCAAAAAAATTCTGAAACTTAGGCGAAACTCCAGACTTCATGTCAGTGCTTCAGCTGATCCATTTTGTTTCGCTAATTCGTTAGAATTTTCTACGGTATATATGGTCTTGGTGATGCGGTCTGGACAAAATTTTGCACGTAGTTTGAATTCATTATTACTCAGCAAGGCGCAAAATTTCATCCAAATCCGCTCAGTATTCTCGGAACTATCAGCAAAAAAATATTTTGAACGGCCATATTTACGGAAACCCTAGTCTAATTTTGCTCATTGATGAACATCCAAAACCACCCTGAGAATTTCAAGTTCCTAGGCCTTTCCGTTCGAAAGTTACAATTTTCTATGGTTTCTATGGTTCTGGTCATGAGATCTGGACAAAATATTGTTTTAATATATTATTCTCGATTAAAATACAAAATTTCATCTCGATCGAATCCGTAGTTTCGAAGTTATCGAGAAACCAAAATTTCAAACGAGTGTATTTACGGAACCCCTGGTATAATTTTGCTCATAGATGAAAGTGATCACGACAATCGAGATCCACACCTATCCTGAAAATTTCAAGTCCTTAGGCCTTTCCGTTCGAAAGTTATGATTTTCTATGGTTTCTATGGTTCTGGTCATGTGATCTGGAGAAATGTAGCTTGAATATATCATTCTCCATAAGTATACAAAATTTCGTCACGATCGAATCTGTAGTTTTGAAATTATCAAGAAAACTAAATTTCAAACTGCCATATTTACGGAACCCCTTGTATAAAGTTGCTCATAGATGAACGTGATCACGAAATTCGAGATCCACACCTATCCTGAAAATTTCAAGTCCCTAGGCCTTTCCGTTCGAAAGTTACAATTTTCTATGGTTCCTATGGTTCTGGTCATGTGATCTGGACAAAATTTCACATGTAGCTTGAACACCTCATTTTCCAATTGAGTGCCAAATTTCATCTTGATCGAATCTGTAGTTTTCAAGTAATCAGGGGAACAAAACTTTGAATTGCCATATTTACGGAACCCCTGGTGGAATTTGGCCCATTAACGAACTTAACCGTGGCATTCGGGAACTGAACCCACACTGAAAATTTCAAGTTTCTAGGTTATTCCGTTCGAGAGTTATCGTGCTTACGGACGGACGGCCGGACGGACAGACTCGAATTTTCCGACGGATTCGTCATCAGTGAGTCGAACATAGTCGATTGAGACCATTTTCGGCTCAAAATTCGAAAAATACAGACATCGTGACGAAATGATATAGCCCTCGTGTAAGTTGTACGAGCGCTCAAAAAGTATTGGGTTTTTGTATGTATTGTTATAGAAATAATCAAATTGAATGCTTAGTGAGATCCAGTAATAAGTAAAGAAAATATATTTCAAACTTTTAGCCGATTCAGGAAATTGAACTCTTCAATATCAATTATCTAAAACATAATTATATTTTCAAAGGGATTCACATAATGAAATATGAATTGTTAAAGTTATTAATCATATAGTGTTTAATGGTAATTTGTGTGAGAAATTTCGTAAAAATGTTATTTGGAAACATAAAAGCTGGACAAAATGTATCAAGAATGTTACCATGGGAATGCGATATTAAATAAGGAATTAATCAGGCGAGTGGACCGAGAAACGTGAGAGTGGAAATTGCTCTTTCAAAAGAGTTGTTTGAATGGAGGTACAAGAACGAAAAAACATCGAAGTATTGTTGTAAAATCTGGTCATATGTAATTGCATGGGACTTGAAGGCGTGAGAATTGAAATAGGGGAATGAAAGTAAAAATATTGACGTACTTATCGTATTGTCATAAATCCACATTAGATTCGGAGAATTTCTTTCAAAGAAAACAACGTGATGATACGTGATATGTATTTGGAAACATCGTAGGTTGAAAAATCATCAGAATATTTAAGAATTTGTTCAATTCAAAGAAAATTGAAGGAACTTTATCTGGACTGTTCTCTGTGAGTGTGTACATTTATGGATACATAGTTTGAAAGGATTTTTAAGAATTTTCCATTTCGATAGAATTAGTTTGTTTGAGTTTGGTTTTGAAAAATAATATAAGTTATATTGATATTATTGATTGTTCACCTCGGAACCCTCTTTGAGATAGAGTCATGGGCAAATTAATTGGAAAATTGTACGACATTCTTTGAAATTGTTATTGGCTTTCAATTATCTTTAAAATTAAATTAATTTCTTTAAAATTTCATGGAAGAGCCATAACAGTACCTACTCAGGTGGTGCGCCAATTTACATGTTTTCTTAGTCATATATAGGTATGATGGGTATCTATTACACTGAGGGCTTGTGAGTTGATCCAGAAACAAAAAATTGGATTGGCTTATTTCCAGGAGAAACTTTTTTTTTCGATACATCATTGATCGTCAATAGTTTGGGTATATCTTAAGGCGCATTTTTAAATAGGTAGGCTCACATACCAAGATGGACTTTTCTCGAACTGCTATAGGATAGGATTGTGTTGGGAACAACGAAGAAAAAAACAACCAACCTCGTGTGATCACGCACAGTGAAGGGTTCCGTTCCTTTCCGATTTCACCTGGCTTCAATCATATAAGGCAAATAGTTTTCGAGTAAAATGGCTGCGACTTACGGACCGACGGACAGACGAAACTATAAGGGTTCAGTTTTTGTCTTTTTGGTTGTGGAACCCTTGAAATGGAGTTGGCACTCACTATTCGTGTAGGTAATTGAGGGTTGAAAAAAATTGTCAGTGCACATGTTCGTGTGGGATATCGTTATAGGTATGTTGGTATACAGGATGTCCCAAGTTCGAGTGCCTACTAGACGTGTCTGAAAATTTGCATTATGATATTGGTCGACTTTATCTAATGAGCCGAAATATTCTTGAAGCCCGAACACTTTCAGTTATACAGGGAGTGAAAATGAATTTGTCGAAAATTTTTTTTTGCATTTTTTCGTTTCTTTTATGATCGACTATTCAATTCGAATCATCGTTGCATTCGTCGAAATGGTTTTCGAAACATTGAAAAAAAAATTAAAAAAAAAGGAGATATGCGTAGTAAGTAATATGTTCGTTATTCCTATTTTCAATATTTCAAGCTTAAACTGTTTTAACATTTTGGAAGTGGAAGAATGGCGGATTATTGAATATTGTGCATCTCCTAAATTTCGGAAAACTCGTCACAGGGTGTATCAAATATTTCGTCAAAAATTGTGATCAGAATATGCCCATAACTTTTGTTTTTTAAATTAGAAACCTATTTTTTGAGCGCTCGTACTACTTACACGAGGGCCATATCATTTCGTCACGATGTCTGTATTTTTCGAATTTTGAGCCGAAAATGCTCTCAAACGACTATGTTCGACTCACTGATGACGAGTCCGTCGGAAAATTCGAGTCTGTCCATCCGGCCGTCCGTCCGTAAGCACGATAAATCTCGAACGGAACAACCTAGAGACTTGAAATTTTCAGTGTGGGTTCAGTTCCCGAATGCCTCGGTTGAGTTCGTTAATGGGCCGAATTTCAACAGGGGTTCCGTTAATATGGCCGTTCGAAGTTTTGTTTTCCTGATTACTTGAAAACTGCAGATTTCATCGAAATAAAATTTTGTACTCAAATGGAAAATGAGGTGTTCAAGCTACACGTGAAATTTTGTCCAGATCGCATGACCAGAACCATAGGAACCATAGAAAATTGTAATTTTTGAACGGAAACGCCTAGGGACTTGAAATTTTTAGGATAGGTGTGGATCTCGAATGTCGTGATCACGTTCATCTATGAGCAACATTATTCTTGGGGTTCCGTTAATATGGTGGTTTGATATTTAGTTTTCTTGATAATTTCAAAACTACAGATTCGATCGTGACGAAATTTTGTATACTAATGGAGAAATGTATATTCAACCTACATTTCTCCAGATCACATGACCAGAACCATAGAAACCATAGAAAATCATAACTTTCGAACAGAAAGGCCTAGGAACTTGAAATTTTCAGGATAGGTGTGGCTTTGAAATGTAGCGTTCACGTTTATCAATGAGCAGAATGATACTAGGGGTTCCGTGAATAGGGTCAGAAACTACGGATTCGATCGAGACGAAATTTTATATTTTAATCGAGAATGATATATCAAAGCAATATTTTGTCCAGATCGCATGACCAGAACCATAGAAACCATAGAAAATTGTAACTTTTGAACGGAAAGGCCTAGGAACTTGAAATTTTCAGGGTTTGGGTTTGGATCGCGACTATCGCAGTCACGTTCATCAATGATCAAAATTAGACTAGGGGTTCCGTAAATATGGCCGTTCAAAATATTTTTTTCCTGATAGTTTCGAAACTATTGATTGGATTGGAATGAAATTATGAACCTAGCTGAGGAATAATGTATTCAAACTACGTGCAAAATTTTGTCCAGATCGCATAACCAAGACCATAGATGCCGTAGAAAATTCTAGCGAATTATCGAAAAAAAATTGATCAGCTGAAGCACTGACATGAAGTCTGGAGTTTCGCCTAAGTTTCAGAATTTTTTTGACAGCTGTCGAAAATTCCTTCAATTGGTTTCCAAAACTGGAAAATGCGAATCTACCTACCAGGTGCATGTACGAGCGCTCAAAAGCTCCTGCCTTCACGGCAGTGCTTTCCGTAATTTTTTATGATTGCGTTGGATTCTGCAAAGAAAAATAATGATAGTATTCGAAGATGCTCGTAAATTAAATAATTCCTGAGTTATTAAGGATTTCCTAAATTTATGTCGTACGCAGAGACAAATTGATAAAATCTGTTCTATAACAATAATTTGTGTTCATTATTGTTATAAAACAGATTTTATGAATTTGTCTCTACGTATACGACATAAATTCTGAAAATCCTCAATAACTTAGGAATTATTCAATTTAAGAGCATAAAACTACTTGGAACTCTACCATTATTCTTCTTCTCAGAATCCAACGCAATTATAAAAAAATAGGGTTCTAATTCGAAAACAAAAATTATGGAAAAATTCTGATCACAATTTTTGACAAAATATTCGAAACGAGTTTTCCAAAATTTAGGAGATGCACAATTTTCCGCAATTCTTCTACTTCGAAAATCTAAAAACAGTTTATTTTTGAAATATTGAGAATAGGAATAACGAACATAATTCTGACTACGCGTATCTCCCTTTTTTCCAGTTTTTTTTTTCTATATTTTGAAAACTATTTCGGCGATACAACGATTCGAATAGAAATATATTTAAACTTGAATACTCGATCATATAAAAAACGAAAAAATGCAAATAAAAAAAATTCCCAGAAATTTATTTTCACTCTCTGTATAACTGAAAGTGTTCAGGCTTCGAGGATATTTAAGCTCAGTAGATAAAGTCGAACAATATCATAATCCAAATTTTCAGATTTAAAATAGGTCCGGTTCTCAAGAAACGTCTAGTAGGCACTCGAACTTGGGACACCCTGTATACTTGGGTCTTCAGAAATGATAAGCAAGTGGGTACATAAGTAGGATCTATGATAGTTTCGAATTTACTTTTCAGATAAGTCAATAGTTGGTGAGATATAAGCTTCCGAAGTCGTTAAAAGTATGTTCCCTTACATTTCAACTAGGAGAAGGTAAGCGGTGGGAAGATCATTCTGAAAAATCGTGCTAGTGAACCGAATATGAAATTTCAACGGTAATGTGTTTGAATAACACTATTTTATTTAGTTTCTGAGATATTTTCGGATACCCTCTATTATAACGGAGCCTTTCACTGTGTGTGGTTCGAACGTAATTGGAAATTTTTACACTTGAGATTCTTAGCCATATCGACATTTCCCTCTGATGAGTGTTCTTTCACTTTGTCAACATTCGAATCTATTTCCTGAGATAATATCTATTCCGTCGCAGCCCCAAAACCTCAAGTCCTCATCCTTGTTTCCAGAGTCCGGAAAAGCAAACTAAACATGGTTCCCGTTTCAGATCCATACCATATCCTGAACTCGGCCTCGTCCCGATTGGTCGCCCAGGGTTCAGGACAAATACAACTGTGGCAGTTCTTGCTCGAGCTGCTCGGCGATTCGTCGAACGCTGCCTGCATCGCCTGGGAGGGCACCAATGGTGAATTCAAACTCACCGATCCGGACGAGGTGGCAAGGAGGTGGGGAGAGCGGAAGTCGAAGCCGAACATGAATTACGACAAGCTGAGCAGGGCGCTGAGGTAAGAATCTGTGTCTGTGTTTTGTGTGCAGACTTAGGGGAAGTGAAAATAGCAGAAAATACGACTCCGACCGTTTGCTGGACAGCGGACATTGCAGCTTTTTGTATGCCAATCGGGATTATTGGTTGATTGAATCAGTTTCACCAGAATACTTTGCAAATTTTCACTTTGCACTTTGCATTTTGTCAAATTTGCCAAGTGAAAATTAATTCTCTTGCACAACATTTCCCCCAATACAACACTTTGTTATTTTCGTTTCAGCGAAGTGCTTTTCACTTCGCACTTGACTTTTCACTTTGCACTTTTCAATTTTGAATGCTCTCGTGCGAAATAATTCATTTAAAAAATGCAAAATGCAAAGTGAAAAGTTGCAAAGTAGTTTGGTACAATAGGCCACATGGGCCAATTGTAACAAACATAAAGTAGGTTTGATTGTGAAAACCATTAAAACCAATAACGATTTCGACTAATTCGGGAAGAGCACTGACGTGAACTCAGGAGGTTTTGTGTGATTGTTTTCTAACCAAAGAGGCCTTTATTGTTTATTCTCAGTGAAATATTACAAAAATACAATTGCTATCATTTTTGAGCTACTAACACGAGGGCTATATCATTTCGTCACGATGTCTGTATTTTTCGAATTTTCAGCCGAAAATGGTCTCAATCGACTATGTTCGACTCACTGATGAGGAATCCATCGGAAAATTCGAGTCGGTCCTAGACTCTTGAAATTTTCAGGGTCAGTTCGCATCTCGAATGTCACGGTTAAGTGCGTTATTAGGCAAAATTCGACCAAATATGGCAGTTCGAAATTATGTTCTCCTGATAATTTCGAAACTACTAATTCGATCGAGATGAAATTTTGCACTCTAATGGAAAATGAGATGTTCAAGCTACATGCAAAATTTTGTTCAGCTCGCATCACCAGAACCATAGAAACCATAGAAAATTGTAACTTTTGAACGGAAACGCCTAAGGACTTGAAATTTTCAGGATAGGTGTGGATCTCGATTGTCGTGATCACTTTCATCTATGAGCAAAATTATACAAGGGGTTCCGTAAATATGGTCGTTTGAAATTTAGTTTTCTTGATCATTTCCAAACTACAGATTCGATCGTGACGAAATTCTGTATACTAATGGAGAATGATATATTCAAGCTACATTTCTCTAGATCGCATGACCAGAACCATAAAAATCATAACTTTCGAACGGAAAAGCCTAGGGACTTGAAATTTTCAGGGTGGGTTTGGATCAGGAATTTCACGGTCACGTTCATCAATGAGCAAAATAAGACTAGGGGTTCCGTAAATATGGCCGTTCAAACTATTTTTTTCCTGATAGTTCCGAAACTACTGATCGGTTGGGAATGAAATTTTGCACCTAGCTGAGGAATAATATTTTCAAACTACGTGCAAAATTTTGTCCAGATCGAATCACCGAGACCATAGATACCGTAGACAATTCTAGCGAATTATCGAAAAAAAATTGATCCGCTGAAGAACTGACATGAAGTCTGGAATTTCGCCTAAGTTTCAGAATTTTTTTGATACCTGTCGAAAATTCCTTCAATTGATTTCAAAAACTGGAAAATGCGAATCCACCTACAAGGTGCATGTACGAGCGCTCAAAAGCTCCTGCCTTCACGGCAGTGCTTTTCTAAATTTTTTTTCAATAATTCGCTAGAATTTTCTACGGTATTTATTGTCTTGGTAATGCGATCTGGACAAAATTTCCTCCGTAGTTTGAATACATTATTCTTCATCTATGTGCGTAATTTCATTTCAATTCAATATTTACGGAACCCCTAGTCTAATTTTGCTCATTGATGAACGTGACCGCACAATTCGCGATCCGAACCTATCCTGAAAATTTCAAGTTTCTAGGCCTTTCCGTTCGGAAGTTATGATTTTCTATGGTTCTGATCATGCGATCTGGACAAATTGTAGCTCGAATATATCATTCTCAATAAAAATACAAATTTTCGTCACGATCGAATACATAGTTTTGAAATTATCAAGAAAACTGAATTTCAAAGGACCATATTTACGGAACCCAGAGTCTAATTTTGCTCATTGATGAACGTGACCGCAACATTCGAGATCTACACCTATCCTAAAAATTTCAAGTCTCTAGGCCTTTCCGTTCGAAAGTTATAATTTTCTATGGTTCTGGTTATGCGATCTGGACAAAATTTCGCATGTAGCTTGAACACGTCATTATCCATTTAAGAGCAAATTTCAACTTGATCGAATCTGTAGTTTCGATGTAATTAGGAGAACAAAATTTTGAGCGGCCATATTTACGGAACCCCTGGACGAATATTGCCCGATAACGAACTTAACCGCTGAATTCGAGATTCGAACCTACCCTGAAAATTTCAAGTTTCTAGGACATTCCGTTCGAGCCGGCCGGACGGACAGACTCGAATTTTCCGACGGATTTGTCATCAGTGAGTCGAACATAGTCGTTTGGGACCATTTTCGGCTCAAAATTTGAAAAATACAGACATCGTGACGAAATGATATACCCTCGTGTAAGTAGTACGAGCGCTCAAAGACAATCTACGGATTCGATCGAGGCGAAATTTGGTATTTTAATGATAAATGATATATTCAAGCTACATTTCGTCCAGATCGCATCACCACAACCATTGAAACCATGGAAAATTATAACTTTCGAACGGAAAGGCGTAGGGACCCTACGTTTTCAAGATTAGTGTGGATCTCGAACATCACGGTCACGTTCATCAATGAGCCAAATTAAACTAGGGGTTCCGTAAATATGGACGTTCGAAATACAGTAGACTCGCGCTAGTGTGAACACAAAAAAGTTCAGCGTGTTTACATAATCAAGCTGTTCACACTAATGGAAGGTGTGTAAAGATGAAATAAATGTTGCTGCTCCTATGTTGATAGTTTTTCTCCACAAATTTTCAAACACAAGGACCATAACGAACCTTGAACTTCTGCAGCCATAAAGCTGAAGAGCTTTATGCTTCAAATTTCTCCTCTTACAGAGTGCATTTTTGAGCGCTCGTTCTACTTACACGTGGGCTTTATAATTTCGTCGATGTCTGTATTTTTCGAATTTTGAGCCGAAAATGGTCTCAATCGGCAAGGTTTAGACTCACTTACGTCCGGCCGTAAGCACAATAACTTTCGAACGGAACGACCTAGAGACTTGAAATTTTCAGTGTGACTTCAGTTCCCGAATGCCGCCGTTAAGTTCTTTAATGGGCAGAATTCCACCAAGAGTGCGAATATGGCCGTTCGAAATTTTGTTCTCCTGGGTATTTCGAAACTACTGATTCGAGCGGGATGAAATTTTGCACTCAGGATGCAGGATGGAGAATGACGTGATCAAGCTACATGCAAAATTCTGTCCAGATCACATGACCAGAACCATATAACTGAAAGGCCTAGGGATTTCCAGGATATGTGTGGATCTCGAATGTCGCGGTCACGTTTATCAATGAGCAAAATTAGCCTAGGGGTTCTTAAATATGACCATTCAGATTGGATTAGAATGAAATTTTGCACATTAATGAAGAATAATGTATTAAAACTACGTGCGAAATTTTGTTTAACAGCTGTAGAAAATTTCTTCAATTGATTTTTAAAACTGGAAAATGCGGATCTACCTACAAGGTAGATAAACGAGCCCTCAAAAGCTCCCGACTTCACGACAGTCCTTTGGTTTTTTTTATTTTATTTGGCTCAATATTAGAATGTAAACATAACCGATGTCGACCGAAATGGCTTTCTTCTTGCCGGAAACTTTCGTAAATTCGAATTAGCCTTCAAATTCACCCGTCAACATCCATTTCTCGTCGCTTTTATTCAAATTCATCTCGAAACGAGTTTCGAGAAATTTCGACGTCGTGTCAAACTCGGGTTCGCAATTGTCATAATTTTGGTTTTTATTGAGCGCTCGTACTAGGGGAAGGTGGGGGAATATCGACCCCTTAAGGAGAATTGATCATAAATCAGTTTTTATAGCTTTGATGTGTTTGAATTTTTTTCTCAAAACTCGTCGATTATTCCTTCATTGTATCCCGGTTTTAAACGTCTCTTAAAATGGAAAGAATTTCCTGAAAAAATATATAAATACACCTATTACAAAGTCGGGCAAAATCGATCAGTCGGGTAATATCGATCATGCCGCTGGGTAATATCGATCATGGTGGGAATGATCGATCAGGCATGGGTATTGTAATCATCCACGAAATTTGCGTAAAGAACTCATAAATTTTAAATTTTATACTTGTATACAACTAACACAAATATATTTCGCAGCACTGTCTGCTCCTGTGCAATCAGCATGTGCCCACAAGCCACACCAAATTTTCATTTCTTCCACTGCTTTTTTTCACAACTTTCTTTTTTGCAGCTCCAATATTTCTTTTCGCCTTCTCGGCTTCATTTTTCATTTTCTTCTGTTTCTTCAGTTCTTTATTTTCCAGTTCGTCTTTTAAAGGTGTTGCAGTCATGATCGTTGAATGCTGAGTTCGTGTGCGTGTCGTTTTTGGGAAACCATGAGTTGGCGTTGGTGATTTCTTGGCATCTAAAAAATAACGACAACCAGATAATCAGATTCGGAAAATATCGATCAGGCCGGGGTAATATCGACCGCCTTGGTCGATATTACCCAAAACTTCATATTTCGTTTCCGAACGCATGCTGCCGAAACAGATAACCTCAAATTCAAATGCATACGGCAACTATCTTTTGAAGACGTAGTTTTACATGTACAACGAGCAAAATCGTTAAAACAATTGAAAAAGAAGCTCCTTACCTTAATATTCAACTCGATAGAGTAATAAGAAATCCAATATACACACAATTTTTTACCTCATCCGTTCGTTGCGTGATTTAGCGGGAAACTTTGACCACGATGCCATCTACCATAGACTGTTCAAGCATGTATTACAAGGATCTCGCTCTGTGGCGCCAATTATTCGAGATTTGAATGTGATCGATATTTCCCGCCGGTCGATATTCCCCCACCTTCCCTACTTACACGAGGGCTATATCATTTCGTCACGATGTCTGTATTTTTCGAATTTTGAGCCGAAAATGGTCTCAAACGACTATGTTCGACTCACTGATGACGAATCCGTCGGAAAATTTGAGTCTGTCCGTCCGTCCGTCCGTCCGGCCGTATAGACTCGAACGAAATGTCCTAGAAACTTGAAATTTTCAGGGTAGGTTCGAATCTCGAATGCCGCGGTTGAGTTCGTTATTGGGCAAAATACGCCGAGGGGTTCCGTAAATATGGCCGCTCGAAATTTTGTTTTCCTGATTACTTCAAAACTACAAATTCAATCGAGATGAAATTTCGCACTCTAATGGAAAATGAGGTGTTCAAGCTACATGCAAAATTTTGTTCAGCTCGCATCACCAGAACCATAGAAACCATAGAAAATTGTAACTTCTGAACGGAAACGCCTAGAGACTTGAAATTTTCAGGATAGGTGTGGATCACGATTGTCGTGATCACTTTTATCTATGAGCAAAATTATACCAGGGGTTCCGTAAATATGGTCGTTTGAAATTTAGTTTTTTTGATAATTTTCAAACTACAGATTCGATCGTGACGAAATCCTGTATACTAATGGAGAATAATATATTCAAGCTACATTTCTCTAGAGCACATGACCAGAACCATAGAAACCATAGAAAATCATAACTTTCGAACGGAGAGGCCTAGGGACTCGAAATTTTCAGGATAGGTTTAGATCTGAAATTTGGCGTTCACGTTCATCAATGAGCAGAATTATACTAGGGGTTCCGTAAATACGGTCGTTTGAAATTTTGTTTTCTCGATATTTTCGATCGATCGAGATAAAATTTTGTATTTTAAACGAGAATGATATATTAAAGCAACATTTTGTCCAGATCGCATGACCAGAACCATAGAAACCATAGAAAATCATAACTTCCGAAGGAAAAGGCCTAGTAACTTGAAATTAGACTAGGGGTTCCGTAAATATGGCCGTTCAAAATATTTTTTCCTGATGCTTTCGAAACTAATGATCGGAAATTTTGCACCTAGCTGAGGAATATTTTATTCAAACTACGTGCCAAATTTTGTCCAGATCGCATCACCAAGATCATAAAAACCGTAGAAAATTCTAGCGAATTATCGAAAAAAAATTGATCAGCTGAAGCACTGACATGAAGTCTAGAGTTTCGCCTAAGTTTCAGAATTTTTTTGACAGCTGTCGAAAATTCCTTCAATTGATTTTTAAAACTGGAAAATGCGAATCTACCTACAGATTCGATCTAGTTTGCACTCAAATGGATAAGGACGTGTTCAAGCTACATGCAAAATTTTGTCTAGATCGCTTGACCAGAACCATAGAAACCATAGAAAATTATAACTTCGTAATGGAAAGGCCAAGGGACTTGAAATTTTCAGTATAGGTGTGGATCTCGAATGTCGCAGTCGAGTTCATCAATGAGCAAAAGAAGACTAGAGGTTCCGTAAATATGGCCGTTTGAAATTCAGTTTTCTTGATAATTTCAAAACTACGGATTTGAAAATTTGTATTTAAATTGAGAATGATATATTCGAGCTACATTTTTCCAGATCGCATAATCAAAACTATAGAAACCATAGAAAATCATAACATTCGAACGGAAAGGCCTAGGGACTTGAAATTTTCAGGATAAGTTCGGAATGCGAATTTCGCGTTCACGTTCATAAATGAGCAAAATTAGAATAGAGGTTCCGTAAATATAGCCATTCAAACTATTTTTTTTCTAATAATTTTGAAACTACTTACTGGATTGGAATGAAATTTCGCACATAGATGAAGAATAATTTATTCAAACTACGTGGAATGTCCAGATCGCATTACGAAGACCATAGATACCGTAGAAAATTCTAGGGAATTATCGAAAAAAAAATTGGTCACCTAAACCACTGACTTTGAGTCTGGATTATTGTATGATGGGTATTCTGTTGTGACATTCTCTGCAATAGTTGAGAGAAATTGAATGAATTTTGAGTTTTTTGATACCATCTGTCTCAGTATCAACATTTTCATTCTCATGGTCGGTGGACGAGATTCCATTTGTGACGTCTTCCCCAGTTTAGGGATTTCCCGAGTTTTACTCTATTGTAGCGCTTCTGTTTCATTTTCGCATTTCTGCGTTTCTATAAAAAATAGCATTATCATTTTGCTCAATTTATCTGTCATTTTCGAATTTTTTAGCCGAGGATGGTCTGAAACGATTGGGTTGGACTCACAGATGAAGAATTCGAGATCAAATCCAATTCTGTCCGTCGGCCCTTGCGTAAACACGATAAATTTCGAACGAAGAGACCAAAGGTTGTGAAAATTTCAGATCACAATGCACCAGTTGAGATTTTAAATGGGCAAAATTCGCCGAACGGTTCCGTTGATATAATATAGTCACCTGAAATCTTTTTTATTCAATGCATAATTCCAAAATACCGATCTGATCGAATTGAAACTTCGTATTTAGTTGTACTATAACGACACGAAAGTTCCTGTGAAATTTCCATAGGATCGTGCATCTAGAACAAAATAAAAAATTACGTAAAGCACTGCCGTGAAGGCAGGAGCTCTTGAGCGCTCGTACATGCACCTTGTAGGTAGATTCGCATTTTCCAGTTTTAGAAATCAATTGAAGATATTTTCGACAGCTGTCAAAAAAATTCTGAAACTTAGGCGAAACTCCAGACTTCATGTCAGTGCTTCAGCTGATCAATTTTTTTTCGATAATTCGCTGGAATTTTCTCTATGGTCTTGGTTATGCGATCTGAACAAAATTCTGCACGTAGTTTGAATACATTATTCCTCAGCTAGGTGCGAAATTTCATTCCAATCCGATCAGTACTTTCGAAACTATCAGGGAAAACATATTTTGAACGGCCATATTTACGGAACCCCTGGTCTAATTTCGCTCTTGATGAACGTGACCGCGTATTTGCGATCCAAACCCACTCTGAAAATTTCAAGTTCCTAGGCCTTTCCGTTCCAAAGTTACAATTTTCTATGATTTCTATGATTCTGGTTATGCGATCTGGAAAAAATTTTGCTTTAATTTATCATTCTCGATTGAAATACAAAATTTCATCTCGATCGAATTCGTAGTTTCGAAATTATCGAGAAAACAAAATTTCAAACGACCGTATTTACGGAACCCCTAGTATAATTCTGCTCATAGATAAACTCATCGGGCCAATATCCGTTCCCTGCAGGATACCTACCTCAATTGATGCTGGTTGCTTCAGTAACTTATCCTTTTTAACGAATCGTCATCTCATGCTAAAATTTCGGCATGAAATAAAGGAGTTATGAAATAATTTGGTTCTTTGGAAAAGAAAATTGGGTTCATCTGATCTGTTGTTGAGAATATTCAATATTCGGTGAACCATTCTGTTGAAGGTCATGACTATGAAATTGAATTAATTGTCACATTGAAGTTTGTGGTTCTTTTCATGATCTTTGGTTCTATTGAAGTGTAACAACTAACCTAATCTCGCCTTAATTATCTTTTGTTCTATTCATAGATTAGTTATGGCGATGAATCGAAACAAGCGCGCAAAAGCTTCTGAATTCACGTCAGTTCTTTCAAATTTTTTTCAGATATATATTTTTTTTATTAAGAAAATAGGAAATTCAGAAATTGCTATCGAATTATCAAATTAGTTAGATTGAATTTTTTCAAAAAAGTTTTTTATTTTTGGAATCGTCTTTGAACCGTCAATTGTAAAAGGGTCTAAGAATTAAATACAAAATTCGAAAATGGTATATTCTCATTCTTTTGATAGATCGGTTTATTTTCCTCAAATAAATTAGAAATATATAATTGGAAAAGAATAATGGGAAACGAACCATATCAGTAGGAACTTACTTCAAGGTTAACCTATCAACTTGTCCAACTTGAGCAAGAACTAATATGTAATTTCTGGGAAAATGAAGGATTTTTCTGTCGGGAGAAAATGCGAAGAATGGAGATTGGTTTGATTGAAGGCTGATGTTTTATTTTGAATCCTACCAACTTTTCTATTTAATATACATATATCGTTATAATATGTTTCTAGAGTTCCTATTGGAAGTTGTTTCTGTTTCTGTTTTATTTGTTATTTGTTTTTCACTTCATAATCATGAATTCGTTGTGTACTTATATGATTAGGTGGCATACGTGGAGGAACTTCTGCAACGAATGTGTTTCTTATGGAACATACATAACAAACATAAAACATAAATGTGTTTATTATGGAACATACGATTAGATATTGACTTCTTCATTTGTACCCTGTACGATAGATTGTAATGAATGTGAAATAAAAAGTACAGAATGAAATAAAATTCGTAACATTCCCAAGGATCTTAAACTCCATAAAAAAGTACATTGGGAGGAACATTGGAAATCGTTATTTGTGCAACTAGTGGGTAACTTTTTTTGCTACTAGGAAATGTAATGCAAGAAAGAAACACTTCGCCATGTTTCATACAAAATTTATTTCACAATTTGGAGGCCAAGCGAAAAATACAGGGTGTTTCATAATATATGCGCAGGATTTCAGGATGTGATAGCTCGTCCAAAAATATGAAAAAAGTTTTCATTGACTTACCCTCTAAAATGCACCATTTTCGAGATACAAGGTGTTGAAATTGAAAAAAAAATCGGTTTTTGCGAATATCACCGGAACCTTTTATCGTAGGTACAGGCAATAACTTTCGTAAGCATTTTCTAATCATAATAAGCAATGTTTTGTGCGGAATTTTTTTTTGGTATCAATTGGTGAAGGTTTTGAAGGGTAGTGGGTGTTTTTCCCTCCAACTTCTACGCTAATAAAAAAAGTACCGTTTTTGAGACGCCCATTTTAACCGCCAATGTTTTCTACACAAACAATGTACTCTAGGTCATACGCTCTGAAGTCGACCGTTTTCGAGAAAAATCAACTTTTATGTTGAAAAACATGGTCTTCACTAACTGTCAACCTTTTTTGAGCGCTCGTACTACTTACACGAGGGCTATATCATTTCGTCACGATGTCTGTATTTTTCCAATTTTGAGCCGAAAATGGTCTCAAACGATTATGTTCGACTCACTGATGACGAATTCGTCGGAAAATTCGAGTCTGTCCGTCCGTCCGGCCGTATACACAATAACTCTCGAACGGAATGTCCTAGAAACTTGAAATTTTCAGGGTAGGTTCGAATCTCGAATGCCGAGGTTAAGTTCGTTATTGGGCGAAATCCGCCTTAAGAAATTTTGTTTTCCTGATTACTTTGAAACTACAGATTCGATCAAGATGAAATTTTGCTCTCTAATGGAAAATGAGGTGTTCAAGGTACATGTAAAATTTCGTTCACCTCGCATCACCAGAACCATAGAAACCATAGAAAATTGTAACTTTCAAACGGAAACGACTAGGGACTTGAAATTTTCAGGATATGTGTGGATCTCGATTGTCGTGATCACTTTCATCTGTGAGCAAAATTATACTAGGGGTTCCGTAAATATGGTCGTTTGAAATTTAGTTTTCTTGATAATTTCCAAACTACAGATTCGATCGTGACGAAATTTTGCATACTTATGGAGAATGATATATTCAAGCTACATTTCTCTAGATCGCATAACCAGAACCATAGAAATCATAGAAAATCATAACTTTCGAACGGAAAGGCCTAGGGACTTGAAATTTTCAGGATAGGTGTAGATCTGAAATGTGGCGTTCACGTTTATCAACGAGCAGAATTATACTAGGGGTTCCGTAAATACGGTCGTTTGGAATTTTGTTTTCTCGATAATTTCGAAACTACGGATTTGATCGAGATAAAATTTTGTATTTTCTCCAGATCGCATCACAAAGACCATAGATACCGTAGAAAATTTTAGCGAATTATCGAAAAAAAAATTGGTCACCTAAAGCACTGACTTGAAGTCTGGATTATCGCCTTAGTTTGAAAATTTGTTTGACAGCTGTCAAAAATTTCCTCAATTGGTTTCCAATACTGGAAAATGCGAATCTACCTACAATGTGCATGTACGAGCGCTCATAAGCTCCTGCCTTCACGGCAGTGCTTTTCGTAATTTTTTTCATACGTCAAAAACTTCAGGTTTATTTACAATTTAAAATTATTTCCTGAACCACTGAGCAATGTCATTACTCATTACTGATTACACTAATCCTACTTCGATTTTTTTCAATTTCAACACGGTATCTCGAAAATGGTGCATTTTAGTGGTCAAGTTAATTGAATTTTCTTTTCATATTTTTGGACGAGCTATCAGATCCTGAAATCCTGCGCACATATTATGAAACATCTTGTATAGGTATACGACTAGGAAGTTGATCTATGACAGTTTGCCTATGACTCTGATCAAGTGAATTTACAAAATCGAGCTTTCCTAATTTGAATTTAACTGATGCCCCTAGGTGAGATTTTTATCTGCTATGTCTTTCAATAAACCTCTGTAAATTTTTTAAATCCGAATACCCTAATTTTAACCACACATTATTTTCTGAATCGTCGGAAAAAAGTAAGCAAAACCAACAAAATAATTTATTTCGAACTGTACTTCCTGTCAGCCACTCGCATTTATTGTACCATTGGACGCAGAAGGAACGATTATGTTTGGAATTGACAATTAAATTTTGCATAGCAGGCTGAGGTGTCTTTATAGTTTTATTAATGAAAATTTTGTCATCGTAAGGCATTTGACCGAACTTTTTCTTCAGAATAAAATCAACAATAGAACAATATCTTCATTTATTCTAAAGTTCCCCACTGACATTATAAGTTTCATTTCTGGTTTTCGTTCCCATTTTTCTCGATAAAATATATGAATTTAAATAGCCATCCTTCCTCAACTTCAAACTTCGCCGAACTGATAGGCTATACTCTGTGCAAACCAGTGGCGGCTCGTCGGGTGAGGCAACTGAGGCAGCGCCTCACCTATTATTTCCTCATTTTCCTCAGTCTCAGAGAAATTTAAGAAAAAAGAGAGCAATCACCAGAAAATTAAGATATTCATCAGAACAAATCAAAATCAACAATACTTTTATTCGACGCCAATGCTCATCGGCCTCCTGAGGACGTAGATGCGACAATCTTTCCGCCTCCGTCCAGAGCTAATTCAAAGGGGACGACGATATCCGAACGACGGCGAACGGCCGGAAGGTTTCGCTATTTTTCGGATCTTTGATGACGTGATGAGGCGATACAGTGATAGCCTCTCGGCATTTTCCGTAATATTGCGTGATGCCGGGAAGATACGATTTCCAATGTCGCTGGTCCCAATCACCCGATTCGTATATGATGTAAATAAATATTGGTCATCTATCTGAAGTTTTCAAATTTCAAAATGATACAAGAAAAAAAAAAATATGTATTAGATAGACTAATGAAAGCAAGCCAACAAATCAATACATGTAACCCCATGAAACATCGAAATTTATCCTTCGCATCTGCAGACCGGTTTCGTCGTATCACGACTCATCAGTACAGATCCAGCTCAGGATAAACTCGACGTAGCAGACAGCTACCCAAACAACCTAATGCGACGAAATAAACTCTGACTTTCGTCGCATTAGGTTGTTTGGGTAGCTGTCTGCTACGTCGAGTTTATCCTGAGCTGGATCTGTACTGATGAGTCGTGATACGACGAAACCGGTCTGCAGATGCGAAGGATAAATTTCGATGTTTCATGGGGTTACATGTATTGATTTGTTGGCTTGCTTTCATTAGTCTATCTAATACATATTTTCTTGTATCATTTTGAAATTCGTTTATGATGTTATGAAACTCCTGGTCCACCTGTAACCTCGTTTGATCATGCTCCTTTGTGTGATAATTTTTCCGAACGTTAGATTATTATTTTATTTTATGATTTAACTTTCGTTATGATTTAATTGAGTGTGTTCGTGTAACGTGTCGATACCTGGTATGAACCAGTGCACGATTTAATAATGACGCCATCAGCGAGAATAATGGTCAATTCTTTGAGGACATTATTGACAAATGCGCGGCTTTGAAAGATAAACGGATAAATTTGATTTATTGAAAGTGAACCCATAGCGAATTTGCTAAATTATAATTTTCCGTATTTTTTTTTTCTAGAATGAATCGGATGATGAAAATTCTACTCCACAGAGTATTTTCTCATGTAAAAACCATCGTTATTATGCCACATCACATTACTGACCAATAATTTATAGTCAACCACTATACATTTATATCTATTGTCATGGAAATCCAAGAATCAAAAATAAATTCAAATTATATCACCAAAATTCAAGAATTTTTTTTTAAAATATCGTATAAATTATAGTAAAATGAGTTTTTAAGATGGTTCTGAATAATTTAATTGTTACCATAGAGATTGTTGTTAAATTATTAGAATTAAGGAAGCTGATTTTTTGACGAGAGAGAAATGTCAGAGTGGAAATAAATCTTTGGAAAAGTATTATTCAAATTGAGATTGTAAAACGAAAAATGATCGAGATATTTGTTAATAACAAATTGAATGGAACCAGAAATAATGGAAACTAAAGAAAATATCAATGACGTCAACGTACTTTGAAGGAAGTATCAACACAATTGAAAGGAAAAAGGGCCGAAAGAAAGTGAGATAAATAATATTGGAATTCAGGGATTGTATCATTAACTATAGACAAGCCAGTAAGGAAAGTTGAGGAACTTTAGGTATTTAGAGTTAGTTGTTCTCTGTGAGTTTTTAAATTTATATCTTGTTCGATAAGAGTCATTATTTAGAATTTGTTAAATTATTAGAATTAGTTTATTGATTTAAATAATAAGTTTTTGTAAACAAAAATTCGAGCAAAAATTATATCATTTGTGCACCTTGAGAACCCCCTTAAAAAGAGTCACGGGAAAAGATAGAAGAAAAATTGAAAAACAAAATTATAAGAATATTGTTAGTGGTTCTTTCACAAAATTTATAATTATTAATATAAAAAAATTGAACCATAACACTATATATACATATCTATCTTTTCATTATATACATACATACGTATTATAATCAGATGTATATATATATATATCAGATTTTGTTTTATATAATCGCCTTGCTAGCTGATGAGGTCACGTGCCGCCACTGGTACATACATTTAATATATTCGGGCCGATCAGGCTAAGAGAATATACTGGAGAACGGGCCTCCGTCACGTGGTTTACAGCTCGAATTCAGAGTGGCCGCTGATTTGTATCGGGAGACATTTGAAATTTTACATTCAAGCGAATCTCGACTTGGGGAACTCGGCCTCCGCGTCTGGACTCTGTATTCTTTAGCGCATCGCATGCCTGACGTAGTACTGAGAGCGATGCGCAATCTTCTCAGTTTTGTCTGTTGCGGAAAATGAATAAATGTGATGAAATATTGGGGTAAAAAATATCCCGAAATTTGAATATTCTATTGATTTAGGTTAACATAATAAAGTTGAACTTGAACTAAGAATTGAATATGATGCAGTAAGATTTGGGAAGGCCTAGCCTCCTCTGCCTCCTCTGAGCGGCCGCCACTGAGATGTTGGTTATTTCAACTGAAAATTCCAAATGAATTAAGTAACACATAATTTAAGTTGTTTGAAGAAGTTTTGGTTACCCCACGACCTATATTTCTGTTTTCGTTCCAGGTACTACTATGATAAGAATATTATGTCAAAAGTGCACGGAAAACGTTACGCCTACAAATTCGACTTTCACGGCCTCATGGCAGCCTGTCAGACTCAGGGACAAGGCCAAGCAGACGTCATGCCGACATACCACAAATACCAACAACACCAGAACGACCTGGGTGCAGCCCTGTACCCCTCGGCTCCTCCTGCACCACCAAAACTACCTAGTATACTTCCCCCCACCACTCAACATTCACAGGGTGGATTCTTCTCTCCCCCCAGCTACTGGCCGTACTCTCACGGAAGTTTCGACCCGAGGGGCCCTTTCACATAATGCGGCCCTGGGTTGGGATATCGGTACAAAATGTTACAGCTACTTACAACTGATATCACTGGAATTCATTCTCAACAAAACAGTAGAACTCATCACTTACTTGGATATAATATGCTTTCCATCATGGAAAATTCGAGGATTTTCTATAAAAATTCGGTGAATCAGTTGAATAGAAACTTCGGAAAACCTAATACAGAAAATTGATCCAAGCATCACTTAGGTATTTTCCTTGGCGATATATTTTGTAGTGAGGGTGCTGCAGAAAAGAACTGAGTGTTGAATTTTTACTGTTATGAAGAAGGTTTTTGTTTGAATGTCGTTTTAGGCATTTTATTCGAGTTATCAGTAATAATGAATGCTAAGTGTACTTTTGAGTAATGAACCTTTTTTTTCTTCGGTAATAGCAATGACGTGTATGAATAACTATGAATAGGTACTCATGTGGTTTCGAAATTTGTGTACTCTATATATTTTCTCTAAATCATTTTGAAAAGAGTGGTCTTCCACGTTTTTTTCCGTTCTTCAGAGTGATACTCTTGGACTTGAAACTCAGTGCCTCTTAGCCTATTAACTAACTCAAGTATACTCTTTCCCTGAAATTTACCTCCAGTAGTAAACTTTATTTTTCTAATTCAACTGATTTCCACTTTCCCAATGTCGAAGACCACTTTTTCAAAATGTAAGCTGGCACTCTTCATTGTTTCAGGGGGGCCATAAAGAGTTAGATTTTATTGACAAATTTCAATGTTTTATCCGAATCTCCGTTCGTGTTGGGCACAAATCCAACTTGAATTTAATAATTTAGATTATTCCCGAATTCAAGGTTTCAACTTTCTGTTGATTACACTTTATCTCTTCAATAGCTTTTAGGTATATACCTACCTATTTAATTGAAAAAAAAAACGCACAAGGGAAAAGTTTAATGCTCATTTCTGTAATATTATACTTGCACACGACCGAAGATAGTTAAACTTCGACTTATTCATTGGTGTTACATATAATACGAATCGCAGATATACCGTTATTCACTTGAAAACATACCTATTTCTTGTTATGTCCGTTACGATTTTTTACTTTCCTAGGGATGTGTGAAATTACTGTTTTGTTTTAGATTTCTGTTAATAAAATATTACGAAGTTTTTATGACTTTTCTTGTCTATTTCTTCAATGTCTCGTATTAATATTAGTAGGTATTATTATTCAGTGCAAAGGTATTTGATAAAATATTTGAGTCAGTGAAGTGCTGCTTTTTTGTATGGAATGTTAACTCTTTCTCACACTTTCCTATGGAAAAATGAAATTGAATATTCATACCGGAAAAAATTACACAGTTTAGGTGGGTACACAAACCTCACACAAACCCAACATTCTCATATAAATAGAATGTTCTCGAAAAATTTATGGATATCGAAATGCAATGTGAAACAAACCGATTCCTATTTGATGCAACAAAGACCCACTAATACAAATGAATTCAGAGGTATCAATAAGTCTAAATTGAAACAATCAAACGCTAAAGATGACTACAATCAAATCAACACGTAATTGAGAGGGAGGTGTATACTTATCTACACTTACAAAATGAACGTAACTGCTCGCCAGGATTGGAATATACAGGGTGTTCCTGAATTGGAGGTACAAACGAAAAGGGGAGATACCGTAATTTATTTTGAGAAAAGAAAGTCCCATAAACATGGTATCGCAAACGTTTCGTCTTCGAGATACAGGGTGTTGAAGTTTGAATTTTTTTCAAGTCTTTGAGCGCTCGTACTATTTACACGAGGGCTATATCATTTCGTCACGACGTCTCTATTTTTCGAATTTTGAGCCGAAAATGGTCTCAATCGACTAGGTTTGACTCACTGATGACGAATCCGTCGGAAAATTCGAGTCTGTCCGGCCGTCCGTAAGCACGATAACTCTCGAACGGATCAACCTAGAGACTTGAGATTTTCAGGGTAGGTTCAGATCCCAAATGCCTCGGTTGAGTTCGTTAATGGACAGAATTCCACCAGGGGTTCTGTGAATATAGCCGTTCAAAATTTTGTTTTCCTGATTATTTCGAAACTACAGATTCGATCGAGGTGGAATTTTGTACTCAGATGGAGAATAACGTGTTCAAGCTATATGCAAAATTTTGTCCAGCTCGCATGACCAGAACCATAGGAACCATAGAAAATTATAACTTTCGAACGGAAAGGCCTAGAGACTTGAAATTTTCAGGATAGGTATAGATCTCGAATGTTGCGGTCACTTTCATCAATGAGCGAAATTAGACTATGGGTTCCGTAAATATGGTCGTTTGAAATTCAGTTTTCTTGATAATTTCAAAACTTTGTATTTGATCGTGACGAAAATTTGTATGTATTTAATTTGAGAATAATATATTCGAGCTACATTTTGTCCAGATCGCATGATCAGAACCATAGAAACCATAAAAAATCATAACTTCCGAACGGAAAGGCCTAGGGACTTGAAATTTTCAGGATAGGTTCGGATCGCGAATTGTGTGGTCACGTTCATCAATGAGCTTAATTAGACTAGGGGTTCCGTAAATATAGCCGTTCAAACTATTTTTTTCCTGATAATTCCGAAACTACTCATTGGATTGGAATGAAATTTCGCACATAGATGAAGAATAATGTATTCAAACTTTTGTCCAGATCGCATTACCGAGACCATAGATATCGAAAAAAAATTGGTCACCTAAAGCACTGACGTGAAGTCTTAGTTCGAATTTTTTTTTGACAGCTGTCAAAATCTTTCCAATTGGTTTCTGAAACTGAAGAATGCGAATCTACCTACAAGGTGCATGTACGAGCGCTCAAAAGCTCCTGCCTTCACGGCAGTGCATTTCGTAATTTCTTTCTCATAGTATCTACACTTCACAAGATTTTCAACTGAAATTTGGCATAGATATTACAATTGAGAGTTTACACCACGTGGCATGCCAATTTCGATAACAAATCTACAAGGTGATATTTTTTCTGGAACTCTGTCCCCTGTTTTCCTCCAGAATTTTTTTTTTGGTGAGCCTCTGTTGGTTCGAAAAAATTCAAAAAGTAGCTTTGTCATTATACTAAACCTTATGGTCTCCCGTAATTTTGTCGTATCTGCAATCTAGTTCGAGAAAAAAATTTTGAACTTTTTTTTCGAAATTTTCAGAAAAAGACAAATTGTCATAAAAACATGCCGAATTTCACAAACTCCAAAATGACTGACATGAATTTCATGTATTGCATTGCAAATGAGAATTCAAGAGAAGCTAAGCGTCTTTACATGGAACGCTATCCCAATAGAATAGAGTGATGCCAGGTCATCGAATGTTCTCTCATATTCATAGGCGTAATTCGAAGCTGGATCTTTTCATACGAAAAATATCAATGCAGGTAGACCACGAAGTGTAAGAACACAAGGATACGAAGAGGCAGTTATGAACGGAATAGAAGAACATCCAAGAACCAATCCAAGAATGAAAATTAAAAATTTTTACTAGATAAACTAATAAGCAAGCCAACAAAACAATTCATGTATCCCAGATACCAACGAAATTCATCATTTGCAGTCGTAGACCGGTTTCAATCCATATCAGATCTCGTCAGTCGATTAGCAATATGATAAATTCGAAGTGAGTAACAAAGGAATTTCAAACATAAGGCAACGTGGCACTGAGAAAATTTCCCAAATAACGCCACCTGTCCGTTCCAAGAGCAACTGTCTCAAATATCTGTAGATCATAAACTGTTTTATCGGCTCTACAAAAACGAAATACATATGTATGACAACATTACAAGCATAAATAGTCACACAAGGAATTCAACGGATTCAAGCTCAAGGCGCTGGGCTTCCCGAAACGCGACGGACGACCGAGGCGGAGACGCCTCCGTCAATTTCCGAATTATATGTTCGGGAAACCTCGAGCACGGTCTCTCTGAACCGTCGCGTGCGACGTTCAGAACCATGCCCTTAGTTCATTCGGAAGTTTACGCGGTGGCTCCACGTAAGAGCCGTTTCACATGGAACCGATCATCAGTACTGATGGTCGGTCGAGCTGATTATCAGTCGACTGCATTTGTTTTCACATGAGAAGCGTATCGTCAGTCTGCACATGTATTAGAAGAGGAAGGAACCTGACATTGTTGTAGCTTTGTGCGTGAAACGTTTAATACAAAGGCGGAAAGAGGAACGGCGCTGTAGGAAGCTATGGGTAAATCCTTTATGTTTAGAAAGGCCAATACAAGGAGCTTTTGTCGCCCTCTACTCCGATTTACGAGAATGTCCACGCAAATTCTCCATGTATTTCCATTTCTTCCTTTGATGAGTTACATCAAAAGGTAGAAAAAGATTTGAAATTTTCGGACAGTATTAGAGCTTCAATATCATCTGTGGAAAGATTGGGTGTTGCTTTACGGTGAGAATCTTCGAAATACTAAAAAACCGAAGATTTATTTTTATAGTCTTCGGAGGATGTATCCCAGATCACAGTTTTTTTCTATGACACTGATGAGCATTTCAGTGTCGAATTGAAATTTTTCCTTCGCCATTTCCCACTGATATTGAAATCCAAAAAAAAAAACAATTCCGTAATTCCTTACGATATCTTTTGAAAAAGCAATGATATGTCCAACGCCGCAATAGAATCAGGACTGATCGTCAGCTTCTTTGTGAAGTTGCTCCAATAGCCCTGACTTCGACCGATGATACGCATACGCGTATGCTCGTGCCTCGATCCATCGGTCGCTGATGATACACGTGCATGTGAAACGATTGCAGAAACCCATTCAAACGCCGTCCTCAACTGACCATCAGTACTGATCGTCAGCTCCATGTGAAACGGCTCTAAATCGTCGCGTGCAGCAGTTCGGGAAGACCAGCGCCTAAGCCTTATTCGTCTGAATAATTGACTAAGAATAATATACCGCTGTTTATCTGAATTGATCGAATTCAAGAATGAAAATTGACAAATTTTACTAGATAAATTAATAAGCAAGCCAACAAAACAATTCATGTATCCCAGATAACAACGAAATTCATCATTCGCAGTCGTAGACCGGTTTCGATCCATATCAGATCTCGTCAGTACGATTATCAATATGATAAATTCTGAAGTTTTCTCAGTACCACGTTGGCTTATGTTTTAAAGTCTTTTGTTTCTCACATCGAATTTATCATATAGCTAATCGTACTGATGAGATCTGATATGGATCGAAACCCGTCTACGACTGCAAATGTTGGATTCGTTGGTATCTGGGATACATAAATTGTTTTGTTGGCTTGCTTATTAGTTTATCTAGTTAAATTTCTCAATTTTCATTCTTGAATTCGATCAATTCAGATAAACAGCCGTATATCATTCTTATCCAAGAACCAGTACAAGAAAAATTAAATTAAAATTAAAATGTTCGTTTAAATGCAAGTCCTCAAGTTGTTTGGCGGATCTTGCGGAATTGTATGTTATATCTTAATCACATTTGGAGGGTGCAAGCTTTCCTACATCGAGATTTTCATCCGATGGTTAATTTCTGTCAGTAATACCTTAATAGACTATTGAAAAAATCCTAATTTTGATTGCCAAATCCTATTCACTAATGAAGCCTGTTTCTCAAGAACTTCGTTTATAAATTTTCATAATGAACACATATGGGCTGGGGAGAATTCGCATTTAATTGTAGAGACCCATTTTCAAGAGCAATTTTCACTAAATGCGTGGGGTGGTAATATTGGCGATTATTTGATTGGTCCTTTCTTCTTTCCAGGTCGAATCGCAGGTCAATCATCATCAGACATTTGTCAGAAAACAATTTGTCGTAGTTATTGGAAGATTTACCTCTTATGCTACGACGTGAAATGTTGTTTCTTGCTCATTTTTCATTTTTGGCTAGGGAGTATTTGAACGAAAATTATGAAAACAGGTGGATTGGATGGAGAGAGGACATCAGTCATGACCCGCCAGATCTCCAGACTTAAATAGTTCAGATTCCTTTTTGAGAAGCCACCTGAAATCTCTAGTATACTCAACGCCAGTAAACACCGTAGAGCGTAGACGAACTGAGAAATCGTATAATAGGCTCGTTTGATACAGTTAGGGATATTCCGGAAGTGTTTGAAAGAGTTCGGTCGTCTATGTGAAGAAGAACAGAAGCTTGTATTAGAGTTGGGGGAGGACATTTTCAACAAATGCTGTAGTTCAGTTGCTTTGTAGTTATTTAGTTTTTTGTTAAGATTATTTTTTGAGTTTTATGTTTCTGGTAATTTTTTTGTAATGATTATACGATTTTATCGAATCTTTATGAATTATTGCTAAAGATCGGGAAAATCATAAATAATGAATTAATTCACCACAGCCTACTTACTGAATTTTTATGACAATTTGGACTTTTCTGAGGATTTCGAAAGAATCGTTCAGAATTATATTCTCGAAATCGGTAGCAGATACGATAAAACCACAAGAAACCATGAAGTAGTTGGAGCTGCTTTTCACTTTTTCCAAATTAAGAGTGGCTCACCAGAAAAAAGTTCTGGAGGAAAACAGGGGACATTGTTCGAGAAAAAATATCACCCTATAGATTTGCTATCGAAATTGGCATACCACATGGTATGAACTCTCAATTGTAATATCTATGCCAACTTCCAGCAGAATATCTTGTTGACTGTAGATACTAGGTATGAGAAAAAATTACGAAAAGTACTGCCGTGAAGGCAGGAGCTTTTGAGCGCTCGTACATGCACCTTGTAGGTAGATTCGCATTTTCCAGTTTTAGAAACCAATTGAGAAAATCTTTGACAGCTGTTAACTCCAGACTTCACGTCAGTGCTTAAGGCGACCAATCTTTTTTCGGTAATTCGCTAGAATTTTCTATGGTATCTATGGTCTTGGTTATGCGATCTGGACACAATTTCCCACGTAGCTTGAATACATGATTCTCCATCTATGTACGAAATTTCATTCCAATCCAATGAGTTGTTTAAAAATTATCAGGAGAATAATAGTTTGAACGGCTATATTTACAGAACCCTTAGTCAAATTTTGCTCATTGAAGAACGTGACCGCGAAATTCGCGATCCGAACCTATCCTGAAAATTTCAAGTCCCTAGGCCTTTCCGTTCGAAAGTAATGATTTTCTATGGTTTCTATGGTTCTGATCATGCGATCTGAAAATTTTAGCTCAAATATATATTTCTCAATTCAAATACAGAATTTCGTCACGATCAAATCCATAGTTTTGAAATTATCGAGAAAAATGAATTTTAAACGGCCATTCTGACGGAACCCGTAGTCTAATTCTGCTCATTGATGAGAGTGACCGCAACATTAAAGATTCAAACCTATCCCGAAATTTTCAAGTCCCTAGGCCTTTCCATTACAAAGTTATAATTTTCTATGGTTTCTATGGTTCCGGTCATGCGAGCTGGACAAAATTCTGCATGTAGCTTGAACACGTTATTCTCCATCTAAGTGCAAAATTTAACTTCGATCGAATATGTAGTTTTAAGGTAATCAGGAATACAAAATTTCGAGCGGCCATATTTACGGAACCCCTCGGTGAATTCTGCCCAATAACGAACCTAACCACGGCATTCGAGATTCAAACCTGAAAATTTCAAGTTTCTAGGACATTTCGTTCGAGATTTATCGTGTATATGGACGGCCGGACAGACTCGAATTTTTCGACGGATTTGTCATCAGTGAGTCGAACATAGTCGTTTGAGACCATTTTCGGCACAAAATTCGAAAAATACAGTCATCGTGACGAAATGATATATCCCTCGAGTAAGTAGTACGAGCGCTCAAAAATTTGATGAAAAGCACTGCCGTGAAGCAGTAGCTTTCGAGCGCTCATTTATTCACCTTGTAGGTAGATTCCATTTTGCAGATTTAAAAACCAAATAAAAAAATTTTTGAACGCTGTCAAAAAAAATTTTCGAACTATGGCGTAACTCCATACTTCACGTCAGTGCTTAAGGTGGTTTCGGTAATGCGATCTGGACATAACTCGCACGTAGTTTGAATACATTATTCCTCATCTATGTGCAAAATTTCATCACAATCCAATCGGTAGTTTCGAAATTATCAGGAGAAAAATTATTTGAACAGCCATATTTACGAAACCCCTAGTCTAATTTGGCTCATTTGGAAACGTGACACCGACTTCAGCAGTCCAAACCTACCTTGAAAATTTCAAACCCCTAGGCCTTTCTGTTCTTAAGTTATAATTTTCTATGGGTTCCATTGTTCTGGTCATGCGATCTGGACAAAATGTAGATGGAATATATCATTCCCAATTAAAATACAGAATTTCGTCACGATCGAATCCGTAGATTTGAAATTATCGAGAAAACTGAATTTCAAACGACCATATTTACGGAACCCCTACTCTAATTTCGCTCATTGATGAACGTGACCGCGACATTCGAGATCCACTCCTATCAAGGAAATTTTCAAGTCCCTAGGCCTTTCCCTTCAAAAGTTATGATTTTCTTTGGTTTTTATGGTTCGGGTTTGGCGATCTTCATCTCGATCGAATCTGTAGTTTCGAAGTAATCAGGAGAACGAAATTACGAACGGCCATATTTACGGAACCCCTGGTGGAATTCTGCCCATTTAACGAACCCAAAAATTTCAAGTCTCCAGGTGGTTCCGTTCGAGAATTATCGTGCTTACGGCCGGACGGCGGACAAACTTGAATTTTTCGAAGGATCCGTCATCAGTGAGTCGAACCTTATCGATTGAGACCATTTTCGGCTCAAAATTCGGAAAATACAGACTTCGTGACGAAATAATATAGCCCTCGTGTAATTAGAACAAGCGCTCAAAAACATGAAAATAATTCAAACTCCAACACCCGGTATATCAATAACAGAGGCAAATTACATTCAGATATGAAAGAGGTATGTGTGAAATCGTGTTTTTGAGCGCTCGTACTATTTACACGAGGGCTATATCATTTCGACACGATGTCTGTATTTTTCGAATTTTGAGCCGAAAATAGTCTCAATCGACTATGTTCGACTCACTGATGACGAATCCGTCAGAAAATTCGAGTCTGTCCGTCCGGCCGTAAGCAAGATAACTTTTGAACGGAACAACCTAGAGACTTGAAATTTTCAGTGTAGGTTCAGATCCCAAATCCATCAGTTGAGTTCGTCAATGGGTCAAATTCCACTAGGGGTTCCGTAAATATGGCCATTCAATGTTTTGTTCTCCTGATCACTTGAAAACTACAAATTTTATCGAGATGAAATTTTTCACTCAAATGGAGTATGAGGTGTTCAAGCTACATGCGAAATTTTGTCCAGATCGCATGACCAGAACCAAAGAAACCATAGAAAATTGTAACTTTTGAACGGAAACGCCTAGGGACTTGAAATTTTCAGGATAGGTGTGGATCTCAAATGTCGTGATCACGTTTATCTATGAGCAAAATTATACTAAGGGTTCCGTAAATATGGTCGTTTGAAATTTTTGTTTTCTTGATAATTTCGAAACTACAGATTCGATCGTGACGAAATTTTGTATACTAATGGAGAATGATATATTCAAGCTACATTTCTCCAGATCGCATGATCAGAACCATAGAAACCATAGAAAATCATAACTTTCGAACGAAAAGGCATAGGGACTTGAAATTTTCAGGGTAGGTTCGGATCGCGAATTTCGCGGGCATGTTCATCAATGAGCAAAATTAGACTAGGGGTTCCGTGAATACGGTCGTTTGAAATTTTGTTTTCTCGATAATTTCGAAACTACGGATTCGATCGAGTTAAAATTCTGTATTTTATTGAGAATGATATATTAAAGCAACATTTTGTCCAGATCGCATGACCAGAACCATAGAAATCATAGAAAATTATAACTTCCGAAGGAAAAGGCCTAGAAACTTGAAATTTTCAGGGTAGGTTCGTATCGCGAATTTCGCGGCCACGTTCATCAATGAGCAAATTTAGACAAGGGGTTCCGTAAATATGGCCGTTCAAAATATTTTGTTCCTGATAATTTCGAAACTATTGGTTGGATTGGGATGAAATTTCACACCTAGCTGAAGAATAATGTATTCAAACTACTCGCGAAATTTTGTCCAAATCGCATCACCAAGACCATAGATACCGTAGAAAATTCTAGCGAATTATCGAAAAAAAATTGATCAGCTGAAGCACTGACATGAAGTGACATGAGTTTCGCCTAAGTTTGAGAATTTTTTTGACAGCTGTCGAAAATCTCTTCAATTGATTTCTAAATCTGGAAAATGCGAATCTACCTACAAGGTGGATGTACGAGCACTCAAAAGCTGCTGACTTCACGGCAGTGCTTTTCGCAATTTTTTTGACAGTTGAATTTCTGTGGAATGATTTCTCCTGAATCCAAATTGTTCCAGTGGTATCAGATTCAGCGCATCTGTTTCTTCATTGAGTCTTTTTGCAACAACTCTCTCAACTATTTTGCCAAGTGCTGACAGTAGACTTATCGGCTAGGTGGATGCTCTGGGACAACCAAAGCATTGGACCTGGTCAATGCTACAGATGCCAACACTATGGATATGCACATTTCCATAGAGGTGTGTTGCATCAGCCAGTGCTTCTGTCTTTTTATGCTTTGAGTAGGCAATTCCATTTGCTCCGTCTTGAGAAGGGATTTCGGTTTTCTCGTCTGAGAAATCTCTCGTTTGAAATTCTTCTGTTATCGGGATGTGTCCCAGTATGTGTTCTATTTGGTTTTGGTCTGATGTGCCATCTCCCATGATATCAAGTGCGAACTCTTGGATACCGTCTGGTAGGCCATCACTTCTGGAAAGGTAGGTCGGAATATCAGGTCCTAATACTATGGCATTTAGTTTTTTGGCATACTTCTTGAGCTACTGCTTTCCATTTTAGTTTTCTGTTCTGCTGTTCCATTTTCTTGATTTGGAGTTCATATCGCCAGTAATGATGTTTTGGGTAGTTTCTTTCAAGTATCTTCTTTAGATCATTTTGTGGTAGTTTGTGAGATGACGTAATTTTCATTTTTCCCTTATTTCTATTAACTATAATCGATACAGCTCCTATTTGCTCCTTATTTAGTACTAGGGAATTCAATCCCGCGCCAAAACCCCAATGCCGCACCAAAACCTCAACCCCGCAAGCCCGCGTAAATAGTCATCAATCCCGCGGATCCGCAAGAATGTTTTTTTTTTAGTAAGGGGAATCTTCATGGACGAACTGTCTCCGATAGATAGAACAGTGTGGGACTTACTCTAACTTAACCTAACCTACTCTAACTTAACCTAACCTGCTGATCAGATTCCGGGCATTTATTACCTATTAACCTTTTGACTCTTCTTATAATTATGTTACCTATGAATATGAATTTCATAGGATTCTCTTCTCCTTTATATTTGAAATTGAGTTTACTCAATTTAGTTGATCTCTGGATCTTTTGTGATAGGTGGGTATCCTAACCACATCTTCTGCGGGGTTGTAGTCAACTAGTCTTCTTAGCTTTTGGGTGTTGTCTTGCTTTTTCAAATATTTTCTCGGCCTTCACTTTTAGTAAATCTGTGACAGTTTCCATTCTAAGTCTCTGTGGATTTGTTGGTTTCTTACGAACCACGGCATATTCATTGCTGCTCTAAGAAGTTTATTTTCTGTTGCTTGAATCTTCTTTATATGGCTATTAGCTGCATGGCCCCATGCCGCCGAGCCATATGTTAGATGGGGTCTTGCAATTGATTTGATCATTCGTAGCTTCTTGCTTTGGTTCATTCGGTTTCTTCTTCCTAGCAGTGGGGAAAAGTCTACTCATTGCTGAGTTTGTTTTATTCACTGGTTATTCACTGGTATTTTATATGGTTTTTTCATGAAAGCCCTTTATCTAGTTTTACTCCTAGTTATTCATTTTCCCATTTCATCTCTTCTCCATCTATCCTTAGGTTGGAATTGCTCTCTGTAGTAGAAGAGCTTGGCTCTTTTTGCTATTTATTTGAATCTTCCATTTAATGAACCATTCTTCTAACTCTTTGTGTGCTTCTTGAAGTCTTTTGTGTATGACATCTGGTCGTCGATGCCTGAAGGCTATTCCCGTCAATTCCCGTGTCGTCTGCATAAAAGACTAACAGATTTCTTGGGTTTTCAGGAATATCGTAGATATATGTTGTAGAGAAGAGGTCCTAGAACTGATCCTTGGGGCACTCCTGCTTCTACATGTCTGGTGGAAGATAATGTGTCGTTTATTTTGACATAAAATTCCTGTTCCTCAGGTAGTTTCATATTATCTTGCAGGTTTTGGTGGTGTAGACTGCCATCATCATCTTGTAGGCAAGTCCGTCGTGCCAAACTCGGTCGAAGTCTCTCTCGACATCTAATAGCACTAATCCTGTGGCTTGTTTATTCTGAAATTCTTCAGTGACATATTCAGTGATCCTTAACAGTTGAAGTTCTGTGGAATGATTTCTTCTGAATCCAAATTGCTCCGGTGGTATCAGAGTCAGCACTTCTGTTTCTTCATTGAGTCTTTTTGCAATGACTCTCTCGACAAATTTCCCAAGTGCTGACAGTAGACTTATCGGCCTGTAGTTTTGTGGGAATTTTCTATCTTTTCCTGTCTTATTGAACACAATTACTTCTGCTGTTTTCCATCTTTGCGGATAGTATTCTGTTCTCATCACTGCGTTTGCTATATTGGTGAGCGCTGCTATTTCTTTTCTGGGCAATTTCCTGGAGCTTTCCTGTTTTTCAATTTCTTGATGATTTCTTTAATTTCCGTTGGTGTTGTTGGGTTTGGGATGGTATCGCCCTCCAGAGGTTTCACCATCAATTCTTCATTTCCTTCGATTTCTTCTTCTGAGTCTTCATTGTCATCATCTTCTCTGTAGTGGATTCTGGCTTCTCGTTTTATTGCATCGATCAGTGCTTCGGCTTTTTCAAGCTTATTGATTATATTCCATTCGTTCCGTGCAGAGGAGGAATTTCTTTTATAGCGTCGTTAGCACTTTTGCATCTTCCATACTGAGTGGTCTATGGTGTTCAGCTTTCTAACCTCAAGAATGTGGGATTGTTAACAACACATATACATATTCTCTTTGTATTCAACTTTTTGGACATGCTTATTCTCGGCAACGTTTGATAAAGTTAAAATTAAAAAAGTATGAGAGGATTGGATATAGGTGTCACTCAGAGCTGTGCCAAAGCATTGTGCTTGGTAGTTGTGGAAGCACTTGGAGCCCTTTTGTGCTACCAAGCACTGTGCACCCAAGCACTTTTTGAAAGCAATGCTTAATGCTTAGTAATCGAAGCACTTCAGCAAAAGGCTTAGTGCTCAGTAACCCTCAAAGTGCTCGGGAACACTGAAGTCCTCCCGAGCACTTCTGCGAATTACTAAGCACTAATCCCTTCTCCAACCTTCTCGTAACACGAATATATACGATCGACGCCGACGCCTTGATACCCAAAGCTCGAATCGATATGTTTATGAATACATATCATTTCAACCAATCCGGAGTCTTTGAAAATTTTTCCAACACTCATAGTGTAACGAAGTGAATTTCGTTACTAGATCGGCCGGTATCATTCACGTAAATTTTTGTAGAAAATTTGGGGAAATTGTTCAATATTTCTGAATACGAGGACATATGGGCCACCCTGTATGTTTTACGTCGATTTCTGGAGATTTTACTCAGATAAATCCTCATTCCCCGTCAGGAAGTTTCATAAGTCACCCGGTATAATCGGCCGGGATTTTGAGAAAATTTGTCGGAATAATTTTCATGTCGCATATGAGGCGAATTTAACGCGATCATTTAAAATCCGAGCCTATGTAGAAAAACTCTAGGATTTCATCGCGGAAGAGATAACGCTTGCAGAAGCGAGTTTTGGTATGTTGACTGGGAGTTTTTTGGAAAACGACGCCGTCTTCGAATGTCCGAATTACCCCCATCAAACCGACCTTATAAAAGGGGGAATGGGATGGAATTTAGGCAATTCCGAATTAGCCGCCGTGTTTGACTATTAGAGATTTGTATTGAAAGGCCGATTTATCCGCCGTGTTTAACACTGTTAAAAAGTTGTGTTAGAAAATTCCGATTAAGTCGCCGTGTTTGAGACTGTTAGAAAGTCGTAGTAGAGGCAATTCCAATTTAGCCGTCGTGTCTAATATTGGTGAAAAGCGTTATTATAAGAATCAGAATTATTCGTCGTGAGAAACTTCGTTATAAATTGCTGATAGAACAAGAGAATAATTTTCCCGACTGGAAAAGCCGCTCGAGATCGTGTTGCGCTTGGGATAATTACCGACTTTCGTTCGGGGTTATCGTAAAATCGAGAAATTGACTCTAAGCCGTTTTGTGCTGTTCGAAGTGTGTCAACGCTTGTGCAGTGTGTGCTGCCCGTACAGGAAAGTCCTAGAGCTGGTGAGCTGTATTTCCGTATTAACCTGAGTTCATTTTTAACCGTAGATTATTCTTCCTGTGTTCCGTGATCGTTACTTGTAAATTCTGTAACTTTTATTTTTTTTATCATCAGTCCCAAGAGACAATTTAGCTAAGTCATTATCACCTTAGATTATCCGAGATTTGGTCCGACGGGGAATTCGAAGCTGTTACAATTTTTGTAGATAATCAAGCCCCTTGATAGACTTCGTTTGCATTCATTCTGGCTTTGGTTCCAGTAATTGAAATCTTAACCCCACCGAATAAGTAGTATACCCTGGCAGCGTGAAGTACCGAGTCGGTGCTTCAATGCCCCTCGAGTGAAGTTCTGACGTCCATTGCTCATTGCGGTTTGATCTTATGAGTAATGCCTGAAGAACTTTATACTTCGAGGAAAGGGGTCAATATCCTTTAGTAAGTTGCCACAAGTCCGAGATTCATTGCAGTGGCAACCCTCGTCCAAGTTTTAATTTTTCCACCATCGGTGGTCTTGCCTTTTTCTTTCTCTGATTAAAGTTTCTTTTGGGTGAATATTTCACCACATGTCCAGACCGATCCACGATAGGTGGCAGACGTCCTGTAATTGAAATCTTAACCCCACCGAATAAGTAGTATACCCTGGCAGCGTGAAGTACCGCGTCGGTGCTTCAATGCCCCTCGAGTGAAGTTCTGACGTCCATTGCTCATTGCGGTTTGATCTTATGAGTAATGCCTGAGGAACTTTATACTTCGAGGAAAGGGGTTTATATCCTTTGTTAAGTTGTCCCAACTCCGAATCTCCGAGAAGTGACAACCATATTTCAAGTTTCTTTTTCTCCACCGTTGGTGGCCTTGCTTATATTTCCCCGACCAAGGTTTCAGTTTTGTCAATATCCCACTCCACAGTAATATTTTGGTGGATACGCCCCTTGCTTGTTTCAGCTTCTGCTCCGTGGACCCCTTTGTATAAAATTCCCCGACCAAAAATTGTTTTGGTGGATGCGCTATTTAAACTCCGAGTTTACTTATTAATTACATGATAATATACTTCGTCTGGACTTGGTTTCAGTCTTGACTTACATCAACCCCGGTTGGTTCAGATACTATTTAGGCAGCGCCGTGCTGTCGCTGATCAAAGTTGTTTTGGTGGATGCGCCAATTAAGCTCCGAGTTTACTGATTGATTATACGGCAGTATACTTTGTCTTGACTTGGTTTCAGTCTTGACTTACTTCATCACCGGTTTGTTTAGATGTTGTTTGGGCAGCGCCGTGCTGTCACTGAACTTAAGTAATCCCGATTTCGCGGAACACAGGTTAGGGTGTCACCTCGCCGAAACTCTGGACTGTAAACTGTTGTTTTATTACCATTTTGTATGCTTTCACACTTGTTCGCATTTTGACCACGCTTATCATCGCTTTCTACATTTGCTCTGCTTATTGCCTGCTAATATAATAACTGCTGATCGCTCGCCTCACTGATACCTCGTCCGCTTGCCGCCAACCCATTGTATATATTTTGATATTGAGAGTTATTTTTTTTTGATCTTTAGACTGAGAATTATTTGTTTTGTTGATCATACGACTGCGTCGAAACGATTATTATTGTTGTCTTTCGTACTGGTTGCGACATTTGGGGTGTAACAATTTGACCAATTAGACATTATAGTGTCCATAATCGGACATACTATCAGAGTGAATTTCATTTATTACCTCAATAGCCTCCTCCTTCTCGCCGGCCAAAGAAATCGACACTTGCCAATCGCTACCACCTCAGATTGGGTCGAACTCTGTCTCCAACTGTATCAAAGCTGCCCGAGTTTGGACTCAGTAAGTGTCATAAGGTATTGCGACCTTATAAAACCTATCGCAATTGGCGCCCGAGTTTATTCGTAAATCAAGTTGAAGGCGATTTTTCTCAACCGGAGAAAAACGCCGTTACAAATTGGCGCCCGAGCAGGGACCGATTTTCTTGTAAAGAATACAGGTCAAAAAGGCCTTTCCGGTATTGTAGATTATTGAGATAGAGGAGTATGGAGGTTAACCGATTAAGAGCGGACGAGCTGATATGGGAGTTGGAAGCTCGCGGCCGTCCGGCCGGCAGAACCGTCCAGGAGAACCGTATGGAGCTGCGGAAGGTTTTAGCGCAGAACGTGCGATTCTGTCCGATAGAGAGGGACATGGAAGAGGAGTTAGGTGAGGCTGGTCGAATCCTGAGAAGTTTGGTGGAACAGGTCCAGGATTTCGATGAGGATAACGCCATAAACGAAGAATCGCGTATCAGGAGCCGACTCACCCACCTCAAGCACCGTCTCGGTCAAATGCGACCAACTACCGTGGAAGAACAGGATAAAGCCGACGAACTGTCCGAATTGTGGAAGCAGACAGAAGAGATGCTGAAGGACGCCGTGATCCTGGCCGGAGCGAAGTCGGAGTTGAACACTCCGTTGGAGGATGTTGCCGAAGACGCAGGACGCCTTCAGAGGAGGGAAACCTCCCAACCCGAGGGAGATTGGCCGTTGATCTCTTTTGAGGATTCTTCACCGGGGAGCCAACAAGTCTCGCATCCCGAAGGGACCCACACCGTCGCAGGCGATATGGAAGGAACTCCTAACGTCTCCAGGGAGCCAATAATGTCCAGGAGCCGCACACTACTGAACCAGACACACCTTAACCGAACCCAGCGGAACCAAACCCGGGTTCTGCAACCAGAGATCCCTGCAGGAGGTTTTACGTTAAGTTTCTTCCAGAGGTTGCATAACCGGGTCTGTGAAGCCGTTCGCCAACGACTGAACTTCACAGTTCCGTGGGGTACAAGTAGAAATGGAACATACGAGTCTCCTACACCAAGAAGTCGTCCGGTAGTGGCAGAGTCCACTCGGAGAATCTCGTTCCCATTTTTAGAACCGGAAGAGTCAAGAGCGACCAGGCAGAATACGATTTTCACCGGTGACCAAGCTGGCTCAAATGGATTGAGTGAGGTTGATCAAGGTCAAACTGGACCAGCCAACTGGACCCGGACCGATAGATCGTTCAACCATCCGCCGTCCGTACCAGTATACAAATGGAACGTTTGTTTCGACGGAGCGACCAGCGTCAATGCTTTCCTGCAAGAGGTGGAACAACTAGCAGACACTCGGAGGATTACTCGTCAGTACCTCTTCGATTCTATCTTCGAATTGTTGCGAAAGGACGCTAGAGATTGGTACATCCCTAGAAGAGGTTCGTTCAGGGATTGGGAGGACTTCAAAGAACAGCTTCGCGAAGCTTTCCTTCCCCTGGATTACGAGGAAACCCTCCTAGAAGAGATAAGGAAACGAACTCAAGGAGAAGGCGAAAAGCTGCTGCTCTTCGTCACCAGGATGCAAAACCTCTTCCTGAAGCTGACCACCAAAAGACCTCCTGAGGAAGAGCAGGTGAACATGATCAGGAAGCGACTGTTACCAGCCCTGCAGAAAGCTCTGGCGTTCCAGGAGACCAGATGTTACACCGAACTTTTGGCCCGAGGAAAGAGGTTTGAGTTGGTCCAGTGGCACGTGGACCAATACACTCCACCTCCAACAAACAAAGGTTTGATCGACGACCCTCATTTGGTGTACGAAAATTCCCGCCGGAAAACCCAGACTATGACCGTCCAGTATTCGCCACCAAAAGTGCCGGAAGTCATCAAACCGACCGTGAATATGCCGAGACCGCCGCCCCCGGTTCAGATCGGTACGACAAACCGAAAACCGAACCCAGCGCCAGCTAAAGTGGAGGAGTCACCACCGCGCGATACGAGGGCCGTTCGTTTCGAGGATACCAGGTTGGGCGGCATCCAGTGCTGGCGTTGTGGGAAGACCGGACACTTCAGGAGAGAGTGCCCATCAGCGCCGAGGTTGTTTTGCTCTCGATGCGGGAGACAAGACGTGATGTCCCGAGATTGTCGTTGTTCGGAAAACTAGAAAGGAGCCGTCTCACGGGGAAGAGAAAGTTCCGCTCAACCGCATCCCCAATAAAACAACCAGCCTGCACACAGGATAACCGGCCAATCATCACCGTCTGGATAGGAGAACGACCCATAAAAGCCCTGCTGGATACCGGAGCGTCGACGTCATTTCTGAGCAACAACGCAGCCGAGGCTTGCCGGAGAATGAAAGTGTATCCGTCCGAAATAGCTGACATGACGGCCACAGTGGCCGATGGAAGTTCAGTCACCGTAGGAGAGGTGTACGAGCCCATGATACAGTTCCGGAAGGAGAAGATCAAGCCCCGACTGTACCTGGTTCCCCGTTTACCGGTCGATTTGATCCTGGGAATGGACCTGTTGGCTTCCCACGATTTCAGGATTGACCTCCGTACCTCTCAATGTTTCCTGAGAGGAGAGTTGTTGGAAAGATCCGTGTCACCACCCGTTACGCCGCACAACTCATCAATCAGTTCCTCGGACCGAGAGAAAGAACGAGTACTCCAAAGGTTTCTGAAGGAGGAACTGGCAGACTTTGAAGAGGTAAGAGGTCTGACCGATATGACTCAGCACGAGATTAGGGTCAAACCTGGAACCATACCGATCAAACAAAGATACCGTCCGTGTAACCCGAAGATGCAGGAAATTATGGATCAAGAGGTGGAGCGAATGCTGAAAGAGGGTATTATCGAACCTTCGAGGTCACCGTGGAGTTCTTGCGTCGTAATTGTGAAGAAGGCGAACGGAAAACCCCGGTTTTGCATCGATTTCCGGGCGGTTAATGAAGTCTCCGTGAAAGATGCGTACCCTTTGCCGTATATTGCCGGAATATTGGACAAGTTGCGACGAGCAAAATATATTTCTACGTTGGACTTAAGGCAAGGATATTGGCAGATTCCCCTCACCGAAGAGAGTAAACCGGTTACCGCTTTTGCCGTGTCTGGAAGGGGTTTGTTCCAGTTTAAAGTTATGTCGTTTGGCCTTCATTCCGCCGGGGCCACATTCCAGAGGCTCTTGGACCGTGTCATAGGTCCTGAGTTGGACCCAATCGCCTTCGCCTATCTAGATGACATAGTGGTCCTGGGAGAAAATTTCGAGGAACATCTGGAAAACCTAAGGGTAGTATTCCGTCGACTCCGGGAGGCGAACCTGAAGATCAATCCGGATAAATGCGAGTTCGTCCGGAGTTCCCTCAAATATTTGGGTCATGTGATCACCCAAGACGGGATTGCGACCGACCCAGACAAAATTGAGGCCGTCAATTCCATGCAACCGCCGAAGAACGTCCGCGAAGTTCGCCGATTCTTAGATGTAGCAAGTTGGTACCGTAGATTTGTGGAAGATTTTACAAAGATAGTCACCCCACTCACAGGACTGTTGAAGAAGAAGCAAAGGTGGAAATGGGAAGGGGAACAGCAACAGGCGTTTGAGGCACTGAAGAGGAAACTCACTGAGTCACCAGTGCTGGCCTGTCCGGACTTTTCCCAGCCGTTTACCCTCCAGACCGACGCCTCCGAGCACGGCCTCGGAGCAGCCCTGACGCAGGCCCTGGATGGACGCGAAAGAGTAATCGCTTACGCCAGTCGTACCTTGAATGGTGCCGAGAAAAATTACTCGGTGACCGAGAAGGAGTGTTTGGCGATCGTATGGGCCATCAATAAGATGAGACCGTATCTGGAAGGGTACCGTTTTACCGTGATAACCGACCACATGAGCTTGCGCTGGTTGCAATCCATTAAATCCCCATCGGGACGGATTGCAAGATGGAGCGTCTTCCTGCAGCAGTATGATTTCGAGATCAAATACAGGAAGGGCGCTTTGAACCGAGTGGCAGACGCCTTGTCCCGAGATCCGCTACCGTCCGAAGAACAGGTCTGTGTGACCGAAAATCCGATCCGATGCCCGTGGTACGTCAAGAAATACCAGGAAGTCTCGAAGGAACCCGTTGACTTCCCTGATTACCGAATACAGGAGGGAAGACTGTACAGGCACTTCTGGAGCGCTGACGACTTCACCGAACCCGAGATGGGAACACCGTGGAAATTATGCGTTCCAGCCGAGGATCGACAGTCAATTCTACGAGAAAACCACGACGAGCCGTTGGCTGGTCACTTAGGAGTCGCAAAGACCATATCCCGAGTGGCCCAAAGCTATTACTGGCCAGGGATGTTTCGTGAAGCGGCTCAATATGTACGCAGGTGCCCGCGATGTCAGAGGTATAAAGTTTCCCAGCAGAAGCCCCCTGGAAAGATGCAACCGTACCAGATCAGTGAACCGTGGAATACCGTCAGCACAGACCTAATCGGTCCGTTACCACGTTCGAAGAAAGGTAATACGTTCCTGGTGATGTTTCAAGATCGCTTTTCGAAATGGATCGAGTGTAAACCCCTTCGTACCGCAACGGGTAAGGGAGTGTTCCAGGCATTTTACGATTTAGTAGTGCTGAAGTTTGGATGTCCGAAGACCGTGATCAGTGACAATGGTTCACAATATGATGGCCGTCTGTTTAAAGGAAACCTGAAGAGTTTGGGTATCCGTCATAGATTTGCTCCGGTCTACTCACCGCAGTGTAATCCAGTAGAAAGAGCCAACAGAACTATAAAGACAATGATCGCGCAGTTTTGCGAGCAAGATCATCGCTCCTGGGATGAGCGCATAGGAGAATTGGCTTTCGCGGCGAACTCAGCCAGACTTGAATCTACCGGGTTCACACCGGCATTCCTGAATTTCGGCCGGGAGGTCCACTCCCCAGAAACTAGCAGTCGGCTGACAGGCACAGAAGAGGGCTCGGAAGAGCAAACCGAAGAACCGCCCGTCCCAGAGGTAGACCACTACGCAAACCGTATTCAGCGACTCAAAGAGACGCGGGAGTTTGTAAGACTCCAGTTGGCCCGAGCTTTCAACCAACAGAGTCGGTATTATAACCTCCGTAGGTGAGCATGGTCATGCCGGATAGGGGATAAAGTCTTGCGCCGGGAACATCCGCTGTCATCGGCGGCAGACGGTTTCGCGTCTAAGTTAGCGCCCAAATATTCAGGACCTTATACCATTACCTAGGTTATATCTCCCGTAGTGTATGATTTGCGAGACGCGTCGGGTAAATACCTTCGCCATATCCACGTTAAAGATTTGAAACCCTTTCACGAGAGTGAATCGAGCAATGAGCAGCCCACAGTCGCGGAAAATTCGCGAGGGTCAGGTGAAAAGCATACATAATCCGTTGGTATATCCGTATTAACCGTCCGTGTTGCCCCGTGAATAAGGCCGTCCGTCCGCCAGGTTGCTCCCGGAGCAGGTCATCGTTGGTCTCAGAAAAGTCAATGCGAACGATTACTAATTCGGTTGATTTCAGAGTAGGAATGTCTAGAGAAGAATGGGATCTCATCGATGCCGGGCTGATAGAGTCCATACCGGCCAGCTTCGACGAGTTGGTGGAAGAAGAGTTCGACTACTGGAAGGAAGGACGTCGAGAAGTAGCAGCCAAGGAACCGTCTACATCCACACCGAGCCGTTCAGGACCAGCCGAGAGACCCCAACCTAAGGAAGGGCCTAACAACCCTCCTAAGAAGCGCCCACGACGTGGAGGACCCTCACGCGTAGGCAGAACCGGGACCAGCCAACCCCAAGGACCAAGTGGAACTCCGCCCTCAGTACGACCCGAACCACTCAAGAGGACGAAGAACACCCAACGGAAGCGGACCCGGAAGGGAACTACCGGGATGCCGAAGAAGAAGGCCCCTCAATACATACAATTGGTAGAAGGAGCCTGCTGGAGATGCGGCCTGTCAGGCCACCCCAGGAAAGACTGCAAGAACGTCGCCCGCTTGTTCTGTTCACGTTGCGGTCGCTTGGGCGTCATGTCTAGAGAATGCCCGTGTCCGAAAGGGCCCCCCATGGGACCAGAATAGGAACCAGTTTATCGCAAGGAGCCTCACCAGACGGGATAGCCACCGTCCAGGAAATCCGGAGCAACCGACCCAAGGTCAGATCACTGGGAATCCAATGCGAGCTTCTGCGGCCGGGGGCGAATGCCCAACCTTGGCCATTCGAACTCCGTCAGGGAATGATCCTGGCGGTGTGCCCATAGAAATGTTGTAAATAACGCGGCGGCAGGCGGAGGTGAGAGAAAAAAAAACTGTCGTTTTTTTTTGGGAAAGTAGAGGGGGTGTGTAACGAAGTGAATTTCGTTACTAGATCGGCCGGTATCATTCACGTAAATTTTTGTAGAAAATTTGGGGAAATTGTTCAATATTTCTGAATACGAGGACATATGGGCCACCCTGTATGTTTTACGTCGATTTCTGGAGATTTTACTCAGATAAATCCTCATTCCCCGTCAGGAAGTTTCATAAGTCACCCGGTATAATCGGCCGGGATTTTGAGAAAATTTGTCGGAATAATTTTCATGTCGCATATGAGGCGAATTTAACGCGATCATTTAAAATCCGAGCCTATGTAGAAAAACTCTAGGATTTCATCGCGGAAGAGATAACGCTTGCAGAAGCGAGTTTTGGTATGTTGACTGGGAGTTTTTTGGAAAACGACGCCGTCTTCGAATGTCCGAATTACCCCCATCAAACCGACCTTATAAAAGGGGGAATGGGATGGAATTTAGGCAATTCCGAATTAGCCGCCGTGTTTGACTATTAGAGATTTGTATTGAAAGGCCGATTTATCCGCCGTGTTTAACACTGTTAAAAAGTTGTGTTAGAAAATTCCGATTAAGTCGCCGTGTTTGAGACTGTTAGAAAAACGTAGTAGAGGCAATTCCAATTTAGCCGTCGTGTCTAATATTGGTGAAAAGCGTTATTATAAGAATCAGAATTATTCGTCGTGAGAAACTTCGTTATAAATTGCTGATAGAACAAGAGAATAATTTTCCCGACTGGAAAAGCCGCTCGAGATCGTGTTGCGCTTGGGATAATTACCGACTTTCGTTCGGGGTTATCGTAAAATCGAGAAATTGACTCTAAGCCGTTTTGTGCTGTTCGAAGTGTGTCAACGCTTGTGCAGTGTGTGCTGCCCGTACAGGAAAGTCCTAGAGCTGGTGAGCTGTATTTCCGTATTAACCTGAGTTCATTTTTAACCGTAGATTATTCTTCCTGTGTTCCGTGATCGTTACTTGTAAATTCTGTAACTTTTATTTTTTTTATCATCAGTCCCAAGAGACAATTTAGCTAAGTCATTATCACCTTAGATTATCCGAGATTTGGTCCGACGGGGAATTCGAAGCTGTTACAATTTTTGTAGATAATCAAGCCCCTTGATAGACTTCGTTTGCATTCATTCTGGCTTTGGTTCCAGTAATTGAAATCTTAACCCCACCGAATAAGTAGTATACCCTGGCAGCGTGAAGTACCGAGTCGGTGCTTCAATGCCCCTCGAGTGAAGTTCTGACGTCCATTGCTCATTGCGGTTTGATCTTATGAGTAATGCCTGAAGAACTTTATACTTCGAGGAAAGGGGTCAATATCCTTTAGTAAGTTGCCACAAGTCCGAGATTCATTGCAGTGGCAACCCTCGTCCAAGTTTTAATTTTTCCACCATCGGTGGTCTTGCCTTTTTCTTTCTCTGATTAAAGTTTCTTTTGGGTGAATATTTCACCACATGTCCAGACCGATCCACGATAGGTGGCAGACGTCCTGTAATTGAAATCTTAACCCCACCGAATAAGTAGTATACCCTGGCAGCGTGAAGTACCGCGTCGGTGCTTCAATGCCCCTCGAGTGAAGTTCTGACGTCCATTGCTCATTGCAGTTTGATCTTATGAGTAATGCCTGAGGAACTTTATACTTCGAGGAAAGGGGTTTATATCCTTTGTTAAGTTGTCCCAACTCCGAATCTCCGAGAAGTGACAACCATATTTCAAGTTTCTTTTTCTCCACCGTTGGTGGCCTTGCTTATATTTCCCCGACCAAGGTTTCAGTTTTGTCAATATCCCACTCCACAGTAATATTTTGGTGGATATGCCCCTTGCTTGTTTCAGCTTCTGCTCCGTGGACCCCTTTGTATAAAATTCCCCGACCAAAAATTGTTTTGGTGGATGCGCTATTTAAACTCCGAGTTTACTTATTAATTACATGATAATATACTTCGTCTGGACTTGGTTTCAGTCTTGACTTACATCAACCCCGGTTGGTTCAGATACTATTTAGGCAGCGCCGTGCTGTCGCTGATCAAAGTTGTTTTGGTGGATGCGCCAATTAAGCTCCGAGTTTACTGATTGATTATACGGCAGTATACTTTGTCTTGACTTGGTTTCAGTCTTGACTTACTTCATCACCGGTTTGTTTAGATGTTGTTTGGGCAGCGCCGTGCTGTCACTGAACTTAAGTAATCCCGATTTCGCGGAACACAGGTTAGGGTGTCACCTCGCCGAAACTCTGGACTGTAAACTGTTGTTTTATTACCATTTTGTATGCTTTCACACTTGTTCGCATTTTGACCACGCTTATCATCGCTTTCTACATTTGCTCTGCTTATTGCCTGCTAATATAATAACTGCTGATCGCTCGCCTCACTCATACCTCGTCCGCTTGCCGCCAACCCATTGTATATATTTTGATATTGAGAGTTATTTTTTTTTGATCTTTAGACTGAGAATTATTTGTTTTGTTGATCATACGACTGCGTCGAAACGATTATTATTGTTGTCTTTCGTACTGGTTGCGACATTTGGGGTGTAACAATTTGACCAATTAGACATTATAGTGTCCATAATCGGACATACTATCAGAGTGAATTTCATTTATTACCTCAATAGCCTCCTCCTTCTCGCCGGCCAAAGAAATCGACACTTGCCAATCGCTACCACCTCAGATTGGGTCGAACTCTGTCTCCAACTGTATCAAAGCTGCCCGAGTTTGGACTCAGTAAGTGTCATAAGGTATTGCGACCTTATAAAACCTATCGCAATTGGCGCCCGAGTTTATTCGTAAATCAAGTTGAAGGCGATTTTTCTCAACCGGAGAAAAACGCCGTTACAATAGTTCTCGACATGTTCAAAGTGAGCATCGAATTCGGAAAACCTATCCTTTTTTGAGGGCTCGTACAACTTACACGAGGGCTATATCATTTCGTCACGATGTCTGTATTTTTCGAATTTTGAGCCGAAAATGGTCTCAAACGATAGAGTTCAACTCACTGATGACGAATCCGTCAGAAAATTTGAGTCTGTCCGTCCGGCCGTCCGCAAGCACGATAACTCTCGAACGGATCAACCTAGAGACTTGAAATTTTCAGTGTAGGTTCAGATCCCAAATGCCTCGGTTGAGTTTGTTAATGGGCAGAATTCCACCAGGGGTTCCGTAAATATGGCCGTTCAAAATTTTGTTCTCCTGATTACTTTGAAACTACAGATTCAATCAAGATGAAACTTTGCACTCAAATGGAGAATCAGGTGTTCAAGCTAAATGTGAAATTTTGGCCAGATCGCATGACCAGAACCATAGAAACCATAGAAAATTTTAACTTTTGAACGGAAACGCCTAGGGACTTGAAATTTGCAGGATAGGTGTGCATCTCGATTGTCGTGATCACTTTCATCTATGAGCAAAATTATACTAGGGGTTCCGTAAATATAGTCGTTTGAAATTTGGTTTTCTTGATAATTACAAAACTACAGATTCGATCGTGACGAAATTTTGTATACTAATGAAGAATGATTAATTCAAGCTACACTTCTCCAGATCACATGACCAGAACCATAGAAACCATAAAACATCATAACTTTCGAACGGAAAGGCCTAGGGACTTGAAATTTTCAGGATAGGTGTGGATCTGAAATGTCGCGTTCACGTTTATCAATGAGCAGAATTATACTAGGGGTTCCGTAAATACGGTCGTTTGAAATTTTGCTTTCTCGATAATTTCGAAACTACGGATTCGATCGAGATAAAATTTCATATTTTAATCGAGAATGATATATTAAAGCAATATTTTGTCCAGATCGCATGACCAGAACCATGGAAACCATAGAAAATTGTAACTTTTGAACGGAAAGGCCTAGGAACTTGAAATTTTCAGGGTGGGTTTGGATCGCGAATTTCACGGTCACGTTCATCAATGAGCAAAATTAGACTAGGGGTTCCGTAAATATGGCCGTTCAAAATATTCTGTTCCTTATAATTTCGAAACTACCGATTTGATTGGAATGAAATTTCGCACCTAGCTGAGGAATAATGTATTCAAACTACGTGCGGAATTTTGTCCAGATCGCATCACCAAGACCATAGATACCGTAGAAAATACTAGCGAATTATCGAAACAAAATTGATCAGCTGAAGCACTGACATGAAGTCTGGAGTTTCGCCTTAGTTTCAGAATTTTTTTGACAGCTTTTGAAAATCCTTCAATTGATTTCTAAAACTGGAAAATGCGAATCTACCTACCAGGTGCATGTACGAGCGCTCAAAAGCTCCTGCCTTCACGGCAGTGCTTTTCGTAATTTTTTCATTTTTGTCAATAATCTCACATATTATTGAACATCTTAGCTAAATGGGTACAATTTTTCTTCCGACTAAAATAACCTCACCTTCAACATTTTTGAGCGCTCGTACTACTTACACGAGGGCTATATCATTTCGTCACGATGTCTGTATTTTTCGAATTTTGAGCCGAAAATGGTCTCAATCGACTATGTTCGACTCACTGATGACGAATCCGTCGGAAAATTTGAGTCTGTTCGTCCGGCCGTCCGTAAGCACGATAACTCTCGAACGGAGACTTGAAATTTTGAGTGTGGGATCAGTTCCCAAATGCCTCGGTTAAGTTCGTTAATGGGCAGAATTCCATCAGGGGTACCGTAAATAGGGCCGTTCAAAATTTTGTTCTCCTGATTACTTCGAAACTACATATTCGAGATGAAACTTTGCACTCAAATGGAGAATGAGGTGTTCAAGCTACGTGTGAAATTTTGTCCAGATCGCATGACCAGAACCATAGAAACCATAGATAATTGTAACTTTTGAACGGAAACGCCTAGGGACTTGAAATTTTCAGGATAGGTGTGGATCACGAATGTCGTGATCACGTTCATCTATGAGCAAAATAATACTAGGGGTTCCGTAAATATGGTCGTTTGAAATTTAGTTTTCTTGATAATTTCAAAATTACAGATTCGATCATGACGAAATTTTGTATACTAATGGATAATGATATATTCAAGCTACATTTCTCCAGATCACATGACCAGAACCATAGAAACCATAGAAAATCATAACTTTCGAACGGAAACGCCTAGGGACTTGAAATTTTCAGGATAGGTGTGGATCTGAAATGTCGCGTTCACGTTCAACAATGAGCAGAATTATACTAGGGGTTCCGTAAATACGGTCGTTTGAAATTTTGTTTTCTCGAAAATTTCGAAACTACGGGTTCGATCGAGATGAAATTTTGTATCTTAATCGAGAATGATATATTAAAGCAATATTTTTTTCACATCGCATGACCAGAACCATAGAAACCATAGAAAATTGTAACTTCTGAATGGAAAGGCCTGGGAACTTGAAATTTTCAGGGTGGGTTTGGATCGCAAATATCGCGGTCACGTTCATCAATGAGCAAAATTAGAATAGGGGTTCCGTAAATATGGCCGTTCAAAATATTTTTTTTCCTGATAGTTTCGAAACTACTGATCGGATTGGAATGAAATGTTGCACCTAGCTGAGGAATGATGTTTTCAAACTACGTGCGAATTTTGTCCAGATCGCATCACCAAGACTATAGATACCGTAGAAAATTCTAGCGAATTATCGAAATAAAATTGATCAGCTGAAGCACTGACAGAAAGTCTGGAGTTTCGCCTAAGTTTCAGAATTTTTTTGACAGCTGTCGAAAATTCCTTCAATTGATTTCCAAAACTGGAAAATGCGAATCCACCTACAAGGTGCATGTACGAGCGCTCAAAAGCTCCTGCCTTCACGGCAGTGCTTTTCGTAATTTTTTAAAAAAGTGTTAGGGCTTAGTGCTCGAAATATCGAATTACTTCCACAAAGTGCTTAGTAAACGCAAGCCTTTTGTAGAAATTGGTGCTTAGTGCTCGCGACTCGGGAGCCCTCTTTGCCAAGGGCTTAGTGCTTAGTGCTCGAAGCACTAATATTGAGTGCTCGGCACAGTTCTGGTGTCACTGAATGGCCAGAATCATCCGTTTGAAGAAAGTCTTAACTTCACAGATGTATCCCTTTGGAGACGAAAATTATGCTTTATTTGACTCTAACATTATACTAAATGCCCTCTACCTAGTATCTACGAGAAACTAAAAGGAAAGTGCCATCTTGCACGATAAGTCGCATTTTTGATTCTACTTACACGAGGGCTATATCATTTCGTCACGATGTCTGTATTTTTCGAATTTTGAGCCCAAAATGGTCTCAGTCAAACAAGGTTCGACTCACTGATGACGAATCCTTCGAAGAATTCGAGTCTGTCCGTCCGGCCGGCCAGCCGGCCTTATACTCGTTAACTCTCGAACAGAAAAACCTAAAAGCATGAAATTTTCAGGGTAGGTTCGAATCTTGAATGCCACGGTTGAGTTCGTTATTGGGCAAAATTCCACCAGGGGTTCCGTAGATATGGCTGTTCGAAATTTTGTACTCCTGATTACTTCAAAACTACTAATTCGATCGGGGTGAAGTTGCATTCAGATGGAAAATGACGTGTTCAAGCTACATGCAAAATTTTGTTCAGACCACATGACCAGAACCATATAAACCATAGAAAATTATAACATTGGAACAGAAAGGCCTGAGGAGGAATGCTGCTGCTAAGTTCGTTAATGAGCAGAATTTCACCAGGGGTTCCGTGAATATGTTCGTTCGAAATTTAGTTTTCTCGATCATTTCAAAACTACGGATTCGATGGTGACGAAATTTTGTATTTTAATGGAAAATGATATATTCAAGCAATGTTTTGTACAAATTGCACGACCAGAAAGTTCTAGGGAAATTTTCAGGATAGATGTGGATCTCGAATGTCGCGATCACGTTCATGAATGAGCAAAATTAGACAAGGGGTTCCGTAAATATGGCCGTTCAAAATACTTTTTTCCTGATAATTCCCAAACTAATGATTGGATTGGAATGAAATTTTGCACATAGATGAAGAATAATGTATTCGAACTACTCGCTGAATTTTGTCTAGATCGATTCACCAAGCTATAGATACCGTAGAAAATTCTAGCTTATTATCAAAAACAAAAGCACTGACGTGAAGTCTGGAGTTTCACCATGATTTGAAATTTTTTTTGAAAGCTGTTAAATATTTTCAAGTTGTTTCTAAAACTGGAAAACTCGAATCTAGGTGCATGAACGCTCAAAAGCTCCTGACTTCACGGCAATGCTTTTCATAATTTTTTTTAATATGTATTTCACATTCATTTATATGGCTAATACAACGCCGCCACTTGATATCGTTATCGCCTGTATAGAGCAATCTTGTGTTGCTAGCGACACGCATTACTATAACCTGTTTGAAGTAGGAAAGCCTTCGACGGACCTTTCCTTATACACCCTTTCCTTTACAAACAAGCTTCGAATGGTCCACGATGTTCCACAATATTTGAGAGTAATGATTAATGATAGGTGATTTGGTAACCGTCAATTATGACTCTGTCCCGTGTTATTTGCGAAAATATATCATTTATGATGGCAGTAGGAGGAAAAGAATTCAATATGGTGTATCGAGAAATCTTCTAATCTAAACCACTAGTTGGTAGACTTATAAGTTTGATTTCGATTATAAATATTCATAAAAAATTATCAGAAGCCATGCCCTAAAGTCAAGAGCTTTTGAGTGCTCGAGATTATGTGGGAAATCGTCTCCACGAAGCCAATCTTCATATTCGAAGACCAATTTGATGTTCACCTCTCTCTAGAAGCAATCGCGCTGCCAGAGTAGAATGGTGCGCAGAATATCAAAATTGGGATGCAGATAGTTGGCCAACAGTTTTGTTCACTGATGAATCCAGATTTGGATTTCATCCAAATTCTCGTCGGACACGAGTGTGAACACGATCTGGGAACGTGGAACGTTTAAGAAATGTTCAGGGTGTTCACAAATACAGAGGCGGTACAATAATGGTATGGGGCGGACTAATTATGGACGGCAGAACCGAGCTCGTTTTTCCAAATGGTTTCTTGACAGGTCAGCAGTATGTGGATAATATTCTTAAACCCATTGTGCCTTTATTTGCAGGTGCTGTTGGTGCAAACTTTCGCCAAATACATGATAATGCTCGTCCCCATATCGCTGCAATTATGGCGTACGGGTTAGAAAAAGAGGGAATTGAAGTATTGCCATGGCCCACACAATTCCCGGACTTTAATCCGATTGAACATGTATGGGACATGCTTCGACGTAGAATTACTCCTCTTATGGGCAATATCCAAAATGCTCTACAATTCCGAAAGATTCTAACCACAGAATGGGCAAGTATACTTCGATCGGACATTGACAATGTCATTTTGACCATGAACAATAGGTGTAGAGCTGTTCTAAACCAACGTGGGGGTCATACTCTTCAGTTATATTTTTGCATACTTTATTTATTTTTTTTGAAATATTGTGTTCGTTTCATGCAAAAAATATATTTAATGACATATTGAACATTTACCCATCACTCTATAATTTTAGTTTTCCCTAAACCAACTGAAAGAAGCCTATTCATAAAAATATCCCTAGACTTTTCCGATGTGTGTATATATATCATTTCATTAAAATTACGCTTTCAGTAATTGGTTTTTCGATCTAAGATTTTAATGTCATCAAAATCGAAATCATGCTGACTTGTGAAATTATGCCCAGACATTGACGTCTTGTCTGGTCGACCAGCATTCCGCAATTGACAATCATATTTATGCTGTCGTATTCTATTCTTAGTAGTTGCCTGGTCTGTCTAATATAACACCTATTACAACCTTCACGAGATAGTTTGTACACTAAACCAGAATGATCAAAGGTTCTCCTTTTGTCTTTAAGTTCCGAGTGAACAGAGAAAACAGTTTTTACATTGTAGAACGCAAATTTAAATTCTTCATTATGAAATTTGAAAAAAGTAATTAATTTTTCGGAACAAGCCACACGCGAAAGGAAACCTATATAGGTTTCCTTTCGCGTGTGGCTTGTTCCGAAAAATTAATTACTTTTTTCGATACTTTTATCGATACCTTTTTGCCAAACTATCGTAAGCCTCAACGTAGTACGTTGAGGCTTACGATAATTAGTAGTAGTAGTAGCTTACGATAATTAGTAGTATTTTTTCGAAACAAAAAATTGATTTTTTGGGCTACGAAATAAGTGAGAATCAAAACAAACCTGGTCCAAAAAAATTATAAAAGCACTACCGTGAAGTCAGGAGTTTTTGAGCGTTTGTTGATCCACCTTGTAGGTAGATCTTTCGAATTTTCCAGTTTTAGAAACTAAAAACCTTCAAACTAAGGCGGAACTCCAGACTTCACATCAGTGCTTTAGGTGATCAATTTTCTTTTCGATAATTCGCTAGAATTTTCTATGATATCTTGGTGATGCGATCCGAACATACAGGAATAAATTATTCTTCATCTATGTGCAAAATTTTATTTCAATCCAATCAGTAGTTTCGAAATTAACAGAAGTGCATAGTGACGTGGTATCACTGGTATAATTTTGCTTGGTCCAGAAATAGTTGTCGAATGAATTACAGAGAAAGGATCAAAAACTATTGAATTAATTTGTGGCTTAATACGGCATCAAAATAATAATAAATTGTTGTACAACATGAACATAATGATCAATCTTTTGTTTGAAAATAAACAACATTTGGATGGTTCTATAAAAATTAATGTTAGATTTTTTAATCCATAATTGTATCACTAAAAAGAAAGGCATCTCGATAATCATCATCATCATCATCATCATCTTCACTTTTTATCGTCTTGTAATAAGTTATTATCTGTAATAGAATGAAAAATTTTATAATCTCTCGGCGAAGAAATCTATTAGTGTATTATTTTTAATCTTTACCTTTAATAATAATGTCGCGAACTAACTATTACTCCAAACAAACAAGGGCGTATTTACACAGGGGGTAATGGGGGTAATTACCCAAATATTTTATGCAATAGAAAAGTTTATTTACGTATGTTTTTTGTTTTATTTTGATTTTTTATTGTATTTGAGTTTTGAAAAAATGTTTATTTGAAGTGATTAAATGTTATGAACCTGATTTATTGGTTCTCAATCGTAATTACCCCTCTAACGACAAAAAATCCGCCCTTGCCAACAAACCAGATAAAATCATATTTATCGTCATTTATGGTCTAGCCGGAAGCTTGAAGTAATAGACATGTTGGGTGTTTTAAATGAGCATTTCTCCAAAACTTTGTGAAGTAACGAACTCGTAGTAAATGCTGGTATAATTCACCTTTACATGGTGGTAGGCTTGATGGGTCAAAATAACGAAATTTTTTTTCAAAATTATCATCTGATTCTTTAGACCGGTAAGTGTTTGGAAACAGATGAAACCGAACACCATTGACGTTGCAAGAATCACAAGCTCCGTGAATATGACAAATTAACTTGTCTAAGGTCTGAAATGTCTCATCAAGCAATTCTTCATCATCTGTTATAACATTTTCGTTCCATAAATATGGCCGCTCGAAATTTTGTTCTCCTGATTACTTCGAAACTACTGATTCGATCAAAGTGAAATTTTCCACCCAGATGGAGAATAACGTTTTCAAGCTACATGCGAAATGTTGTCCAGATCTCATGACCATAACCATAGAAACCATAGAAAATTATAACTTTTGAACGGAAACGCCTGACTACTTGAAATTTTCAGGATAGGTGTGGATCTCGAATGTCGTGTTCACGTTAAACTTTGAGTAATATTAGACTAGGGGTTCCGTAAATATGGTCGTTTGAAATCTAGTTTTATTGATAATTCCAAAACTACGGATTCGATCGTGACGAAATTTTGTATTTCAATGCAGAATGATATAAGTATTGAAACTACATTTTTCCCATATCGCATGACTAGAACCATAGAAACCATAAAAAATTATATCTTTCGAACGGAAAGGCCCAGGGACTTGAAATTTTCAGGGTAGGTTCGGATCGCGATTTTTGCGATCACGTTCATCGAGGAGCAAAATAAGATTAGGGGTTCCGTAAATATGGCCGTTCAAAATATTTTTTTCTTGATAATTTCGAAACTACTCATTGGATTTGAATGAAATTTCGCACAAAGATGAAGACTCACTCATGACGAATCCGTCGAAAAATTCGAGTCTGTCCGTCCGTCCGGCCGTCCGTATACACGAAAACTCTCGAACGGAACGATCTAGAAACTATCAATTTTCAGGGTTGGTTCAAATCTGGAATGCCGCGGTTGAGTTCGTTATTGCGCAACATTTGACTAGAGGTAAATATGGTATGGTAAATACGGCCGCTCGAAATTTTGTTTTCCTGATTTCTTCGAAACAACAAATTCGTTCGAGATGAAATTTTGCACTGAGATGGAGAATAACGTGTTCAAGCTACATTTTGGCAATTCAAAATATATTTCTTTTCCTGATAATTTCGAAAGAACGAATAGGATTAGAATGAAATTTTGCACATAGATGGAGAAAAATGTATTCAAACTATGTGCGAGGATTAGGTGGATGAACCAGCGCTAAAAAGCCTATGACTTCGCGGCGGTACTTTCAATAATTTTTTCTCTTCTGACATTTATTGGTGTCTAGACTAGGTTGTGGTCATCCATATCTTGAAATCTTTCAATAAGAACCACTTCATCCGAAGTCCTCAATTCTTCAGACATTTAGGCTATTTCTATCATTTATGAATTTCCTAGGTTTCAGTCTGATTACTCGGACCGTCTTCAGAATAGCCTCGCTGACCTATCTCGAGGTTTTCAGGCAAAAATTTCATCCATGGAACAGAATCAACTTGATTTTTCGTAGGAATATTATGCACAAACCCAATTATTCACTCGAACCTTTTTTTAACCCAGCCAAATTCGGTAATATTGAAATGATTAATTGGCTTCATTGTTCAAGAATCTGCCGTTTGAATAAGAGTACAATTCGAAGACTCGGCCTGCATTCTTCTTCTAGTGATACCTAGATGAAACGAAAAAGAAGTTGATCTATAGTTAACAAAAGTTTATAATCAATACTTTTGCGTCCATCTGTCAAGGTCGAGCGAATGAACCATCAATGACATTTCTCGAACGGACAGGCGATAAAAAATTGGCATTCTTAATTCTCACAGAGTTGACTTTGAGAGAAGATAAAAGAGCATTCAAACAGGAAATATTTATCATATTAGACCGCATTGAATGCACAACTGCTTCACGTTCGGAGTTCCAATTCCAGCCTTCTTCATTGTTCCTCAGCATCCTCTAACAATAGGTTGGAACCATGCATCGCTTTTATTCCGAAGGTTTCGTATACGGCGTATTCGCGTTCTTGTGCTTTCTTGATTCCGTTAAAGGTGGATTCACAACAAGTGAGTATCAGTATTTTAATTTTAACTATTTTTAGCTATTATTTTATTTTAAATTCATCACTACCCGCCTTTGCGAAACATCATAAGTGATTTCTCTGCAAGGATTACATTTTTCACGGTATTTTCCCTGATGTCATGCTTATATTTCATGGTGTAATTCTTCAGGTCATTTCATGAAGAGAAGTTTTCATAAAATATGAACAAAGTTTTATAAGTAACGAATCAAATGGATGATGAGATTTTTTGAGTCTACATTCTGTAATATCTCCAAAACTGAATAATTTAATGCTATCTTAAGTTATGGAAAATTTGGCTATTGCTTCACTAGAAATATTTTTGTGATTATATTCCATTGAATTTTTTTCACAAAAAAATACGTCGCTGGAAGTTTTTCTCGTCTATAATTTTTTCTGGTTATCCCGGTTAATTATAAACATGAAACCATAAGTTATTCTTTCCGTGAGGAACAACGATATTCTTTGAAACACAGATTGTTGAATTCATCCTAATCATCAACATTGACAATGATAATTTTTCCAATGAATTGTTGAAATGGTTCCGCAGAGACAGGAGCGTTGAAATAACTTCCGTCACAAAGCACGTAGTTTGAATGGAAATAATCCGATCAAAATCGTATTCACAAAAGAAATAATTTCGTTGTGTTATCGACGTTGAAGTGCAGGAATGCTCATGTGTTTATTTACCACTTTTGATCTACTCCATGGCCGAATATTTTTATTATGCGCCGTGCTTTCTTTCGTGAAGCTTCGATTGAAACTCTAAATATCCCTAGATATTCATATATACATATGGAGTAACCTAGGTCTTTGTGAGACCCCCCATAAGCTCAGAGCTGGTGCGAGTTAGGAGACCCGGTTGTGTTCTGTGTAGGCTTTGTTACTGTCTCCTTACGCCACCTGAGGGACAGAACAGTTAATTGCTAACCCAACAGTGAATGGTGGAACCGTACTCCAAGTCAGAAAATTTCTTTCTCGCCCGAAGGATTCGAACCCGGGATCGATCAAGAGCCGAACGCGCTAACTAATACACCACGGCTCCGTATATCTTAATAATATATCTGAGTGAATATGACGCACCGTCCGATTACTTGCAGTGTGCACAAGTCGATACCTTTTTGCCAAATTATCGTAAGCCTCAACGTACTACGTTGAGGCTTACGATAGTTTGGCAAAAAGGTATCGAAGTACTTAACAAGCTAACTTCCGCCCGTGTCTTCAACAATCTCCTGCACAACACTCGTCCTAACATTACCGCAGTGGCGGATTAACCGGTACGCTTAGTACGCTGAAGCGTAGGGCCCCGAGGTCCCAGGGGCCCCCGATCGGAATCAAAATTTCTTCAGAATGAAAATTCGTCTTGCGAGTGAATATGAATAATAATGAAGAATAACGTGTAAATTTTCAGTCACACGAAACGCAACCAGACCTAGAGCAAAATTCAGCTGTCAGTAAAAAAATAACATCAAATCAAAGGTTCAGCATCCGCATGTTTTCTCCAATTATTCTTATCGGCCTGCAATAAATTCCCACGACGGTGGCATTAAAGTTGTCGGCATCCCTTTGAAATATAGGTTCATGCCACCGTCGATATTGGAGGGATGCAAGACGCTCGTTTTAAATAACGCTTAGTTTTAAATAATTGTCATATTGTCATATTCATTTTATAACCCTAAGGAAGATAGGAATGGTAATGAACGAGTTTTATTCTTCGTTCTACTTGCTTTCATAGAAGATAGTATTGTGGTAAACTGAACAGTGTTGGTGTAAATGAACAATTTCTTTTCATCTTTGGACTTCTAATTCGAGTGATAACATATTCTTTCTGGACTATAAAAGGTTAGCTTTGTTGTTTCAGTTTCATGTTTTTGAAATCTCATTCTTCCATATTGTTTTATTAATGCCAGGCCAGGCTTCTCCGATTTCAAAAATAATTGTTCATTCTCCAATGAAGGAATTGTTTTCTGAGAGGGGGGAAATTTTCATAGAATCTTTCCACTATTCAGTTCTACTTTCTTCCAGATATTTACTTTTCTAAAGAAACAAGTATTCGAAGCGTTACATTTTAAATATTCTGACTTTTTTATAGTGTCTTGATCTCTACGAGAGACTAATTTTTGGCCTAATTTTCACGAACTTGATTTGGATTGAAATGATAAATTAGAAATAAAATATATAATTTCGGTTTAAATATATGGATATTTGCGTTTGAATTTAATATGGATATTTTCGTTTAAATATTGATGATACCAACGGTTTCAATTTTTTTTTCGGCCATCCTCCGATACATTGATTTACTACTAAATGGTCTATTCATTTCTCCCCTTTCTTGTTATATATCAGTTAAGTTTCGAATATTGTGAGCTCATCGGTTCAGATTTTGATGGTGAATATAAATATTTCGGTTGTGTGATATTACTGACATTATGAAGTAAAAAGTCAAAATTAATTATTTCTGTATCTTCAGAGTTGCAGCAATATTTGTGCTACGCCATGTCTGACCGACGTTATCTAAGCGGCTGTCAAAAACGAAAGCTCAAGGAAAGTGAAGAGCAGCAGAAAACTAAGCATGCAAAACTGACAGATTTTTTTGCTACGAAAGAATACGAAAGGCTAATTGAAAAAAAAAATTTAAAATAAATTAATTGATGTCTCTTATATTTTATCAATGAAATTTATGTTTGTTTCAAAAAACCGAATTCGGATTGAAAAATTTTTTTTTAAGAAAAAGTAGATTAGGGGCCCCGAAAGTTTTCAAGCGTAGGGCCCTGGAAATCGTCGATCCGCCTCTGCATTACCGTCCGACGGATTCTATATTGTTTCGCATGGACCAAGTATTCGGTACCTATCATGATTGTAAAAAATATTGAATACCCTGTGACAAAAAATTTCTTCATAAATTGAATTGGATGCCACTCAGTACAATGAAATATCACTGCGTCATTGAGGAAGATCCGGTATATTTCCATTCCGATTCGAACTTATACCAGATAGATAATCGAGTGAAGTAGATAAGAAAGTTCAACTCAGGACGCGAATCAAGAATCAATGTCAGTGGTGGACTCCAAATAGTCCCGAAATTAAAATGAACCAATGTACATTTTACCAAGGTGTCACTTCTGGTAGGGTGCATCATTTCTAGAATGAAGCCCGACGCAAAATTAACCGATTATGTAGAACATGGTTTGAGACAAAAAGGGAAAGTGGCGAATATTGAACATATTATCCCACTGCCAGTTCAGTTTCAAACGGCAACTTGCAATACGAATTCGTAGATTGTGGCAGCGGCGTAACTGCAAACCGGTGCAGTGCACCGGGCCTCAAGAGCTTAGGGGGGCCCCAAGCGCTGACCAGCAAACCCAGTTTGAACAAGCTGAAAAACATAATACTTATTTAAAAATTTTTGAATGAGCTCTATGAGATTCATATGAAATATATAAATCATCGCTGTACCAATTAAAATTTATGATATAACGTAAAAAGTATGTATTTAATCGATTTTTCCATTAGAATATTACTCACGTTACATGGAATCATTCAAAAATTGCATGAATTTCTCAACGCTTCCGTACTGTGTCATCTTTCTTTTGTCCCTTATATCATAACAAGTAGGTACTTTTTCGCCGCTCTTAGCACTAGGTGTCATGAAAAACATCTGTTACCGCTCACCCAGCCAGATTGAGATGCACCTTTATTTTTTATTTATCTCTTTCATCTGTGAGTACGAAATCCCCATTTCGTTGAACAAAGGCGAAAAAAAGTTAACACGTTGACTGTCAACTACGAGATAACTCGTACTGTGTTTACTTAATAAAGCTCTTGCAATCAACTACGAGATAATTCGTGAGACCATTTTTTATGCTTTTTGAGGATCACTATGCACTAGAAATAGAGTTTTCAATAATATAATGTGATGAAGAAGCATTAGGCCTGAAAAAGTGGTACCAAACTGGTTGTTCCCTATGGCCGACTCATATTTCCGGATTTCAGCGGCGTAGAGTATGTTAGTAGGGTAGAAACTGAAAAACTTCCATTCTTTTCAGTTGTTATGCTTTCAAACATTGATCAAAGAATGTTTCTGAAAGCTTTTTGTATGAGCTCTCTCGCAAATCAATAAAACTTTATGGGAAAGCCAGATGAATTGAACCATTATTTAATTTGCATTAATAATTAAATTTCCATTTGCAAGGATGTAATGGACACTTTCAAACATGAAAAACAAAGGAGGAGGATCTGGATGAATTAAAGAATGGAAAATTTATGAAGATACATTTATTGCCCTTTAAATCAAATTAATTTTGTATACACATTTCTCATATTTTCACCTCCTATTGTATTCTCAATTATTTTATTGACTGCGATCATACCATCGAAACGTGCATTCAACTGTGATATTATTGTATCTACGTAGTAGAAAAAGGTATAGAAGCACTGCCGTGAAGTCAGGAGCTTTTGAGCGCTCGTACATCTACCTTGTAGGTAGATTCGCATTATCCAGTTTTAGAAATCAATTGAAGGAATTTTCGATAGCTATCAAAAAAATTCTCAAACTTGGGCGAAACTTCAGACTTCATGTCACTGCTTCACCTGACCAATTTTTTTTCGATAATTCGCTAGAATTTTCTACGGTATCTATAGTCTTGGTTATGCGATCTGGACAAAATTTCGCACGTAGTTTGAATACATTATTCTTCGGCTAGGTGTGAAATTTCAAGCATACCTCTCAACGAAGATGTATTATATTTTAATTTGTGAGAAAGCAATAGAAGGTAGAAATATCAGAAATACTCTTCGGAGCAACGAAATTGGCCCACCTTTAATTTGACACAATTACAAACATGGATATCTGGCAAGCCGCTGGCCAGATTTTGATGTTCTTTTTGAGCGCTCGTACTACTTACACGAGGGCTATATCATTTCGTCACGATGTCTGTATTTTTCGAATTTTGAGTCGAAAATGGTCTCAATCGACTATGTTCGACTCACAGATGACGAATCCGTCGGAAAATTCGAGTCTGTCCGTCCGGCCGTCCGTCCGTCCGTAAGCACGATAACTCTCGAACGGATCAACCTAGAGACTTGAAATTTTCAGTGTAGTTTCAGATCCCAAATGTCTCGGTTGAGTTCGTTAATGGGCAGAATTCCATCAGGGGTTCCGTAAATAGGGCCGTTCAAAATTTTGTTCTCCTGATTACTTCGAAACTACAGATTCGAGATGAAACTTTGCACTCAAATGGAGAATGAGGAGTTCAAGCTACGTGTGAAATTTTGTCCAGATCGCATGACCAGAACCATAGAAACCATAGATAATTGTAACTTTTGAACGGAAACGCCTAGGGACATGAAATTTCACGATATGTGAGGTTCTGGAATGTCGTGATGACGTTCATCTATGAGCAGAATTATACTAGGGGTTCCGTTAATATGGTCGTTTGAAATTTAGTTTTCTTGATAATTTCGAAACTACAGATTCGATCGTCACGAAATTTTGTATTTAAATGGAGAATGATATATTCAAGCTACATTTTGTCCAGATCGCTTGACCAGAACCATAAAAACCATAGAAAATCATAACTTTCGAACGGAAAGGCCTAGGGACTTGAAATTTTCAGGATAGGTGTGGATCTGAAATGTCACGTTCACGTTTAACAATGAGCAGAATTATACTAGGGGTTCCGTAAATACGGTCGTTTGAAATTTTGTTTTCTCGATAATTTAGAAACTACGGATTCGATCGAGATGAAATTCTGTATTTTAATCGAGAATGATATATTAAAGCAATATTTTGTCCAGATCTCATGACCAGAACCATAGAAACCATAGAAAATTGTAACTTCTGAACGGAAAGGCCTAGGAACTTGAAATTTTCAGGGTGGGTTTGGATCGCGAATATCGCAGTCACGTTCATCAATGAGCAAAATTAGATTAGGGGTTCCGTAAATATGGCCGTTCAAAGTATTTTTTTCCTGATAGTTTCGAAACTACTGATCTGATTGGAATGAAATTTCGCTCCTAGCTGAGGAATAATGTTTTCAAACTACGTGCGAAATTTTGTCCAGATCGCATCACCAAGACCATAGATACCGTAGAAAATTCTAGCGAATTAACTAAAAAAAATTGATCAGCTGAAGCACTGACATGAAGTCTGGAGTTTCGCCTAAGTTCCAGAAATTTTCTGACAGCTGTCGAAAATTCCTTCAATTGATTACTGAAACTGTAAAATGCGAATCCACCAAAAAGGTGCATATACGAGCGCTCTAAAGCTCCTGCCTTCACGGCAGTGCTTTTTTTTTTATATTTCAGGTTGAACTGTCGATGATAATGTATCTTGGAATACTTTTGTCTACATTTCAATTTCAGTATATACGGGGTGCAAGATTATAAGAAGATTTTTACTTTAACTTTGGCACACCCTGTCGATAAAAGGAGCCGTAGCAACGAATGGCAAAAGGAGTCAAACTGAAGTCCCATCTTTTCTGGTTATTTAGTTTTTTTTATCGTGTGTTTATCTCTATTATTATCGCCTGGAGGGCAACCTTCAGTCAAACTTAGAAGAAGTACATTTATATATTTATATATTTCGAGAAGGGGTTTTACACATTGAAGAGGTACATCGAAGAGATCAACGAAAACATTGGCGAGACCTTTATTTTCACGCACGACAATGCGAGACCGCACACCGCCAGAACATTTTCGGCTCAAAATTCGAAAAATACAGACATCGTGACAAAATGATATAGCCCTCGTGTAAGTAACGAGCGCTCAAAAACAAAACGACCAGAACAGATGGTACCTCAGTCCGATTCCATTTAGCATTCGTTGATGCGGTTCCTTTTGTCCACAGGTTGTGCCAAAGTTGAGGAAAAAACCTTCGTTTCAATCTGGAACCCCGTATATGCTGAAATTCAATTGCAAACAAAAGTATCTCAACGCAATATTATCATCGACTGTTAACCTACATATTATATACAAAATTAATTTTATTTAGAGGGCAATAAATGTATCTTCATGTTCATGTTTGAAACTGTCCATTACATCCTTGCAAATGGAAATTAAATAATTAATGCAAATTAAATAATGGTTCAATTCATCTGGCTTTCTCGTAAATTTTTATTGATTTGAAGGATTCGTCATCAGTGAGTCGAACATAGTCGATTGAGACCATTTTCGGCTCAAAATTCGAAAAATACAGACATCGTGACGAAATGATATAGCCCTCGTGTAAGTAGTACGAGCGCTCAAAAATTACGAAAGGCAGTGCCGTGAAGGCAGGAGCGTTTGAGCGCTCGTAAATCCACCTTGTAGGTAGATTCGCATTTTCCAGTTTTGGAAACGAATTGAGGAAATTTTTGACAGCTGTCAAACAAATTTTCAAACTAAGGCGTAAATCCAGACTTCAAGTCAGTGCTTTAGGTTAGGTTATTATTTTTTCGTTAATTCGCTAAAATTTTCTACGGTATCTATGGTTTTGGTGATACGATCTGGACAAAATTTCGCACGTAGTTTGACTACATTATTCCTCAGCTAGGTGCAAAATTTCATCCCAACCAAATCGGTAATTTCGAAATTATCAGGAACAGAATATTTTGAACGGCCATATTTACGGAACCCCTAGTCTAATTTTGCTCATTGATGAACGTGACCGTGAAATTCACGATCCAAACCCACCCTGAAAATTTCGAGTTCCTATGCCTTTTCCTTTGGAAGTTATAATTTTCTATGGTTTCTATGGTTCTGTTCATGCGATCTGGACAAAATCTTGCTTTAATATGTCATTCTCGTTTAAAATACAAAATTTTATCTGGATCGAATCCGTAGTTTCGAAATTATCGAGAAAACAAAATTTCAAACGACCGTATTTACGGAACCCCTAGTATAATTCTGTTCATTGATAAACGTAAATGCCACATTTCAGATCTACACCTATCCTGAAAATTTCAAGTCCCTAGGCCTTTCCGTTCGAAAGTTATGATTTTCTATGGTTTCTATGGTTCTGGTCATGCGATCTAGAGAAATGTAGCTTGAATATATCATTCTCCATAAGTATACAAAATTTCGTCACGATCGAATCTGTAGTTTGGAAATTATCAAGAAAACGACAATTGAGATCCACACCTATCCTGAAAATTTCAAGTTCCTAGGCGTTTCCCTTCAAAAGTTACAATTTTCTATGGTTTCTATGGTTCTGGTTAAGCGAGCTGAACAAAATTTCGCATGTAGCTAAAACACCTCATTTTCCATCTGAGTGCAAAATTTCATCTCGATCGAATCTGTAGTTTTCAAGTAATCAGGGAAACAAAACTTTGAACGGCCATATTTACGGAACCCCTGGTGGAATTTGGCCCATTAACGAACTTAACCGAGGCATTCGGGATCTGAACCTACACTGAAAATTTCAAGTCTCTAGGTTGATCCGTTCGAGAGTTATCGTGCTGACGGACGGACGGACGGCCGGACGGCCGGACGGATGGACAGACTCGCATTTTCCGACGGATTCGTCATCAGTGAGTCGAACATAGTCGATTGAGACCATTTTCGGCTCAAAATTCGAAAAATACAGACATCGTGACGAACTGGTATAGCCCTCGTGTAAGTAGTACGAGCGCTCAAAAAGATGGCGAAGTGTTGACAAGTGGAGGCATAATATCTAACCTTGGAACACAAGAGAAATACAAATATCTAGGTGTACAACAAGCTTTGGATATAAAGACCAGGGATGTAAGGGAAGCTATTGAGGAAAAACTCCCTAAAAGACTTCGGCTTGTTATCCGGGCAAACTTCAGGGCATTGTTTCAGGCCATCCACTCTTGGGTGTTAGCGAGTATTGTGTATTCCTTCGGCGTGGTAAAATGGCAGCTTCCAACTCGCACTGCACCATTCAATATAACCATGGAAAAACTCGTTGAGGAGTGGCACTCGAAGCTCTTGCACGGAAGGTACCCAGGAAACCTAAAAAGTAGAAATGAAGAAACGAAAGAATCACTCACTTACCTGATATCTCTTCCCTGAGACAGAGGGAAGAATTTTGGCAATACAGGATCAGGTTGTTGACACGACGGCTCTCTTGAAGCGAATAGCCGGACAGAACTTGTCTACAGATCAGTGCAGGAGATGTAACCAAGCAACCGAGCATATCCAACATATAACCTCCTCCTGTCCCGTATTGGCCTCAAGGGAGTAATGCTGTGTGTAAGATATACCACCGTCCACCAGGCCGTAGTATCGAATTTGGGGATGATACCAACCGAAGGATATACTAGAGAATGCGAAATGTAGGCTCTATTGGTATACAGCAATCATAACGGACAGACGTGTTAGTCACAATAGATCTGACATAGTGCTCTTAGATTTAGAGAAGAAACAGGTGAATAATTGATATAACGATACCAGCTGATGACAACCTCGAGAAAGCTTACACCGAGAAATTGTCGGAATATCATGATCTTGCGTTTGAGATGAAGGAAATGTACAGGCTAAAGTCAACTACTATCTTACCTATTATCATCTCGGTGAATGGATTGATCGAGTCACATCTCCTGGAGAATACAAAGAGGTTAGGGCTGGACCTACATTTTGTCGGTATGTCGCAGAAGAAAGTCTAATCAATGTCATAGCCGAGATACAGGGTAGGCAGAGGTGGACCGCATGCATGGCCCCCTAGATCACCAGATTTCAATCCTATCGATTATTTCGTTTTGGGATATTTGAAATCTCAAGTAAATGCGTCTAAGATTGGAAGTAAGGATATTCTCCTACAACGCATCGAAGTTGACCACAATAAGATCCATAATGATCCAAAAATGATCAAAAAGGCTATTAGACATAAGTTGAAACGAGTAAGAATCTGCATCGAGCAAATGTTTTACTTGTTTGCTCATTAATTTATTACTTTATTCACTGTTGGTCATTATGAATAAATTTATCGAAATCCATATTATTGTGAAAAATTCTTGGAATTAATATTTATTAGAATAAGAATATCAGTCCAACCGAAAAATTTTCGAATTCAATCTCAATCCTTGTGAAGTAAGTTCACTATCGAATTAAATTTCGATGGGTCAAATGTCGTGCGGGACACTGAAACCTACTGATCCCCATTGAAAATTTTCTGCTCTTTCCGAATATTCTGATCAAATTCTAATATGCCTTCATGCAGGGTGTTGAATATCAGCTTACGAAAAGTCCCATATTTTTCTGATACGGACCTGGATTTTCTGATCAGTTCAAGAATAAATCGATTTACCCATGCATGTGTGTTTTACATTGATTATACTGGATGGTTCAAAAGTTATAAGCAATTGAAAATTTTGGCGAATACATAACTCACCCTGTATCTTGGCTATGACGTTGATTAGAGTGATTAGACCTATGATATAAAGGATTTTGGAAACCCCTAGGGTAATACAAATCTTACTAAAAAGTGTCAACTCAATAGAAAAGGAATTTTCGAGTTATGAACAAAAAATTACGAGAAGCACTGCCGTGAAGGCAGGAGCTTTTGAGCGCTCGTACATGCACCTTGTAGGTAGATTCGCATTTTCCAGTTTTAGAAACCAATTGAAGGAATTTTTGACAGCTGTCAAAAAAATTCTGAAACTTAGGCGAAACTCCAGACGTCATGTCGCTGCTTCAGCTGATCAATTTTGTTTCGATAATTCGCTAGAATTTTCTACGATATCTATGGTCTTGGTGATGCGGTCTGGACAACATTTTGCACGTACTTTGAATACATTATTCCTCAGCTAGATGCATAATTTCATTCCAATCCGATCAGTAGTTCCGAAACTATCTGGAAAAAAATATTTTGAACGGCCATATTTACGGAACCCCTATTCTCATTTTTCTTATTGATGAACGTGACCGCGATATTCGCGATCCAAACCCACCCTGAAAATTTCAAGTTCCTAGGCCTTTCCGTTCAAAAGTTACAATTTTCTATGGTTTCTATGGTTCTGGTCATGCGATCTGGACAAAATATTGCTTCAATATATCATTCTCGATTAAAATACAAAATTTCATCTCGATCGAATCCGAAGTTTCGAATTTATCGAGAAAACAAAATTTCAAACGACCGTATTTACGGAACCCCTTGTATAATGTTGCTCATAGATGAACGTGATCACGACATTCGAGATCCACACCTATCCTGAAAATTTCAAGTCCCTAGGCATTTCCGTTCGAAAGTTACAATTTTCTATGGTTTCTATGGTTCTGGTTATGCGATCTGGACAAAATTCGCATGTAGCTGAAACACCTCATTTTCCATCTGAGTGCAAAATTTCATCTCGATCGAATCTGTAGTTTTCAAGTAATCAGGGAAACAAAACTTTGAACGGCCATATTTACGGAACCCCTGGTGGAATTTGGCCCATTAACGAACTTAACCGAGGCATTCGGGATCTGAACCTACACTGAAAATTTCAAGTCTCTAGGTTGATCCGTTCGAGAGTTATCGTGCTGACGGACGGCCGGACGGACGGACAGACTCGAATTTTCCGACGGATTCGTCATCAGTGAGTCGAACATAGTCGATTGAGACCATTTTCGGCTCAAAATTCGAAAAATACAGACATCGTGACGAAATGATATAGCCCTCGTGTAAGTAGTACGAGCGCTCAAAAATCAGATAGCTATATATTTACGAACCCTATTGGTGAATTTGTTTATTTACCAACCTAACAGGCAACTCTTGGCCTTGTCTGTCGAAAGTTTTCTTGGTTTCGGTCGGCCTAACATATGGACGGACATAATTGAATTTGATCTCGAAATATTCATCTGGGTGTCCAACCTAATAGAAAAGGGCATTCTCGACTTAAAACTCGAAAATGACAGATATATGGCCAAAATGATAACGCTCTTGTTCATAGGAATAAGCCCGCAAAAAGGTATGCAGTGGATACTTTCAGTTTCATTCGTGGAATCAACGCTTTGGACATAATGAGATTCGATTCTTTTTCGGGCACCGAGATGTCCCTAAGAAATTCTTATTTTATGTCGATAACTTCTCGTAAACAAAATATACCTAGCTTCTGAATTACTTGTAGTGTTTGTGAATTGATTTTTTTATTCGTGTGCTAACTGATGATAATGATGAATTTTGGAGTAGGTATCTACGTTTACAACAATTTTCAATTGGTCTTTATTCAAGTTTATAATTGTGGTGAGGGACAATGTGTTTGTCCATAAATTTCTTGTACAGGGAAATATAAATAGCCTTGTCTGTTCGGTTCGGAAGTATGAAAAATAATCCCACTAGACAAGATAAGAACTTATATCTCGTGAACATGGGTGGATGCGCCAATGTCTGTTGCTTGGTAACCGGCTGGTTGCTTTGGTTACGCTCCTTGTTCCGGTTAGTCGCTTGTCCTGGAATTCTCCTCTGGGGGCTACCACTTTTGGGAATTTGTAATGAGGGTATTCTATTTGTCCTGCTTTCGTTACCGGAGATATCGAATTATTTCCAGTTCGAAAATTCAGACAATTCAGAGATATTGAAATGCATTATACATAATATATAATTATACTGTTATGGTTCAAATTTTGATATTAATAATATTAAATTTTGTGAAAGAACCACTAACAATATTCTAATACTTTTGTATTTCAATTTTCTTTTATTTTTCCCGTGACTCTTTTTAAGAGGGTTCTCAAGATGCACAAATAAAATAATTTTTGTTTACAACAACATATTATTAAAATTCAATAAACTAATTCTAATAATTTTAGAAATTCTAAATTATTACTCCTTTTGAACAAGATCGAAATTAAAAACTCACAGTGAACAGCTTACTCTAAATAAAGTTCATCAAAATGCAAGCTTCAAATTTCTCCTCCGTTTCGTAGAAAATATCTTGGAATTTGGTGATTGATTTTATAAGATGTATTGCCTCAGGTTTCACTAATATTTCTGGAATGAGCAGTTGGGACAGTTTTATTCCACAGTTTTCTTCTGAACTATGAAGTCGGCAATGAGTATACTGCAGTTTGCTTCCGGTATCTCCTTCATGATTTCAGGGTGCATAAATGTTCAATAATCTTTCGTTTTCAAATCTCAATTATAATAATACTATTCAAACAAATTATTTCTATCATGACATTTTTCTCCCGTCAAAAAAATCAGCTTCCTTAATTCTAATAATCTTACAACAATTTCTATGGTAACATTTTTAAATAATTTGAGCCCTCTTGAAAAGAAAATTCATATTTCAATCATTCATCGAATTTTGTTTGGTGATATTATATTTTGAATTTATTTTTCATTCTTGGATTTCCATAACAATACTTAATAACACACATTTATTTCAAAAATTATCGCAAACGTATATAAATAGAGTGTTGAAATTGAAATACGCCAAACAGATTTATTAGTCACTAGTTGACCGACAATAATTATAAAATTCCTCTATCTTGTAGGGTTCCATATCAAATATAAACTTGCGTACCCCAACCCTTAACCACTAATCATACGTCTCAGAGACGACACGACCTCATCCGATTCTACAGATGACCTCTCCCTTTCAAATTCTGTCATTGCCCTTTCACGTAATTTATCACCGTAACACACTCACTTAGTAGATACCTAAAGTTGACTGTCGTGCATCGTCTAGTTTTCGAGATATTATCTCTAGTGAAAAATCGATTACCGTCTCGTAGAGGTATAGTTAGCATTAACGTAACTTGACAATAAAAAGTGCAATGAAGAGCTGAAAATATACCTGAAACTAGAGTAGGAACATTGGAGAAAAGAAAAAATTGTTCTCTTCGTTCTTATCGGAAGAAAAAAAGAACGGCCAATGGCGTTGATCTTTTTTCTTGGGGGGGTTTTCGATAAAAAAATTTCGTCAGGTACCCTTCTTGGCGATAATTTTCAAACTTTAAATTTTGGAAGTCTTGGGGGGGGGGGTAATTACCCCCAGTAGCCCCCCATATCTACGCCCTCGAAAACGGCATATTATGTTCATCACGAATGCCAGAGTCCTATTTGCCTAGAGTGTGCGAAAATAGCATGTCCGGATTGTTAAAATTCGTGATAAACGGTCCCGACCTCGATATGAATGTTTATACCTTACGATTTCGATTTAAAATTTCAATTAGATCTTTCTTGAAGCGATTTCCTCGATTCTAAAAGTGAATCTTCTATGATTCCTTGGTGAGGACTTAATGCTTTGAGAAAATTTGGTTCTGACTTGACAATTTCATTCAATGTGTTGAATTCAAATTCTAACTTGAGTAATTCGTTCAGAAATTTGCGGTAAATAGTTCATTATATACCATGGATAATCAGATATAACCAAAGAGAAAATTTTCTTACGGTTTGTTTTACACTAAATCGTGGTGGCTTCTTCTGATTTCCAGCTGCACCTTCTTCTTGGGGTGCCTTGGGTAGGGCGTTGGGCTTCTTGTTGCCTGTCTTCTAGGGCCTGCCATCTTGGCTTGGCGGTGAAAACCATTGGACCTCGACTGCATAGGTCTGTTCTGCTCATCTCGGCTTGGCGGTGAAAAACCACCATCCCTCTGACTGCATAGGACTGGCAGGATCGCCATGTAACGTACCCAGCTAGGGTAGGTTCGCTCAATCGTTATGCAGTCGAGGGATGGTGAATAAAACACTAAACACTCGTCAAAGGTTTATTGGTAACATCTAGGGACTCTCATCTGAAGACTCTTTTTTAGCCCAGATGTTAAATATTTATATATTCAGAATTGTTACATGTTTAATTCGAATGTATCAAAACATCTATCTCGAGAATCGATAACATGATTGAAAACATTACATATTATCGTAAACACACTGTTTACGTTTCCAGCACGCTTTGATGACAAAGCGAGGTAACAGATATTGCAACTCAAGATCGTTAATATACAGAGTGTTCGTACTGATACATACTACAGTCAGTTTTTTCCGAGGTTTTTTCACAATACTTGTTTTCGACCAATTTTTTGACTAAATTTCAGTTCGACTCTTATTTTATCAAGAGTAATAAAAAATTCACGTATTTTAAAAGCATTTTAATTTAATTTCAGTTGTTTAAAAGGTCGATGTCAAAATGCTGTATATTTGGAACTCCTTTGGAAATTTGTGTTTTTCACTGAATATTGAACTTTTATTCCATTTCCGAGCATAATTTTCTCCTCAGAAATAATGAAGAAAACATGTAAACAAAATGAAAACTATGGAAGTTATATGACTGTTTATGATTAGTGACAACGTTACATATTTTATACGTTAGTGGGTTAATTTTGAATGATCGCATGTTGATCTGTTGAAGTGATCTCGGAAGAACAAACCCTCGCGTGGTCTACGATTGTAGACCAGGCCTATTCGAACGATGTTCATCAGTGAACTATTTCCATTGTGCATACCTACGTTTCAGTAGCTGTTGATAATTTAAGTATTTGGAGAATCAATGTATTTTCGACAGTGTCACGGAGCTGTAATGGAAGTGAATAAATCTTGAGTACGACTGGTCTACGATTGTAGACCACGCTAGACTGCTTACGTAACACTTTTCGGTTCGAATCAGATTAGTTGAAGGCAATTATTTTTATTGTTGAAAGGGTAACCAGAATGTCTGACGCTAAAAGAAGGCGTCCTCAGACCACTCCAACAAAAACAAGTCAGTACTATTGTTGTCATCTATGTATCACTGTTATACGATAGATGTTGAAACAGGAGATGCCAAAAAACCTATTATTTTTATTATTACCTTTTATAATACAAATACAAAAATTGGGGTTGATTCAGAAGATCAGATTTGAAACAATTACAATGTTGCCAGAAATACCCGTCGCTGACCAATAGTTGTGTTTTATGATTTATTGAACATTACTGGTATGAACGCTTTGTGCGTATTCAAGGCGGATCACCCTGCAAAAACAGAATCTCGAAATGAATTTTTAGAAAATTGTGCATGGAAACTGATCAAACCATAAAATGAGTTTAGATGAACAGTTCTACAATCTACAATTGCCCGCAGAAATGAGGCTCCGCGCTCGACATCTGTTAGGTATGAGTAACCTGAATGGGCGCAAAATTATTTTGAACGTTGTTTTATAGATGCCCAGAGCTGATGAGGAATCCACATGAAAATATTGTACCAAATGCAACAGGTATGTTTGTAAAAATCATATGAAGGAAATATGTGTCACTTGTGTGATTGAATAAAAATAGCCTTCTTTAGGCGGACCTATTTTGGTCTATATTGAGAGTTTTTTTTTCTTGTGATATTTTTCTGCAAGTATACAATGTGTTCTTTTCCACTACCTATAGGTTTTTTTTTTAAGTTGATTTATTTTCGAAAAATTATGAAATATATAGTTATTGCAATTGAATGTTGAAATCCAAGACATTGGTGTTTCTTTAATTTCCTTACAGAAAAAATTATTATATTAGCACGAAACTGATATAACATCAATCACAAGTAGCCAAATGAAAGATATAAACATAGATACATTTTGAAATATATGAATGTAATCTTTAATGTCGAAATTAAAATGGGCTACAATCGTTGACCACGCGAGTAAATACGTTCGAAGAGAGGGCGCGAGTAACGTAGAGTTAAAGAATCTCATACAACTATATTGACAACTTTGCTGCGTGATAGTAAGTGAGCATTTGGGGAGGAGATAAGGTATCATCTTTCTTGTACATAAAGGCCCCCATCCACGGTCAAACAATTTGCTCGAATTCAGTGTTGTGCTGATGCCTGTTTGCACCAACGTCAGCCCATCCACGTTGCAACCCGTTGTGCAAACATCAGTTTCGTTTTCAACATCCTGTGAGCATGTCAGATACGGACGATTTTTATGCCGCGATTATCCTTGCACTGGGGATAGAAAAGCGTGCTAAAAAAAGAAGAAAGCCAAACATGTGGGTGAAGAGTTGGCTTCTGAAGAGGAACAAATTTGGTCATGACCGCTCGGTAACAGAGCTCAGGCTCACCATATGGCGGACTACAGAAACGACCTTAGAATGGACGCAGCTACGTTCAGCGAGTTACTCGAAAGGTTTACTCCCTTCATACAGAACATGAGAGAAGCAATATCTCCATAACTGAAATTACTGGCAACTATGAGATACCCTGTAAGCGGGGCCTTCTTTGAAAAGCTGAAATTTCATATTGCCTTCTTAGCTCAAACGGTTGGAAGAATAATAGTGGAAACTAGTGACGCTCTGGTCCAGGAAGAGGCGAAAAGGCGTCTATTCACGAAGGGGAAAAAGCGTAGACTGATCCGAAGTTTGTACAATACTACCATCTACGGTCAAACAGGCGGTCAAACAAGGGTCATTTGCGCAAAAAATTTCGATCCAGGCCGATTTTACTCAAACAGTTTTCACAACCATCAAACAGTCCCATCTACGATCAAATTATTTGCACAAACACCGAATTTGCACAAATTGTTTGACCGTGGATGGGGGCCGTGAGAATTTGAAAATCGTGAAAAGACATAAGTATGTTTACGAATAAAACACAATGACCTGTATACGACCAAACCTGGTAGCGTCAGAATAATATTCTATATGAATTAACTTCTACAGTGTCTACAGGACTATCTGTAAGGTAGTCGTAAGATGGATCTTATAGTCATGTTCTGGATGCTCAAATGACGTCGTTAGTGTGGACTGCTGCCCCAAAAGATAACCCCATATGAGATCAATGATTCGAAATTAGCAAAGTAAACGAACTTCAACACGTCGATTGTTACCTGACGTTCAAGGCCGTAGCCAGGGGGATCCGGACCCCCCCGAAATTTTATTATTGTACAATTATTGGTCGCAAACTCCGCAAATTTTTTCTAGAGCTCAAGTCAACCGAACCTCCCGAATTTTTTTTCTGGCTAAGGCCTTGCTGACGTTTCAAAACATTTGTTGAATACAGCACAGAATAATTTCTTATTCAGATACTCCATCTGAAGATCTCATTTGAGGGTGACGTCAAGATAGATACCCAAGAACTTGGTTGATTCCCTTAGGTGAGAGTCAGTATTTTGATTGACTCTGGGAAGGAGAGGCGGATCGATCAGTGTGGAAAAAAAAACAAATTCGGTCTTGCTCACGTAACACGTTCAATCGCAGGTGGCTGTCGTTGCAGCAGGAGGTAATGGACTCAAACGCTTTTGTAACTTTTTGAATGACTGTGGCTATAGAATCAGAAACAATGACATTGGTATCATCTGCAGAGAGGATAATCCTGAAAATGGAACTAATTAGATGTGGCAAGTCGTTAATATAAATTAAGAAGAGCAGAGGCCCCAAGATACTACCCTACGGAATGCCCATCAAAATTAAAAGATCATCAGAATAGTAAAAATTTAGAAAAGCATTGCCGTGAAGTCAGGAGCTTTTGAGCGCTCGTTCATCCACCTTGTAGGTAGATTCGCATTCTCCAGTTGTAGAAACCAATTGGAAAGATTTTGACAGCTGTCAAAGAAAATTTCAAACTGAGGCGAAAATCCAGATTTCACTTCAGTGCTTTGGTGACCAAATTTTTTTTCGATAATTCGCTAGAATTTTCTACGGTATCTATAGTCTTGTTGATACGATCTGGACCAAATTTCCCACGTAGTTTGGATACATTATTCTTCATCTATGTGCGAAATTTCATTCCAATCCAATCAGTAGTTTCGAAATACTCAGGAAAAAATAGTTTGAACGGCTATATTCACGGAACCCCTAGTTTAATTTTGCTCATTGATGATCGTAACCGCGAAATTCGCGATTCGAACCTATCCTGAAAATTTCAAGTCCCTAGGCCTTTCTGTTCGAAAGTTATGATTTTCTATGGTTTCTATGGTTCTGATCATGCAATCTGGACAAAATGTAGCTCGAATATATCATTTTCAATTCAAATACAAAATTTCTTCACGATCAAATCCCTAGTTTTGAAATTATCAAGAAATCTGAACTTCAAACGGCCATATTTACGGAACCCCAAGTGTTATTTTGCTCATCGATGAAAGTGACCGCAACATTAGAGATCCACACCTATCCTGAAAATTTCAAGTCCTTAAGCCTTTCCATTACAATGTTATAATTTTCTATGGTTTCTATGGTTCTGGTAAGCGAGCTGGACAAAATGTTGCATGTAGCTTGAACACGTAATCCACCCTCTGAGTGCGAAATTTCATTTTGATCGACTCAGTAGTTTCGAAGAAGTCAGGGAAACAAATTTCGAGCGGCCATATTTACGGAACCCCTAGGCGAATTTTGCCCGATAACGAACTCAACCGCGGCATTCGAGATTCGAACCTACCCTGAAAATTTCAAGTTTCTAGGACATTCCGTTCGAGAGTTATCGTGTATACGGACATACGGCCGGACGGACGGCCGGACGGACGGACAGACTCGAATTTTTCGACGGAGTGAGTGGGTGAGTCGTACATAGTCGTTTGAGACCATTTTCGGCTCAAAATTCGAAAAATACAGACATCGTGACGAAATGATATAGCCCTTGTGTAAGTAGTACGAGCGCTCAAAAATGCGACTCTACCTACAAGAAGGTTGAACGAGCGCTCAAAAGCTCCTGACTTCACGGCAGTGCTTTTCAATTCTCTTTCATTGTGGTCTCTCATTACATTACATTACATTACACTTTAGATATAATCCACAATGATGACTTTTCTGTTAAGGAGGTGAGCATTTCTTGTGGACCTTTGGTGGGTGAAGATAAGTTTCATAATATTCTGGAGTTCGAATATGTAATTCATAAGATTTTTGCCACAAATAAAACAAAACCCAGCATCAATGTTAATTTCAATTACTCCAAGAACAATTATACTCATAATCTAGCGAGTTGAGCGAAATTTATTGGGATGAAAAATTCAAGGGTTTGAATACTGAAGAATGTACCAAACGATATTTTTCACGATAATCTATACAGGGTAATTTCATCTCATGTCCTCCAGTGGCAGATTAAACGTTATGCTTAGTAAGCGTAGGGCCCCGAGGTCAACAGGGGCCCCCGATCGAATCAACATTTCTTCAGATTGAAACTTCGTCCTGCAAGTGAAGATGAAGAATAATAGAATAATGAAGAATAACGTGTTAATTATCACAGTCACACTAAACGCCAAGGCCGTACCCCAGAGGGGGGGGGGGTGGTAGAGGGGTTGAAATCACCGCCCCTTCCCCCCCGAAATTTTCCGAAAATATGTTTCAAAAATCCTTGTAATTTTTAGTGAACTTTCTGAGTAAAAACATCGTTTTTTGGTCTCTCTTCTTTTCCCTTAACCGTTGTCGTCGGTCCCTTGGAGCGGCGACATAATTGGCAAGCAGAATTCTTCCACTTTTTTCTTGCCTAATCTTGCGGCGATCGGAGTAGCTTCCTTTGAGCATCAAGTGAATGTTTGCATGTTGCAATTGCATCAATAAGTTTTATCATTTTTGCGTAATGTGGATCGCGCGTTCCAAAAGACCATACAACGGCCTTTGTGCCTTTGTGTAAGATTAAAGTGACATTTGTCTGGTGCTGGTTAACAAATTATAATGACTTCATGCAAACTTTGGCAAAGCAACTGATCCAGCCTTACATGAAAACGACAAATTGCCTTGCGAACTACGCTCTTCAATTGCAAGAGGTCTGGGATCTGGGACAACAGGAACCCCGTTTTCCTCAAGATAATGAGCCATTGAATAGAAACAAAAGAAAAACCTACCACACCTGTACTGCGATAAGAAAAAGAAAAACTGTTTTCTTATGTTGTCATTGTGAAAGACAAAATTTTTCTCGAGTATTCAAGAAAAAAAAGCACAAAGTGCACAAACTGCATAAGAAAATTGTGAACCGTGTATTCCATTGTTGAAATATCAGTGAATCATACCATTCGCACATTCTTTTTGAGCGCTCGTACTACTTACACGAGGGCTATATCATTTCGTTACGATGTCCGTATTTTTCGAATTTTGAGCCGAAAATGGTCTCAATCGACTATGTTCAACTCACTGATGACGAATCCGTCGGAAAATTCGAGTCTGTCGGTCCGTACGGCCGTAAGCACGATAACTTTCGTGCTAGTACTAGGGGTTCCGAGAATATGGTCGTTTGAAATTTAGTTTTCTTGATAATTTCAAAACTACACATTCGATCGTGACGAAATTTCGTACACTAATGGAGAATGATATATTCAAGCTACATTTCTCCAGATAGCATAACCAGAACCATGGAAAATCATAACTTTCGAACGGAAAGGCGTAAGGACTTGAAATTTTCAGGATAGGTATGGATCGGAAATGTCGCGTTCACGTTTATCAATGAGCAGAATTATACTAGGGGTTCCGTAAATACGGTCGTTTGAAATTTTATTTTCTCGATAATTTCGAAACTACGGATTCGATCGAGATAAAATTTTGTATTTCAATCGAGAATGATATATCAAAGCAACATTTTGTCCAGACCGCATGACAAGAAACCATAGAAAATTACAACTTCCGAAGAAAAAGGCCTAGGAACTTGAAATTAGGTAGGTTTGGATAGCGAATGTCGCGGTCACGTTCATCAATGAGCAAAATTAGACTAGGGGTTCCGTAAATATGGCCGTTCAAAATATTTTTTTCCTGATAATTTCGAAACTTCTGATTGGATTGGAATGAAATTTCACACCTAGCTGAAGAATATTGTATTCAAACGTGCGGAATTTTGTCCAGATCGCATCACCAAGACAATCAATACCGTAGAAAATTCTAGCGAATTATCGAGAAAAAAATTGGTTAGCTGAAGCACTGACATAAAGTCTGAAGTTTCACCTAAGTTTGAGAATTTTTTTGACAGCCGTCGAAAATTCCTTCAATTGATTCCTAAAACTGGAAAACGCGAATCTACCAACCAGGTGGATGTACGAGCGCTCAAAAGCTCCTGACTTCACGGCAGTGCTTTTATAATTTTTTCTTAACGCTCATGTCAAAAATATTAGTTTTTTTTTTGCTTTGATATATAATAATAATCCTAAGAAAAAAATTGTTGAAAATCTTTTATTTTGTAATACTTTTTCATGTTGGAACACGGTAATATGAATAAAATAAATTTGAAGTAAATACACGTATTAATTTTGGATGGGTTTGAGGACATGTTTCATTCTTGATGATGTAACGATTGTTTATTGATATTTCAGCTGGCCTGAGGATGGCGTAAGCCGAAACTAGTAGCCAAAGTATAAATGCAAACGCAGATGGGGGAGCCCGAAAGTTTTCATGCGCTGGCCCCGGATATCGTCGATCTGCCACTGATGTCCCCATATCACCCGATTACTCATCGAAATATCCAATTATCGTTACTCCACTTCTCAGGTCATCATCATCGCTAAAATATTTGAATCGATCATATTCGACTTTTTGAGCGCTCGTACTACTTACACTAATCCTATATCATTTCGTCACGATGTCTGTATTTTTCGAATTTTGAGCCAAAAATGGTCTCAATCGATAGAGTTCGACTCACTGATGACGAATCCGTCGGAAAATTCGAGTCTGTCCGTCCGGTCGTAAGCACGATAACTCTCGAACGGAACAACCTAGAGACTTGAAATTTTCAGTGTGGGTTCAGTTCCCGAATGCCTCGGTTGAGTTCGTTAATGGGCCAAATTCCACCAGGGGTTTCGTTAATTTGGTCGTTCAAAGTTTTGTTCCCCTGATATCTTGAAAACTGCAAATTTGATCGAGATGAAATTTTGCACTTGAATGGAAAATGAGGTTCTCAAGCTACATGTGAAATTTTGTCTAGATCGCATCACCAGAACCATAGAAACCATAGAAAATTGTAACTTTTGAACGGAAACGCCTAGGGACTTGAAATTTTCAGGATAGGTGTGAATCTCGAATGTCGTGATTACGTTCATCTATGAGCAAAATTATACTAGGGGTTCCGTTAATATGGTCGTTTGAAATTTAGTTTTCTTGATAATTTCAAAACTACATATTCGATCGTGACGAAATTTTGTATACTAATGGAGGATGATATATTCAAGCTACATTTCTTCAGATCACATGACCAGAACCATAGAAACCATAGAAAATCATAACTTTCGAACGGAAAGGCCTAGGGACTTGAAATTTTCAGGATAGGTGTGGATCTGAAATGTTGCGTTCACGTTTATGATGAGCAGAATTATACTAGGGGTTCCGTAAATACGGTCGTTTAAAATTTTGTTTTCTCTATAATTTCGAAACTACGGATTCGATCGAGATAAAATTTTGTATTTTAATCGAGAATTATATATTAAAGCAACATTTTGTCCAGATCGTTCGACCAGAACCATAGAAACCATAGAAAACTTCCGAAGGGAAAGGCCATGGAACTTGAAATCTTCAGGGTAGATTTGGATCGAGAATGTCGCGGTCACGTTCATCAATGAGCAAAATTGGACTAGGGGTTCCGCAACTATGGCCGTTCAAAAAACTTTTTTCCTGATTTTTTCGAAACTACTGATTAGGATTGGAATGAAATTTCACACCTAGCTGAAGATTAATGTATTTAAAGACCATAGATAATGTAGAAAATTCTAGCTAATTTTCGAAGAAAAATTGGTCAGCTGAAGCACTGACATGAAGTCTGGAGTTTCGCCTAAGTTTCAGAATTTTTTTGACAGCTGACGAAAATTCCTTCAATTGATTTCTAAAACTGGAAAATGCGAATCTACCTACAAGGTGGATGTCCGAGCGCTCAAAAGCTCCTGACTTCACGGCAGTGCTTTTCGTAATTTTTATACAGCGAAAGTTAAGAATATCTCGTAGAGCAACATGTGTTAATTGTATGGTCTCACTGTGGTATCGTTTATGTACGTTCCGAGGGAAAAGTTAATCGTATCGAACCGGAACGAGGAACATGACCTGGATAAATTGAAACAACTTCCACTTGTATGTATCACGAATTCTTATGCTCATTATTGCTTAAGTCTTCAAGGAATATTCATCGTTGACATTTAGCGATTTGATATTTCAATAAAATTGTTCAATATTCATTGCTTCTTCTGCCCTGCGAGATATTTGGATGGGTTTGTTCCTTTTTGAACGTTCTACTTAGACGAGGGCTATATCATTTCGTCATGATGTCTCAATCGACAAAGTTCGAATTCACTGATGCTGAATCCGTAGAAAAATTCAAGTCTGTTCGTATCTGTCCGGCCGTTTACACGATAACTCTCGAACGGAACGACCTAGAAACTTGAAATTTTCAGGGTAGGTTCAAATATGGAATGCCGTGGTTGAGTTCGTTATTGGGCGGATTTCGATCAGAGGATCGTAAATATGCCGTTCGAAATTTCGTTTTCCTGATTACATCGAAACTACGGATTCAATCGTGACGAAATTTTGTATTTTAATGGAGTTAGATATATTCAAGCTACATTTTTTCCAGATCGGATAATCAGAACCATTTTGGATTCCAACGAATTATTGAATAAAAAATCCTTGTATTTGTGTAACAGCAGATTCGGTATAATTGACGAAGAGCTGCTGCCATTTTTTTGAGTAAAAATTTCTTCAATTGGTTTCTAAAACTGAAAAATGCGAATCTACCTACAAGGTGAATGAACGAGCGCTCAAAAGATCCTGACTTCACGGCACTGCTTTTTAAGATTTTTTTTTCAAAATGTTCCAATTTTCATTGTTACTCGAGAAGAAGTAACGAAACTCTGTCGTTTCCTCTACAGGAAATTCGAAACATCTAAATTCTATCAAAGTATTGAGCTTTATAATCACTCTCCTGATTCTGTGAAAGTAATGAATAAATTAAGTTTCAAGAAGATAGTTGAGTCATTAATGGCTCGTGAGGCATATTATAGTGTGAGTTTTTGGAAGACAGAAGTATACTTTGATGTATGTAATTAGATTGTGAACACATGACTCCTATACTCAAAGCTAGATCTCACAGGATCAATAAATTATTCTAATTCTTATTCTTACGTGTCCTTACAAATCGACAATCTATGCAAAAAAAAACCAATAAAGTATTTCAAATTACAAGATGAAACAAGAAAATATGTATTAGATAGACTAATAAAGCAAGCCAACAAATCAATACACGTAACCCCACGGAACATCGAAATTTATCCTTTGCATCTTCAGGCCGGTTTCGCCGTTTACCGGCTCGTCAGTACAGCTTAGCTCAGGATAAACTCGATGCGGCAAACAGCTACCCAAACAACCGAACGCGATGACGGTCAGAGAGTATTTCTCTACTCACGCCACCTGTCGGAAGAAGGAGCAACTGAATGCAATCCATGATGGTCCGTGTAAAGATTTTTTGGCTCCCCTGATAAAAACCGAAACAAGTAACCAGACCGTGAACATTACAGCCTAGTAGTCACAAGTGGTAATATGCGTTTAAGCTGAAACCTTATTCGCCTGAATAATTGACTTGAATAAATATTGGTCGTCTATCTAAAGTTTTCAAATTACAGAATGAAAGAAGAAAATATGTATTAGATAGACTAAAAAAGCAAGCCAAGCAGGCCGACAGGTGGCGTGAGTAGAGAAATGTTCTCTGACCGTCATCGCGTTCGGTTGTTTGGGTAGCTGTTTGCCACATCGACTTTATCCTGAGCTGAGCTGTACTGACGAGCCGTAAAACGGCGAAACCGGTCTGCAGATGCAAAGGATAAATTTCGATGTTCCATGGGGTTACGTGTATTGATTTGTTGGCTTGCTTTATATTTTCTTGTTTCATTTTGTAATTTGAAATACTTTTATTGGTTTTTTTTTGCATAGATTGTCGATTTGTAAGGACACGTTAGAATAAGTATTAGAATAATTTATTGATCCTGTGAGACCTAGCTTTGAGTATAGAAGTCATGTGTCCACAATCTAATTACATACATCAAAGTATACTTCTGTCTTCCAAAAACTCGCACTATAATATGCCTCACGAGCCATCAATGACTTAACTATCTTCTTGAAACTCAATTGAGACTAGACTAATTTCGAAACTACTCATTGGATTGGAATGAAATTTCGTCCAGATCGCATTACCAAGACCATAGATGACGTAAAAAATTCTAGCGAATTATCGAATCACCTAAAGCACTGACGTGAAGTCTCAGTTTGAAATTTTGTTTAACAGCTGTCAAAAAATTTTTTAATTTGTTTCTAAAACTGGAAAATGCGAATCTACCTACAAGGTGGATGAACGAGCGCTCAAAAGCTACTGACTTCACGGCAGTGCTTTGTATAATTTTTATGTGTTGAATTTGTTTGAGATGCAGTATAGTTTATTATCAAACAATAAAGATATTTTTGAACAACTCATTCATATTTATTCTCAAAATTTTCAGAGGTTGGTCCTCAGCCAATATGGAACTCCACTTTCACTGACAAACTTAGACAGGACCTTCTTCTCAACTACGACAAGTTCGCGAGGCCAACCCAACACTTCAACACCACCATCGTTCGATTTGGACTAAGCTTGAGACACTTTGAGTTGAACGAATTGAAGTCTCAGCTGACAATTTACACCTGGGTTCGGATGGTAAGAAGTTGAGATTAAACACAATTACAATTTCCCAAGTAGCCACTTCCTCAATTGAAAGACTGTTTCGTCCAAACGTCCACTTTATTAATCAAGACTTGCTTCAATTGTCACCCAGTCTCAAATGCCTCCATTTCTTTCGTGGAACGAAAGGAAGGAGCTTTGTACAATATGAATTCACTATACTATTGATTTGTCATTGAATGCTATGGAATTTGAAGAAAACTCAAAAACGATGTTGAAAAAAATATCCTACTAGCGTTTTGAAAGTATCACTTTCCACACGCATTGACGTTCGAAAAGTAGTACTTTTCCAAATGAGTGAAGAAAAAACCTCTACCCCTCTACCCTTTTCCGCACGCATATGCGTGCGGAAAAGGAATAGCAGTAGTTTTTTTCCGTACGAAAATATTGAAGAGTAGCGTCAATCATAAAATTTCGACATGTCTCTATGAACTGAGCTCACAAAAAGTAATTTTCCTACAAGCGTGCGTGATTCACCCTGTACCCGCACGCAATTCAGTTTGGAAAGTGTCATTTTCCCACACTAGTGCGGGAAATTTTTTCCCACACTAGTGCGGGAAAAACATTTATATGATATCCTCGTAAAATATAAGTGGTGGGTGACAAAATATGAAAGTACAAGCTTTTTGTTGCAATACTAAGTGAGTTTGTTCAAAATAATCCATCATTTTGCACTATTTATTGAAAAAATGAACAAATATTGATAAATGAAAATGTATTGTTATGAAAATCACCCTATATATAGGCTTTGATTGATCTGATAACGAGTAGGTAACAATTGATGTTGTCATGCCGATCAATACACAAATTTGTTTGTAATTGTCAGAGTGACAGACAAAGCGTTACTTATATAAAATTTTCGATTCAGTGAAATTGCCACGATGGATTATTCATCTGATGAAGAACTTCCACAAGAAATCGTGCAAGCAGCTACAGATGCGAACTTAAAGTTATTGCCAACGAAATCTAAACAAAGGTATGAGAAGCAATACACGAGTTTTATTGAATGGTGCAACAATAAAAAAGTGAAAACACCAAATAAAGAAGAAGTATTCTTGGCTTATTTTCTAGAAATGTCTAAAACATGGAAGGCGAACACTTTATGGGCAAGATATTCAATGTTGAAGAGTGTATTCAAAGTAAAGCAAAATTTGGATATTAGCAAATTTTGCAAAATAATTGCATTCATAAAAAGACAGAATGTCGGTTTTCGACCAAAAAAGGCCAAAATCTTCACTCAAGAAGACGTTTCAAAATGTATGACTGAAGCACCCGATGACATATACCTACCTCATGATTAAGTTAGTAGCAATTTTTGGATTAGCTGGTGCTTGCAGACGAGAAGAGCTGACAAAACTCACCATTGACGACAAAGACGACAAAGAAAAGCTGATAATTGTTAATATCAAGGATTCCAAAAATCATTCCTCTAGATCCTTCGTGATATCTGAAGAAGCAAATGATGGTAATTTTTTGAACGTATACAGAAATTATGTACATTTACGTCCAAAAGAGACTCCTCACCGTCGTTTATTCTTGTATTACAAAAGTTGAAAATGTACTATGCAATGTGTAGGAATCAATACCATAGGAAAGATACCCTCCGAAATAGTAGTATATCTGCGCCTTCAAAATCCAGAGCTTTACACTGGTCACAGCTTCAGGCGTTCCTCAGCCACTTTACTTGCTGACTGTGGTGTGGGTATAACTAATATCAAACGCCTAGGAGGATGGAAATCGACTTCAGTTGCAGAGGGGTATTTAGAAGACTCCACCAATCGAAAAAAGAAATGTCCAACAAAATTCTCAATTTGAACACTACATCGTCTTCCGGGTGCATTTTAGAACCATCCACGTCTATATCGATCGGCGACGATTTGATGCCTGTACCTGCACATTCGATTTCTTTCGATAATGTATTGCCCGAGTTACCTTCTTCTTCAGGAAATCAGCCATCTTCAAAAAATATGCTGGCTTCCGCTATAAATTTACATAATGCATCAATTTGTACATTTACACATTTCGGGTTAACGGCAGTCGCGTGCGGGAAAGCATCACTTTCCGCACTTGTTAGGAAAATTACTATTCTAATAACGTCATTTTCAAGACGAACATTTTTGCTAACGTCAGTATCAAGACGAAAATTATCCGTGGGTCTTTCATTTACGCTTGACTCGACTCGACTCGACTCGACTTGACTGTAACTGCAGTCTCTTTCGGAAAAGTATCATTTCTTTGGTAACTTTGGTGTTAAGGATTTTCTTCCCCAAACTTTAGATTTCACCTTTGCCGCTGATAATATGAAGGTAAGGCATATTATGCCTTACCTCACTCAGTGCCCTCACTCAGATCCCCGTTATATCAACTAATGCAATTGCTATTGTAGTCGCGCGACTTGTTATTAATCCAAGATAGGGCAATGTCGTGTACCTTAAGAAGTTTGTACCTTTGGACACTATAAATATCGGAACACTGCGATAGTTTAAAATCATTCAGAATGCACTCTCCACTACGACAAATGTTCATTAGATATTTTTTTTCAACTTGACGTTTCGTGTATGTGACACAGATATGCATGTACCTCTGGTCGTTACCTAGTCTTCCATCTGTTGGAGGTTCGGCTAAAATGATGGCTCATATTGTATTAAACGTTTCTTTCGGAAACTACAACATGTCCTAATCTTACTGAACTTCAGGAGATAATGACTGATATGTTAGTATGCAAGAACCCATGTATTGTTTGCCTCTTAGTGTTCCGTGTTAACTACTTTAATTTAAATATACAAGCCCATTTTTGAGCGCTCGTACAACTTACACGAGGGCTATATCATTTCGTCACGATGTCTGTATTTTTCGAATTTTGAGCCGAAAATGGTCTCAATCGACTCTGTTCGACTCACTGATGACGAATCCGTCGGAAAATTCGAGTCTGTCCGTCCGGCCGTCCGTCCGTAAGCACAATAACTCTCGAACGGAGCAACTTAGAGACTTGAAATTTTAAATGTGGGTTCAGTTCTCGAATGCCTCGGTTGAGTTCGTTAATGGGCCAAGTTCCACCAGGGGTTCCGTAAATATGGCCGTTCAAAGTTTTGTTCCCCTGTTGACTTGAAAACTACAGATTTGATCGAGATGAAATTTTGCACTCAAACGGAGAATGGGGTGTTCAAGCTACATGTGAAATTTTGTCCAGATCGCATGACCAGAACCATAGAAACCATAGAAAATTGTAACTTTCGAACGGAAACGGCTAGGGACTTGAAATTTTCAGGGTAGGTGTGGATCACGAATGTCGTGATCACGTTCATCTATGAGCAAAATTATACTAGGGGTTTCGTAAATATGGTCGTTTGAAATTTAGTTTTCTTGATAATTCAAAAACTACAGATTCGATCGTGACGAAACTTTGTATACTAATGGATAATGATATATTCAAGCTACATTTCTCCAGATCACATGACCAGAACCATAGAAACCATAGAAAATCATAACTTTCGAACGGAAAGGCCTAGGGACTTGAAATTTTCAGGATAGGTGTGGATCTGAAATGTCGCGTTCACGTTCAACAATGAGCAGAATGATACTAGGCGTTCCGTAAATACGGTCGTTTGAAATTTTGTTTTCTCGATAATTTCGAAACTACGGATTCGATCGAGATGAAATTTTGTATTTTAATCGAGAATGATATATTAAAGCAATATGTTGTCCACATCGCATGACCAGAACCATAGAAACCATAGAAAATTGTAACTTTCGAACGGAAAGGCCTAGGAACTTGAAATTTTCAGGGTGGGTTTGGATCGCGAATATCGCGGTCACGTTCATCAATGAGCAAAATTAGACTAGGGGTTCCGTCAATATGGCCGTTCAAAATAGTTTTTTCCTGATAGTTTCGAAACTACTGATCGGATTGGGATGAAATTTTGCACCTAGCTGAGGAATAATGTTTTCAAACTAAGTGCAAATATTTGTCCAGATCGCATCACCAAGACTATAGATACCGTAGAAAATTCTAGCGAATTATCGAAATAAAATTGATCAGCTGAAGCACTGACAGGAAGTCTGGAGTTAACAGCTGTCAAAAATTTCCTCAATTGGTTTCTAAAACTGGAAAATGCGAATCTACCTACAAGGTGCATGTACCAGCGCTCAAAAGCTCCTGCCTTCACGGCAGTGCTTTTCGTAATTTTTTAAAAATGATTGCGTATAGTATAGTCTATCAGGTAGGTACAATATTAATCCAAAGGTACGAACTGAGTCCTCCACTGGTACAAATCAGTATTGTACCTCCGGACAAAATGCTTCTTTATTGTGAAATTCTTGAGGAATGGTGTACAATCCTTATATTACATCCACTAATATTATACATTTTAATTTTTAAAATAACCTAGCCAAAGAAGTGGATTTTAGTAATTACAGTTTTCCAAAAAAAAATTGAGAAATTCAAATGTCCAATGGTAAACCTCCTCACCCTACGTCGGGTGTTCTCCTCTTCTTCTCTGTGCGGTGCCCACTCCGGGCTGAACTGAGGCCTTGTGGCCCATTGTTCCTCCGCATACAGCTTGAGAGACTCAGTCCCGCAGACAAGCAGACATAAATGCCGCAAGTCGACCAGGAGGAGTCCCTTTCACCATAGGAATAGTGGGTGTTGGGTTTCCTAGGTGTGTTGTCCTCAGATTAGTGAGGTCTCTACAACTGAACAAAATGTGTTCAGCAGTTTCATCTGTGCTCCTGCACCACCGGCACAAAGAGCAGCTTGTCAGTCCCATTCTCTTCAAATGTTTGTTCAGTAGGTGGCCAGTCAAAGTACCGATCACCAGACTGAGCTGTCTTCTCTCTAGTGCCAGGAGTCTCCTGACCTCAGGTCCAGATGAAGGTCTCTCAATGAGAAGCCTCGACTGCCTGAGACCAACTCCTGTGCTTCATTCCGAGGAAAACTTCCTGTCCAGCCAACTTCTGAAGAAGTTCCTGACAGATTTCGTCGGGTGTTACAAACTTCAATTTCAGGAAATTCTATCGATACCTAGAAACCTCTTATTGGTGAGTCATTGCCGATGTCCCATGTCTTTTCTCAACACATAATCAGCAAAATCCAATTTTTTTTCACGTGAAACAGCTGAAGAGTTGAATTTCGATATAACTCACATTACCGATGCCTCATATGTAGACCTAAAATTTCAGCAGGATACGGCGAAAAGTTTCTGGGTTATCGAAGATTTCGAAATTGGGAGATAACAGACATCTGGGCAGAATTATGACCTCCTGAAAAAATTGATGAAAAGCACTGCCTTGAAGTTAGGAGCTTTTGACACTGAAGTGCTCCCGAGCACTTCTGCGGATTACTAAGCACTAAGCCCTTCTCCAATCTTGTCGTAACACGAATATTACGATCGACTCCGACGCCTAAATACTCTAGTATTGATATTCCATCCAGTGAAAACGAATCGATATTATTATGAATACATATTATTTCAACCAATCCGCCTTTGAAAATTTTTTTCCAACACTCATAGTTCTCGACATGTTCAAAGTGAGCATCTAATTCGGGAAACCCTATCCTTTTTTTCTGACCTGTCAATAATCTCACATATCATTGAACATCTTAGCTAAATGGTTACAATTTTTCTTCCGACTAAAATAACCTCACCTTGAACAGTTTTTAAAAAAGTGCTTGGGGCTTAGTGCTCGAAATATCGAATTACTTTCACAAAGTGCTTAGTAATCGCGAGCCTTTTGTAGAAATTGGTGCTTAGTGCTCGCGACTCGAGAGCCCTTTTTGCCAAGGGCTTAGTGCTTAGTGCTCGAAGCATTAATATTGAGTGCTCGACACAGCTCTGTTAAATTATAGGTAGATTTGCATTTTCTAGTTTAAGAAATAAATTGAAAAAATTTTTGACAGCTGTCAAAACAATTTTCAAACTACATATTATGTTAGCTGAGACTCAATTTCGCATTTCAGTGCTTTGGGTGACCAATTTTTTTGTCGATAATAATAAAAATTTTCTATGGTATATATGGTTCTACCCTGAAAATTTCAAGTGTATAGGCCTTTCCGTTCGAAAATTATGATTTTCTATGGTTTCTATGATTCTGGTCATGCGATCTAGACAAAATGTAGCTTTAATATATCATTCTCCAATTTAAATACAAAATTTCGTCACATCGAATCCGTAGTTTTGAAATGATCAAAACAACTGAATTTCAAACGACTATATTTGACCCCTATTCTAATGGTGCTCATTGAGAAACGTGACCGCGCCGAACGTGACATTCGAGATCCACACCTTTCCTGAAAATTTCAAGTCCCTGGGCCTTTCTGTTCGAAAGTAATAATTTTCTATGGTTTCTATAGTTCTGGTCATGCGATCTGGAAAAACTGTAGCTTGAATATATCATTCCATTCATTCCCCATTAAAATACAAAAGTTCGTAACAATCGAATCCGTAGTTTTGGAATTATCAAGAAAACTACATTTCAAACCAGACCATATTTAACCCCTAGTCTGATTCTGCTCATTGATCAAAGTTACCGCGACATTCGAGATCCACACCTATCCTGAAAATTTCAAGTTCCTATGCCTTTCCGTTCGAAAGTTATAATTTTCTATGGTTTCTATGGTTCTGGTCATGCGATCTGGAGAAAATGTAGCTTAAATACATCATTCTTCATTAAAATACATAATTCTGCTCATTGATAAACGTGACCGCGACATTCGAGAGCCACACCTATCCTGAAAATTCCCTGGGCTAGGCCTTTCCTTTCAAAAGTTATAATTTTCTATGGTTCTGGGCATGCGATCTGAATGTCATTCTCCATTCGAGTGCAAAATTTCATTTTATTCAAATCTGTTGTTTCGAAGTAATTAGGAGAATAAAATTTCGAACGGTCATATTACGAAACCTCTGGTGGAAATTCGCCCATTAACGAACTTAACCGCTGCATTTGGGAACTGAACCCGCGCTGAAAATTTCAAGTCTCTAAGTTGTTCCGTTCGAGAGTTATCGTGCTTACGGCCGGACGGACAGACTCGAATTTTCCGACGGATTCGTCTATTATGAAAATAATGGGAGACTGTTTGTGTCTACACATTGTAAATAAGAACTCAAGATTTTAACTTTCAAAGAAATATATTAACTGCAAACTTACACACGTTACTTCAATTCGCCATTATTATTATTAGTAGTGTTCTTTCGTACTGATTCAACTGATGGAACTAATGTGATTTAAGTGAAAGCGATTTTGCAATCAGAACACATTCATTCTTTAAAGCCCGAAAGAATGCGCTCCACTTGTATGGATATAAAATTATGTCAATCAAATTTTGACTTTTCCCATGTGATCTAATTGAAATAAGACATTTCGCGATCAGAATAATCACTTACAATCACTTTGGAGTTGTGGAAGGAGGAACTGATTGAAAACGAAAGAACGATCGCTTAAACTGATCTATGTGATTTAACTTACATAAATCACTTCGCTCAGTACGAAAGAACATTACTGTTAACGTTAGACAGATCAGACAGACATAGAGTATTCACTACATATATCACTCATTCATAGAATATATTGTATAGAGCGTATACATTCATAACATCGTCATCAGTGAGTCGAACGTTGTAGATTGAGACCATTTTCGGCCTAAAATTCGAAAAATACAGACATCGTGACGAAATGATATAGCCCCCGTGTCAGTAGAACGAACGCTCAAAAACGAATCGATCGTAAATAGCTATTTGTGTATTAAGAGCGCAAAATGATATACACTGTCGATTGAAAAAGACAATCTCTTGAAATCGACAATGAATTTGCGCTCGAATTGCGCACAAGATTTTTTCTACAATCGAGCAGTTCACATATTTCCAAAAATTTAGTTTTATGTTTTCTTTGTACCTTCTAACTCTCCTTGAATTACACCCTGTGAAGTGTTCGTTCTGCTTTTCATACTTCCCCCGGGACTTTTCTGTTAATAGGTTTAATGTCGCGACTTTAGCGGCGTTTGCAATTTCAGGTGGTGTACATGAAAAATCCCTACAATCCTTCTCTTCTTCCATTATTGCTGCTTCACGCTCACATATGATTGTTATCCAGGAAATTTTCACTCAAATGAAAGACGTCATTAACTCGTTGTCATTAGATACTCTGAGCAATGCATATTTGATTTATAGTAAATAATTGGGAAAGCGAGCGTTTTTTCCATTTTGTCGCTTAAAAGCGACAAAAAGACATTCCTCGAAAAAGAAGAAGTTTACGTTGTCAAATACGAGCGCAAATGCCTACTTTGGATATCGATTGTAGAACAACCCATTTTTAATGTGGTTCGTTTGGAGCTATCTATTGAAAGTGAATACCCAACTCAGCAGTTGAATGATAAACCAAATTGTGCCTCTGCATTTTGCCGACGAAACGAATGAAAATGGCACCGATGATGGGCCATAACCTAATACGTGGTGATCCTAGAGGGATATCGCAAGGACTGTGCAATTAACAGAAATCAATAGCGAAAATAATTTAAATCCGTAAAAATTCGGGAGTTACCCCTTCGAGACGCGAGGCCCTCGGAACCGCGAGTACGTGGGCGGTTGCCTATGCCTTCTGCCGCCTCTGTTGGTCTACTATACTTACAAGAGTGGGTCACAACTAGTGGTCTAATGTTTCGTTATAAGGGGGCGACTATGCAGAAATCTTAGCTCAAAGGTAAAGAAGTATGAACCAGTCAGTTGAAGCATTTTTCAGTCGACCCATGCAAAACGGAATTGTTTCAATTGCCATATCAGTAATCTGATAGAATTTCACAACAGAGCAAAATAAATAATCTCTCGAATATTCATTTCCGTATTGCACAAAATAATAATTTTCAAGTTCGTTATTCGACCGCTAAAGAATTGGACACCTTCTGAGGCAACAATAATGGAATGGTTACGCTCGAAAGATCAGATGGTCGCAGTGCAGAAAGGCTCTCTCGAGTACAATCGACCTCTTCTGATCTAATCTAATATGAGTCCCTGTCAGCATGCAAATGCAATAGTTTCCTTATGGGGTCTTTTCACAAAAATTCTCAGTAATACGAACTGATTCCCTTGATATAAAAGTATCCAAATGTTCATGTATTATTCCTCGGATAATATCCATATCCATACTGGAGACAGTAATTACTTTGCGAGAGAACTGCCCCGATGTAATTCTCATAAAAGTCAATGAAGAGAACGGTTAGTGGTCATAAAACAAACCCCAATTGGTACAAACAATGGTCGTTACTGCATCGTATATTTCGTTACACCGAAAACGAAAGACCCCAATCCGCTCTTGTTTGTACTCATTCGCCTTGGGCAATAAATCGCTATCCCTCTAGGCGTTGTCTTCATCAATTCATCGCGACGCTTTTTAATTAGCTCTTCGGCACTTTCATTGTTCTGCGTTGATTTTTTTGAGGGAAAAATTAAATGTCATTTTGAAGGTCCAATCACAGGAAGGAAATACCGTTTTTTTACCAATTATCGCCTGAAAAATTATTCTGATGAAAGGGTGCACTCGATCAACTTTCTTGTGAAGATATTCATCAAGAACTTGTAATTTTTCTTCGAAAGACAAAACATCAATCCGAATAATCTGTTTCATCAAGGCCACCCTTGGATAATTGAGTTCGCGACGCGACTCAACTGCGTTTTTGAAGATTGTATATTAGTAGTGTTCTTTCGAACTGATGGAACTTATGTGATTTAACTGAAATCGATTTTGCAATCAGAACACATTCATTCACTTAAAGCCCGAAAGAATGCGCTCACTTCTATTTCAAACTTCAAATTTTGACTTCACCAATGGGATCTAATTGAAATACGAAATTTCGCGATCAGAATAATCACTTGCAATCACTTTGGAGTTGTGGAAGGGGAAACTGATTGAAAACGAAAGAACGATCGCTTAAACTGATCTATGTGATTTAACTTACATAAATCACTTCGCTCAGTACGAAAGAACATTACTATTGAATACTTTTGTCATCTACAGATAAGTTTCACAAAAATAAAATTTAAAACCATCATAAAAATACATGGCACGTCAATCATTAAAAATTAAAAGTAACATAGTAACTATTCTCAAACTAAGCGTAAAAAAGTCCACTAAATAACATTTAATCACAGATCTTGCTCTACGGATATAAAACTCTCAACACAAGTTCTATTGTATAAAGAGTCTTTTCCAGGAAGTGTTTCTTTACTTGTTCACAGAAAGGTGCCTTGTTTAATTTCCGTATTTTTCCTGGAAGTTTGTTGTATAGCTTGAGTCAAATTTGTTGGCATTTTTGAGCGATCGTACTACTTCGTACTACTACGCGGCATTCGAGATTTGAACCTACCCTGAAAATTTCAAGTTTCTAGGACATCCCGTTCGAGAGTTATCGTGTATACTGCCGGCCGGACAGCCGGACGGACAGACTCGAATTTTTTGACGGATTCGTCGTCAGTGAGTCGATCATTGTCGTTTGAGACCATTTTCGGCTCATAATTCGAAAAATACAGACATCGTGACGAAATGATATAGCCCTCGTGTAAGTAGTAAGAGCGCTCAAAAATATATATTATAAGGCAAGAAAGAAAAGTAACGAATTAAATATTTTTGAGCGCTCTTACTACTTACACGAGGGCTATATCATTTCGTCATGATGTCTGTATTTTTCGAATTTTGAGCCGAAAATGGTCTCAATCGACTATGTTCGACTCACTGATGACGAATCCGTCGGAAAATTCGAGTCTGTCCGTCCGTCCGTCCGGCCATCCGGCCGTCCGTAAGCACGATAACTCTCGAACGGATCAACCTAGAGACTTGAAATTTTCAGTGTAGGTTCAGATCCCGAATGCCCCGATTGAGTTCGTTAATGGGCAGAATTCCACTAGGGGTTCCGTGAATATGGCCGTTCAAAATTTTGTTCTCCTGATTACTTCGAAACTACAAATTTGATCGAGATGAAACTTTGCACTCAAATTGAAAATGAGGTGTTCAAGCTACATGTGAAATTTTCCAGATCGCATGACCAGAACCATAGAAACCATGGAAAATTGTAACTTTTGAACGAAAACGCCTAGGGACTTGAAATTTTCAGGATAGGAGAGGTTCTGGAATGTTTCGTTTTTGTTCATCTATGAGCAAAATTATACTAGGGGTTCCGTAAATATGGTCATTTGAAATTTAGTTTTCTTGATCATTTCAAAACTACAGATTCGACAGAGACGAAATTTTGTATACTTATGGAGAATGATAAATTCAAGCTACATGTGAAATTTTGTCCAGATCGCATGACCAGAACCATAGAAACCCTGGAAAATTGTAACTTTTGAACGGAAACGCCTAGGGACTTGAAATTTTCAGGATAGGTGAGGTTCTGAAATGTCGCGTTCATCAATGAGCAGAATTATACTAGGGGTTCCGTAAATACGGTCGTTTGAAAGTTTGTTTTCTCGATAATTTCGAAACTACGGATTCGATCGAGGTGAAATTTTGTATTTTAATCGAGAATGATATATTAAAGCAATATTTTGTTCAGATCGCATCACCAGAACCATAGAGACCATAGAAAATTGTAACTTTTGAAATGGAAAGGCCTAGGAACTTGAAATTTTCAGGGTGGGTTTGGATCGCGAATATCGCGGTCACGTTCATCAATGGGCAAAATTAGACTAGGGGTTCCGTAAATATGGCCATTCAAAATATTTTTTTCCTGATAGTTTCTAAACTACCGATCGGATTGGAATCAAATTTTGCACCTAGCTGAGGAATAATGTATTCAAACTACGTGCGAAATTTTGTCCAGATCGCATCACCAAGACCATAGATACCGTAGAAAATTCTAGCGAATTATCGAAAAAAAAATTGATCAGCTGAAGCACTGACATGAAGTCTGGAGTTTCACCTTAGTTTCAGAATTTTTTTGACAGCTGTCAAAAATTCCTTCAATTGTTTTCTAAAACTGGAAAATGCGAATCTACCTACAAGGTGGATTTACGAGCGCTCAAACGCTCCTGCCTTCACGGCACTGCCTGTCGTAATTTTTGAGCGCTCGTACTACTTACACGAGGGCTATATCATTTCGTCACGATGTCTGTATTTTTCGAATTTTGAGCCGAAAATGGTCTCAATCGACTATGTTCGACTCACTGATGACGAATCCGTCGGAAAATTCGAGTCTGTCCGTCCGTCCGTCCGGCCGTCCGTAAGCACGATAACTCTCGAACGGATCAACCTAGAGACTTGAAATTTTCAGTGTAGGTTCAGATCGCAAATGCCTCGGTTAATTTCGTTTATGGGCCAAATTCCACGAGGGGTTCCGTAAATATGGCCGTTCAAAGTTTTGTTTCCCTGATTACTTGAAAACTACAAATTCGATGGAGATGAAATTTTGCACTCAAATGGAAAATGAGGTGTTTTAGCTACCTGCGAAATTTTGTCCAGATCGCATGACCAGAACCATAGAAACCATAGAAAATTGTAACTTTTGAACGGAAATGCCTAGGGACTTGAAATTTTCGGGATAGGTGTGGATCTCGAATGTCGTGATCACGTTCATCTATGAGCAACATTATACAAGGGGTTCCGTAAATACGGTCGTTTGAAATTTTGTTTTCTCGATAAATTCGAAACTACGGATTCGATCGAGATGAAACTTTGTATTTTAATCGAGAATGATATATTGAAGCAATATTTTGTCCAGATCGCATGACCAGAACCATAGAAACCATAGAAAATTGTAACTTTTGAACGGAAAGGCCTAGGAACTTGAAATTTTCAGGGTGGGTTTAGATCGCGAATATCGCGGTCACGTTCATCAATGAGCAAAATGAGACTAGGGGTTCCGTAAATATGGCCGTTCAAAATATTTTTTTCCAGATAGTTTCGGAACTACTGATCGGATTGGAATGAAATTATGCACCTAGCTGAGGAATAATGTATTCAAACTACGTGCAAAATTTTGTCCAGACCGCATCACCAAGACCATAGATACCGTAGAAAATTCTAGCGAATTATCGAAACAAAATTGATCAGCTGGAGCACTGACATGAAGTCTGGAGTTTCTGAATTTTTTTGACAGCTGTCAAAAATTCCTTCAATTGGTTTCTAAAACTGGAAAATGCGAATCTACCTACAAGGTGCATGTACGAGCGCTCAAAAGCTCCTGCCTTCACGGCAGTGCTTTTCGTAATTTTTTTATTCTGTTTTTAGGAATCGCATAATTTTCTTTTCCTTTAGTCTCATAATTGCCGTATGATGGGTTTGTTCGAAACTTTTCGGGATTTTCATGTACGTACTTTACACATACATAAATGAATACTGACATCATGGTGAGTATCTTTTCGTTTTAAAAAATCTTGTTTATGTCAAATATAACTCGTAGTGCCATTTTTTGTTCGAGAAGTACTCTCTTGGCTTCAGGAGAATGACCCAAAGAATGATCCCATATAATGCTACACTGTGAAACGCGAAGAAGTAGATGAGTTTCGCCAAGTTGAGATTGGTAAGTTGTTTTATTCTGCTAACTAAAAATATTGAAGTTGACAAATTTCTACAGAGGTGATCTACGAGTTGGCTCCAGGTCAGTTAAGCATAGTTTATATTGATGTTAGGTAATAGTAGGAGAGTTCACTAGCATACTTTTCTTCTGAAATACTCTACTATGCCCAATTTGGTAGAGTAACTGTATTCACGCTTGCTAGTAATCTGAGAATATAGTTCGATAGAAAGACACACTATCTCCTGCTAAAACCAAACTTGCTTAGTAGAATAGCGTAAGGTTGTGGAAGTGGGGGTGGGATAGTTGAGTGTACTATTCCACGCGTGCTATCTACTTTACTCTCCCCTGCACTATCTGTAGTACTCTACTGTCACTATCACAACCTGTTCACATTATTCGAGTAGGGGAATAGTAAGTACTCTACCACCGAACTCTACTATTACAACCAATGTGAACCACGCTTTAGGACTGAAGTACAACTCCAAGGTATTTCATTGCGGCTTCTGTTACTGAATATGATTCTCTGCGTTCTGTCTTGGTTCAAAATCATTCCATTGCTTTCAAATCATTCACCAGACTGTCTCACAGATTTGTAAATCTATTTTGAAAATACTCGGTTAGCTGCTCTATTTATGCCTATATCATCAGCGTATGAAGACATGTTGTCCGAATCCACATTGGAATATAAATCGTTCAAAAAAAAAATTTCGAAAAGCACTGCCGTGAAGGCAGGAGCTTTTGAGCGCTCGTACATGCACCTTGTAGGTAGATTCGCATTCTCCAGTTTTACAAACCAATTGGAAAGATTTTGACAGCTGTCAAAGAAAATTTCAAACCAACGCGAAAATCCAGACTTCACGTCAGTGCTTTGGGTCCATTTTTTCGATAATTCGCTAGAATTTTCTACGGTATCTATGGTCTTGGTAATGCAATCTGGACAAAATTATACATTATTCTTCATATATGTGCGAAATTTCATTTCAATCCAATAAGTATTTTCGAAATTATCAGAAAAAATATAGTTTGAACGGCAATATTTACGGAACCCCTAGTCTAATTTGGCTCATTGATGAAAAGACCTATCCTGAAAATTTCAAGTCACTAGGCCTTTTTGTTCGAAAGTTATGATTTTCTATGTTTTCTATGATTCTGATCATACGATCTGGAAGAAATGTAGCTCGAATATATAATTCTCAATTTAAATTCAAAATTTCGTCGAGATCGAATCCATAATTTTGAAATGATCAAGAAAACTGAATTCCAAACTGCCATATTTACGGAACCCCTTGTCTTATTTTGCTCATCGATACACGTGAACGCTACATTTACGATCCACACCTATCCTGAAAATTTCAAGTCTCTAGGCCTTTCCATTACAAAGTTATAATTTTCTATGGTTTCTATGGTTCTGGTCATGCGAGCTGAACAAGATTCTGCATGTAGCTTGAGTACGTAATTATCCATCTGAGTGCAAAATTTCACGTCGATCGAATCAGTAGTTTCGGAGTAATCAGAAAAACAAAATTTCGAGCGGCCATATTTACGGAACCTCTTGGCGAATTTTGCCCAATAACGAACTTAACCGCGGCATTTAAGATTCGAACCTACCCTGAAAATTTCAAGTTTCTAGGACATTCCGTTCGAGAGTTATCGTGTATACGGCCGGCCGGACGGACGGACGGACAGACTCGAATTTTTCGACGGATTCGTCATCAGTGAGTCGAACATAGTCGATTGAGACCATTTTCGGCTCAAAATTCGAAAAATACAGACATCGTGACGAAATGATATAGCCCTCGTGTAAGTTGTACGAGCGCTCAATTATGAACAGCACCGGGCCCAAAATCGAACCCCGTGGCCTTTCCCTTCAAAAATTATAATTTTTCTATGGTTTCTATGGTTCTGGTAATGCGATCTGGAGAAATGTAGCTTATATATATCATTCTCCATCACAATACAAAATTTTGTCTCGATTGAATCTGTAGTTTCGAAATGATCGAGAAAACTGAATTTCAAACGATCGTATTTACGGAACCCCTAGTATAATTCTGCTCATTGATAAACGTGAACACGACATTCCAGATCCACAACTATCCTGAAAATTACAAGCCCCTAGGTCTTTCCGTTCGAAAGTTATGATTTTCTTTCTTTCCTATGGTTCTGGTCATGTGGTCTGGAGAAATGTAGCTTAAATATATCATTCTCCATTAGTATACAAAATTTCGTCACTATCGAATCTTTTGAAATTATCAAGAAAACTAAATTTCAAACGACTATATTAACGGAACCCTTAGTATAATTTTGCTCATAGATAAACGTGATCACGAAATTCGAGATACACACCTATCCTGAAAATTTCAAGTCCCTAGGCGTTTCCGTTCAGAAGTTACAATTTTCTATCGTTTCTATGGTTCTGGTCATGCGGTCTGGACAAAATTTCACATGTAGCTTGAACACCTCATGCTCCATTCGAGTGCAAAATTTCATCTCGATCGAATATGTAGTTTCAAAGTGATCAGGGGAAAAAAATTTTGAACGACCATATTTACGGAACCCTTTGTGGAATTCTGGCCATTAACGAACTCAACCGCGGCATTTGAAAACTGAACCCACACTGAAACTTTCGAGCGCTCAAAAAATTATCACACGAAAATGTTCACGATTTAATTCCATTTTTTGACCCAGATGAATCTTTCAAGTTACCGTAAACAACACAAATATCGCTCGTATGTCAAAACATTCTGAGTATAGGCATAACAAAAAAAAATTATAAAAAGCACTGCCGTGAAGTCAGGAGCTTTTGAGCGCTCGCAAATGCACCTTGTAGGTAGATTCGCATTTTCCACTTTCAGAAAACAATTGAAGAAATTTTTGACAGTTGTCGAAAAAAATTTCAAACTAAAGCGAAACTCCAGACTTCACGTCAGTGCTTAGTGACCAATTTTTTTTTGTATAATTCGCTAGAATTTTCTGCGATATCTATGGTCTTGAAGAAGCGATCTGGACAAAATTTCGCAGGTAGTTTGAATACATTATTGTTCATCTATGTGCCGAATGTCATTTCAATTCAATCAGTTGTTTCTAAATTATCAGGAAAAAAATATTTTGAATGGCTATATTTACGATCCCCTAGTTTTACTTTGCTCATTGATGAACGTGATCGCGACATTCAAGATCTTAGCTTACTCTGAAAATTTCAAGTCCCTAGGCCTTTCCGTTCGAAACTTATAATTTTCTATGGTTTCTACGGTTCTGGTCATGCGATCTAGACAAAATCGAACCAGCAGTTTCGAAGTTACCAGGAAAACAACATTTCGAACGGCCATATTTACGGAACCATCGGTTATTTGCCCAATAATGAACTTAACCGCGCAATTCGAGATTCGAACCTACCCTGAAAATTTCAAGATTCTGTGTCGTTCCGTTCGAGAGTTATCGTGAATACGGCCGGACGGACGGCTGGACAGACTCGAATTTTTCGATGGATTCGTCATCAGTGAGTCGAACCTTGTCGATTGAGACCATTTTCGGTCTAAAATTCGAAAAATACAGACATCGTGACGAAATGATATAGCCCTCGTGTAAATAGTACGAGCGCTCAAAAAAGTTGAACATTACGATAGAGCTGTCAATGGCCAGATTGCAAAAGTAGGGTTGTCGAATCCGGAAATATAAAAGGGACCCTCGTATATACTATTATTATCTATTATCAACCAAATCACGAAACCTTGTATCTGACAGCATATTTCGTAATGAACGAACCATTTCGCCACACTTTAGACGAGTTTAAAGTATAGATACAAATAAAACCCTCTTTTTGTACTGTGTCATACGCTGCTAACAAATCCGCAAACGCATTACCTACCCGTTTTTAATTCATCATCAAAACCTGATTCAATTATGGTGAGACTAAGAACCTCATCACACCAATTCCAATTATTCCTGAAGCTACTCCTGACAATTCTGTGATGAGTCTTCAAGAGTTGATTCAATCCTGAATTGAAAAGAACCAACCTTTCTAGAACTTCAAAAGGATCACTCGATAAGTAGTTGATCGATAACTAATAGGATCAAAAGAATTCTTCACATGTTTCAAAGTTGCTATAACTTTTGCCTTGCGGAATTCGATTGAAAAATTGTCAGTATTTGAATATAATTTTGGAAAAAGAATAACCCTAACGCCCAAATGTTTGATGAATTTCAGATAAATTCCATCAAACCCCGCAGCTTTCCGAGATTTGGTGCATTTAATTGCTGTATCAATTCATTCATGTTGAAAGGGTAAGAGGTAATGTCGACAGCCAGGCTTGATACGCTAGATTTGTGTAATTTATTCTCCATAACTTCGATTTTAGATTTTGACATTTCAACCGAATAAGAAACATCAACCAGACGACGAGCAATCAATTCAGGGTCTATTCCAAGAGATGACATCACTAGAGGAGTAGTTTCACCTAGTTTCCCCAAAACATTTCATAAACTCCCACTAGAATGTGTAAAATTCATGTTTCATAATACACTATTCCATTTCTCCTCACAACTAGCATTCATTGGCTCTTCAGCTTTTTATATTCTTTATGATGTACGTAATTTTGATAATCCTCATACAAATATTCAATTTTTTATGAATAATCAGGAAAATACACTTGACGGATACCGCTTGGAATGAATTTTTTAGCAGCGGCTTAAACTACACAGACGAATCTAGAGTAATTTTCTTCAGATTAGCTAATTTTCATATCAAGAATCAATCAATAACATTACAGAAGTAAACCGCCCTTCAAATTCCATTTCTGTCCCCCTTCGTCGTTTTGAAACAAAAGAGAAAAAAGATATTTTTACTCCCTCGCGTAGTCTTCGTTCATGACTGACGCCTCAGTTCAGAACGCCGATGCTCACTCTTCGGAACAATTAATACGAATTGTCCATTTCGCCACTCTTTGAAATTAGGCACACCCATATTAATAGCTCGTAAGGGCATACCACGTTCTATCTTTTGTCGTCGAAACGAATTCTCACCCTCGTCGAGGGCGACTCATGAAATCTGAGTAGACAGTCGCAGAACCGCAGATAGTTCTGCCTCGCTCGTTACTGGTGCAAATCACCGCGAAGTCGCGCTACAAAAGAAGCCGTTCTATGACGTTAGTCACAGAGCTCAATGTCATAGAGCACTCCACATAATAGACTGGCGTTTGATAGATACTTCACTTCACTATGAGTGCGATTATCTCTGTATCGTCACGGGGTGGGTTTCCCACGCACTTCTCTGCGGGGTGCATTCGGGAATAAACATAAATCCAGTCGAATCAAGGTACTCTCGAAGCCAAATTGTCGACGTATGCCAATTGTCACACCAAACATGGTTCGATTGTTTAGCGTGAAAGAAGTGAGCATCGTACGTGTGCCGCCATGGTGCGAAATAAAAGTTTCGAGGGGTGGCGACTATAACAATCGATGATTTATTATAAGGCTATTCATATAGATGAAAAGGTCGCTCAGTGTAACTTTATAATAATGCGTGCGTTACGTCGACTCCCCTGAAATGTTCCATATGATGGTTTTTTTCTGTCTAGTTGATGAAGATATTATCTGATACATTTATTCTTCACACTCTCGTTTCAAAACATCGATTGTCGATGTTTAATTCTGTTTTGGTTGCATTTATTATTTCAAGATTTATCGATTTGGGACTGTTGCTTCGAACAAATACAAATGAAAAGAATGAGAAATAAAACAGTAATAGGAGAATAACGTCGCGGTGAAGAATGTATACATATAAAGAGACACATCAGTTTGTTCACGAATAATGTCACAAGCATTTCCAATGCGTTGTTTAAGTTCTTCTTCTTCTCACCGTTATTGTACACTAATGTTTTCAAATTACCCCAAAAGGAGAAATCACAGGGGTTGCGATCCGGGGAGCGTGTAGCCCAACACATTACGAAATTCGGAAAAGCCAAAAAAATCATACGCTCTGTCAGATCATTTCCCGTGAACTGAATAAAAACGTACCGTCAGATCCGAACTGAGAATTCCTCATATTCGCGGGTAACTTTGATTTCGAAATACTCAGCCCTGGTGAATATTTTATATGAAGGATTTTTGGGAATTTTGACTTTTTTTGATGGGTCCTAGTACCCGTCACAAAAAACTCTGACCTTCGAAAACACCCTGTATAGCAATAAGTAATATGTTAAAAAGAAATCCCACCGGAAGAGGTGTGATGTCAGTGAAATGGTATCAATTAGCAACGTCGAAATTAATAACATTGAAGGGATAATTTACTACGTTGTTCAATAAATAAATTATAGGCGACCGATGTCGTTTTTCTTTTTTCTTTATTAATCATAAGAAATTGCATCCGAATAGTTAAATCCGTTTCCAAGATAATCTTTGTTTCAATAACAATTGGAACAAAGTTATTAGGTTAACAAACCTATATATATATATACATCTGTCGTTCTAAGTGGCACCCGTTCGAAAAGGGTATAGGCCTGCATCCGCGTGTATATTTCATGTATATTTGACGTTTTTTCCGGCATAAAATGACTTCCGTACATATAACGGTTTAGTTGGCATCCATATAATATTTTTCCTGTAATGGCGTAGATCGGCTCCCGTATAGTGAATTTCCAACCAACGTGGCATCCAGCAATGTTGTCATGTTGTACCTTGTACCTATCATTATGGTCATTGTAAATGAATAAATATAAATATAAATATCTTTTCAGACAATAACCTGACTAATGATTACCTTAATATCCTCAGTGAATTCAACTTCATATCGACAGTCAATATCTGTACAAGAACACAAGATGAATCAAGTACCTGCATCGACCATGTGTTTGTAAGGGCTCAAGATGGCGATTTGGACAACAAATGTTCTTCGTTTGTTTTAGAAAGTCACATATCCGACCATAAAGCCACTATAGTGTCTTTGAAAACAGCAAATGAAAATGTCCGAACTGAAAACCATCACCAAACTATCATCTCTAAACGTATTAATTATAAAAAATTAAAAAGAAACTTAACACAATTAAATTGGAATACTTTGTACGAAATGAACGACCCTGTACTTGCTAATTCATTTTTCTCAACAAAATCTCTGAAATTATAGAAGACAGAACATTAAAAAAAAACAAATTAACCAAAAAAAAAAGATTGGATTACAAAAGGAATTATGAATTCGATTATCAGTAGAGACCGCTTATTCAAGGAATATCAAAAGAACAAAATCAATTTGAAGCTGAAACAAAGATTTATAACTCATAGGAATAAACTCAATACATTAATAAAAATAAGCAAACAAAATTATTATAGTGCTGAAATAGAAAAAAGTAAAAATAATCCTAAACAGCTGTGGAAAGTTATCAATTGTATGGCAGGACACAAAAATAAAAATACTGTTATAAGAAGTGTGTTGAAAGAGGATAATACCGTCACCGTAACAGATTTTGAAACGGCAGAAACATTTGCAAATTTTTTTACCAAGGTTGGACCAGATCTCGCAAAAAACATAAAAACCCCATTATCACCACCTCTATCCGTAAAAATTAATCCCAACTCCATGTTCTTGTCACCTACCACGGAGGAAGAAATATTTGACATAATAAATACTCTAAAAGATCATAAGGCGCCTGGAGTCGACTGCATTACATCCGAAACCCTAAAAGAAAAAGCCAGGGAAATTTCACCCCCAATGTCATTTATCATCAACCTGTGTTTTGAAAAAGGTATTTGTCCTCCCGAACATAAAATCTCTGTCATTAAACCACTCCATAAATCGGGTAATAAACAAATTGTATCAAACTACAGGCCACTATCCTTGATTAATGGCTTTGCAAAAGTTTTCGAGAAGGCCATAAAATCACGCCTGGAGGCATTTATGATGAAATTTGGATTGTTGAACAAAAATCAATTTGGATTTCAAAAGAACCGATCAACGGAGGATGCAATTTTAGCATTGACGTCTAGAATGTATGAAGCCCTCGATAACACCAAACCTGCATTATGTATTTTTCTTGATCTTGCTAGGGCATTTGACACCGTCGACCATTCACAATTATTGGAGGCCTTGCAAAATATGGGTTGTAGAGGGCGGGTTCACGAACTTTTTGAAAGTTATATCTCGAACCGCAAACAAATTGTTAAAATCAATGACAATATCAGTAGTGCTAAGGAAGTGGAATGTGGAGTACCACAAGGTACCGTTTTAGGTCCACTACTATTTATAATCTACATAAATAGCTTGCTAAATATTAATACCAACGGAGAAATCTTTAGTTTTGCTGATGACACTGCAGTGCTTTATACCGCTGACACATGGAATGATCTGAAACGGAAAACTGAGAATGATTTCGCGAAATTTATAGACTGGTTCAATCACAAACTGTTGACCATCAATTTCGGAAAAACCATGGCACTTCCACTTTCAAGCTACGTGAATGGATTGCCTGACTTCGATACACTGGATATTCCATACGACAACCAAGTTATTGAAATTAAACTAACAGATAAAATGAAATATTTAGGTGTCACAATAGATCGCCACTTGAGATGGAATGTTCACATCGAACAAGTCAGTAATACGCTTCGGACAATAATATATAAGTTCAAATATCTTACTAGGGTAATGAAGGTACCGCAGTTGAAAATGGTTTATTTTGCCCTTGTCGACTCTAGGATAAGTTATGGTATTTTAGGATGGGGAGGACTCGCTTCATCAAGTCTGGAAAGGATCAATATACTGCAAAATTTTTTTCTGAAAATTATTTTGAAAAAGTACCGTAAGTTTTCAAGTGATGCTCTCTATGAAGGAAGCAGAATACTTGACTCAAGTCAGATTTATTTTTATAAAATAGCATTATATTGTCAAAAAAATTACGAAAAGCACTGCCGTGAAGGCAGGAGCTTTTGAGCGCTCGTACATGCACCTTGTAGGTAGATTCACATTTTCCAGTTTTAGAAATCAATTGAAGGAATTTTTGACTGCTGTCAAAAAAATTCTGAAACTTAGGCGAAACTCCAGACTTCATGTCAGTGCTTCAGCTGATCAATTTTTTTCCGATAATTCGCTAGAATTTTCCACGGTATCTATGGTCTTGGTGATGCGATCTGGACAAAATTTTGCACATAGTTTGAATACATTATTCCTGAGCTAGGTGCATAATTTCATTCCAATCCGATCAGTAGTTTCGAAACTATCAGGAAAAAAATATTTTGAACGGCCATATTTACGGAACCCCTAGTCTAATTTTGCTCATTGATGAACGTGACCGTGAAATTTGCGATCCAAATCCACCCTGAAAATTTCAAGTTCCTAGGCCTTTCCGTTCAAAAGTTAGAATTTTCTATGGTTTCTATGGTTCTGGTCATGCGATCTAGACAAAATATTGCTTCAATATATCATTCTCGATTAAAATACAAAATTTCATCTCGATCGAATCCGTAGTTTCGAATTTATCGAGAAAACAAAATTTCAAACGACCGTATTTACGGAACCCCTTGTATAATGTTGCTCATAGATGAACGTGATCACGACATTCAAGATCCACACCTATCCTGAAAATTTCAAGTCCCTAGGCGTTTCCGTTCAAAAGTTACAATTTTCTATGGTTTCTATGGTTCTGGTCATGCGATCTGGACAAAATTTCACATGTAGCTTGAACACCTCATTTTCCATTCAAGTGCAAAATTTCATCTCGATCAAATCTGTAGTTTTTAAGTAATCAGGGAAACAAAACTTTGAACGGCCATATTTACGGAACCCCTGGTGGAATTTGGCCCATTAACAAACTTAACCGAGGCATTTGGGATCTGAACCTACACTGAAAATTTCAAGTCTCTAGGTTGATCCGTTCGAGAGTTATCGTGCTGACGGACGGCCGGACGGACGGACGGACAGACTCGAATTTTCCGACGGATTCGTCATCAGTGAGTCGAACATAGTCGATTGAGACCATTTTCGGCTCAAAATTCGAAAAATACAGACATCGTGACGAAATGATATAGCCCTCGTGTAAGTAGTACGAGCGCTCAAAAACAAGAATAAGTTCTTGCTTGCTTCCCATTTTCATGAGACTAGAAATGAAACAAAAAAAAAATTTGTTCCATCAACTTCTAAGAAAACTGTTGGTCAAAAATGTTACAGCTTTCTTGCCCCTAGAGTATTCAATTACCTTCCCCAGCACCTGAAAATTATAGTTAGTTATAATTTGTTCAAATCAAAGCTTAAGCAGTTTATTTTGATGGAAGGCAGAAGAAAAATACACCATATAAAAGAGAATAAACTGAACGTATGAGTAGCACTTGAAATTTCATATTTGACTTTCTGCTTATGTTTATTGATCGCGTCTTTGTTGGTATTGAAAATGAATATAGAACTTGATGTTCATACTCTAAGTGAGATCCGTACTCGAAACAAATTGTTTGGCAGACAGCCTCCAGGCTTTCTTAAATTTTGTACTGATGGGCATACACTTACTGTTGGTTGAGCCCATGATGTGCTGCACCAAACTTGTTGCCGATTGTTAAATAATGTTCCGCACAGTTCCCAAGAGTCCAACGTAGACAGCCCCTTGGCTTTGCGATTTTGGGAATTTGTGCTGATCATTCTTGATATGTTTTAAAGTAATATTGTGATGATTGTAAACACTTATCTTAATTGTATACAATATCTGCAGACAGCCTTTAGGCTTTGCAGTTTCCTTTTGTTTATTTCTCCGATTATTTGTGTAATTGTTTTTCTGTATGTACAAATAAACATTATTATTATTATTATTATTATTGTAAAAGACAATTGAATCCAAGCAGTGAATGCTAAATTCGGAGCATCCTAGTTGAGCGCGTTTGATACGTCACGGTGAAAGTTGTGATGTTTACTTTTCAGACTGATTAGACTGGCTGAAAATTATAAATTAATAAATGAATAAATAACCCCTCAATTTTAGAATCTGAAATTACTTCCAATTTTTGTGCGCTCTTCTTAGATCAAGGTTATCCCATTTCATAAAAGAGGTATTTTTATGCAAAACCCAGTGGTTTATAGTATTTTTGAATCATCATTGAATATGTAGTTTATTGATGAATTGTAAATTCGACATTGAGTGCATTGAGAATGAATCGATTGCAGATTCATTTACGCAATGGCACTCAGAAAGCCTAGGTTTGAATAGTTATGTCATTTCAATAAAAGTAACGTGATACGTATTAATACAATGATATTTTTTGAAATCTAAAAAATGGAATTTCGTAATACTCGGTTGGGTAATTGAATTACAGTTTTAATGGAGAATGTTATTTTATATCATTACAAATATGAATTAAATGATTTATTTTTTTTATATTATATTCTATATCCTGTCAATGATAATACCAGTCGCTTCTGCCAAGAAGTCACTGAGACAGCTGAACACCTGTTATGCAATTGTGATGCAGCCTTAAGGAAAATACTGCAGATATTGGTATAATACACGAAAAAACTCAACCTGAATATTATTTCAATGAAATATAGGACCGGTTCTATTCTCAGACAAAATTTCTCATATGTGATCATGCGCAGTGTCCAATTGCGCGATACAGAAAAGTTTCTATAGAGAAATTGTACCAATACAAGCTCAAACCAAAACAGGTAATTGGCGTAGCACCTAGGAAGGTAGTGAAGTTCATATTGACATTGCTACTTGACTGGTAAACTGCGCGGGGTTGCACAATAGATCTTCAAGTCAAGGTGTTTGCGAGGTTTAGCTTAGCCTTATCTCCCCTCCTCTTATCTAATCTAATGATAATGATGAGGGATGGTTATCATCCTGAAATTGTTATATTTCATTTTGAAGTCACTGATTTGCGCTATACAATGTATTTTGTAAGGGAGCACCAATGAATTTTCTATCATGCGGATTCAATTCCAGCTAAACGCGACAAAACCGTGAAAGTTTCCGACTTGAGAGACAATACAAATTTTGGCGATTCTGATCCTGAATAATATTAAATAATCACAAGGTTTTCGATTTACTTTTCACGCTCTTGTTCTACGCAACAAGATAACATTATCAGCTTGAAATATCTGTAATTTTCGAATTGACCCGAAAATGGTCACGAGTAGGTTGGACTCACTGATGAAGAATCTGTGGTCAAAGTCGATTATGTCCGTCCCTCCAGCCGTCCGCCTGTGTTTGCTTTTACTTTCGAAGAAAAAAAGACCTAGAGTCTGAAAATTTCAGAGTAGCTCTGCATCCTCAATACCTCGGTTGAGTTAGTTAAGGGAAGAATCCGCCTGATGATTTCAGAGTTTAGCAATATGGAATTATGTTTTTTCGATTACTCTGAAAATACCATTCCGATACTTGTTTACTGCTTGTGGATTACCGACACCAAATATTTTGTGAAAATTCTTCATGATCGAGTAAGTTTTTTTTTTCAAAAATTTCATATTTCCAGAACCATTTACCATATTTCAATGAAATTCCGCATAAACCTTCGAGCCATTATTTTTTGACTAATTCTCAAATTTCAATTCGATTGGATACATATACTTCGAAATATTGGGGAAATGAAATTTTCCGCTGTATTACCGCGCTTGCTAGAACCGTGAACATGTTTTTCACGGCAACCCTATTGGTATCACGAGAAATTTATTTTATTCGATAAATTATCATTTTCTTTTGGAAGCAGATGGGTGAAGGTCGACCTTACTCAGGTTCCTGTAGGTACCTACTATATTACCTGGTTCTTCATTTTCAATCGCTAAATCCACGATTCCACGATCATTCTGGATCGAGTACACTGGATCTTATCCTATCATTCGTCACTTGTGAAATGAAGCTGCATTTTTTCGCTCTTCGCGGTCTAGATGATATGAACAAGACATAGTTAATAGTTAGTAAGGGGGTTATGTTCCACTGCGACCTCAAGGTCTATTGTGCCCCCCATCAGAGCCGTATTCGCAACTGCGCTACCTACAGCTCGCCCTCCAGCTCCAGAGCTCCAATGAACTCCAGTATCTGAGAGGGCTTCAAGGAGGTTAGATCCTCATTCCTCCTGTAATTCTCTTGTCCAAGACATTCTTTGCGCTGGTTTGCAATGACGAGGCATTCTGTAACCAGGTGAACAGGAGTCTCCTCCTGTTAAGCTCATACTATGGTTTCAGGAGGTACAACATAATACCCAAGCCAGTTGGATACACGCTGAAAAAGAAAGTGTTGAGAATAAAACACAGATGCCAAATGTGACCATCACAAGGGGGGACATATCCGAAACTGTTAAACGCCTTAAAAACTGGACTGCCCCTGGAATTGATGGAATCTGCAATTATTGGTGAAAGGCAATGACAACAGCTCATAGCCGATTGGCACTACATATACAGAAATTCATTCAAAATCCTGAAAAAGTACCGGGGTATTTTACAATGGGAATAACCCGCATGCTACCCAATAAGGGTCTAACTCAACCACAAAATTACAGACCTATAACATGCCTACCATCTGCGTACAAAATCCTCACCTCCGTGATCGGGTTCAAGGTGAGCACTCATATCCGTAATAACAGGATTCTGGCATGGGAGCAGAATGGCTGCAAGAAGAAAGCCAGAGGTTGTAAAGAGCAGCTGGTTATTGATTATATCGTTACGAAACAGGCCAGGAGGAGACTAAAAAATATTTCAATGTGCTGGATAGACTACCAAAAAGCTTATGACTCCGTGCCGCACTCTTGGCTTGTTGAGATCCTTCACATATATAAAATCAGTCCAGAAATAATTCACCTCTGGGAACATCTCATGAGTACCTGGCCCACCACCCTGTCAGTAAAAGGAACCACAAAGTCATATCGAACGAAAGAGATAACTATAAAACTAGGCATTTTTCAAGGAGATAACTGGAGCACGATGTGGTTCTGTCTTGCAGTGAACCCACTGAGCAACATACTCAACCGAAGCAATTATGGTTATAGATTAGACGATCATGCCAAGCTCACCCACCTGTTTTACATAGACGACTTGAAGCTCTACGCTAGAGGAACTGCTCACTTGCAGGGTCAACTTGAACTGGTGAGAAATTTCAGCGCAGATATAAAAATCAAATTCGGCCTCGATAAGTGCTCAGTTGTGCACGTAAAAAGAGGAAAAATGACGGAAGAAGGTGATGTGACGCTGGTGGATGGTACGAGGATACGTGGTCTGGGCCTAGAGAGTGCCTACAAATACCTGGGGATTCAACAGTCTTTTGAGATCAGACAGAAGCGCAGCATGGATATGGCTGAGGAGGAGTTTAAACGCCGGGTCAACAAGGTTCTGAAAACGGAGCTCAATGCTAAAAACAAGATCACTGCTGTTAACATGTGGGCAATACCGGTCCTAACATACACTTCCGGAATACTTACCTGGTCGGTCACGGAGCTGAGGCGATTGGATCAATGGGTTCGCGTTAGTTTCACAAGGCATGGCATATTACATCCCAATTCAGCAATCGAACGGCTGTATCTTCCCCGATCGGAGGGAGGCTGCGGACTGTCTAGCCTGGAAGCTACAACAGAAAAAGAAATAAAATCGCTGAACAACTACTTCCTATCTAGTAACTTACCGCTCCACCAAAGAATGGTGTTCTGGGATAGAAAATACAATAATTTAGCCAGTTCAAAACCTGAAACAGAGGTGAATCATCCTGATAACATGAGAGAAAGATGGCGAAGCAAAGTGCTTCACGGGAGATATCACGCTAGCATGAATCAGCCAGAAGTAGATAAAATAAAGTCTCATACTTACCTCGTTGCTGGTTACCTTTACGCGAGCACTGAAGGAACGCTGCTCGCCATTCAGGATCAAGTTGTTCCGACCAGGAATTACTCGAAATACATCATGAAGCAACAAGTCGAAAACACGAAATGTAGAATCTGCAATGAAACGGAAGAAACAGTACAGCATCTCTCAGGAAGCTGTACACCACTTGCATCCACCAAGTACTTGGGAAGACATAACAATATGGGCAAGGTGGTCCATCAGATGCTCGGATTGCGATGGGAAGTAATTAAGAACTTCACTCCACATTACAAATATACACCAGCATCGGTTACAGAAAATGAACAGGCCAAGATATTCTGGGATTTTCCCTTTGTAACGGATACACCTCTGGAGCATAACCGTCCAGATCTGGTACTATGGATGAAACGGGAGAAGACGGCTGTTGTAATAGATTTTACAGTGCCACTTGACCATAACATCGCACAAGCTTACAACAACAAAATCATGAAGTACTCGGAATTGGCAAGACAACTAAAAACATTGTGGAAACTTGAGAAGCAGGTGAGGATATTTCCGCTGGACATCAGCATTAATGGACTAGTACACATCAATATCACGAAACACTCAGCCGAGCTCCAATTACCAGACAATACACTATTATGGATGCAGAAGGCTGTAGTGTTGGGATCGGTGGCCATCATCCGACAAATAGTCTTTCCGCAGTGAAAACTCCGTTAGTCCTTGGCTGATACAGCCCGGGCCATCGTTGATGAAGTAACTACTTAGAAGTGTGAAGAAAAAAGATATATATAATATACATAAAGGTTATTGACTTAGATTGAATAAACTTTTTTAAAGTTTGTATACTCGGCCATAATTAACCATCATCATCATCCATAATCGTCATCAACATCTGAATTTTGCATGTAGATGCGGTCGTTTTTCAAGGTGCTAGAAATATATACAAACGTGTTTAAAAAGAATAATAAGAATATAAGAACAACTTGCATCTGAGACTATTAAATTGGAAAAAATAGCATTATACGTACTTCGCCTTCATTTTATAAAATTAACAGCATGTCATAGTTATGACCAACAATGTAATTGAAAATTTTGTATCTAAGGATGACAATTGGAACAAAGAACGCAGAAAATTTGCTCAAGTGACATCGATGTACGAGGTGGAACCTATTGTTTTTGATTTCAAGTTGCAAGTTGTTCTGAGAAGTAACGTTATGTTTCATTATTGTCATTTTCATTCGATTTGTTTATATTTTTAATATTATGAGGTTAGATTGTGCTTTCACTCCTGCGGATAGGTGTTATAATGTTTCCTTGACGGAATTCCGAATCGAATAGAGATTCTCCGCATCGAATCGAAATGTGTAAGTCGCACGCAATGACGCAATATAACACTGCAATAATTTGGGTACAGTTTTGATTACTTTTCCGGTGGAGGAAGAGTGATTTCTTATCATGCCGCAACAACTCTACCTGGCGTCTTTATTTTCTCCATAGCAAACTAACTTCCATCTCTACTTCAGCGAGCGTATCCTGTCAGGCTTTCTACTTCATTTCGTTCGAATCAGTAGATTCGGATTAATCAGAACAAAATTTCGAACGGACATATTGACGAAACCCCTGGTCGAATCTGGCGGCATTCGAGATTCGTACCTACTCAAAAAATTTCAAGTTTTTAGGTCGTTCCGTTCGAGAGTTATCGTGCTTACGGAGGGACGGCCGGACGGACAGACTTGAATTTCTCGACGAATTCATCATCAGTGAGTCGTACCTTGTCGATTCAGACCATTTTCGGAATTTCGAAAAATACAGACATCGTGACGAAATGATATAGCCCTCGTGTAACTAGAACGAGCGCTCAAAAAGCCTCGTTTGCTTAGGTACTAGTTTCTAGTGACGTTGACGGGCGATATGCCAAACGGAAAAATGGACGGTGAAATTTAAATTCGGATAACCGGTTGGTTCAAATCCGAATGTTTAAACTCTTCGATTGCAGTCGGAATCGTCTAGAACTGTTGAAAGGGAGAGGAACGGGCTATAGGAATTCATTTGGGGCGGTTTAATGAACTCATCGAAAAGTTGTTTCGCACCCTCGTCGGGGGGATGACGCTGCTCCGCTCTGCTTATTTCCGGCACCGGCGGCGTCGGCAGCTTTCGCGATATTAATTTTAAATTAGTGCCGGGAAACGCCCCCGTTCTGCCGTCATCCCCATCCAGATTATCTTATCTAATGTGTGTATCTGCTGCCTGCCTGCGAAGTTATGCGCGCCACCAGGAAATGACTTCGCCCGTTAACAGCGAATCAATTACTACCGCCTCTCCGGAATCGATTAGCCGACGGGGATGCGGCGCTGCTCGGGATCGCTCTGAGCTATGTGTGCTATAGACAGGATTACGAAACCACCACTTTCTTAAAAATTGCACCCTGGTTAGAAGCTCATAAAAGACATTTGAAACTACAAAATAATCGAAAAATGCTCATCGTTTGCTACAATTATTTCGGAGCAAATCAAAGGTTCTGCGAGAAATGGTAATGGTCAGTTCATTTATTGAATTTTCTTGTATCCTACTAGACGTAATAAGAGGATTACTCGTCAGCAAATGAAACTTGTCATCGTGAAGAAACACTGATGATGAAGAACAAAACGACTGAAATTTTGTCTAGTACCTATCCGATCAATGACATTGGCTTTTCCCTAATCTCAATTTTACTCATAATATTTCCATCTTCCATCATAATATGGAATACCTATTTGATACTTGAAGGGTTTTTCAACAACAAGAACTTCTTGTTTCTGAAAACAAAATAAAACAAAAAAAAAAAGAATTCAGAAGAGGAAGAAGGAATAGACTCTGGTAATTATAAATGATATCGGACAATTGTCCTCCTCGACCACGCTTGCTGATGTCGATTCTTTATACAAAATTTTTGTCTATGGCTGGTCTATTTCGTTAATCACGTCACGTATTTTGAGTTTTAAGGCTGCAATCGATTCGATCAGTTCAGTATAGACTCTGTATTTGACAAAGCCCCACAAAAAATAATCCAACGGTATTACATGATCGGACCGGCCACTTACCAGCTGACTTTCGTGAAATAACGATACGATCGGGGAATTTGGTTAGCAAGAAATTCATCGTTTCGGCGGATCTGTAACTTGTGGCACAGTCCTGTTGAAACCACATATTAGTGATACCTATTCATAATATTTATATCATCAATAATAGGCCAAAATTGAGTTGTTAACATCTCATAGCGTACATAGCGTAATCCATTGACCGAAAATATCACAAACTTCACGAAATCTACCCTGATTCTTTGAATTCTAGGGGGAATGGAAAACTTAGAATTCTCCACGAGATGAAATATATATACATATACATATTCCGTTCTAGTTGAAATATTTTCTCGTTCTACTTTATCTCAAGTTGTTTCTGTTTTATGAAATGTGTTTCCATTTGGAAATTATTCGGAATTATAATTTGAAAGATCATCCTCATACTATACTGTGTGGCCTGCATGATATTTCTGTAATATACTAACTCCCTGAGAAACCTTTCAATATATTTCGTGAATGATTTATGTCGAATCTTTGAAGGACTAGGTATCTTTAGTGTGGTGGTAAGAGCATTCAACTCGAGCCCTAGAGGTCCCGAGTTTGAATCTTTCGGTATGGAAAGAAATAGTTCGAACTATTCATTTACTATGAGATGAACAATTAACAGTGCTGTGTCTTAGATGGCATCAGGAGACACTAAGAAAACCTAAACGGAACATTACCGAATCTTCTTACTCGCACAAGCTTTTGATAAGCTTCCGAGGGGTCTCACGGAGGCCTAGGATAGCCGTTATAAAAACTTTGAAAAGACAAACATTGAAACATAAAACAGGATACGAAATTCATTTCTAGCTTGAACAGCCGATACAAATTATCCCTCGATTTCAATAGGCATTTTCCCGTTTTCAATAAAAATTTAATGAAAATTCAAATAAAATTCCGTATGCAGAAATGTGTCAAATTTATAATGTATTCGATGAATTTTGCCGTTTGCGATGTTCATCATGCATAATCAACCTGCACCTTGCACAATCGATTCGAGTTTCACGTTCAGTTTTGCCTGACGTCATACTCAAGTACCTACAATTCTTTTTTCTACAAGTGAAAGTTGGTCTATTCTCTGATGTAACCAACAAGCGTTAAAAAATAGCAACTGCCACACAAAAAGTCATCTCTTCAATTCTTTCTTCGAAAAATATATAAAAAAAAATTGTTTCCAATCATTTTCTGGGAAAAATGTATATGGGATATCTGAATTCGTGAAACACCTTTCTGAACCACGTTCCAAGTAAGCAGTTGAAGCATATGCGATTTGTTTGGGTTTTTGATAAGAAAGTAATATTTCTAGCTCATCAACTATCAGGATTAGAGCCTTTTCTTGCTATATACTGATACATTGCACTACTATTGTTACTAATTGAGGGTTTACTGAACCACGACATGTGTTTCGCTATACAATAGATTCATCAGATGGTTAAGGTAGACCTGAAAAACTTTTGCAGATATTCTTACTACTATATCAATATCAGCTGAAAAGAGTGATAACGGTTCTCTGGAATATTAACTGCACAAAGTTTCATTTAGGAAACGCCATAAATCCAAATATGTACTTCACGTTAAAATTTCATTACAGCGAAATGATCCGAATCACGAGGGACTGTTCAACTCAATTCGGTTATTCAGTAAATACGGAGAGCTTATTCCGCTGCTAATTTCGAAAATATCCAAACGATTGAATTCCTCTTCTTTCTTTTCGGTATGCCGAATTCCGTAATTAAATTAGTGAAACAATTATTTTCTGTCAATAAGTGATGCGAAGGTTGAATTTTTTTTTTCCGTTAATGAAACAGCTTCTATCTTCCTGGATTATTTTCTCGAAAGTTCTGCCTACTTCTGATATATGTATTTGCCTGAAATGTTATCGGTTCTATAAGCGATATTGGTTTCATTTTTTTCAAGAATTCAGTAATTTTTTTTTGAAATTTGGTGAAAAATTTCTTTTCAAAAGGATAAACCTTATTTATGGCTTCATTAAATCATTTTTCTAGAAGAGTGTTACCCATCAGGCTTGCTTCATATTATTTACCGCAATTTGCTGGATTATCTTTTATTCTTCATAGCAATTTGCGTACGAAAGAAAAATGAGCTGCAATTTTATGCTGATATGGATGTGATGAAGTATTATAAAGTACTGTTATGGCTCTACTGGGAAATTTAAGAAAATCCTATCCAAAACGAAGGTAAACTTTGAATATTTTAAAGCAGGATTCATATTATTTTCTCTCCGAAAAATCAATAATAACTTAAGTGGCAAAACGGTAACATGTCTTATGATCAGGATCTATAACCTATAACTCACGGCCGACGACACAAAATGGGATAACCCGGTAGTCATATTATATCTTCTCAATAATGTAAGAATGTCAATTTGAAATTGCAATTGAATGGGATAGAAATGTCCGCATCTCTTTGATACAAAGATTTCAACGTTCTTGTTGTAGCGGAAAGAAGATATTCTCAAGGAGTTATGAGATTGAAATATCGGAGGTTCGTGGAGCTCTTTTCATCAGTTTTTCAATACTTGTGCCTTGTCTTATAATGAATAGTAGCAGCATCTCACTGCGAAGCTTCTTCTAATTGACGATGAATTATGAAATTTTGAATACTAATCGGGTTCATGAGATCGTATTTCTACCTATAAAGGTTATTTTGTAAAATATTCATGGAATAAACAGAAGAACGGGAGGTAGAAATAATAAACCTTCGTGTAAAATTTGCTATAGCCTTTTGCAACGGGTTAGATATTCAAGTTTCAAAGGCAGAATGCATCTTGGGCATTCCTCCAAAATAAGCGATATCTTTCACGGGAAGAAGGAAAACATGTCGTCTACTTGGACCTATACGTCTCTCGGCGAGAGAAGTCCTTTCTTTGTCCTGCTGGTGCCGCCTACTTAGTATTCGTCTTCAGGGTAGGCAAGAGTGCCTATACCATTGAAGAGGAACCCGCCCTAGTCCCGGTCGGGGTAATTTTCAGGTCCCGCCTTCCCTCGCACTTTTCCACGCGCAGGACTCTCCCGCTTTTTTTTTCAAGCGAACGAGGAAGGAAGTAATAACCAGTAGCGCAACCTGGAGGTCGGTTCGGAAGAGAGGTGAATGGATTTCGGGTTTCCCAGCCGATGGAGGATCTTCCTTCCTATGTCGGATATTCGATTTGGAATTCGGAAACTCGCAATTTCACTCGGATGTTTGGGAAGTATCGCCGGAATTTCCACCTCCTCCGAAAACTCTTCCACGACTTGCGTGGAAATCTTTCAGTATCTATTTGTTTCCTGTCCTCCAATCAATTGGATTTCATTGATAGTTATCATAAAATAGATTTTCACTGTATTTAAAAAACCCAATTATTGTATTTTCAATTTATTCAATTTTAAAATAATGTTTGAGATATTTTTCATGAAGACGGAAGACCTTGCATAGGTAGGGTTTACATATCCTCATTTTTGATTCGAAGGGTTATTTTTGGAATTGATGAACAAACTAACGAATCAGAACGAGTGGCCTTATTATACCTATATCCCGGAGTAAACTGCATACTAGTGCATACCTATGTATTCTATCATCAAAAATTACGAAAAGCACTGCCGTGAAGGCAGGAGCTTTTGAGCGCTCGTACATGCACCTTGTAGGTAGATTCGCATTTTCCAGTTTTAGAAACCAATTGAAGGAATTTTTGACAGCTGTCAAAAAAATTCTGAAACTTAGGCGAAACTCCAGACTTCATGTCGCTGCTTCAGCTGATCAATTTTGTTTCGATAATTCGCTAGAATTTTCTACGATATCTATGGTCTTGGTGATGCGGTCTGGACAACATTTTGCACGTACTTTGAATACATTATTCCTCAGCTAGATGCATAATTTCATTCCAATCCGATCAGTAGTTCCGAAACTATCTGGAAAAAAATATTTTGAACGGCCATATTTACGGAACCCCTAGTCTCATTTTGCTTATTGATGAACGTGACCGCGATATTCGCGATCCAAACCCATCCTGAAAATTTCAAGTTCCTAGGCCTTTCCGTTCAAAAGTTACAATTTTCTATGGTTTCTATGGTTCTGGTCATGCGATCTGGACAAAATATTGCTTCAATATATCATTCTCGATTAAAATACAAAATTTCATCTCGATCGAATCCGAAGTTTCGAATTTATCGAGAAAACAAAATTTCAAACGACCGTATTTACGGAACCCCTTGTATAATGTTGCTCATAGATGAACGTGATCACGACATTCGAGATCCACACCTATCCTGAAAATTTCAAGTCCCTAGGCATTTCCGTTCAAAAGTTACAATTTTCTATGGTTCTGGTCATGCGATCTGGACAAAATTTCGCATGTAGCTGAAACACCTCATTTTCCATCTGATTGCAAAATTTCACCTCGATCGAATCTGTAGTTTTCAAGTAATCAGGGAAACAACACTTTGAACGGCCATATTTACGGAACCCCTGGTGGAATTTGGCCCATTAACGAACTTAACCGAGGCATTCGGGATCTGAACCTACACTGAAAATTTCAAGTCTCTAGGTTGATCCGTTCGAGAGTTATCGTGCTGACGGACGGACGGACAGACTCGAATTTTCCGACGGATTCGTCATCAGTGAGTCGAACATAGTCGATTGAGACCATTTTCGGCTCAAAATTCGAAAAATACAGACATCGTGACGAAATGATATAGCCCTCGTGTAAGTAGTACGAGCGCTCAAAAATTTGAGAAGCTTTTGCGCGCTTTTTCGAATAAATAGCCAGACCGGTCATCTATACAGATATACAGTACTGGACCCGCTTCAAGTTTCAGCAAACTCACCCCCCATTGCCTGTTACTCAAATCAAACCGTGATCAAACCGTATTTTAATCGACACAACATCCAACTTAGACAACGTCGAATCAATTTGGGTTTCTGAAATTTTGTTAAATGAAAAATTAACTAATCTATGATCATTTTGATTAGAAATGAGGTGACATTGTAGCGAGACTATCGAAACAAAGATAATGAAACGGGCCACAGATTCTGTGAACCAAACCGGTTGCCAGTGTGTCAAATAATGTCATTTCATAAAATAGACAGTTCGAGATGAAAAATCAGACTTAAATGGAAAATATAAAATGTCATTATACTTATAACAATGAATGAGAAGTTGTCATAGGTACTGATAATGAACAATGATGTTGTAAACTTCCAAAGATGGAATTACCGAATAACATATTCATAAAGTTACAATTCCTTGCTTCTGTCACCAAATCTTCAATTAAGGGAAATGGTTGGGCTTGAGCAACTACAATTTTGTTCCTGAAGTCTATACAAAGTCATGTCTTTTTATTGTCTTCTCTCTTAAATGCAGGTGTAACAGGTGCAGCGAATGGACTATAGGATTTCTCAATAAGATTTTTGTCTAATAGTTTTGATATTTGTTTTTCTATCTCTTTCCTATCATCCATGGAATACCTGTAAGGCCTTTTACTACAATATTTGTCTGTTTTAACCCTTTGAAGCCGACATTATTGTTTTCTTCAAATACACTTTATCGTTCCAATTTAATTGTTGCTTATGATATAAAAAACACATAAAAACTGTACAAAAAAATTTTGAATGCTTTGTTTTCGCAAAATTCAACGAAAAAATGTGGTTCCATATCAGGACCACAAGGCAATTGAGCACAAAACTTGAAAAAATCAAATTGAAAAAAATTTATATTTTCGGTGAAATTTAAGGAAAAAGTTAGACTTTTTGGTCGAACAAAGCCCGACATTAGAAATGGAGTGAGTAGTGCCACCTTTTTCGGTGGGGCACCGAACGTGGACTACAATGTGCGCATCTGACTTTTGTACCATGAATAGGCACATGGGCTCAACAAGTTTCTCTAAGGGGTCAATATTTTCCAAATGGGACCTTACATTATAATTCATGATACTGAACAAGCATAAAACTCGCCTCAAAATAATTTGCAAAGATCACAAGCGGGCAAAATAATGTTGTCAAAGGGTTGGTTTACACAGGTAACGCTTGACCTTGCTACCTTTTCAAACGTATGTCACACTTACGGCGCTTCGAACAAACTAAAATTTCATTAGCGACGACAGTGGTTTTTAATAACGTATAAACATATGTGGTTCCAACTAGCGCTTACTAGGCAAGCAGGAAAAATTCTTAGATTTGTGGTACTCTGACGGGACCACCTGACTTCAAAGGGATAAGGTCTATTCTCGCTTCATACTCCTTGACAGTACCAATATCGTATTTATACCTTGCAAAAATTGATTTGTATTTAGTGATAAGTTTATTTATTCCTGATTTTTGATGTTGATCTAGATGATCTATTCCTATTTCAAAATTTTTTTCTTTTAAATGTTAATCAAAGTTTATTTCATATTCCTTTAAGGCGTTATATTCTGGTTTTTCATCTTTCTCTGTTGAATTTTTTATTATACCCTCGGTTTTTTTATTATTACAGACTTTCAATTTTTTCTCAATATTATTATTATTTTCAGAAGGCTCTTCACCTTCACCTATATTTTGTGAAGATAAAAGATTTCTCTGAGATATCATTAGGTTTTCATCTTGAATAAATTTGAATAGTTTTATCATATCTAATCCTATCAAAAAATCATATTGAAAGTTTTTTTTTCATCTATTATGTGGACATCAACATTCTTTTCAATCTCCAAGATTTTTATTTTCGAAGTTGTTAAACCATTTGTTTTTGTCACACTATTGATTGTTATTAGATTATCCTGGTTCGGAATATTCTTTTCATTGTTTTTTAATTTCAATAATTTTGAATTTATTAAAGAAACATCAGATCCTTGGCTGGAAGACTGCGGTCGATAGCCATCTGGTTGCAAGATCAATAAAGTTGATTTCTCTCTCTCTCATTAGATCCAATCTTTGGCATCTTGAAGTTTCCCTCTGTTTATTCTGTCAGCAATGTAATCTGGTAAGCCAGCTGCAATTATATCAATCAAAGTTCCTTGGTTATTGCACTTCTTAATTCGAGCATAAGTTTTTCTTTTTTTATCGCATACTCCAAAAAAGATCCTGTTCGATATCTGAAAGATAAACAAATCTGGTGTCTGTCCAACCCTTGTTGGCATAGAATAGAATAGAAAATAATAGAATAATCTTTATTTCCCAAATTATTGACAAATCAATGGAGAGGAAAACAGGTCGAAATTTTAACACATAATGAACACAACAAGAAATATGTGGTGCAAAAGTTTTCTTTTCATTTATCCCAGTCAGAGTTCAATGTGTATTTTATCATCATAGCACTTTACCAATCTGTGCATGATTTTTCCAGGAAAAATTTCAAAATCTCAATTTTTTCTTCATCTCTACTGATTTCTAATCTTTCACACTCTTTTTCAAAGACTTTCGTCCACTCATGAGCATTACCTTTTCCGCTGAATTTTTTCAATCACAAATTTATCTGCAAGTTTCCTGAGACTTAGCCTTTAATTTTATTTCTGATTTCCTAGAATCATTTCAAATGCTTTTACCATCTGGTCTGTTATTGTGCTTCCTGACGTACTTGCATTAATGTTACTTTCACTCTGAATTTCTTCTGGGTATTCTCTATTCTCCACTAATTACTACATCATCAGCATCCCAGTATCTCTTTCTCATTTCTTTGGTTATTTTAATGCTCACTTTGCTTGATTGGTACTTTTTTCCGAAGTCTTCTTCATGTTTCCATAAACTATAGATCCTATGGTACTTGAATGCAATGAAGCGGGTTGAAATTCTATTGGTACTTCATTACTCCTTCCATCTTCAGTGGTAATTGAAGTTATACAAAGTACATTCGTTTTCCCATCTTCAGATCCTTTTAAATGAAATTTTAACGAATCCATGTTTGTGAGAACAATTTTCGTTTTATAAGATTAATCTTTCTATTCTTCTTTTGGAATCAAGTGAATAAAGTCAACTCCAATGTGTTGCTCTATAAATAAAGTATTCATTGTATTAATACAATGATATTCACAACTATTTACAAATTCCCTTCCCTATAAATAAAGAAACGACATTTAAAGTATTTTCATGAATTCGCCAATTCCCATCTATCTAATATTATCTAATATGAAATGTGAACCCACTCATCGAACACATTTCACCTATATTCGGCACCTTATCAGTCGGTCTACATTTACCGGTCATGTGATATTCACTGGCCGGTCATTCACTGCTCGAGTTTTTTTTTCTGTGAACCGAAAGAGACCGGTGTTCATTGTCAGTATGACCCATCGGCGGATTTCGCCCATTACCGAATCATTCAGACCTCGAACTTAGCCTTTAAATTTTAAAACTATAGCCTCTTCTTCCAAGAGTTATCTTGCTTACGGCTGGACGGCCGTGAATCAATGTGGAATGTATTATTCGTAAAAAAAAACATTATTTAGACAAAGATTCGTATGGCAAACTAACCAATTCAATACAATGAATCAAGAATTTTTTTATGTATTAATTATGATCGAGTATTATGCTAAAAAATTACGAAAAGCACTGACGTGAAGTCTGGAGCTTTTGAGCGCTCGTACATCCACCTTGTAGGTAGATTCGCATTTTCCAGTTTTAGAAATCAATTGAAGGAATTTTCGAAAGCTGTCAAAAAAATTCTGAAACTTAGGCGAAACTCCAGACTTCATGTCAATGCTTTAGCTGACCAATTTTTTTTCGATAATTCGCTTGAATTTTCTACGGTATCTATGGTCTTGGTGATGCGATCTGGACAAAATTTCGCACGTATGTAGTTTGAATACGCTTTCCTCAGCTAGGTGCATAATTTCATTCCAATCCAATCGGTAACTATCAGGAAAAAAATATTCTGAACTGCCATATTTACGGAACCCCTAGTCTAATTTTGCTCATTGATGAATGTGACCGCGATATTCGCGATCCGAACCCACCCTGAAAATTTCAAGATCCTATGCCTTTCCGTTCAAAAGTTACAATTTTCTACAGTTCTGGTCATGCGATCTGGACAAAATATTGCTTTAATATATCATTCTCGATTAAAATACAAAATTTCATCTCGATCGAATCCGTAGTTTAGAAATTATCGAGAAAACGAAATTTAAAACGACCGAATTTACGGAACCCCTAGTATAATTCGGCTCATCGAAAAACGTGAACGCGACATTTAAGATCCACACCTATCCTGAAAATTTCAAGTCCCAAGGCCTTTCTGTTCGAAATTTATGATTTTCTATGGTTTCTATGGTTCTGGTCATGTGATCTGGAGAAATGTAGCTTGAACATATCATTCTCCATTAGTATACGAAATTTTGTCACGATCGAATCTGTAATTTTGAAATTATCAAGAAAAGTAAATTTAAAACGACCATATTTACGGAACCCCTAGTATAATTTTGCTCATAGATGAACGTGATCACGACATTCGAGATCTACAACTATCCTGAAAATTTCAAGTCACTAGGCGTTTCCGTTCAAAAGTTACAATTTTCTATGGTTCTGATGATGCGATCTGGACAAAATTTCACATGTAGCTTGAACACCTCATTCTCCATTTGAGTGCAAAATTCCATCTCGATCAAATCTGTTGTTTTCAAGTAATCAGGAAAACAAAACTTTGAACGGCCATATTTACGGAACCCCTAGTGGAATTTGGCCCATTAACGAACTTAACTGAGGCATTCGGGAACTGAACCCAAAATTTCAAGTTTCTAGGACATTCCGTTCGAGAGTAATCGTGCTTACGGACGGCCGGATGGACAGACTCGAATTTTCCGACGGATTCGTCATGAGGGAGTCGAACATAGTCGATTGAGACCATTTTCAGCTCAAAATTCGAAAAATACAGACATCGTGACGAAATGATATAGCCCTCGTGTAGGTAGTACGAGCGCTCAAAAAGGTACGGAAAATTGATGAGAAAATTTTCCTACACATAATCTGTTCTATGAGAAACGCATATTTCGGTTAATTACATCAGCGAAAATTCTATGGTGCGTATTCACTGGGACGAAGTCATGTTACATCGATTGTAATGTATGTTCGAAAAGTATCTCACCTGAAGAAGCCATGGTAATGGCGAAACACGTGTAGTGGTTTTGTAGAAATCTCTCACTCCGTTCGGCGGGTATTTGAAAGCGAGCCATGAAAAGTCACTTCTCCTCCGAATGGAATATGTTATTTTTTCTCAAACGCTTTGAAATTCGTTAAAGACTGGAGATTAGATTTATATTTACGATCGTTCTAATTGAGTGATCAATAGAAAGTTTGCCTAGTTACGGTTGTCTCGCAAAATTAATTTTTATAGTTAATTACATTATTCCCTACGGTGTAAGGAAATGTAATTCATCGTTGACAATTTTCGATGATCCTGTCAGTCGAAATATGACGTTGTTTCTGTACGTTTGAAAAAAAATTTAGAGAAGCACTGCCGTGAAGTCAGGACTCTTTTGAGAGCTCGTTCATCCACCTCGTAGGTAGATTCGGATTCTCCAATTTTAGAAACCAATTGGAAAGATTTTTACAGCTGTCAAAGAAAATTTCAAACTAAGGTGAAAATCCAGACTTCAAGTCAGTGCTTTAGGTTCGACGTAGTTTGAATATACTATTCTTCATCTATGTGGGAAATTTCATTCCAATCCTATAAGTAGTTTCGAAATTATCAGCAAAAAAATAGTTTGAACGGCTATATTTACGGAACCCCTAGTGTATTTTGCTCATTGATGAAAGTGACCGCAAAATTTCCTGAAAGTCCCTAGGCCTCTCCGTTCGAAAGTTATGATTTTCTATGCTTTCTTTGGTTCTGATCATGCGACTTATGAAAAATGTAGCTCGAATATATCATTCTCAATTTGAATACAAAATTTCGTCACGATCAAATCCATAGTTCCGAAATTATGAAGAAAACTGAATTTCAAACGGCCATATTTACGGAACCCCTAGTCTAATTTCGCTCTATGGTTCTATGATTCTGATCATGCGAGCTGGACAAAATTTTGCATGTAGCTTGAATACGTTATTCACCATCTAAGTACAAAATTTCACCTCGATCGAATCTGTAGTTTCGAAATAATCAGAAAAAAAAAATTCGAGCGGCCATATTCACGGAACCTCTGGGCGAATATTGCCCGATAACGAACTTAACCGCGGCATTCGAGATTTGAACCTACCCTGAAAATTTCAAGTTTCTAGGACATTCCGTTCGAGAGTTATCGTGTATACGGCCGGCCGGACGGAAAGACTCGAATTTTTTGACGGATTCGTCATCAGAGAGTCGAACATAGTCGTTTGAGACCATTTTCGGCTCAAAATTCGAAAAATACAGATACGTGACGAAATGATATAGCCCTCGTGTGAGTAGTACGAGCGCTCAAAAATATATATTATAAGGCAAGAAAGAAAAGTAACGAATTAAATATTTTTGAGCGCTCGTACTACTCACACGAGGGCTATCATTTCCTCACGATGTTTGTATTTTTCGAATTTTGAGCCCAAACGACTATGTTCGACTCACTGATGACGAATCCGTCGGAAAATTCGAGTCTGTCCGTCCGGCCGTATACAAGATAACTTGAAGGGAATCCCAAATTTCAAAACTATGGATTTGATCGTGACAAAATTCTGTATTTGAATTGAGAATGATATATTGGAGCTAAATTTTTTCAGATCTCATGATCAAAACCATAGAAACCATAGAAAATCATAACTTCCGAACGGCAAGGCCTAGGGACTTGAAATTTTCAGGATAGGTTCGGATCGCGAATTTCGCGGTTACGTTTATCAATGAGCAAAATTAGACTAGGGGTTCCGTAAATATAGCCGTTCAAACAATTTTTTTCCTGATAATTTCGAAACAACTTATTGGATTGGTATGAAATTTTGCACATAGATGAAGAATAATGTATTCAAACTACGTGGGAAATTTTGTATAGATCGCATGACCAAGACCATAGATACCATTGAAAATTCTAGTGAATTATCGAAAGAAAAATTGGTCACCTAAAGCACCGACGTGAAGTCTGGATTTTTGCCTTAGTTTGAAATATTTTATGACAGTTTTCAGAATCTTTCCAATTGATTGCTAAAACTGGAGAATGCGAATCTACCTACAAGGTGGAAGAACGAGCGCTCAAAAGCCCCCGACTTCACGGCAGTGCTTTTCGTCATCTTTTTTTATTGCAACTGAACTCAAAATTTCATTAAAAATTTATTCATGAATTATGTCTGAAATGTCCTCCATCATTCCTCATACAATTACGTGCCCTTTTTCTATTTTCTTCAGTTCTGAAATTTACTCTCAATCTTCTCCCTGCTCCATTTAATGTCTCCACAAGTTGTGCACGTGTATGAATTTCCCTTTCATATACTATTTCTTTTAAACTGCCCCACACAAATCTAACGGTGTCAGATCCGGACTTCTCGCTGGCCACGAAATAGCTCCTGCCCTACCTATCTACCCTTTAGGAAACAGTTCGTTCAAAAAGATACGAACGTTTAGCCTTATAGTGTGCGGGACACCCATCCTGATGGAAAATGATTTCGCGCCTGTAAATCAAGGGAACATCGTCCAAAAAAGTGTCCATATTTCGCACCCGTCGTAGAGTAAGGGTACAACTCAAAAATTTATGTCATGGTGAAATTTCTGCCGTTTTTCCAAAAAATTTCAAATGTTACCTTTCTTCACAAATCGTTTTTTATGTGGCAGAGAGGCCAACTAGAGTTATTCCGATCTTGCACGTACGGAAAGGGTTACTCCATGAGTTCAATACCGTTACTAACTCAAAATGGTCTTTTTTTTAATTGTCTCTTCATCTACGACGGGTGCGATTTGTTTTGAGATTTTTCCTCTGTTTGAGTTATTTGGAAGATAGTAAGGACCTATCAAAAGAAAAGCTATTAATTGCTCCCATCCAAACATTACTCACTATTGTCTATGCCGGACATTCAGAAGGCTGTTAATAAAAAATCTGCTGTAACGAAACCGGTGACTGCATTCTAACGAAAACTTTTTCAGGGAAGGAAGGAGGAATTTGGCAAGTTTTTAAATTAATTGTTTTATACATGAATTGTGAAAAGTTGCAGGCAAATTGGTATCAGAAATTGATTTTTATTTTCATATACCAACTTTAAAATCATACTTACTCTTTTTCAACATCTAATACAGGATAGTTTTGCTTTTTTCATAAGTACATATACTATCGTTTTCAGATGAAATTAATCCAAAATTATGATCAAATTTGGTCAACGTAGAAAAAAATTGACGAAAAATGAAGTGAGGTGAGAAATCTTTCAAAAATCACAACAACTCAAATACATAACTCGTAAACTGTTTTTGGTTATCAATAAATATGGCTCAAACCACAGCAAATGATTCATACTAACACGTCCTCAAAGGTTGACGTCTAATTTGAAAACATCCTGTATAAATAAGTGTTTCTTGTGTTTTTTTTTCAAATTTGTTAGTTCGCCCTATGCATTTCTTTCTTGAATATTTTTATTCATTGAATAGCAATAATATGTAACATTGAGTGTCTTTGTGATCATCGTTCGTTTGTATTTCACCAATTTCTGACATAATCTCTTCACTATTGGATGTTTGATGCCGAATACGTAATTTTTTGTTGGGGTCTTCTTATTCTTGAGAATACCTTCTATTTCAACGAATATCCAACGTAATATCTTTCATATCTCATATCGAAACAAATTGCACGATCTAACTCCTACACCCTCGTTCGAATCTAATTGGTATCGAATGAAATCGATTTTGAAACATTTACCTCCGTCACTCAGTCCAAGGCAAAATTGTATCCATCATGCATCTCTGTTGTACTTTTAGGCAACTTCCTACCCACTTATGACTGCAAACGAAAAAATATTCATAATTCCCATGAACTGCTCTAAACTCTTCTTCAATTGTTTCCTTCTTGAATTTCATAATTTCTTTCACAGGTATGGATGGATGAGAAATTAAAATGGAAACCAAAAGATTACGGTGACCTCCAGGTAGTTCGTCTAGCGGATCATGAAATATGGCAGCCAGATATCTTTCTCTATAACAGGTAAGTTATTGAAGAGATTACCTTTGGTATTGTGAGAAGCTTTATCCGAACGTTGAATACAAATTACGAAAAGCACTGCCGTGGAGTCAGGATCTTTTGAGCGCTCGTTCATCCACCTTGTAGGTAGATTCGCATTTTCCATTTTTAAAAAGAAATTCAAAAAATTTTTGACAGCTTTAAAAAAAATTTTCAAACTAAGTCGAAACTCAAGACTTCACGTCAGTGCTTTAGCTGACCAATTTTTTTTTTCGATAATTCCCTAGAATTCTCTACGGTATCTATGGTCTTGATAATGCGGAAATGGACAAAATTTCGCACGTAGTTTGAATACATTATTCTTCTGCTATGTGCAAAATTTTATTCGAGCCCAATCAGTAGTTTCGCAATTATCAGGAAAAAAATTTTGAACGGCCATATTCACGGAACCCCTAGGCTAATTTTGCTCATTGATGAACGTGACCGCGACATTCGCGATCCAAACCTACCCTGAAAATTTCAAGTCCCTAGGCGTTTCCCTTCGAAAGTTATAATTTTCTATGGTTCTGGTCATGCGATCTGGACAAAATGTAGTTTGAATATATCATTCTCCATTGAAATACAAAATTTTGTCTCGATCGAATCCGTAGTTTCGAGATTATCGGGAAAACTAAATTTCAAACGACCGTATTTACGGAACTCCTTGTATCATTCTGCTCATTAATTAACGTGAACGCGACATTTCAGATCCACACCTATCCTGAAAATTTCAAGTCCCTAGGCCTTTCCGTTCGAAAGTTGTGATTTTCTATGGTTTTTATGGTTCTGGTCATGCGATCTGGAAAAATGTAGGTTAAATATATCATTCTCCATTGATATACAAAAATTTGTTACGATCGAATCTGTATAGTTTTGAAATTATCAAGTAAACTAAATTTCAAACGACCATATTTACGGAACCCCAAGTATAATTTTGCTCATAGACAAACGTGACCACGACATTCGAGATCCTGAAAAATTCAAATCCCCAGGCGTTTCCGTCCAAAAGTTACAATTCTCTATGGTTTCTATGGTTCTGGTCATGCGATCTGAACAAAATTTCACATGTGGCTTGAACACCTCATTCTCCATTTGAGTGCAAAATTTCATCTCAATCGAATTTGTAGTTTCAAAGTCATCAGGAGAACAAAATTTTGAACGGCCATATTTACGGAACCCCCGGTGGAATTCTGCCCAATAACGAACTCAACTGCGGCATTTGAGGGTTCGAACCTACCCCAAAAATTTCAAGTTTTTAAGTCGTTCCGTTCGAGAGTTATCGTGTATACGGACGGACGGACGGACAGACTCGAATTTTCCGACGGATTCGTCATCAGTCAGTGGAACATAGTCGATTGAGACCATTTTCGGCTCAAAATTCGAAAAATACAGACATCGTGACGAAATGATAATAAAGCCCTCGTGTAAGTAGCCCGAGCGCTCAAAAAGAAATCAATTGAAGGAATTTTCGACAGCTGTCAAAAACATCCTCAAACTCAGGCGAAACTCCAGACTTCATGTCAGTGCTTCAGCTGACCAATTTTTTTTCGATAATTCTCTAGACTTTTCTACGGTATCTATGGTCTTGGTGATGCGATCTGGACAAAATTCCGCACGTAGTTTGAATACATTATTCCTCAGCTAGGTGCAAAATTTCATTCCGATCAAATCGGTAGTTTCGAAATTATCAGGAACAAAATATTTTGAACGGCCATATTTACGGAACCCCTAGTCTAATTTTGCGACATTCGTGATACAAAACTATCCTGAAAATTTCAAGTCCCTATGCCTTTCCGTTCGAAAGTTATAATTTTCTATGGTTTCTATGGTTCTCGTCATGCGATCTGGAAAAATGTCGCTTGAATATAACATTGTCCATTAGTATACAAAATTTCATTATGATCGAATCTGTAGTTTTGAAATTATCGAGAAAACTAAATTTCAAACGACCATATCTACGGAACCCCTAGTATAATTTTGCTCATAGATGAACTTGATCACGACATTCGAGATTCACACCTATCCTGAAAATTTCAAGTCCCTAGGCGCTTCCGTCCAAAAGTTACAATTTTCTATGGTTTCTATGGTTCTGGTCATGCGTTCGGGACAAAATTTTATATGTAGCTTGAACACGTCATTTTTCATTTGAGTGCAAAATTTCATCTTGGTCAAATTTTCCGTTTCCAGTAATCAGGAGAACAAAACTTCGAACGGCCATATTTACGGAACCCCTGTTGGAATTTGGGCCATTAACGAACCTAACTGAGGCATTCGGGAACTGAACCCACACTGAAAATTTCAAGTCTCTGTTGTTCCGTTCGAGATTTATCGTGCTTACGGCCGGACGGACAGACTCGAATTTTACGACGGGTTCGTCATCAGTGAGTCGAACATAGTCGATTGAGACCATTTTCGGCTCAAAATTCGAAAAATACAGACATCGTGACGAAATGATATAGCCCTCGTGTAAGTAGTACGAGCGCTCAAAAACAGACGCGTCCTATGCCAACGCTCTGAAAAATTCTCTATGATTCCGCTTGATATAATCCGCCAATTCGTGTCTGTTGTATTTCATTGTTCCAAATTAACATTTTGCAGAGCAGGAGGCAAGATATTAAAAACTTAGCTACTTAATATTCTAAACAACGCTGTAAATGAATCTTGCGAATGAATGGAACACGCTGTGATTACAAACGTCGATTTATTAGAGAAGTTATGTTCAACGTGATAAAGTTTTTTTTTATTGATGCTGCAGTTTACCTATTTCAAGAACGACTCATCGTGCTTGAATCGAACTTTCAAACATGCACGTTTTTTAAAGTCACCATAGCAACAGCAACGACTCGAGAAACGTGAAGTCTAAATGACAATTTTTCGATCAAAGATCTGACAGGAGTACTTTGTTACGCCAAATAAAATATTACCAAATGCAAAACCTTTATTCAAACATTATTAAACAATTTCAATTTTATAAGTGGATGGAAATTGCAGTCGGTATTGTTTGAGATATTAATATTCCGATTTTTCAAATAGGCGGAAAATACTGTTGACATTCTCACAACTCAGTGAGGTTCAACTTCCATCAATGGCACTCCCAATAATGCTTGGAACATTCTTCTTATTGCTAATGCTCTCTTCAACGTAACCAGTCGCCACAGCTGACGATTTCCATCCTACTTGTCTTTGGATTTGATCTATTGTCATGCCATTATTTGCCATAATGGTAGCGGACGTCATTTGATGAAATTGTCATAATCTTCTCATACGCAACATTAGATTTTTGCGTCATTAACCGCTATTCTGCTTTGCTTTTCAGAAAATCAATATTGGAATTAATTTTCAAGCACTGCGGTGACGACAATTCATTTTTGATGACGAATCGCAAACTAAGTTCTGTTTTTCTCATTACCATGACAACGAAAGGTATACTGATCAAGAACTCAACCATTTCACATTCTTAATTCTATTTTATGTAGTAATAATGCGAGTATTCATTATTTCAAAGCGCTCCAATAAAAAAAATAGCGTAAAGTATTCGTGGATAACTGGTCTTTAAAACACTTGCTCCACTTATACTTTTATATACTATACACCCAAAAATATATAATTGTCTTATGTTCATTTTCTTGCAATCACCGAACAATAATTCAGTACTATACGTTCTATAAACCCTCATGATAATCTTCAAAATATAACTATGAATAATCCGCATACCCTCCAGAGCATTATAGTATAAACCTCTCCATATAACCATCCCAAATTATCAAGAAAACTAAATTCCAAACGAACATATTTACGGAATCTATGATTATGGTCATGCGATCTAGATAAAATTTTGCAAGTAGCTTGAACACCTCATTCTCCATCTAATAGCAAAATTTCATTCTGTACGAATCAGTGGTTTCGAAGTAATCATTTGGGAACTGAAAGTCCCTAGGTCATTTCGTTCGAAAGTTATCTCGTATACGGACGGCCGGCAGACAGACTCAAATTTTTCGACGGATTCGTCATAATCAGTGAGTCGAACCTTGTCGATTAAGACCATTTACGGCTCAAAATTCGAAAAATATAGACATTTTGACGGAATGATAGAGCCCCCATGTAACTAGAATGAGCGCTCAAAAATAGGCCAATACGAGACCTCAAATACTCTATATGCGCTTCCTATCCCATATGTTGGTCGAAGAGAACTCCTAAATACTTAATATTCGAAACCCTTCCAATTGTTGGACAGGTGCAGTTAGAATCATTTCAGTCAGCTTCATGTACAATTAACAATGAATAATTTCGACGATGTGTCGAAAGACGATTAAATTAATTCCGAGAGAATCGCCAATGTGCTAACTAAGGAAACCACCCTAAGTGCACTTATTAGTTTATTCCACAACTTCTTATAATCTTTGATTATTCCAATAAACTTCTAACTATATATAACAACAAACGATCTGTTCCGTTTCCGTAGCGATACCTCGACCGTGCTGCCACCCATATCTGATCAGATGTTGTAACTCCAGTTCTTCTTCTTACTGATCGATCCGTTTCCACAATCCCTCCATTTATTTCAGCCTCAGAGGTTGTATCTTCCTGGTGTCTTCACCAAGGTCTTCATTGGGTCATTCGATGGGTTGTGATGGTGAGAGTGCAGTTGGGTGGGTTTCGGTCTCTGGAATTAAATCTGAATTTTTGGCAGTCTCTAGCTCTGTATCTGGGAGTTTCTTAACGTGGCTTATATGTCGATTCAGCATTCGTTAACCGTTAATTCATTTCCTTCTCATCTTAGTACAGTATACTCTTCATTTTTGAAACTTGTTGTTAATTTATGAGGTATTTTCATATTTTTAATCAAAACCTAAGCTCCTTGGTTAATTTCTGTTTCTTTTGCGGCTCTTGATCTATCTTCTCTTTCCTTTCCTTTCTTTTCTGTTTGCTTACTATATTTTGGTCACGTGCTCCTTCATCTCCTTGCTCCTCCAGTAAATCAGATATTGATGGAATTTTGTCACGAATGCTTCTGTTCAGGAGTAGTTGGGATGGTGATTTTCCTGTTGTGCCATGGGGTGTTGTACAGGTGAACTGGGCTGTAGTTGAGTTTATTTGAATGACAAATTTTCAATCTCTTCGAATTCCTGGCTGGCAAATTGTGGTCCATTATCAGCTCTCATTGATTTTGGGGATTCGCGCTAACCGTGTGAATATTTCAGTTAATTCATTCATAATAACCGCAGAGGTAGTAGTTTTCAGAAACTTCATTTCCTGATATCGGGAATAATAATCAATTATAACTAAGAGTTGCTCATGATTAGGTAAGGGACCCATTCGATCAATGGCAACGCATTTCCATGGTCCCTCTGGAAATTGGTGCCTTTTCATTGGTGGTGGTCTATTTGGAAGAGTCATCAAAAGACAGTCCCGGCATCCTTCAACAAACTTTTCAGCTTGTTTGCCTATTGACGGCCACCATACTTTAGCTCTCAGTCTTCTTTTCATAACGGTTTCCCCTGGATGACCGTCATGGGCCAACTGTAAAACATGATCACGTAATGATTCGGGAATGATAACACGGGTTCCACGAAGTAGAACAGGTCCCATTGTGGTTTACTCTTGTCGTAATGGGAAGAAAATGCGTTGGTCAGCAGCCCTCTAGGAGTCCTTTTGCAATTTGTTGACAACCTCTATCATTTGCTTATCTTTTTGACTTTCCGAAACTATCTGTGAAATATTCATTGCTCTGGAAGAGTTTCGTTCCAACATTTTGAATACGTAGTTCTCGCTTTCTTTGTCGAATGATTCTTCGGATTTTAATTGGCATAGTCTGGATATTGAGTCAGCTATATTGAGTTTTCCAGATTAGTATATTACTTTGAATTTTAATGATTGTAATTTTAGAAGCCATCTTTCAATTCTAGCTGGATGTTTCAACGTTGGTTTGAATATAGTTTCTGAGGGTTTGTGGTCTGTTACCAGTTCGAATTCTAATCCGGCCAAATAGTAATGAAAACGACCATACCATCGCTCAACTTTCCTTTTCTGTTTGTGAGCATCTTAGTTCGACAGCGGAAAAGCTTTCCCTTACAAAAGAAATAACTTGGGGTATCTGTTTATTATCAAATTGTAATAAAACCGCGCCTGAAGCAACAGGGCTTTCATCAGCTATCAAACGTGTCCTCAGTTTTGGATCGAAGTATGACAGAGTAGGGAGTTTCGCTAAACAGTTTATCGAAGTTTTGTTGATGGTTTTTGGTCAATTCAAATTTTTCATCTTGTTTTATTAATCTTCGAAGAGGTTTAGTAATAGTTCCCAAATCTGGAAAAACTTTCCTAAACACGTTACCAGTCCTAGGAAGCTTCGTACTTCTTCTTTCGTTGTGGGTTCCCGGATATTCACGGATAGTTTCCACTTTTCTCTAACCTGCTGAAATGCCCATATTTGATAACTTTTGTCCCAGTAAGAATAGTTCCTGAACCCTTTTCACGCACTTCCTTTCATCGAGAAATACGCCATTCGAATCGAAAACTTCCAAGACTTTGTTTAGGCATGCATCATGTTCTGTTTCTGTGCTCCCAAAAAATATTTTGTCATCCAAATAATTCAGGCAGTTGAAAAAAAAAATAACATATTCCATTCGGAGAAGAATGGACTCTTCATGGCTCGCTTTCAATTACTCGCCTCACCCCTTTCGGCGGGTAAACACAACCTCGCCATGAAAAGTGTCACTTTTACTCGTTATGAAATAATATTTTTCGGCTAACGTTCGGGAAGTACTCAATTCTCAGACGGTTTTCCTTTGAGAAAGTAGCATTTCCCGGCCTAGTCCGGAAAATACGTAGGTATTTTAGGTACTGGTTATTCCACACGGTCTCCCAAAAAATAGTATACGCAACACGTTCAAAAACAGTTTTTTTTGGACTCGCAGACTTCCAGGAATCGCTTACAGCTCGTCCTGGAATTTTGTCTAGAAGTCCAAAAAAACTTCCGGAAAGTACGTACTTTCCGGACTAGGCCTGAAAGTACGTTTCCCGTAGCAACGAAATTACGACTGACACTTATTACGTGTTATCATTGGTAGGTTTGATTTCGATAAATACAATTGATCATTACCATAGCAACGAAATACCAACATGAAATTAGTTGCCATTTTGATTTTTGAAAGTTTGTAGTGTTTTTGGTCGCATTTATCGCAATAAAGAAATGTGTCTCATTGATTTGATATTCTACACGGTTGTCGAAAAAATAGTGTACGCAACACGTCCAAAAACAGTTTTTTTTGGACTCGCTAACGCTCGTCCTAGAATTTTGTCTACTCGTCCAAAAAAACAGTATTTTCCGGACTTGTTACTTAAATTACTATTTTCGGCAACCGTTCGCCAAGTACTCACTTCCCAGACGCTTTTTCTTCGAGAAAGTAGCATTTCCCGGACTAGTCCGGAAAGAATCACATCGTTGTTATGGAAATAACGACAGACACCTATTTGACATGAAATTACATAGTTGACATTTGGATTTTTGAAAGTTCAAAATTTGGTTCTATAAAGAAATATGTGTCACTGATTTGTTTATCTACACGGTTGCCAAAAAAATACTGTACGCAACACGTCCAAAATAGTAATTTTTCGGCAACCGTCCGGGAAGTACTCACTTCCCAGACGCTTCTCCTTTGAGAAAGTAACATTTCCCGGCCTAGTCCGGAAAGTACGTACTTTCCGGACTAGGCCGGAAAGTAGGTTTCCCGTAGCAACGAAATTACGCCTGACACCTATAACGTTGTTTTCATTGGCTATATGAAAAATTTGGTGGGTCTGATTTCGATCATTACCATAGCAACGAAATACCAACATTAAATAAGTTGCCATTTTGATTTTTGAAAGTTTGGAGTGTTTTTGGTCGCATTTATCGCAATAAAGAAATGTGTCTCATTGATTTGTTATTCTACACGGTTGTCGAAAAAATAGTGTACGCAACACGTCCAAAAACAGTTTTTTTGGACTCGCAGACTTCCAGTTTTCCAATTTTGTCTACTCGTCCAAAAAAACAGCATTTTCCGGACTTGTTACGTAAATTACTATTACGTAACCAGTCCGGAAAATACTGTTTTTGGACGTGTTGCGTACACTATTTTTTCGGCAACCGTGTAGAATAACAAATCAATGGGACACATTTCTTTATTGCGATAAATGAGACCAAAAACAGTCCAAACTTTCAAAAATCAAAATGGCAACTTATTTCATGTTGGTATTTCGTTGCTATGGTAATGATCGAAATCAGACCCACCAAATTTTTCATAGAGCCAATGATAACAACGTAATAGGTGTCAGTAGTAATTTAGTTGCTACGGGAAACGTACTTTCCGGCCTAGTCCGGAAAGTACGTACTTTCCTGACTAGGCCGGGAAATGTTACTTTCTCAAAGGAAAAGCGTCTGGGAAGTGAGTACTTCCCGGACGGTTGCCGAAAAACATTTTTTTTTGGACTCGCAGACTTCACTGCAATAGAATAAATAGTATGATTTCCACTACATTGGGTTAAATTCCATGACGTGTTTCGATGCGAAGTATCATCTTCAGGTGGTTAAGGTATAACTAAATCACTTCTCTAAACTGTTAAGCTACCTACTAATACAAACTAATCTTATCAATAGGTGGGGTTATTTAAATTTTTAATATACAATTTAGAAGAGAGCATATTATTTCATAAGGAGGAAAAGTGTCACTTTTCATGGCGAGGTTGTGTTATCTACGATCGTTATAATTGAGTGATCAATAGAAAGTTTGCCTAGTTACGGTTGTCTCGCAAAATTATTTTTTTTTCAAACATACAGAAACAACGTCATATTTCGACTGACAAGATCATCGAAAAGTTCTACTTCTCCTCCGCCGTAGGAAAATGTGTTGCTATGTCAACGATGAATTACATTTCCGTACGCCGGAGGGAAAGGTGTCGCTATGTATCGATGAATTAGTTACTACGAACAATTATTATACTTCATGTCCATCAAGATCAAAATTAATTTTGCACGACAACCGTAACTAGGCAAATTTTGCATTGATCACTCAATTATAAAGATAGTTAATATAAGTCTAATCTGAAGGTGGATCTCCAGATTTCAAAACGTTTGAAAAAAAAATAACATATTCCATTCGGAGGAAAAGTGAAATAATATTATGAAATAATATTCGATTACTTCCGGGACTGAAATGGCAACTCAACTCCTTTCTGTCACTGAAGTGTCCCTTTTGGTCTGTCCGGGATAAAATCTGGACATATATTCCCGGAAGCATAAAATTTCCAAATTAGTACTACGTTTCTATGGAAACTCGTTGAGCAGCGACTTCTTGAATGAATGCGTGGGCCATCGCCACAGTATATCTATACAACTTTCTGTGTATTCTTTTATATCTTTATATATAAAAATTACTTGTCCCGTTATTTGTCCGGGACGAACTCCTAAAATACTGAACCGATTTCAATCAAATTTTGCACACTGTGTGCAGTCTGTTCCAACTTACAAGATAGGATAGTTTATATCTCAATTTATAGTTGCAATATTTTTTTATTGCAAATTATTTGTTTATTATATATTACCTAAAGTCATAATTATCTACGCGGAAACCTGAGCCTCAAATCGACGGCAGATCATCGCGTCCCTACTACAGCCGATCAATCGACAAGGTCGATAACGTAAGAGGAGTGATGCCAAGTTTCTGGGTCTTTCCCAAAACTAAAGAAATTTGAAACCTTTAAGAAATCAAGGATAGGGTTAGGGTAGGGTTGGGTCAGTGATGCCAAGTTTCTGGGTCTTTCCCAAAATTAAAGAAATTTGAAACTTTCAAGAAATCAAGGATAGGGTTAGGGTAGGATTGGGTCGGGTTAGAACTGATAATAATAATAATTCCACTGGTTTGAAAGTTGAAACGAGATCTGGCTTTTCGGAAAGTTTCATTAGTTCTTGTCTAACTGAATTTTATAAGGCGCTGGTCTCCTTGAAACGTGACGTGGGAAAGTACAGTGTTTCAAACTCTGAGCTAATGTCTTGGAAGTCCAGAAAACAATGCAAAAAATTATACTTTTTGACTTCGATTGCTTCTATAGGAAACCATCCTCCAGGTCGAAAAAAAGTTGTGTTCAAGAAACCATTTAATAATCTTCAACATGAACCCAAATTTATTAAGATAGTTTTCATCTCCTCAAATTTGAGAGTTGTGAAATTAAAAGACAGTTTTTTCCTGAATCTAAATTATTTCAATTGCAGATAAGACCTTCCCTCGGCCTGATAACATCCCGCATATGATAAGGCATACTTTTAATTGAGTTCACTATCGTTACTTGTGAGATGTTCCGCAGTTTTTCCACTCTTCCTCTACTGCAACACAAAGCTCCGGGATTGACGCTGGAAAAGGAACTTACTACTTTAGGCTAAACTTTTTTAGGAATTTTTCAGTTGTTTCAATTCTTCGTAAAAATAAGCACATCGTTAGTGAATAATTTTATCTTCAATATTTGTGCTTGACTTTGGAATATAGATGTTTTCCCTGAAGAAGAAACATTTTTTTAGCTAAATCAAGTTAGTTACCTTGGAATTAACATTTTAATTTACTTTCAGTGCAGTTTCCTCAGCAGTAGGTCACTACGCCAATACCCACTTCCTGGTTTACCCGAATGGAGAGGTTCTATGGGTGCCTCCTTGTCAGTTCACGGTACTTTGCGATTTGAACTTGAGATATTGGCCTTTTGATGTTCAGACCTGTACTTTGAAATTTGGGTCTTGGACATACAGCGGGGACCACATTGATCTGGAGCTGTATGATAACAGTACGGTAATTGAGGTAAGATTACTATTGAATAAGTTTCAACAGGTCTCAGAACCAAAGATCTGTCGCTCCAAAGTTGCATGATACGGTCTCGTTGGCGTTTTCATCCAGGCGGGCATCACCGACAGAAGCCCAAAGCAGAAAAACCACTATGAGATTCCGTCCCCCGCATGGCACGCCATGTATCACGTGTTTGATTATATGTGTGAGGCTATGGCATGAGGAATCCTTGTCATATGAGACGATTACAAGATATGTACTCCCAACAAGAGAAGGTTGAGTTGTCATCGGCGATTGCCGCTCACCTGGACGATGAAACAACAAACGAGGCTGGATGTCCTATTTGAAAAAATTATGAAACAAGGTGCAAACGAAAACATTATAGAGATTTCACAAACAAAATATACTCAGAAAGGCTTATATCGTTCTTGATATACACGCTGGTGGAGTTTTTTTAGTCATAAGGAAAAACTCATCTGTACTGAATACAGGGTATTTCCAAATTAGACGTGAACCCTGGAGAACGTGTTAGTAGGTACTTATTAGTTTTATGAAAAGTAATTAAGTATTAATTTTAGGAGATTTAGCATTGAATGCCGAATAGGCAACAGTTCGATATCATCGAGATGATGAACGAATCGCTGTTTCGTCATATTCGTTACTTCGTTGGAAACCGATATTCAGATTCATTCCGGTAGAGTAATCCGAATTTCTGTGAGAAATACCAAACATTCCTATTAAAATTAATGTGTCCATACTGTTAGTCGTACAAATTTTGTTGGGTAATACTTACAATAGTATATTAAGTATCGAGAACGGTAAGGACATTTTACCGATCGAAGACAATAGTTTGGAGGAGGAGCGCAGCGACGACTCCAATTATCGTCTGAGATCGGTAGTCCTTAACGTTCGAGATACTTATAGCGTTTTTTGCACGATAGACACACTTTTTACTGAAACTACAAAATAATTATCCAAAAAATTAAAATTGTCATTCGTGGCTTCAATGTCAATGCTGTGTAGGAATATAATAGAAGGCGTTGTCTTGGTGATGAAAGCTTATTGATTGTAGATTGTCAAAGTGACAATAATTAACTGAATTAACTTCAAAAAAAAATTACGAAAAGCACTGCCGTAAAGTCAGGAGCTTTTGAGCGCTCGTACATCCAACTTGTAGGTAGATTCGCATTTTCCAGTTTTAGAAATCAATAGAAGGAATTTTCGAAAGCTGTCAAAAAAATTCTCAGACTTAGACGAAACTCCAGACTTTATCAGTGCTTCAGCTGACCAATATTTTTTCGATAATTCGCTAGAATTTTCTACGGTATCTATGGTCTTGGTGATGTGATTTGGACAAAATCTCGCGAGTAGTTTGAATAAATCATTCCTCAGCTAGGTGCAAAATTTCATTCCAATCAAATCAGTAGTTGAGAAATTATCAGGAAAAAAATATTTTGAACGGCCATATTTACGGAACACCTTGTCTAATTTTGCTCATTGATGAGCGTGACCGTGAAATTTGCGATCCAAACCCACCCTGAAAACTTCAAGTTCCTAGGCCTTTCCCTTCGGATGTTATAATTTTCTATGGTTTCTATGGTTCTGGTCATGCGATCTGGACAAAATGTTGCTTTAATATATCATTCTCGTTTAAAATACAAAATTTTATCTCGATCGAATCCATAGTTTCGAAATTATCGAGAAACAAAATTTCAAACAACTGTATTTACGGAACTCCTAGTATATTTCTGCTCATTGATGAACGTGAACGCCATATTTAAGATCTACACGTATCCTGCAAATTTCAAGTCCCTAGGCCTTTCCGTTCGAAAGTTATGATTTTCTATGGTTTCTATGGTTCTGGTCATGCGATCTAGAGAAATGTAGCTCGAATATATCATTCTCCATTAGTATACAGAATTTCGTCTTCCTCGTTTAAAATACAAAATTTTATCTCGATCGAAGCTGTAGTTTTGAAATTATCAAGAAAACTAAATTTCAAACGACTATATTCACGGAACCCCTGGTATAATTTTGCTCATAGATGAAAGTGATCACGACAATCGAGATGCACACCTATCCTGCGAATTTCAAGTCCCTAGGCGTTTCCGTTCAAAAGTTGCAATTTTCTATGGTTTCTATGGTTCTGGTGATGCGAGCTGAACAAAATTTTGCTTGTACCTTGAACACCTCATTTTCCATTTGAGTGCAAAACTTCATCTCGATCGAACCTGTAGTTCCGAAGTAATCAGGAAAACAAAATTTCGAGCGGCCATATTTACGGAACCCCTTGGCGAATTTCGCCCAATAACGAACTCAACCGCGGCATTTGAGATTCGAACCTACCCTGAAAATTTCAAGTTTCTAGGACATTCCGTTCGAGAGTTATCGTGTATACGGACGGCCGGCCGGACGGACAGACTCGAATTTTTCGACGGATTCGTCATCAGTGAGTCGAACATAGTCGTTTGAGACCATTTTCGGCTCAAAATTCGAAAAATACAGACATCGTGACGAAATGATATAGCCCTCGTGTAAGTAGTACGAGCGCTCAAAAATGAGCGATATCGAATCTTCTGAAGAAAACGAAATTCAAAGAGCCTGGGAAATCGGCTGTTCTGCAGTTATTCCCGAGAAATCGAAACTTCGTTACGAGGGTACATACAAGATTTTCAAGAAATGAATTCAGGGAAAAGGCAGCCAAATCAATGAAAAAGTAGTGCATGCTTATTTCGTTCGATGAATTGAAAACCTAAGATCACCTGGAAGTCTTTGGGCTGAATATTCCATGTTAAAAAGCACAATATTTTAAACGATGGTATCGATATATCCAAGTTCGCAACTCTTATAGCATTCCTTAAAAGAAAAACTGTTGGTTACAAACCAAAAAAAATTACGAAAAGCACTGCCGTGAAGGCAGGAGCTTTTGAGCGCTCGTACATGCACCTTGTAGGTAGATTTGCATTTTCCAGTTTCAGAAATCAATTGAAGGAATTTTTGACTGATGTCAAAAAAATTCTGAAACTTAGGCAAAACTCCAGACTTCATGTCGGTGCTTCAGCTGATCAATTTTTTTCCGATAATTCGCTAGAATTTTCCACGGTATCTATGGTCTTGGTGATGCGATATGGACAAAATTTTGCACGTAGTTTGAATACATTATTCCTGAGCTAGGTGCATAATTTCATTCTAATCCGATCAGTAGTTTCGAAACTATCAGGAAAAAAATATTTTGAACAGCCATATTTACGGAACCCCTAGTCTAATTTTGCTCATTGATGAACGTGACCGTGAAATTTGCGATCCAAACCCACCCTGAAAATTTCAAGTTCCTAGGCCTTTCCGTTCAAAAGTTAGAATTTTCTATGGTTTCTATGGTTCTGGTCATGCGATCTGGACAAAATATTGCTTCAATATATCATTCTCGATTAAAATACAAAATTTCATCTCGATCGAATCCGTAGTTTCGAATTTATCGAGAAAACAAAATTTCAAACGACCGTATTTACGGAACCCCTTGTATAATGTTGCTCATAGATGAACGTGATCACGACATTCAAGATCCACACCTATCCTGAAAATTTCAAGTCCCTAGGCGTTTCCGTTCACAAGTTACAATTTTCTATGGTTTCTATGGTTCTGGTCATGCGATCTGGACAAAAATCCACATGTAGCTTGAACACCTCATTTTCCATTCGAGTGCAAAATTTCATCTCGATCAAATCTGTAGTTTTCAAGTAATCAGGGAAACAAAACTTTGAACGGCCATATTTACGGACCCCCTGGTGGAATTTGGCCCATTAACGAACTCAACCGAGGCATTTGGGATCTGAACCTACACTGAAAATTTCAAGTCTCTAGGTTGATCCGTTCGAGAGTTATCGTGCTGACAGACGGCCGGACGGACGGCCGGACGGACAGACTCGAATTTTCCGACGGATTCGTCATCAGTGAGTCGAACATAGTCGATTGAGACCATTTTCGGCTCAAAATTCGAAAAATACAGACATCGTGACGAAATGATATAGCCCTCGTGTAAGTAGTACGAGCGCTCAAAAATCTGCCGTTTTCACTAGAGAAGAAATGTATAAATTCTTGAAAGAAGCATCGGATGATACGTTTTTAATTATTAAGGTGTGCTTCTCTTTTACCCGATCCACACTCATGCCGCGAATAACGGCAAGAATTCTTGCCGCGAATCTTGGCGTGAACTTCACGTGTAAATAAGCCAGGAATATTCGCAGTTTGGTTCGCGCGATCCCATCCACACTCGCGTTTCGCGGGTTCGCGGACGTTCACGGCATGAGTGTGGATCGGGCTTTTCATTCATATTATAGTGCTTTATAAACTAATTATGTTCTTTTAGGTGGGAATGATATTAGGTATATCAGGGGCGTGTAGAAGAGAAGAGTTGTACAATATGAGCGTGAGGGACATAGATGATCAGGAATCATTTTTAATCGTGAAAATTCCCAACACAAAAACCAACATTCAGCGAACATTCACAGTCATCGATAGTGATAATGATATCAATTACCTGGAAATATATAGAAAACTAGCTGACCCGGCAAACGTTGTTTTGCCATATAAATAATTTCCTAGTAATTTCTAGTGTAGACAAAAAATAGCTTACTTATTGTAAGTATGTATGTATGTTAGAATGTGTATATTGTATGTATGTAAGACATTTTATATGCGTGAAATACCAAATTAAATGACGATTGATCAGTTTTCGACCGGAGAGGAAAAATGATTAAATTACTAAAATGGCTATTAAAAAATAAGGGTTGATCGTAGAAGGGTGAAAATTGGGGATTGTATGTATTTTTGTATTTTGTATCATAAAGAAATAGAAATTAGAAATTTTGTCTAAAAAATAAAAAAAAAATTTAGGGGTGGACTACCCCTAACATTTAGGGGGATGAAAAATAGATGTTGGCTGATTCTCATAGATACCGGATAAGCACAAAAAATTTCATCAAAATCGGTTAAGCCGTTTCGGAGGAGTATGGCAACGAAAACTGTGACACGAGAATTTTATATATTAGATATTTCAGCCTGCGTCCACAGAATGCGAAGAGCGAGCATTTATTTTTGAGATATATAATAACGGAGAATGCAGAAATCAAGTAATAGGCAAAGGGACAATTGGAAGTTGGCCGTCAAAAATTGCAACCTTTTTGAATTTAGAAACTCCTAATGCCTATACTGGCCACTCTTTTAGGCGCACGTCCGCCACATTTTTAGCTAATAAGGGAGTAGATGTATTAGGACTAAAAAGACACGGTGGATGGCGATCCTCGACTGTTCCTGAAAGTTACGTTGAGGATTCCCTAGAAAATAAACTCGACTTTGCTGGAAAAATTTTGCATACTACGGAACGTAGCGAGTTGAAACAACAAATGTTGAATTCATCATCATTTTCTGTGAATTCAGCTACTTCTCAAGCCAGCGGTATTTTCATCAGCAATTGTAATAATTGTACTTTCACTTTCAATATTAAATGAATTAAATTCAAATTGTTTGTGAATTATTTCATTATTTCAATGAATATTTAGTCATTCTCACTTACCGTTCGCTGAACGGTAAGTGATTCACTTACTGTTCTGTTCATCTTAGCAACCAGTGAAAATAATCTACCGATCTAGCAACAAACGCGGTAACTAACAAAAGTCACTCTATCGTGCAAACAATTATTATATATCACTAGATATTCCTGTAACATTTACGGAAATTTTCCTTTTAAAATTAAAGTACCTGATCACTGCTATATTACCCGATCCACACTCATGCCGCGAATAACGGCAAGAATTCTTGCCGCGAATCTTGGCGTGAACTTCACGTGTATATAAGCCAGGAATATTCGCAGTTTGGTTCGCGCGATCCCATCCACACTCGCGTTTCGCGGGTTCGCGGACGTTCACGGCATGAGTGTGGATCGGGCTTTTTATGTATACTGGGTTCCTAGGAAAGTAGTACTGAATATTGAAGGACGTTATTATTCAGGTCATTTCTGATGGATTTGGTTCTATAATATGGTGTCCGAAACTTAACCGTTATGGATATTGATTTTTGAAGATTTTTTAAAAAATCCTCTATTTTAGGCTTTTTTATCGTTTTTTTTTTTTTCGGATTTGAGTTTCTAGGAGTTGTTTTTTTGATGTATATAGTTAGTGGACATATCAATCAATGAAAATGATCAACATAAACAGAATCTACCACTAACAGCTCAATAAGACCGCCTGATAACGGTTAGAATTAAAGAGTGATATTAAATTTTGAGCGCTTTTTTCGGAAAAAACTTCATGGAACTTATTCTGCAGAAATGTTTGAAAACTTCTACATCTCTTCAGCTTTTCAAAAAGGTATAACACTTGCTATTAAATAAGAAAAATATTGACCAAATGACAGTTAAGGTAGTAGCGGCGGCCATGTCGAACAATTAAAAAAAATTTGCTCCGTTTTTCCCTTTTGAGCGCTCGTACTACTTAGACAAGGGCTATATCATTTCGTCACGATGTCTGTATTTTTCGAATTTTGAGCCGATAATGGTCTCAATCGACTATGTTTGACTCACTGATGACGAATCCGTCGAAAAATTCGAGTCTGTCCGTCCGTCCGGCCAGCCGTAAGCACGATAACTCTCGAACGGAACGACCTAGAGACTTGAAATTTTCAGTATGGGTTCAGTTCCCGAATGCCTCGGTTGAGTTCGTTAATGGGCCAAATTCCACACGGGGTTCCGTAAATATGGCCGTTCAAAGTTTTGTTCCCCTGATTAGTTGAAAACTACAGATTTGATTGAGATGAAATTTTGCACTCAAATGGAAAATGAGGTGTTCAAGCTACATGTGGAATTTTGTCCAGATCGCATGACCAGAACCATAGAAACCATAGAAAATTGTAACTTTTGAACGGAAACGCCTAGGGACTTGAAATTTTCAGGATAGGTGTGGATCTCGAATGTCGTGATCACGTTCATCTATGAGCAAAATTATACCAGGGGTTCCGTAAATATGGTCGTTTGAAATTTAGTTTTCTTGATAATTTCAAAACTACAGATTCGATCGTGACGAAATTTTGTATACTTATGGAGAATGATATATTCAACAATCATACATTTCTCCTGATCACATGACCAGAACCATAGAAACCATAGAAAATGATAACTTTCGAACGGAAACGCCTAGGGACTCGAAATTTTCAGGATAGGTGTAGATCTGAAATGTCGCGTTCAAAATTTTCAATGAGCATAATTATACTAGGGGTTCCGTAAATACGGTCGTTTGAAATTTTGGTTTCTCGATCATTTCGAAACTACGGATTCGATCGAGATGAAATTTTGTATTTTAATCGAGAATGATATATTAAAACAATATTTTGTCCAGATCGCATGACCAGAACCATAGAAACCATAGAAAATTGTTACTTCTGAACGGAAAGGCCTAGGAACTTGAAATTCTCAGGGTGGGTTTGGATCGCGAATATCGCGGTCGCGTTCATCAATGAGCAAAATTAGACTAGGGGTTCCGTAAATATGACCGTTCAAAATATTTTTCTGTTGATAGTTCCGAAAATATTGAGCGGATTGGAATGAAATTTTGCACCTAGCTGAGTAATGATGTATTCAAACTACGTGCAAGTAGTCCAGATCGCACCACCAAGAAAATTCTAGCGAATCATCGAAAAAAATTTGATCAGCTGAAGCACTGACATGAAGTCTGGAGTTTCGCCTAAATTTCAGAATTTTTTTGACAGCTGTCGAAAATTTCTTCAATTGATTTCTGAAACTGGAAAATGCGAATCTACCAACAAGGTGCATGTACGAGCGCTCAAAAGCTCCTGCCTTCACGGCAGCCAGTGCTTTCCGTAATTTTTTTTATTTACGTATTTTAGCTATTGTTTGTGCTCGGGAGACAAAGTCTCAGGTATGTCATTCTTTCGTGGTAGATGTGTTATCCGTAATTTTCTGTAATAACGCGACTTGGCTTGGACTTTTGCATCTTTTTACTGTGTGGCGTAGCTTGTGACTGGAATTTGATTTGTTTTGTGAACATGGTAACATTTACTAACGAGGAATATGCTGACATCCTAATGAGTTATGGATTTTCCGAAGGAGTGTAGTGGCGTGCACGCAATAAATACTTGCAACGGTATCCTACTCGTCGAGTACCTGATATTGGCGTTTTTGACAGAGTTTATCGGAGACTAAGAGAAACTGGGTCTATTCTAGTAGGATGGACTGCCATCGGAATACGTATTTTTGATGACGACGACGACGAAGCAAATGAAATACTTTAAAGGCGACCCAACCACGTCAACAAAAAATGTTATCGCTCGACGGCTTGGTATTTCCCAGTGGAAAGTCTGGTTCGTAATGCACGCTCCTGGGCAATACCCTTACCATTACACGCCAGTGCTAGTAACAGAAGAAGAGGATCCATTGGGGCGACTAGATTTCTGGAGATTTATGCTCAATGCCGATATTGAAGATCCGGTCTTTTTTTCGTGTGGACAAATGAGTCGAACTTTGGCATCACAAACTATCATTATTGGGCTCAATGAGCGCAAGAAAATCCAAAAAAAGGTAAGAGGGTCGAAAGGAGACTCAGTCTGTGTGGATGGCCATAATATCTGATTACTTGATAGGGCCATACTTCCTGACTATTTTAGCTACTTTTACCTCAAACTAAAAATGTACCCCCTACTACCTTAACTGTTATATGGTCAATGTTTTGCCTATTCAATAGAATGTGTTATACCTTTTCGAATAGCTAGGGAGACGTAAAAGTTTTTAAATATACTTGCAGAATAAGTAGCATGAAGTTTTTTTCAAAAAAAGCTCTTCAAAGTTGAAAATACTTAGTGAAAATTCTTTGCTCGTTGTCGAGCAGTCTTATTGAGCTGTCAGTAGTAGATTCAGTTTCTGTTGATCATTTTCATTAATTGGCGTGCCCCGCAACTAGGTACATCGAAGAAACGACTCCTAGGAGATCCAATTCGAAAAAATTGATAAAAAAGGCAAAATATAAAAGATTCTTCAAAAAAACTTCCAAACTCAATATCTCCATAACGGTTATGTTTCGGACACCATGTTATAAAACCAAATTAATCAGAAATGGCCCGAATAATAAAGTCATTCAATATTCACTACGACTTTCCCTGTAACCTTGTATACTGTCATGGAAATCCAAAATTGAAAAATAAATTCAAATTAGATCACCAAAATTCAAGAATTTCCTTTTAACATCGTATAAATTATAGTAAAATGAATTTTTTTTTAAGAGGATTCAGAATAATTTAATAGTTACCATTGAAATCTATTGAATGATTAGAATTAAGCAAGCCAACTGATTTTGACAATGGTAAAAAGTCAGAATGAAAATGGATCTTTCAAAAGAGTTATTTTGAATTGAATTGAAAAGAATCTTCGAAATATGATTTTTATAACGAATTGGATGGAGCCTGATGGAATGGAAATTAATTATCAAGTCAATATCAACGAAATTTGATGGAAATATCAACTTTATTGGAATTAGAAAAGAGATCTGAAAGATATTGATCTCATCATAATTTTGGAGTCCAGGAATTTTATTGTCAATTACATTCAAGACAGGAGGTGTTGAGGAACTTTAGTTACACTAAGTTTTTCTCTTTGAGTGATTTATAATTCAGAGTTTTTCATTTTATTAGAATTAGTTTATTGAATTTAAATAATAAGTTTTTGTAAACAAAAATTATTTTATTTGTGCACCTTGAGAACCCTCTTAAAAAGAGTCACGGGAAAAATAGAAGAAAAATTTAAAAAGAAAATTATAAGAATATTGTTAGAGGTTCTTTCACAAAATTTAATATTAATAATATCAAAAAATTGAACCATAACAATACTTACCCTTTTTCCTGTTCATAGGAGTCAAGTCACTTCAACCGGAATCGGAACGTTGTTTTGCAGGTACAGATTGTTCTCGAAACGGTCTTTTCTTGTTGTAATGACATTAGTTGCCTTTAAACAACAGGAATTCATTTAACCGGAAATTCCCGGGATTCGTTTTTCTCAGTGTAATTTCATTATTGGCCGAAATTCGACAAGGGATTTCTGTAAATATGGTCGTTTGAAATTTAGTTTTCTTGATAATTTCAAATGTACGGATTCGATCTTGACGAAATTTCGTATTTTAATGGAGAATGATATATTCAATCTAAATTTTTTTCAGATCGCATAATCAGAACCATTTTATATTCCAACGAATTATTCAGTATGAAATCCTTATATTTCTGTAACAGCTGATTCGGCATAATTGACAAAGAGCTGTTGTCTTTTTTTGACAGCTATCAAAAATTTCTTCAATTGGTTTCTAAAACTGGGAAATGAGAATCTACCTAAAAGGTGGATGAACGACCGCTCAAAAGTTTCTGACTTTACGGCAGTGCAATTATATTTCACAAGTTTCAAGCCTTGGTAAAGGTTCAAAATTCTGTTGACACACGGTAGTATGTTCTCGAAAACGTTCCTCAATTCCAGTCGCATATGTTTCTCTTGTTCCAGAATAACCTAATGATCCACAGTACAGAATGGGATCTTGTGAGTACTAGTATGGAGAAGGGAAATGCCTATTATACATGCTGCGAGGAACCCTACCCATATGTTACAGGAAATATAACGATTTCTAGGAGATCGCCATCCTACAAAGCGGTTATTGTGACACCGGCCTTTGGTATATTTGAACCATTACCTTATTGATGTTTCTCAGTAATTGAATATTATTTTTACAGCTATTCTGATCCTCATCTTATCTTCATTCTGGCTACCACCAAACGCAGGGGAGAAGCTGGTTTTGAACGGATGTGTAGCTTTGATGATTTGCATGTTCCTGTTATATTTCACGCAGAAAATTCCGGCTATGGGTTCGCATATTCCTTTCATAGGTGATCATAATTTTAATCGTTATGTTTATACTTCGTTATGTTCATACTTCCTCATTCCTATCAATAAGCCTTCAAGATGATTCATAATGCAATATTATGGTAAATTAACATGTGGATTTACTGTTTTGAGTTCGACATTATTTCGCAGTTCAATGCACGAGTTTGAATTTTATGAAAAAATATAACGAACTGATTTTTTTTTGTATTTTCAGTATTATTCTACAGCAATTGCCTTTACGTCGTGAGCTGTACTATAATTGGATCTATAGTGGTGATATGGCTGTCCAGGACAAAACACACTAGTCCATTGCCATGGGTGATCAAGAAACCATTGACAGGGACCTTTGGAAAATGGCTAGGACTGTCCAGTTATATTAATCAGGTTAGTGGCACATGATCATATTTTTTCTCGAAAAATACTAATCGAATAACATAGACTGTCATAGACAACCAAATGTAAGAAGAAACCGCTTGGATGTGTTTACACTTACAGACGGGGTGACGGATTGCTAGGGAGTATGGGAAAGAGTTGTTTCTATAATACGGGGATTATATTATCTTTGTGCAGCAAACGGCGACGATAACTCATTGGTAATTGGCAATATCTGGCGTGTCCCTTTGCTCCAACATTGTGAAACTACGTCCCACACAATGGGGGATGTTGACGCGTATCTGATTTACGTATATACGCATGTGCCATAATTCATTCCGATTCCCCATCTCTACTTCCGGTTCCCGTACCCATCCTGGATAGATACGAGAACATTCCGACTTAATGTTCGCTCTACGACCGAAGAAATTTCTTCTGCAAATCTGCAATTTTTAAGATCAGTGTTCGAGTTCATAAAGGAAAATATTATCCGGGACACTGAAAAACATGACCTATCATATTATTATGGGATAGAATATGGGAAGAATATAGTGCACATTGTTGGTAACAGTTATTTGTTCGGCCCCAGAGGAAATTTTTTAAATTCTAACTATTTTCTCTCTTATACGTGACTATACTGCTGCTAATATCCTAGGAAATATATTTTTTGAGCTAAGGAGGTAATTTTCTGAAGAAACTAGCATCTAATGTTGGCAGGTACTCCACGCTCCACAGCGATTCTTTTTGAGCGCTCGTACTACTTACACGAGGGCTATATCATTTCGTCACGATGTCTGTATTTTTCGAATTTTGAGCCGAAAATATTCCCAATCAACAGAGTTCGACTGACTGATGACGAATCTGTCGAAAAATTCGAGTCTGTACGTCCATCCGTATACACAATAACTATCGAACGGAACAACCTAGAAACTTGAAATTTCAGGGTAGGTTCCAATCTTGAATGCCGCGGTTAAGTTCGTTATTGGACAAAATTCTACCAGGGGTTCCGTAAATATGGCCGTTGTACATATTGCTCTACTGATTACTTCGAAACTACTGATTCAATAGAGGTGAAATTTTGCACTCAGGTGAGGAATGTCGTGTTTTTGCTTCACTTCACATACAATTTTGTCTAGATCGCATGACCAGAACCAAAGGAACCATAGAAAATTACAACTTTGTAATGGAAAGGCCTAGGGACTTGAAGTTTTCAGGATAGGTGTGGATCTCGAATGTCGCAGTCACGTTTATCAATTAGCAAAATAAGACTAGGGGTTCCGTGAATATGGTCGTTTGAAATTTAGTTTTCTTGATAATTTCAAAACTACAGAATCGATCTTGACGAAATTTTGTATTTCAATGGAGAATGATATATTCAAGCTACATTTTTTCCAGATCGCATGACTAGTACCATAGAAACCATAGAAAATTATAACTTTTGAACGGAAAGGCCTAGGAAAATTTTAGAGTAGGTTCGGATGGGGAATTTCTCGGTCACGTTCATCATTGGATTGGAGTGAAATTTCGCACAAAGAAGAAGAAAAATGTCCACATCGCATAACCAAAACCATAGATACCGTAGAAAATTCTAGCGAATTATCGAAAAAAAATCACTTAAAGCATTGACGGGAAGTCTGAAGTCTGGAGCACTGATAAGTGGATGAGTGCATTTACGCGTAGCTCGTTTTATACATGGTGTTTCATTGGTAAATGTAAATACGTTAACCTGTGGTAGAGCTAACCTAGACGAGTCCAAAAAACCTATACAAAGTGTCTACTTTAAAAGGGCCAAACTTCAAGGGAAGATCATACATAAGATTTGCAACAAAAAATGTCATTTAACACATGGTCGAAATATTGACGGTTATTCTTCAATTCAACATTTCTTGATTTCACGAAATATTTCAAGTTTTTCCATAAAATCAATTATAGTTCAGTTATCCTTAGAGCCTCATCAGATTTGACCACATATTTAAAAACAGCATTAAATTTTCTAAAAGATAAGAATTTTTGTCTGCCAAAAAAATTGTTATTGCGGGGCGTGGTAAGGAGATGAATGTCACCATTCTGAAGTGAAAAAAACCAGTCATATTTTTCCAATGGTTTTATCGATGAAAAATCATTAATTATGGACATGTTTTCTTTTCAGCAAAAACTGCCTCATTTAGTGTGCTTTCGGATGACATATCAACTTTTGTGTTTGCAGGTTGTCTTCTGCCCTCATATCATGACTAACAAGATAACAACGAATAAGTCGAAATATTCAAAACCTTTGCCCTTTTTTGAAGCTCTTTATGATTGAGTATTGAAGTTATTGGAAATCATGAATTAATCTGTCGATTCAAAATAATTTGAAGGAATGAACCAAATTTCAATAATACAGATTTTATAAAAACATGTGAGTAAAACAGACAACTACTACTTGTAACAATTGTTCAAAATGTCCACCGCCTTGTTCAATACCTTTCAAGCATCGTTTTCGCACTGAATATACAACCCTGCGAAGTTCTCAACGTTTCTGACGCATTTCTGCTCAACACAAATTTGTTCTTTCGATCAGATCCTATCGAGTCTGATCTCGAATTTGATATCCTTTTTCTTTCAAGGTGTTCCAGACATAAAAATCCAAAGGCCTATGGTCGGGATACCTTGGTGGCAATCTTACCGGACCGTACCTTACAATCCATTGCACTCCAAAATATTGATTCATTAAGTCCCGTACATTCCGGCTACTATGAGCTGGGCGGCCATCCATTTGAAACCAGACATTTTGTCAGGGGTATTTCATCCAATATGTCCATTAAGCTGCTTTGGATTGATGTAATGAATTCTTCAGCGTTGAGCCGATCGGGAAGTATTACTGGTCACAAAAGTTCACCACTCATGAATCCCAAAGCCGGAACTTGCGAGACTTAATGAATGAATATTTAGGGGTGCAATGGATTGGGAAGTATGACCCGGTAAGATGGCCACCAAACAGCCCCGACCTTACGACTTTGGATTGTTATGCCTGGAACACCTATCACCTTGAAAGAAAAAGTATATCAAATTTGCGTTCAGACTCGAGAGGATCTGATCGAAAGAATAAATTTGCACAATACGCAGAAATGCGTCAGAAACGTTGTGAACTTCGAAGGTTTGTAGATTCAGTGCGAAAACGATGTGTAAAAGGTATTGAACAAGGCGGTAGACATTTCGAACAACTGTTTTAAGTAGTATAGTAGTCGTCTTTCTTCACATGTTTTCATGAAACTTTTGTTTATTCCTTCAAATTATTTTGATTCGACAGATAAATTCATGATTTCCATGAAAATAACTACAATATTCAATCATAAAGAGCTTCAAAATAGAGCAAATTTAGGTTCGGAATATTTCGACTTATTCGTTGTTATCTTGTTAGCCATGATATTAGGGCAGAAGACAAGCAGCAAGCACAAAAGTTGATATGTCATTCGAAAGCAAACTGAATGGGGTAGTTTTTGCTGAAAAGAAAACATGTCTGTAATCAATGATTTCTCATTGATAAAACCATTGGAAGAATATGACTGGTTTTGTTCACTTCAGAATCGTGACATCCATCTCCTTACCACGCCCACAATAAGAATTCTTTTGACAGACAGAAATTCTTATCTTGTAGAAAATTTAACGCTGTTCCCAATATTTGGTCAAATCTGATGGGGCTCTAAAGGTGTGTACAGACATGCTCCGAATATCGTACCGAACCGTGTCGCGTACCCCGCGAGAGCGAATCAAATTCATCGCACGTAGAGGTGCAATTTGAATTCGTGCATTTGATTCGCTCTCGCGGGGTACGCGACACGGTTCGGTACGATATTCGGAGCATGTCTGTACACACCTTAAGGATAACTGAAATATAATTGATTTTACGGAAAAACTTGAAATATTTCGTGAAATCAAGCAATGTAAAATTGGAAAAAAACCGTCAAAAAAACGTCAACAGTTCGACCATGTGTTATATGACATTTTTTGTTGCAAATCTTATGAACGATCTTCTCTTGAAGTTTGGCCCTTTTAAAAGTAGACACCCTGTATATGATAGGTCTTATCAACTTCATAGCCAAGATACAGGGTGATTTATGTATTCGCCAATATTTTCGATTGCTTATAACTTTTGAACCATCGAGTATAATCAATTGATATTTGAAACGTAAAACACACTTCCATGGGTTAATCGATTTATCTTTGAAATGATCGAAAAATCCAGATCCGTATAAGAAAAATATGGGTTCTTTTTGCGAGCTGAGATTCAATGACGGAATATTGGAATTTGATTAGAATATTCGGAAATAGCAGAAAATTTTCGATGGGGATCAGTAAATTCCAGAGTCCCGCATGACATTTGAACCATTAACATTTTTGTCGAAAGTTTTGATTCGATAGTGAAACTCCACTTACTTCACAAAAATGTCGCACATTGAGAATGAATTCGAAAAATCGTCTGTTGGACTGATGGTAAATTTGTATTTTTTTTTTCATATTCTAATGAATAATTTCAAGAACTTTCCAGAAAAATATGGATTTTGAATAATTTGTTCAAAATGATCAAAAGTGAGAAAATAAATTAACAAATGAGTAAAGCATGTGGATTTTATTTGGCCAATCGATACAGATTTCTCAAATTAAAGTCTCCATCCCTCGGAAATATGGCTCATCATCACAGAAACCATACACGAACAGTAGAACAACATTTCAACATATTAATTTGTGTTGAATCTCACTAGTTTTCATTAGGCTACAACAATATCATGACATAAATTTTGCAGGAATGTATTTCCAGCATGATGGGGCTTCCCCTTAGAGTTATTGTCAGAAACTTTTTGGATAAGAACTTTCCAAATATGTGGATAGGCAGAGGTGGAACGCATGCATGGCCCCCTAGATCACCAGAACCATAGAAACCATAGAAAATTGTAACTTTTGAACGGAAACGTCTAGGGACTTGAAATTTTCAGGATAGGTGTGGATCTCGATTGTCGTGATCACCTTCATATATGAGCAGAATTATACTAGGGGTTCCGTAAATATGGTCGTTTGAAATTTAGTTTTCTTGATAATTTCCAAACTACAGATTCGATCGTGACGAAATTTTGTATACTTATGGAGAATGATATATTCAAGCTAGATTTCTCTAGATCGCATGACCAGAACCATAGAAACCATAGAAAATCAAAACTTCCGCAGGAAAAGGCCTAGGAACTTGAAATTTTCAGGGTGGGTTTGGATCGCGAATTTCACGGTCACGTTCATCAATGAGCAAAATTAGACTAGGGGTTCCATAAATATGGCCGTTCAATTGTTTTGTTCCTGATAATTTCGAAACTACCGATTAGATTGGAATGAAATTTTTGCACCTAGCTGAGGAATAATGTATTTAAACTACGTGCGAAATTTTGTCCAGATCGCATCACCAAGACCATAGATACCGTAGAAAATTTACGCAAATTATCGAAAAAAAAATTGGTCACCTAAAGCACTGACTTGAAGTCTGGATTATCGCCTTAGTTTGAAAATTTGTTTGACAGCTGTCAAAAATTTCCTCAATTGGTTTTCAAAACTGGAAAATGCGAATCCACCTACGAGGTGCATGTGCGAGCGCTCAAAAGCTCCTGCCTTCACGGCAGTGCTTTTCGTAATTTTTTTATTCATTTTCTCACTGTTGATCATTTTGAATAAATTATTCAAAATCAATATTTTTCTGAAACATTCTTGGAATTATTTATTTGAATATAAAAAAACACAAATTTTCCAGCATTCCAACTGACAATTTTTCGGATTTAATCTCAAAGTGCAACATTTTTGTGAAGTAAGTGGAATTTCACTATCGAATTAAATATTTCGACAAAAATTTAGATGGGTCAAATATCGTGCGGGACACTGAAATGTACTGATTCACATCGAAAATTTTCTGCTTTTTGCGAATATTTCAATCAAATTCCAATATTCCGTCATACAGGGTGTTGAATCTCAGCTTGCAAAAAGTCCCATATTTATCTAATTTTGGTCATTTCAATGATGAATCAATTCACCTGTGGAAGTGTGTTTTACATTCCAAATTTTTATTGATTTTACTGGATGGTTCAGAAGTTATGAGCAATTGAAATTATTGACGAATACACAAATCTCCCTGTATCTCGGCTATGAAAATGATAAGACCTCTTTTATTTAAGTTTTTTGGACTATGACTTTTTGGACTATGACCTCCACGTTGGTTAAGAACAGCTCTACACCTATTTTTCATAGTCAAAATGACATTGTCAATGTCCGATTGAGGTATACTTACGCATTCTGTGGTTAGAAGCTCTCGGAATTGAACAGAATTTTGGATATTGCCCATAAGCGGAGTAATTCTACGTTCAAGCATGTCCCATACATGCTTAATCCGGTCGGGGCCAAGGCAATGCTTCAATTCCTTCGTTTTTTAACCAGGTAACCCGTTCGTCAAAATCGCAGCGGTATGGGGACGAGCATTGTCATGCATTAGGCAAAAGTTTGCACCAACAGCACCAGCAAATAAAGGCACAATGGGTTGAAGAATATGATCCACATACTGCTGTCCTGTCAGGAAACCATTTGGAAAAACGAGCTCGGTTCTGCCGCCAATAATTATTCCGCCCCATACCATTATTGTACCGCCTGTGTATTTGTGAACTTCCTGCATATTTCTCAAACGTTCCACGTTCCCGGATCGCTTCCACACTCATGTCCTACGAGAATCTGGATGAAATCCAAATCTGGATTCACCAGTGAACAAAACTGTTGGCCAATCATCGGCATCCCAATTTTGATATTCTTCGCACCAGTCTACTCTGGCAGCACGATTACTTCTAGAGAGAGGTGGACATCAAATTGGTCTTCGAATATGCAGATTGGCTTCGTGGAGACGATTTCTCACATAATCTCGCCCAACGGTTATGTTATGTGCTCGCTGCAATTCCATAACCAATTCAGGTGCTGAATTGTAGGGTGTCTTCTAACACTTAGCCATAAAAATCTATCCTGACTGGCCGTTGTACAAAAATTCAACAATACTATTGAATAACACTATAGACAGAATTGAATCAAAATACTGAGTACTTAAATAATTTACTTTTTCCATCTATCATGTTTGTCGAGTTTTTTCATTATATTTTTCACATTTTTTCCGAATAAAAGACGAATTTGAACGGGGCAAATGAACTGATCAGTACGTTAGTAGTACAGTTTAACCGATAAAAAAGTTTTTTTTGAGGCTCGTATGACTTTGTACGAATATCCCTAGACTTTTCCGATGTGTGTATATTGTGCTGGTCGACCGGTGGACCAGCGCATCGTTCAATTGTATATCGTAGTATGGTCCGCGAATGATTATCCAATATACCTACGCAGTAGGATATTGGTTTTTCGTTTTTCCTCATATAAGAAGTCTAGCATTACTTACCGACAATAAAGATTGAAAAACCGAGTCCAATTCAATTAGAGAAAATCAAGTACCCAGATAACAATATTACTAACAAAAATCAAGTACCTACATACCAATATTACTAACCATTATGGTGCTGGTTCTGTGACTTTCCGCGCCTGATTTCACTAGTAACCCACGAAGAACAAATCCTTTTATTTTGAACGGCTATCGATTTGGCACTTTGAATGCGTACTGAGCGGCTCAGGAATTGAGAAAACGTCGATTGACGAGTTTTTTAATCCATTTGGGCATGGAGAAAAATGCGAATATTTAATGAATGGTGTGGTGATCATTAAAATATTTTTGTTATTTTTTGGTTGACTTTTGGCAACTCTGACAGGCCCTGGGCGCTCAATTCATGAAAAATGCCATTGCTTCAGAGTATGTATACTTTCCAGTAGAGGAGAATATTCGCTTCAAAAAGAGAACGCTCGGACAATTTTCCCGTAGTTTCACCCAAAGAAAGGACGAGATCTTCGTTCGACGAAATGATTCAATGATTACCCCATTCGTATCCATTCGATCGTAACAAATTGTCGTTTTGTTCCTTCCTCGGAATTGCGATTGTTTGACTGCGACTGCCATTAAACTACCGGATAATTGTGGACTTCAAAGACTCCACGCGACCGGTCTTATTGTATCGAAATCATGAAGCACTCGAATTTTAATGATTGAAAGTGGAAGAGGATAAGGCAGTCCACGAGATATTGTTCGAATGGATTTCCTCTCCGGAGTTCTTTGGAAGTATGTATTTCATACTGAAGAAACTTAGTATTCATTGAAATATAAAAATATTGTGGGGCTTGGACAGTGTTGATACCTATGTATATTTCATGTCATATATTTTACGACTTTTCGGAAATTGTAGCTATTATTCATTTTTAGACGGGAACTACATTGAATTGAGGAGATAATTCCGATTAGGGGGAGTATGGGATATTCAAAGCATAAGAAAGATAAACCTGACCGTCCAGTCAAACAGTGCGAAAATGGAGAGAAATTACCGTTATGTTTAATCTATATTGAACTAGAATAATATGTGTCTCTCTGTCACACATATGATCGGCGCTGCTGGAAGTGATGTAGCAAGTTAGATCCGGGGCCTGGTGCAAACCATATCACCGAGCCCTTCCCCTCAAACATTTTTGAGTTCTTAGCGAGGGGGATTAGTTGAGTGAATTTATATTCATAGATTCAGTCTGGACACAGGTCAAACACTTGAGGAAAATTTGTAATAATAATAATAAGGTGAAAAATTAAAACCATAACTTTCTCACATGGAATATAATAGTATTTTTTGAGCGCTCGATGTCTGTATTTCTTGAAACACTGTACTTTCCCTAATAATAGAGATAAATACATGATTAAAAAAACAGAACGACCAGAACACATGGAACTTCAGTCCGATTTCATTTGTCATTCGTTTCTGTGGTTCCTTTTATCCGCACGGTGTGCCAAAGTTGAAGAATAAATCTTCTTTTCAATCTGGCACCCCGTATATGCTGAAATTTAATTGCGAACAAAAGTTTATTAATACAACTTTATCACCGACCTACAATTTGAAAAAAAAAGTGATAAAAATTCGACTTGCAGTTTCCGAGAAATACTCATTTGAAATTGTGTCAACTTTCAGGTGGGCCGATTTCATTGCACCGATATGTATTTCCAATAGGATATAACGAATAGTTTCTGAACTACTAGGGTCAGTGGCGTAACTAGATAGTCAAAAAGGTTCTATTATTTTTATTTTGCTGAATGATCTTTCAGCTCCTGCAGAGGTAACAGGAATTGTATATTGTATGGAACAGTAATATTGCTGAAAATTCCACACATGTTATTTTTAACCAATCAGAACGTGTATTTCTGACAGATCACCATCGCAACGCATGCATTTTAGTGGAAATTTTTTCCTCGTGGGTAGGTACCCAACAGCAAATTAAACTGGAAATTTTGTTGACGTTTATAATGACAGAATATTCTTTTTGACAATCAAATTTTTTTTTGTTCACATGAGTGGAATTTTCTTACCGAATACCACACGAGGTCAAATTAAATCCGGAAATTTTTTCTCGCTCATGAATATTTTTAGAAAATTAATTAATTAATTTTCAAAATATTCATGAGCTCGCAAAAATTTTCGGAAATAATTTGACCTCTAGTGGTATTACTAGTGAAAATATTTCTCTTAGGTCGCATTCCAGCATTCCGTATTTCGTCATTATTTTCATGCAAAATTCGTGAATTGTCTTATTTAATTCATGAAGAAAAAGGTGGTGAATATTGAGGAATTGAAGGGAAAAGTTTGAGCCTATTATATCAAAATATGAAATTGGTCACACCTTTTATTTATAGTTTTTTCATCTACAACTCTAGTAAAAATGATGGTGATAGAAAATTATGTTGACTGCAATCATACCATCGAAACGTGCATTTAAATGTGACATTATTGTATCTTATACTTTGTAGAAAATAATTGTTCTGAATATCTCTTTCCTGCTTTTGTGATTAGGAGCTTATTCATCGAAGTGTTTTTTAACTTTTTGTTTGCCTTTTTTCAACGAAATGGGGATCTATAACATATATAATTGCAGTTTCACTCGTCTTCAATAAAAAATTACAATTTTTTCGAAGTGTTTCTAGCAATTCAGAATAAAGATCGAAATAATAAAGAAAAATAAAATATACTTTTTCGAGAAAAAACCTAGCATCGAGCATAAAATTTTTCATTAATTTTGGAACTTTTAACGACGCGAGAGCGGAAGAGAAAATGATTAGACATGTGGGCAGGGGAAGTGCTTATTACCTATTGCACGAGCGGCATAATATTTTTGTTCCGATTTTGAACCTTATTTTTCAATTCACAAAAAACAAAATTGCGAGAATTTCGTACTCGCAGACGAAAGAGATAAATAGAAAATAAATGTGCATCTCAATCTGGGTGGCAAGGAGAGCAAGCGGTAACAGATGTTTTTTATGACATCCGCTACGAGCGGCGAAAAAGTACCTGTTATGATATAAGGCACAAAAAAAATGATGGCGCGGTATGGAAGCGTAGAAAAACTCATGAAATTTTTGAATAATTTAATTTAACGTGGGTAATATTCCAATGGAAAAATTGTTTGAATACACACTATTCACGTTATATGAGGTATGAATTATAATTGGTACAGCGCTGTTTTACACACATCGGAAAAGTCTAGGGATATTTTTACAAATAGGCGTTTTTAATTTTTTTTCAGTTGATCAACACGTTCACTGCGTCACGTATCCCCGACGGAACGTGTTGTGCTGTGTGTGACGAGAATCTGGATGAAATCCAAATCTGGATTCATCAGTGAACAAAACTTTTGGCCAATCATCTGCATCCCAATTTTGATATTCTTCGCACCAGTCTACTCTGGCAGCGCGATTGCCTCTAGAGAGAGATGGACATCAAATTGGTCTTCGAATATGAAGATTGGCTTCGTGGAGACGATTCCTCACATAATCTCGCCCAACGGTTATGTTATGCGCTCGCTGCATTTCCATAACCAATTCAGGTGCTGTGATTGTAAGGTGTCTCCTATCACTTAGCAGTGAAAATCTAACCTGACTTGCAAGTGTACACCGTCTACGCCCTAGGTGTTGTTCAGCCGGACTTCCAGTTTTCCTGAAATACCTCCATAAACGACTTATGACTCTTTGAGAAACACCCATCCGCTCAGCTTCGACTTGTCGCAGGCCAGCTTCAAGAAGGCCTACTGCTAGATTCATCTCGTCTGAAGACAAATGTCGTCGTTCCTTAGTAAAACACAATATTCTCAATGCAACAATACTATTGAAGAACACTATAAACAGAATCAAATCGCAATACTGAGTACTTATAGAATTTACTTTTTCCATCTTTCATGTTTGTCAAGTTTTTGAGCGCTCTTACTACTTACACGAGAGCTATATCATTTCGTCACGATGTCTGTATTTTCCGAAAATGGTCTCAATGGATAGAGTTCGACTCACTGATGACGAATTCCTTCGAAAAATTCGAGTCTGTCCGTCCGTCCGGTCGTCCGTATACACGATAACTCTCGAACGGAACGACCTAGAAACTTGAAAATTTCAGGGTAGGTTCGCATCTCGAATGCCGCGGTTGAGTTCGTTATTGGGCGAAATCCGCCAAGGGGTTCCGTAAATATGGCTGCTCGAAATTTTGTTCTCCTGATCACTTCGAAATTACTGATTCGATCGGAGTGAAATTTCTCACTCAGATGAAGAATGACGTGTTCAAGCTACATGCAAAATTTTGTTCAGCTCGCATGACCAGAACCATAATAATAATAATAGTTTATTATTCCTGTGAAACAACAAGTTTATAGGAAAAACATAATCAACCAGTTTCAAATGAGTCACAGAGATAATCATTTACACAATAATAACACTTTCCCAACATCAATGATTTAACAACTTTCTTAAATCTATTTACACTTAGAGCTTTCATATAATCTGGCATATGGTTATATAATTTGATACATTGATACATTGGGGATTTTTCAAATTTAGTGGTTTTATGCTTGGGGATGAATAATGTGCCCCCGTTTCTTGTATTATAACCATAAAAACTAGATAGTTTTTTCATTTTGTTTTCGTTTTCCTTAATGTAGGTGAAACACTTGAGATAGATGGCAGTGTGGGGATGCCGTTCTTCAAGAATAAAGTCTTGCAGGAAGTGCGCGGACTCACCTTGAAAATCAGGCGCAAGATTCTCTTCTGCAATACGAATACTCTACTGGCTTCAGAAGAGCTTCCCCACAGAAGAATGTTGTAAGACAAGTGGGCATAGAAAATACTGCAGTAAACATTAAGCAGTGACCCCAGAGGTAATGTGTCTCTGACTCTACAAATAGCGAAAAGAGAACTATTGAGTTGTTTACACAGAGCATCAATGTGCGTTCCCCACCCCAAGTTTCTGTCAATGTGGACGCCCAGAAACTTAGTTCAATTTTTTGCAGTGATGCTTACATCCAAATGACGAAGGACAAATTTGAGGTCACTTGCTCCAAGCGAGAAACGAATGCAAACTGTCTTGTCAACATTAACCATCAAATTATTGGTACGACACCAGGTTACAAAAAATTCCAGTAAAAGCTCGCACAAAACACGCAGCTCTTGAAATGTTGGCGCTGGGACGGCTACTGAGGTGTCATCAGCAAATGAAGCCAATTTGATCTGGTTTATTGAGGACCGTAGACCCTGAATGGTGCACAAATTCATTACCACCTTCTTTAAATTAACCGGTAGGTCATTGACATATAGCAAATGCAGAAGTGGACCAAGAACGGATCCTTGGGGCACTCCCGTGTCATGTTCACCAGACAAACGGTCACGAACCCTAACATGCATAGATCTACCCTGCAGATAATATGTTCGGAGCCAGTTCAAAAATATTCACCGGAAACCTAGATTATAGCATTTATCAATAATCAATTCAAACGGCAGACTATCGAATGCTCGAGACAAGTCAAAAAAGTTTGAAAAGCACTGCCGTGAAGTCAGGAGCTTTCGAGCGCTCGTTCATCCACCTTGTAGGTAGATTCGAATTTTCCAGTTTTAGAATACAATTCAAAAAATTAATGACAGCTTTAAAAAAAATTTTCAAACTAAGGCGAAACTCCAGATTCATGTCAGGCTTTAGGTGATTTTTTTCGATAACTCGCTAGAATTTTTACCGTATCTATGATCTTGGTAATGTGTAGCGTAGTTTGAATACATTATTCTGCATCTATGTGCAGAATTTCATTTCAATCCAATGAGTAATTCCGAAATTATCAGGAAAAAAAAAATTTGAACGGGCATATTTACGGAACCCCTGGTCTAATTTTGATCATTGATGAACGTGGCCGCGAAATTCGCGATTCAAACCCACCCTGAAAATTTCAAGTTCCTAGGCATTTTCGTTCGAAAGTTATAATTTTCTATGGTTTCTATGGTTCCGGCATTGTGATCTGGACAAAATTTTGCATGTAACTTGAACACGTCATTTTCCATCTGAGTGCAAAATTTCACCTCGATCCAATCAGCAGTTTCCAAAGAATCAGGAGAACAAAATTTCGAACGGCCATATTTACGGAACCTCTAGTCCAAATTTGCTCATTGATGATCCGAACCGACCCTACAAATGTCAAGAACCTAGGCCTTTCCGTTCGAAATTTATAATTTTCTATGATTTCTATGGTTCTAGTCATGCGATCTGGACAAAATGTAGCCTGAATATATCATTCTCCATCAAAATAAAAAATTCCGTCAAGATCGAATCCGTAGTTTTGAAATTATCAAGGAAACTAAATTTCAAACGACCATATTTACGGAACTCCTAGTCTAATTTTGCTCATTGATGAACGTGACCGCGACATTCAAGATCTACACCTATCCTGTAAATTTCAAGTCCTTAGGCCTTTCCATTACAAAGTTATAATTTTCTATGGTTTCTATGGTTCTGGTCATGCGATCTGGACAAAATTTTGAGTATCTTGAACACGACATTTTCCATCAGAGTGCAAAATTTCATCTCGGTCGAATGTGTAGTTTCGGAGTAATCAGAAAAACAAAACTTTGAACGGCCATATTTACGGAACCCCTTGTGGAATTCTGCCCATTAACGAACTCCACCTCGGCATTTGGGAACTGAACCCTCACTGAAGATTTCAAGTCTCTAGGACGTTCCGTCCGAGAGTTATCATGTATACGGCACATTTTCAGTTCAAAATTCTATAAATACAGACATCGTGACGAGATGATAGCCCTCGTGTAAGTAGTACGAGCGCTCAAAAACATGCCAGCGACAAATGAGCCATTGTCGAGACATTCATAAACAAACTCAGTAAAATGAACCGCTGCAGTTTGAGTCGATCGGCCAGTTCTGAAACCGTGTTGAGCACTATCCTATATAAATTTTGCACGTAGTTTGAATACATTATACCTCAGCTAGGTGAAAAATTTCATTCCAATCCAATTAGTAGTTTCGAAACTATCAGGAAAAAAATATTTTGAACGGCCATATTTACGGAACCCCTAGTCTAAGTTTGCTCATTGATGAACGTGACCGCGACATTCGCGATTCAAATCTACCCTAAAAATTCCCTAGTTCCTAGGCCTTTCCGTTCAAAAGTTACAATTTTCTATGGTTTCTATGGTTCTGGTCATGCGATCTGGACAAAATATTGCTTCAATATATCATTCTCGATTAAAATACAAAATTTCATCTCGATCGAATCCGTAGTTTCGAAATGATCGAAAAAACAAATTTCAAACGACCATATTTACGGAACCCCTTGTATAATTTTACTCATAGATAAACATGATCACGACATTCGATATCCACACCTATCCTGGAAATTTCAAGTCCCTAGGCGTTTCCGTTCAAAAGTTACAATTTTCTCTGGTTTCTATGGTTCTGGTCATGCGATCTGGACAAAATTTCACATGTAGCTTAAACACCTCATTCTCCATTTGAGTGCAAAATTTCATCTTGATCAAATTCGTAGTTTTGAAGTAATCAGGGGAACAATATTTTGAACTGCCATATTTAGGGAACCCCTCGTGAAATTCTGCCCATTAACGAACTCAACCGAGGCATTTGGGATCTGAACCTACACTGAAAATTTCAAGGTTGTTCCGTTCGAGAGTTATCGTGCTTACGGACGGCCGGACGGACAGACTCGAATTTTTCGACGGATTCGTCATCAGTGAGTCGATTGATACCATTTTCGGCTCAAAATTCGAAAAATACAGACATCGTGACGTTGTGATATAGCCCTCGTGTAAGTAGTACGAGCGCTCAAAAAGAATTTCTTCAAATTTCCCTGTGATACGATCCGTTCATAAGCTCACATGAACCTTCTTGTTGTTATCTCACAACTACAAAGTTTCAATTCACCAGATCGGTATTTTTCTATTATTTGGGAGAAATATTCAGATGGCTGTATATCTATGGACCCCTCTGGCATATTTCGCCCATTAACTTACCCAACCGGCGTATTCTGAAAATTACCTCAAAAAATTCAACTCTAGTCCTTTTTGTTAGAAAGTTATCGTGTTTACAGACGGACGGACATAATTGATTTTTAACACGAATTATTCATCTGCGAGTCCAACTTTATCATTCAAGGCCATTCCCAGTTCAAAATTTGAAAATTACAGTGAAATGATAATGCTTTTGTTCATAAAAACAAACACGCAAAAAGGCATTGATACAAATTTTTGAATTGCTTCCGAATTTCGGTCGTCGAAACCATTTCATATTCAACTTATTACTTATTCAATCTCGAAGTTTCGGTTTGTTGATATATTCGCGATCGCCTGCCCCAAAATCGTCCTTATTCAAGCAGGTGGGCAATCTCGACCAAATGCAATAATTCAAATAATATTATTCAACCATAAAAGCGATAATTGTTTCCGCTCCATGTTAGGGAAGAAAGTTGAAAAATTTTTTATTTATTTTTTGACAGACAATTTACTTTAGGTCTGGGTGGATGCCATTTCCCCTCTGTACCCTACTGATTCCACAATTTGAACGTTTTCAGAATTCCGGTATTGTATGCAAGCTTCTAATGGACAATGTTGCAGACTTATAATGCCTGTGGAGAAAGTAATATTCGAGGCGAATCAGTTCTAACATCATTTTCATTGTCGAGATCCAAACTTTTTTGTTTGATATCGGTTCATGGAACTTTTTCAGTGAGTTTGTATATGGGTGGCAAACCGACAATGGCCAAACCCCCTCAATAACGTAAGAATTGGCGATAGTTAAAGGATGAATAATGATCAGCGAAACGATACGAAAATATATCAGTGCTCCCTCCCCCTCAAGTCAATCAAAACAGAATAATGTACTGCACACCCCGTGAATAAATTGGGTATATCATACTGAATTGTTCGCTGGTTTCTATACTAGAAAGACATTACCGGCGTTATGCACACCCAGGACCGGATTTTACAATAGAAGTGTTGTGTTTTTCGGGTGAGTTTGATCTCGATATTCCCAGCATCTACAAGGTTCAACATATCTGTAAATTGAATATTCTTGAGTTGTTTCGAATACTGAGAATTATACCATACTCATTTGCAAAATTGAACGGTAAGGTGTTCGGGACTTCATTTTTGACAGGTGCTACACCAAGCATACTAGTTGAAGGACGAAATTTACCATCTTGTGTAATGTTGAATAACACTGCAATTCGTTTGAAAAATGATAATTTGTAATTTTGCCAAAAACGACCTCCTTTTTAGGTTTTGGTAGAAATGTAACGTTTTATCAAGGTACTATCAAAATACTGCTGTGGTGTGGTGTTATACCATTCCAGAATCTTTCGAGTGATGAATTCCTCCATATTTTTTCTCACAAATGAATTTTATTCATTCATTTATTTTGGAACAACACAGTCACGGTTCACGAAAATTCTTGAAATATTTCCATTTGAAAGTAAAACACGCGATCCTAGTAATTTCACGATATTGATCAAAAAACTTTGAGTTTTTTACAAGGCCGACATTTGTTAATAAAGTAGGCCATTGTTCAACCATGAAAAAACATACTAACCATTGGTACAGAGGGAAATATGTTCAAATTTATTATCAAAATCTTGCAATCGTATGAAACATACAGGGTGTCCCGACACTACGTTATTCTATCTCAGGTGTGGATAAAGTTTATGAAGACGAGTCAGGAATGCTTTATTTTTTTTTTCTACGGCGTCCCGTTGCGAAGATATGTGCCTCCAAATAGTATTCCTATAATTCAGATTTTTTTGTGATAACTTCCGAACGACTCAACAAATTCTGTTGATTTTTTTGGGTCGATACAAATATCAATAATGATATGTTTTCCAACTCATAATTTTGCAAAACAAAGGTATACCGTTGCAACATTAAAAAATACACCGTTTTCGTGTTACAAGCAAAAATAATAAAATATTTTTTTTCAAACGTACAGAAACATCGTCATATTTCGACTCACAGGATCATCGAAAAGTTTTACTTCTCCTCCTCGTAGGGAAATGTGTTGCTATTCAACGATGAATTACATTTCCGTACGCCGTAGGGAAAAATGTAATTAACTATCAAAATTAATTTTGCGAGACAACCGTAACTAGGCAAACTTTCTGTTGATCACTCAATTATAACCATCGTAAATGTAAATCTTATCTCCCGATTTTAATGAATTTCAAAGCGTTTGAAAAAAAAATAACATATTCTATTCGGAGGAGAAATGACTTTTCATGGCTCGCTTTCAATTACCCGCCGAACGGAGCTCGCCATGAAAAGTGACACTTTTCCTCCTTATGAAATAATATACTATTCATCAATATAATGGAAGTTTCAGATAAATGAACAATCATAGAAAGAGAAGTTTCAGTATCCATAGCAACAATAAATAGCTGGCAATATCGATGAAAAAACATTCGGGTATTCAATCATGAAATCGGTGTATTTTTTCGATGTTGCATCAGTATACCTGTTTTTGCAGAATCAATGATAAAATATATAAATGGAAGAATTTCGCTTATATCTTCAACCAGAAAAAAATTTCAGACCATTAAATGCTAGGGTCAGTCCGTTCTTGGCGATCTGGAGGACTTATGGGGTAGGTGTTGGAAAAAAATCATTACCGATATTTATTATTATTATTTACCGATAAATTCAAAAAATTACCGGAATCAGTTGAGTCGTTCGAAAGTTATTACAAAAAAACTGCATTATGGGAGTACCATTTGGAGGCACATATCTTCGCAGGGGGGCGTCGCAGGAAAGAAAATTAGAGGATTCCTGACTCGTCTTCATATACCTCATTCACACCTGACAAAGAGTCACGTAGTGCCGGGACACCCTGTAGAACGGAATCTCTGTACTATCCCTGTTTTTGCGCGCTGGCTACTATAAACGTAAATTTTCGAGTTTTGAGACGAAATGGTCTCAAATGATTGGCTTAGAGTTCCTAATGTCAAATTTGATTTGTCCGTCCGGCAGGCCACCCCTCCGTAAATCCCATAACTTTCGATAGAAATGCCTAGGTTTTTGCAATTTTCAGGGGATGTTTGATGTCTGAATGCTACTATTGAGTTTGCAAATGGGACAAATCCGTTAGAGTAATTCATAGGAAAAGCCATCAGAATTTTTTCACCTGAAAAATTCGAAGAATACCTATCCTATCAAATTGAAACGTTCTAGTCACTTGGAAAATAACGACACGAAAGTTGATGCGAAATTTCGTAGTTTTAGAAGAATTGAAAAACTCTTCCTAAAAACTCCGGCATCTTAAAATATATTTGCCATATGCTGAAATTAAGAACATGTAACATCGATGAAAATTCAGCTCAATAGCTGATTTACGAGAAGAAAAAATGAAGTTTTTATGATTTGGTGCCAAAAATGACATTTCAGTTGAGATTTTTGGTATACTCCATATAATTCATGTCATGAAATGACATTGTTGGTTCCACTGTGTTTCATAAGACTTTATGCCAAGCAGCGTGGTGCGGGCTCGGTACTTGGATGGGTGACCGCTCTGACGATGAATTCAAACAAGCGCGCAAAAGCTCCCACTTCACGTAAGTGCTATCCTCGAATTTTGATAGAATATCCCTTAATGTTACCACCAAAAAGAGCCTCCTAACCAAGGAGTCTAATCTCCGTTTCCTACAGAGATGAAGGTATTCCGTCGAATGATATTTCACTAAGTGGAAGAATTTCCGAAAAGGGCCGAGCTTTATTAATCCGGTCCTTTTTTCCTTTCGAGCAAGAGAACGCTTTCAGCATTCAGCATTGAGAAGATGATAGCACCGCTCCGCAACAATAACGGATTCCGCTCAATTGGTCCGATAGACGAGACGAATGACAGGCAGCGTATGCGTTCCTCCGGCAGAGAACAACGTGGGGGAGCTACATCGAAGGGGATTTGTTTTCTGGGCCCTTATCTATTTAAGGAACTTACGACCATTAGCCTAACGTGACGACACAACGTAGGGACTCCGCTAAAAGTTATTCAGCGAACCGCGAAATTGATGATAGATTTGCGCTGGAGATTCTGAAAACCGGTCATTAAATAATATAGAGGGTTGTTGAGAACGCGATTCACATACGTTACACTGACTTTCGAATAAATGGCCCAGAAAGTACTAAAATAGGTATTTTCTTTAGCGTATACTTATAAGGAAGCTATGATATGAAGAATAAATTCTTAATATTTGACACAATCTATTGTAACTTACTTTTTCTGGTTGTTGAAGTGAAGGTCTACGGAAGTAATAGTAAACTCAACAACATAAAGAGAAGAATTCAAAACACAACATCGATCACCATGCGAAGGAAAATAAAATAAACTATATTTGTTCAAGAACAATGGAAAAGATCAGCTTCCAGAATCGGATATCACAACCGCGAAATTTGGGCACACCAATTATCATATCTTTTCTGGAAGGAGTTCATACTAATTGCGTTCACAACTTCCACTAGAAGGCCAATCCACGAAATGGAAATTCTGTTGAATACATAACAATGTAACATAGGGTAGCTGGATGTTGAACAAAAAATCTTGAAAGTGTTCTCAAGGGGTGTCAAGGAAAAGCCTCCATGCCGTCCATGCAGTAAAGCCTTCATGACTGATATGAAATACATGGTATGCTATTGCCAGTGCCGGCTCAAGGGGCCCGCAGCGGATTCAAGGCATCGGGGCGCCAAAGCAAAAGGGCGCCCTTCGAATTTTTTTGCTCGTAAATTTGGTACAAATAGGGCGCCAAAATTTTATTTTGCATCGGGGCGCTGCATACACTAGAGCCGACCCTGGCTATTGCGCATACTGAAGAGAGATGGAAATATTTATTTGGGAATCTCTATAAGAACTACCGTTTCTCGGATAAAATTCGGGAAAGTGGAAAATGAAATGCAGGTATATGAAAAATATAAACTATTAATTCTATTGAGAGGAGATATTATTTCATATGGAGAAGTGCCACTTTTCATGGCGAGCTTGTGCCTAACAATTGTTATAAGTGGTAGTAGTCTTGAAATTTTCTTTTAAAATCTGTATTATTGAAATTTGGTTTATTCTCGATTCGACAGATAAATTCATGATTTCCATGAGAATTACCTCAATATTCAATCATGAGGAGCTTCAAAATAAAGCCAATTTAGTTTTGGAATATTTCGACTTTTTGTTGTTATCTTGTTAGCCATGATATTAGGGCAGAAGACAAGCAGCAAGTACAAAAATGATATGTCATTCGAAAGCACACTAAATGGGGTATTTTTTGCTGAAAAGAAAACATGTCCATAATCAATGATTTTTCATCGATAAAACCATTGAAAAAATATGACTGATTTTGTTCACTTCAGAATAATTGTGATATTCATCTCCTTACCACGCCCGCGATAATAATTTTTTTGGCACACCAGCTGTGAATGAAGTCTACTCATTGCTGAGTCTGTTTTATGCACTGCATATTTTATATGGTTTTCCCATGTGAGTCCTTTATCTAGTTCTACTCCTAGATATTTGACTTCATTTTCCCATTTTTCTATTCTCCATCTATCCTTAGGTTGGAATTAAGTCTCCGCTTCTGTGGTAGAATAGCTTGGCTTTTTTGCTATTTATTTGAATTTTCTATTTAATGAACTATTCTTCTAAACCTTCTGTGCTTCTTGCAATCTTCTGTGTATGACATCTGGAATCTGGTCGTCGATGCCTGAAGGCTATTCCCGTGTCGTCTGCATAAGGGGCTAGCAGCTTTCTTGGGTTTTTAGGAATATCGTAGATATATATGTTGTGAAGAAGAGGTCCTAGAACTGATGCTTGAGGCACTCCTGCTTCTAATTGTTAGGTGGAAGATAATGTGTCGTCTATTTTGGCATAAAGATTCCTGTTCCTCAGGTTGTTTCTTATTGTCTTGCAGGTTTTGGTAGTGTAGCCTACCATCATCATCTTGTGGGAAAGTCCTTCGGGACTGGCCTGTCGATTCTTCTGGTACTTTCTTCGTAGGCTTCTTTTATCCGGGTTTCTAATTTTTCACCTTCATTTTCTAGATCTTATGGAGTTCTCATTTGTGGAATTTCAGTTATTTTCTCCTGGAATATTTCACTGTACTTCTGCCAGTCTGTGAAGTCTTTCGTTTGAAGTTTTTCTGTTATCGGTTCGCGTCCCAGTCTGAGTTCAATTGGGTTGTGGTCTGATATGCCCCCTTCTATATTATCAAGTGTTAAATGTTAGATAATGTCTTTCATTATGACGATATCTAATACGTCTGGTAAGCCATTACTTCTGGGCAGGTAGGTCGGAATATCAGGTTCTTATACTAGGGCATTTAGTTTTTCGACATACTTCTTAAGCTTCTTCCCATTTCGGTTTTCGGTTCTGCTGTTCTATTCTCTTGATTTGCAGTTCATATCGCCGATAAAGATGTTCGGGTGGTTTCCTTCAAGCATCTTTTTCAGATCTTCTTCATTTAGATCATTTAGAGCGGTTTGTAGGCTAACGTAATTTTCATTTGTCCTCGTTTTGCATTAACTATAATCGAGACAGCTTCTATTCGCCCATTATTCAGTACACGGACGTCATAATAGTGGTCGATGTTACTTTTGACTATTGGGGCTGCGCCTCCTCCTGTACAATTTCACTAGCTCTATGAATTGGGTTAAGTGAGTTTACGGAACTGTTTCTCCATCTCTATTTCTAGGATCTTCATGAGCTTGATCATGATATTCTTGGTGAAGGTATCTGGATCCTCATTGGTTTTGGGTCCTTTCTCCCTTCTTTCCTTATTTGGGGCTTCTTTCTTCTCCTCTTGTTTGGGTGGTGGCATCTTCTTCCCTCTTCTGTTCTTGTTGAACAGAAGTCATTTTCACATCCTACATCCTTTGTAGCTGGCTGGTTGACCTGCTTTCCCGCAGACCGCACAGGTAGCATTTCGCTCATCGTTTTTTCTGGTTAGAGTAAAATCTTCACTTTTGTGCGCTCCAGGTCATTCAACACACCTCCATGGGTAAGTGCATTTACTTTTCGCATGTCCGTAGCGTTGACAACTAGGGCATTGGCCAGGTCCAATGCCTTTGTGACGTACCGTATACGTTCTTCTCTTTGAAGGGTGTTGAATTCTTTATTTCACGATTCTAGGAATTTTGTCATCTTCCTGTGGTTGTCAGGTTATTGAGGTACAACACGAATGCCTTCTCTTACTGTGGTCGCTCTCAGGTATTTAATACCCTCCACTTGCATCTCTCTTGAGATTTGTGTCTAGTCGGCCGGGCCTTTCAATGTCACTGGAGGGACCTTCTCCTTTTGAGCGCTCGTATTACTCACACGATGGCTATTATTTCGTCACGATGTCTGTATTTTTCGAATTTTGAGCCGAAAATGGTCTCAATCGACATGGTTCGAAAAATTCGAGTCTGTCCGTCCGGTCGTCCATATTCACGATAACTCTCGAACGGAACGTCCTAGAAACTTGAAATTTTCAGGGTAGGTTCGAATCTCCATTGCCGCGGTTGAGTTCGTTATTGGGCAAAAATCTACCAGGGGTTACGTAAATATGGCCGTTCGAAATTTTGTTCTCCTGATTACTTCGAAAATACAGATTCGATTGAGGTTGAATTTTGCACTCAATTACGTGTTCAAACAAATTGGTCCAGATCGCATGACCAGAACCATAGAAAATTATAACTTTGTAATGGAAAGACCTAGGGACTTGAAATTTTCAGGATCAGTGTGGATCTCGAATGTCGTGGTCACGTTTATAAATGAGCAAAATAAGACTAGGGGTTCCGTAAATTTAGTTTTCTTGATAATTTCGAAAACTGCGGATTTGATCGTGACGAAATCTTGCATTTTCAAGGAGAATGATATATTCAAGCTACATTTTCTCCAGGTCGCATGATCAGAACCATAGAAACCATAGAAAATTATAAATTTCGAACGGAAAGGCCTAGGGACTCGAAATTTTCAGGATGGATTCGGTTCGCAAATGTCTCAGTCACGTTCATCAATGAGCCAAATTAGACTATGAGTTCCGTAAATATGGCCGTTCAAAATATTTTTTTCTTGATAATTTCAAAACCACCCATTGGATTGGAATGAAATTTTGCAAATATGTAGATGAAGAATAATTTCATCATTAACTTCTTCTTCTTCAATATTCATATCGGATATTTCTTCATCCGACAAGTTTTCTGCGTCGAATTTTCTGTCCTCATTTGTAGAGTCGTATTCCGACATTTTGTCAGAAGGACTCAATAAACAAAACTTGAACAGCCATGGTCAATCACTACTGATCTTTACTATTTTGCGCTTCAGAGCATTTATCACACCTCCATGGAAATGTGCATTTACTTTGCGCATGTCCGTAGCGTTGACATCTATAGCATTGACCAGTTCCAATAATTTTGTTCTTCGACTCCACTACACAGTTTATGTAGTAGAGCTGTTTAAATTCGAATACATTGTTATTTTGGGTTTTTACCAAGAATGATTGTATCGCTTTTTTGGTTTTGTTGGATGACATCCGCATCGGTAATGCCTTGCTTGGCTAGATCTTCTGCAATGATATTTAAATCTGCGTCTCGTGGCAAGTATCGTACCACCACGAAAAATTTTCTTTTCCTCTTCCCATTGAAGGGTGTAAAATTTTTTTCCCCCTTGACTGGAGGAATTTTGTCATCTTCCTGTGGTCAGTGTGGTCGTCAGTGGATTGGGGTACAACACGAATGCCGTCTCTCACTGTTGTCGCTCTCTGGTACCTTATGCCTCTCACATGCATCTCTCTCGAGATTTGTGTCCAGTCGGCAGTGCCTTTCAAGGTAACTGGTGACCTTCACTTTCTTCTGCTCGGTCGAAGTAGGTGCCTCATTTACTTGTGCGGAAGCAGGAGTAGCTTCTACTGGGCGTTTATCTCTTTGTAGCGCAGCAGTATACGACATCTTCTTTGGTAGCTTTTATTGGGAGTGAGTGGGTTGAAATTTTCTCTTCTGTCCCAGGGGAGAAGGCATTTTCTTTCTCTTAGCGCGTTTCCGCGGCTTCGAGGGCTGAGACAATTCCTCTTTCAAGGATCTTACCTCATTCGATAATAAACTTAAGCTGTCCATCAAAACATTGAGCTGACTCATGAGGCGATCGATCAGTTCCTTCTGTTCTTTTATAATCCGGTCTTTTTAGGATTCTTCATCAACTTCGCCTTCTATTTCAATACCCATATCGGAGATTTCATCATCCAAGTTTTCTGCGTCGGATTCTCTGTCCTCGTTTGCAGAGTCGTATTCAGACATTTTGTCAGAATGACTCAAGAAACAACACTTAACCATCTATTTCACTTTTCACGAAATTCACTTTTGTCTCTTCGATGTGGAGTAATCTGTGGAACCATCATTTAATAACTGGACTCGACAGAGTAATATCTTGATTCTAATCACTTCTAGACGAGGGTATCTAAAACTCATTAAATAACGATCAACTTCCCCTACGGGTAAACATTAACAGACCATTAGTTTTTGATAACGGAGCGTCACACAGGTATAATCTTTCCGTTCGGTGTCTCCGAATAGACTGCCCATTATATAGTGCATCGACAAAACAGTGGTCGATGTCTCGAGGAATTTTTTCATCTTCCTGTGGTCGTCGGGGGATTTAGGTACAACACGAATGCCTTGCCCTACTGTGGTCGCTTTCAGGTATTTAATACCCTTCACTTGCATCTATTTCGAGATTTGTGTCCAATCGGCAGTGCCTTTTGTCACCGGCGGGACCTTCTCTTTTTGAGCGCTCGTTTTTCTTACACGAGGGCTATATTATTTCGTCACGATGTCAGTATTTTTTCGAACTTTCATACGCTCAGAGCTTGTACTAGTTAGCAGATCTGGTTGTGTTAGGCTAGCCTTTGTTACCATCTCCTTATGCCACCTCAGAAACAGCATTGTCAATTATTTACCCAACAGTGAAAGGAGAAAGCATACTCCAGGTAAGAAAAAACTTGTATTTCAGGTAATTGTTGACAATATGTCACATTACAAAAAAATATTGATAACATTATCTTCGACTATTTCAATTGGAATTTCGGCAATTCCAGAACTTGATTTTTTTTTCGAGCGCTCTTTCTTTTCGTCAACTGTTTTTTTCGAATTTCGAGCCCAAAATGTTCTCAATCTACAAGGTTCGACTCACTGATGACGAATCCGTCCAACAATTCGAGTCTGTCCGTCCGGCAGTTCGTCCGTATACACGATAACTCTCGAACGGAACGACGTAAAAACTATTTCATTTTTATTTTAAGAATTGTTTCAACACTGTCCTAATTCAAGCAAACTCAACCTAAATATCAATTCATCATTAGAATTTTTTCAAAACTCTCCTAATTCAAGCAAACCTAACCTTATCGAAATATTAATTCATTTTAAGAATTGTTTCAACAATGACCTAGTTCAACCTTACCTAATTATTAATTTCTTTTAAGAGTTGTTTCAACACTGTCCTAATTTAAGCCAACCTGCCCCAAATTTAATAACAATTCATTTTAAGAATTGTTGCAACACTGTCATCATTCAAGCAAACCTAACCTAATCGAAATAACAATTCATTTTGAGATTTGTTTCAACACTGTCCTAACTTAACCCAACCTAACCTAACCTAAATATCAATTCATTTTAGGAATTGTTTCAACACCGTCCTAATTCAAGCAAACCTAACCTTATCGAAATATTAATTCATTTTAAGAATTGCTTCAACACTGTTCTAATTCAAGCAAACTCAACCTAAATATTAATTCGTTTTTAGAATTGTTTCAACACTGTCCTAATTCAAGCAAACTAAACCTAAATATTAATCCATTTTCAGAATTTTTTCAAAACTGTCCTAATTCAAGCAAACCTAACCTAACCTAAATATCAATTCATTCTAAGAATTGTTTCAACACTGTTCTAATTCAAGCAAATCTAACCTAAATATCAATTCAAATTGAGAATTGTTTCAACACTGTCCTAATTCAAGCAAACTTGACCTAAATATTAATCCATTTTTAGAGTTTCTTCAAAACTGTCCTAATTCGAGTAAACCTAACCTAATCGAAATATCAATTCATTTTGAGATTTGTTTCGACACTGTCCTAACTTAACCCAACCGAACCTAAATATCAATTCATTTCAGGAATTGTTTGAACACTGTCCTAATTCAAGCAAACCCAACTTCAGCTAACCTAACTTTGGCTTACCTAACTTTAGCTAACCTTAGTTTAGCTAACCTAACTTAAGCTGACCTAACTTTAGCTAACCTTACTTAAGCTAAACTAACCTAACCTTACCTGAATATGAAATAATCTCCCACAATCGTGATTATAAAACCTAACCTAATCAAAATATTAATTCATTTAGATTTGTTTCAACACTGTCCTAACTTAACCCAACCTAACCTAACCTGAATATCAATTAATTTCAAGAATTGTTTCAACACTGTCCTAATTCAAGCAAACCTAACCTGAATATCAATTCATTTTAGGAATTTTTTCAACACTGTCCTAATTCAAACAAATCTAACCTAAATATCAATTAATTTCAAGATTTGTTTCAACACTGTCCTAACTTAACTTAACCTAAATATCAATTCGTTCTAAGAATTGTTTCAACATTGTCCTAATTCAAGCAAATCTAACCTAAATATCAATTCATTTCAAGAATTGTTTCAACACTGTCCTGATTCAAGCAAACTTAACCTAAATATTAACCCATTTTCAGAATTTTTCGGAACTGTCCTGATTCAAGCGAATCTAACCTAATTGAAATATTAATTCATTTTGAGATTTGTTTCGACACTGTCCCAACTTAACCCAACCTAACCTAACCTAAATATCAGTTCATTTTAACAATTGTTTGAACACTGTCCTAATTCAAGCAAACCTAACCTAACTTTAGCTAAACTAACTTTAGCTAAGCTAACTTTAGCTAACCTAACTTCAGCTAACCTAACTTTAGCTTACCCAGCTTTGATTGTTTGGACACTGTCCTAATTCAAGCAAACCTAACCTAACGTTAGCTAACCCAACTTTAGCTGACCTAAGTTGAGTTAAGCTGACCCAGTTTCGGCTAACCTAACTTCAAGTACCTACTGTTCTATGAATGAGTATTACGAATGAAAAACAGATACTTGATCGATTTATCCAAATTATGAATGTATAAATTCGGAAATATACATTTTTTCATTATTTTCAGTCAACCTTAACTCACAGGGTGACAGCTGAAGAAATGAGAGATCATCATGTAACCGACTTAGATGACCACGACCACAATAGCGTTGATGATCATATTTTCAAACCAACTACCAAACCTTCCGTACAGCAGGATTGGTTGTTATTGGCTGCAGCAGTTGATCGAGTATCCTTCTGTTTTTACTGTTCAGTTTCATTCATTATGGCTGTGGTATATTCCTTGTGATTCAACTATACATTCAGTGATATTTCATTAAGTGTTTTTTTTTTCATTTATTGTATCGCTATTAATATTGCTATTAATAATAAAAACATCAAGGAAATGTGACATGAAGAAGATTCACCTACCTTGTTTTATCAATTTCCTTACTTCTAAAAAAACTGTATAATCACAGCTATCTTGAAACATGAGTCATAATCAAGAAATTTGGCAACATTGTTACAAAGTTCAACCATTCTTGAAGCCTCACGACGCTAACTCATGAAACTCAAGCAAGGAGTTATAGGTTGAGAATTTTTATCAGGTGCTCGGTGTTCGTGTGTTTATTGTGTATAATTGTAAGAGTAAATGAGTTTTGAAAGTGAAGTAATCCGTTTTGGTAAAGGTGTAGAATATGGTTACCACTCGGATTTGATGACATTATTAGATTAGAGCTGAAATATGCTATGAAATCAATGAACGGATTATTTCACATTTTCATGAGTATCTGGCACTCCCAGTCTTTGCAAAAGAACTCTCGATTCCGAAATGTCTCGTAGAAGTTGAGTATGAGGTTGTAAGTCGAAGTATGACGCACAAATAGGTTTTTCTACAATCGATATCTAAAGTAGGCATTTGCGCTCGTATTTGACAACGCATACGTCATTGTTGAATCAGTAACAATGGCGGAACATACAATTTCAAACTCATCCAGACTTTCTTCAGCGTCTGGAATTGTCATAAAAAATTGTAAAAACAGTACTTTTGATTTTCATTAAAAAAATTAAATAAATTGTTGGAAATACATGAACTGCTCGATTGTAGAGAAAATCTTGTGTTTAATTCAAGCGCAAATTCATTGTCGATTTCGAGAGATTGCCGAACTCCATCGTCCCGCGGCAACTGTCTTTTTCAATCGACATATATCATTTTGCGATCTTAACTTCCGGATCCTAGTCGGTCTAGTCCGTACATATATTTAATTTGAAAATAAAATGGAGAACTTCCATACCTCGCAAAAACAGGACTCTTTCTGTAGGTTCGGTTGATTGTTCAATTTACTTGGTTTGAGAAAACCTTTTCAGATATCCAAAATTGAACGAAAATGCAGTTCCAAATATCTTTCGAAACTCTGTTCGTCCAAGAAAAACTTCTGATGAAAGACGACAAAATCATGATGAAATAATTGGAGAGTTTGAGGCTTCAGATATCATTCATAATTTCAATCAAGTGTTTAATGATTGTTCTAATGAATTAGAAATTAGAAATTGGATAGTTCATTGAACAGAAAAGAAGGCTCCTTCCACCAACTTGATGAACTATTCGGTATCGCTCTTACTCCCTGCTTCCGGCGGCCTCCTCCTGGTCGGTTCGTGTCGGACTGCCGTCGACAAGGGATGTTCCCGGCGCCAAACTTTGTCAACTACCCGGCACGACCACGCTCTCCTACGGTGATTATAATACCGACTCTGTTGATTGAAAGCTCGGGCCAACTAGAGTCTTACCTTCTTACCTTCCCCGGTAGGCTCTTTTGTGGCATCTTCTGTTCCTGCCATACGACTGCTCGTTTCTGGGGAGTGGACCTGCCAGCCAAAATTCATGAATGCCGATGTGAACCCGGTGGACTCAGGTTTGGCAGAGTTCGCCGCAAAAGCCAATTCTTCGACGTGCACATCCCAGGAGCGATGATCCTGCTCGTAGAATCATCGCATCATCATCGGAAACTACCTTACCCGTCGCTTTACGGAGGGGTTTACACTCGACCCTTGAAAAGCGATCCTGAAACATTGCCAAGAACGTATTACTATTCTGGGAACGGGATAACGGGCCTATCAGGTCCGTGCTGACGGTATGCCACGGTTCACTGATATGGTACGGTGGCATCTTCCCAGGGGTTTCTGTTGGGAAACTTTTTACCTCTGACATTGCGGGCACCTGCGTACGTATTGAGCCGCTTCACTGAACATCCCCGGCCAGTAGTAACTTTTGGCCACTCGAGATATGGTCTTTGCGACTCCTAAGTGACCAGCCAACGGCTCATCGTGGTTACCCCGCAAAATTGACTGCCGATCTTCGGTTGGAACGCACAGTTTCCACGCCGTTCCCATCTCAGGTTTCGTGAAGTCATCAGCGCCCCAGAAATGCCTCATGTATCCGGTAATCTGGGAAGTCAACGAGTTCCTTCAAGACTTCCTGGTATTTCTTGACTTACCACGGGCATCTGATCAGGTTCTCGGTCAGTCTTCCTACTGTTGTTGGAAGACGCAACACCTTGCAATTCGTCCTGAAGGGGATTTGATGGATTGCAACCAGCGCAAACTCATTTGGTCGGTGATCACGGTAAAACGGTAACCTTTCAGATACGGCCTCATCTTGTCTATGGCCCATACAATCGCCAAACATTCCTTCTTGGTCACCGAATAATTCTTCTCGGCACCATTCGGGGTACGACTGGCGTAGGCGATCACTCGCTCGCGTCCATCCAGGGCCTGTGTCAGGGCCCCTCTGAGGCCGTTCTCGGATGCGTCGGTCTGGAGGGTAAACGGTTGAGAAAAGTCTGGACAGGCTAACACTGTTGACTCGGTGAGCGTCCTCTTCAGTGCCGTGAACGCCTGTTGTTGCTCACCTTCCCATTTCCACCTTTGCTTCTTCTTCAGCAATCCCGTGAGTGGCGTGACTATCTTCGTGAAATCTTCCACAAATCTTCGGTAACAGCTTGCCACTGCCAGAAATCAACGAAGTTCGCGCACATTCCGCGGTGGTTTCATGGGATTAACGGCCTCAATCTTGTCTGGTTCTGTCGCAATCCCGTCTTTGGTAATCACGTGACCCAAATACTTAAGGAAACTCGCATTTATCCGGATTGATAATACTGTCCTCAAGTTTGCCTGGTGCTCCTCGAAAGTTTCTCCCAGGACCACTTGTAATAGACCGGTCCTAGATTTTCATCCTGCAAATGAGGAAGCTTCATATAATACCGATTTCAGAGTAGATTACTCTAAGTTTCTATACTGACTGGACAAACACAAGAAGAACAGGAGTCTGCAGTCCGTCATATTGGTTCGATGATTATTTTCTATGCTCAATAAGGTTAAGATAGATTTTTGGGAGTTAGATTCAGAGAGACGAAGGAAGCCATCAGGGGTAAATATCAAATATATCGCCATTATTGATAAAAACCAACGTTTTAGTCGTAGAATTCTCGAAACAAAGTGCTTTGATATACCTACTATAATATTATGGTTTTATTTGATAATTTCATGCACGTAAGTCATTCACTGTTCCTTGTTGAATATCTGCTTTATTAACTGAAACTCTCTTTTATATTGTAGTGTGATATGATTCTCTGTTGTCGATGTGTTGATGAATATTTAGGTTCCACGTGTTATGAGTTCTTATTATAGGTTCATTAATATTTTGGATTCGTGAGACTTCGTAAGAATGGTATGTACCAGCTAGACATAATAACTGGGTATGGAAGCTCCCTGTGTACCTTTGTTTGGGGTCGTAGTAGTTTAGTACCTTCCCCCCTGCAGAGCCATTTATTACCGTTCAATTGCAGGATATTCCGGAATACGTTCCACTGGGATTACAGACTTGGTATGAGATGGTCCTGGTCCCTTTTAGTTGCTCTATGTCCACACTACTAGTTTAAGGGGATATAGGATACAATTGCGCCTCTTTATTCTGGAAGAAATCCATACCATTAAAGTAATGAATATCGACGATGTCGCACCTATCATTCTGAACGAAGGTCTCTTTTGAATCTAACTCTTTTTCTGCATATACTGTTACTTCTTCACCATATACCATGCCTACTGATCACCTATGATTTTACTGTTTTCTATTTAATATGTATGAATTTCGTATTCAACCATTTTAGTAGTTGCCTCTGTTTATGAATATTCTTTACTTGTGAGTTAATGGTATATGAACGAGAAAAGGAGGGAGGTTGTTTTTTCTTCCCCTTCTGGCACTCTGAAATAAACTTGTTATTCTCTTATTTTGAGTGCTAAAAATATTGTGTTTCAATTGCCTAGACTTCCCGATGAATTTTCCTAGTACGATGAGAAGGTTCTGTGGTTTCTACGAAACGTAGAGTTCTTCCTAGATTGATCACTGCGCTGGCCAAAAATAATTAAGATTAGTTTGCGATCCCTTGTGTTCGTTTATTTTAAGTTTTCTTAACTCTCGCTCGGATAAAAAAATCGGTATTTGAAACTGCAAAACTTTACACACTATACCCTCCAGATAGGCCTTTGAGGGTTCAATAAGACCCTCTTCCATCGTTAGGTCTATTTTCTGATCCATTTGCGTCTTGGGGTTACAAGGACGGTATCTCTGCTTGATCGGTACGGCCCTGGGTTTGACCTTAATCTCATGTTGAGTCATATCGATCAGGCCTCGTATCTCTTCGGAACCTGCAAGTTCCTCCTTCAGAAACTCTTTAAGTACTCGTTCTTTCTGTCGGTCCGAGGGACTGATCGATGAGTTGTGCGGCGTAACGGCTGGTAAAACGGCTCTTTCCAGCAATCCTTCCTTCGGGAAGCATTGAGAGGTTCGTAAGTCATGTGAAGCCAACAGATCCATTCCCAGGATTAAATCTATCGGTAAACGGGGCACCAAATAAAGTCGAGGTTTGATCTTTTCCTTCCCAAACCGTATCATGGGCTCGTACACTTCTACTACGGTGACTGAGCTTCTATCGGTCACTGTGGCGGTCATATCCGATATCTCTGACTTACAAACTTCTCCGGCATGCGTCTGCTGCCTTGTAACTCAGGAACGACCTAGACGCTCCGGTATCCAGCAGGGCTCTTATGAGTTGTTCTCCAATCCAATCCAGCGATGATTGGCCGATTTTTCCGCATGTAAGTGGGTTGCTTGATTGGGGACGCTGTCGAACGGAACTGTCTCCTCCCCGTGAGGTGGCTCCGCTATAGTTTTCCGAACAACGGCAATCCCGGGACATCACGTCTTGCTTCCCAAATCGCAAACAACCTTGGCGCTGATTGGTACTCTCTCCTGGAGTGTCCGGCCTTTCCACAACGCCAGCACTGGAAAACGCCAAGCCAGGTATCTGCGAAACGAGGCTCTCGTATCGCGAGGCGGTGAGTCATCAAACTTGGCTGTGCTGGGTTAGCTTTTCCGTTTGATAGCTCGTTCTGGAACTTGGGCGTCGGCCTCGGTACATTCAACGGTGGTTTGGTCTCTTCCGGCATCTTTGGCGGCGAATACTCAACTGCCATAGTCTGGGTTTTTCGGCGGGAGCTTTCATATACCAAATGTGGGTCATCGATCAAACCCTTGTGTGTTGTAGGCGAAAAGTAATGGTCGGCGTGCCACTGGACTAACTCAAACTTCTTTCCTCTGGCCGAAAGCTCGGTGTAGCTCCTGGAAGGCCAGAGCTTTCTGCAGTGCTGGTAATAGACGCTTCCTGATCATGTTTACCTGCTCTTCTTCGGGAGAGGAAAGCTTCACCAAGCTGTTCTTTGAAGTCTTCCCAAACTCTAAACGAGTTCTTTCTTGGAATGTACAAATCTCTAGCGTCCTTTCGTAGCAGCTAGAAGATAGAATCGAAGAGGTACTGGCGAGTAACTCTGCGAGTCTCAGCTAGTTGTTCTTCCTCTTGCAGGAAGGCATTCACGCTGGTCGCTTCATCGAACTACACGTTCCTCTTATACACCGGTACTGACGGCTGTATGGGAGGATAGTTTATAGTTTATAGTTAGGAAGGGGTTACGTTCCACTGCGACCTCAAGGTCTATTGTGCCCCCCATCAGAGCCGTATTCGCAAATGCGCTACCTACAGCTCGCCCTCCAGCTCCAGAGCTCCAATGAACTCCAGTATCTGAGAGGGCTTCAAGGAGGTTAGATCCTCATTCCTCCTGTAATTCTCTTGTCCAAGACATTCTTTGCGCTGGTTTGCAATGGCGAGGCATTCTGTAACCAGGTGAACAGGAGTCTCCTCCTCTTCACCACAGAATCTACACTCGTCTGTTTCTGTCAAGCTCATTCTCATCATATGCTTCCTAAGGCGACAATGTCCTGTGAGGAAGCCAGTGAGTAGACGTAACTTGTTCTTACTGAGATCCAAATACTTTTTGGATCTTGAACTTTCATAGTTCCGAATGAACCTTTTAGAGTGGTCCATTCCTGGAAGGTTCCTCCAGAGTGCTTCTCTTTCGGTCTCTTCCTTCTCCAGAAACTCTTTCTTATAGGTGTGTTTACCTATGCCACAGAAGGGTTCTGGGCCAGTAAGTGGCGTTTGTGCTCCCTTTCTGGCAAGTGTATTGGCCTCTTCGTTTCCTTTGATTCCTGAGTGACCAGGAACCCAGACTAAAGAGACCTTATTTTTCATGCCTACTTCATTAAGTTTCCTCCGGCACTCCCATATCAGCTTTGAGTCGATGATATAGGAGTCCAGTGCTTTGATAGCAGCTTGACTACCCGAGTGGATCACAATGTCACACCCTTGATAGTTTCTTTCCAGGTTTATATCTATGCATCTTTCGATTGCAAGTATTTCTGCCTGAAAGGCACTCGAGTAGGAGCCTAGCGATAGTGTACACTTGGTTCTTGCCCCGTATACTCCAGCGCCGGCCCCCATCGTGGTTTTAGAACCATCTGTATACCATTTAATGGTATTCACTTTGAAGTTTTGGGTAGTGTATTCCTTTTCCCATTCTTCCTTTTTACATAGCATAGTGTTGAAGTTCTTCTCAATGCTTACTCTTTTAATCATAACATCACTAGGCAGGTTCGCTGATGAGATGTACTTGTTCAGAGAGGACCAGGCTCCTTGACTTTTAATTCTCTCATTCCCTGTACCTTCCCTAGATATTCTAAGGATAGCCTCATGGGCTACTCTGTTGATCACTAGATGTAGTGGAGTGAGATCAGTGATGACCTCAAGTGCTCTTGTCGGGCACGTTCTCATAGCTCCAGTGATGCAAACGCAGGCAAGCCTTTGTATCTTGTCGAGTATTTTCCTCGTGCTTGTCTGCCCTGTCTTAGCAGACCAGACTACTGCCCCATAAGTTATTATTGGTCTCACAATCATGACATACATCCATCGCAGTATTTTAGGGTTACAGCCCCAGGTTTTACCGAATAGGTTTCTGCACGCCATTAGAGCTCTTGTCGCTTTACCTGCAGTGTTTTTAACATGCTTATTCCATAGAAGCTTATTGTCTAGGGTAATTCCCAGATATTTGACTTCATAAGTCCATTCTACGTTATCTCCGTTCACCGAGATAGGCTTCATGGATGGAAGGTTTCTTTTCCGGGTAAAGGGAACCACTGTGGTCTTGGCTGGGTTGATGTTGAGCCCCACTGACAAGCACCACTGCTCGATAATTTTGAGGCCCCTCTGCAGCAAATCACAGAGGGAACCCTCAAATTTACCTCTTACTATTAGGACTATGTCGTCGGCATAGCCTATACATTCGAAGCCAAGCTCCGTTAGCCTGTGCAGTAGTTCGTCCACTACCAGACTCCAGAGGAGGGGAGATAGTACTTCTCCTTGAGGTGTTCCGCGAGTGGTTTTGACAGAGATGGTCTGATCGACACCCAGTGTCTCAGCTGTCCTCGTCGTCAACACCTCATACATCCATCTTATGATGGTACAGTTCACTCCTCGCTTTACAAGTGCCTCTCTGACAGACACGTGTGTCGTGTTGTCAAAGGCCCCAGATATGTCTAGGAAAGCGCACAGTGCAATTTCTTTGTTGTTCATCGTCTTCTGGATGCCTTCAGTCAGCTGATACAGAGCAGTCTTCGTGGAGCGTCCTACCCTGTACGCATGCTGACATTTGTGAAGTGGTGTTTTCTCCAGGTTCTCCGTTCTTATGTAGTTATCTACTACCTTCTCCATTGTTTTAAGCAAAAACGAGGTAAGACAAATGGGTCTAAAAGTTCGGGCATCAGTCCCGTCTTTCTTCCCTGTTTTTGGAATGAAGATTACTTTTGCCCTTCTCCATATGTCAGGTATTTGACCCAGTGCTCAGCTGCTTCTTGTGATCTTCATCAGATGGGGAAGAATCTCTTCCGCTCCCCTCTGCAGGAGTACAGGGAACACATCATCCACTCCTGGTGATTTATACGGCTGAAAGGTACTAATTGCCCATTCGAGTCGTTGTCTTGAAAATATTTTCCTGGCAATATCCCAATCGTCCTTACGGGATTTCTTGGTGTATTCTATTGCTGTTTCGAAACTACTTATGGGTTTGCTACCTGGAAAGTGTGTTTTAAGAAGAAGAGTTGATCGTTCCTCATCTCCCTCAGTGTATGACCCGTCCGGCTTTTTGAGCGACATTGTGGGGTTGGTACCCCCTTTTGCCATGACTTTCTGAAGTCTGGCTGCAGTGGGAGTGGAAGTAATATTTTCACAAAAAGCTTGAAAATTAAGCCTTTTGGCCTTCCTGATCTCTTTATTATACTGAGTAAGTTTCTCGGTGTACCCCTGCCAATTGTTATCCCGTCTTGCCCTATTAAAGAGCCGACGGACCTCCTTTCGGAGGTTTGACAGGTTCTCATTCCACCAAGGAGCATCCTTACTTGGTCGCGTTTTGGTGAGTGGACAGCTGGAGTAAAACGCCTCCATTATTGCCCTACTGACCTGCTGTACCCTTGAATTCAGCTCGAAATATCGGTGTTCTGACCCGATATTTTCGATTTCCTCTAGGTTTGTCTTAAGGTGGTTCCTGTAAAGGAGCCAGTCTGTTTTTCTAGGGTTTCGAGTCTCGGGGAAAGAAGTGGTATCTCCCTCCATCCTAAACTCGATAATCCTATGATCAGAGAGTGATGGCTCGTCCATCACCCTCCTAGACGTAATGTACTTCCTGGCCGCAGGATTAGCAATTGTTACGTCAAGGACTTCTTCCCTCGCTCTCGTGACGAATGTTGGTGTTGTCCCAATGTTAGTGGTCTCGAGGTTGTTAGCTAAGAGATATTCAAGTAGGTACTCACCTCTTGGGTTGTTGTTGGTGCTTCCCCAGACAGTGTTATGCGCATTCGCATCACAGCCAATTATTAATGGAAGGCGTTTACTGTTGCAGTAACGTACTAGTTTCTGTACCTCCTCTGGCGGTGTTATTGGCCCGTCTCCAGCGAAGTATGCGGATGCAATGACAATGTCTCGGTCAACGCCCCCCAAGTTGAGGTGCACCATAATTGGAGTTAAGTCCCGAGACATATATTCTGAAACACAAATATATTTGATGTTTTTCTTTACAAGAACACAGGCACGTGGAGTTACTTGCCTCTGATCATAAATCAAATTTGATTCCTTACATGCCAAACCTTTGATTTGGCCTTCTTTGTTGATCCAGGGTTCCTGGATCAAGACAATGCCTAATTGCAGCCTCGCAAACAACCTTGCAATCACGGCTGAGGAACCCCTCGCGTGATGCAGGTTTACCTGCGCGATTCTAATGAGGGCGAAGGTTCGTTTTATGGGGTGCTTGCCCCCTCCTTCGCCTCCACCTTCACCTCCTCGACTTCCATCTGAGAGGTTTCCTCTCTGGGACACGAGGAGGTCTCCTCGCCCGTAGTCGGACCCCCAGCCACCACACAACTTTGCCCAGCACCCTGGGACGCAGAGGGAGCCTCTGCGTCTTCAGGAGTACCGGCGGTGCTGCAGCTGGGTTCCTGGGATGTGGAGGGCTTCTCCACATCCTTCGACCCTTCTTCAGGGCCACCTTTTTTTCCTAGCCCGGAGACTGGGACGCTCCCGAACCGGAAGTTCAGTTGGGTATGGGATGATGGTTGAACGACCTATCTGTTCCGGTCCGGTCGCCTTGTCCGGTTAGACCCCGCTCAAACTCACCCAATTCCTTTGAGTCAGCTTGGCCAACTGTAGCAGTCGTATGGGCTGTATCCCGCCTGGTAACTCTTGAATCCTCGGGTTCCAAAAATGGGAAAGAAATCTGTCGAGTTGACTCAGCCACTGCCGACCGACTTCTCTGCATAGGCGACTCGTACGTTCCACTTCCACCTGCACCCCACGGACTCGTGAAGTTCAAACGTTGGCGGATGGCTTCACAGACCCGGTTGTTCAACCGCTGGAAGAATCTTCCTTCCCGAATCTCCGGCTGCAGAACCCTGGTTAGGTTCAACGGTGCGCAGATCCTGGAAACTCCGGCTTTCCCGTCGACGTTAGGAGTATCCTCTGTCTCACCCGCGACGGCGCTGACCTCTTCGATACGCGTGGCTTGGTGACCACCCTGCTTTCTCAAAGGAAATCAGTGGCCAGTCTCCTTCCGGTTGAGAGACTTCTCCTCTCTGAAGATGCCCCGCGTTTCTGGTAACATCTCCCAACGGTACGTTCAAGGTGAACTCGTTTGCTCCCACAACTCAGCCAGCTCGTCGGCCTCATCCTGTTCAGACACGGTTGTTGGTCGAATCTGACTGAGGCGGTTCTGAAGATGGATGAGCCTACTCCTGATACGTGATTCCTCATTCACTGCGTTATCCTCATCAAATTTTTAGAACTTGTTCCACCAAACTCCTCAGGATTCGACCGGCATCATTCAATTCCTCCTCTATGTCACTTTCTCTCGGACAGAACTGCACGATCTGCGCCAACACCTTCCGCAGTTCAATACGATTCTCCTGAACGGTTCTGCCGGCTTGACGGCCGCGAGCCTCCAACTTCCATATCAGCTCATCTGCTCTGAATCTGTTCACTTCCATACTCATTTATCTCAATATTCTGCAATACCCGAAAAACCTCTTTGGCCTGCCTTATTGAAAAGAAAAGCAGGTCCCTGCTCAGGCGCCAATTTGAGATGGCGTTTTCCTTCAGATCAGGAATATTGTCTTTTGTTGCTTTTATTAATTAACTCGGCCACCAATTGCTTTGGGTTTTATATGGTAGCCATTCATTGTGCCACTTACTATGATTAACCCTGGGTAGCTTTTACACAGTTGGAATAAAGTTCGGTCCAATCTAAGGTGGTAGCGATTGGCAAGAGCTGATTTCTTCCACCAATAAGGAGGATGCTACGGGTGGAGCAAATAAAATTTCTTCTGACGAGACATTCTACGTTAAACAATACGTTCAATAATACCCCACATTTAAGCATCGGTCTGGCCCCATGTCTAGTAATCTTTGGGAAAATGGAAGACTTGCCATTGGATCCTCTAATAGCGTCCCACCTACCGCCCCCCAATCCTGAGTACAGTAGAAGAGTACCGAGGAATGGCTCGAAACCGCCTCCGACACCAGGCCCATTTAAGAAAGAAGCGGTGCCCCATAGGGGATATGTTACAAATCGGCGATTGGGTATTACTACGAGAACAACCCATCTCAGATGCTGGGGCAAAGAAAACTAAAATTCTGTCCCCTATATTCGGACCTCATCTGGTGGGGGGTATCATCAAACGTGTATCATCTGCTCAACATTCAAGACAGAAGTAGGGTAGGGAACTACAACGTAGTCAACTTGAAATTTTATTATCGACCTGAACACGTGTAATTCAATCCCTGTTGTGTCTTCTCAAGTCTTCAATATGGAAGCGGGAACATTTCTTTCTCTCGAGTATTATATCCGTGGAAATGGGAGTTTGTGAGGAATTTGTGTGGATTTTGATGGAATTATTGCAAACAGTGGGTATGATAATGGAAACGCAAGTAAGTATACCTTCTCTTTTGAAAATCTCTTGACAACTATCTGTTGATACCGCCAGTTCCTGAACTAGACCGAACGACTGAAGATGTTTTGTTGGCTTGCTATTAGTTTATCTAGATCTCTGATTTTTCTAATATCAGTCCTGAATTTTTCAGACCGAATGCCCTTAAGTCCCATGTGGGTCTTGGATCAAAAGGAAGAGGGATGTTGAAGCTCCTCCCCACCACCTGTCCCATCGGTGACATGAAGCTTCAAGGGGGCGAGTGAGATGAACCACCCCTGAAAAAACAGGAAAACTGTTTTTGGATAGTGTAGGATTACCCACAAAAGCCTCGGGGTAAGAGTTGTGGCGGCTAAGGCCAACATGAGGGGGTTGCATTGGTTGACAGCGCGAAAAAAAAAACAAAGGAACGATGCGCAAGGAGAGTGGGAGGACAAGTTGAAGATGGCGGGGGCGTCTGATGAACAAGGCCTTTATATTTTTTTGGTTCTTGAAGAGAGGTCCTCTTGAAGAGAACAGTTAAAGAAGTGTAAATTCAGAAAATCAACGAAAGAAAGTGTTTTCGATATTGCTCGTATAATATAACCGTTTTATTTTAAATATCTTAGTCACGTAAGTCCAATGTTTGTCTTTGTATTGAAACGTTACTGTGAAATGATTCCCGGTTGTCAATCCCCTGTGTTGGTAAATATGTTGGGACCACGTGTTGTCTAATTCCCCTGATCACTGTGCTTTATTAGTTCTTTTAGGTTCCTTCATTCAACAGCTACTTCTTGGTAGATGACAAGCTGCCTACAGGCATTCCCCTACGTATTTGTTGATTATGAGTTTAAGGAAACATGCTGTTCGTTCTGGAGGTCCGTTGAGGGCCGATAATATTTCTAAAACACCTTTGTTTCAGTTGTTAGTGCTCCTGCCATTCTCAGGTACAATCTCCTTCTACAAGAGAATTGATATTTATAATGTTTCAGGTCGTTCTTTACCAAGGAGTATAATGCCATTGATTCAGTCCTCATCCTGTGATAATTGGCAGATAGTTCATTCATATTTTGGATTCTTGATTATTGTTGGAATGATATGTGTCAGCTCAACATAACAACTCGGTGCTTCCTATAGGAGTAAAGAAGAATTGTATCCTTTTTTAGGGGTAGTAGTCGTTAGGAAGCTCCTTCCTTCCTTTAGACAGGATTGCGGAAAAATTCCACTGGGATTACAGATTATCGAGATGGTCCCGGTCTCTTCTACTTGCCACATGTCCACATTTTTAGTTTAAGGGGATGAGGAATACAATTGTGGTACTTTATATCCTGGGACGCACTATCTATCATTAAAGTTGTGAATGTTGACGTTGTAGCACCTAAATAATCTAAAGGAATGTCCCTTTTTTTCTTCATAAACTGTTTCTTCCTCACCATATAAAATGCCTATGGATCGCCTATGCTTGTACTGGTTTTCCATTTAATATGCATTGCTTTCTCATCGACCATTTTAGCTCTCCTATAGAGAATAACTGGAGTATTTATCTTTGCTTGTGATATATTATTTTCCTCTTATTACTATTCATTGTACAGAACGGATTTTCGCGCAGGTCTTTCCCGATTCTTATTATTCGACCTGAAGTTGGGGAACCGCCCTAACGGAACCAATAAATTCTTGTTCTTTCGGTTCTAACCATTTTGTTTGAATTCCTTACGACTTCCCCACGATTTTCATAAGTACGATGAGAGAATTCTGTGGTTTCTACGAAACGTAAAGTTCTTCCTACTAGATCGATCCTTGCGCTGGCCAAGGATTTTAATTTACAAAACGGATTTTGAAAGTAGAATTAGAGTACTACAAAACCTTCATCTTGATTTTTCGTAAAAATGTTGCAAAATAGGTTCATCCAGTCCTTCCGGAAAATGGTGTCTGAAATATTTCGAATCACAATTTCGCAAAAACTATTCATCCGACAACGTCCTGGTTGTGCACACCCAAAGTACCTATCAACCTCTACTTTCGAACCGGAAAACCACCGTTCCGGTGGGGGGGGGGGAGGTTTAATTACTGCCAGTACCCCCCCCCCCTGTGAGAGCGTGCCTGCCAGCGCTACAACTTCTGAAATGGCCGAATTATGAATTTTTGAAAAAATGCTGATTTTCAGGGTTTCTCCGACTTTTTCACGGTAATAATGACCCGATTGCGCCTGGTCTAGTCGGACAAAACGGGTATTATATTGTTTTAAATACTTGAGAAAAATCCAATTAATATTCCCTAAATAAAACGAATCAGTAAAGCCAATGTGCCTACCCCTTACTGGTTAATTTTTTGTTTAGTTGCTACCATTGAAATGTTAAAAGCGTGCGAATTTAGTAATAATGCAGCGGTTGTCTATGGTTACGTATTTTAAATCAGCAGGTGCTATTTCAGAAGTATGTAATAGTTATTTAATCAACTGATTTATTAATGACAGCGATTAATGGTCGAAATATTTTAACGCGGGAGCGTCATTAATGGATGATTTCGAGTGCGTTAAAATGAGCTTTTATTCTATGGTCGACGGAATAATAAATTTCGTTCATTTTATGAATTCGCTTGTATATTATATTTGTTGTAAAAGGTCTGAAGCTTCATTATAATCATTCAGAACAGATTGTTTTTATTCTAAGTCTTAATCGGGGGTTCGGTAACTAGAAAAGTTTTTTGGTGGAATTCCAGAATTCGGAAAATTATTTTTTATAAAAATCAAATTGCGTCATATTAGTCTGTAATTTTATTGAAGAAGTAATTCTAAAACATATACAAAAATCGCAATAAGGCAATTGGAAAAAAATGATGATCTTGTTTTATTTGGAAGTGGCAAACTGACAATATTAGGAACTTATAATCCAAATATTGCCACAATACTGGCAAAAATGTGTAAATTGTGTTCTAATAATTTCATATCGTATTTCTGCTTGACTTATACTGCTTCCAGCTGTTTTAGCTTCTAACGCTGCGACAAGATTCGCCTCAGACCTCTGGGCTCTCTTTTTGAGCGCTCGTACTACTTACACGAGGGCTATATCATTTCGTCACGATGTCTGAATTTTGAGCCGAAAATAGTCTCAATCGACTATGTTCGACTCACTGATGACGAATCCGTCAGAAAATTCGAGTCTGTCCGTCCGGCCGTCCATCCGTCCCTAAGCACGATAACTCTCGAACGGAACAACCTAGACACTTGAAATTTTCAGTGTTGGTTCTGTTCCCGAATGCCCCGATGGTTATGTTCGTTAATGAGCCAAATTACACCAGGGGTTCCGTAAATATGGCCGTTCAAAAATTTGTTCCCCTGATTACTTGAAAGCTACAGATTTGATCGAGATGAAATTTTGCACTCAAATGGAGAATGAGGTGTTCAAGCTACATGTAAAATTTTGTCCAGATCGTATGACCAGAACCATCGAAACCATAGAAAATTGTTACTTTTGAACGGAAACGCCTAGGGACTTGAAATTTTCAGGATAGGTGTGGATCTCGAATGTCGTGATCACGTTTATTAATGAGCAGAATTATACTAGGGGTTCCGTCAATACGGTCGTTTGAAATTTTGTTTTCTCGATAATTTCGAAACTACGGATTCGATCGAGATGAAATTTTGTATTTTAATCGAGAATGATATATTAGAGCAATATTCTGTCCAGATCGCATGACCAGAACCATAGAAACCATAGGAAATTGTAACTTTTGAACGGAAAGGCCTAGGAACACGTTAATCAATGAGCATAATGAGACGAGGGGTTCCGTGAATATGGCCGTTCAAAATATTTTTTTCCTGATAGTTTCGAAACTACCGATTGGATTGGAATGAAATTATGGGCCTAGCTGAGCAATAATGTATTCAAACTACGTGCGAAATTTTGTCCAGATCGCATCACCAAGACCATAGATACCGTAGAGAATTCTAGCGAATAATCGAAAAAAAATTGGTCAGCTGAAGCACTGACATGGAGTCTGGAGTTTCGCCTAAGTTTCAGAATTTTTTTGACAGCTGTCTAAAATTCCTTCAATTGATTTCTAAAACTGGAAAATGCGAATGTACCTACATTGATGGATGTACGAGCGCTCAAAAGCTCCTGACTTCACGGCAGTGCTTTTCGTAATTTTTATTTGGCATTTTGTTGGAAAAAAATGTTCTTGCTCAAATATGAATTCTCAGAGTATGTTCCAATACCAAATATTGCCAAGGCAATATTTGGACTATGGCAATATAAGGATCATAGCTGCTCAGACATAAAATGCTTTTTATGTCATCCGCTTTCATATTCAATAAATATAATACGGATTAAGAAAACACATTATTGTACATACCTGATTACGATATTACTTTATCGTGAGTTTTTCTTACTTTCAATTTCAAAGCACTTGTATATAAAATTGAGGTTTATAAGTATTAGTGTTGTTACCTCAGGCAGGGGATCTACCGCAACCAGTAGCTCAGATAGCGATTGTAGTGCTATCTAGTATGTAATAGTCGAACAAGACAGAACCACTGTTGCGCGCGAGATGCTTAGTCTGAAATCCAACAGAGGACCCTGTGAAAAAAAAACTAGAAATCTATTGGAATCACTTCGTTGCCCACAGGATAGGCAGGATGGGCAAGGTCCAGGGGCGCCGAGTATTCAGGGGCGCCGTTGACGCCCTGATCTCATTACATAAAAATGTCTATCATTCATGAATCATATTCCTAGAATACATTTTACACTTTTCTATAAAATTAAAGAAGAAAAAAAATATATATATATATATATCATTATTATTGATTTAATTGATGTACAAACAAATAAAGAAGAACCACAGTAAGCAAAAATGCGTCCACGCCAGGCCAGGTCAATACGATACTTTACTCGTTGTCGTTGAGATTGAAAACGCGTGGATACTGGATACATTGATGAACTCGTGCCTAATACACAAGTTCCCAGAACATATAAAGAATATACAAATGATAAATGAACACAGACAAAAATATGCCTCAGTATATTGGTAAAAAAATACAAAATGAGCAAATTCGCCTTATAGGAGAGCATATCAGATCTGAAATTTTGAATTAGGTGATAGCCGCCGAGAAGAGCAGATATCTGTTCGCTAGATTTGTGCTGTGGAATCAGAATAGCTTCTCGATAACGAGATTTTTTTTTAATTTCATCCAATACCGATATAACAGGGTCAGGTTAGTAAACTTTTCGTTGGTGATATTTGAAGAATACGAGCTTAAATTGGATGATCTTCGTGGTCAGGGTTATGACAATGGTGCCAATATGCGAGGGAAACACAACGGTCTTCAAAAAATTCTTGATTTGAGTTTTATATCATTTTTTGTGTCATGCGATCTAGACAAAATTTTACATGTTGCTTGAACACGTCATTTTTCAATTGAGTGCAAAGTTTCATCTCGATTGAATCCGCAGTTTCGAAGTTATCAGGAGAACAAAATTTCGGACTGTCATATTTACGGAACCCCTGGTGGAGTTCTGCCCATTGACGAACTAAACTGCGGCATTCGGAAACTGAACCCATACTGGAAATTTCAAGTCTCTAGGTCGTACCGTTCGAAAGTTATCGTGCTTACGGCCGGAAGGAAAACTTGAATTTTTCGACGGATCCGTCATCAGTGAGTTGAACCTTGTCGAATAAGTAGAACGAGCGCTCGAAAAACGTTGGAGACTGTACAATAATGGATGTAAATTCAATTTCTCAATTCCATTATACAGGGTGTTTTCAAATTCGACGTGAACCTTGTTGGACCTGTTAGTCTCTCTTTGCTGTCGTTTGAGCCATTTTTATTGTAATGAATATTGTCCAAGTTCTACTTAAAATAATTTATTTACAATTCAATATTCACTAATTTATTTATAACACTCGATTTATTTACATACACAAGCCCAATTCTGTACTGACTCGTCATCCGCCGATGTCGACTCATATAGTGGGAGGGAACAGTCCAGACGGCTGTGGAGGCGTCTCGTCGTTTCTTGTATATTCTCGAAGAGTCCGGCCGTTCTAGAAGGCGACAGGTCCGGCCTGTCCCGAAATGTCATCCTCGGAGTGTGACGATACCTGCACGACTCTTCATATCTGCATCGCGAAGTTCGATGGAAATGACACTCCACGGTCTTTATGTTTGGTCGTGGAAGATGATAACAGCAAACCAAAATCTCTACGCCGCTGGATTTGAATATCATCTCCAACATGCTCCTTATAATTCTCCAGTCCAATCTATCGAGACGACAGGACAATTTCGGAATGGCTAAATTCATCAGATTCTGGTCTACCATATTGTCTCTTAGCTTGGTGAGACTCCTTCAGACATCCTCATAAGACGGTTCACCATGGGAGTTCTTCTTGGTAACTAGGTAGAAGATGTTTCTTTCGCCCTTTTTCAACTGCAGCACCCTTCCAACTTCTGGATTCTGCTCTCGCAGTGTTTGTAGTTGACCGAATTTCTTGAAGAACACAACAGCAATGCCCCTGGACATTCGAAGATCTTCTGCCACGCAGTGTGCTAGAGCGTAATTAGCAGGCACCTTGAAAAGGTCTCGTGACTCCTCTCTAGTTACACCATGTTGCACTTTCTGTCCGTTTGAATACAAGGACATAAACTTATGGTATGTCATCTCATCCTCTGGTGGTTTGAGAGTGCGAAATTGGTCGTGATTTCCAGCGTAAGGGGCCAATCAATAGAAGTGAACGACCCTTGGTTTCCCTCGTGGTGGCTTCTGAATTCGGTAGATAAGATCGTTTATCCTTTTCATGATTTTAAACGGACCTTTCTAAGAGTTCTGCAACTTCGGAGATAGTCCACGACTACGTTTGGGGTTGTGCAACCAAACCAGGTCACCATCCTGAAACCCTCCAGCCTCGGCCTTAATGTCGTACGTCTGCTTCATTCTATCGCTGGCGCACTGGATGTTCAACCGGACTCGTTCGTGGATATCGTCCATTCTCTGTCTCAAGTTGCTGACATAGTCCTCTTCAGCAGTGTCTTGTCCCGGTGGTATCCCAAATCGCAGGTCACATGGGAGTCGTAGTTCTCGGCCCATTACGATACTCGCAGGGGTTTGTCCAGTTGATTCGTGTACTGCAGATCGATAGGCCATCAGGAACAAATGAAGATACTGGTCCCAGTCTCTTTGATGGTCAGAGACAACCTTGGACAAGTAGCGGTTGATCGTTCTGTTCATCCGCTCCACCATTCCATCGGACTGCGGATGAAGCGCCGTGGTCCTTGTCTTGTTGATGTTCAGTAATTGACACATTTCTTGAAATACTCTGGATTCGGAGTTCCTGCCTTGGTCTGAGTGTAGCTCCAATGGAATACCGAATCAACATATCCACTCTTTCATCAAAACGTCGGCGACGGTGATAGCTTCCTGGTTGGGTAGGGCATAAGCTTCGGCCCACTTACTGAAATAATCCATTGCCACCAGGATATATTTATTTCCATGGTCTGATTCGGGAAACGGGCCGGCAATGTCGATGGCGATTCTCTCGAATGGGCTGCCTACATTGTACTGACGCATGGGAGTCTTTGGTCGTATTCGTGGCCCATTGCTAGCAGCACATACAGCGCACTTTCTGCACCAGTCCTGAACATCATCTCGGCAACTAGCCCAGTAGAACCGTTGCCTCACTTTCTGCAAGGTCTTCTTCACCCCCAGATGTCCTCCGGCGACCCCGTCATGTATTTCCCGAAGCACTTCCTGTCTTCGAATCCTCGGTACCACTATTTGGCGTCGGTCTTCACCACCATTTTCGGACTCCAATACACGCTTCAGTACCCCATTGTCCAGAGAAGAATTCCATTAGGACCAGTAGGATTTAACAGCTGGCGAGTAACCTGCAATTTCCTGCCATGATGGTCTTCGATTGCACTTCTTCCAGCTGATGACTAAACCAAGTTCTGAATCTTTCTCTTGGTCGATCTGAATATTTCTGTCATTCCAGTTGTCATCTAACGCCTTGATTCTGCAAAGTGTTGCTTCTTTCTCTTCTGCTCGTCGGCAATGGGAGCAGTCATCTGGGCATGGTCTCCTCGATAAGGCGTCGGCATTCTTATGACTAGTTCCGGCTCGATGTTCGATCTCGAAATGAAACTCTTGGAGTCTCTCGATCCATCTTGCCACTTGACCCTCAGGATTTTTGAATTGCAAGAGCCATTTGAGAGCTGCATGGTCAGTTCTTAACAAGAATCTTCTCCCATAAACATACTTGTAGAAGTGTTCCACTCCCTTAACGACGGCTAAAAGCTCCCGCCTGGTCACGCAGTAATTGCGTTATGGTTTGCTGAGTGTCTTGCTAAAATAACCAATCACTCTCTTCTGTCCCTCCTGCATCTGGGATAGAACAGCTCCTAGTCCTACGTTGCTAGCGTCCGTGTCCAGAATGAATTTTCCGTTGGGTAGGGGATAGCTCAGAATAGGTGCGTTGATCAAGGCTCCTTTCAGCTTCTTGAACGAGTCTTGGCATTCCGCAGACCACTGGAACTTTGTTTGACCTTCCGTGAGCTTGGTCAGTGGTTCAGCGATGTTGGCGAACCCCAGCACATATCTACGATAATATGTGCACAAACCAAGGAAACTTCGGAGCTGGTGAAGGTCTTTTGGTGTGGGCCATTCCTTAACAGCTTTGATCTTCTGGTCATCCACTGCTACTCCTTTTCCAGAAACAACGTGACCGAGGTATCGTACTTCTTTTTGAAACAGATGACATTTCTTAGGGCTCAGTTTCAGTCCAGAGTTTCTTAGTCTCTGGAAGACCTCCTCCAGGTTTTTTTACGTGGTCCTCGAATGATCTGCCGATCACAATTATATCGTCGAGATATACCAGACATGTCCTCCAAGAAAGTCCTTTCAACACCGTCTCCATCAATCTTTCGAAAGTGGCCGGGCGTTACACACTCCGAACGGCATGACGGTGAACTGCCACAATCCTGACCCAATGGTGAAATCTGTCTTTTCTCGATCCTCTTTAGCCAGTTCTACCTGCCAATATCCTGAGGTCCTCCTCTTCAGATCAAGGGTCGAGAATATCGTGGAACCAGCCAACGTGTCCAGAGTGTCATCTATTCTCGGGAGAGGGTAACTGTCTTTCTTCGTGACATTGTTCAACTGTCGGTAGTCCACGCAAAATCGTGTCGATCCGTCTCTCTTCTTCACCAGTACGACTGGAGAGGACCAAGGACGGCCGGATGGTTCGATGACTCCTTCTTTCCCCATATCACTGACGATTTTGTCAGCCTCTTCCTTCTTGGCAAGAGGAAGTCTCCTAGCCGTCTGTCGAATTGGTCTGGCGTCTCCAGTATCAATTTTGTGCTGAACCACATTAGTTCGACCTCCTTTTCCTAGTCCGGTATCGAAAATGTCTCGGTATTTCTTGACCAAGTTTCTCAGTTTGGGTTGTTGATCTGATTCAAGGCCTTTGGAATAGAGGGAAACTAACTTTTCCAATTCTGTTGGTAGATGCTTGTCTTGGCTAATCGTACCTTGCACACTCCGTATCACAGAGGAAACTGACGAGCAATGTCCTAAAACTGTCCCCTTTTTAAGGTCACTGGGAAATAATTTACATTCATGACCCTTACCGGCATCAATTTGTCAGCACGCAGCAAGGATTTCCCTAGAGCAATCCCTCGTCCAATTTCCTCATTATGAAGTTTGGGCTCGAACATGATCACGTCTCCATTACTTGCATTGCTGTCTAGAAGTGCCTCCACAATGTTTTCGGCCCTCTCGGGTACTCTTACATCTTCTGCCAATACGACACGGATCTTCTCCTCACTTCTCCCATGAAGCACCTGCTCCTCTCCGTTGACACGTAAGACGCCGTCCTTGAAATTCAACACAAACCCTCTTGAGTTCATGATGTCCATCCCAATGATCGCATCGTCTTCGATGTCCGCTACTAGTGCCCGATGTTTCACTTTAGTGCTACCCAAAACCAGTTCAACTGGTAGCTCACCATATACAGTAGCTGGCTCTCCGGTTGCTGTGCGTAGCTCCCAAGACGTCGGTTCGATTCGTGCCGGTGTTCTACCAAAGGAAGGTCCCAGAATTGTCCTAGTTTCATCTGTATCCAACAATATGGTGCAGGGCTCGTTATTGATGAGACCGTCTACGAAGACACCTTTATTCTGCGGTTGAAGCACAGCCACATATGCGTCGTTGACCGGGGCTGGCTGGATACAGGTCGAAGATTGCCCCTTCTCATCGACCCTTTTTAGTTTTCCTGCGTCTTTGTCGATTCCTTGAACGTCGGGCATTTGCTACGCACATGTCCGAGTTTTCCACAGTGCCAACATTTTATCTGTCTTTTCCCAAGTAGTACTTCTTTCATTACTTTTCTTATGGCAGCTTCCAGGTCAGCAGGCTCCTGTGAATCTTCCTCAATCATACGGATTTTGCCTTGACCTCTACAGGACTGCTTTGCTGCCTCGAACTCCAACGCGCGGGCCAGTGCGTCTACGAGATGTGATGGTCGGGCTAGTGTCCACGCTTGTCGAGTTTCTTGGTCACGCAGTCCATCCAAGAATGCTTGAACCGCCAATCGCTCCATTACGTTCTCCGGTGTAGCCGGATATGCGAGACGTACCAGACGTGCAATGTCAGCTTCGAATTCTTGTAACGACTCGCCTGATTTCTGGTAACGATTTTTCAGCTGAGAGTGTAAACGTGTTCGAAATGGGCTTGGCCAAATCGTAGTTCCAGATGTTTAATCAGCTGATCATAGTCCTCCTGTTCTTGAGCGGTGAGGGTCTGCAGAATATCTGTCGCTTCTCCTCGTAATGCCAGTGTGAGTGCTACAGCTCTTTCCTCTGCATTCCATTCGTTTGCCTTCGCCGCAGCTTCAAATTGACGGCGGTAATTCGCCCATGGGGTTTTTCTGTCGAACTGAGGAGGTTTCTTGATTCCAGAATCAACCTTGAAATTCTGCATACCCTTCTTCAGGCCCATCATTGAATTTTCGTTGACCTTGTCCGTGGTTTGCGCAGCATTGACTCGTTTTTCCAACCTTTTGATGGTTTCCCTCATTTTGTCCATTTCTTCCTCGAATCTATCTATCTCGGCCTCTACTCTTTCTTCTACACCACAAATTTCCTGTTTTATGCCTTCCGTGCTTTCCAGGAGCTTCTCTTCCAGGCACTTCGTATTTTCATGAAGCTGTTCCTCCAGGTTTCTAGAATTTTCTTGGAGCTTCTCCTCCAGATTTCTAGAAGTTTCTAGAAGCTTTTCTTCCAGAGTTTCCTGCAGGTCTTCTTTCAGGGTTTTTGAAGTTTCTTGAAACTTTTCTTCCGAATTTCTAGAATTTTCTTCCAACGTTCTTGAATTTTCTTCGAGTTTATTCAGTATTGAACTCAAATCAACACCGGGAACTTCAAATAAAAATGTTTCGGGGTCCTCACCTTTTTGTGTAAGACTTTCTGCAAGTCTTTCGTGAAGAACTGCCTTTTTACCCGTTGTATCTAGTTCCCTTTCTTCCAGTTCCTGCTTCAACTCCGCCACTTTCAAGTCCACAAGACGCACTTTTCTCATCATTTTGTCTTTGAACGAGAAACCAACCGGTTTTACGTTAAAATTTCAGTCAGTTTATTTTCCGCGAACCAGCAATTCACTACGCAAGAACTTATTTATTTAAAAATCGCACTTCTGACACCACTGTAATGAATATTGTCCAAGTTCTACTTAAAATAATTTATTTACAATTCACTATTCACTAATTTATTTATAACACTCGATTTATTTACATACGCAAGCCCAATTCTGTACTGACTCGTCATCCGCCGATGTCGACTTATATAGTGGGAGGGAACAGTCCAGACGGCTGTGGAGGCGTCTCGTCGTTTCTTGTATATTCTCGAAGAGTCCGGCCGTTCTAGAAGGCGACAGGTCCGGCATAAGTTCGTTACATTATTGATATCCAAAAATCAACAGTTTACGAGTAATTTGAGTTCTCGTATTTTTTTAAAAATTACTGAACTTACTTAATTTTTCGTCAATTTTCTCCACGTTGAACAGTGTGATTATAATTTCGGATTATTTTTATCAGAGAAAGGTATGATATGTATGGAAAAGCGAAAATATGCTGTAATATATGTTGAAAAAGAATTCGTCTGATTTAAAAGTTGGTATATGAAGAAAAGAATAGTCAATTTCTAGTATCAATTCGCCTACAAATTTCGAATTCCACAATTCATGTATGACAAAGTTATTTAAAAAACTTCCAAATTCCTTCTTTAATTCCTAAAAAAAGTTTTCGTTACAGAGCAGGCACTAGTTTCGTTTCAGCAGATTTTTTTATGAACAACCTTCTGAATGTCCGGCGTAAAAAATATTGTTTTCGCGTTAAGCTTTGGATGGGAGCAATAGCTAATCATTGATAGGTCCTCACTATTTACCTGACAATTTAAATGGAGAAAATTATGAAGAATTTTTGAGAACAAATATAGACAGTTTTTTGGACTTGGTTCCCTGGATTGACAGGCGTGAAATTTTTTAACAGGATGGGTGTCCCGCACACTATAGGTTGAACGTTCGTATGTTCTTGAACGAATTGTTTCCTAATCGGTGGATAGGTACTAGGTAGGGGATGAGCTATTTCGTGACCAGCGAAAAGTCCGGATCTAACACCGTTAGATTTTCATGTTTGGGGCAGTTTAAGAGAAATAGTATATGAAAGGGAAAAACATACATGTGCACAACTCTTGTGGAGAGAAAAGACGGAGCAGTGAGAAGATTGAAAGTAAACTTCAGGACCCGTGCTTGTATAAGCAATATAATTTATGTTTTTCGAACATAATTTATGAATACATACAATGAAATTTTGAGTTGAATTGCAATAAAAAAATATTTAAATCGTTACTTCTCTTTCTTCGGTTATATCCCCTTTCAAATCAAAATCTGCGAAACTAGTGGCTTCGTACTAACGAAAAACTTTTTAGGAAATGAAGAAGGAATTCGGCAAGTACTTAAAATAATTTTTCTATACATAAATTGTGGAGTTTGGAAGTTGCAGGCAAGTTGATATTAGAAATCCTTCTCTGATGAAAATAATTCAAAAAATTGACGAAAAATGAAGTGAGGTGAGTAATTTTTCGAAGAACACAAAAACTGAAATAACTCGTAAACTGTTGAATTTTGGATATCAATAAATATGGCTCAAATGACAACAAATGAGTTATACCACCACGTCCTCCAAGGTTCACTTCGAATTTGGAAACACCCTGTATACGTTTCAATTTGAGTCAACATAAGAAAAAACATGAAGGGGCGCAATTTTATTATTCGCCCAGAGGCGCATCCTGGGCTAGGCGCGGCCCTGGTTGCCCACTAGAATTTCTACCATCTACCAGATTCAAATTTCAGTCACTAAATCGACATCGCATTCTACCAGATTTAGTAGAAATTCTACTAAATTGGCAACCCTGCATCGTAGGACTTCTGTGCCAGAGACATAATTGCAGCGTTGTCGGCTCCTCTCAGGTTCCTGCAGCCCGTGAGCCCGTTTCATTTCTTACGTGGTGAAGTCGTAATACTCGTAATAAGGAAAAATCACGGAGTGGGCGACATCTACTTTTAATGCTTTGAAATGCCCCAATGGTGAACAACAAACTAACGTGTGTGTGTTTATATGGAAAAAGTGTGAAATATTTGAATGATTTTGAGTCATTTATGTATTGAAAGTAATATATTTAGACGATAATTTATGGACAATTGTTCAAATAAACTGCATACGAGCTGGAAATGCAGCGGATTCTGCGGATTGTGAGAAATGATGTGGGATTAAGATCACGAAAAATGTACTCTGTTGCTCAATGCTCATCACATAGTTCTTCTGAAATTCCTTTGTATAAATTCCCGGTGAATCCCAAGTCAGTTAAAAAATGGCAGACAATCTTGAAGAATGGAAAACGTATCTCAAAGAAGTTGTTACTTTGCAGCAAGCACTTCCTGAAAGATGATTGTATTTATCGTAAGTTCAATAATTTTCTATTATATAGTGGTCATTTGCTATCAGTGCCATGACATTCACGTTCACCCACATAATGAAAAATAGTGGCTATCTCGACTTTGACAGGCATTATCATTAATTCCGCAATCTTATAAAAAATATTTGATTTACTTGTTGAACAGATCTGACATCCGCACACGCCATTTTATGTTGTTATGAGAGATAGAAATGACAGAATAATTTTGAACATCATTCGGCCCGACATCTTGGGATTTTCAGCGCCCTCTAGCGAGTCTGGCGTCCGCGCACGCTATTTTTATTATACCGCGCAGAAATCTATCATGTGCTTAGGTAGTAGGTAGAAAGAAGAATTCCTCTCTGGTCTCAAGTTCCCTCGTTAAAATTAAGTTAAGGGCCCGAAGCGAACAAGGTAGAGAATTCAAGTTCGTTCCAGATCTTCGAGTCCGAAAAGTGTTCCAGTCTTCAGTGCTTGCGCGAGAATAAGGTATTCTAGTGAATTCGTTATACCAGCTATTTTGCCAAGTGTGAGTACCGTTTTATATTAAAGTATTCTAATACTTCATCATTTTCATAAACGCTTTGGTTATTCTTTTATCTATATTTGATACTTTATAATTTTTGTTCACGTCTTGTTTAATCGTTCTTTTATTCATTCTAATACTTCATCATTTTTGAGCGCTCGTACTACTTACACGAGGGCTATATCATTTGGTCACGATATCTGTATTTTTCGAATTTTGAGCCGAAAATGGTCTCAAACGACTATGTTCGACTCACTGATGACGAATCCGTCGGAAAATTCGAGTCTGTCCGTCCGTCCGGCCGTCCGTATACACGATAACTCTCGAACGGAATGTCCTAGAAACTTGAAATTTTCAGGGTAGGTTCGAATCTCGAATGCCGAGGTTAAGTTCGTTATTGGGCAAAATCCGCCGAAGGGTTCCGTAAATATGGCCGCTCGAAATTTTGTTTTCCTGATTACTTTGAAACTACATATTCGATCGAGATAAAATTGTGCACTTTAATGGAAAATGAGGTATTCAAGCTACATGCAAAATTTTGTTCAGCTCGCATCACCAGAACCATAGAAACCATGGAAAATCATAACTTTCGAACGGAAAGGCCTAGGGACTTGAAATTTTTAGGATAGGTGTGGATCTGAAATGTCACGTTAACGTTCATCAATGAGCAGAATTAAACTAGGGGTTCCGTAAATACGGTCGTTTGAAATTTTGTTTTCTTGATAATTTCGAAATTACGGATTCGATCGAGATGAAATTTTGTATTTTTAACGAAAATGACATATTAAAGCAACATTTTGTCCAGATCGCATGACCAGAACCATTGAAACCATAGAAAATTATAACTTCCGAAGGAAAGGCCTAGGGACTTGAAATTCTCAGGATAGGATCAGAACGCGAATTTCACGGTCACGTTCATCAATGAGCAAAATTAGACTAGGGGTTCCGTAAATATGGCCGTTCAAAATATTCTGTTCCTGATAATTTCGGAACTACCGATTTGATTGGAATGAAATTTTGCACCTAGCTGAGGAATAATGTATTCAAACTGCGTGCGAAATTTTGTCCAGATCGCATTACCAAGACCATAGATACCGTAGAAAATTTTAGCGAATTATCGAAAAAAAATTGGTCACCTAAAGCACTGACTTGAAGTTTGGATTATCGCCTTAGTTTGAAAATTCGTTTGACAGCTGTCAAAAATGTCCTCAATTGGTTTCCAAAACTGGAAAATGCGAATCTACCTACCAGTTGTATGTACGAGCGCTCAAAAGCTCCTGCCTTCACGGCAGTGCTTTTCGTAATTTTTTTAACGCCTTGGTTATTCTTTTATCTATATTTGATACTTCATAATTTTTGCTTCCGTCCTGTTTAATCTTTCTTTCATTTATTCTAATACTTCATCATTATTCATTATTAACGCCTTGTTTATTCTTTATTTATTTTGATGTTACCATTTTTAGCTACTACCCATTTATTGTTTATATTCTTTATTCAGTCGTATTATACAAGATATTATTTTACTTCTCGTAGTGAGTTAAGTCCATTCAATATTATTCAATGATTTCAACTGACCATGTGTATTAAATTCTTCTGCTTCACACGCATGTGCTATTATCAATTATCAGTGACCAACGGTACGTAGAGCCTCACCTGGTTGAGAACCTTAGATAAGTTGTACTTTTAACTCATCATTATGGGTTATCAATAATCCTGGATGGGATTACTTCGCAGGGAGACAACTAACGTAGACGCACCGTTAACTAATCTCTCTCCCACTAATTACGTTCCACAGCTAGGTATCATCTTTATCATCGTACTTTTAATTTATTCTTCGAAGGGGACTGTACTCATTGGCTCTTCCCCATCGTGGGAGAAGGGACTGTTCTCATTGGATACCACCCCAACGTGCTTCAATGGAGACGGTTCTCTTTGGCCCTCTCCTCACCGCTGGACACCAATCGTCTAATAATAGTTGTTTTCCTGACAAGTTTCCTCACATCCCGGGAAAGTCATATCAGCACCATTTAAGGTGAAGGCAGCATTTAACTTAACGCAACCATCTATGAGAGAATTCTCACTAGTCAACCTGTTTATGAATATTCTTTACTTGTGAGTTAATGGTATATGAACGAGAAAAGGAGGGAGGTTGTTTTTCCTTTAAGGTTTTTTCTCCTCCCTACCTTTTGGCACTCTAAAATAAACTTGTTATTTTCTTGTTTTGAGTGCTAAACTATGTGTTTTGAATTTCCTATTTTCCCGTCAATCTCTTATATTGAATCAAGCTTAATTTGGGTTACATACTTACATACACAACGTAGAGTCCTCTTAAAACCACTATACGATCACGATCTTGGCCAAAGATTATCTAGAGTAATATTTTCGAGTTAAAAAGAACGCCTGTAAGGTAGAGTTCTAGTTCTTTACGGTTTTTAATAGAAAACTGTCGGTAAGCGTTTCATAATTCGAAAGTACCAGTACAGTACATGGTTATGAGAGACAGAAATGACCATCATCTTGTGATTTTCAGGGCCATCTAGCGGTTCGTGATTTTTCCCTATACCCTTGGCATTAGGAAAAATCCTAATGACAGCCATAGAAGTAACTTGCAAATCGAAACACTGTAGTAGATCATGAAGAAGATGTTTACGGTTCCGTTCACGTGAGCAGTTTGGTTGAATATAATCGATGTTGATATCTCCACAGAAATAAACAACATAAGCTTGTTATAAATCTCTATTATCACTATTATCAGTGTTCTGTGATCTCTACCCTAACCTATACTCGATAAGTCTATAAAAATATAACCAAAGATTAGAGACAAGTTGTTACTCTTTGATATAACAATATAACTGTACTATGTAGTAGTGTACTACCTACATATTATGTATTAACACATTCGGCATATTCTAGTATTTTATATTAGACATCTTTTAATGATATTATACGCTTAACCTTTTTTTTCATCAAAGCTCAGATCGTAGTTGATATTCTACTTTGAAATTCTTTTCTGTATATAAAATACTTGAAAAAAAGTCTTCCAGCGAAATTCTCAAATAAATTTACTGCGTTTCACATGGGATCTTTACAAAATGAGCTTGATGAAGTCAAATGCTTATGTGAAAATTTTGTTCAAGGCTCAAAACTCATATCTTGCGTTAGGTCTATGGTGCGAGTTGAAATAAAAAGGACCAATTATAAGAACATCATAGTTTGTCTATATTTCCCTCAAGAATATCCATATTCTCCACTCTTGATTGAGTTGAAGAGTAAAACTTTGTCAGCTCATCTTCTAGGAAAACTGACTCGTTCTTGTGAAAAAGAAGCAGAAAAATATTTGAATAAGCCACAAATATTACATGTTTTGAAGTTTTTGAGAAGATATATTGACGAAACCCCTTTGGCATGTTGTTATGATGAAATAAATGAGTTGAAGTTAAGACTAGACCAGGATCAAGATGAGATGAAATTAAAACAAAAAACTTCTTCCATTAGTCTGAAAGTCAAAAAAAGTAGATATTATTTGGAGTGTAGAATCATAATACCAGACGATTATCCAAAAAAGAATATTGAGTAAGTATGTATGTTTCAATCAAGCTTCAGGATAATGAATAATCTGTACTTCAGGTTTCAAGAGGTGAAAACAAATTTCTCAGCTGCTTTAAACACTCATATTATAGCACAAGCTAAGGAAATAGCTAGAAAATGTGTTGAACCTCCTTTAAAACAAAATAAAAATGATGCCCCATTTACACCCAGTCCTTCCTTGAAGAAAACTACAGAGTTCCTCATTAAGTGTGTAAAAAACTTTCCTCAAGAAAAATGTCAAATCTGCAACACATTCTGCCTACCTGAGAATCCAGCTGTAAATATTTTTCCATTTTATCAATTAGTTGTTGAAAATAATTCAATTTAATTTCAGTCACTAGAGCTTGATGAAAAATCATCGAATCACATTGAAAGAATATATTGTGGGCACCTTTTACATTTGCAGTGTCTCTTAGATTATATGAAGAAGCCTCCATTTGGCAATAAGAAATGCAAAATATGTGGTCATAAAATAAATCATTTCAAGTGGACTCTAACCGATAAATTGGCAGAAAATCGCTGGGCTCATGAGCAAGCCCGAGAACGTGAATTAGCAGAAGTAACAGATTTTTTCAATTAAAGTTTATGTAATTTCAAATTTCAATAAATCCTATTCATTCTTTGAATTCATTTCGAATTTCAATTGTTGGTTTCACGAAATTTTGATTGTTGAATGCATGATACAACAAAATGAATTTTTTTGTCGAATGATTTTACTCGTCAACAATTAAATCTGTTGACATCTAGTCAAAATTTTCTGGCTGCATGTCTGGTTCTTACAATGAGATAAAATTCAAAATTTCAATATTAGACAGCTGATTCCCCTAAGCATTGAATAAATGATACAAGACTAGCTTAATATGTTGTTTATATAGTAAACTTATATATACTGCTTATCACAATTCAATGCAATTGTTTTATTGGACATATCACTATAAATTTCGTTTCAATGGCATGGATTTTTATTTTCTGAATATCTATCATATATTCATAGTGCAGCATATGAGGCGTGACAAGTAAACAAGTATGTGGTACGTAGGTAAAAATTTGTTAATTTACGTTGATATAAGGGTAACAAGTGGTCAACAGGAGAAATCTGAGTTGAATAACCTGATTAAGGACTCAATCATGGAAATATTTATTAATAAAAATTTTCTTGCAACTGTATTCAAGTCGATAAACGATAAATTCAAGAACCACAAGAAGGAAATTGAAGAAAGGAGTTAGGAATTTACAAGACAGAATCAATTTTCTCGAAGAAGAGATGGATAGAATTGATCAGATTTGAAAGGTAAACAATATTTGTATACAAGGAATTCCAGATGAAAAAATCTTGAATAAGGCTGTTGACATTCTATAGTGTTCACTACCCAACATATCTGTCACCAACAACCAAACAAAATTTTGTTACTTCAATATTGAATTCATATGGCATTAGTTGATATGTGATGGTGATGTGGTATGGTATGGTATGGGTTAGATTATGTCCCGAGTTACAACATCACAATGTGACATTCAATATCACAGGATGTTGCAGTCATATTGCAGCAATGTAACTCATTTTTATTGCATTTCATAAATCGTCGGCCTAATTCGTTAACCTGCTAAGTCCATTTTTGCATAGTTTACAGGAGAGAGAAAAAACTGAAAGATATCTTTTCTATTTTACATATAAAGATTCTGAATATACATTTGGTTGCTATAATGATTCTACATATGTTGTGAGTTTTGAAAATAGAATATCTTAAGCACAGTTCGAAAAAATTTGGAAAATAATCACTTAGCAGCTTTTCGTTATGAAGTTTCAATTTGATTGAGGACATAGCAGTATTTCCATTTAAATGAGAATGAAGTAACATTATTTGCTTGTAATTCCCAATTGAGGATTATATTATAATCAAATGAATTCAATCAGTTTCAATCAAAATATTTAATATCAAAATTTTAACAATACAATCAGTATTCAAACAAGAAACCGTATTAACTATTTTAGTCTTTTATGAACAATATGTAATTAATGGACATAATTTCAAATGTTTTCAGTGTTCTTTACTAGTTACACTTCCATATAAGTCACAGTCGTATGAGTTAATCAGAGATAAAACTTAAGAGCCAAGTAAATTAAGAAAATTCTGAAAAAAACAATCATATTTTTCAAACAAAAACTAAAATTCTGAAGAAAATTGAATGCTGAACCAACAATAATCTTCTAGCGACCCTCAATTCTAAATCACAAAAATAACCTATTGATGAGGTAAATCATCGTAATATTAATGAAAGTCGGGTGAAAGAGTCCTTCTGATTTGCTACAAGTCCTCATACTTCCAATGAGTGATTTTACGTCGATTTTGGTGCAATTGCGTAAGATTACTAATCTCACAAGGATGAAATCGTGTAGACCTTCCCTGCGGTAAAAGTTGATATTTATCCTTATAAAAAGTTTTATAGAGACTGGATCCATTGCTTCCATAACGTAACACTGAATGAAAATACACTAACGTGCAAAAAAAAACGCAACAAGCTAATATTTGGTAAAATTTGAGATCTCGTAGTTTCTTTGTTTTTAGTTCCATTTTTAACATTTTTGCACTAAACTGTAGATAAAATTACTAATTGTAACTTGCTCATTTGTTCTTTCGTCAAATGCTGGCTTATTAGTCTTCATACAGGGTTATTAAGAAAATTGTGTTAAACCCTAATTTCAAAACATCCTGTGATATAATTTCGTGGTCAAATTCTTTCAAAATACCAATTTAGGTTAAGAACCATTCGTTCTCAACATTTTATTTTTGGTTCATGTCTTCAGGTGCACCAGTTAATTTTTAAGAGGGGAATGAACTCTAAAGAAAAAAAAATTTTCTTTGTTCCTTCTCCATACTCTTTTCCATCCGTCTGGAGAATGTGAGGAGAATCTGGATTCGTCAGTGAAAAGAACATTGTTTCATTGTTCTAATGTAATAATTGGGAAATACTTATTCAAAAGTACAGGGATTATTTAAATTCAAATGCATTGCCTGAATGGAAAATCAAGAGAATACTTCATCTACATTGTATCAATCTGCAGGATGTCGTTTGTTTTAATGATCATGATAAGTTCGACGAAAAGACCACCCAGGAGCTTGATAATTAAAGTCTAAAACGCAAAGCTGTCCATTTGCAACATTGTAGTGGCTGAAATTGTTTATGTCTACGGTAGATAGGGCCAGTTGAGATTAAAATTCATGGGAAACATTTTTGAAGTCAAGCATTTTTGCTAAGTAAGCGTCTGGACACCCACTCTTGAGCTGTAGGTTCTTTTTGAAAGAGGGGTAAAGTTTACTTTTGGAGATCAAGGAAAAATTAAAGTCAGTTACTCGGCGAGAGTGGAGTTACTCGAAAAAAAAAAGAGGGTTGCTCGGAAAACGGGGACTCATCACGATGATGGGGATAATCGGACGACGGTTTCGGTTAGAGGAAATTAGTGTTGTATTTTTCAGTAGAGGTTTTCTGTTAGATTTCGGTTTAAGGGGGTAACTGTGTTAGATCGTACAAACAAGTGTTTAACAAGTTTATTCTGAGTAGAGTTAAATAAAAAGCCGGGGGTTGTGTTTCGGGTGCGAATAAAAATAAAGGCCAATATCGCGTGTGGGTGATTTAGTTCCCAAACAGGTACGAAAGAGAAATTAGGTGGTTTGCAGACCAAGGTAGGAAAATTCAATTCAAAGCTTTAACCCCTATGAAGGTGAATGGCGTTATTGTAATTCCCAATATTATTGATATCTCGATCCGAAGTTGATTTGATGTACGTTCGATTTTACGTACGAAATTTGAATATTAGTTGTAACTGATTTTCTGACCCCTCGTACATTTTCGATTGGCATGTTGATGGGAAGTAACAGTTGAATTGTTTGATTTAATTTACGATTGTGAGAAACTAAGTGAACGATAGATGCTTTATTTGGATGTTTTTTTGATGTTTGTGCAAATTACGATTTTATGTACGCATTTTACCATCATTTTTCTTTCTTAAATATAATTTGTTCTCTTAAAAATTTCGAGGTTTTCTTTCCTGAATACCTGTTCCTCAGAAAGATAAGACAAAAGACTCTCTCTTCGTGCAGAGAGCACGAATCAAGGCCTTTTCGGAAAATAGATAGATAAAAATTGGTGACAGCGAAATATGATTTATAAGGGTAGAAACCCCAGGTTTTAGTACGAATTGGTGACAGCGAAATATAGAAAATACGATTAAATAAAGAATAGAACCAGCACCACCAGGTTTATTACAAATTGGCGACCAGCGGTGGGATATGTTTAATTTTTTTGTGAGGAAAAGGAGCAGGAAAGAGATAGAGAATTTTGAAATTGTCTTTCTATCGGGAAAGTTATTTTGTGTCGGAAATTTAAGGTTGAATAGAACTTTTTCGGTGTTTATAGAAACATCAAATCAGTTGGATCGAGAGAATATCAGACAGGGGAATGTTTGTGATTTGTTGAGCTAATTTTGTGTTACTAACATTTGTGTGGATAATTTTTGTGTGTTTCAGGAATGCAGCTTTGAATAAAATTTTTATTGATTTTGAGGGAAGTTTATTATTTTGTGTGTTTCAGGACGGCATTTCCGAGTAAAATTTTTATTGATTTTAGGGAAGTTTATTATTTTGTGTGTTTCAGGACGGCATTTCCGAGTAAAATTTTTATTGATTTTGAGGGAAGTTTATTATTTTGTGTGTTTCAGGACGGCATTTCCGAGTAAAATTTTTATTGATTTTAGGGAAGTTTATTATTTTGTGTGTTTCAGGACGGCATTTCCGAGTAAAATTTTTTATTGATTTTAGGGAAGTTTATTATTTTGTGTGTTTCAGGACGACATTTTCGAATATAAACTTAATCAGGTTAAGGGTTGTTGGTCATTCTATATTTTTTTTTTGGCGGGATTTCAGAATATAAATTTTATCGGACTTAGGTCAAGTGGATTTAAATAATACCAACTGTTTGAATTTTTTTTTGATATTAGTTCGAGTCAATTTGGGGTTTGATTACAAAAATTTTTTTTATTTTGTTTTTGTTGGGATTAACGTTGTCATTTTGGGTTATCAAAATATTCCCGAATATTTTTTTTTTGTTTTTGAAAATAATAGTTATCGGTGCATTTGAGAAAGAAAAAAAAAGAGGAAAATTTTTTTTTAAAACTGATCAAGAGGAAGTTGTAGGATTGAAATTTTTTTTATTTTTCAATTTTTTTCATTTTTTTGATATAAATTTACCTTCGAAAATAAATATTTGAGATGTTGCCTGCAGCTTCTTCGGCGAGTGGTATGGCTGGGGGAAATGCGAATGTGCCAACGCCAAATGTAGCCAACCTATTACGTGGGGCGGGAATGTACTCGCTAGGTATGATAGCCACAACATTAGAAAACTTTTCGGGGAAAGAAGCGGCGAGGTACTTCGATAAACTGGAGTTACGCTCAAAATTGGACGGATGGACCGAGGAAGAAACTCAGAAATTATTAAAATTTAAACTCGTAGGGGAGGCGTATAGTTTTTTCAAATCAGATCCAGGGTTAGATTTATTAACGTATTACGAACTAAAGAATAGGTTCTTACAAAAATTTACACCGTTCAGACTGCCAGGGGAAAATCAGTGGAACCTGTGCAGGTGTTTCCAAAGACATGACGAGGATGTATCGTCATTTTGCACAAGGCTGCGTACGCTAGGAGCAAGTTTATTGCGGGAGGATTTGGAAGGAGCCACCGTGGATGAGGAGGCTGGAATTAGAAAGAAAAACAAAGATCTGATTTTGAACCAGTTCAAAATGGGTCTACGGAAGGATTTGATGAAAGACACAGGAATTTTATTGTTGAAGGAGGAAGATTTAGATCTGGAAAAAGCGGAGGAGTTAGTAAAATTACAGGAAACCACGATAAGAATGTTACAAGGACGTTTAGGCGGTACCAGGATAGCAGGAATCGACACCGAACAAGTATGTCAACTGTGTGACAAGGAGGGGCACTCAGCAAGGGAATGTAGGAGGACCAGACAGGGTCGGGAAAATCAAGAAAAGCCACTAGGGATGAGATGCTTTTCCTGTGGCCAAACAGGCCACATTTCAAGAGAATGTCGAAACACGAAGGGGGCAACGCAAGGAGCTCCAGGTTCGTGCTTCAACTGTAAACAACAAGGACATTGGTTAAGGGACTGTCCGAAAAGGGATAGAAACAGGGGACAGGACCAAAGGCAGAGGTTCAGAGAGGATGCAAGGAGAGAGGAAAGATTCCCGACCTGGAATACACGAGGGGGTGAGAATGGGAATCCTCCATATTCCAGGAATCAAGAAGGGCCCACCAGTACAGGAAACAGGGAATCTACCGGCGCGATTCCAAAACGATCACAATCGCCGCCTACGTTTCGTACAGCGAATTTAAACTCCAAGGGCCAAAGTTCAGCTGCCAGGACGGAGGCCAAAGGGTGGTAGATAGGCAGGGGGAGCGGGAGTCATCGATAGAGCAAGAACGAAAGGGGAATCCAAACGGATTATCGGTCATGGTAATCCCAGAAGTAAATTCATTGGGATTATATGACGTACCACACATAATAAAATTGGCTATTAATGGAAAGGTGAGTTCTTGTTTGGTCGACAGCGGGGCAGCGGTGACTCTCGTGAATAAAGGATTGATCCCGGACGGTAGGATCGATAAGAACGAGATCGGTGTCCGTCTAACGAGTGTGACGGGACACGACTTACGTACCTGGGGTACGGCGACTATTTTTGTAGGACCAGAAGGAGAAAAATTGGGAACGAATTGGACAACGGTCCTTTGTGATGACACGACGTTAGGGAACGTCCAGGTCATATTAGGACGAGATTTTTTGTACGCCAATGAGGCGTACCTAGATTATGAGGGGGAACCCTACCTGAAGATGTGGGGTAGGAAATTTATGTTTTTGAATAAGGGAGATTTAGAGGAACAGGTACTCACGGGAGGTGAGAATACGGAAGGAGTTACAGGGAGAATACAGGAGGTACAGGGGTATAATCACGGAGATTATAGGAGTGATTTTGTGGAGATTAGGCCGATGGAAACGGCGGGAACCAGGAATGACTACACACCCAAGGGTGGCGGAGTCGTCAGGGACGACACGAGGAAGGATATTCCAGGGAATCTACAAGGAAATGTAGGAAATAGGGTTAAGATATCGTTTAGGGAATTCGGTACACAGACCGACAAATATGGGGAAACGAGGGAATTAATGGGAAAGAAAGGGAGGACTGTAGAAAGTCAGGTGGAGAAACTAGAAGAATCGGACGCGATAAGGAGATCGCGAGGTAGAGAGACAAATGAACCAGATAACGAGGTTGTATTATTGGAAAATACAGACGTTAGGGTATGTAGAGGAGAAGAAAAAGGGAGGAGAAACGAAGAAAAGCGAAATGTCGAGAATAGTGGGGAGGAATTCATCGCCGATAACGAGGAACGGTGGGAAACCGACGTTGTGCTGATATCAAGGGTTACTATTCCCGCACGTTCGGAAGCTTTAGTAGAAGCTAGACTAAAAAAGGAAGTTAGAGGGGCTTATGTAGTTTGCGAACCGTTAAATTTGGGTGTCGGACAAGTGTATGTCGCGAACTGTTTGATGGAAAATACAAACAAAATTTGGGTTCGCGTAATAAACGTCTCTAACAAGGAGGTCAGTCTGCGAGGGAGACAGAAACTCGCCAGAGCGTTGGCATGCGAAGTTGAGGAAAAACATGAAAATTCACATATAATAGGTAAGATATCGCTGAAGGACAGAGACTGGGCCACTAGTGGCTTCGGTCTCGACCATCTGGACAAGGACACTCAGGATATATTGAAAGGGCTTATTCTAGAATATGATGATTTGTTCATCGAGGACAATGAAACACTGACCAGCACAACAATGGTCAAACACAGCATAACTTTGGAACCAGGATCTCAACCGATTTGCAAAGCCCCATATCGGATCCCATATCATCAGAGGGAGGTATTACAAAAGGAAATCGATAGACTGTTGAATGCAGGCGTTATTCGACCATCGTTTAGCCCCTGGTCGGCACCTGTTGTCCTTGTTACCAAGAAATTACCTAACGGAGAGGAAAAAGTAAGGATGTGTATAGATTATCGGGGCCTGAATAGCGTAACGAAAACGGAATATTACCCCCTTCCTAATATATCGGACTTGATCCAGGGGTATAGTACGGGAACTGAAGTGCTATTTTCAGTGATTGATGTCGCTGAAGCTTACCACCAAATCGACATGGAGGAAAAGGATATTCCTTTAACGGGGTTCAGTACATTTCAAGGGCACTATGAATATCTGAAAATGCCGTTTGGCTTAAAGAACGCTCCATCAACGTTCCAACGTTTTATGAATATTACGCTGGCCGGTCTCACAGGGGAATCGTGTATGGTCTATTTAGACGATATTATTATTTTTAATTCAGAAGGACAGGAAGATCATATAGGTAAACTACGTCAAGTGTTCGAACGTCTGCGAACTGTTAATGTAAAATTGAAACCGAAAAAATGTAATTTTTTGCTCAAAAAGGTTAAGTATCTAGGACATATAATCACTCAACAAGGGGTATTCCCAGACCCAGCCAAAATAGACACTATTCAAAATTTTCCCATACCTAAGAATGTCAGGGGTGTGCGCTCGTTTTTAGGGTTAGTAAATTGGTACAGAAGATTTATTCCGAACGCCGCTGAACTGATTTCCCCCTTATCAAATTTGACGAAGAAAGATGTTAAATTCGAGATAACACCGCAGGTACTAGGGTCAATAGACCAGCTGAAAAAGACCTTGACCTCGGACATGGTACTTATATACCCAGACTTTAATCAACCTTTCGTAGTAGCCACAGATGCGTCGGGACTGGGGATAGGGGCCGTGTTGAGTCAAATTAGGGATGGTTATGAACGACCAATCGCATATAGTAGTAGAAATTTCAACAGAGCGGAGCTCAATTATTCCACCACGGAAAAGGAATTGTTAGGGGTCGTATTTGGTATACAAACGTTTAGATGCTACTTATATGGGAAGAAATTCACTGTCGTTACGGACCATAGACCACTAAAATGGTTATTTAATTTAAAGGACCCCGGATCCAGATTGGCCAGGTGGGCCATGAATTTGGCCGATTATGACTTTACTGTAACCCACCGAAAAGGAAAACTCCATGGGAATGCGGACGCTTTAAGTAGGATGTACAATAAGGAGGACCATTACATTAATGTGGAGTATGAGGAATTTCAGGAATATCAGAGAATTCATCAATTACCAGAAATGCCTACACTTAACGTGAAAGAAGGAAATCTATTCACGACGCCGGAATCGTGGGCTTTAGCCCACTGTGTATCGCAGGATTTGGCTATGGGGGCAGGGATTGCCTTACAATTTAGAAATATTTATGGGTCGGTGGATAGACTACGACAACAGGGTAAACATGTAGGAGAGGTAGCGGAATTGAATCTACCGGAAAGAAATGTTTACTATTTAGTAACTAAGATCAATTACTACGATAAACCGTCTTATAGGAGCATGTGGAACGCTCTGAGGAATTTAAGGGCAAGTTGTGAAAGAAACGGGGATTCTTTCCTGGCCATACCTAAAATAGGCTGTGGATTGGATAAATTGGAATGGGAAAGAGTTGTGGAAATGATAAAATTCATTTTCCATAACTCAAATATCGAGATTGTTGTTTACGAACTAGGGTCGGCGCCAATAGCGACTATAAATTTTGAGGAGAAGAAATTAGAGGTTATAGAGCCAGAATGGGACAGGATAATTTTAAGGGAGGCACAGAAAAATGATCCTTATTGCATCACAATCTTAGAGAGGTTGAATGCGAAAAAGGAACCGGAAATAAATGGTTATTACATTTCGAAGGATGGGCTGTTATACCTTTCCGATGAAGGAAACGACAGACTGATAGTACCCCGAGTTTATGTGGAAAAGGTGTTGTGCGACTTCCATGATTCGCCAATGTCGGGACATCCGGGGCAACAGAAAACTCTAGCTGGTTTAAAGCGAAGATTTTTCTGGCCAAATATGCGCTCGGACGTGATTAACTATTGCACTAGTTGCGATGTGTGTAATAGGAGGAAAACCTCACCTCACACAAAGAAGGCACCATTACAGAGATTCACCCCTACAACAGAACCGTGGGAATTAACATCTATGGATATTGTAGGTCCTCTGGTAACTACCATGAGAGGAAACCGATATATACTTACCTTTCAGGACTACTTTACCAAGTACGTGGAGGCCATACCCATTCGAGATCAAAGGGCCGACACCATCGCTCGCGCGTTCGTGGACAACATCATCGCTAGACATGGCGCCCCAAAGAGGCTGCTTACAGACCGGGGGGCGAATTTCACATCGACGCTGTTCAAAGAGGTTTGCGCGATTCTAGGTATTAAAAAGATTCAGACCGCGAGTTATGCCCCAACATCGAATGGGCAAATCGAAAGGATGCATCGAGTAATGAAAGATATGCTATCACATTACATCAGTAGAAATCAACAAGACTGGGATGACTGGATACCGTTAGTACTTATGGCATATCGTGGCAATGTCCATGTAACAACCGGTTACAGCCCTTTCTTTTTATTACATGGCCGGGAACAAAGGTTGCCGATAGATAGTTTTATTGAATCAGGTAGAATACGGTATGATTATGATGATAATTACGCAGCGGAATTAGGGGAACGACTACGGAAGGTATATACTGAAGTTTACCACAATACTGAACAAGCCAAGACGGACCGAGTGAAGCGTTTTAACGCGAGAACCTCGGAGGTAAAATTCGAGATAGGAGATCGGGTATATTTGAGACAGATGAATGTAAAACAGGGTTTATCAAAGAAGTTAACAAAATCCTGGGATGGTCCTTATGAAATTTTAGAAATGGTAGGACCAGTGACATGTAAGATAAGAAAATGCGGTGGAAGGGAAGAGCAAGTCGTCCACGTGAATAGACTGAAAAGGTATGTGTCAAGAACGGTAAATATTGGTTTGCCCTTGGAGAAGGTTGATGAAGGGGATGAGGAAGCTGAGGAATACAGTGAGAAGGAGGAGGAAGAGAACATAGAAGGAATTGGGAGGTTTCACCCGATGATGATCCCACCGTGGGATATAGCTCCTGGGAGAGGCTCGGGGGAAGAGTCTGGGAGCACCGGAAATGAAGAATCGCAAGGGAGCGATACTTCGGAGGAGGAAGAGGTGGAAGTGATCCCGGTTCCTTTGAGGAGGTCCACCCGGATCCGGCGACCGCCAGATCGATGGTCGTATTGATAGTTTTTTTTGTTTTTTTTGGGTACGCGTGGTGATAATATCAAAACCATCAGGAGAAATGAATCGACTTCCTGCCCTTAGCGAAGATTCCAGTTCAGGTACGCGTGGTAATGATAATTGACATTGCCTTCAGGAGAAATGAATCGACTTCCTGCCTGTAGCGTAGATTCCAGCGGCTCTTTTGACCCGGGGAGTTATCAGCTGAAAGGGTCCCGTCTTGAGTTACATACTCTGCTGTCAGCAACTAAGGTCAAGGTCCCAATTCTTGTTTTCATTTTTCTGTTCCGTTATTGAATCTGGGTTGCTGACTAGCGACCTTCCTCAATGAACGCCTTTATCACTACTATCGTTTACGTTTCTATGTTGATAGTATCATTCTCTAGAGCTAGCCTCATTTTGTATATAATTTTTCAAGCAATTCGTAAGACAGGAAAATATTGTGTAACGAAAATTAAATCGTTATGATTTTAACGTTTTGGTCACTGATTGGTGCATAGGTGAACACAACGTTGAGAGTGGAAAAGAAGGAGTTGTTTTTATTTAAGTTTTTCTTTATTTTCGTTCAACCACGAAACGTTAGTGTGGTGTGAATAAACTGATTGTTGAATTATGTAGGTATTCCCGGAATGACTTTGATTGTATAATTGCAATTTTTTTTTGTACTGTTATAATTCACGTGTAACAAAATAGTTAGGTCAAGAATAGGTGTTCATGTTGAGAAGTTTTTTTGATTGATAAGAATGTCAATTTTTTGTTTGTTTTCAATTTGTTTTTGTGGAAATGAACTCTACAGGATCAGTCCGAAATGAGAAATAATCACATGTGGAGTAACCTTCATCCTTTGTCCTTTCCATTGTCGGTATTCAGGCGTGACTAGACTATGATTGTACGGACAAAAGTGCGGAAATAGCTGCGGTATCAATTCAAAAATTCGCGTAGTGTTCGGCCCCCAAAACAGCGTACAAAAGTAACCCGGTTAAAGTAGGAGTTTCGTCAATTCAACCTATCGGAACACTAGGAATATAGATCCAAGGGAGATAGATAAGGCACAGAGAATGCAGAGTTTCGGAGCAGATCGAAAAGCTGTTGAGAATATTATGGTGGAGAAAGTAGCAGGGACTGGACAGGGTTTCTTTACAGTGGAACGATTTAACCCAGAGGAGATGAAGAAACTAGCACACCACACGACGAGACAGGAGTAATATTGAATGGAGTACAATTAAACCAGAACCCAGGATGTGAATTCATGATGTTAGCCGGTCTGTGGAACACACTTACAATGTGGGTCACTCACATGCACAGGGCAAAGCAGGAACGAGTAAAAACCCAAACAGAAGGACGAGAGTCGGAAACCCTGGAAGAAGTGACGATGCGAGATTGTACCCCTCTATAGACATTGGACGGAAGAACCGAAATAATGGGTACTAAACTAGGGCGTTCGTCGTATATTTGGTGCGGTGACGAGACAATCATATCTCTCGAAAAAACAATGGTGGTGTCGTTTGCGTCATTGTCAGACTAATATAGACCAATGAATGCTAGTGCGAACATGAGTGATCGAGCACGTATCATGCCAAATAGACCTGAAAATCCCTTTTTTTTTTCCCTTACCCCGAAGGTTACCGCCTCAATTAAGATTATTCTCTTACTAACATGTGGACCGGAGTTTGCAGAAACGAGCCCTGCCACAAGAAGTCAGGCCCTAGACAAGGAGACTTCCCTACAATAAGAGGCCCGATCACAGGAGAGGATTCGCCCAACCCATGGATTAGGAATGTGTCGCGAATACCGAGATAGTGGTACGCGAAAGAGCCAATTTCGAATCGGAAAAAGGTGAACGAAAAGTCATGTGTGCGGAAGTGGGTCGTATCGTAGTGGGAAGCGCTTTACTTGAACGCTTTATTGTTTGTTATGCAACAAATCTCTGTCATTTTTTTTGTTTTGGTTAACTTACCCTAGAGGACGATCATTCTTGTTTTTTTTTGGTTTTAGTTTGTATTATTCCTAGTTTAAGTTGTAGATGATGCACTTTATAGATAGTATCTTAGTATTAAGGCGGTAAAATTGCGTATATACGAGGGGGTTACTGTTAAGTTGTTGGGCATTAGCGAATAGGTATCGCATTGTCTGGATTGAGACGAGATATGGGGTCAGCCCATTATATATGTTATGGGAATATGGGAAAAGTATTGGCCTTGTAGTGCCAAGACTTTTTCGTAGGGGAGAGTGATGTAATAATTGGGAAATACTTATTCAAAAGTACAGGGATTATTTAAATTCAAATGCATTGCCTGAATGGAAAATCAAGAGAATACTTCATCTACATTGTATCAATCTGCAGGATGTCGTTTGTTTTAATGATCATGATAAGTTCGACGAAAAGACCACCCAGGAGCTTGATAATTAAAGTCTAAAACGCAAAGCTGTCCATTTGCAACATTGTAGTGGCTGAAATTGTTTATGTCTACGGTAGATAGGGCCAGTTGAGATTAAAATTCATGGGAAACATTTTTGAAGTCAAGCATTTTTGCTAAGTAAGCGTCTGGACACCCACTCTTGAGCTGTAGGTTCTTTTTGAAAGAGGGGTAAAGTTTACTTTTGGAGATCAAGGAAAAATTAAAGTCAGTTACTCGGCGAGAGTGGAGTTACTCGAAAAAAAAAAGAGGGTTGCTCGGAAAACGGGGACTCATCACGATGATGGGGATAATCGGACGACGGTTTCGGTTAGAGGAAATTAGTGTTGTATTTTTCAGTAGAGGTTTTCTGTTAGATTTCGGTTTAAGGGGGTAACTGTGTTAGATCGTACAAACAAGTGTTTAACAAGTTTATTCTGAGTAGAGTTAAATAAAAAGCCGGGGGTTGTGTTTCGGGTGCGAATAAAAATAAAGGCCAATATCGCGTGTGGGTGATTTAGTTCCCAAACAGGTACGAAAGAGAAATTAGGTGGTTTGCAGACCAAGGTAGGAAAATTCAATTCAAAGCTTTAACCCCTATGAAGGTGAATGGCGTTATTGTAATTCCCAATATTATTGATATCTCGATCCGAAGTTGATTTGATGTACGTTCGATTTTACGTACGAAATTTGAATATTAGTTGTAACTGATTTTCTGACCCCTCGTACATTTTCGATTGGCATGTTGATGGGAAGTAACAGTTGAATTGTTTGATTTAATTTACGATTGTGAGAAACTAAGTGAACGATAGATGCTTTATTTGGATGTTTTTTTGATGTTTGTGCAAATTACGATTTTATGTACGCATTTTACCATCATTTTTCTTTCTTAAATATAATTTGTTCTCTTAAAAATTTCGAGGTTTTCTTTCCTGAATACCTGTTCCTCAGAAAGATAAGACAAAAGACTCTCTCTTCGTGCAGAGAGCACGAATCAAGGCCTTTTCGGAAAATAGATAGATAAAAATTGGTGACAGCGAAATATGATTTATAAGGGTAGAAACCCCAGGTTTTAGTACGAATTGGTGACAGCGAAATATAGAAAATACGATTAAATAAAGAATAGAACACCACCAGGTTTATTACACTAAGTTACAATGTAAATGTTCAGTAGCAAATTGCAGTTTAACTACTCGGTGTAAGTTTGGTCCAGCTACTGGTCTGCAAGCTTCGATCACTCTTTTGACGGTAGAGCGATAAACATGAAGAATTCTTGCAACATATTCATAATTACGTTCATCTTCAACAAGAGCAACAGCTATTGTGCAAATTTCCTTCCCCAATTCACCTCTTCACAAAATTACAATTCTTACAGTAAACCGTTGTTGACTTCTTTCATTTCGTTCTTGAAAATGAATTAGACTAGAGCACTCAAAGGCATGAATCAAAAAACAAAATGTTGGAAAGGAAAAGTTTTCGACAAAAATTGGTATTTTGAAATAATTTGATCACGAAATTATTCCACAGGATGTTTCAAAATTAGGGTTCAACAACAAACTTCTAATTAACCCTGTGTAATGACTTATTAGCATGCAGCATTTAACGAAAGTCCGAATAGGCAAGTTCAAATTAATAATTTTATCTACAGTTTGCTGACGAAAATTCGAAAATTGTACTAAAAATAAAGAAACTACGAGACCTCAAATTTCACAAATATTAACTTGTTGCGTTTTTTTTGCACGTGACTGTATATCTCAAATATGGAACAATAAACCTTGTTTATAATTTTGGCCTTCACTAACACTATGCAATTAAAAACTCGATCAAAACATTGCCTATAACTTCGTGCGACCAAAAAATCACGTATACGGTGGACCATAATCAGTACAAAACTGAGGCCCCAATGGGATTTAGCAGGTTTTCATTGTGTAGATTTGCTATTGGGTACAAAGCAGTTTTTCGTGCACGACTTTTCTACCACATTGAATATCGATATCGACCTTTTACCTTATCCCATAAGATAAGTAATCGTTTAAACTTTATGACTAGCTCAAAAAGTAAAATTGACCAAAAATGGACTTGGCAGGTTAACGAATTAGGCCGACGAAATGTTATTTTCGAAATATCACAGCCAATTAATGTGCTACATAATATGTGATATTTTCTCAATGTTTTTCACAGAATATCGCCCCTACATTGTAACATTTTCTGTAGACAAGTTATATATTGAAAGCTTATTGCATATGTGATATAAGGGAAATAGGATGGTATTCACATTGCGGAATATTAATTTTTCAATAGCACTGATGCAACATTCGTGTCAACTTGAATTTTGTTCCAGTCATTCAAAAAACCATAGTAAATGATGCATGCTCTTACACAATAGAGAAAAGCAAGGTTTTATTCATTACACTCAAGTATGATCATATGCTGTACAGCTTTGCAACTGGCTGAAACAAAGCTTATATAATAGTTAACACAATATATAATATTGAGAAATATTAATTACGAATACATTGAAAGGGTGTTATTCATTGGAAATTAATTGAATAGAATGATATTTATTTGCTTCCTACTACAATCATTTATGCCTAATGAACAATACATTCTGGGAATTATCCATTCGTGGAGTGTCGGGGTACAAACAAACAAAATACACCGAATGAAGTATTTATTAATATTACCACAATTAATAATCTATTATTCACTTCTCCATTCCTTTCTTTGCTTGGAATACCTTATAGCCATTCACCGATTGCCAATTCAAACTCTGTCTGTTGCTGTGTATTCCTTCTTCTTCACCGCCCAACTTATTTACATACTTCTAACAGAAACCCCTTTTAAATAGAGTCTCTCCAAACACCTTTGAAGAAAAAACAAAATGAAAAATTCATTTGACACATAGGCTGGGCGAATTTTTTTCTGATAATTCGAACAAATGAACTTTTTGCACACGTCACAGGTCTCCCTCGATTTACGATCTTCTTTTCTGGGACAAAGAGCACACCTTCCTGAGGTTGCCAATTGCTTCATAGGTCTTTCTTCTGGAGCAGTGATCTTGAGCACCCTGCATATACTTTCGCGGAGTTCAAGCCTCAAAGTTTGAGCTTCCAAACGACTTATCATGTGCGGTCTGACCAGATCTAGAGCGAGCTTCTTCAGGTATTCCCTCCTGCTAGATAGTTTCAAAGAAGTAAATATTGAACTATAAAAAAATATATCACAATCACAAAAAAAAGACTAGAAAAAATAGAATACTCACGAGAAGAATTCAGAGAGTTTATTAAATTAGCACTACTATTTCGGTACACTGGGGTACAGGCGAACCCCAAATATCACGTATTGCGAAAATTAGAAGTGATGTATCCAACTTCTGTGTTGCGCAAGAACTGGCCTGTTGCTGTATGAAACTAATAGGCCCTACACACGAGCTCATCATGATGAGCGGGCCAATCCGCGGGCAAACTTTTCCACCCGTGTGTAGCGTTTTCGCGGGCCGACCAGCGCTCTATGGAGAGATCCGCGATCTTTCAGCTAGTTTGATATTTCGGGCCGAACAGCGGACCTCGGAAGAAAATTCATTGCCATTTCACGCCACCGCAGACCGCTGTAGGATATTTTTGCGTATCAGGTGCACTATGGAGGGAAAGGACTTGTGTAAATGTTGTAGTGTTAGGGTTATTCGATCAAATACATGTATTTTATTTATAGAGCTCTGAAATACACAAAAAACATAATTCTCCCGAGTATGTACCGAAGATTCATATGAGACTCACTTCGTTTCAATAACCATAATGCACGTTTTTTTTGCGTTTCGAAATTTCTGAAATGACAATGATTGTTGCAGTAATTTGGCGTTTTCTTTGGCAATCCATGGCCATGGACCGCCAACAATAGGCTGTTCGTGTGTAGGCGAATTTTATAGCGGGCAAGTTCGAGGATAATATCTGCGGATCGGCCCGCTCATCACGATGAGCTGGTGTATAGGCCGTTTAATGCGGTACAGGGTACCATTCCAGGGTTAAGCAAGATACAAAAACAAACATGTCTGTCCCGTTCTAACTTGACGCCTATGAAACGATGAACAATGAAGCAAACAATTAACGACCACATGATACAGAGAATACAACGATATAAATAATTTCTTTGTATCATGTATCAGCAAAAGTTTATGCTGAATCCTTGAATTTAATTTATTCATTCCGAAAGCCTGATGAACAACACTCACTTCTGTGAACTGATTAAATAAAAATTGGGAACTAAATAAGCCTACTATAAACAAAGAGGAAAGAGGAATAGTCTTTGCTATAAACTATGCCGTTAGAAACTTTGCCACAAACGTGAATCGTGAACAGCGTTGCCAGAATAATGAAAAGAAATTATGGTAACGGGTTGCCAAAATTATCAGATTTGTCGGAAAATTATGTTATAATAATAGCCCTTAAGTGGTTAGGTGAAATTTCAGAACACACCTGGTAACGTGCCGTCTGTGAGACTGGGAACCAAAAAACAATTGACTTTTTTTTGTTTAGTTTTTGTGGAGGGTGCTCAAATGGTTATTACTCTTCAACATATTCCTGTAGAATTATTTGAGTCATTTTTATTGAAACTTTAAAAAAAGCACCGTGAATGGAAAAATTCGAAAAGCCTTTAAAAAAACACATTCAAACACGAAACACAAAATATACAAATAAATAGTAGAATAAAATCATTCGAAAACATTTCACATCATAAATATATTACTGAACAGATCGAATACAAAAATGAAATTTGAAAAATTTTAATAGATAAACTAATGAGCAATCCAACAAAACAATTCATGTATCCCAGATACCAACGAAATTCATCATTTGCAGTCGTAGACCGGTTTCGATCCATATCAGATCTCGTCAGTACGATTAGCAATATGATTCATTCGATGTGAGAAACAAAAGACCTTAAAACATAAGGCAACGTGTTACTGAGAAAATTTCCCAAATCACGCAACCTGTCCGTTCCAAGAACAAGGCAGGTGGTGTGATTCTTTTTCGTATTATGATTTATACAAGTTTTACTATCTACCACAAAACAACTAATGTATCCCTTCCATATACCGATCCCTATATGCTCTCACAAGAATAAACACTGAAATGGTCAACGAAGTATTGCCATCCAGTTGAAGAAGATTATTTATGCGATCAAGACTCCTTAGCTGAATCACCAACATGCCTCCGACACATTTTGAAAAACCACACCAAAAATTGTCCAAGAACGACAACGGTACTTTCCCCAGATTTAAAATTATTAGAAGATGGAAATATTGGAAATATCCTCTCCATTGAAAACAAAAACATTTTAGAACAATGTCCTCAGCAAACCAGACAATATTTTGTGCCTCTCATGACAATTCTACGAACCAAATGTGCAGTGAGCAATACGAGAAAAGAAATGATTCCTACAACTACGTTTTATGAAGAAAAATATGTGATTTTACCTGAATTGACTGTAATTAACCCAAATTCCACAAATGAAGAATCCTGGAAAGAAGAAGACATCCCGGATATCGAGATAGAAGACCTGGACCAATGGAATCTCCAGCCTTCAAGATTTACATTTTTGCTTATTGTTATAATAATCATTCTATTGATAATTACCAAGATTAACCTACCTAAACTCGTAGTTTGCGTTCTCTTCTGGAACGCCGACTACGAGTTATCTCGTAGTGCGGCATTTTTTTGCAGCTACGATTGAGCTCTTGCAATCTAATTTTTTTCGAGACTGGTTCGCGCATTTAATGATTGAGCGAGGCGACATGTCGAAGCGTGTCTGCATCTGAATTCTCGTAGTTCGCTTCCGCGAAAAGATATCTGTTACAGAAGTGAACTAGGAGATAATTCGTAAGACCTTTTTTTTTAAAAAAGAATACATTTTTTTGTGGTTCCTTCACCGACCTATACCAGAAAGCTCCGACCAGAGATTCGGGTAATGGTGGGACTACTGACGCGTCACTGTCAGTACAAATATAGTCCATTTAAGAATTATTGACATCGAAGCAGGCCATGAACGTCCAGTCGAGGCTTTATTTCTGGTTACAAAAAAGTTACTAAATTTCATCATAGAAATAAAACATAAATATAACCTAGTAAAGTGTTGAGTATACGAATTATCGAATAATTAAGCCGGAATATATCGGTTGCAGTTCAAACATGGGAATTCATGAAAGCGCAAAAATATCGTGGAATGCTTTCATATGAAATTATCTGAACTTATCGTTCATATAAAAGTCAACCATGGAAAATTGAAGATCATTCAAATAAATATTCATTTTCACTCAGGACCATGCAATATTTATTGGTATTGGAAATCTTGCAAAATTCTAACCATATAACTATAAGAGTACCATTTTATGTCAGGATTCAAGAAGGATAATTAATGGAATTCTAGCAGGTAGCTAGTGGTGCAACAGAAAAAAACTTTTGATACTTCGCAAGCACAGGGCCAAAAGAATGGATTGGAAAAAACGTTATAATGTATGAAGAAATAAGAGAGAAACAAAAATTAAGAATCTATGTAGTACATGAAGAATTTTGAAATGAAATTTGTACCGAACTAGGTATCAATATATGAACCAATTTGTGAATTATTTATTGCTCGGTGTTGAATACTTTAAGAAAGTCAATTTTTATTTTCATTCATTAAAACTGTCAATGAATTATTGAAAATATTATAATTGATGAGCAATTTTACAATTATTCAGTATACTTTTGAATTGGGAACAATATAGCATGTGTATTAGCAGAGGAAATGTGAACAGCGGGTACCATACAGTATAAGTATAATAAATAAACTTGAAATATCTATGAATGATACAAGAGCAAAGATAAAAATATCATTGAAAACTTTGTTTCCACGTAGTGTAGTGATTTGGATGTGTTTATTGAATAAGCTGACACAATCCTATTGGTGGGCATCCTTTTGCAGGGAAGGTTTCAATTTTTCAATAACCCATTTATGAAATAATTCACCATTCATAGTAATCCTTATCATTAATACCACTGTCAAGAATCGGATCACATCCAGGTAAAAATCCATCAATTGTTCCAGCATTCAAAATAGTGCATCTTCTGCCTTTACCCTTGAATATACTCGGCGTACCTTTTGGATTATTTTCTAGTGTCCACTGACGAATTTGAATACCGTTTTCGAATATCCAAATTTCATCTAGATAAATGAATTTTACGTTTTGTTCCATGTATTCTTGGTATTTATCACAATATCGTATTATTTTTATTATATTTTTCTGTTTATCAGTAAGAATTTTCCTTCGATCAACTTTTTTGTCTTTGTATCCAATTTTTTTTATGATATAATATAATGTTGACTTTGATCAATTGAAATCTAGGTGCTCTTTGGCCAGTTCGAAAAGGATATCTAAACTGATATATTCATTGGTTTTAATTCTAGCGAAAACAAAGTCATTCAATGACTCTTTGAAGGAATAATCGTATCGCACAGGTTTTCTTCCACTGCTAATTCCAGGCTGTAATAACATGCTAATATTCTACGGACAGGGCTTGGTGAAATCTGAAAATTTAAGAGACATTGATCAATCAGAATACACTTTGAGTCGGTGAATAACAGTTTACCTGAAACACTAGCGGAAATATATGCCAAATCTTTCAACAACTCGAAGTAACACCGACAAACTGCCTGGCGTTCTCTTGTTAGGCGCGATGTATCCTGCTCAATTCGAGCCATTTTAATAGCATAAGACAAAAAATAATCAAATTCAGAGCAAATGTTTATAATTACATATTCACCAATATCTTCGATAAAATCACCAAAGCAAGATTTCTATGGGTAATGTTAGTGTTATTCCTATACCAACCTGAATTCAGTAACCCAAAATATTACTGAATAGTCTATTACCAACTTAAATTCGATTTTTCACAGCCAACCGAGATGTCAATAATTCTTAAAAGGGGGGAAAGTCGGGAAATGAGATTTGTAGGCCCTGTGGATCAAAAGCAAAAACAACTGAACACATGGTATGCAAATGTCCAGAGTTGGCTGGCCTTAGATTATACAGTTCAGAGAAAATCTCCTAATTAGCGAGTGGAATGTTTTGCGTGTAATCATCACTATCGCACAAGCAGACTCGCTCGCTTCTAAACTGACCCACTAGCAGCTTGTAAACTCGCTCCATGTAATCGACCCTTAAGAGTTGAAAGAGAATATACAATTTTGAAAAGATCGCCAAGGAAGTCGAGCACTTTATTTACATTATGAGGGAAGGCACATGGCATAGTGAGATAACACGATCCAGAGTTGTATCAAGATATTGATGCCCAAGATTTTTGGACTTTTTTCAAAATGAATATTTTATATGATCAACTTCCGGCGAAATGATCTCTTCTGATGAGTTCTAGCACCTGTCAAAAAAGCCTCACCTCAAGAACACCTGTATAATGCACGATTAGTTATTGCTTGTCGAGCAATTGAAAATCGAATTGTTTCTTAAACCTTTTATTGTGGGTATATACTTATTATTGAACTTAATAATGGAAATAAATAATAATATGGCGCAGATATTCCAGAATTTGTCAGTTTCCACATCACATTTTTGTCTCACTACTAGTGTTTTATAAGTTTTCCATTTTTTTCCAGCATCTGTTCCTTTTGTTTCTGTTTCCACCATCTGGATTTCAGGTAGTAGACTACTGAAAATACTATAACCAGTAAAGCTAGGCCAGCAATGATACCAGTTGAAATTGCTTGTACTTTTCTATATTCAGGGATATTTATAGCAACTTTCTCGCTAACTGCTTGCTGGTCATCGTAGGAAACAGCTATTATTTGGATTCCGTACTGATTTCCTTCTGGTAGATCGGATACTGAAAAAGAAGGAAAATTATGAAATTTGATATAACAAGGTACCCTTGTAAGATCAATGATAAAAAATCACGAAAAGCACTGCCGTGAAGGCAGGAGCTTTTGAGCGCTCGTACATGCACCTTGTAGGTAGATTCGCATTTTCCAGTTTCAGAAATCAATTGAAGGAATTTCCGACAGCTGTCACAAAAATTCTGAAACTTAGGCGAAACTCCAGACTTAATGTCAATGCTTTAGGTGACCAATTTTTTTTCGATAATTCGCTAGAATTTTCTACAGTATCTATGGTCTTGGTGGTGCGATCTGGACGAAATTTGGCACGTAGTTTGAATTCATTATTCCTAAGCTAAGTGCCTCCCAATCCAATAAGTAGTTTTGAAATAATCAGGAAAAAAATTACGAAAAGCACTGCCGTGAAGGCAGGAGCTTTTGAGCGCTCGTACATGCACCTTGTAGGTAGATTCGCATATTCCAGTTTTAGAAATCAATTGAAGGAATTTTTGACTGCTGTCAAAAAAATTCTGAAACTTAGGCAAAACTCCAGACTTCATGTCGGTGCTTCAGTTGATCAATTTTTTTCCGATAATTTGCTAGAATTTTCCACGGTATCTATGGTCTTGGTGATGCGATCTGGACAAAATTTTGCACGTAGTTTGACTACATTATTCCTGAGCTAGGTGCATAATTTCATTCCAATCCGATCAGTAGTTTCGAAACTATCAGGAAAAACATATTTTGAACGGCTATATTTACGGAACCCCTAGTCCAATTTTGCTCATTGATGAACGTGGCCGTGAAATTTGCGATCCAAACCCACCCTGAAAATTTCAAGTTCCTAGGCCTTCCCGTTCAAAAGTTAGAATTTTCTATGGTTTCTATGGTTCTGGTCATGCGATCTGGACAAAATTTCACATGTAGCTTGAACACCTCATTCTCCATTTGAGTGCAAAATTTCATCCCAATCAAATCTGTAGTTTTCGAGTAATCAGGGAAACAAAACTTTGAACGGCCATATTTACGGAACCCCTGGTGGAATTTGGACAATTAACGAACTCAACCGAGGCATTCGGGAACTGAACCTACACTGAAATTTCAAGTCTCTAGGTTGTTCCGTTCGTCATCAGTGAGTCGAACATAGTCGATTGAGACCATTTTCGGCTCAAAATTCGAAAAATACAGACATCGTGACGAAATGATATAGCCCTCGTGTTACGAAAATCACTGCCGTGAAGTCAGGAGCTTTTGAGCGCTCGTTCATCCACCTTGTATGTAGATTCGCATTCTCCAGTTCTAGAAACCCATTGGAAATATTTTGACAGCTGTCAAAGAAAATTTCAAACTAAGGCGAAAATCCAGACTTCACGTCAGTGCTTTAGGTGACCAAATTTGTTTCGATAATTCGCTAGAATTTTCTACTGTATCTATGGTCTTAATACTCTTAATAATGCGATCTGGACAAACGGCAAAACTGCACGTAGTTTGAATATCTTATTCTTTGTCTATGTGCGAAATTTCATTCCAATCCAATAAGTAGTTTCGAAATTATCAGAAAAAAAATAGTTTGAACGTCTATATTTACGGAACCCCTAGTCTCATTTTGCTCATTGATGAACGTGACCATAAAATTCGCGATCCTAACCTATCCTGAAAATGTCAAGTCCCTAGGCCCTTCCGTTCGAAAGTTTTGATTTTCTTTAGTTTCTATGGTTCTGATCATGCGATCTGGAAATAATGCGGGTCGAATATATCATTCTCAATTCAAATTCAAAATTTCGTCACGATCAAATCCATAGTTTTGAAATGATCAAGAAAACTGAATTTCAAACGACCATATTTACGGAACCTCTAGTCTTACTTCGCTCATTGATGAACGTGACAGAAAAATTCGAGATCCACACCTATCCTGAAAATTTCAAACCCCTAGGCCTTTCCATTACAAAGTTATAATTTTCTATGGTTTCTATGGTTCTGGTCATGCGAGCTGAACAAAATTTTGCATGTAGCTTGAACACGTGGTTCTATCTGAGTGCAGAATTTCACCCCGATATAATCTGTAGTTTCGAAGTAATCTGGGAAACAAAATTTCGAGCGGCCATATTTACGGAACCCCTGGGCGAATAAGGAACTCAACCGCGGCATTCGAGATTTGAACCTACTCTGAAAATTTCAAGTTTCTAGGACATTTTGTTCGAGAGTTATCGTGTATAAAGACGGCCGGACAGACTCGAATATTTCGACGAGATTCGAAAAATACAGACATCGTGACGAAATGATATAGCCCTCGTGTAAGTAGTACAAGCGCTCAAAAAAATCATCATTTATACTTCACGAGTGGTTGATGTTACCATAGAATAACTTAGATGATTAAATTGGCGCACCAATAAAAAAAAAATTACGAAAAGCACTGACGTGAAGGCAGGAGATTTTGAGCGCTCGTACATGCACCTTTTAGGTAGATTCGCATTTTCAAGTTTTAGAAATCAATTGAAGGAATTTTCGACAGCTGTCACAAAAATACTGGAACTTAGGCGAAACTCCTTTAGCTTTATGCTTTAGGTGACCAATTTTTTTTCGATAATTCGCTAGAATTTTCTACGGTATCGATGGTCTTGGTGGTGCGATCTGGACAAAATTTGGCACGTAGTTTGAATTCATTATTCCTAAGCTAGATGCAAAACTTCATCCTAATCAAATCAGTAGTTCCGAAATAATCAGGAGAAAAATATTTTGAACAGCCATATTTACGGAATCCCTAGTCTAATTTTGCTAATCGATGAACGTGGCCGCGAAATTCGCGATCCAAACCCATCGATCGAATCTGTAGTTATCAAGAAAACTAAATTTCAAACGACCATATTTACGGAACCCCTAGTATAATTTTGCTCATAGATGAACGTGATCACGACATTCGAAATCCACACCTATCCTGAAAATTTCAAGTTCCTAGGCCTTTCCGTTCGGAAGTTACAATTTTCTATGGTTTCTATGGTTCTGGTCATGCGATCTGGACAAAAAATTGTTTTAATATATCATTCTCGATTAAAATACAAAATTTCATCTCGATCGAATCCGTAGTTTCGAAATTATCGAGAAACCAAAATTTCACACGACCGTATTCACGGAACCCCTAGTATAATTCTGCTCATTGATGAACGTGAACGCGACATTTCAGATCCACACCTATCCTGAAAATTTCAAGTCCCTAGGCCTTTCCGTTCAAAAGTTATGATTTTATTTGGTTTCTATGGTTCTGGTCATATGATCTGGAGAAATGTAGCTTGAGTATATCATTCTCCATTGGTATACAAAATTTCGTCACGATCGAATCTGTGGTTTTGAAATTATCAAGAAAACTAAATTTCAAACGACCATATTTACGGAACCCCTAGTATAATTTTGCTCATCGATGAACGTGGCCGCGAAATTCGCGATCCAAACCCACCCTGAAAATTTCAAGTTTCTAGGCCTTTCCGTTCGAAAGTTCCAATTTTCTATGGTTTCTATGGTTCTGGTAATGCGATCTGGACAAAATATTGTCTTAATATATCATTCTCGATTAAAATACAAAATTTCATTTCGATCGAATCCGTAGTTTCGAAATTATCGAGAAACCAAAATTTCAAACGACCGTATTTACGGAACCCCTAGTATAATTCTGCTCATTGATAGATGTGAACGCGACATTTCAGATCCACACCTATCCTGAAAATTTCAAGTCTCTAGGCCTTTCCGTTCGAAAGTTATGATTTTCTTTGGTTTCTATGGTTCTGGTCATGTGATCTGGAGAAATGTAGCTTGAGTATATCATTCTCCATTAGTATACAAAATTTCGTAGTTTTGAAATTATCAAGAAAACTAAATTTCAAACGACCATATTTACGGAACCCCTAGTCTAATTTTGCTCATTGATGAACGGGGCCGCGAAATTCGCGAAAAATACAGACATCGTGACGAAATGATATAGCCCTCGTGTAAGTAGTTCGAGCGCTCAAAAATGGTTGTTAGGGTATATTGGATATAATTCGGTGATTCCATTTTATTTGGATTAAAAAAATTACGAAAAGCACTGCCGTGAAGGCAGGAGCATTTGAGCGCTCGTACATGCACCTGGTAGGAAGATTCGCATTTTCCAGTTTTAGAAATCAATTGAAGGAATTTTCGACAGCTGTCACAAAAATTCTGAAACTAAGGCGAAACTCCAGACTTCATGTCAATGCTTTAGGTGACCAATTTTTTTCGATAGTTCGCTAGAATTTTCTACGGTATCTATGGTCTTGGTGGTGCATGCGATCTGGACAAAATTTGGCACGTAGTTTGAATTCATTATTCCTAAGCTAGATGCAAAATTTCATCCCAATTCATGCAGTAGTTCCGAAATAATCAGGAAAAAAATATTTTGAACAGCCATATTTACGGAACCCCTAGTCTAATTTTGCTCATTGATGAACGTGGCCGCGAAATTCGCGATCCTAACCCACCCTGAAAATTTCAGGTTCCTAGGCCTTTCCGTTCGAAAGTTCCAATTTTCTATGGTTTCTATGGTTCTGGTAATGCGATCTGGACAAAATATTGTCTTAATATATCATTCTCGATTAAAATACAAAATTTCATTTCGATCGAATCCGTAGTTTCGAAATTATCGAGAAACCAAAATTTCAAACGACCGTATTTACGGAACCCCTAGTATAATTCTGCTCATTGATAAATGTGAACGCGACATTTCAGATCCACACCTATCCTGAAAATTTCAAGTCTCTAGGCCTTTCCGTTCGAAAGTTATGATTTTCTTTGGTTTCTATGGTTCTGGTCATGTGATCTGGAGAAATGTAGCTTGAGTATATCATTCTCCATTAGTATACAAAATTTCGTCACGATCGAATCTGTAGTTTTGGAATTATCAAGAAAACTAAATTTCAAACGACCATATTTACGGAATCCCTAGTCTAATTTTGCTCATTGATGAACGGGGCCGCGAAATTCGCGATCCAAACCCACCCTGAAAATTTCAAGTCTCTAGGCGTTTCCGTTCAAAAGTTACAATTTTCTATGGTTTCTATGGTTCTGGTCATGCGAACTGGACAAAATATTGTTTTAATATATCATTCTCGATTAGAAATACAAAATTTCATCTCGATCGAATCCGTAGTTTCGAAATTATCGAGAAACCAAAATTTCAAACGACCGTATTTACGGAACCCCTAGTATAATTCTGCTCATTGATAAACGTGAACGCGACATTCCAGATCCACACCTATCCTGAAAATTTCAAGTCACTAGGCCTTTTTGTTCGAAAGTTATGATTTTCTATGGTTCTGGTCATGTGATCTGGAGAAATTTAGCTTGAATATATCATTCTCCATTAGTATACAAAATTTCGTCACGATCGAATCTGTAGTTTTGAAATTATCAAGAAAACTAAATTTTGAACGACCATATTTACGGAACCCCTAGTATAATTTTGCTCATAGAGGAACGTGATCACGACATTCGAGATCCACACCTATCCTGAAAATTTCAAGTCTCTAGGCGTTTCCGTTCAAAAGTTACAATTTTCTATGGTTTCTATGGTTCTGGTCATGCGATCTGGACAAAATTTCACATGTAGCTTGAACACCTCATTCTCCATTTGAGTGCAAAATTTCATCTCAATCAAATCTGTAGTTTTCAGGTAATCAGGGAAACAAAACTTTGAACGGCCATATTTACGGAACCCCTGGTGGAATTTGGCCCATGAACGAACTCAACCGAGGCATTCGGTAACTGAAACTACACTGAAAATTTCAAGTCTCTAGGTTGTTCCGTTAGAGAGTTATCGTGCTTACGGATGGCCGGACGGACAGACTCAAATTTTCCGACGGATTCGTCATCAGTGAGTCGAACATAGTCGATTGAGACCATTTTCGGCTCGAAATTCGAAAAATACAGACATCGTGACGAAATGATATAGCCCGCGTGTAAGTAGTACGAGCGCTCAAAAACTTAGTGATAGTATTTATTATACTGACAATTAACACTGAAAATTATTTCGGTACACAAAAAAATAATTTTTTCTGATATTCAATATAATTGGGTGATTCCACTTCCCTAAGATCAAGAAAAATGAAATAAACACTGAAGTCCGTTTCGGAACAAATAGTAAATTATTCCATAAGGAGGAGAAGTTTCACTTTTCATGGGAGCCTGGGTTTACCCGCCGAACATAGTGAGGCGGCTAATTAAAGGCGAGCCATGAAAAGTTACTGTTTTTCCGAATGGAATATGTTATTTTTTTTTCAAACGTTTTGAAATCTGGAGATCCAGCTTTAGATTAGACTTATATCTGACAGGCGGTTTCCGAGAAATACTTATTTGAAGTTGTGTCAAATTTTAGGTGGGCCGATTTCATTGCACCGAATTGTATATTCGATATAATTCGGTGATAGCATCTTTTGAAGTTTATGAAAATAAAATGACAGTACTAGTCATACTGACAATGAGCATTGAATGCCATGTTAGTACACAGCAGCAATAATTTTTACTTTAGCGCCCCCTCACCAATTTTAAAATATTTTGCATAGTGATTCGTTATGATGTTTTTAATGCCTCAGTTTCAATTAGAGCTCTGGCAAATCGGCATTTACCGAGAAAATCGAAAATGGAAATTGATTTTTCAAGTAAATTTTTTCCTGAATAGTTGCCTGATATTCAACGTATAATAATCCCGGAATACTACGGGCGTTTATTTCTATTGGAGACGTACAATGTTGCCATGATTAATAATTTTTCTGATTTTTTGGAATTCAATATGGATACAGTGGTTATTATCTCTTATTTCATACGTTTTTAGCTTTGATTATCAGATAAGTAGAAATAACTGCGAACTTTATTTCTTGTAACTCTCGGGGCGGAGTCGATTATTTTCACTCAATGGAAATCTGATATATGTGGGGAAATGAGTTATTCCTGAACATTTATGAAGGTTTGGGCAATGTTGAAATAATTCTCGAAATGAATTAGGTTAGGTTGAGTTTGGACATTGTTGAAAAAATTCTTGAAATTGATCAATATTTAGGTTAGGTGTTGAAACAATTCTAAAAACAAATCAATGTTGTGGTAAGTCTAAGGTAGGACAGTGTTAAAACAATTCTTAAAAATAATTAATGTTTAGATTAGGTTGGGTTGCATTAGGACAATGTCATATATACTAAAGCGACTAATGTCCTTGAAAAAGTGAAAAACATTAGTTGAAATCGAGTTGCCGGAGGCTTTTCTGCGAGTAAATTCGAGAGCTAGGTTACTTTGCTCGGTAATCGACATTATCTATGGGCGAAATTGCGTTCCAATGCAATGAGTAGTTTCGAAATTATCAGGAAAAAAATAGTTTGAACGGCTATATTTTGCTCATTGATGAACGAATTTTGCTCAATCACGAACTTACCCGCAGCATTCGAGATTCGAACCTACCTTGAAAATTTCAAGTTTCTAGGTCGTCCCGTTCAAGAGTTATCGTGTATACGGACGGACGGATGGAGAGACTCGAATTTTTCGACGGATGCATCATCAGTGAATTGAACTCTGTCGATAGACCATTTTCGGCTCAAAATTCGAGAAATACAGACATCGTGACGAAATGGTATAGCCCTCGTGCGGTTGCGTTCATCAATGTGTAGAATTAGACTAGGGGTTCCGTGAATGTGGCCCTTCAAAATATGTTTTTCCTTATAATTTCGAAGCTACTGAAGGATTGGAATGAAATTTTGCACATAGATGAAGAATAATGTATTCAAACTAATTCAGGTCTGTTTCTCCCGCCGTCCGTGCGTAAACACGATAACTCTCGAACAAAACGACCTAGAAACTAGAAATTTTCAGAGTAGGTTGGATCTCGAATGTCGCGGTCACGTTTATCAATGAGCAAAATAAGACTAGGGGTTCCGTAAATATGGCCGTTCAAAATATTTTTTTCCTGATAATTTCGAAACTACTAATTGGATTAGAATGAAATTTTGCACATAGATGACGAATAATGTAATCAAACTTCGTGCGAAATTTTGTCCAGTTCGCATCACCAAGACCATAGATACCGTAGAAAACTCTAGTTTCGCCTTAGTTTGAACAGTTGTCAAAAATTTCTTCAGCTGGAAAATGCGAATCTACCTACAAGGTTCACGAACGAGTGCTCAAAAGCTCCTGACTTCACGCAGTGCTTTTTATCAATTTTTTAAAGGTCATTAGGTATATCTAAGAAAATTTAGCCTTTTGGTTTGATAGAAACCATTTTTGCAATGATCTCAAATTGACTACTTCGTACGAATTTCGTATGTAAAAAGTTATGAAAACTATGACTAATGGATAACGCAGATGTTTATTCATATTTCCTACAAAGAAAATCAAAGTTTATGAATCAGTTTCAACCGAGACGCGAGGCAAGGTAGTCGATGTATAGTGTGCGGTTGAATTATAGTACAGATTCATTTTGTGGTTGTGACAAAAGGGCCTCAGGAGTACGTGATGGATTAGAAGTTTTGTCGTGAAAAATTGAGGAAAAATCGCAAGTACACACAGAAAACTCCTGAAATAAGTCAGTTTATCGAAGTATCCTACGATTTTTTGTAATACAGTTTACCCTGAAAGGTAAATTGTTATAAGTTTTTATGGATACGTTCACTCGTTTTTTTTCAAATTTCAAATATTTTTCATTGGAACTGAACATTCTTGATGGTTTTCGATGAAGGCAAACTATGTTTATGCACATTTTTTTAATGGGATCGAAAATAAACAGTGGTAGGGGAGAGCGGGGCTGAAAGTGCCGGGGGTAAATTGTGCCGATCCTAATATCTCGAAATCAGAAATAGATTGATAAAAGATTGTATTGTATCGCGTATTGCCTAACCATCGGGCACACGTGGCTGCCATCTCAGTTGCGTCAGCCAAGCAGACCGAGTAGAATTACATGTAACTCATGTGAGGTTCCTCCAGCAGCACGTCAGTAAATATTTCCGTTTCGATACTTTTTGGTCGCAAGCTAGCATTCTTCGTGGTGTTAATATGAAAGTTTCAGTGAAATGTGTGTTATTTATCGTAGTTTGTTATGCAGTATAATTTCAATGATTTGAGCAGAGTGATTTTTATATGACGGACAAAATATCACACTCTCATAAACGGGGTAAAATGTGCCGTTCATTTGGGGCTGGTTGTGCCGCGGCACAACCAACCCCTTAGTAGCCTATATTGTCCCATTATTTTTCGTATAGCAGAATGAGGACATATAAGCGAAAAACACAAAGGGGAAGTACAAGTCTGGATCTTTTACAAAGGGCTGCTGATGCAGTCATCAAGGATGGACTACACGTAGTTTGAATACATCATTCTTCGTCTATGTGAGTAATTCCATTCCAATCCAATAAATAGGCCTTCCCGTTCGAAAGTTATGATTTTCTATGGTTTCTATGGTTCTGATCATGCGATCTGGAAGAAATTGTAGCTCGAATATATCATTCTCAATTTAAATATGTACGAAATTTCGTCACGATCAAATCCATAGTTTTGAAATTATCAAGAAAACTGAATTTCAAACGACCATATTTACGGAACCCCTTGTCTAATTTCGCTCATTGATAAACGTAACTGCGAAATTCGAGATCCGAACATATCCTGAAAATTTCAAGTCCCTAGGCCTTTTCGTTCGAAAGTTATGATTTTCTATGGTTTCTATGGTCCTGATCATGCGATCTGGAAAAAAAGCTCGAATATATCATCCTCAATTTGAATACAATATTTCGGCCTAGGCCTTTCCATTACAAAGTGATAACTTTCTATGGTTTCTATGGTTCTGGTGATGCGAGCTGGACAAAATTTCGAATGTAGCTTGAACACATAATTCTCCATCTGAGTGCAGAATTTCACCTCGATCGAAACCGTAGTTTCGAAGTTATTAGGGAAACAAAATTTCGAGTGGCAATATTTACGGAACCCCTGATTGAATTTTGCCCAATTACGAACTTAACCGCGGCATTCGAGATTCGAACCTACCCTGAAAATTTCAATTTTCTAGGACATTCCGTTCGAGAGTTATCGTGTATACGGACAAGCGGCCGGACAGACTCGAATTTTTCGACGGATTCGTCATCAATGAGTCGAAGATAGTCGTTTTAGACCATTTTCGGCTCAAAATTCTAAAAATACAGACATCGTGACGAAATGATATAGCCCTCGTGTAAGTAGTACGAGCGCTCAAAAGGCGCTTCAATCGACTTCGGTCTTCTACCGAAAGAAGTACGACAACTTGCGTTCCAGTGTGCCGTGAAGTTCAATGCACAAAACATCCCACCATCTTGGCATAAATATATTATTATAAAATTGACGTCTTTTGAATTCTAAATTGATTTCCATTCATGTGAAACACCTAGCATTATCAACGGCACAACCGACCCCAGCTACGGCACAACTTGCCCCAAAGTGGGGTTGGTAGTGCCTTGTCGCCGCTGTATAAAAAAATCACTTTTTCTCAAAAACTATTAAAAATGTCCAAAATCTGTAGGTAAGTTCGTATTATGGACTAAATTTGGCTAAGGATAAACCACTACTTCTAGATATAGTCCTTGTTTTATCTGAATCATACGAGAATTTGTAAAAATCGGCACTTTCAACCCCGCTCTCCCCTACTGGGAAGATAAGAAAATAAAATTACGAAAAGCACTGCCGTGAAGGCAGGAGCTTTTGAGCGCTCGTATATGCACCTTGTAGGTAGATTCGCATTTTCCAGTTTTAGAAATCAATTGAAGGAATTTTTGACATCTGTCAAAAAAATTCTGAAACTTAGGCAAAACTCCAGACTTCATGTCAGTGCTCAGCTGATTAATTTTTTTTCGATAATTCGATAGAATTTTCTACGGTCTATGGTCTTGGTGATGCGATCTGGACAAAATTTTGCACGTAGTTTCAATACATTATTCCTCAGCTAGGTGCATAATTTCATTCCAATCCGATCAGTTTTTTCGAAACTATCAGGAAAAAAATATTTTGAACGGCCATATTTACGGAACCCCTAGTGTTATTTTGTTCATTGATGAACGTGACCGCGATATTCGCGATCCAAACCCACCCTGCAAATTTCAGGTTCCTAGGCCTTTCCGTTCAAAAGTTACAATTTTCTATGGTTTCATGGTTCTGGTCATGCGATCTGAACAAAATATTGCTTCAATATATCATTCTCGATTAAAATACAGAATTTCATCTCGATCGAATCCGTAGTTTCGAATTTATCGAGAAAACGAAATTTCAAACGACCGTATTTACGGAACCCCTTGTAGAATGTTGCCCATAGATGAACGTGATCACGACATTCGAGATCCACACCTATCCTGAAAATTTCAAGTCTCTAGGCGTTTCCGTTCAAAAGTTACAATTTTCTATGGTTTCTATGGTTCTGGTCATGCGATCTGGACAAAATTTCACATGTAGCTTGAACACCTCATTCTCCATTTGAGTGCAAAATTTCATCTCGATCAAATCTGTAGTTTTCAAGTAAGCAGGGAAACAAAATTTTGAACGGCCATATTTACGGAACCCCTGGTGGAATTTGGCCCATTAACGAACTCAAGCGAGGCATTCGGGAACTGAAACTACACTGAAAATTTCAAGTCTCTAGGTTGTTCCGTTCGAGAGTTATCGTGCTTACGGCCAGACGGACGGACGGACAGACTCGAATTTTCCGACGGATTCGTCATCAGTGAGTCGAACATAGACGATTGAGACCATTTTCGGCTCAAAATTCGAAAAATACAGACATCGTGACGAAATGATATAGCCCTCGTGTAATTAGTACGAGCGCTCAAAAAGGAACGTTAGGAAACCTAACATAACCTTACCTAACTTCACACCTGTTTTCATCAGTCCGAACGGAGAAAATAGGAAAATAGGAAATTTTGAAGAGATGATCACAGTTTCACAAAGAAAAAATTACGAAAAGCACTGCCGTGAAAGCAGTAGCTTTTCAGCGCTCGTACATGCACCTTGTAGGTTGATTCGCATTTTCCAGTTTCAGAAATCAATTGAAGGAATTTTCGACAGCTGTCAAAAAAATTCTGAAACTTGGGCGAAACTCCAGACTTCATGTCAGTGCTTCAGCTGATCAATTTTTTCTCGATATTTCGCTAGAATTTTCTACGGTATCTATGGCCTTGGTGGTGCGATCTAGACAAAATTTCCCACGTAGTTTGAATAAATTATTCCTCAGCTAGGTGCAAAATTTCATTTCAATCCGCTCAGTATTTTCGGAACTATCAGGAAAAAAAATATTTTGAACGGCCATATTTACGGAACCTCTAGTTGAATTTTGCTCATTGATAAACGTGAGCGCGATATTCACGATCCAAACCCACTCTGACAATTTCAAGTTCCTAGGCTTTTCCGTTAAAAAGTTACAATTTTCTATGGTTTCTATGGTTCTGGTCATGCGATCTGGACAAAATATTGTTTTAATATATCATTCTCGATTAAAATACTAAATTTTATCTCTATCGAATCCGTAGTTTCGCAATTATCGAGAAACCCAAATTTCAAACGACCGTATTTACGGAACTCCTAGTATAATTCTGCTCATTGATAAACCTAAACGCGACATTTCAGATCCACACCTATCCTGAAAATTTCAAGTCCCTAAGCCTTTCCGTTCGAAAGTTATGATTTTCTATGGTTTCTATGGTTCTGGTCATGTGATCTGGAGAAATGTAGCTTGAATATATCATTCATCATTAGTATACAAACTTTCGTCACGATTGAATCTGTAGTTTTGAAAAAAAACCGGAACCCCTTGTATAATTTTGCTCATAGATGAACAATTTCATTTCAATCAAATCTGTAGTTTTCAAGTAATCAGGGGAACAAAACTTTGAACGGCAATATTTACGGAACCCCTGGTGGAATTTGGCCCATTAACGAACTCAACCGAGGCATTCGGGAACTGAACCCACACTGAAAATTTCAAGTCTCTAGATTGTTCCGTTCGAGAGTTATCGTGCTTACGGACGGCCGGACGGCTGGACGGACAGACTCGAATTTTTCGACGGAGTCGTCATCAGTGAGTCGAACTTAGTCGATTGAGACCATTTTCGGCTCAAAATTCGAAAAATACAGACATCGTGACGAAATGATACAGCCCTCGTGTAAGTAGTACGAGGGCTCAAAAAAAGGAAAATTTGCCAGTGCTCTTATTAGAACTGTGGCATGGAAATATCATAACGTATCACTAGGCAAAATATATTTGAAATTTGTTGTTTTGGAGCGCTCGTACTGCTTACACGAGGGCTAAATCATTTCGTCACAATGTCTTTTTTTTTCGAATTTTGAGACGAAAATGGTCTCAATCGACAAGGTTCAACTCACTGATAACGAATCCGTCGAAAAATTCGAGTCTGCTCGTCTGTCTGGCCGGCCATCCGTCCGGTCGTCCGTCCGTCCGTATACACGATAACTCTCGAACGGAACGACCTAAAAACTAGAAATTTTCAGGGTAGGTTCGAATCTCAAATGCCGCGGTTGAGTTCGTTATTGTGCAAAACTCGACCAGGGGATCCGTAAATATGACCGTTCGAAATTTTGTTCTCCTGATTAATTCGAAACTACTGATTCGATTGAGGTGACTGACGTGTTCAAGCTTCATGCTAAATTTTGTCCAGATCGCATGACCAGAACCATAGAAAACTATAACTTTGTAATGGAAAGGCCTAGGGACTTGAAATTTTCAGAATAGGTGTGGATCTCGAATATCGCGGTCACGTTCATCAATAAGCAAAATTAGACTAGGAGTTCCGTTAATATGGTCGTTTGAAATTTAGTTTTCTTGATAATTTCAAAACAACGGATTGGATCGTGACGAAATTTTGTATTTCAATGGGGAATGATATATTCAAGCTACATTTTTTTCAGATCGCATGACCAGAACCATAGAAAATTATAACTTTCGAATGAAAAAGCCTAGGGACTTGAAATTTTCAGAATAGGTGTGGATCTCGAATGTCGAGGTCACGTTTATCAATGAACAGAATTAGACTAGGGGTTCCGTAAATATGGGCGTCTGAAATTCAATTTTTTTGATAATTCCAAAACTACGGATTCGATCGTGACGAAATTATGTATTTTAATGGAGAATGATATATTCAAGCTTCATTTTTCCCAGATCGCATGACTAGAACCATAGAAACCATAGAAAATTATATTTTTTCGAACTTTTCATCTATTTTACTGAGGCCGTTTTGAATACGAAATACGATGAAAGTTTTTGTGAACATTGGGAAACGTTAAAGAACACGGTCGATAAATAATAATTCGAATATTGGCTTCCTCTGAAATGGTACAGCTAGCTTAGATTAGACATTTTTTTTTCAATTTCTAATGTATTTTTATTCTTTAACCAGTGACAATTTCAATATTCCACGACTAAATTGAATATGCTGAAAGATTTCAAAACTGTTACGGCCGTCTTCATAAAAATTTGAAACATCCTAAATATGGTGGTTTTCGTACGTAAACACAACAATCTGTTCCCGTAGAAAATCCATCTTTCAATTTTGTGAAAAACAGCCGAAGTTTCGCAGTGGAAATAGAAATCTAATCGATGGTCAGTGGATTAAGCCATAGAGACCTCCAAGTTGTAAAATAGACTTGCAACCGTGTTCCGATGTCTGATCGATGGGCTTGTTTGACGTTAATCACCAGAAGAGACAGTCGAATGAATGAGCAACGCCACAACGTGCTGCTCTTCTGATTCCAAATCGTGGGATTATTCATTTTTCAATTCACCGAAATAGGGCGTTTTTTTTAAATTTTTTGGTGTCGTTTAGATTATCAATACATTATTATAGAATCGTTGAGTTTAGTGCCCGCCTCATTCATCGTCGATATATTTTTTTCTCACATGTAATTCTTACCGAGAAAACGAATCCTCCTCTATAAAACTATGGGGTGAAGCTCTCACTTTCACTTGAAAGAGGCAAATTATTATAATGAAATGCCCAAAAAAAATTACGAAAAGCACTGCCGTGAAGGCAGGAGCTTTTGAGCGCTCGTAATTTTTGACAGCTGTCGAACAAATTTTCAAACTAAGGCGAGAATCCAGACTTAAAGTCAGTGCTTTAGGTGACCAATTTTATTTTTCGATAATTCGCTAAAATTTTCTACGGTATCTATGGTCTTGGTGATGCGATTTGGACAAAATTTTGCACGTAGTGTGAATACATTATTCCTCAGCTAGGTGCAAAATTTCATTCCAATCAAATCGGTAGTTTCGAAATTATCAGGAACAGAATATTTTGAACGGCCATATTTACGGAACCTCTAGTCTAATTTTGCTCATTGATGAACGTGACCGTGAAATTCGCGATCCAAACCCACCCTGAAAATTTCAAGTTCCTAGGCCTTTTCCTTCGGAAGTTGTAATTTTCTATGGTTTCTGTGGTTCTGGTCATGAGATCTCGAAAAAATGTTGCTTTAATATGTCATTCTCATTCAAAATACAAAATTTTATTTCGATCGAATCCGTAGTTTCGAAATTATCGAGAAAACAAAATTTCACACGACCGTATCTACGGAACCCCTAGTATAATTCTGCTCATTGATAAACGTGAACGCCACATCTCATATCTACACCTATCCTGAAAATTTCAAGGCCCTAGGCCTTTCCGTTCGAAAGTTATGATTTTCTATGGTTTCTATGGTTCTGGTCATGCGATCTAGAGAAATGTAGTTTGAATATATCATTCTCCATAAGTATACAAAATTTCGTCACGATCGAATCTGTAGTTTGGAAATTATCAAGAAAACTAAATTTCAAACGACTATATTTACGGAACCCCTGGTATAATTTTGCTCATAGATGAAAGTGATCACGACAATCGAGATCCACACCTATCCTGAAAATTTCAAGTCCCTAGGCGTTTCCGTTCAAAAGTTACAATTTTCTATGGTTTCTATGGTTCTGGTGATGCGAGCTGAACAAAATATTGCATGTAGCTTGAACACCTCATTTTCCATTAAAGTGCAGAATTTCATCTCGATCGAATTTGTACTTTCAAAGTAATCAGGAAAACAAAATTTCGAGCGGCCGTATTCACGGAACCCCTAGGCGAATTTTGCCCAATAACGAACTTAACCGCGGCATTCGGAATTCGAACTTATCCTGAAAATTTCAAGTTTCTAGGACATTCCCTTCTAGAGTTATCGTGTATACGGACGGCCGGACGGACAGACTCTAATTTTCCGACGGATTCGTCATCAGTGAGTCGAACATAGTCGTTTGAGACCATTTTCGGCTCAAAATTCGAAAAATACAGACATCGTGACGAAATGATATAGCCCTCGTGTAAGTAGTACGAGCGCTCAAAAAGGAATTGAATGAATTATTCGCATAATTTCTTCTATAAATGAATCAAATTGCAGACTTTCATTCAAAAAACAAAATTCCCCTCTATGAAACCATGGCGGAATTATAGAAGGGTTGAAGCTCTCACTTCCTCTCGAAGAGGGCAAATTATTATAATGAAATGCTCAAAAAAAAAGGAATTTCACGAATTATTCACATAATTTCTTCTATAAATGACTCAAATAGCAGACTGTCATTCAAAAAATAAAATCCTCCTCCGTAAACCATGGCGGAATTGAAGAAGGGTTGAAGCTCTCACTTTCACTCAAAGAAGGCAAATTATTATAAGAAATGCCCCAAAAAAAAAAGAAATTTCACGGATTATTCGCATAATTTCTTCTATAAATGATTTAAATTGCAGACTGTCATTTAAGAAAAAAAATCCCCCTTTATGAAACCATGGCGGAATTATAGTCATTATAGTAATTATCTCACTTTCACTTGAAAAAGGCAAATTATGAAATACCCACAACAAAAGGAATTTCACGTATTATTCGCATAATTCCCTGTACAAATGAATCGAATTGCAGAATGTTATTCAAAAAACCAAACTCCTCCTATGAAACCATGGCGGAATTAAAGATGAGATGAAGCTTTCACTTTTACTTAAAGAGGGCAAATTTTTATGATGAAATGCCAAAAAAAAGAAATTCCACGAATTATTCGCATAATTTCTACTATAAATGAATCAGATCGCAGACTGCCATTCAAAAAACAGAACCCTCCTCTAGGAAACCATGGCGGACTTATAGAAGGTGAGGCTATTACTTGAAGAAGACAAATTATTACAATGAAATGCCCAAAAAAAAAAAAATTCACGAATTATTTACATAATTTCTTCTGTGAATGAATCAAATTGCAGACTGAAAGAAGCAGAGAGAAGCTCTCACTCTCACCTAAAGAAGGCAAATTATTATAATGAAATATCCAAAAAAAATGAAGTTTTTCGAATTATTCGCATAATTTCTTCTAGAAATGAATCGAATTGCAGACTGTCATTTAAAAAACAAAATCCCGCTCTATAAAACCATGGCGGAATTGTAGAAGGATTGAAGCTCTCACTTCCACTTGAAGAAGGCAAATTATTATAATGAAATGCCCAAAAAAAAAGAAATTTCATGAATTATTCGCATAATTTCTTCTATGAATGAATCAAATTGCAGACTGTCATTCGCAAAACAAAATTCCCCTCTATGAAACCATGGCGGAATTATAAAAGGGTTGAAACTTTCACTTTCACTCGAAGAGGGAAAATTTTTATAATGAAATGGCCAGAAAAAGAAATTTCACGAATTATTCGCATAATTTCTACTATAAATGAATCAGATCGCAGACTGCCATTCGAAAAACCGAACCCTCCTCTAGGAAACCATGGCGGACTTATACAAGGTGAGTCTCCCACTTGAAGAAGACAATTTTTACAATGAGATGCCAAAAAAAAAAATTTCGCGAATTATTTACATAATTTCTTCTATAAATGAATCAAATTGCAGACTGTTTCCTAAAAAACAAAATCCTTTTCTATAAAACCATAGCGGAAATATAGAGAGGTAGAGATCTAACTTTCACTTGAAGAAGGCAAATTATTACAATGAATTGCCCAAAAAAAAAAAATTTCACGAATTATTCGCATAATTTCTTCTATAAATGACTCAAATTGCAGACTGTCATTCGAAAAACAAAATTCCCCTCTATGAAACCATGGCGGATTTATGGAAGGGTTGAAGCTCTCACTCTCACTTAAAGAAGGCAAATTATTATAATGAAATGTCCAAAAAAAATGAAGTTTTTCGAATTATTCGCATAATTTCTCTATAAATGAATCAAATTGCAGACTGTTATTTAAAAAACAAAATCCCGCTCTATGAAACCATGGCAGAATTATAGAAGGGTTGAAGCTCTCACTTCCACTTGGAGAAGGCAAATTATTATAATGAAATGCCCAAAAAAAAGAAATTTCATGAATTATTCGCATATTTTCTTCTATGAATGAATCAAATTGCATACTGTCATTCAAAAAATAAAACCCTTCTTTATGAAACCATGGCGCAATCATCGAGAGGTAAAGCTTTCACTCTGACTTGAAGAAGGCAAATTATTATAATGAAATACCCAAGAAAAAGAAATATCACGAATTATTTGCCTAATTTCTTCTATAAAAGAATCAAATTGCAGACTGTCATTAAAAAAACGGAATACTTCTCTATGAAACCATGGCGGAATTATAGAAGGGGTGAAGCTCTCATTTTCACTTGAAGAAGGCAAATTATTATAATTAAATGCCCAAAAAAAAGAAATTTCACGAATTATTCGCATAATTTCTTCTATTAATGGATCGTATCAAAAACCGTCATTCGAAAGACAAAATACTCCTCTATGAACCCATGTGTGGATTAGAGAAAGGGTTAAGCTCTCACTTTCACTTGAAGAAGGCAAATTGTTATAATGAAATGCCCAAAAAGAAGAAATTCCACGAATTATTCGCATAATTTCCTCTATAAATGAATCAAATTGCAGACTGTCATTAAAAAAACCGAATCCTCCTCTATGAAACCATGGCGGAATTATAGAAGGGGTAAAGCTCTCATTTTCACTCGAAGAATGCAAATTATTATAATGAAATGCCCAAAAAAAAGAAATTTCACGAATAACTCGCATAATTTCTTCTATTAATGAATCATATCGCAGACTTTCATTCAAGAGACAAAATCCTCCTCTATGAACCCATGTGTGAATTGGAGAAGGGGTGAAGCTCTCACTTTCACTTGAAGAAGGCAAATTATTATAATGAAATGCTCAAAAAAAAGAAATTTCACGAATTATTCGCATAATTTCCTCTATAAATGAATCGAATTGCAGACTGTCATTTAAAAAACAGAATCCTCCTCTATGAAACCATTGCGGAATTATAGAAGGGGTGAAGCTCTCATTTTCACTTGAAGAAGGCAAATTATTAGAATTAAATGCCCAAAAAGAAGAAATTTCACGAATTATTCGCATAATTTCTTCTATAAATGAATCAAATGGCAGATTGTCATTTAAAAAAACAAGAACCTCCTTCAGGAAACCATGCCGGACTTATAGAAGGGGTGAGGCTCTCACTTTCACTTGAAGAAAGCAAATCATTATAATGAAATGCCAAAAAAAAAAAACAATTCCACGAATTATTCGCATAATTTCTTCTATTAATGGATCGTATCGCGAACAGTCATTCAAAAGACAAAATCCTCCTCTATGAACCCAGGTGTGAATTAGAGAAGGGGTGAAGCTTTCACTTCCACTTAAGAAAGGCAAATTTTTATAATGAAATGCCCAAAAAAGAGGAATTTCACGAATTATTCGCATAATTTCTACTATAAATGAATCGAATTGCAGACTGTCATTCCAAAAACAAAAACCTCCTTCAGGAAACCATGGCGGACTTATAGAAGGGGTGAGGCTCTCACTTTCACTTGAAGAAAGCAAATCATTATAATGAAATGTCCAAAAAAAAAGCAATTTCACGAATTATTCGCATAATTTCTTCTATTAATGGATCGTATCGCAAACAGTCATTCGAAAGACAAAATCCTCCTCTATGAACCCATGTGTGAATTAGAGAAGGGGTGAAGCTCTCACTTTCACTTGAAGAAGGCAAATTATTATAATTAAATGCCCAAAAAGAAGAAACTTCACGAATTATTCGCATAATTTCCTCTATGAATGAATCAAATTGCAGACTGTCATTGAAAAAACCGAATCCTCCTCTATGAAACCATGGCAGACTTAAAGAAAGGGTAAGGCTCTCACTTTCACTTGAAGAAAGCAAATTATTATAATGAAATGCCCAAAAAAAAAGAATTTCCACGAATTATTCGCCTAATTTCTTCTATTAATGAATCATTTCACAGACTGTCATTCAAAAGACAAAATCCTCCTCTATGAACCCATGTGTGAATTATAGAAAGGGTGGAGCTTTCACTTCCTCTTCAAGAAGGCAAATTATAATGAAATGCCCAAAAAAATGAAATTTTACGAATTATTCGCATAATTTCTTCTATAAATGAATCAAATGGCAGACAGTCATTGAAAAAAAAATACTTCTCTATGAAACCATGGCGGAATTATAGAAGGGGTGAAGCTCTCACTTTCACTCGAAGAAGGCAAATTATTATAATGAAATGGCCAAAAAAAAAGAAATTTCAGAAATTATTCGCATAAATTCTACTATAAATGAACCAAATTGCAGACTGTCATTTAAAGAACAAAGTCCTTCTCTATGAAACCATGGCGGAATTATAGAAGGGGTGAGGCTCTCACTTCCACTTGAAGAAAGCGAATTATTATAATGAAATGCCCAAAAAAAGGAAATTTCACGAATTATTCACATAAATTCTTCTATAAATGAATCAAATTGCAGCCTGTCATTGAAAAAACGAAATACTTCTCTATGAAACCATGGCGGAATTAAAGAAGGTGTGAAGCTTTCACTTTCACTCGAATAAGGCAAATTATTATAATGAAATGCCAGAAAAAAAAGAAATTTCACGAATTATCCGCATAATTTCTTCTATTTATGAATCGTATCGCAAATTATCATTCAAAAGACTAAACCCTTCTCTATGCACCCATGTGTGAATTATAGAAGGGGTGAAGCTCTCACTTCCACTTGAAGAAGGCAAATTATAATGAAATGCCCGAAAAAAAGAAATTTAACGAATTATTCGCATAATTTCTTCTTCGAATGAATCAAATTGCAGACTGTCTTTTAAAGAACAGAATCCTCCTCTTTGAAACCATGGCGGAATTATAGAAGGGGTGAAGCTCTCACTTTCACTCGAAGAAGGCAAATTATTACGATGAAATGTCCGAAAAAAAGAAATTTTATGAATTCTTCACATACTTTCATTTATAAATGAATCAAATTGCAGACGGTCATTCAAAAAAAAAACCCTCCTGTATGAAACCATGGCGGAATGATAGAAGGGGGAAAGCTTTCATTCTCACTTGAAGAAGGCAAATTATTATAATGAAATGCCCAAAAAAAAGAAATTTCACGAATTATTCACATAAATTCTTTCATCAATGAATCAAATTGCAGACTGTCATTGAAAAAAACAAATACTTCTCTATGAAACCATGGCGGAATTATAGAAGGGGTGAAGCTCTCACTTTCACTCGAAAAAGGCAAATTATTATAATGAAATGCCCAAAAAAAAGAAATTTCATGAATTATTTGCATAAATTCTTCTATTGATGAATCATTTCGCAGACTTTCATTCAAAAGACAAAATCCTCCTCTATGAACCCATGTGTGAATTATAGAAGGGGTAAAGCTCTCATTTTCACTTGGTGAGACAAATTATAATGAAATGCCCAAAAAAAAAATGAATTTGACGAATTATTCCCATAATTTCTTCTATTGATGAATCATATCGCGGACTGTCATTCAAAAAACAAAATCCTCCTCTATGAACCCATTTGTGTATTATAGAAGGGGTGAAGCTTTCACTTCCTCTTGAAGAAGGCAAATTATAATGAAAAGACCAAAAAAAAGAAATTTCATGAATTATTCGCATATTTTCTTCTATGAATGAATCAAATTGCATACTGTCATTCAAAAAATAAAACCCTTCTTTATGAAACCATGGCGCAATCATCGAGAGGTAAAGCTTTCACTCTGACTTGAAGAAGGCAAATTATTATAATGAAATACCCAAGGAAAAGAAATATCACGAATTATTTGCCTAATTTCTTCTATAAAAGAATCAAATTGCAGACTGTCATTAAAAAAACAGAATACTTCTCTATGAAACCATGGCGGAATTATAGAAGGGGTGAAGCTCTCATTTTCACTTGAAGAAGGCAAATTATTATAATTAAATGCCCAAAAAAAAGAAATTTCACGAATTATTCGCATAATTTCTTCTATTAATGGATCGTATCAAAAACCGTCATTCGAAAGACAAAATACTCCTCTATGAACCCATGTGTGGATTAGAGAAAGGGTTAAGCTCTCACTTTCACTTGAAGAAGGCAAATTGTTATAATGAAATGCCCAAAAAGAAGAAATTCCACGAATTATTCGCATAATTTCCTCTATAAATGAATCAAATTGCAGACTGTCATTAAAAAAACCGAATCCTCCTCTATGAAACCATGGCGGAATTATAGAAGGGGTAAAGCTCTCATTTTCACTCGAAGAATGCAAATTATTATAATGAAATGCCCAAAAAAAAGAAATTTCACGAATAACTCGCATAATTTCTTCTATTAATGAATCATATCGCAGACTTTCATTCAAGAGACAAAATCCTCCTCTATGAACCCATGTGTGAATTGGAGAAGGGGTGAAGCTCTCACTTTCACTTGAAGAAGGCAAATTATTATAATGAAATGCTCAAAAAAAAGAAATTTCACGAATTATTCGCATAATTTCCTCTATAAATGAATCGAATCTTCCTCTTGAAGAAGGCAAATTATAATGAAAAGACCAAAAAAAGAAATTTGTCGAATTATTCGCATAATTTCTTCTATAAATGAATCGAATTGCAGACTCTCATTCAAAGAACGGAATCCTCCTGTATAAAACCATGGCGGAATTAAAGGAGGGGTAAAGCTCTCACTTTCACACGAAGAAGGCAAACTATTATAATGAAATGCCCAAAAAAAGAAATTTCACGGTTTATTCGCATTATTTCCTCTATAAATGAATCAAATTGCAGACTGTCATTTAAAAAACAGGATCCTCCTCTATGGAACCATTGCGGAATTGAAGAAGGGGTGATGCTCTCATTTCCACTTGAAAAAGGCAAATTATTATAATTAAATGCCCAAAAAAAAGAAATTTCACGAATTATTCGCATAAATTCTTCTATTCATGAATCATCTCGCAGACTGTCATTCAAAAGACGAAATCCTCCTCTATGAACCCATGGCGGACTTATAGAAGGGGTGAAGCTCTCACTTTCATTAGAAAACGGCAAATTATTATAATGAAATGTCAAAAAAAAAGAAATTTCACGAATTATTCACATAAATTATCTATAAATGAATCAAATTGCAGACTGTCATTGAAAAAACAAAAAACGTCTCTATGAAACCATGGCGGAATTATAGAAGGTGTGAAGCTTTCACTTTCACTCGAATAAGGCAAATTATTATAATGAAATGCCCAAAAAAAAAGAAATTTCACGAATTATTCGCATAATTTCTTCTATAAATGAATCAAATTACAGACTGTCGTTTGAAAAACAAGATGCTTTTCTATGAAATTATGACGGAATTATAGAAGCGGTGAAGCTTCCACTTTCACTTGAAGAAGGCAAATTATTATAATGAAATGCCCAAAAAAAAAGAAATTTCACGAATTATTCGCATAATTTCTCCTATTAATGACTCATATCGCAGACTTTCATTCAAAAGATTTGACGAATTATTCCCATAATTTCTTCTATTAATGAATCATATCGCTGACTGTCATTGAGAAAAAAAAACTTTTCTATGAAACCATGGCGGAATTATAGAAAGGGTGAAGCTCTCACTTTCACTCGAAGAAGGCAAATTATTATAATGAAATGGCCAAAAAAAAAGAAATTTCAGAAATTATTCGCATAAATTCTACTATAAATGAATCAAATTGCAGACTGTCATTTAAAGAACAAAGTCCTTCTCTATGAACCCATGGCGGAATTTTTGAAGGGGTGAGGCTCTCACTTTCACTTGAAGAAAGCGAATTATTATAATGAAATGCCCAAAAAAAGGAAATTTCACGAATTATTCACATAATTTCTTCTATAAATGAATCAAATTGCAGACTGTCATTGAAAAAACAAAAAACTTCTCTATGAAACCATGGCGGAATTATAGAAGGTGTGAAGCTTTCACTTTCACTCGAATAAGGCAAATTATTATAATGAAATGCCCAAAAGAAGAAATTTCACGAATTATTCGCATAATTTCTTCTATTAATGAATCGTATCCCAAATTGTCATTCAAAAGACTAAACCCTTCTCTATGCACCCATGTGTGAATTATAGAAGGGGTGAAGCTCTCACTTCCACTTGAAGAAGGCAAATTATAATGAAATGTTCAAAAAGACGAAACTTCACGAATTATTCGCATAATTTCTTCTATAAATGAATCAAATTGCAGACTTTCATTCAAAAAACAAAATTCCCCTCTATGAAACCATGGCGGAATTATAGAAGGGTTGAAGCTCTCACTTCCTCTCGAAGAGGGCAAATTATTATAATGAAATGCTCAAAAAAAAAGGAATTTCACGAATTATTCACATAATTTCTTCTATAAATGACTCAAATAGCAGACTGTCATTCAAAAAATAAAATCCTCCTCCGTAAAACCATGGCGGAATTGAAGAAGGGTTGAAGCTCTCACTTTCACTCAAAGAAGGCAAATTATTATAAGAAATGACCCAAAAAAAAAAGAAATTTCACGGATTATTCGCATAATTTCTTCTATAAATGATTCAAATTGCAGACTGTCATTCAAGAAAAAAAATCCCTTTATATGAAACCATGGCGGAATTATAGTCATTATAGTAATTATGTCACTTTCACTTGAAAAAGGCAAATTATGAAATACCCACAACAAAGGGAATTTCACGTATTATTCGCATAATTCCCTCTATAAATGAATCGAATTGCAGAATGTTATTCAAAAAACCAAACTCCTCCTATGAAACCATGGCGGAATTAAAGATGAGATGAAGCTTTCACTTTTACTTAAAGAGGGCAAATTTTCATAATGAAATGCCAAAAAAAAAGAAATTTCACGAATTATTCGCATAATTTCTACTATAAATGAATCAGATCGCAGACTGTCATTCAAAAAACAGAACCCTCCTCTAGGAAACCATGGCGGACCTATAGAAGGTGAGGCTATTACTTGAAGAAGACAAATTATTACAATGAAATGCCCAAAAAAAAAAAAAATTCACGAATTATTTACATAATTTCTTCTGTGAATGAATCAAATTGCAGACTGTACTTTGAAGAACAAAATCCTTCTCTATAAAACCATAGCGGAAATATAGAGAGGTAAAGATCTAACTTTCACTTGAAGAAGGCAGATTATTACAATGAATTGCCCAAAAAAAAAAAATTTCACGAATTATTCGCATAATTTCTTCTATAAATGACTCAAATTGCAGGCTGTCATTCGAAAAACGAATTCCTCCTCCATAAAACCATGGCGGAATTATGGAAGGGTTGAAGCTCTCACTCTCACCTAAAGAAGGCAAATTATTATAATGAAATATCCAAAACAAATGAAGTTTTTCGAATTATTCGCATAATTTCTTCTAGGAATGAATCAAATTGCAGACTGTCATTAAAAAAAAAAATCCCGCTCTATAAAACCATGGCGGAATTGTAGAAGGATCGAAGCTCTCACTTCCACTTGATGAAGGCAAATTATTATAATGAAATGCCAAAAAAAAAAGAAATTTCATGAATTATTCGCATAATTTCTTCTATGAATGAATCAAATTGCAGACTGTCATTCGAAAAACAAAATTCCCCTCTATGAAACCATGGCGGAATTATAGAAGGGTTGAAACTTTCACTTTCACTTAAAGAGGGCAAATTTTTATAATGAAATGGCCAGAAAAAGAAATTTCACGAATTATTCGCATAATTTCAACTATAAATGAATCAGATCGCAGACTGCCATTCGAAAAACCGAACCCTCCTCTAGGAAACCAAGGGTTGAAGCTCTCACTCTCACTTAAAGAAGGCAAATTATTATGATGAAATGTCCAAAAAAAAAAAATTTCATGAATTATTCGCATATTTTCTTCTATAAATGAATCAAATTGCAGACTGTCATTCAAAAAACAAAACCCTTCTTTATGAAACCATGGCGCAATCATCGAGAGGTGAAGCTTTGACTCTCACTTGAAGAAGGCAAATTATTATAATGAAATACCCAAAAAAAAGAAATATCACGAATTATTTGCCTAATTTCTTCTATAAAAGAATCAAATTGCAGACTGTCATTGAAAAAACAGAATACTTCTCAATGAAACAATGGCGGAATGAATGAAGGACTTTCACTTGAAAAAGGCAAATTATTATGATTAAATGCCCAAAAAGAAGAAACTTCACGAATTATTCGCATAATTTCCTCTATAAATGAATAATATTGCAGACTGTCATTGAAAAAACCGAATCCTCCTCTATGAAACCATGGCGGACTTATAGAAGGGGTAAGGCTCTCACTTTCACTTGAAGAAAGAAAATTATTATAATGAAATCCAAAAAAAAAAAAAGAATTTCCACGAATTATTCGCCTAATTTCTTCTATTAATGAATCATTTCACAGAATGTCATTCAAAAGACAAAATCCTCCTCTATGAACCCATGTGTGAATTATAGAAAGGGTGGAGCTTTCACTTCCTCTAGAAGAAGCCAAATTATAATGAAATGCCCAAAAAAATGAAATTTTACGAATTATTCGCATAATTTCTTTTATAAATGAATCAAATGGCAGACAGTCATTGAAAAAAAAATACTTCTCTATGAAACCATGGCGGAATTATAGAAGGGGTGAAGCTCTCACTTTCACTCGAAGAAGACAAATTATTATAATGAAATGTCCGAAAAAAAAAAAATTTCACGAATTCTTCACATACTTTCATTTATAAATGAATCAAATTGCAGACTGTCATTGAAAAAACAAAATACTTCTCTATGAAAACATGGCAGAATTATAGAAGGTGTGAAGCTTTCACTTCCACTCGAATAAGGCAAATTATTATAATGAAATGCCAAAAAAAAAAGAAATTTCACGAATTATTCGCATAATTTCTTCTATTAATGAATCGTATCGCAAATTATCATTCAAAAGACTAAACCATTTTCTATGCACCCATGTGTGAATTATAGAAGGGGTGAAGCTCTCACTTCCACTTGAAGAAGGCAAATTATAATGAAATGTTCAAAAAGACGAAACTTCACGAATTATTCGCATAATTTTTTCTATAAATGAATCAAATTGCAGACTGTCATTCAAAAAACCGAATCCTCCTCTATGAAACCATGGCGGAATTAAAGAAGGGGTAAAGCTCTCATTTTCACTTGAAGAAGGCAAATTATTATAATGAAATGCCCAAGAAGAAGGAATTTCACGAATCATTCGCATAATTTCTTCTATTCATGAATCATCTCGCAGACTGTCATTCAAAAAACAAAATCCTTCCCTATGAAACCACGGCGGAATTATGGAAGGGGTAAAGCTCTTACTTCCACTCGAAGAAAGCAAATTATTTCGATGAAATGCCAAAAAAAAAAGAAATTTCACGAATTATTCGCATAATTTCTTTTATTTATTAATCATATTGCAGACTGTCATTCAAAAGACAAAATCTTCCTCTATGAACCCTCATCAGAATTGTAGAAGGGGTGATGCCCTCACTCCCACTTGAAGAAGGCCAATTATAATGAAATGATAGGAAAAAGATAGGAATTTCACGAATTATTCGCATAATTTCTTCTATAAATGAATCGAATTGCAGTCTGTCATTTAAATGACAGAATCCTCCTCTATGAAACCATGGTGGAATTAGAGAAGGGGTTAAGCTTTCACTGCCACGCGAAGAAGGCAAATAATTCTAATGAAATGCCCGAAAAAAAGAAATTTAACGAATTATTCGCATAATTTCTTCTTCGAATCAATCAAATTGCAGACTGTCTTTTAAAGAACAGAATCCTTCTCTTTGAAACCATGGCGGAATTATAGAAGGGGTGAAGCTCTCACTTTCACTCGAAGAAGGCAAATTATTACGATGAAATGTCCGAAAAAAAGAAATTTTATGAATTCTTCACATACTTTCATTTATGAGTGAATCAAATTGCAGACGGTCATTCAAAAAACAAAACCCTTCTTTATGAAACCATGGCGGAATGATAGAAGGGGGAAAGCTTTCATTCTCACTTGAAGAAGGCAAATTATTATAATGAAATGCCCAAAAAAAAGAAATTTCACGAACTATTCACATAAATTCTTTCCTTAATGAATCAAATTGCAGACTGTCATTGAAAAAACAAAATACTTCTCTATGAAACCATGGCGGAATTATAGAAGGGGTGAAGCTCTCACTTTCACTCGAAAAAGGCAAATTATTATAATGAAATGCCCAAAAAAAAGAAATTTCACGAATTATTTGCATAATTTCTTCTATTAATGAATCCTATCGCAGACTTTCATTCAAAAGACAAAATCCTCCTCTATGAACTCATGTGTGAATTATAGAAGGGGTAAAGCTCTCATTTTCACTTGGTGAGACAAATTATAATGAAATGCCCAAAAAAAAAATGAATTTGAAGAATTATTCCCATAATTTCTTTTATTGATGAATCATATCGCAGACTGTCATTCAAAAAACAAAATCCTCCTCTATGAACCCATTTGTGTATTATAGAAGGGGTGAAGCTTTTACTTCCTCTTGAAGAAGGCAAATTATAATGAAAAGACCAAAAAAAGAAATTTGTCGAATTATTCGCATAATTTCTTCTATCAATGAATCAAATTGCAGACTCTCATTCAAAGAACGGAATCCTCCTGTATAAAACCATGGCGGAATTAAAGGAGGGGTAAAGCTCTCACTTTCACACGAAGAAGGCAAACTATTATAATGAAATGCCCAAAAAAAGAAATTTCACGAATTATTCGCATTATTTCCTCTATAAATGAATCAAATTGCAGACTGTCATTTAAAAAACAGGATCCTCCTTTATGGAACCATTGCGGAATTAAAGAAGGGGTGATGCTCTCATTTCCACTTGAAAAAGGCAAATTATTATAATTAAATGCCCAAAAAAAAGAAATTTCACGAATTATTCGCATGAATTCTTCTATTCATGAATCATCTCGCAGACTGTCATTCAAAAGACGAAATCCCCCTCTATGAACCCATGGCGGACTTATAGAAGGGGTGAAGCTCTCACTTTCATTAGAAAACGGCAAATTATTATAATGAAATGTCAAAAAAAAAGAAATTTCACGAATTATTCACATAATTTATCTATAAATGAATCAAATTGCAGACTGTCATTGAAAAAACAAAAAACTTCTCTATGAAACCATGGCGGAATTATAGAAGGTGTGAAGCTTTCACTTTCACTCGAATAAGGCAAATTATTATAATGAAATGCCCAAAAAAAAAGATATTTCACGAATTATTCGCATAATTTCTTCTATAAATAAATCAAATTACAGACTGTCGTTTGAAAAACAAGATGCTTTTCTATGAAATTATGACGGAATTATAGAAGCGGTGAAGCTTCCACTTTCACTTGAAGAAGGCAAGCTTTTATAATGAAATGCCCAAAAAAAAAGAAATTTCACGAATTATTCGCATAATTTCTCCTATTAATGACTCATATCGCAGACTTTCATTCAAAAGATTTGACGAATTATTCCCATAATTTCTTCTATTAATGAATCATATCGCTGACTGTCATTGAGAAAAAAAAACTCTTCTATGAAACCATGGCGGAATTATAGAAAGGGTGAAGCTCTCACTTTCACTCGAAGAAGGCAAATTATTATAATGAAATGGCCAAAAAAAAAAAGAAATTTCAGAAATTATTCGCATAAATTCTACTATAAATGAATCAAATTGCAGACTGTCATTTAAAGAACAAAGTCCTTCTTTATGAAGACATGGCGGAATTATAGAAGGGGTGAGGCTCTCACTTTCTCTTGAAGAAAGCGAATTATTATAATGAAATGCCCAAAGAAAGGAAATTTCACGAATTATTCACATAAATTCTTCTATAAAAGAATCAAATTGCAGACTGTCATTGAAAAAACGAAATACTTCTCTATGAAACCATGGCGGAATTATAGAAGGTGTGGAGCTTTCACTTCCACTCGAATAAGGCAAATTATTATAATGAAATGCCCAAAAAAAAAGAAATTTCACGAATTATTCGCATAATTTCTTCTATAAATGAATCAAATTACAGACTGTCGTTTAAAAAACAAAATGCTTCTCTATGAAATTATGGCGGAATTATAGAAGCGGTGAAGCTTTCACTTCCACTTGAAGAAGGCAAGCTTTTATAATGAAATGCCCAAAAAAAAAGGAATTTCACGAATTATTCGCATAATTTCTCCTATTAATGACTCATATCGCAGACTTTCATTCAAAAGATTTGACGAATTATTCCCATAATTTCTTCTTTTAATGAATCATATCGCTGACTGTCATTGAGAAAAAAAAACTTCTCTATGAAACCATGGCGGAATTATAGAAAGGGAGAAGCTCTCACTTTCACTCGAAGAAGGCAAATTATTACAATGAAATGCCCATAAAAAAAGAAATCTCACGAATTATTCGCATAATTTTATCTATAAATGACTCAAATTGCAGACTGTCATTAAAAAAAAAAAAATCCTCCTCCATAAAAGCATGAATTATAAAAGGGTTGAGGCTCTCACTTTCACTCGAAGAAGGCAACTTATTATAATGAAATACCCAAAAAAAAGAAATTTCACGAGTTATTCGCATAATTTTCTCTATGAATGAATCAAATCGCAGACTGTCATTTGAAAAACCAAATCCTCCTCTATGAAAAGATGGCGGAATTATAGAAGGGGTGAGGCTCTCACTTTCACTTGAAGAAGGCAAATTATTATAATGAAATGCCCAAAAAACGAACGAACTTAACCGAGGCATTCGGGAACTGAACCCACACTGAAATTTTCAAGTCTCTAGGTTGTTCCGTTCGAGAGTTATCGTGCTTACGGCCGGCCGGACGGACGGCCGGACAGACTCGAATTTTCTGACGGATTCGTCATCAGTGAGTCGAACATAATCGATTGAGACCATTTTCGGCTCAAAATTCGAAAAATACAGACATCGTGACGAAATGATATAGCCCTCGTGTAAGTAGTACGAGCGCTCAAAAACGAAACCCTCCTTTATGTAACCATGGCGAAATTATACAGAGGTGAAGCTTTCACTCGAAGAAGGCAACTTATGAAATACACAAAAAAAAGAAATTTCATGAATTATTTGCATAATTTCCACTATGAATGAATCAAATTGCAGACTGTTATTCAAAAAACCAAATCTTCCTCTATGAAACCATGGTGGAATCAGAGAAGGGGTTAAGCTCTCACTTCCACTCGAAGAAGGCAAATAATTATAATGAAATGCCCGAAAAAAAGAAATTTCACGAATTATTCCCATAATTTCTTCTACGAATGAACGAAAATGCAGACTGTCATTTAAAGAACAGAATCCTTCTCTATGAAACCATGGCGGAATTATAGAAGGGGTGAAGCTCTCACTTTCACTCGAAGAAGGCAAATTATTACAATGAAATGTCCGAAAAAAAAAAATTTCACGAATTCTTCACATACTTTCATTTATAAATGAATCAAATTGCAGACGGCCATTCTAAAAACAAAACCCTCCTTATGAAACCATGGCGGAATGATAAAAGAGTGAAAGCTCTCATTCTCACTTGAAGAAGGCAAATTATTATAATGAAATGCCCAAAAAAAAGGAATTTCACGAATTATTCACATAAATTCTTTCATTAATGAATCAAATTGCAGACTGTCATTGAAAAAACAAAATACTTCTCTATGAAACCATAGCGGAATTATAGAAGGGTTGAAGCTCTCACTTTCACTCGAAAAAGGCAAATTATTATATTGAAATGACATAAAAAAAGAAATTTCACGAATTATTTGCATAATTTCTTCTATTAATGAATCATATCGCATACTTTCATTCAAAAGACAAAATCCTCCTTTATGAACCCATGTGTGAATTATAGAAGGGGTAAAGCTCTCATTTTCACTTGGTGAGACAAATTATAATGAAATGCCCAAAAAAAAAATTTTAAAAGCACTGCCGTGGAGTCAGGAGCTTTTGAGCGCTCGTACATCCACCTTGTAGGTAGATTCGCATTTTCCAGTTTAAGAAATCGATTGAAGGAATTTTCGACAGCTGTCAAAAAAATTATCAAACTCAGGCGAAACTCCAGACTTCATGTCAGTGCTTAAGCTGACCAATTTTTTTTCGATAATTCGCTAGAATTTTCTACGGTATCTATGGTCTTGGTAATGCGATCTGGACAAAACTTCGCACGTAGTTTGAATACATTATTCTTCAGATAAGTGTGAAATTTCACTCCAATCCAATCCGTAGTTTCTAAATTATCAGGAAAAAAATATTTTGCACGGCCATATTTACAGAACTACTAGTCTAATTGATGAACGTGTCCGTGACATTCGCTATCCAAACCTACCCTGGAAATTTCAAGTTCCTTGGCCTTTCCCTTCGGAAGTTTTGATTTTTTATGGTTTCTATGGCCTGGTCATGCGATCTGGACAAAATGTTGCTTTAATATATCATTCTCGATTAAAATACAAAATTTTATCTCGATCGAATCCGTAGTTTCGAAATTATCGAGAAAACAAAATTTCAAACGACCGAATTTACGGAACTCCTAGTATAATTCTGCTCATTGATAAACGTGAACGCGACATTTCAGATCCACATCTATCCTGAAAATTTCAAGTCCCTAAGCCTTTCCGTTCGAAAGTTATGATTTTTTATGGTTTCTATGGTTCTGGTCATGCGATCTTGAGAAATGTAGCTTGAATATATCATTCTCCATTAGTAAACAAAATTTCGTCACGATCGAATCTGTAGTTTTGAAATTATCAAGAAAACTATATTTCAAACGACCATATTTACGGAACCCCTAGTATAATTCTGCTCATAAATAAATGTGATCACGACATTCAAGATCCACACCTATCCTGAAAATTTCAAGTCCCTAGGCATTTCCGCTGAAAACCTACAATTTTCTGTGGTTGCTATGGTTCTGGTAATGCGTTCTGGACAAAATTCCACATGTAGCTTGAACACCTCATTCTCCATTTGAGTGCGAAATTTCATGTCGATCAAATCTATAGTTTCGTAGTAATCAGGAGAACCAAATTTTGAACAGCCATATTTACGGAACCCCTGATGGAATTTGGCCCATTAACGAACTTAACCGAGGCATTCGGGAACTGAACTCACACTGAAAATTTCAAGTCTCTAGGTTGTTCCGTTCGAGAGTTATCGTGCTAACGGCACATTTTCAGTTCGATAAATACAGACATCGTGACGAAATGATATAGCCCTCGTGTGAGTAGTACGAGCGCTCAAAAAGGAATTTGACGAATTATTCCCATAATTTCTTCTATTGATGAATCATATCGCAGACTGTCATTCAAAAAACAGAATCCTCCTCTATGAACCCATTTGTGAATTATAGAAGGAGTGAAGCTTTCACTTCCTCTTGAAGAAGGCAAATTATAATGAAAAGACCAAAAAAAGAAATTTGTCGAATTATTCGCATAATTTCTTCTATAAATGAATCAAATTGCAGACTCTCATTCAAAGAACGGAATCCCCCTGTATAAAACCATGGCGGAATTAAAGGAGGGGTAAAGCTCTCACTTTCACACGAAGAAGGCAAACTATTATAATGAAATGCCCAAAAAAAGAAATTTCACGAATTATTCGCATTATTTTTTCTATAAATGAATCAAATTGCAGACTGTCATTTAAAAAACAGGATCCTCCTCTATGGAACCATTGCGGAATTGAAGAAGGGGTGATGCTCTCATTTCCACTTGAAAAAGGCAAATTATTATAATTAAATGCCCAAAAAAAAGAAATTTCACGAATTATTCGCATAAATTCTTCTATTTATTCATGAATCATCTCGCAGACTGTCATTCAAAAGACGAAATCCTCCTCTATGAACCCATGGCGGACTTATAGAAGGGGTGAAGCTCTCACTTTCACTAGAAAAAGGCAAATTATTATAATGAAATGTCCAAAAAAAAGAAATTTCACAAATTATTCACATAATTTATCTATAAATGAATCAAATTGCAGACTGTCATTCAAAAAACAAAACCCTTCTTTATGAAACCATGGCGGAATGATAGAAGGGGGAAAGCTCTCATTCTCACTTGAAGAAGGCAAATTATTATACTGAAATGCCCAAAAAAAAGAAACTCCACGAATTATTCACATAAATTCTTCTATGAATGAATCAAATTGTAGACTTTCATTCAAAAGGCAAAATCCTCCTCTATGAACCCATGGCGAACTCATAGAAGAGGTGAAGCTCTCATTTTCACTCGAAGAAGGCAAATTATTATAATGAAATGCCCAAAAAAAAAGAAATTTCACGAATTATTCGCATTATTTCTTCTATTAATGAATCATATCGGAGACAGTCATTCAAGAAACAAAATCCTCCCCTATGAACCAATGTGTGAATTATAGAAGGGTTGAAGCCCTCACTTCCAGTTGGAGAGGGCAAATTATAATGAAATGACCAAAAAAAAAAAATTTCACGAACTATTCGCATAATTTCTTCCATAAATGAATCAAATTGCAGACTGTCATTTAAAGAACGGAATCCTCCTCTATAAAACCATGGCGGAATTATAGAAGGGGTATAGAAGCTCCCACTTTCACTTGAAGAAGGCAAATTATTATAATGGAATGCCCTAAAAAAGAAATTTCACGAATTATTCGCATTATTTCTTCTATGAATGAATCAAATTGCCGACTGTCATTCAAAAAAATTACGAAAAGCACTGCCATGAAGGCAGGAGCTTTTGTGCGCTCGTACATGCACCTTGTAGGTAGATTCGCATTTTCCAGTTTTAGAAATCAATTGAAGGAATTTGTGACTTCATGTCAGTGCTTCAGCTGATCATTTTTTTCTCGATAATTCGCTAGAATTTTCTGGACAAAATTTTTCACGTAGTTTGAATACATTATTCCTCAGCTGGGTGCATAATTTCATTCCAATCCGATCAGTAGTTTCGAAACTATCAGGAAAAAAATATTTTGAACGGCCATATTTACGGAACCCCTAGTCTAATTTTGCTCATTGATGAACGTGACCGCCATATTCGCGATCCAAACCCACCCTGAAAATTTCAAGTTTCCAGGCCTTTCCGTTCAAAAGTTACAATTTTCTATGGTTTCTATGGTTCTGGTCATGCGATCTGGACAAAATATTGCTTCAATATATCATTCTCGATTAAAATACAAAATTTCATCTCGATCGAATCCGTAGTTTCGAATTTATCGAGAAAACAGAATTTCAAACGACCGTATTTACGGAACCCCTTGTATAATGTTGCTCATAGATGAACGTGATCCCGACATTCGAGATCCACACCTATCCTGAAAATTTCAAGTCCCTAGGCGTTTCCGTTCAAAAGTTACAATTTTCTATGGTTTCTATGGTTCTGGTCATGCGATCTGGACAAAATATTGCTTCAATATATCCTTCTCGATTAAAATACAAAATTTCATCTCGATCGAATCCGTAGTTTCGAATTTATCGAGAAAACAGAATTTCAAACGACCGTATTTACGGAACCCCTTGTATAATGTTGCTCATAGATAAACGTGATCACGACATTCGAGATCCACACCTATCCTGGAAATTTCAAGTCCCTAGGCGTTTCGGGGAAAAAGTTACAATTTTCTATGGTTTCTATGGTTCTGGTCATGCGATCTGGACAAAATTTTACATGTAGCTGAAACACCTCATTCTTCATTTGAGTGCAAAGTTTCAACTCGATCGAATCTGTAGTTTCGAAGTAATCAGGAGAACAAAATTTTGAACGGCCATATTTACGGAACCCCTGGTGGAATTCTGCCCATTAACGAACTTAACCGAGGCATTTGGGATCTGAACCTACACTGAAAATTTCAAGTCTCTAGGTTGATCCGTTCGAGAGTTATCGTGCTTACGGCCCGCCGGACGGACAGACTCGAATTTTCCGACGGATTCGTCATCAGTGAGTCGAACATAGTCGATTGAGACCATTTTCGGCTCAAAATTCGAAAAATACAGACATCGTGACGAAATGATATGGCCCTCGTGTAAGTGGTACGAGCGCTCAAAAACGAAATCCTTCTCTATGAAATCATGGCGGAATTATAGGAGGGGTGAAGCTTTCACTTCCACTTGAATAACGCAAATTATTATAATGAAATGCCCAAAAAAAAGAAAATTCACGAATTATTCGCAATATTTTTTCTTTTAATGAATCAAATTGCAGACTGTCATTTAAAACACAAAATCTTTCTCTATGAAACCATTGCGGAATAATAGGAATGGTGAAGCTCTCACTTTCACTTGAAGGAGGCAAATTATTATAATGAAATGCCCAAAAAAAAAAGGAATTTGACGAATTATTCACATAATTTCTTCTATAAATGAATCGAATTGCAGACTGTCATTTCAAAAACAAAATCCTCCTCCATGAAATCATGGCGGAATTATAGAGAGGTGAAGCTTCAACTTTCAGTCGAAGAAGGCAAATTTTTATGATGAAATGCCCAAAAAAAAGAGAAATTTCACGAATTATTCGCATAATTTCTACTAAAAATGAATCAAATTGCAGACTGTCATTCAAAAAACAAAACCCTCCTCTAGAAAACCATGGCGGACTCATAGAAGGGGTGAAGCTCCCATTTTCACTTGAAGAAGGCAAAGTATTATAATGAAATGCCCAAAAAAAAAGTAGTTTCAAGAATTATTCACATGATTTCCTCTATAAATGAAGCAAATTGCAGACTGTCATTTGAAGAACGAAATCCTTGTCTATAAAACCATGGCGGAAATATAGAGGTGAAGATCCCACTTTTACCTAGGAAGGCAAATTATTACAATGAAATGCCCATAAAAAAAGAAATCTCACGAATTATTCGCATAATTTCTTCTATAAATGACTCAAATCGCAGACTGTCATTTAAAAAAAAAGAATCCTCCTCCATAAAACCATGGCGGAATTATAAAAGGGTTGAGGCTCTCAATTTCACTCGAAGAAGGCAACTTATTATAATGAAATACCCAAAAAAAAGAAATTTCACGAGTTATTCGCATAATTTTCTCTATGAATGAATCAAATCGCAGACTGTCATTTGAAAAACCAAATCCTCCTCTATGAAAAGATGGCGGAATTATAGAAGGAGTGAAGCTCTCACTTTCACTTGAAGAAGGCAAATTATTATAATGAAATGCCCAAAAAAGAAGAAATTTCACGTATTATTCACATAATTTCTTCTATAAATGAATCAATTGCAGACTGTCATTCAAAAACAAAATCCTCCCCTATAAAATTATGGCGGAATAATAAAAGGGGTGAAGCTCTCATTTTCACTTGAAGAAGGCAAATTATTATACTGAAATGCCAAAAAAAAAAAAAATTTCATGAATAATTCGCATAACTTCTTCTATAAATGAATCAAATCGCAGAATGTCATTTAAAAAACCAAATCCACCTCTATGAAATCATGGCGGAATTGAAAAAGGTGTGAAGCTCTCATTTTCACTCGAAGCAGGCAAATTATTATAATGAAATGCCCAAAAAAAAGAAATTTCACGAATCATTCGAAATATTTTTTCTATTAATGAATCAAATTGCAGACTGTAATTCAAAAAACAGAATCCTCCTCTATGAAACCATTGCGGAATTTAAGAAATGGTGAAGCTCTCACTTTCACTTGAAGGAGGCAAATTATTATAATGGAATGCCCAAAAAAAAAAGGAATTTCACGAATTATTCACATAATTTCTTCTATAAATGTCATTTAAAAAACAAAATCCTCCTCTATGAAATCACGGCGGAATTATAGAGAGAAGAAGCTTTCACTTTCAGTTGGAAAAGGCAAATTTTTATGATGAAATTCCCAAAAAAAAGAAATTTCACGGATTATTCGCATAATTTCTTCTATCAATGAATCAAATTGCAGCCTGTCATTTAAAAAACGGAATCCTCTCCTATGAAACCATGGAGGGATAATAGGAGGGGAAGCTCTCATTTCATTGGAAGAAGGCAAATTATTATAATGAAATGACCGAAAAAAAGAAATTTCACGAATTATTCACATACTTCCTTTTATAAATGGATCAAATTGCAGACTGTCATTCAAAAAACAAAACCCTTCTTTATGAAAACATGGCGTAATTATAAAGAGGTGAAGCTTTCACTTTCACATGCGGAAGGCAAATTATTATGATGAAATAGCCAATAAAAAAGAAATTTCACGAATTATTCGCATAATTTTCTCTATAAATGAATCAAATTGAAGACTGTCATTCAAAAAACCAAATCCTCCTCTATGAAAACATGGCGGAATTATAGAAGGGGTGAAGCTCTCACTTTCACTCGAAGCAGGCAAATTATTATAATGAAATGCCCAAAAAAGAAGAAATTTCACGTATTATTCACATAATTTCTTCTATGAATGAATCAATTCCAGACTGTCATTCAAAAAATTACGAAAAGCACTGCCGTGAAGGCAGGAGCTTTTGAGCGCTCGTACATGCACCTTGTAGGTAGATTCGCATTTTCCAGTTTTAGAAATCAATTGAAGGAATTTTTGACAGCTGTCAAAAATATTCTGAAACTTAGGCGAAAATCCAGACTTCATGTCAGTGCTTCAGCTGATCAATTTTGTTTCGATAATTCGCTAGAATTTTCTACGGTATCTATGGTCTTGGTGATGCGATCTGGACAAAATTTTGCACGTAGTTTGAATACATTATTCCCAGCTAGGTGCATAGTTTCATTCCAATCCGATCAGTAGTTTCAAAACTATCAGGAAAAAAATATTTTGAACGGCCATATTTACGGAACCCCAAGTCTTATTCTGCTCATTGTTGAACGTGACCGCGATATTCGCGATCCAACCCACCCTGAAAATTTCAAGTTCCTAGGCCTTTCCGTTCAAAAGTTACAATTTTCTATGGTTTCTATGGTTCTGGTCATGCGATCTGGACAAAATATTGCTTCAATATATCATTCTCGATTAAAATTCAAAATTTCATCTCGATCGAATCCGTAGTTTCGAATTTATCGAGAAAACAGAATTTCAAACGACCGTATTTACGGAACCCCTTGTATAATGTTGCTCATAGATGAACGTGATTACGACATTCGAGATCCACACCTATCCTGAAAATTTCAAGTCCCTGGGCGTTTCCGTTCAAAAGTTACAATTTTCTATGGTTTCTATGGTTCTGGTCATGCGATCTGAACAAAATTTTACGTGTAGCTGAAACACCTCATTCTTCATTTGAGTGCAAAGTTTCAACTCGATCGAATCTGTAGTTTCGAAGAAATCAGGAGAACAAAATTTTGAACGGCCATACTCACGGAACCCCTGGTGGCATTCTGCCCATTAACGGACTTAACCGAGGCATTTGGGATCTAAACCTACACTGAAAATTTCAAGTCTCTAGGTTGATCCGTTTGAGAGTTATCGTGCTTACGGCCGGCCGGACGGACGAACGGACAGACTCGAATTTTCTGACGGATTCGTCATCAGTGAGTCGAACATAGTCGATTGAGACCATTTTCGGCTCAAAATTCGAAAAATACAGACGTGACGAAATGATATGGCCCTCGTGTAAGTGGTACGAGCGCTCAAAAACGAAATCCTTCTCTATGAAATCATGGCGGAATTATAGGAGGGGTGAAGCTTTCACTTTCACTTGAAGAACGCAAATTATTATAATGAAATGCCCAAAAAAAATTACGAAAAGCACTGCCGTGAAGGCAGGAGCTTTTGAGCGCTCGTACATGCACCTTGTAGGTAGATTCGCATTTTCCAGTTTTAGAAACCAATTGAAGGAATTTTTGACAGCTGTCAAAAAAATTCTGAAACTTAGGCGGAACTCCAGACTTCATGTCGCTGCTTCAGCTGATCAATTTTGTTTCGATAATTCGCTAGAACTTTCTACGATATCTATGGTCTTGGTGATGCGGTCTGGACAACATTTTGCACGTACTTTGAATACATTATTCCTCAGCTAGATGCATAATTTCATTCCAATCCGATCAGAAGTTCCGAAACTATCTGGAAAAAAATTTTGAACGGCCATATTTACGGAACCCCTAGTCTCATTTTGCTTATTGATGAACGTGACCGCGATATTCGCGATCCAAACCCACCCTGAAAATTTCAAGTTCCTAGGCCTTTCCGTTCAAAAGTTACAATTTTCTATGGTTTCTATGGTTCTGGTCATGCGATCTGGACAAAATATTGCTTCAATATATCATTCTCGATTAAAATACAAAATTTCATTTCGATCGAATCCGAAGTTTTGAATTTATCGAGAAAACAAAATTTCAAACGACCGTATTTACGGAACCCCTTGTATAATGTTGCTCATAGATGAACGTCATCACGACATTCGAGATCCACACCTATCCTGAAAATTTCAAGTCCCTAGGCATTTCCGTTTGAAAGTTACAATTTTCTATGGTTTCTATGGTTCTGGTCATGCGATCTGGACAAAATTTCGCAAGTAGCTGAAACACCTCATTTTCCATCTGAGTGCAAAATTTCATCTCGATCGAATCTGTAGTTTTCAAGTAATCAGGGAAACAAAACTTTGAACGGCCATATTTACGGAACCTCTGGTGGAATTTGGCCCATTAACGAACTTAACCGAGGCATTCGGGATGTGAACCTACACTGAAAATTTCAAGTCTCTAGGTTGATCCGTTCGAGAGTTATCGTGCTGACGGACGGCCGGACGGCCGGACGGACAAACGGCCGGACGGACAGACTCAAATTTTCCGACGGATTCGTCATCAGTGAGTCGAACATAGTCGATTGAGACCATTTTTGGCTCAAAATTCGAAAAATACAGACATCGTGACGAAATGATATAGCCCTCGTGTAAGTAGTACGAGCGCTCAAAAAGAAAATTCACGAATTATTCGCAATATTTTTTCTTTTAATGAATCAAATTGCAGACTGTCATTTAAAACACAAAATCTTTCTCTATGAAACCATTGCGGAATATTAGAAATGGTGAAGCTCTCACTTTCACTTGAAGGAGGCAAATTATTATAATGAAATGCCCAAAAAAAAAGGAATTTGACGAATTATTTGCATAATTTCTTCTATTAATGAATCATATCGCAGACTTTCATTCAAAAGACAAAATCCTCCTCTATGAACCCATGTGTGAATTATAGAAGGGGTAAAGCTCTCATTTTCACTTGGTGAGACAAATTATAATGAAATGCCCAAAAAAAAAGGAATTTGACGAATTATTCCCATAATTTCTTCTATTGATGAATCATATCGCAGACTGTCATTCAAAAAACAGAATCCTCCTCTATGAACCCATTTGTGAATTATAGAAGGGGTGAAGCTTTCACTTCCTCTTGAAGAAGGCAAATTATAATGAAAAGACCAAAAAAAGAAATTTGTCGAATTATTCGCATAATTTCTTCTATAACTGAATCAAATTGCAGACTCTGATTCAAAGAACGGAATCCTCCTGTATAAAACCATGACGGAATTAAAGGAGGGTTAAAGCTCTCACTTTCACACGAAGAAGGCAAACTTTTATAATGAAAGGCCCAAAAAAAGAAATTTCACGAATTATTCGCATTATTTCCTCTATAAATGAATCAAATTGCAGACTGTCATTTAAAAAACAGGATCCTCCTCTATGGAACCAGTGCGGAATTAAAGAAGGGGTGATGCTCTCATTTCCACTTGAAAAAGGCAAATTATTATAATTAAATGCCCAAAAAAAAGATTTTTCACGAATTATTCGCATAAGTTCTTCTATTCATGAATCATCTCGCAGACTGTCATTCAAAAGACGAAATCCTCCTCTATGAACCCATGGCGGACTTATAGAAGGGGTGAAGCTCTCACTTTCACTAGAAAAAGGCAAATTATTATAATGAAATGTCCAAAAAAAAGAAATTTCACGAATTATTCACATAATTTATCTTTAAATGAATCAAATTGCAGACTGTCATTCAAAAAACAAAACCCTTCTTTATGAAACCATGGCGGAATGATAGAAGGGGGAAAGCTCTCATTCTCACTTGAAGAAGGCAAATTATTATAATGAAATGCCCAAAAAAAAGGAACTCCACGAATTATTTACATAAATTCTTCTATAAATGAATCAAATTGTAGACTTTCATTCAAAAGGCAAAATCCTCCTCTATGAACCCATGGCGAACTTATAGAAGAGGTGAAGCTCTCATTTTCACTCGGAGAAGGCAAATTATTATAATGAAATGCCCAAAAAAAAAGAAATTTCACGAATTATTCGCATTATTTCTTCTATTAATGAATCATATCGCAGACAGTCATTCAAAAAACAAAATCCTCCCCTATGAACCAATGTGTGAATTATAGAAGGGTTGAAGCCCTCACTTCCAGTTGGAGAAGGCAAATTATAATGAAATGCCCAAAAAAAAAAAATTTCACGAACTATTCGCATAATTTCTTCCATAAATGAATCAAATTGCAGACTGTCATTTAAAGAACAGAATCCTCCTCTATAAAACCATGGCGGAATCATAGAAGGGGTAGAGCTCTCATTTTCACATGAAGAAGGCAAATTATTATACGGAAATGCCCAAAAAAAGAACTTTCACGAATTATTCACGAAATTTCTTCTATAAAATAATCAAATTGCAGACTGTCATTTAAAGAACGGAATCCTCCTCTATAAAACCATGGCGGAATTATAGAAGGGGTATAGAAGCTCTCACTTTCACTTGAAGAAGGCAAATTATTATAATGGAATGCCCTAAAAAAGAAATTTCACGAATTATTCGCATTATTTCTTCTATGAATGAATCAAATTGCCGACTGTCATTCAAAAAAATTACGAAAAGCACTGCCGTGAAGGCAGGAGCTTTTGTGCGCTCGTACATGCACCTTGTAGGTAGATTCGCATTTTCCAGTTTTAGAAATCAATTGAAGGAATTTGTGACTTCATGTCAGTGCTTCAGCTGATCATTTTTTTCTCGATAATTCGCTAGAATTTTCTTCAGTGTCTATGATTTTGGTGATGCGATCTGGACAAAATTTTCCACGTAGTTTGAATACATTATTCCTCAGCTGGGTGCATAATTTCATTCCAATCCGATCAGTAGTTTCGAAACTATCAGGAAAAAAATATTTTGAACGGCCATATTTACGGAACCCCTAGTCTAATTTCGCTCATTGATGAACGTGACCGCGATATTCGCGATCCAAACCCACCCTGAAAATTTCAAGTTTCTAGGCCTTTCCGTTCAAAAGTAACAATTTTCTATGGTTTCTATGGTTCTGGTCATGCGATCTGGACGAAATATTGCTTCAATATATCATTCTCGATTAAAATACAAAATTTCATCTCGATCGAATCCGTAGTTTCGAATTTATCGAGAAAACAGAATTTCAAACGACCGTATTTACGGAACCCCTTGTATAATGTTGCTCATAGATGAACGTGATCACGAAATTCGAGATCCACACCTATCCTGAAAATTTCAAGTCCCTAGGTGTTTCCGTTCAAAAGTTACAATTTTCTATGGTTTCTATGGTTCTGGTCATGCGATCTGGACAAAATTTTACATGTAGCTGAAACACCTCATTCTTCATTTGAGTGCAAAGTTTCAACTCGATCGAATCTGTAGTTTCGAAGAAATCAGGAGAACAAAATTTTGAACGGCCATATTTACGGAACCCCTGATGGAATTCTGCCCATTAACGAACTTAACCGAGGCATTTGGGATCTGAACCTACACTGAAAATTGCAAGTCTCTAGGTTGATCCGTTCGAGAGTTATCGTGCATTTTCGGCTCAAAATTCGAAAAATACAGACATCGTGACGAAATGATATGGCCCTCGTGTAAGTGGTACGAGCGCTCAAAAACGAAATCCTTCTCTATGAAATCATGGCGGAATTATAGGAGGGGTGAAGCTTCCACTTCCACTTGAAGAACGCAAATTATTATAATGAAATGCCCAAAAAAAGAAAATTCACAAACTATTCGCAATATTTTTTTTTTTTATGAATCAAATTGCAGACTGTCATTTAAAACACAAAATCTTTCTCTATGAAACCATTGCGGAATATTAGAAATGGTGAAGCTCTCACTTTCACTTGAAGGAGGCAAATTATTATAATGAAATGCCAAAAAAAAAAGGAATTTGACGAATTATTCACATAATTTCTTCTATAAATGAATCAAATCGCAGAATGTCATTTAAAAAAAACAATCCCCCTCCATGAAATCATGGCGGAATTATAGAGAGGTGAAGCTTCAACTTTCAGTCGAAGAAGGCAAATTTTTATGATGAAATGCCCAAAAAAAAAGAAATTTCACGAATTATTCGCATAATTTCTACTAAAAATGAATCAAATTGCAGACTGTCATTCAAAAAACAAAACCCTCCTCTAGAAAACCATGGCGGACTTATAGAAGGGGTGAAGCTCCCATTTTCACTTGAAGAAGGCAAAGTATTATAATGAAATGCCCAAAAAAAAAGAAATTTCAATTTTTATATGATTTCCTCTATAAATGAAGCAAATTGCAGACTGTCATTTGAAGAACGAAATCCTTGTCTATAAAACCATGGCGGAAATATAGAGGTGAAGATCCCACTTTTACCTAGGAAGGCAAATTATTACAATGAAATGCCCATAAAAAAAGAAATCCCACGAATTATTCGCATAATTTCTTCTATAAATGACTCAAATTGCAGACTGTCATTTAAAAAAGAAGTATCCTCCTCCATAAAACCATGGCGGAATTATAAAAGGGTTGAGGCTCTCACTTTCACTCGAAGAAGGGAACTTATTATAATGAAATACCCAAAAAAAAGAAATTTCTCGAGTTATTCGCATAATTTTCTCTATGAATGAATCAAATCGCAGACTGTCATTTGAAAAACCAAATCCTCCTCTATGGAAAGATGGCGGAATTATAGAAGGGGTGAAGCTCTCACTTTCACTTGAAGAAGGCAAATTATTATAATGAAATGCCCAAAAAAGAAGAAATTTCACGTTATATTCACATAATTTCTTCTATGAATGAATCAATTCCAGACTGTCATTCAAAAAATTACGAAAAGCACTGCCGTGAAGGCAGGAGCTTTTGAGCGCTCGTACATGCACCTTGTAGGTAGATTCGCATTTTCCAGTTTTAGAAATCAATTGAAGGAATTTTTGACAGCTGTCAAAAATATTCTGAAACTTAGGCGAAAATCCAGACTTCATGTCCGTGCTTCAGCTGATCAATTTTTTTTCGATAATTCGCTAGAATTTTCTACGGTATCTATGGTCTTGGTGATGCGATCTGAACAAAATTTTGCACGTAGTTTGAATACATCATTCCCAGCTAGGTGCATAATTTCATTCTAATCCGATCTGTAGTTACAAAACTATCAGGAAAAAAATATTTTGAACGGCCATATTTACGGAACCCCTAGTCTTATTTTGCTCATTGTTGAACGTGAACGCGATATTCGCGATCCAAACCCACCCTGAAAATTTCAAGTTCCTAGGCCTTTCCGTTCAAAAGTTACAATTTTCTATGGTTTCTATGGTTCTGGTCATGCGATCTGGACAAAATATTGCTTCAATATATCATTCTCGATTAAAATACGAAATTTCATCTCGATCGAATCCGTAGTTTCGAATTCATCGAGAAAATAAAATTTCAAACGACCGTATTCACGGAACCCCTTGTAAAATGTTACTCATAGATGAACGTGATTACGACATTCAAGATCCACACCTATCCTGAAAATTTCAAGTCTCTAGGCGTTTCCGTTCAAAAGTTACAATTTTCTATGGTTTCTATGGTTCTGGTCATGCGATCCGAACAAAATTTCACATGTAGCTTGAACACCTCATTTTCCATTTGATTGCAAAATTTCATCTTGATCAAATCTGTAGTTTTCAAGTAATCCGGGAAACAAAACTTCGAACGGCCATATTTACGGAACCCCTGGAGGAATTTGGCCCATTAACGAACTTAACCGAGGCATTCGGGAACTGAACCCACACTGAAATTTTCAAGTCTCTAGGTTGTTCCGTTCGAGAGTTATCGTGCTTACGGCCAGACGGCCGGCGGGACGGACGGCCGGACAGACTCGAATTTTCCGACGGATTCGTCATCAGTGAGTCGAACATAGTCGATTGAGACCATATTCGGCTCAAAATTCGAAAAATACAGACATCGTGACGAAATGATATAGCCCTCGTGTAAGTAGTACGAGCGCTCAAAAACGAAACCCTCCTTTATGTAACCATGGCGAAATTATACAGAGGTGAAGCTTTCACTCGAAGAAGGCAACTTATGAAATACACAAAAAAAAGAAATTTCATGAATTATTCGCATAATTTCCTCTATAAATGAATCAAATTGCGGACTGTTATTCAAAAAACCAAATCTTCCTCTATAAAACCATGGTGGAATCAGAGAAGGGGTTAAGCTCTCACTTCCACTCGAAGAAGGCAAATAATTATAATGAAATGCCCGAAAAAAAGAAATTTCACGAATTATTCCCATAATTTCTTCTACGAATGAACGAAAATGCAGACTGTCATTTAAAGAACAGAATCCATCTCTATGAAACCATAGCGGAATTATAGAAGGGGTGAAGCTCTCACTTTCACTCGAAGAAGGCAAATTATTACAATGAAATGTCCGAAAAAAAAAAATTTCACGAATTCTTCACATACTTTCATTTATAAATGAATCAAATTGCAGACGGTCATTCAAAAAACAAAACCCTTCTTTATGAAACCATGGCGGAATGATAAAAGGGTGAAAGCTTTCATTCTCACTTGAAGAAGGCAAATTATTATAATGAAATGCCCAAAAAAAAGGAATTTCAAGAATTATTCACATAAATTCTTTCATTAATTAATCAAATTGCAGACTGTCATTGAAAAAACAAAATACTTCTTTATGAAACCATGGCGGAATTATAGAAGGGTTGAAGCTCTCACTTTCACTCGAAAAAGGCAAATTATTATAATGAAATGCCATAAAAAAAGAAATTTCACGAATTATTTGCATAATTTCTTCTATTAATGAATCATATCGCAGACTTTCATTCAAAAGACAAAATCCTCCTCTATGAACCCATGTGTGAATTATAGAAGGGGTTAAGCTCTCATTTTCACTTGGTGAGACAAATTATAATGAAATGCCCAAAAAAAAAGGAATTTGACGAATTATTCCTATAATTTCTTCTATTGATGAATCATATCGCAGACTGTCATTCAAAAAACAAAATCCTCCTCTATGAACCCATTTGTGAATTATAGAAGGGGTGAAGCTTTCACTTCCTCTTGAAGAAGGCAAATTATAATGAAAAGACCAAAAAAAGAAAATTGTCGAATTATTCGAATAATTTCTTCTATAAATGAATCAAATTGCAGACTCTCATTCAAAGAACGGAATCCTCCTGTATAAAACCATGGCGGAATTAAAGAAGGGCTAAAGCTCTCACTTTCACACGAAGAAGGCAAACTATTATAATGAAATGCCCAAAAAAAGAAATTTCACGAATTATTCGCATTATTTCCTCTATAAATGAATCAAATTACAGACTGTTATTCCAAAAACCAAATCTTTCTCTATGAAACCATGGTGGAATCAGAGAAGGGGTTAAGCTCTCACTTCCACTCAAAGAAGGCAAATAATTATAATGAAATGCCCGGAAAAAAGAAATTTCACGAATTATTCCCATCATTTCTTCTACGAATGAACGAAACTGCAGACTGTCATTTAAAGAACAGAATCCTTCTCTATGAAACCATGGCGGAATTATAGAAGGGGTGAAGCTCTCACTTTCACTCGAAGAAGGCAAATTATTACAATGAAATGTCCGAAAAAAAAAATTTCACGAATTCTTCACATACTTTCATTTATAAATGAATCAAATTGCAGACGGTCATTCAAAAAACAAAACCCTTCTTTATGAAACCATGGCGGAATGATAAAAGGGTGAAAGCTTTCATTCTCACTTGAAGAAGGCAAATTATTATAATGAAATGCCCAAAAAAAAGGAATTTCACGAATTATTCACATGAATTCTTTCATTAATGAATCAAATTGCAGACTGTCATTGAAAAAACAAAATACTTCTCTATGAAACCATGGCGGAATTATAGAAGGGTTGAAGCTCTCACTTTCACTCGAAAAAGGCAGATTATTATAATGAAATGCCATAAAAAAAGAAATTTTACGAATTATTTGCATAATTTCTTCTATTAATGAATCATATCGCAGACTTTCATTCAAAAGACAAAATCCTCCTCTATGAACCCATGTGTGAATTATAGAAGGGGTAAAGCTCTCATTTTCACTTGGTGAGACAAATTATAATGAAATGCCAAAAAAAAAAGGAATTTGACGAATTATTCCCATAATTGCTTCTATTGATGAATCATATCGCAGTCTGTCATTCAAAAAACAGAATCCTCCTCTATGAACCCATTTGTGAATTATAGAAGGGGTGAAGCTTTCACTTCCTCTTGAAGAAGGCAAATTATAATGAAAAGACCAAAAAAAGAAATTTGTCGAATTATTCGCATAATTTCTTCTATAAATGAATCAAATTGCAGACTCTCATTCAAAGAACGGAATCCTCCTGTATAAAACCATGGCGGAATTAAAGGAGGGGTAAAGCTCTCACTTTCAAACGAAGAAGGCAAACTATCATAATGAAATGCCCAAAAAAAGAAATTTCACGAATTATTCGCATTTTTTCCTCTATAAATGAATCAAATTGCAGACTGTCATTTAAAAAACAGGATCCTCCTCTATGGAACCATTGCGGAATTAAAGAAGGGGTGATGCTCTCATTTCCACTTGAAAAAGGCAAATTATTATAATTAAATGCCCAAAAAAAAATTTTTCACGAATTATTCGCATAAATTCTTCTATTCATGAATCATTTCGCAGACTGTCATTCAAAAGACGAAATCCTCCTCTATGAACCCATGGCGGACTTAAAGAAGGGGTGAAGCTCTCACTTTCACTAGAAAAAGGCAAATTATTATAATGAAATGTCAAAAAAAAAGAAATTTCACGAATTATTCACATAATTTATCTTTAAATGAATCAAATTGCAGACTGTCATTCAAAAAACAAAACACTTCTTTATGAAACCATGGCGGAATGATAGAAGGGTGAAAGCTCTCATTCTCACTTGAAGAAGGCAAATTATTATAATGAAATGCCCAAAAAAAAGAAACTCCACGAATTATTTACATAAATTCTTCTATAAATGAATCAAATTGTAGACTTTCATTCAAAAGGCAAAATACTCCTCTATGAACCCATGGCGAACTTATAGAAGAGGTGAAGCTCTCATTTTCACTCGAAGAAGGCAAATTATTATAATAAAATGCCCAAAAAAAAAGAAATTTCACGAATTATTCGCATTATTTCTTCTATTAATGAATCATATCGCAGACAGTCATTCAAAAAACAAAATCCTCCCCTATGAACCAATGTGTGAATTATAGAAGGATTGAAGCCCTCACTTCCAGTTGGAGAAGGCAAATTATAATGAAATGCCAAAAAAAAAAAAAAATTTCACGAACTATTCGCATAATTTCTTCCATAAATGAATCAAATTGCAGACTGTCATTTAAAGAAAGGAATCCTCCTCTATAAAACCATGGCGGAATTATAGAAGGGGTAAAGCTCTCATTTTCACATGAAGAAGGCAAATTATTATACGGAAATGCCCAAAAAAAGAACTTTCACGAATTATTCACGAAATTTCTTCTATAAAATAATCAAATTGCAGACTGTCATTGAAATAAAAATCCTCCTCTATGAAACCATGGCGGAATTATAGAAGGGGTATAGAAGCTCTCACTTTCACTTGAAGAAGGCAAATTATTATAATGGAATGCCCTAAAAAAGAAATTTCACGAATTATTCGCATTATTTCTTCTATGAATGAATCAAATTGCCGACTGTCATTCAAAAAAATTACGAAAAGCACTGCCGTGAAGGCAGGAGCTTTTGTGCGCTCGTACATGCACCTTGTAGGTAGATTCGCATTTTCCAGTTTTAGAAATCAATTGAAGGAATTTGTGACTTCATGTCAGTGCTTCAGCTGATCATTTTTTTCTCGACAATTCGCTAGAATTTTCTACGGTGTCTATGGTTTTGGTGATGCGATCTGGACAAAATTTTCCACGTAGTTTGAATACATTATTCCTCAGCTGGGTGCATAATTTCATTCCAATCCGATCAGTAGTTTCGAAACTATCAGGAAAAAAATATTTTGAACGGCCATATTTACGGAACCCCTAGTCTAATTTTGCTCATTGATGAACGTGACCGCGATATTCGCGATCCAAACCCACCCTGAAAATTTCAAGTTTCTAGGCCTTTTCGTTCAAAAGTTACAATTTTCTATGGTTTCTATGGTTCTGGTCATGCGATCTGACAAAATATTGCTTCAATATATCATTCTCGATTAAAATACAAAATTTCATCTCGATCGAATCCGTAGTTTCGAATTCATCGAGAAAATAAAATTTCAAACGACCGTATTTACGGAACCCCTTGTATAATGTTACTCATAGATGAACGTGATTACGACATTCAAGATCCACACATATCCTGAAAATTTCAAGTCCCTAGGCGTTTCCGTTCAAAAGTTACAATTTTCTATGGTTTCTATGGTTCTGGTCATGCGATCTGAACAAAATTTTACATGTAGCTTGAACACCTCATTTTCCATTTGATTGCAAAATTTCATCTTGATCAAATCTGTAGTTTTCAAGTAATCCGGGAAACAAAACTTCGAACGGCCATATTTACGGAACCCCTGGAGGAATTTGGCCCATTAACGAACTTATCCGAGGCATTCGGGAACTGAACCCACACTGGAATTTTCAAGTCTCTAGGTTGTTCTGTTCGAGAGTTATCGTGCTTACGGCCAGACGGCCGGCGGGACGGACGGCCGGACAGACTCGAATTTTCCGACGGATTCGTCATCAGTGAGTCTAACATAGTCGATTGAGACCATTTTAGGCTCAAAATTCGAAAAATACAGACATCGTGACGAAATGATATAGCCCTCGTGTAAGTAGTACGAGCGCTCAAAAACGAAACCCTCCTTTATGTAACCATGGCGAAATTATACAGAGGTGAAGCTTTCACTCGAAGAAGGCAACTTATGAAATACACAAAAAAAAGAAATTTCATGAATTATTCGCATAATTTCCTCTATAAATGAATCAAATTGCAGACTGTTATTCAAAAAACCAAATCTTCCTCTATGAAACCTTGGTGGAATCAGAGAAGGGGTTAAGCTCTCACTTCCACTCGAAGAAGGCTTATAATTATAATGAAATGCCCGAAAACAAGAAATTTCACGAATTATTCCCATATGTTCTTCTACGAATGAACGAAAATGCAGACTGTCATTTAAAGAACAGAATCCTTCTCTATGAAACCATGGCGGAATTATAGAAGGGGTGAAGCTCTCACTTTCACTCGAAGAAGGCAAATTATTACAATGAAATGTCCGAAAAAAAAAATTTCAGAATTCTTCACATACTTTCATTTATAAATGAATCGAATTGCAGACAGTCATTCAAAAAACAAAACCCTTCTTTATGAAACCATGGCGAAATGATAAAAGGGTGAAAGCTTTCATTCTCACTTGAAGAAGGCAAATTATTATAATGAAATGCCCAAAAAAAAGGAATTTCACGAATTATTCACATAAATTCTTTCATTAATGAATCAAATTGCAGACTGTCATTGAAAAAACAAAATACTTCTCTATGAAACCATGGCGGAATTATAGAAGGGTTGAAGCTCTCACTTTCACTCGAAAAAGGCAAATTATTATAATGAAATGCCATAAAAAAAGAAATTTCACGAATTATTTGCATAATTTCTTCTATTAATGAATCAAATCGCAGACTTTCATTCAAAAGACAAAATCCTCCTCTATGAACCCATGTGTGAATTATAGAAGGGGTAAAGCTCTCATTTTCACTTGGTGAGACAAATTATAATGAAATGCCAAAAAAAAAAGGAATTTGACGAATTATTCCCATAATTGCTTCTATTGATGAATCATATCGCAGTCTGTCATTCAAAAAACAGAATCCTCCTCTATGAACCCATTTGTGAATTATAGAAGGGGTGAAGCTTTCACTTCCTCTTGAAGAAGGCAAATTATAATGAAAAGACCAAAAAAAGAAATTTGTCGAATTATTCGCATAATTTCTTCTATAAATGAATCAAATTGCAGACTCTCATTCAAAGAACGGAATCCTCCTGTATAAAACCATGGCGGAATTAAAGGAGGGGTAAAGCTCTCACTTTCAAACGAAGAAGGCAAACTATCATAATGAAATGCCCAAAAAAAGAAATATCACGAATTATTCGCATTTTTTCCTCTATAAATGAATCAAATTGCAGACTGTCATTTAAAAAACAGGATCCTCCTCTATGGAACCATTGCGGAATTAAAGAAGGGGTGATGCTCTCATTTCCACTTGAAAAAGGCAAATTATTATAATTAAATGCCCAAAAAAAAAATTTTTCACGAATTATTCGCATAAATTCTTCTATTCATGAATCATTTCGCAGACTGTCATTCAAAAGACGAAATCCTCCTCTATGAACCCATGGCGGACTTAAAGAAGGGGTGAAGCTCTCACTTTCACTAGAAAAAGGCAAATTATTATAATGAAATGTCAAAAAAAAAGAAATTTCACGAATTATTCACATAATTTATCTTTAAATGAATCAAATTGCAGACTGTCATTCAAAAAACAAAACACTTCTTTATGAAACCATGGCGGAATGATAGAAGGGTGAAAGCTCTCATTCTCACTTGAAGAAGGCAAATTATTATAATGAAATGCCCAAAAAAAAGAAACTCCACGAATTATTTACATAAATTCTTCTATAAATGAATCAAATTGTAGACTTTCATTCAAAAGGCAAAATACTCCTCTATGAACCCATGGCGAACTTATAGAAGAGGTGAAGCTCTCATTTTCACTCGAAGAAGGCAAATTATTATAATAAAATGCCCAAAAAAAAAGAAATTTCACGAATTATTCGCATTATTTCTTCTATTAATGAATCATATCGCAGACAGTCATTCAAAAAACAAAATCCTCCCCTATGAACCAATGTGTGAATTATAGAAGGATTGAAGCCCTCACTTCCAGTTGGAGAAGGCAAATTATAATGAAATGCCAAAAAAAAAAAAAAATTTCACGAACTATTCGCATAATTTCTTCCATAAATGAATCAAATTGCAGACTGTCATTTAAAGAAAGGAATCCTCCTCTATAAAACCATGGCGGAATTATAGAAGGGGTAAAGCTCTCATTTTCACATGAAGAAGGCAAATTATTATACGGAAATGCCCAAAAAAAGAACTTTCACGAATTATTCACGAAATTTCTTCTATAAAATAATCAAATTGCAGACTGTCATTGAAATAAAAATCCTCCTCTATGAAACCATGGCGGAATTATAGAAGGGGTATAGAAGCTCTCACTTTCACTTGAAGAAGGCAAATTATTATAATGGAATGCCCTAAAAAAGAAATTTCACGAATTATTCGCATTATTTCTTCTATGAATGAATCAAATTGCCGACTGTCATTCAAAAAAATTACGAAAAGCACTGCCGTGAAGGCAGGAGCTTTTGTGCGCTCGTACATGCACCTTGTAGGTAGATTCGCATTTTCCAGTTTTAGAAATCAATTGAAGGAATTTGTGACTTCATGTCAGTGCTTCAGCTGATCATTTTTTTCTCGACAATTCGCTAGAATTTTCTACGGTGTCTATGGTTTTGGTGATGCGATCTGGACAAAATTTTCCACGTAGTTTGAATACATTATTCCTCAGCTGGGTGCATAATTTCATTCCAATCCGATCAGTAGTTTCGAAACTATCAGGAAAAAAATATTTTGAACGGCCATATTTACGGAACCCCTAGTCTAATTTTGCTCATTGATGAACGTGAACGCGATATTCGCGATCCAAACCCACCCTGAAAATTTCAAGTTTCTAGGCCTTTTCGTTCAAAAGTTACAATTTTCTATGGTTTCTATGGTTCTGGTCATGCGATCTGACAAAATATTGCTTCAATATATCATTCTCGATTAAAATACAAAATTTCATCTCGATCGAATCCGTAGTTTCGAATTCATCGAGAAAATAAAATTTCAAACGACCGTATTTACGGAACCCCTTGTATAATGTTACTCATAGATGAACGTGATTACGACATTCAAGATCCACACATATCCTGAAAATTTCAAGTCCCTAGGCGTTTCCGTTCAAAAGTTACAATTTTCTATGGTTTCTATGGTTCTGGTCATGCGATCTGAACAAAATTTTACATGTAGCTTGAACACCTCATTTTCCATTTGATTGCAAAATTTCATCTTGATCAAATCTGTAGTTTTCAAGTAATCCGGGAAACAAAACTTCGAACGGCCATATTTACGGAACCCCTGGAGGAATTTGGCCCATTAACGAACTTATCCGAGGCATTCGGGAACTGAACCCACACTGGAATTTTCAAGTCTCTAGGTTGATCCGTTCGAGAGTTATCGTGCTTACGGCCGGCCGGACGGACGGACAGACTCGAATTTTCCGACGGATTCGTCATCAGTGAGTCGAACATAGTCGATTGAGACCATTTTCGGCTCAAAATTCGAAAAATACAGACATCGTGACGAAATGATATGGCCCTCGTGTAAGTGGTACGAGCGCTCAAAAACGAAATCCTTTTCTATGAAATCATGGCGGAATAATAGGAGGGGTGAAGCTTTCACTTCCACTTGAAGAACGCAAATTACTATAATGAAATGCCGGAATTATAGAAGGGGTGAAGCTCTCACTTTCACTCGAAGAAGGCAAATTATTACAATGAAATGTCCGAAAAAAAAAAATTTCACGAATTCTTCACATACTTTCATTTATAAATGAATCAAATTGCAGACGGTCATTCAAAAAACAAAACCCTTCTTTATGAAACCATGGCGGAATGATAAAAGGGTGAAAGCTTTCATTCTCACTTGAAGAAGGCAAATTATTATAATGAAATGCCCAAAAAAAAGGAATTTCACGAATTATTCACATACATTCTTCATTAATGAATCAAATAGCAGACTGTCATTGAAAAAACAAAATACTTCTCTATGGAACCATGGCGGAATTATAGGAGGGTTGAAGCTCTCACTTTCACTCGAAAAAGGCAAATTATTATAATGAAATGCCCTAAAAAAAAAAATTTCACGAATTATTCGCATAATTTCTTCTATTAATGAATCATATCGCAGACTTTCATTCAAAGGACAAAATCCTCCTCTATGAACCCATGTGTGAATTATAGAAGGGGTAAAGCTCTCATTTTCACTTGGTGAGACCAGTTATAATGAAATGCCCAAAAAAAAAGGAATTTGACGAATTATTCCCATAATTTCTTCTATTGATGAATCATATCGCAGACTGTCATTCAAAAAACAAAATCCTCCCCTATGAACCCATTTGTGAATTAAAGAAGGGGTGAAGCTTTCACTTCCTCTTGAAGAAGGCAAATTATAATGAAAAGACCAAAAAAAGAAATTTTACGAATTATTCGCATCATTTCCTCTATAAATGAATCAAATTGCAGACTGTCATTCAAAAAACAAAACCCTTCTTTATGAAACCAGGGCGGAATGATAGAAGGGGGAAAGCTTTCAATCTCACTTGAAGAAGGCAAATTATTATAATGAAATGGCCAAAAAAAAGAAATTTCACGAATTATTCGCATAATTTCTTCTATTAATGAATCATATCGCAGACTTTCATTCAAAAGACGAAATTCTCCTCTATGAACCCATGTATGAATTACATAAGGGGTAAAGCTCTCACTTTCACTTGAAGAAGGCAAATTATTATAATGAAATGTCCAAAAAAAAGAAATTTCACGAATTATTCACATAATTTATCTATAAATGAATCAAATTGCAGACTGTCATTCAAAAAACAAAACCCTTCTTTATGAAACCATGGCGGAATAATAGAAGGGGGAGAGCTCTCATTCTCACTTGAAGAAGGCAAATTATTATAATGAAATTCCCAAAAAAAAGGAACTTCACGAATTATTCACATAAATTCTTCTATAAATGAATCAAATTGTAGACTTTCATTCAAAAGACAAAATCCTCCTCTATGAACCCACGGCGGACTTATAGAAGGGGTAAAGCTCTCACTTTCACTTGAAGAAGGCAAATTATTATAATGAAATTCCCAAAAAAAAGTAATTTCACGAATTATTCACATAATTTATCTATAAATGAATCAAATTGCAGACTGTCATTCAAAAAACAAAATCCTTCCCTATGAAACCATGGCGGAATTATAAAAGGGGTAAAGCTTTCACTTCCACTCGAAGAAGGCAAGATATTATAATGAAATGCCAAAAAAAAAGAAATTTCACGAATTATTCGCATAATTACTTCTATTCGTGAATCATCTCGAACAGAATCCTTTTCTATGAAACCATGGCGGATTTAAAGAAGGGGTGAAGCTCTCATTTTCACTTGAAAAAGGCTAATAGGCTAATAATTATAATGAAATGCCCAAAAAAAAGAAATTTCACGAATTATTCGCATAATTTCTTCTATAAATGAATCAAATTGCAGACTGTCATTCAAAAAACAAAACCCTTCTTTATGAAACCATGGCGGAATGATAGAAGGGGGAAAGCTTTCAATCTCACTTGAAGAAGGCAAATTATTATAATGAAATGCCCAAAAAAAAGGAATTTCACGAATGATTCACATAATTTCTTCTATAAATGAATCAAATTGCAGACTTTCATTGAAAAAACTAAATTCTTCTCTATGAAACCAGATCATAGGAGGGGAGAAGCTCTCACTTTCACTTGAAGAAGGCAAATTATTATAATGAAATGCCCAAAAAAGAAGAAATTTCACGTATTATTCACATAATTTTTTCTATGAATGAATCAATTCCAGACTGTCATTCAAAAAATTACGAAAAGCACCGCCGTGAAGGCAGGAGCTTTTGAGCGCTCGTACATGCACCTTGTAGGTAGATTCGCATTTTCCAGTTTTAGAAATCAATTGAAGGAATTTTTGACAGCTGTCAAAAATATTCTGAAACTTAGGCGAAAATCCAGACTTCATGTCAGTGCTTCAGCTGATCAATTTTTTTTCGATAATTCGCTAGAATTTTCTACGGTATCTATGGTCTTGGTGATGCGATCTGGACAAAATTTTGCACGTAGTTTGAATACATTATTCCCAGCTAGGTGCATAATTTCATTCCAATCCGATCAGTAGTTTCAAAACTATCAGGAAAAAAATATTTTGAACGGCCATATTTACGGAACCCCTAGTCTTATTTTGCTCATTGTTGAACGTGAACGCGATATTCGCGATCCAAACCCACCCTGAAAATTTCAAGTTCCTAGGCCTTTCCGTTCAAAAGTTACAATTTTCTATGGTTTCTATGGTTCTGGTCATGCGATCTGGACAAAATATTGCTTCAATATATTATTCTCGATTAAAATACAAAATTTCATCTCGATCGAATCCGTAGTTTCGAATTCATCGAGAAAATAAAATTTCAAACGACCGTATTTACGGAACCCCTTGTATAATGTTGCTCATAGATGAACGTGATTACGACATTCGAGATCCACACCTATCCTGAAAATTTCAGGTCCCTAGGCGTTTCCGTTCAAAAGTTACAATTTTCTATGGTTTCTATGGTTCTGATCATGCGATCTGAACAAAATTTCACATGTAGCTTGAACTCATTTTCCATTTAATTGCAACATTTCATCTTGATCAAATCTGTAGTTTCCAAGTAATCCGGGAAACAAAACTTCGAACGGCCATATTTACGGAACCCCTGGAGGAATTTGGCCCATTAACGAACTCAACCGAGGCATTCGGGAACTGAACCCACACTGCAATTTTCAAGTCTCTAGGTTGTTCCGTTCGAGAGTTATCGTGCCTACGGCTGGACGGACAGACTCGGATTTTCCGACGGATTCGTCATCAGTGAGTCGAACATAGTCGATTGAGACCATTTTCGGCTCAAAATTCGAAAAATACAGACATCGTGACGAAATGATATAGCCCTCGTGTAAGTAGTACGAGCGCTCAAAAACAAGATCCTCCCCTATGAAATTATGGCGGAATAAAAGAAGGGGTAAAGCTCTCATTTTCACTTGAAGAAGGCAAATTATTATACTGAAATGCCCAAAAAAAAAGGAACTACATGAATAATTCGCATAACTTCCTCTATAAATGAATCAAATCGCAGACTGTCATTTAAAAAACCAAATCCTCCTCTATGAAACCATGGCGGAATTAAAAAAGGGGTGAAGCTCTCATTTTCACTCGATGATGGCAAATTATTATAATGAAATGCCCAAAAAAAAGAAATTTCACGAATTAATTGCAATATTATTTCTATTAATGAATCAAATTGCAGACTGTAATTCAAAAAACAGAATCCTCCTCTATGAAACCATTGCGGAATTTCAGAAACGGTGAAGCTCTCACTTTCACTTGAAGAAGGCAAATTATTATAATGAAATGCCCAAAAAAGAAGAAATTTCACGTATTATTCACATAATTTCTTCTATAAATGAATCAATTGCAGACTGTCATTCAAAAACAAAATCCTCCCCTATAAAATTATGGCGGAATTATAGAAGGGGTGAAGCTCTCATTTTCACTTGAAAAGGGCAAATTATTATACTGAAATGCCCAAAAAAAAAGGAATTTCATGAATAATTCCCATAACTTCCTCTATAAATGAATCAAATCGCAGAATGTCATTTAAAAAACCAAATCCACCTCAATGAAACCATGGCGGAATTAAAAAATTACGAAAAGCACTGCCGTGAAGGCAGGAGCTCTTGAGCGCTCGTACATGCACCTTGTAGGTAGATTCGCATTTTCCAGTTTCAGAAATCAATTGAAGGAATTTTCGACAGCTGTCAAAAAAATTCTGAAACTTAGGCGAAACTCTAGACTTCATGTCAGTGCTTCAGCTGATCAATTTTTTTTCGATAATTCGCTAAAACTTTCTACGGTATCTATGGTCTTGGTGGTGCGATCTGGACAAAATTGCACGTAGTTTGAATACATTATTACTCAGCTTGGTGCAAAATTTCATCCCAATCCGCTCAGTATTTTCGGAACTATCAGCAAAAAAATATTTTGAACGGCCATATTTACGGAACCCCTAGTCTAATTTTGCTCATAGAAGAACGTGATCGCGATATTTGCGATCCAAACCCACCCTGAGAATTTCAAGTTCCTAGGCCTTTCCGCTCAAAAGTTACAATTTTCTATGGTTTCTATGGTTCTGATCATGTGATCTGGACAAAATATTGTTTCAATATATCATTCTCGATTAAAATACAAAATTTCATCTCGATCGAATCCGCAGTTTCGAAATTATCCAGAAACCAAAATTTCAAACGACCGTATTTACGGAACCCCTGGTATAATTATGTTCATTGATAAACGTGAACGCGACATCTCAGATCCACACCTATCCTGAAAATTTCAAGTCCCTAGGCCTTTCTGTTCGAAAGTTATGATTTTCTATGGTTTCTATGGTTCTGGTCATGTGATCTGGAGAAATGTAGCTTGAATATACCAGAAGAGAAGAATCGTTATATTGAAACAAGAAACCGAGTCAACACAGAAATCAGAAACATAAAACGAAATTACTGGGAAAGGTTCACCTGCGAAATCGAACATGACTTGTACGGAGCACAAAGGAAAGTATGGGGAATGTTGAAAAGAAGGAAACTTGACATCGTAGAATACGCACAAACACAACAAATTGATGAGTCTCACTGGAAAGCCTATTTCGAACAACTGTACGCTGATGGCACCGAAGAGGAAGATGGGAAAGACAATGAGGCAGAAAGTGAAGATACCGAAGAATGTCCCGTAATACCCGAAGAAGCAACTATAGAAATGGCAAAAAAGATTAAGAACAGGAAAGCGCCTGGACTAGACAATATATCGAATGAGCTATTAAAATACGGAGGTCAAAAATTGATGATAGAACTAACAAAGCTATTTAACAAAATATTAACATCCAAAAAAGTCCCACATGATTGGAAAAAGAGTATAACTATTCCAATATTCAAGAAGGGTGACAAGAAGTCTCCAGAGAACTATAGAGGCATAACCCTACTCAGCTCAGTCATGAAGCTCTTCACGAAGATCATAGAAGCAATGATAAGCGAATATGTAAATATATCGGAAGAACAACAAGGTTTCAGAAAAAATCGGTCTACCATAGATGCTATTTTCATAGTCAGGCAAGTAGTGGAAAAGGCTATAGAATACGGAAAGCCCGCATATATGTGCTTTATAGACCTCACCAAAGCGTTCGATAGAGTGAGACTAAGTGATGTAGTTGATATTCTTGGAAAAAAAAATGTGCCGAAAACTATAGTGGATATCATAAGACAACTCAATCACAATACATCTACCCACATTGTAGTCAATCAAAACCTGACAGAGGAAATAAAGACACCAACAGGAATTCGACAAGGAGACTCTTCAAGCCCCCAACTCTTTAATCAAATCATGGACGAACTAATAAAGCACGTTAACACTATAAAGGGAGGATATACACTAACAACAGGCAAAATAAAAATTATTTGTTTCGCCGATGATGCCCTAATTGTAGCAGAGAACGAAGACGATTTGCAACGGCTCCTATACGGATTCTATGTAAAAGCCAAATATTTCAACATGGAAGTATCCATCAAAAAAACCAAAACCCTCGTCGTCTCGAAACAACCAGTCAGATGTAAGCTTTCTCTGGACAATAACATTATCGAACAAGTTATGTCATTCGACTACCTAGGCATACAGATCACCTCAAGTCAAGATAGAACGAATGAAGTGAATGGACAAGCCAATAAAGCCAGCCGAATCTCAGGTGCACTGCGGGACATCATCTGGAATAACACTTTTATGAATAAAAAGGCGAAAGTTAGGATATACAAAACCTGTGTTAGACCGGTATTGACATACGCTATAGAAACAAGAGCTGACAACAAAAAAACGAAAAATATCCTTCGAACAACGGAAATGAAAATACTCAGAAACATCTCAGGCTACACATTAAGGGACAGAAAAAGAAACACAGATATAAGGCACGGATGTGAGGTAGAAGACATTGTCAGGTGGGGACGTAAACGTAGAAGAGCCTGGAATGATCATGTGGATAGAATGGCTGGAGGAAGGCTAGCCAAAATCGCTAGGGATGGTAGACCACTTACACGACGCCCCTTAGGAAGACCTCCAAAGAGATGGATAGAATCGTGGTCCTCAATATCTCAGGAGAACTGAAGGTTGGAAAATACAGGCCTAAGGCCTACTATATGTGGAAGGAGAAGAAGAAGAAGAATATATCATTCTCGATTAGTATACAAAATTTCGTCACGATCGAATCTGTAGTTTTGAAATTATCAAGAAAACTAAATTTCAAACGACCATATTTACAGAACCCCTAGTATAATTTTGCTCATAGATGAACGTGATCACGACATTCGAGATCCTCACCTATCCTGGAAATTTCAAGTCCCTAGGCGTTTCCGTTCAAAAGTTACAATTTTCTATGGTTTCTATGGTTCTGGTCATGCGATCTGGACAAAATTTCACATGTAGCTTGAACACCTCATTCTCCATTTGAGTGAACAATTTCATCTCAATCAAATCTGTAGTTTTCAAGTAATCAGGGGAACAAAACTTTGAACGGCCATATTTACGGAACCCCTAGGCGAATTTGGCCCATTAACGAACTTAACCGAGGCATTTGGAATCTGAACCTACATTGAAAATTTCAAGTCTCTAGGTTGATCCGTTCGAGAGTTATCGTGCTTACGGACGGACGGCCGGACGGACAGACTCGAATTTTCCGACGGATTCGTCATCAGTGAGTCGAACATAGTCGATTGAGACCATTTTCGGCTCAAAATTTGAAAAATACAGACATCGTGACAAAATGATATAGCCCTCGTGTAAGTTGTACGAGCGCTCAAAAAGGGGTGACGCTCTCATTTTCACTCGATGATGGCAAATTATTATAATGAAATGCCCAAAAAAAAGAAGTTTCACGAATTATTCACAATATTTTTTCTATTAATGAATTAAATTGCAGACTGTAATTCAAAAAACAGAATCCTCCTCTATGAAACCATTGCGGAATTTTAGAAATGGTGAAGCTCCCACTTTCACTTGAAGAAGGCAAATTGTTGGTATGCCCAAAAAAAAGAAATTTCACTAATTATTCACATACTTCCTCTTATAAATGAATCAAATCACTGTCATTCAAAGAACAAAACCCTTCTTTATTAAACCATGGCGCAATTATAGAGAGGTGAAGCCTTCACTTCCACATGCGGAAGGCAAATTATTATGATCAAATGCCCAAAAAAAAGAAATTTCACGAATTATTCACAATATTTTTTCTATTAATGAAACAAATCGCAGAATGTGATTTAAAAAACAGAATCCTCCTCTATGAAACCATTGCGGAATTGTATAAATGGTGAAGCTCTCACTTTCACTTGAAGTAGGCAAATTATTATAATGAGTTACAAGTTACAAGAGTACAAAGTTACAATTTTCTATGGTTTCTATAGTTCTGGTCATGCGATCTAGACAAAATGTCACATGTAGCTTGAACACCTCATTCTCCATTTGAGTGCAAAATTTCATCTCAATCAAATATGTAGTTTTCAAGTAATCAGGGACACAAAACTTTGAACGGCCATATTTACGGAACCCCTGGTGGAATTCGGCCCATTAACGAACTCAACCGAGGCATATGGGATTTGAACCTACACTGAAAATTTCGAGTCTCTAGGTTGATTCGTTCGAGAGTTATCGTGCTTACGGACGGGCGGACGGACGGACGGACAGACTCGAATTTTCTGATGGATTCGTCATCAGTGAGTCGAACATAGTCGATTGAGACCATTTTCGGCTCAAAATTCGAAAAATACAGACATCGTGACGAAATGATATAGCCCTCGTGTAAGTAGTACGAGCGCTCAAAAATGATGAAAAGCACTGCCGTGAAGTCAGGAGCTTTTGAACGCTCGTTTATTCACCATGTAGGTAGATTCGCATTCTCCAGTTTTAGGAACAAATTGGAAAAATTTCGACAGCTGCCAGAAAAAATTTCGAACTCAGGCGAAAATTCAGACTTCACTTCAGTGCTTTAGGTGACCAATTTTTTTTTCGATAATTCGCTAGAATTTTTTACGGTATCTATGGTCTTGGAGATGCGATCTGGACACAATTTCTCACGTGGTTCAAATACATTATTCTTCATCTATGTACGAAATTTCATTCCAATCCAATGAGTAGTTTCGAAATGATCAGGATAAAAATATTTTGAACGGCCATTTTACGGAACCCCTAGTTTAATTTAGCTCATTGATGAACGAAATTCGCAATACGAACCTACCCTGAAAATTTCAAGACCCTAGGCTTTTCCGTTCGAAAGTTATAATTTTTTATGGTTTCTATGGTTCTGGTCATGCGATCTGAAAAAATGCCGCTTGAATATATCATTCTCCATTAAAATAAAAAATTTCGTCAAGATCGAATCGGTAGTTTCGAAATTAACAAAAAAACTAAATTTCAAACGACCATATTTACGGAACCCTTAGTTTAATTTTGCTCATTGATGAAGTGACCGCGACATTCGAGATCCACATATATCCTGGAAATTTCAAGTCCCTAGGTCTTTCCATTACAAAGTTATGATTTTCTTTGGTTTCTATGGTTCAGGTCATGCGATCTAGACAAAATTTTGTAAGCATCTTGAACACGACATTTTACATCCGAGTGCAAAATTTCATCTCGATCAAATCTGTAGTTTTCAAGTAATCAGGGGAACAAAACTTCGAACGGGCATATTTACGGAATCCCTGGTGGAATTCTGCCCATTAACGAACTTAACTTTGGCATTTGGGAACAGAACCCGCACTGAAAATTTCAAGTCTCTAGGACGTTCTGTTCGAGAGTTAATGGTATACGGCACATTTTCAGCTCAAAATTCGATAAATACAGACACCGTGACGAAATGATATAGCCCTCGTGTAAGTACGAGAGCTCAAAAAGAAATTTCACGAATTATTTGCATAATTTCTTCTATTAATGAATCAAATTGCAGACTGTCATTTAAAAAACAAAATCCTCCTCTATGAAACCATGGCGGGAGAAATTGGCGGTAGTTCGGTATCGAAGGAAACTTCGAGACAAAGAGTACTATGGAAAAATGAAGTCCGGTAAAAAAATGTACTCCGGTAGAAAAAGCGTCCATTGTATAACGCTTTTCAAACGATATTATATTTTTCTTTCACAAGGATGTTCTCTGAAAATTACTTAGGAATTTCCACATATTATGTGATTTTTAACCAATCAGAACGTGTAATTCTGACAGATGATCAACATCGCAACGGATGAATTTAAGTGGAAATTTTTTCCTCGTGGGTACCCAACAGTGAATTATACTGGACATTTTTTTTTTCAAACGTACAGAAACAACGTCATATTTCGACTGACAGGATCATCCAAGAGTTCTACTTCTCCTCCACCGTAGGGAAAAGTGTTGCTATATCAACGATGAATTACATTTCTGTGCGCCGGAGGAAAAAGTGTTGCTATTCAAACGACGAATTAGTTACTACGAACAATTATTATACTTCACGTCCGTCAAAGTCAAAATTAATTTTGCATAACGACAGTAACTAGGCAAATTTTGCATTCATCACTCAATTATAAAAATCGTAAATATAGGTCTAATCTAAAAGTGGATCACCAGATTTCTAAACGTTTGAAAAAAAATTACGAAAATCACTGCCGTGAAGGCAGGAGCTTTTGAGCGCTCGTACATGCACCTTGTAGATGGATTCGCATTTTTCAGTTTTAGAAATCAATTGAAGGAATTTTCGACAGCTGTCAAAAAAATTCTGAAACTTAGGCGAAACTCCAGACTTCATGTCAGTGCTTCAGCTCATCAATTTCATTTCGATAATTCGCTAGAATTTTATACGGTATCTATGGTCTTGGTGATGCGATTTGGACAAAATTTTGCACGTAGTTTGAAAACATTCCTCAGCTAGGTGCAAAATTTCATTCCAATCCGATCGGTGATTTTGAAACTATCAGGAAAAAAATAGATTGAATGGCCATCTTTACGGAACCCCTAGTCTAATTTTGCTCATTGATGAACGTGGCCGTGATATTCGCGATCCAAACCCACCCTGAAAATTTCAAAATCCTAGGCCTTTCCGTTCAAAAGATACAATTTTCTATGGTTTCTATGGTTCTGGTCATGCGATTCGGACAAAGTATTGCTTTAATATATCGATACCTTTTTGCCAAATTATCGTAAGCCTCAACGTACTACGTTGAGGCTTACGATAGTTTGGCAAAAAGGTATCGATATTATATTAATATTCTCGATTAAAATACAAAATTTCATCTCGATCGAATACGTAGTTTCGAAATTATCGAGAAAACTAAATTTCAAACGACCGTATTTACGGCAGCCCTAGTATAATTCTGCTCATTGTTAAACGTGAACGCGACATTTCAGATCCACGCCTATCCTGAAAATTTCAAGTCCCTACCCCCACCTACGAGGTGGATGAACGAACGCTCAAAAGCGCGACTTCACGGCAGTGCTTTTCGTCATTTTTGAGCGCTCGTACTACTTACACGAGGGTTATATCATTTCGTCACAGTGTCTCTATTTTTCGAATTTTGAGCCGAAAATGGTCTCAACCGACTATGTTCGGCTCACTTATGACGAATCCGTCGGAAAATTCGAGTCTGTCCGTCCGTATACACGATAACTCTCGAACGGTATGTCCTAGAAACTTGAAATTTTCAGGGTAGATTCGAATCTCGAATGCCGGGGTTGAGTTCGTTATCGGGCAATATTCGCACAGGGGTTCCGTAAATATGGCCGCTCGAATTTTTGTTGTCCTGATTATTTCGAAACTACAGATGATTCGATCGAGGTGGAATTCTGAACTCAGATGTAGAATAACGTGTTCAAGCTACATGCAAAATTTTGTCCTAGAGGCCTAGAGACTTGAAATTTTCAGGATAGGTGTAGATCTCGAATGTTGCGGTCACGTTTATCAATGAGCAAAATTAGACTGTGGGTTCCGTAAATATGGTCGTTTGAAATTCAGTTTTCTAGATAATTACAAAACTATGAATTGGATCGTGACGAAAATTTGTATTCGAATTGAGAATGATATATTCGAGCTACATTTTGTCCAGATCGCATGATCAGAACCATAGAAACCATAGAAAATCATAACTTCCGAACGGTAAGGCCTAGGGACTTGAAATTTTCGGGATAGGTTCGGATCGCAAATTGTGCGGTCACTTTCATCAATGAGCAAAATTGGACTAGGGGTTCCGTAAATATAGCAGTTCAAACTTTTTTTCCTGATAATTTCGAAACTACTCATTGGATTGGAATGAAATTTCGCACATACATGGAGAATAATGTATTCAAACTACGTGGGAGATTTTTTCCAGATCGCATCACCAAGACAATAGAAACGGTAGAAAATTCTAGCGAATTTTTGAAAAAAAAACTTGGTCAACTAAAGCACTGACGTGAAGTCTGGATTTTCGCCTTAGTTTGAATTTTTTTTGACAGCTGTCAAAATCTTTCCAATTGGTTTCTCAAACTGAAGAATGCGAATCTACCTCCAAGGTGGATGAATGAGGGCTCAAAAGCTCCTGCCTTCACGGCAGCGCTTTTCTCAATTTTTGATTTGTTCACATGATAATTTTTATTCATTTCAACTACAAGCTTAGATGTTCTCTAAATTCTTCGGACCATTATGAATAATGTTTATATTGAAATCTCAATTATTATATACTATGGCAGGTTGATTGGAAGTTGCTTGTTCTTGATTCGGAGATTCTTGGATTGTCTTTGCAGAAGTTGAAGCAGACCTCATTGCGTCCACTATATCCCGATGATTGCCCGAGTCAATTTGCAGATATGGTTTTATGGAGTGACTGCCACCATGCCCTGTTATTTCAATCAATTGCTGTTCTGCAATTCCCATTTTGGCTAAAGTTGAAACAGCAGTGGTCCTCGCAGAATGATTTGTTATCTTGATCTTGTTGACATCGATTCCAATCACTGATGCCGCCGATTTGAACCAGGAAAATATTGTATTTTGTCCAACCGGGCTGTTCTTGTCCAGCCTTTGGAATTGGGGCGTTGCCAGTTTGGATTTGGAGTTGAAAATAAACGATTCATTTTGATGAGTTGGTCTCGCTTGCTCATTAGTTTTTCGAACAGTCTTACTGGGCATAATTCTTCATTGACTGTATTCGGTACTAGCCACTTACTGTCGGCCATTCTTTTGAACCGCCTTGGGTGGTCTTGGAAAAACCCGTGTTATACTCAATGCGTCCTGTTGGTTCCCCTTGATTGTCAATTTCCTCCACAATATATTCTATTGTTGCTTCTTCATTTCCTCTCCAGGCCAATTCATGAGCAGTAATGTGAAAGAACTTTCTTTGCAATCCTTCCGGAGTGTTATCGTCCCAAAGCTCAATAATCTTTCTCAATTCGTCTGCTGATAGTGCGGATGAACTTGCCTTTCTCTTGGTTGGATCTATTTGTAGCTTCCGACGCTTAGCATTTTTTTGTAGCTCTTGCGTTGACAAATTCTTTGCGATTATACCTTTCGAAAAAATATTCCTGCAACTGCTTAGCTGTAGAGTTCCATAAAACTGTGATAACACTCCCCTGTAGTTTCCTTGTAGTTTCGACAGCTGTCAAAAATTTTCAAATTAAGGCAATACTCTAGACTTCACGTCAGTTTTTTAGGTGATTTTTTGTTTCGATTATTCGCTAGAATTCTCTACGGTATCTATGGTATGGTAATGCGATCTGGACAAAATTTGGCACGTAGTTTGAATACATTATTCTTCAGCTATGTGCAAAATTTGATTCCAATGCAATCAGTAATTTCGAAATTATCAGGAAATTTTTTTTAAACGGCCATATTTACGCAACCCCTAGTCTAATTTTGCTCATTGAATGTGACCCCGACATCCGAGACCTATCCTAAAATATTCAAGTTTCTAGGTCGTTCCGTTCGAAAGTTATAATTTTCTATGGTTTCCATGGTTTTGGCGATACGATCTGGACAAAATTCTGCAGAATCTTGACTACGCCTATGGATATACTCGATGCATTCGCGGTAAACTTCAGGAGTGTTTGTGACAGTAACATCTGGAAAGTTTCGCTCATATGTCACATCCTGCAGTCCGGCAAAAATTCCGAGGAAGTTAATTATAGACCCATTGCATTAATATCCGTTTTTGCAAAACTAATGAAAATAATTTTATCAGATTCAACTTTTGACCATGTACGAACCTCGTGGCTTCCTCTGGCCTAGTAGTATCAAATTTTCTATATTCACACACTCTAGACTCAAGATATCAGGTTGACGTAGTCAACACGGACTTCAGCAAAGTCGTTGATCGCGTTCCGCTTAACAACTACTTAGGGAGTTGTCGAGATATGGTTTGTCTTCTAGTCTTGTAGCTCTCCTGCAGCTCTTCTTGACTAATAGAGAGTATTACGTTGAGTATGAAGGACTGAAGACATTTGCTGCGAGCTCAGGCGTACCACAGGGTTCAAATTTGGGACCACTACTATTAGTTCTGTTCATTAGTGATATTTTAAACATAATTTCTTGGCACAAATTGATTTTTGCTGATTATCTCAAGATATTTAGAGAAATAAGAAGTTTACTTGACTGCTTTCTTTTGCAAGATGATCTCAATAGGCTGTATAGATGGTGTGTTGAGAATGTTTTCTTCACAAATGTGGGAAAATGTGAAACAATGACATTTACGAGGAAGCTGATACCAATTATTCTTGATTGCCATCTGAATAATGTTGATATGACGATAGTAACTGAGGAAAGAGACTTGGGGATTCTTTTAGATCAAAAACTTACGCTTTCTCCTCTCATTAGTTATATAACCTCTAGTGCCACGGAGAGTCTAGACTTTGTTATACGCAATTGTAAGGAGTTTTCTTCCTCGAGAGCGATTTAATCTGTCTATCAGGCACTTATGAAAAGTAAACTGATATATTGTAGTGTGGTATGGAATTCCAGTCATAAAAAATACGAAGACTGTATTGAGAGGGTACAGATAAAAATCAATAGATTTCTCTTTCTTGAGAAACATGGTTTCTTTCCAAAGTTATGAGTCCCTTCTCGATGAGTTTGAGTTCGCTTCACTCACAAGGATCCGAGAACTCAATGACCTTATGTTTCTTTATAAGATTGTACACAATCATGTAGAGTCTATGGTTTTGCTCTCGTCGCTACAATTCAAAACATTCTTCGTATCACGTCTAGATCTCACAGAACATTTCATATTGATGAACCTCACTTCTACCATCACTCTTATTGCCCCACAACAATGTGCAGTTATAACCGCTGTATGAATGTTGATATATTTGTCCAATTGCCATCTCAGTTTAGAAGCTCTAGCAGTCGTGCATTAGAGAACTAAGGGACACTGTTGTTCTTTTTTTTTTTGTTCTTTTTTGAGCGCTCTTACTACTTACACGAGGGCTATATCATTTCGTCACGATGTCTGTATTTTTCGAATTTCGAGCCGAAAATGGTCTCAATCGACTATGTTCGACTCACTGATGATGAATCCGTCGGAAAATTCGAGTCTGTCCATCCGTCCGTCCGTCCGTCTAGCCGTCCGTCTAGCCGTCCGTCTAGCCGTCCGGCCGTCCGTAAGCACGATAACTCTCGAACGGATCAACCTAGAGACTTGAAATTTTCAGTGTAGGTTCAGATCCCAAATGCCTCGGTTAAGTTCGTTAATGGGCAGAATTTCACCAGGGGTTCCGTAAATATGGCCGTTCAAAATTTTGTTCTCCTGATTACTTCGAAACTACAGATTCGATCGAGATGAAACTTTGCACTCAAATGGGGAATGAGGTGTTCAAGCTACTTGTGAAATTTTGTCCAGATCGCATGACCAGAACCATAGAAACCATAGAAAATTGTAACTTTTGAACGGAAACACCTAGGGACTTGAAATTTTCAGGATAGGTGAGGTTCTGGAATGTCGTGATGACGTTCATCTATGAGCAAAATTATACTAGGGGTTCCGTGAAAATGGTCGTTCGAAATTTAGTTTTCTTGATAATTTCAAAACTACATATTCGATCGTGACGAAATTTTGTATACTGATGGAGAATGATATATTCAAGCTACATTTCTCCAGATCACATGACCAGAACCATAGAAACCATAACTTTCGAACGGAAAGGCCTAGGGACTTGAAATTTTCAGGATAGGTGTGGATCTGAAATGTCGCGTTCACGTTCATCAATGAGCAGAATTATACTAGGGGTTCCGTGAATACGATCGTTTGAAAGTTTGTTTTCTCGATAATTTCGAAACTACAGATTCGATGGAGGTGAAATTTTGTTTTAATCGAGAATGGTATATTAAAGAATCATTTTGTTAAGATCGCATGACCAGAACCATAGAGACCATAAAAAATTGTAACTTTTGAACGGAAAGGCCTAGGAACTTGAAATTTTCAGGGTGGGTTTGGATCGCGAATATCGCGGTCACGTTCATCAGTGAGCAAAATTAGACTAGGGGCTCCGTAAATATGGCCGTTCAAAATATTTTTTTCATGATAGTTTCGAAACTACTGATCGGATTGAAATTAAATTTCGCACCTAGCTGAGGAATAGTGTATTCAAACTACGTGCAAAATTCGCATCACCAAGACCATAGATACCGTAGAAAATTCTAGAGAATTATCGAAAAAAAAATCGGTCAGCTGAAGCACTGACATTTAGTCTGGAGTTTTGCCCAAGTTTCAAAATATTTTTGACAGCTGTCGAAAATTCCTTCAATTGATTTCTAAAACTGAAAAATGAGCGAATCTACCTACAAGGTGAATAAACGAGCGCTCAAAAGCTCCTGACTTCACGGCAGTGCTTTTCGTAATTTTTTGTTTATATATTCGAAAACGTGATATGTGAAAATTGATAATGACTAGTAGAGCACTGCGGTGTGAAATATTAGTTGTTTTTAAATCATAATATGCATACTCACTTAAATGAGAATTATTCCGTGTTTCATATGACAGTAAAGGATACTCCTCCACTCCTTGCGTGCACCTCACAACATAAAACTTCAAATTCTCCAATCCATATTCTGGAGGTAACCAAGAGACCTGAAAACCTTTATAAGCAGGCATTACCGTTACGTTACTTGGAAATCCGACGGGGGGATAGAATGAATTCTGCGATGTGCTTTGAAATTCATCACCATTTAATTTTTTCGTCCATAATCGAATGGCTTTGCTGAATAATCCTTCACCTAATTCATCCCTGCAGAGAACCATAAACTCGTATTCTCTTCCTGAAATTCAAGGTTTTTTTGAGTTCTCATGTGGTGTGCCACTCGTACCAATATATATTACTGAATCAGATTTACTGTTGAACCCCGATTCAACTCAATATACCTTTATTTTTGAGCGCTCGTTCTACTTACACGAGGGCTATATCCTTTCGTCACGGTGTCGAGTTCGGTTCGAGTTCGGTTCGAGTTTTTAGCCGAAAATGGTCTCAATCGACAAGGTTCGACTTAATGATGACGGATGATATATTCAAGCTACATTTTGTCCAGATCGCATGAACATAATCATAGAAAGTTATAACTTTGGAACGGAAAGACCCAGGACTTGAAATTTATTTCGAAACTACTGATTGGATTGGAATGAAATTTTGTCCAGATCGCATCACCAAGACCATAGATACCGTAGAAAATTCTAGCGAATTATCGAAAAAAAAATAGTCAGTTGGAGCACCGACATGAAGTCTAGAGTTTCGCCTAAGTTTGAGAATTTTTTTACAGCTGTCAAAAATTTCTTCAATTGATTTATAGAACTGGAAAATGCGAATGTACCTACAAGGTCCATGAACAAGCGCTCAAAAGCTTCTGACTTCCCGGCAGTGCTTTTTAACCTCACCGCAAAGGTCTCCTTCTAGTAAATGGTCTACAAAAAAGCGAGAAAAGCACTGCCGTGAAGTGAAGAGCTTTTGAGCGCTTATTCATCCGCCTTGTAGGTAGATACATCTTTCAGTTTCAGAAACCAATTATCGAAAAAATTTTTGACAGTTGTCGAAAAAATGGCAGCAGCTCTTTGTGAATTATACCGAATCAGCTGTTACAGAAATAAAAGGATTTTTCATTCAATAATTCGTTGCAATGTAAAATGGTTCTGGTTATGCGACCTGGAAAAAATGTAGCTTGAATATATCATTCTCCATTAAAATACAAAATTTCGTCACGATCGAATCCGTAGTTGTGGAATTATCAAGAAATCTAAATTTCAAAGGACCATAATTACGGAATCCCAGGTCGAATTTTGCCCACCAACTAACTCAACCGCGGCATTTGAGATTCGAACCTGTCCTGAAATTTTCAGGTTTCTAGGTCGTTCCGTTCTAGAGTTATCATGTAGACGGACGGACAGACTTGAATTTTTCAACGGATTCGTCATCAGTGAGTCGAACCTTTTCTTTTTAGACCATCTTCGGCTCAAAATTCGAAAAATACAGAAATCGTGATGAAATGATAGCCCTCGTGTAAGTAGAACGAGAGCTCAATGAAGATTAAGCAGAGGGGATTGATTGTGGGATGCTAATGATATAAAATGTTCGTGAAAACTAGATGGAGGAATTAAGGTAATAACGAACCTCATTGGGAAATTTGGAACGGGTTTCTCAAGGAATCGAGATTTATTCAGACAAATCTTTTCTTCAATATATGCGAATACTCAGAATACTAACTAACTAAATTTATCTGAACCCCTTTATATATTATAAATATCAAAGCATTTGGTGACCAATCTACATAATATGCATATTTTCCAAGATTATGAGACCTGACTAGAGAACAACAGGAAGTCCTCTTAATATCCATAGTGCATTCCGATTTCATGAATGAAGATCTGTTAATATTCTTAAGTATATGAATGAATTCGGTGTAGGCCATTATTGTTGAGAATAATTTTACCTGGATCTAAATTTTCAATGGTAGCGTCAAGGTATGAGGATAGAGGTACATCGTAGGTCTTCCATTCATTGTTTTCTACGGGTTTGTACCATATGCTATAATTCACGTTAACTCTTTGACGTCCAGCCCACCACTTCAAGTAAACATTTCGGGCCGAACTAATACCTGTTAAATTATAAGGAGCACTTAAAATGAATGATGTAATTGGTTCGACAAGTAGCTCGGTTTCAGCGGTGATTGTTGAAGCTTTGTTACTAACAGAACAGACATAGAGACCTCTATCTTCTTCTTGAAGGTTATGAATCGATAAATTTCCATTTTTTATTTCTGTTCTGCCTACAGGTAGAGAGGTTCCATCTTTCTGTGAAATAAAACTCAAGATAGGAATGATAACATAGTCCCATCAATGACCACCCAAAAATATAATTGAAATGGAAGCTATAAACGTACTCATGAAATATATCCGAATAATAACGTACAAGCTCTGAGCTTCTGAGGGGTCTCACAGAGACCTAGGAGAGTCGGGATATAAAACAAAACAAACAAACAAATTAACCACCCTTCAAAGGAATACGAGTGAAGTAGTTCATGTACTTTCGAAAGTAAAGAGCGTAGACGCTCAAAATGACTATTATGATTTGACTTCAGTTATTGTTTGAGATAAAACTTGTCTATAGTTATTTATTGTACAAGACGATAGAATTGTACTTTATCTTTGAGAGTGTCGAAACGTCAGTTGAGACGCTAATTACGCTCGAGAAGATAATGCAATTTTATCGTCGTGTGCAATACAACATTTTATTTTATAGCAAGACTTCAAATTCAGTTGAAAAATGAAATTTCAAAGAATATTGTAATTTTTGGTACAAAAAATCGCAACTGTGTTGCTCAGGTACTATAAGGATAGAATTACTCTGTCAACAAATTTTACATTCTGGTTTTTACGGAGTGTAGTATTTTTACGTTTTGTGAACGAAGCGAATTCGAAATGAACGGAAAAGAATTAAAACAAGAAGAAAAAAACCTGCCATCAGATGTAGAAGATGCAGCGTTGGAAGCAGAAAATTTATTGCCGCTCCAAAAATTCAGGATGGTTTATGAAAAGGAATGCTAGTCCTTAAAAAGTAGAAAAGTATCAAGAATATCAACGGCTTGAGTGAGAAAGTGCTTATGGCGTATTTTTCTGAAAAGTCGAAGAAAGCGAAGCCATCGTCATTATTGTCGTATTGTAATGAATTTAGTCCAAGTTCTTCTTCAAATAATTTATTTACAGTTCACTAATGACACTAATTTATTTATAACACTCAATAATTTATCTTCACGCAAGTCCTATTCTGTACTAACTATCGCTCGGGCCGATGTCGTTTTATATAGCGCTTCATAGGCTTCTGGAAGGCTCGAAACGCAGCGAGCTGTGCTGGTCGCATCTAGAATAATCGGGAGAATCGACAGTTCCAGCTCAAGTTCGTTACATTGCCCCCTTCTTAAAGCCATTTCGACCCGAAATATCATCCTCGGAGTGTAACGATACCTTCATGACTCTCCATATCTGCATCGCGAAGTTCGATGGAAATGACACTCCACGGTCTTCATATTTGGTCGTGAAAGGAGATTACAACAAATCGAAATCTCTATGCCGCTAGATTTGAATATCGTCCCCAATATACTCCTTATGATTTTCCAGTCCAGCCTATCGAGACCACAGGATAATTTCGGAATGGCCAAATACACCAGATTCTGGTCCAGCATAGTGTCTCTTAGTTTGGTGAGACTCTTCCAGACATCCTCATAAGACGGTTTATCTTGGGAGTACTTCTTGGTAACTAGGTAGAAGGTGTTTCTTTGACCCTTTTTCAACTGCAGCACCCTTCCAACTTTCGGATTCTGCTCTCGCAGTGATTGCAGTTGACAAAATTTCTTGGAGAATACAACAGCAATGCCCCTAGACATTTGTAGATCTTTTGCCACGCAGTGTGCGTAAAAATCTGGCACCTTGAATAGGTCTCGTGGCTCCTCTCTAGTTACACCATGTAGCACTTTCTGTCTGTTTGAATACAACGACATAAACTTCTGTTATGTCATCTCATCTTCTGGTGGTTTGAGGGTGCGAACTTGGTCGATTTCCAGCATAAGGGGCCAATCGATTGAAGTGGACATCCATTGGTTTCCCTCGCGGTGGCTTCTGAATTCGGTAGATGAGGTTGTTTATATTTTTCATGATTTCATACGGACCTTCCCAAGAGTTCTGCAATTTTGGCGATAGTCCACGACATCGTTTGGGGTTGTGCAGCCAAACCAGGTCAGCATCCTGAAACCCCCCAGCCTCGGCCTTGATGTCATATGTCTGTTTCATTCTATCGCTGGCGCTCTGGATGTTAAACCGGACTCGTTCTTGGATATCGTCCATTTTCTGTCTCAAGTTGCTGACATAGTCCTCTCCAGCAGTGTCTTGTGCGGGTGGTATCCCAAACCACAGGTCAAATGGGAGTCGTAGCTCTCGGCCCATTACGATACTACCAGGGTCCACTATTCCATCGAACTGCGGATGAAGCGCCGTGGTCCTTGTTTTGTTGATGTTCAGCAGTTGACATATTTCTTGAAACACTCTTGACTCAAAATTCCTACCTTGGTCTCAGTGCCGCTCTAATGGAATACCGAATCGACATATTCACTCTTTCTTCGGAACGTCGGCGACGGTGGGTAGGGCGTAGGCTTCGGCCCACTTACTGAAATACTCCATGGCCACCAGGATGTATTTATTTCCGTAGTCGGATTCAGGCAACGGGCCGGGTCTCCTTGATAAAGCGACTGCATTCCTATGGCTAGTTCCGGCTCGATGTTCAATCTCAAAATCAAACACTTGAAGTCTATCGATCCATCGTGCTACTTGACCCTCAGTTCTCAACAAGAATCTTCTCCCATCACGTACCTAATTGTAGAAGTTTTTCACTCCTTTAACGACAGCTAACAGCTCTTGCCTGGTAACAAAGTAATTACGTTCTGTTTTGCAGAGCGTCTTGCTAAAATAACCAATGACCCTCTCCTGTCTCTCCTGGATCTGAGATAGAATAGAATACCTTTTATTTCCAAAAATCATCGATACAAATCAAGGAAAAGAGAACAAGTCAAACTACAGAAACTACATATTGATGCTACGGCGAGCAAGTTCACATTCCTCAATAGAGTATGGCTCAATATTCATAATTAATTTGAAGATCTCTTTCATTAAATTCTTACAATCAAGTTGTGTTTGGATATATCTTGGTAACCGCTCCAAGTCCTACGTTGCTAGCGTCCGTGTCCAGAATGAATTTTCCATTGAGTAGGGGATAGCTCAGAACAGGTGCGTTGATCAAAGCTCCTTTCAACTTCCTGAACGAGTCTTGGCATTCCTAAGACCACTGGAACTTTGTTTGACCTTGAGCTTGGTCAGTGGTTTAGCAATGTTGATAGATTATTATTCTGGCTAATCGTACCTTGTACACTCCGTATCACAGGAGAAACTGACGAGCAATGCCCTGAAACTGTCCCCTTTTTTAAGGTCACTGGGAAATAATGAACACCGGCACTTACCGGCACCAATTTGTTAGCACGCATCAAGGTCTTCCCTAAAGCAATCTCTCGTCCAATTTCCTCATCATGAAGTATGGGCCCGAACATTACCACGTCTCCATTGCTTGCATTGCTGTCCAGACGAGCCTCCACAATGTTTTCGGCCCTCTCAGGTACTCTTACATCTTCTGCCAATACGACACAGATCTTCTCCTCACTTCTCCCATGAAGCACCAGCTCCTCTCCGTTGACACGTAAGACGTCGCCCTTGAAATTCAACTCAAACCCTGTTGGGTTCACGATGTCCATTTCATGATTGCATCGTCTTCGATGTCCGCTACTAGTGCCTGATGTTTCACTTTAGTGCTGCCTAAAACCAGTTCAACCGATAGCTTCCCATATACAGTAGCTGGACCCCCTGTTGTTGTGCATAACTTCCAAGTAATCGGTTCAATTCGTGCCGGTGTTCTGGCAAAGGAAGGCCCCAGAATTGTCCTAGTTGCACCTGTATCCAGCAACATGGTGCAAGGCTCGTCATTGATGAGACCGTCTACGAAGACACCTTTATTCTGCCGTTGAAGGACCGCGACATATGCGAGATTACCCCTCCTCATCGACCCTTTTTAGTTTTCCTGAGCCTGTGTCGATTCCTTAAGCGTCGAGCATTTGGTACGCACATGCCCAATTTTTCCACAATTCCAGCATTGTATCTGTCTTTTTCCGGGTAGCACTTCCTTTATTTCTTTTCTTATGGCAGCTTTCAGGTCAGCAGGCTCCTGTGAATCTTACTCAATAATTCGGATTTTGCCTTGACCTCTACAGGACTGATTTGCTGCCTCGAACTGTGATGATTGGGCTAGTGTCAACGTTTGTCTAGTTGCCTAGCCACGAAGTCCATCCAAGAATCCTTGCACCGCCAATCGCTCCATTACGTTCTCGGGTGTGGCCGTATATGCGAGACGCACCAGGCGTGCAATATCACCTTCGAATTCTTGTAAAGACTCGCCAGATTTCTGGTAACGATTCTTCAATTGGGAGTGGTATACTTGTTCAAAATGGGCATTGCCAAACCGTAGTTCCAGATGTTTGATCAACTGATCATAGTCCTCCTGTTCTTGGGCGGTGAGGGACTGCAAAACATCTGTCGCTTCTTCTCGTAATGCCAGTGTGAGTGTTACAGCTCTTTCCTCTGCATTCCACTCATTTGCTTTGGCCGCAGCTTCAAATTGACGGCGGTAATTTGCCCATGGAGTTTTTTCATTGAACTGAGGCAGCTTCATAGAAAGCTTCTTGCTTCCAGAATCAACCTTGAAATTCTGCATCCCCTTCTTCAGGTCCAGCATTGATTTATCGTTGACCATGTCTGTGGTTTGCGCAGCATTAACTAGTTTTTTCACCTATGAAAGTTCAAGATCCAAAAAGTATTTGGATCTCAGTAAGAACAAGTTACGTCTACTCACTGGCTTCCTCACAGGACATTGTCGCCTTAGGAAGCATATGATGAGAATGAGCTTGACAGAAACAGACGAGTGTAGATTCTGCGGTGAAGAGGAGGAGACTCCTGTTCACCTGGTTACAGAATGCCTCGCCATTGCAAACCAGCGCAAAGAATGTCTTGGACAAGAGAATTACAGGAGGAATGAGGATCTAACCTCCTTGAAGCCCTCTCAGATACTGGAGTTCATTGGAGCTCTGGAGCTGGAGGGCGAGCTGTAGGTAGCGCATTTGCGAATACGGCTCTGATGGGGGGCACAATAGACCTTGAGGTCGCAGTGGAACGTAACCCCTTCCTAACTATAACTATAACTATAGTCCCTGTTTTAGGCCTTCCAGGCTTTCCGCATTTTCCTGAAGCTTTTCCTCTAAGTTTCTAGAATTTCCTAGAAATTATTCTTCCTAGTTTCTACAATTTTCTTTCAGATCTTCTCTCAGGGATCTGGTAGTCTCTTGAAACTTCCCTTCCAAATTTTTAGAATTTTCTTCCAGATCTTCTTTCAGGGATCTGGTAGTGTCTTGAAACTTATCTTCCAAATTTCTAGAATTTTCTTGCAGATCTTCTTCCAAGCTTCTAGAATTTTCTTCGAGTTTATCCATTATCGAACTCAAATCAACACCGGGAACTTCGAAAAGAAATGTTTCGGGGTCCTCACCTTCTTGTATAAGTCCTTCTGCAAGTCTTTTTTGAAGTACGATCTTTTTACCCGTATTTTCTAGTTCCTTTTCCTCCAGTTCCTGTTTCAACTCCGCGATTTTCAATTCCACAAGACGCACTTTTTTCGTCATTTTGTCTTTGAATGAGAAACCAGCCCTTTTTTCGTTAAAAGTTCGGTCAGTTTATTTTTCTTCATAGGCTTCTGGAAGGCTCTGGAACGCAGCGGTCTGTGCTGGTCGCATCTAGAATAATCGGCAGTATCGACAGGTCCGGCTTAGGTTCGTTACAGTATTATTCGATGCTGAAGCGTACGTTGTTGGTGAATGAAAATTGTGACATTTCCAAATTCAGCAAGTTAACCACCTTAGAGAAAAACCTGAGTGGATGATACAAAGCTAAAAAGTCCAAAATCCTGGAGTTAGATCACATTATCCAATTTCTGACAGAAGCTCCTGATGACTTTTTTTTGTTCATGAAGGTTATTGCTATTTTGGGTGTGCATGGAGTGACTAGGTTCGATGAATTGCACAAGTTAGAAGTGTTTAATGTGGACGACGTAACTCACAGTATGTTTTTTGTGAATTACCGACAGCAAAAGTGCACTACTTAACCGGAGGGGATTAACACTATATACAGGGTGATTCGAAATTCGACGTGAATCTTGGAGGACGTGTTTGTATGACTAATTTGCTGTCATTTGAGCATTTCTTGACAACCAAAAATCAACATTTTACGAGTTATTTGAGTTTTTGTGTTTTTTGAAAAATTACACACCTCACTTCATTTTCCGTTAATTTTTTCTACGTTGACCAAGTTTGACTATAATTTTGGATTATTTTCATCGGAGAAGGACACGATATGTATGAACAAAGCGAAAATATGCTGTAATAGATGTTAAGAAAGAAATCGTATGATTTGAAAGTTGGTAGGTATATGAAGAAAAGAATAGTCAATTTCTAATACCAATTCTCTTGCAACATTCAATTATTTTTAAAACTTGCCAATTTCCTTCTTTATTTCCTAAAAAAGAGAAAAGAAAGACTAGTAACGAATTAAATATTTTTTTATTGCGATTTAACTCGAAATTTCATTAGAAAATTTATTCATAAATTATGTTCAAAATGTCCTCTACCATTCCTTGTACCAGCACGTGCCCTCTTCCTAATTTCTTCAGTTGTTACTTTCCGCCTGAAATTTATTCTCAATTTTCTCGATGCTTCGTCTATTCTCTCCATAAGTTGTGCACGTGTGTGTATTTTCCTTTCATAAACTATTTCTTTCAAACTGCCCCAAACATGAAAGTCTAACGGTATTACATCCGGACTTCTCGCTGGCCACAAAATGTCTCGTAAATTTACGATTACCGCAAGGAAAATTTTCAATAAATACCTGGAAATTGGAAACATGCTTGGAAGTGTTCATCAACAGTTTTCTATGCGGTATCAAAATAGTAAATGCTCAGAGCAACCTGTTGGCAACAACCTTCTTTTCGCAATTCCTTGCAAAATTGCAAGTTTTCTGGGGTTGCCAAAAGCGAGACTTACACTGGGCCTTCATTCAAGAAAACTTTAGGTTAGGCTGGGTTAGCTTCACTTCCGCCTACATCGTTTTGTCTTCACTGCTGACATCAGGCAGATGTATCGACAAATTTTGATACATATTGAGCACGGGATTATCAACGAATCGTCTGGCGCTTCTCGGAGCATGAACCACTCCAATACTATCGTCTGAACACCGTCACCTATGGGGTATCTTCTGCCCCCTATTTGGCCCTTCGTACACGTCAGCAATTGGCCATTGATGAAGGGACCAAGTTTCCAGCTGCTTAATATGTTCTGTTAGAGGAGATTTGTATGGATGATTCACTCACAGGCTTTTTTTTCGGAAGATAAGGCTGGAAATGCGTTAGCAGGTTTAGGGTTTGCTCATGGCGGGCTGGTTTGAATAAGGTGAATGGGACACTAAAATCATCCGCCTCTGTTGAAAAATATTCCGCCTTATCATTGGCGAAACTTCCCTCTGTTGATCCTCTTCTGGTAGAACGAGATCCATGTCTCAAGATTTTGGGACTTTGCTGGAATCCAAAGTCTGATCATTTTTGTATGCTGTACGATTGACTGAGGCAGTGCTCATCAAGCGGATAGTAATTAGTCAGATGGCGACCCCTTAGGATGGCTAACTCCAGTTTTTGTTTCTGCTAAAATCTTCTTCTGCCAGCTTTGTCAACTTCATCTTGACTGGGATCAGAGTTGACCGCATGAACTTGTGGTACCCTGGGTGAAATTCCAATCCCAACTTCCTACCTTAGCTGATATTCACACCCCAAGGTTCATTCCTGAAGATTTTTCTTCCTCTGTTCATCGTCTGGTCGGTTTTTGTGACGCGTCAGGGTCTGATTATGCAATCGTCGTGTATCTCCATTCCTCCACACCCTCTGGTCAGCACAGCGTTACACTTTGGATAGCCAAGTTCTAAATAGCGTCATGCAAAGCTGTCTTATCTTATTTCTAAACTTCTAAACCATTTCTCTCGCGTCTTACAGCATATTGATACGGAATATGTAGCCTTCTCTGATTCATCTGTCGCTTTGGCTTGCCTCACAGGCGAGAGCCACAGATGGGAAACATTTGTTGGAAGCGGAAATCCAAGATTTGTTGCTACCTCATTGCTGTAAGCATGTGGTGCCTGAGGATAATCCGGCAGATTGTGCGTCTAGCATTTTTTTACCCAGACATATTCAACATCGCCCGCTGTGGTGGCACGGACCGAGGCACTGTACCTTGTGGAACTAATGACTCCACAACGATAGGATTACTCCTCATTCCATTCGTGTCTACTACCTGTGTTCGTAAAGTGAGGTAACTTTCAACCAGGTGGAGTACAATGCCTCTAATTCCACATTCCTCCAGCCTGTGCGTTGAAAAACTTCTTTTTAGAGAACTTCGAAATGCGCCAGAGAACGATTGCCCAATTTGTGATTTAACGGGTCTCCTGTCTCGCACAAGCTCTGAGCTTCTGAAGCTCTGAGCTTCTGAGGGGTCTCACAGAGACCTAGGAGAGTCGGAATATAAACAATATAAACAAACGAAGGCATTTGACTGTATGGATCATGAGATATTTTTGGATAAGCTTGAATATTATGGTATTAGGGGAGTAGTATTATCTTCATTTGAATCTTTTAAGCACAACCGTAAGCAGATGACATTATACAATCATGAAAGCAGCACAATTGAAACCATGGCACATAATATTCCACAAGGATCGATTTTCGGTTCATCATCTATATCAACGACCTTCCCAAGGGCGTTAACTACCATATAGTATTAAACGTAGATGACACTACATATACCTATATCTGACAATGCAAGTTCTTGTCTGTCAGCCGTACAAACTATACAAGGTTTAAGGTGTGTACAGAAATGCTCCGATTATCGTACCGAACCGTGTCGCGTACCCCGACGCGATCAGCGAGAGCGAATCAAATTCACGAATACAAATTGCACCTCTACGTGCGATGAATTTGATTCGCTCTCGGTGATCGCGTCGGGGTACGCGACACGGTTCGGTACGATATTCGGAGCATGTCTGTACACACCTTTATGGATGAGTCAAATATAATAGAAACTAGACTCCAACTGACAGAAAACCTGAAGGCGACAGGCTATATAACAAACTTCCAGTAGAATGAAGGAAACTCAATGTGTGTTGCTTGAAGAAAGAGCTGAAGCACCACTAAATAAAATCTGAAGGAAAATCAAAATTAAATATCACAATTTATTGTATTTTGATGACGTGGTTACTATGTGAACTGAATGAAGTTCGTCAAAAGAATATTGATGAGAGTTTCTGTATGAAATTTGGATCGGGACATGGATAATGAATATTAAGCGATACGTTCGATAGTCCATGTTCTACTTGTACTCGTCATTTACTTCATTATTTTCATCACTCACCTTATACCAAACAATGATTGGTTTGTGTCCATTTTTTCCATCCGTAGCTTCACAGGGTATTTCAATATGCTCACCCAATTTTTTTATGTACATATTGTTAGGGTGTGTCAAAAATACTGGTGGTTTCTGAACTATAATTTCCATAGGAGGTGATGGACCTTGTGTACCAAGCTTATTGAATGGCGTACATGTGTATCGACCATTGTGGCTATCATCTACCTTACTGATCAATAAACTTCCATTTTTCTTGTAGAAAACACCAGGTATATTGTAAGGATCATAGAGAATTCCATCTTTTTCCCAATTCAGATTTTTTAGAGGTGGATTTGCTTTCACAGGGCAATCAATTATTGCTTGCCTTCCGTACGGCAGATGTATTTCAGGGGGTGCGTAAATCACTTTTGCCTTATCTAAAAATTAATACAAAGTAATCTCAAAAAATACACAACCATACAAGTATCTAAGATAAATCTGTTGATAATGAGACAGGGCTTAGAAAATGGAGCGTGAAAAAAATATATTTATTCTTAGACAACAAATTGAGCATAAAAAAATACAGTGTTTGACATCAGAATATGTATTCGTGAGTATCTCAATTTCCGATCGATTTTTTGGGCTCATGGCCTCATTTACAGTAGTTAGAATTGAAAATTACTTCCAAATGGTGGTGATATCTTGAATTGAAATAGTATTTTCCCCACGAACTCACTTTGAATTAAGGATTGGTAAACTGTAAAGTGATTCAATTTTTTGGATCCGCGAGTGCGTATCGGCTGCGGAAGAGCTGGGACTGAAATACCTCGAATTCATACGAGATGGGTGATATTGCGGTAAAAGCGTATGTTCATTCGTGGCAATAAGCCGTTTAAAGAAAGTCTTAACTTAAAAGTCGATAGGTTAGGGCACATTGGAGACAAAATGATGATCAAACTGCCATCTTGCACGATGCGTCGATCAGAGGATTTTCGCTGACAACATTGCATTTTTGAGCGCTCGTACTACTTACACGAGGGCTATATCATTTCGTCACGATGTCTGTATTTTTCGAATTTTGAGCCGAAAATGGTCTCAATCGACTATGTTCGACTCACTGATCACGAATCCGTCGGAAAATTTGAGTCTGTCCGTCCGGCCGGCCGTAAGCACGATAACTCTCGAACGGAACAACCTAGAGACTTGAAATTTTCAGTGTGGGTTCAGTTCCCGAATGCCTCGGTTGAGTTCGTTAATGGGCCAAATTCCACCAGGGGTTCCGTAAATATGGCCGTTCAAAGTTTTGTTTCCCTGATTACTTGAAAACTACAGATTTGATTGAAATGAAATTTTGCACTCAAATGGAGAATGAGGTGTTCAAGCTACATGTGGAATTTTGTCCAGATCGCATGACCAGAACCATAGAAACCATAAAAAAATGTAACTTTTGAACGGAAACGCCTAGGGACTTGAAATTTTCAGGATAGGTGTGTATCTCGAATGTCGTGATCACGTTCATCTATGAGCAAAATTATACTAAGGGTTCCGTAAATATGGTCGTTTGAAATTTAGATTTCTCGATAATTTCAAAACTACAGATTCGATCGTGACGAAATTTTGTATACTAATGGAGAATGATATATTCAAGCTACATTTCTCCAGATCACATCACCAGAACCATAGAAACCATAACTTTCGAACGGAAAGGCCTAGTGACTTGAAATTTTCAGGATAGGTGTGGATCTGAAATGTCGCGTTCACGTTCATCAATGAGCAGAATTATACTAGGGGTTCCGTGAATACGATCGTTTGAAAGTTTGTTTTCTCGATAATTTCGAAAGTACGGATTCGATCCAGATGAAATTTTGTATTTTAATCGAGAATGATATATTAAAACAGTATTTTGTCTAGATCGCATGACCAGAACCATAGAAACCATAGAAAATTGTAACTTTTGAACGGGAAGACCTAGGAACTTGAAATTTTCAGGGTGGGTTTGGATCGCGAATATCGCGGCCACGTTCATCAATGTGCGAAATTAGATTAGGGGTTCCGTAAATATGGCCGTTCAAAATATTTTTTTCCTGATAATTTCGAAACTACTGATTGGATTGGGATGAAATTTTGCACCTCGCGTAGGAATAATGTATTCAAACTACGTTCCAAATTTTGTCCAGATCGCACCATCGAGAACATAGATACCATAGAAAATTCTAGCGAATTATCGAAAGAAAATTGGTCACCTCAAGCACTGACATGATGTCTGGAGTTTCGCCCAAGTTTCAGAATTTTTGTGACAGCTGTCGAAAATTCCTCCAATTGATTTCTAAAACTGGAAAATGCGAATCTACCTACAAGGTGCATGTACGAGCGCTTAATATTCTCTTAATTTTTATGATTGCTACCATCACGTATTCAGGCTGTCGTATATGTTATTGTTGGACGACCTGAATAAATTTTCGATCGCTTCATGAAGATGAAAATTCTTTTGATAATTTCTGATAGTATTTCCTAGATAAGGAGCTATCTATCTTGAAATACTAATTAACAATACTTATTATAATTGTACTATGTAATTGATCCTGTTCAGAACTCTGAACAGCGTTTTGGGTACAAGCATCTGTATGAAAAGATCTGACATCCACCCCAATTATAAATGAACTGGACTAAATTTTGTGGTGTATTAGCATAGCGCATGTGCTTAGAGATATAAGGAAATGAAGTGTATTCATATGCCAATTAGTAATCGTTGATGAACTGAGGAATACGGCTATTGTATAATAGTAATCGGATGTAGTATAAAAGTTATGAAGTGTAAATAGTTGCAGCAGTGTTTTACAATAAAGACCTTCCCCTGAATACATCATAAGTGGCGACGAGGATAAAAAGGTGAAATAAATAAACTCCTTCTGCATCGGTAACGTGGTTAGTAGTTATAATTACCACGGTGATATATTGGTTATGTCAGAAGTGTCATCGGATAACACCGACGAGGATAAACAGACTGATGAAGTTTCATGGATTTAAGAATTAAGTAAAATCAATTAATTCAAGAATTATCTAATTTAAGTATTCCGTTCAAAGAAAATGAAACTGTTGAGTAGTTAAGGAAAACTCTAATTAAAATTTGGCGAAAGAAGAAGAATAATCCAGCTGTCCAAAAGGACATAAAAACTCCAGAGGTGGCTAGTTTTATGAAAACGATAAACAAAACCAAGATAGCAGATGAAATCACGTTCGTCTTAAACAAGGATAAATGGGACATATTTGCAGAGCGATTGGAACTTTGGTTCGAAACACAAAAAATATCTGCAGAAAAACATTGTGCCGATCAACTCACAAAAGTATGTCAGGAAACTCACATTTTGTTTAGGAATTTGACAACTCCTAAAAAACCGAAAGACTACACCTACAAGGAACTGATTGATATCATGAACTCTCATTTGAGTCCAAAATCATCAGAAATTGCCGAACGAAACAATTTCTTCAATACAAAGCAGTTAGCTGGTGAAAACATCGCAGATTTCTTATCGAGGTTAAAATCCATGTCTATTAATTGTGACTTCAAAGACATCGAAACAGCTCTGAGAGATCAATTTGAATGTGGAATCCTAAATCACGAAGCAAAAATTGAATTATTTCGACAAAAAGATCTAACATTTCTGACGGCAACTTCAATTGCGGAATTACGAGAGTCGGCAATAAAAAATTCTTTATCGGTGGAAAAGGAAGAATTCATTAATTTTCTAGGACAAACATCAAATGGTAAACAATGTGGATCACAATGGAAGGGAGTGAGAAATGGAAGCAGAGAAGGACAAAATTATAATTTCAATAGAAGAGGGAATCGGCAACGTCTGTGAAGTTAGCGGCCAGTTTTCGGCGAGACCTCAGCGGCCAGTTCGCCGATAAGCGCTCTCAGTGGCGTGCGCCCTCGTCTCATTCTAGTGCAATCGTAACTGTAAATGGTCCCCGTGCGAACGTCGGTACTCGTACTTCACATTGTAACCAGAATTGATACGAATGATCCATGTTTTATTGAAGCACATGAAAATTAATATCTCAGAATAATCAGGGAGGATCAGTTTTGTCCCCTGCACATCTTTCCTGGATATAATAGTAATGTAACATATTCTCTCCACTCCCAATATCGGATTAATCATTGGACATTTGATTTGGCCTCTCATTTCCAGATGAACGAATAAAAATCATTTTTTATTTTTGCATAATATAGGGAAATAATGGTTCTACCACAGTGCATAGGTCTCATATTTTGTCACCATCAGGAACAATGTCAACCGAGCTGTTGAATAATGTTCTTCGGGTTAACCGCATAAAAATTCAAACTTCGAATTTTTCCTCTCCTTTCCACAAAAACGAAACGTCGAAATCATTTTCATAGGTGCGTTCCACTTAACGCTCGCAACGCCATCGACCACGACCGCTGAAACTGCCGTTCCACTAACGTAAAAAGGCCGCGGGCGTTATAGGCGAATGTTATAGGTGGAACGCAAATCTTGAGCGTTGTGAGCTCGCTACGTTTGGATGAAAGCTCGCTCTGACCCACCAATATTTTGTGGGCGAAGTGGGCGAAGTGCGGTCGCGAACAGTGACGTCATCTATGACGTCGAGTGATCGCTCGCGACGACCACGGGCCTTAGGTGGAACGATACAGAGGGTGTTACAATCGTTGCGAGCGTAAAGTGGAACGCGCCCAATGTCAACCGAGCCGTTGAATAATGTTCTTCGAGTTAATCGGATGAAAATTCAAACTTCGCGTTTTCCCTCTCATTTCCAAAAAAATGAGTGGAAATAATTTCTGTTTTTTGCATAATATAAGAGGATGATGGATCTATCAGAGTGCATATAGGTCTCATATTTTGTCACCTTCAGGAACATTTTCAAAACGCTAAGTCTGAATTTTTATCCGATTAACCCGAAGAACATTATTCAACAGCTCGGTTGACATTGTTCCTGATGGTGACAAAATATGAGACCTTTGCTCTGTGGTAGAACCATTATTTCCCTATATTATGCAGAAAACAAAAATGATTTCCATTCATGTTTCTGGAAATGAGAGAAAAAACTCGAAGTTTACGTTTTTATCTGATTAACCCGAAAAACATTTTTCAACGGCTCGGTTGACATTGTTCCTGATGATGACAAAATATGGGACCTATGCACTGTGGTAGAACTATTATTCCGCTATGTTATGCAGAAAACAATAATGATTTTCACTCATTTTTCTGGAAATGAGAGGGAAAACGCGAAGTTTGAATTTTTATTCGATCAACCCGAAGAACATTATTCAACGGCTCGGTTGACATTGTTCCTGATGGTGACAAAATATGAAACCTATACATTGTGGTAGAACCATTATTTTCTTACATCATGCAAAAAACAAAAATGATTTCGACTGGTTTTTCTGGAAATGAGAGGAAAAATTCGAAGTTTGAATTTTTATGCGATTAACCCGAAGAACATTATTCAACAGCTCGGTTGACATTGTTCCTGATGGTGACAAAATATGACACCTACGTATTGTGGTAGAACCATTATTCCCTTATATTATGCAAAAAACAAAAATGATTTCCACTCATTCTTCTGAAAATTAGAGAAAAAGTTCGAAGTTTGAGTTTATATCTGATAAACCCGAAAAACATTTTTCAACGGCTCGGTTGACATTGTTTCTGATGGTGACAAAATATGAGACCTATGCACTGTGGTAAAGCCATTATTCTTTTATATTATGCGAAAAATTAAAATAATTTCCACTCATTCTTCTGGAAATGAGAAAAAAAACTCGAAGTTTGAGTTTTTGTCCGATTTAGCCGAAAAACATTTTTCAACGGCTCGGTTGAAATTGTTCCTGATGGTAACCAAATATGAGACCTATGCGCTGTGGTAGAACCATTATTCCCCTATATTTTGCAAAAAATAAAAATGATTTTCCTCATTTTTCTGGAAATGAGAGGGGAAAACGCGAAGTTTGAATTTTTATTCTATCAATCCGAAGAACATTATTCAACAGCTCAGTTGACATTGTTCCTGATGGTGTCAAAATAGGTGACCTACGCACTGTGGTAGATCCATTATTCCCCTCAATTATGCAAAACATAAAAGTTATTTTCAATCATTTTTCTGGAAATGAGAGGGAAAACGCGGAGTTTGAATTTTTTTTCAATTAATCCGAAGAACATTATTCAACGGCTCGGTTGACATTGTTCCTGATGGTGACAAAATATGACATCTATGCACTGTGCTAAAACTATTATTCTCTTACATTATTCAAAAAACAAAAATGATTTTCATTCATTCTCCTGGAAATGAGAGGCAAAATTAAATGTTCAATGATTAATATTTGGAGTGGAGAGAGATGTTACTTTACTATTATATCCAAGAAAGATGGGCAGGGGGCAGAACTGATGCACCCTGATTATTCTGAGATATTAATTTTCATGTGCTTTAATATAACATGGAACGTATCAATTCTGTTTACAATGAGAAGTACGAGTACCGACGTTCGCACGGGGACCGTTTACAGTTACGATTGCACTAGAGTGAGACGAGGGCGCACGCCACTGAGAGCGCTTATCGGCGAACTGGCCGCTGAGGTCTCGCCGAAAACTGGCCGCCAACTTCACACACGTGAATCGGCATACGGAGAAAGAAAGCAATCGGAAGACAGAAGAGGATGGAAGACGACAAGGAAGCAGTGACTAGCGAGCTGTAAAAAGTAGTTATAATAGAATGAAAACAGGTCAGGTAACCTATAGATGTTATTGTTGTGGAAAACAAAATCCTTTTGCTAGGTATTGTTATTTTGAGGGAAGAACCTGTAACTATTGTAATATTAAGGGTCATATAGAAAAAGCGTGTATGAAAAAAAAATAGTGAAGTGAATAACTTGGAAAATTTCTTTGAAGGAGATAATGTTGAAAGTAGTACGGATTCAGAATTTTTTAGTATGGATTTCTAGAGAAATAATGAACAAAATATAGAAGGTTATAATAGTTATGTAGATATAATAGTAATGTTGAATTATTTCAGGTTGATAATATTATAGCGGATCCACTAAAAATTGTAGTAAATGTTGAAAATGAAAAATTAGAACTGCACGAAATAAATTTAGACTCAATGAAATTCTGAGATCGAATATTGTTCTAACTAGTTATGATAAATCAAAATTGAAGGTAGTTGGAGTGATTAACTTGAAAGTAAAATTCAAAAATATTATTCACGAAGTAGATGCTTACGTAATGGAAGGAAAAGGTAAAAATCTTATAGGAAGACAGTGGTTGAAATTGTTTCGATTACGGCCAATTGATTCTGAAACTGTAAGTACTATAAATAATATAGACAAACATGATGAAATTGCTACATATTTCAAACAAAAAATTTCGAAAAGCACTGCCGTGAAGTCAGCAGCTTTTGAGCGCTCGTACATCCACCTTGTAGGTAAATTCGCATTTTCCAGTTTTAGAAATCAATTGAAGGGATTTTCGACAGCTGTCAAAAAAATTCTCAAACTTAGGCGAAACTCCAGACTTCATGTCAGTGCTTAAGCTGACCAATTTTTTTTCGATCATTCGCTAGAATTTTCTACGGTATCTATGGTCTTGGTAATGCGATCTAGACAAAATTTTGCACGTAGTTTGAATACATTATTCTTCAGCTAGGTGTAAAATTTCATTCCAATCCAATCAGTAGTTTCAAAATTATCAGGAACAAAATATTTTGAACGGCCATATTACGGAACCCGACGGATTCGCCATCAGTGAGTCGAACATAGTCGATTGAGACCATTTTCGGCTCAAAATTCGAAAAATACAGACATCGTGACGAAATGATATAGCCCTCGTGTAAGTAGTACGAGCGCTCAAAAATATCCTAACATATTTGATGATAAGCCAGGCGTTTATGCAGGTAAAGCGATTAGTTCGATAGAGGATGAAACGAAAGTTTTTGATGGAGAAATTAGTTGTTTTAATTTTATAGAAAGAGAATGTTTGTTATTTGATTGGGAAAATATTGAACAAGATTTGACAAGAGAAGAAAGTAGATACTTTTCTAAACGTAACGAACTAAGTATTGATTTTGAATGTATTTTGTGGGGTTCAAGAATAATTATACCTGATAAGTTAAGGAATTCTATACTCAATCAACTTCACGAATCACATTTTAGCATAGAACGTATGAAGCAGGTGGCACGTTCATTTTTCTGGTGGCCAAATGTTGACACCGACATAGAAATTTGACTAATGGCTGTGAAATATGTGTTAAACAAAGGAAAATTAATAATAAGATTAAAACAGTGCAATGGCCTCATCCATCATCAGTATGGTCAAGGCTGCATACAGATTTTTTAGGTCCTATCTATGGTCACATGTTTATTGTTATATTAGACGCCTATACTAAATGGCCTGAAGTTATAGATATGAAAGATAATACTACAGCTAGTAAAACTATAGAAGTATTTGATACTTTGTTTACAAGGTTTGGTTTGTGCAATCATATCGTTTCAATACAGTAGTAAAGAATTCAATGAATATTTGAGAAGTGTAGGTATACAGCATTCGTTTTCACCACCTTATCACCCACAAATGGGGCGGCAGAAAATTTTGTAGGAACTTTCAAAAGAATCTGGAAAATCTTTGAAAGCAGCTGTTAATTTATTTCTTTTTGATTATAGAAATATGATTCATGCTAAAACAGGAAAAAAATCATCTCAAATAATTTTCAATAGAGATATTGAAACTAGATTCCATTCATTAAGGTCAGATGTAACTGCAAATGTCAATTTTAAACACTTCAATAAATATAGTGGAGACAAGCTGAAGGAAAATTGTAAATTCAAGGTTGGAGACTTAGTTTTTATTGAAGTGAATATTCGAAATGAAATTTCAAAAATCACTTACTCCTGTTACGTTTTTAGTGAAAAAACTTGATTCTGATCGAGTAGTAAAAAGACATGCTAATCAAATGTTGAAATTTATTAGAAATAATGTAAGTGAACTTCCTATAGAAGGGGAAGAAGAGCAGGTATTACGGAGATCTCAAAGATTAAGAGCGAAATGAAAGAGATGATTAATGATGAGTGAATTTTGTAATAAGGTAGATTTAAGGTAGTAGAATTAGAAAATAGATTGTTGTGAATAGTTAGTTGATAAAAGAACAAATATAAAATAAATAAAAAATAAGTTAAGTAATTTTAGGGATTTTTAGGTTAATTGTAGATCAAGAAGTTTTTGTAAAGGGAAACAGTGTGGTGTATTAGCATTGCGCATGTGCTAAGAGATATAAGGAAATGAAGTGTATTCATTGCCAATTAGTAATCGTTGATGAACTGAGAAATACGGATATTGTATGAGAGTAATCGGATGTAGTATAAGGGTAGGTAATGAAGTGTAAATGGTTGCAGCAGTGTTTTCCCCTGAATACATCATCAAAAGTGGCAAAATGCAAGATATCAACACTGGAAAAGAGGGAAAAGCGTCCGCATTAACGCATTAATAATTAAGAAAGTAAATTGAATCGAGACAGATCGGTAGAATTTGCCACCCCTAACTCGAACAGTGTTGGTGAGTCTGCCTTGCGCGAAGCAGACGCGCCTTTATGTATATGCTCTTAGCTCTTTGGCTCGGTCCCTTTGAAGAGTAATATAAAGCCAGTCGAGCCAGTCGACTTTACTTTAGGTCTATGGAGTCTTTGGTAACAAACTATTAAGAAACAAATCGTTAGCGATGTCAATGTACGGAAAACTACAATGTTGCGAAATTGGTTGCCTTCTAAAGTCTGTTCAATTCCTATTGATTCTTTCATATATATTATGTTGTTGCTATTCTAGATTTTCTACATCCTCTATGAATATTTTTCCATTAAAAAAAATTTGATCCAGCATCTGTGAGCAGAAAAGCCGATTATCCTGAAGCCGTACCCAGTGTCGATCTATGCGGATTTATGAACTTAGGGCATTTTTCTTGCTTGAAATTTTTTCAGAATATTCCAGGAATAAATCTTTGAATTTTCGCGTATGATTGAAAAATGATAATATATGATTCACTCACATTGAATATCAAGATATGCCCTAGCTGCTTGCCTTTCACCAGTCCCATGAATAACTTCACATTCATATTCACCATAATCTTCCATATCTGTTGGTTTTATAACTAGCGTTCCATCTAACTCAGTCCAAGACCTGTGTCTCATTTGGGGATATTCCCTAATAGGAACTCGGTCTTTATACCAAATTACCTTCATTTCGGCATCTTTCGGCAGACAAGTTAACCGAGCTTCTTCTCCTTCCATCACAGTTTGATTTATAGGAGGAACCTCAAGCAAATTTCCTCCTGGAAACAAGAATACTTTAATTCGCATTTGTGATTATGAACATGAGAAAGTGTGGATGCAAATGTACATAAGGAAAAAAATCCGCAGATTTTGAACAAATGTTTTTCCATTACTTTGCTTCCTCGGTTCATTCTTTCTTTTTTTCAAAAAATTGAAAATTTTCGGATTATCAAATGAACATTTTATGTGTGAATTTTTTGAGTATTAAGTGGAATACTATTTTCAACAGACGCATTAATTTCACTTTCGGAAACATTTTCAAACCGATTCATTTTGAGTTTCAGTTGAAAAATTAATAAATTCGTGAGCGTTGTTTGTGATCTTTGTTGTTGGTAACGGTACATAGCAACACAGCATAGTTTGTTTTTACAAAGCAACTTGTCGAACTTGCATGAAATTTTTCCAATTTTTTTTCCGGAAAAACTGCTGACAGCTAAGTTGACAGTTGTTGACTATTTTTTCCACTTAAAATTTATATTTGACATACCAATTCTTGATAGCGATTGGTCAAAATTAATAGGAAGGAAATAATCGAACACAAAACACTTAAATTGGAAATTTTTACCTAATGTAGAGAGGTATTTGAAAGAAGACGATTTATTCGGTCCGTGAATCTGGAGTGAACCGAGTTCAATCATCCCAACATGTGTTTCAAACTAAATCATTTTATGTATGTTGAATAATTCTCACATACATACATACATTACATACATACATATATTACAATACATACATATATTCAAAATGATAAGAGGCACAGAATCAAATCACAGATAAGTACCGCCCACCGTTTGTAAGAAGAAAATACGACCGCGTATTTGTATTTCTTAGAAAAACACCTCATCTTTGTTCCAAATGAGGTACATCGATTGAATACCCAATACCCTAACTAAACCTAACCTGCTGTTTAGATTGAGTTGAGTTTGAGTTGGAATTCAACTCAACTTCAACCGTAGTAGAATTGCTTGGCTTTTTCTGCTGTTTATTCGAATGGTCCATTTAATGAACCATTCTTCTAAATACTCTAGTACTTCTTGCAGTTTTCTGTATATGACATCTGTCTGTCTGTCGATGTCTGACGGCTATTTCCGTGTCGTCTGCATATAGGGCTAGCAGATTTATTGGGTTTTTAGGAATATCTTAGATATGGATGTTGTAGAGTAGAGGTCCTAGAACTGATCCTTGGGCCCCTTCTGCTTCTACTTTCTGGTGAAAGATAATGTGTCGTATATTTTGACATAAAATTCCTGTTCCTCAGGAAGTTTCTTATTATCTTGCAGATTTTTGTTGTGTAGCCTGCCATCATCATCTTGTAGGTAAGTCCTTCGTGCCAAACTCAGTCGGCTCTCTCCTCACATAATAACACTATTTCTGTGTGTTTATTCTGAAATCCTTCAGTGACATATTCAGTGACCCTCAACAGTTGAAGTTCTGTGGAATGATTTCTTCTGAATCCAAATTGTTCCAGTACATTGAGTATTTTTGCGATGACTCTCCTAACTATTTTTGTGAGTGCTGGCAGTAGACTTATCGATCTGTAGTTTCGTGGGAATTTTGTATCTTTTCCTGACTTAGTGAACACAATTACTTCTGCTGTTTTCTATTTTTTCAGTATTCTGTTCTCATCTTCATTTTCATCGCCTTCCCTGCAGTTGATTCTGGCTTTTCTTTCTATTGCGTCGACCAGTGGTTCGGCTTTTTCCAGCTTCGAGTAGGCCCCTCCATTTGCTCCGTGTAGAGGAGGGATTTCGGTTTCCTCGCACCGTAAGCACTTTTGTATCTTCCATGCTGAGTGGTCTATGGTGTTAAGCTCTCCAACACTGTGGATGCTTCGGAACTGGACTTGAGATCTTCTGGTACTTTCCTCGTAGGCTTCTCGTATTCGGTTTTTAATTTTTTCAACTTCATCATCAGGAGGAATTTCAGTTATTTTTTCCTGAAGTATTTCACTGTACTTTTTCACTGCACTTCGTCTGCGAATTCTTTCGTTTGAAGTTCCTCTGTTATCGGGCCGCGTCCCAGTCTGAGTTCTAATGGATTGTGATCTGATGTGCCATCTTCCATAGTATCAAGTGTGAACACTTGAGTAATTTTTTTATTGTGCCGATATTTAATACGTCTGGTAGGCACTTCTGGGCAAGTAGGTGGAAATACCAGGCCCTAAAACGCATTCACTTTTTCGGCATACTTCCTGAGCTTTTTTCCATTTTGGTTTTCTGTTCTGCCGGTTCCATTCTCTTGATTTGCATTTCATTTCGCCAATATTGATGTTTGATTGGTTTCCTTCGAACATTTTCTTCAGATCTTCTTCATCAAAATTATTTTGAGGTGGTTTGTAGGCTGACGTAAGTTTCATTTGTATTAACAACAATAGGGACGGCTTCTATTTGCCCATTATTCAGTACATCGTCAAAATAGTGGTCGATGTTCCTTTTGACTATTAGGGCTACGCCCCTTCCTGTACAATTTCTGTCATATCTGTATATTTCTTGGTTCTGGAAATGAAATTCTATTCCTTGTAAATAGTCTCGTCGCTTGAATGGCTATAATATTCGGTTGTTTCTCGAATATTATTTCTTCTATTTCAGATCTACAGGCTCGTAGATCGTTTGTGTTCCATGAGACTATATTTAGGTTGTTTTTATTTCCGTAAGTCACTAGCTCCATCAATTTGGTTTAGTGAGTTTACGGAACTTTTTTACCATCTCCATTTCCAGGAATTTCATGAGATTACTCATGATATTTTTGGTGAAGGTATCTACATCCTCGGTGGTTTCAGGTCCTTACTTGTTAGTCTCTTATTTCTTCTCTTGGCTGCTCTTCTTGGATTTTCCATTTTTTGGGGATCTTTCTTCTGCTCTTGTTTGAGTGGTGGCTTCTTGTTTGTTTCTTCCTTCTGTTCTTGTTGGGCAGTAGGCATATTTTTTAGCGCTCGTACCTACTACTTACACGAGGGCTATATCATTTCGTCACGATGTCTGTATTTTTCGAATTTTGAGCCGGAAATGTTCTCAATCGACTATGTTCGACTCACTGATCACGAATCCGTCGGAAAATTCGAGTCTGTCCGTCCGTCCGTCCGTATACACGATAACTCTCGAACGGAATGTCCTAGAAACTTGAAATTTTCAGGGTAGGTTCGAATCTCGAATGCCGCGGTTAAGTTCGTTATCGGGCAATATTCGCCCAGGGGTTCCGTAAATATGGCCGCTCGAATTTTTATTTTCCTGATTATTTCGAAACTACAAATTCGATCGTGGTGAAATTTTGTACTCAGATGTTCAAGCTACACGCAAAATTTTGTCCAGCTTGCATGATCAGAACCATAGAAACCATAGAAAATTATAACTTTGTAATGGAAAGGCCTAGGGACTTGAAATTTTCAGGATAGGTTCAGATCGCGAATTGTGCGGTCACGTTCATCAATGAGCATGCTGATCATGCGATCTGAAAAAATTCAGCTCCAATATACCATTCTCAATATAAATACAGAATTTCGTCACGATCAAATACATAGTTTTGAAATTATCAAGAAAACTGAATTTTAAACGACCATATTTACGGAAACCATTGTCTAATTTGCTCATTGATGAACGTGACCGCAACATTCGAGATTTACACCTATCCTGAAAATTTCAAGTCTCTAGGCCTTTCCGTTCGAAAGTTATAATTTTCTATGATTTCTATGGTTCTGATCATGCGAGCTGGACAAAATTTTGCATGTAGCTTGAATACGTTATTCTCCATCTGAGTAAAAAATTTCACCTCGATCGAATCTGTATTTTCGAAATAACCAGGAAAACAAAAATTCGAGCGGCCATATTTACGAAACCCCTGGGCGTATATTGCCCGATAACGAACTTAAACGCGGCATTCGAGATTTGAACCTACCCTGAAAATTTCAAGTTTCAAATATTCAGGTTCAATAATGGACTCCCATTTAAGATGAAACTACCAAATTGACAGTGTTGTAGCGAAAATTCGAAGACAGATACCAATATTCAATTCGTTGAAGAGTGGTTGCGACATAAAGTTACTGAGACAGACTTATTTAGTTTTAGTCCAACCATTGTTAATATACGGCCTACTAGGATGGGGAGGGGTTGTGAAATACTATTTACAAAACTAGAAATAGCGCAAAAATGGCTATTAAAAATCATATACGGTGAACCATATCGCTTTCCGAGCGATGAACTGTTTACTCTTTCTTCAGTTATGAACTTAAGACAACTGTATTTATTAGTCCTAGCAATCCAACAACATAAAAATATGACAACAGCTGAAATAAATAACCACCAACATCCTACCCGACAGAGAGGACAGTTAATTGTGATACCTTAATCACTAAAGCTTGGTTCGCATTAGGAGAGTTTTTAGTCGAGTAGCTAGTGACTAAACTCGCTACTGTCCAAATGTCGTTCGCACTTTGCTTTTAGTACAGTTCACAAGTGAGTAGTGTTTTGCAACATGCACAGCCTATAACGAAATACCCATCGCCCATAACTTTTGAATATCTGTTTGCAGCTTCGTAATCTACGCCCTCGAGTTAGTGAGTGGTTCAATTTTGGTGGCGATCGGAGAAATTTGATATTTTGACAATAAATCCATACGTATGGAAAAAATGCGATTTTTCGAAAAATTTTTTTTGCTCCGATCAAAGCCAAATTTATACTGTTCACTAAAAGGCGTAGATTACAAATCTGCAAACAGATATTTTCTCCAATTTTCTCCGATTTTTCAATTTGGTTTCCTTTCACCAAATCCTGAAATATCCATTGATTTTTCAATATCCAAATATACAGATTGTTTCGTCTGTTTGTTTTTATATTGGGTGGAGTTTATGTTCCACAAAAGTTCATGTTCCAAATACTCCGAAACGAATTTTAAAGTTTTTTCTTCGCTCCAGCGGAACGTTATATTGACTGCTGATAGAGGCTACTAATGAACTCTACTAAATATACTGCTCCACAAGAGTTAGGGATATCGTATTCAATCGTTTTTAAAAGTATGTAATCTTCGAGAAAATCGCTGTAAAATCATTTAAAACTCAATAACAACTTGAATCGATCCAATAAAAATCAGTATTAGACATTTCGTCAATCTGGTCGCCTTTTTTCTGAAGTTTGGTTCTTTGCATAATCTTCATGAATGTTCTTATTTTGAAATGAAGTCAATTTATCAACGGCTTCGATTTGAAACGAGTTTTCTGAAAATTCCAAGACGTAAATTAATAAACGCTGATTAACAAGGGCTATCGGAATGTTACAGGGTGGCCTAACTCCGGTTGTTGTAGCGGAAAGGCTCCAAGTCAGCCAAAGTGTGATATCTCGACTTTGGAATAGGTTCAGGGAGACAGGTTCCGTGTTGGAAAGACCAAGGCTTGGTGGGCGACGAAAAACAACACCTGCTCAGGATCGTTTCATCACCGTTTCGGCGAGAAGAAACCCTACATCTACGTGTAGAAAACTACGGAATACTCTTCAAAATGCAGATGGGGTCCAAGTTTCCATCGAAACCATCAGACGACGTTTGAGAGAGGTGAATTTAGGTTCTAGACGTCCATTAAGAGGAGTTCCATTAACACGGGACCATAAGCGTCAAAGACTGGAATGGGCAAGGCAACATATCAATTGGAACGATCAATGGCGTAGTGTCCTTTTCACTGATGAATTCAGATATGGACGATTTTCAGATTCTCGAAGAATAAAGGTATGGACAATCCCATGCATACCCCGTAATCGTCGCTATGTCCAAGAAGTCCATCCATTCCGAGGGGGTAGTGTTATGGTATGGGCCGGGATAAGTTTCAACAGGAGCACAGATCTAAACATTTGTCCTGGGAATATGACCGCCTTACACTATAGGGGGCATGTCATTGACAATGTTGTGCCAAATTTTCACGCTGCTATTGGTGAAACTTTTCAATTTCTAGACGATAACGCTAGACCGCACCGTGCAGCCATAGTTGATAATGCGCGCGAGGAGCTTGGTATTCCACATTTACCAATACCTCCGCACTCACCAGATTTGAATTGAATAGAACATGGGATGTGCTCCAAAGAAGATTAAATAATCATCAAGAGAATCCTTAAATGATCTGAGAGAGCTTCTGCCTCGTTTATGGAACCAAATTCCTCAAGAAATGTTCAACAACCTCGTGTGTAGTATGCAAAGAAGATGTCAAGCTGTTATTGATGCCCGTGGAGGCCATACATTGCATTGATAGTCTTAAAATTCTTGAATTCTCTGGGAATAAAATTTCGTTATCTTACTCGATTTTACTTAACCACCCTGTATACGCTGCAGACCTACAGGCTAAAATTAATTTGCAACTTGAAATCATATTAATATGAATTTTCATCACAAAAATTTTATTTTAACTATATTTTTTGGCACTTTGAGTCAATATCCCTAACTCATGTGGAGCAGTTTATTTGGGTTCGCACTTGTTGAGTCGGCAAGCCAGAAGCGTGGTGGGAGGTGCTACTCCCCCGTTGGAAATAGAGTCAAATGGATCGACTCGACTAAATTACTTGCCTAACTACTCGACTAAATTTTCATCGTTCAAACACGTTTAGTTACTAAATCACTCGCTACTCGACTAAAATACTCTCCTAATGCGAACCAGGCTTAAAGACTATTGGACATCGGTCCCACAAGATTTTGGCATCTCGAATATATGATTCAATACCGGTGAACATCAAAGAAAGCTCTTCACTCAACGTTTTCGAACTTAGATTGAAAATATGGAGAGCAACTCAATAATCAGCAAGTAGTAAACATATTAGATTTGAAAAATTCCAATGTACATCTCTGAAACAAAAAGAAATGAAGCCCTATTCGGAAAATTAAATAACTTACTGTAACTACTGATCAAACATATTGACATACCTACCAAATTACAAATGTATACGTCAGACAACTATCTGAATCGATGTTTGTATACTGGCAAATTGGACTCATAGGGTGAATATATAGCTCATACAAGGTTTCTAGTAAAAACGAACGTTCACTCGCGAGAATGCCTTCGAGGTATTTTCAGTTTATTAAGGTAAATCCTGTCTTTATTTACTAATTTTATTGGTAAGTTTGGCTCTAATTGTTAGCAGCGATTGCAATGCAAAAAATACTGTAAATTGATAGTTAATGATAAAATTATAATAATAATAAATAATAATAATAATCTTTTATACCTTGGAACAGGTATTTTAGATTAGAAGTATTTTTCAGTAAGGTTCGGATATTAAACTACAACAAGAAGCAACTGTTCAAAGTCATTCAGCACAATTATTCCCCGCAAAGGAGGCTAGGCGAGAATCTTTCTGTTCCGACGTCCTCAAAATCTATAGGCCAGAAGAAGCATCATTATGTTCTTGGCTCCTAGGGTGTTCAACTCTTTACCTGTTGTTTTGCGGGAAGGCTTTTCTCTAGCCAAATTTAAATCGAATTCAAGAAAATGGACAGACTAGAAATTCATAACGTGTTGCGTTTGGGGCGATCGACGAGACTGAGCATGCTTCGTTCACTCTTCAGAGAGTACTGTGCAGTATACGTCGACTGAATCGAGTATGTTGATTTTAGTAGTGTCGGTGGTTATAGGATTCACGATTCCATCGTGGGTGTGACTGAGCTTTGGTCTTGGTAGCCTTCCTGTTCCCGGGAAATCAATATTATGTTTTTTTGTCGTTGTTGATGAACCCTCTTCTGGATCTGTGAGTTTTGATATGACTCTGCAGAGCTGTTCACAATTCGAAAATGTTTACCAAGGACAGTCTTTGGACTTTGTGGTTTACCTTTTATTTGTAAAAGAAAAATAGATAGATGTGTAGCTATTTGATTGTAAATTATTGTGTTGGATTTGGCAAATAAATTATTATCATAATTATTATTATTATTATATTATTATATTTGTTGGCGTTGTAACGAAGTGAATTTCGTTACGTAAGTCACTCGGTATAATTCGCATCGATTTTCGAATATTTCCGGAATTCAGCCTTTGTATAATAACTTCAGTAACACATCGCGAGAATGTTATCTCCCGCACATGCTATTTTTTGCATGTGGACGACGGATTTTTTTGGAAAACGACGCCGTTTTCGAATTTCAAAATGTTTCCCTACCAACCGAGATTCTACAGGGTGTCTACTTTTAAAAGGACCAAACTTCAAGGGGAGTTCATACATGCAACATTGCAAAAAAAAAGCATATAACACATGGTCGAAATGTTGACGGTTATTCTTCAATTTAACATATCTTGATTTCACAAAATATTTCGAGTTTTTTCATCAAATCCATTATTCTTCAGTTATCCTTGCAGCCTCATCAAATTTGACCACACACCTGGAAACTGCATCAAATTTGCTATATGCTTTATGCCAAAAAATTCTGATTGCGGGCGTGGTAGGGAGATGAATATCAAGATTCTGAAGTGAACAAAATCAGTCATATTTTTTCAATGGTTTTATCGATAAAAAAATGATGAATTATGGACCGTACCTTCCAATCCATTGCACCCCAAAATATTCATTCTCTAGGTACTGTACATCCCGGTTATTATGAGCCGGACAGCCGTTATTTGAAAATAAACATTTTGTCTATTAGCCAGCGGTATTTCATCCAATATGTCGTTGCTTTGGATTGATGTAATGAATTCTTCTGCGTTGAGGCGATTGGAAAGCATTACTGGTTCGAAAAGTTCACCTCTCGGGACTTGATGAATGAATATTTAGGGGTGCAATGGATTGAAAGGTACGGTCCCCTAAGATGGCCACCAAGGAGCCTCGACCTTACGCCGTTGAGTGTTTATGTCTGGAACACCTTAACAAAAAAGTATATCAAATTCGCGTTTAGACTTGAGAGGGTCTGAACGAAAGAATAGCCTTGTGTTGTGCAGAAATGTGTCAGATACGTTGTGAACTTCGCAGGTTTGTAGACCTGTTATAAGTAGTAGTAGTCTGTGTTCTTTACAATTTTTCATAAAATCTGTATCATTAAAATTTAGTTTATTCGTTTGTATTATTTTCATTCGACAGATAAATTCATGATTTCCATGAGAATTACTTCGATATTCAATCATAAAGAACTTCAAAATAGAACAAATGTAGGTTTTGAATATTTAGACTTTTTCGTTGTTATCTTCTTAGCCATGATATTATGGCAGAAGGCAAGCAGCAAGCACAAAAGTTGATATGTCATTCGAAAGCACACTAAATGGGGTATTTTTTCCTGAAAAGAAAACATTTCCATAATTATGAATTTTTCATAGATAAAACCATTGAAAAAATATGACTGATTTGGTTCACTTCAGAATCTTGATATTCTCCTCCTCACTACGCCCGCAATAACAATTTTTTTGGGTCGCAGATTCTTATCTTGTAGCAATTTTAATTTCGTTTCCAGAAATGTGTTGAAATCTGATGAGGCTCCAAGGATAACTGAAGTACAACTGATTTGATGGAAAAACTTGAAATATTTCGTAAAGTCCAGATATGTTAAATTGGAGAAAAACCGTCATTATTTCGACCATATTTTATATGATATTTTTTGTTGCAAATCAGTTGAAGTTCGGCCTTGAAGTTCGGCCCTCTTAAAAGTAGACACTCTGTATGAGGCAGTATTTGAGGGGAAGAGGACAATTCTGACTTGGCACCCGTGTCTTAACGTTGTTATAAAGTTTCTACCGAGCCAATCATTTTCATTCCGAAATTTGAGTTGTCCGCTAGTACTTTAACGGTGTTTAATAATAACCGGCGTTGGTGGTGACGAACAATTATTCGAGAAAGTGAATCTAGTTCGTTCCCTTTCTTGAGAAGAGGGGTCAATCATCTTCATCTGTCTTTCCCAGGCAGCTTCGTTTTGGTGGATGCGCCACTTCATATCCCAGCTCCTCCACCATAACTATCATTATTAGAGTTTCCCAGACTCGAGTTTGATTTTGTTGGATACGTCACTTCATATTCCAGCTCCTCCACGATAACAGTCATCATTTGCGTTTCTCAGACCTCAAGTTCGTTTTGGTGGATGCGCCACTTCTTATCACGGCTTCTCCACCATAACTATCATAATTTGAGTTTCCAATACCCGAGTTCGGTTCAGAACTCCGTCTCAGTAGAGGTACTTGGACGCCGTTTGGACGGGGCCGTATTCCGATTAGATATTACCGGTCAGGATTGGGTGAAACACAGGGGAAATCGCCATCTTGCCGAACCTCTGGACTCTTGACCGTTTTGGACTTGTTATTCTGTATGTTTTTCGCACTTAACCGTCTCAATCATTGCTTTCGCCATTTACCTCCCCTTACCGCTGTGGTGTTTTGTTCCTCGTCCGCTTGCCGTCATTTCATTGTGTTTGCTTTTGTATTGAGAATTAATAGTTTTGTAGTTGGTCATAGGACCGTATCCAATATTGTGTTAACGATTTTCCAATACACTGTACATAACCAAGAGTTGTAAAGTTGAACCAACAGTGTATACTGAAGTGTATAATAAAGTGTGCAAAGTCAGAGGGTATTTCATTTGATTCACCCGTAGTATCCTCCTCATTGGTGGAAGAAATCAGCTCCTGTCAATCGCTTCTATCTTAGATTGGACCGAAATTTTTCTCCAACTGTATAAATGTTAGCCATGAACACATGGTTAAACATAGTAGGTGTCATAAGGAATTGCGACCTTATGAAACCCATTGCAATTTGCGCCCGAATAAATCAAAAAGAATTGATAGACCATATTCCCGATCCGGAGAAAAACGAAAAGTTTTTCGAGTTGTATCTTATTTATTATTCGTTATTTTATTCCATTCGTCGAATATATATAGTTAATTCAACAAATTCTATGGAGAGAAGTACCCCTGATATTAATTCCCAAACAGCACCGGATATTCCTAGAATATTCCCTGAATATGCAAAAAGGGGATGGATATATTCGGAATGTTCTTGGAATATACCTAGAATATCATAGAATATCTATATCCCATATAGCATATTCCAGGAATATTCTGGTACGAATATTCCAGGCATATTCCTAAAAGAATATGCTAAGAATATTCCAAAATGAATATTCAATATAGAATATTCCTAGAATATTCATAGAATATTTCGATTTGTATATTCTTTCTGGGACATCCCTGGAATATTCCGCACATAATATTCCAGGCATATTCCTAGATGAATATTCCAATATGAATATTCAATATAAAATATTCCTAGAATATTCATAGAATATTTCGATTTGTATATTCTTTCTGGGACATCCCTGGAATATTCCGCACATAATATTCCAGGCATATTCCTAGATGAATATGCTAAGAATATTCCAAAATGAATATTCAATATAGAATATTCCTAGAATATTTCAAATTGTTCATTCTTCCTGGGACATCCCTGGAAGATTCCGCTCATTATATTCCTGGAATATCGTAGCTGGCATATCCATGGAATTTCAATTATTTCCTCATGATATATATTTATACATATATATATTCCTTGACAGCGCATTTTTGAAATCTGATACTAGAATCTTGAGAAAAACATGGTTATTTTTTCTTCCAATATTCTTATTCAAATCGAAATAGTGATAAACTAAACATTACGGACTCAACCGCATCATGATAACCTTCAAATAATCGCTCTTATAGAACATTTCTACCCTCACACCTAAGACCTAGATTAGCCGCATTCTTAGTGTTCCTGTTTCGCAACGCAACGTATCCTGGGTTCGAATCCCAACGGAAATAAAAAAGTTTGACGTCACTCCGCCATCTCACCCACACGCCACCCCCCCTTCACCCCTCCAACCTTATTGGACTTAAAAAATTTCATTGAAGATTGATAACCTTTAATGGGACTCAGAAAAATTCTGGAATTTCTCCAAAATGGACTTCAGAAATTAGTAGACAATTTGGCCGAAATCACGCCAGAACTTTTGTTGCACATCTACTACTATTCGAGGTATATGATATGAATATCCTTTTGAGAATAATCCGTTTAGAATATGCCTAGAGTATTCAAGGAATATCCTAGATATTCCTAAAATATTCTATATGGAATATTCTGAGAATATTCCAAATAGAATATTCTAGGAACATTCTATGAATATTCGGAATATTCCAGATATATGATATGAATATTCTTTTGAGAATATACCGTTTAGAATATGCCTGGAATATTCTATATGGAATATTCTGATGATATTCCATATAGAATATTCTAGGAACATTCTATGAATATTCGGAATATTCCTAGAATATCCTTTACGGAATATTTTATGAATATGCCTATGATCTACCTTACGAATATTCATAGCATATTCCAATATCCTAAAACGAATATTCATGGAATATTCTAGGAATATCCGGTGCTGTCTGGGTTGTTTTTTCAAATAAAAGAAAAGAAAAGTTGTAATTTCGGGAACAGAAATATGATACTATTAATGCTTGAAATTCTGAAAAAAACTAATTTATTTCAATAAAATATCCTTTTTTCTACATTTTGATTTCGATAAGGTTAGTATCAAGTGGTTTGTACTCCCCAATCCGCAACAAGAAATAATAATTCTTCCATTAGCAATGGAACACAGAAAAGGGATCAACTAGTCCAAATATCATATTGAAAAAGATTTATCTCTTCAACCGAGCAGAACTCAAAAAGATGGGCATATAGGAGAAAAATATCTCTCGACCTCAATAATATGCTGTTAACTATGGCGAGTACAAGGCTCAGTCTGTAAACGAGAATTAATTCATTCGGCGTGTGAATGTTAGTGAATATACTAATAATCTAATTCAATACCATTTACTGAAAGGTGAAACCAGGTGCCATTTCTGTTCCTCCTACTGGGTGTCCTGTTGGGAAAATTAACTTTACATTGAAACCATCCATCATCGGATTCCCTAATCGACGTTAGGTTGACAGTAACAATGTCATATCTAGGATGTGGAAGCTCTACCAAATTGAGACGTCCCACGTAAGGTTCATTGGAGGTTATAAGGCCTTTGTGATATGTAAATATGGTTCGTTGCTGAAAACAAGGAAAATAAATATTATTTAAGTTATCAATCAGTTTTTTTTTATATTATCAGGATAGTTGTAAATATGATTCATTTCTAAGAAGTGAGCATCACGTCCTTGATATATATGCTGAATATTCTGACAGGAGCTAGGACAGGCGGTGAAGAACAAGACTAAGCTGAACTGAGCGCCGATGTTTCGTCCGTGTATTCTAACTTTCTCAAGGCTTTATACAAGAAAATATAAAAATTCATCAGCATAACACAACACGGACAATTAGAATGAAAACTAACAACAATGATAAATTTTACAAATAAATATAATGTCATAAAATACTACACAGATAAAAATAACAAACTTGACAAAAAAGCACACTCCGTATAAAAAAACAGATAAATAAATAAATAAGGTTGAATAAAACTGTGGTATACTAGCTTACCGAGTTCATACAGTCCGATACAATACATGTTATTTTCACTAACATTCGGAAATAATGCAACCAAGTGAACAGTTTGTCGATTTTTGATTCCAAAGTTGTAGTAGGAACCACCATAGAGACTTGCTTGATTATTGATTGAGAAGAGCAGCTGTTATCACATGCCACAATGAAGACATATGAATGATATTTAATGCCGTAGTTCGGTACTCACGATACAGGGTCAATAAATTTGTGTACATTTGACTTGGACCTTGGGTGTCAGTTCTCTGGTTTACCGTGTTGTCCAATTTTATGTGAATCATTTCAATAATTTCTCTTTTTCTTCACTTTTTCGCATAGTTCAGGATTTTTGCATTGTCGAAATCGAAACGATGCCATTAGGCAGCCAAAGCTGTAGAAATTTCCCTTCCTATCTTGGAACCTATCATCCCAATCATAATTATGCTGTTTGATTCTCATCTTCAGCAGTTGTTTCATTTGTCCCTCGCTGTTGATTTATTACATCCCAAACATGGTTTTTTATATACGACACTGGAACCGTCATTGTGGGAGGTTGGATCTCCAAGTCCGGAGACTTTGAAGAATTTGATTTATGCTTTATCTAGCGGATGATAATATATCTTGACTCAGGCCTGATATACCGGTCAGGAAAATTACATCGTATTGGATATTCAATGTTCAATGCATAAGAAAGAGAGCGTCCAGTCGAACAGTGCAAGAATGGAAATAAATTCGCTTCATGATAATGAAGAATCCATTATTCCTAGAACTTTCTCTCTCATACACGTCGGCGGAGAGGGAGCATGCAAGTCTTATTTTGATCGGCCGCGAGCATAACGTCACTCCGAGCCAGCTCCATCTCTGCGCAATAGCATACCATGTATTTTATATCATGGGACAGGCCAGCATTCTCCCAATCCGCCAACGTGCATGAGAGAGAAAGTGCTAATTAGTTCTAGTTCAATAATGGATCATTCATTATCATGAAGCAAATTTATGACGGTCATGCTCTCTGCATCGAATATCCTATACGTCCGATGTAATTTTCCAGACTAGTATACGGAAATTTGAAATATCTTTCATTCTGATCGCCAAAACTGAGAGTTTCTCCACTTCTAGGAAACTAGGTAAAAACAGTATGCCTTAAACTTGGTGGTACTGAGAAAATTTCCCAAATCACGCCACCTGTCCGTTCCAAGAGCAACTGTTTCAAATATCTGTAGATCATAAAGAAAATGTTGATCTTGGAACGGACAGGTGACGTGATTTGGGAAATTTTCTCAGTACCATGTTGCCTTATGTTTTAGGGTCTTCTGTTTCTCCCATCTAATTTATCAGATTGCTAATCGTACTGATGAGATCGGATATGGATCGAAACCGGTCTACGACTGCAAATGATGGATCCCGTTGGTATCTGGGATACTGAATTCTTTTGTCGGCTTGCTTATTAGTTTATCTAGTAACATTTTTTGATCTTCATCCTTGAATTCGATCAATTCAGATAAACAGCCGTATGTTACTCTTTAGTCAGTTATTCAGACGAATAAGGCTTAAGCTTGAATCCGTTGAATTCCTTGTGTGACTATTTATGCTTGTAATGTTTACGGCGTTGTAATACATATGTACTACATCTTGCATGTTAAATTCAAATTTTTTTCTTCTTTCCGTTCTCAGAGCATGAAGTGGTCGAGGTCATAAAAGCACTCAAAAATAAAAATGTACAGTTGATTGCATCTCAGCGAGAATATTGGAGTTGACATGTGTTGATATTTGTCCTCATTTCTCTCACTTAATCAACCAGTCAATAAGTATGGGAGTATTCCCCCATATTTTTAAAAAATCCATTGTGACTCTCTTCTTCTTCTTCTTCCTTATTTTTAAGCAAATTGCTTGTTTTTCTTCGTTTCTTTGCCTGTCATCATTCAATATGGAGGTTATCACTCCAACGTTTGCGTGGTCTTCCGATGCTTCTTCGTCCAACCGGAGATCTGTCCCTCGTCATTCTTACCAGCCTGTTCTCGTCCATGCGGTTGATGTGTTCGTTCCATTCTTTCTTCCTCTTTAGCACCCAATCATTGATGTTATCGACTCCGCATGTTCTTCTTATGTTCTCGCTTCTGACGCGATCCATTAATGCTTTCCCTGCTATCTTGCGCATTGTGACTCCAATTTACAAAAAAAAATGACGTAGAAGATATTGCTAACTACCGACCTATTTCCATCCTTAGCATTTTTTCAAAAGTTTTCGAGAGAATTGTGCTCGACAGAATGATGAAATATCTAGACAAGTTCTACATACTTGATGAGGCTCAACATGGGTTTAGGTCTAGACGCTTAACTACAACTGGAGCTATACATTTCATTGAATATGTCTATGAAAGTCTGGATGAAGGCTTTATGGTCGCGGGATTGTTTTTCGATCTATCGCGGGCATTTGACAGTCTTTCTTTCATATCTATTATAAATAAATGTTATAATATGGGCTCCAGAGGAGTATTTTTGGACTGGCTCTTGAGTTATCTTGAGGATAGGACAATGTCCGTCAGAGTCCAAGATTCTTTTTCTGCGGAGCATAATGTCACCTTGGTTGTGCCTCAAGGCTCCGTTATAGGCCCACTATTGTTTCTACTGTTTATTAACGATCTCCTCTTGAATAGGACGACGAAGGCGAGAAATGTTTCCCACCGTATTAACATGTTTCTGATGAAATGTATGATAACCCTATTTGCTGATGATACATCAGTTGTGTGCAAGGCTCTAAACTTTGAGGAGCTTCAGGAGTTGTGTATGATTCTGGTACAGAGCTTTGTTCAGTGGTGCCAAGAAAGCGCTCTGATAATTAATATCAGTAAAACGGAATGTGTTCATTTTTCTATCGGAAATAATTGTAGTAGAACGCTGATGGTTCACTATTCAGATAAAATCATTACATCTGAGGATAGTGCAAAATTTCTTGGAGTTCATGTAGACCGCAATTTGAAATGGAGTACCCATATCGATGCTGTTTGTAAACAACTCAACAGGTCATATTACGCAATAAGTAGAGACAAAAAAATTCATTCCTTTGGAATCATTGTTTAACATCTATTATAGTCTGGTCTTCAGCCACCTATCATATAATATTCTATTATGGGAAAACTTCTCAGATTCAGGTAGAGTTTTCATCCTACAGAAGAGAATCGTGCGCATGATCTTCAACGTTGCCCCCCAATCTTCGTGTAGGCCTATTTTCTTGAACATGGAATTTTGACACTTGCCTCAATATTCATTCTCAGAGGTTTGGTTTATGCGAAGGAGAATGAAAAAAATTGTTGAAATTTTTTAGTTTCCATGACTACGGTACTAGAAATAAAGAAACATTAGCATTTCCGAAACATAAAACTGCTAAATTTGAATTTTCCCCCATCTATCAGTCTATTGAATTATTTAATCATCTTCCTAATTATGTTAAATTGGCAAACTTGAATAGATATGAGAAGTTAGTAAAGGAATTGTTATCGTCTAAGTCTTATTATAGTGTTAAGGATTATTTGCTCGACAGTTTTTTATTCATTGATTTTTTTTTCTCGACTTGTCCTATACATTTTCTGTAATGTCTGAAAGGATTGATAACGTTATTATAATTATTATTATTATTATGTATTTCGTTTTTGGAGAGCCGATAAAGCAGTTTATGATCTACATATATTTGAGACAGTTGCTCTTGGAACGGACAGGTGGCGTGATTTGGGAAATTTTTTCAGTACCACGTTGCCTTATGTTTAACGCATTACCTCCCACGCATATATTTTTTTTATTTTCATGATATTTTTGATATATTCGATGCCAACTTGGTCGAAAACTACTAGGAAAAATATAAAAAAAAATTTTAAGTGTCAAATTAAAGAAAAAAACTGGTGTACTCAAATGGGTACACTGGGAAAATGTGGGATAAAAACGTAAAATCAAATTCTGAATCTGAATGAAACTTTTTCAATAATAAGAATGAAATTGAATAAAACAGTCACGCTCAATGCAAATCCATCGCGCACGTTAGTGACATTGGCGGCATCTGAGTTTCTTTTCAATTTTTTTTAGGAAAATGACCCTGGCCACTTGTGTAATAGTTTTCGTAATTGAAGAAATCTTATTTTTTGATGATGTCGCTTCGCTTCCTTATATGACATTAAATAGTGTTAAGCCAGATCTCTGAAAAACACTAGTATATCTGTCTTTGTATAATGAGGGAGCAGATGTACCCTCCATGAATTTACCACTGTAACGTTCATGGAATGCGTGAAAAGAGGCCACCACCATTTATTTCCTCGAATGCAGATCCGATAGTTATTTACTGCTTGGTCAAGTAAGTCAACCCCACCCATGTAAATTATATTTTTGAAACAAGCGCGGTTGAGGCACGTCAGTTTTTTGTTTTTCTGCTGAGGACCAACGTTTCACTTTTCCCAAGGGCACTATGGTATCATAATTGGTCACTATACTAACAATTTCGTTCATTGCTAGCTCCTCCTAAAGTTCTGAAACCTTTTTCGTAAAAAAATTCCGAAACAATCAGCTCAAAATCATCCATATTATCGAATTCGATCTGAAATGAAATATAAATTTTTTTCCACTACTGACATAGTAAGTAGTCTGTTACGACATGAATTTGATTGAAGTAAGTAATATTTACCGAGGTAGCTTGGGTTACTATTGACAACGGGGAGTAAGTGAAAACTTACTACCCTAAGGATGTAAGTAAAAATTGAATCAGAACTTCATATTTTATTGATATTTATGTACAATTCTCGAACTTACAGTTAACTCTTATATGCTGCTTTGTAACGTTTCTTGGACTTCTCCGGTAAAAGGAATTCACATGCAGCATTGGCTGCTTCTTGAATTTCATCTTCTTTGGAATTCATTTTAGAGAAGGAAATGTAGTTTTGACAAACAATTTGTTTGATAGATGAAAACCTTAGTAACCCGAGTCAAACCGATATTTTTTTGTAGGTACGTAAATAAATTCCAAACTTAATTCATCAAAAGATAATTGATTGAGAATCAACTTCTCTAGTGGAAAAATTATAATACAAAACTCAGGAGGCAAGTTTCTTGACCAGCCTCGGACTTCATTGCTTGCCCTCGCTATCGCTCGGGCGCAAACTACGTCCTCGTCTGGTAAGTGTCCCTTGCCTCCCATACAGTGTAAAAAACTATTATATACCTATCCTCCCACTGTACCCAAACGAGTACATCAAAGTTTTTTTCGTTCTCTCGAAAGTGAATACATAAAGATTTGTAAAATAAGTATTTATAACTTGAATCCATACCTGACAATTGGAAAAATAGGGCCAAATGAAAAATCATACAATAAACAAATGAAATTAAAACTGCAAAAAAGAGCAACGACTTGACACGCGTTTAGAAAGAAAGTTGACTCGATAATGAATAATTCAGTCGCCTCTTTAGAAAAACCTCGGAATTACAGACTCCATGTTTATCGTAGAACACAAGAAGGTTCTCAAAACTTCGAAAAATTGCAAGTGATGTCACTAGCAGAGTAAAATTTGAAGAGTACTCAAATGAGTACAGTGGGAGAGAATGGGTTTTAAGGGTCTTCTGTTCCTCACATCGAATTTATCATATTGCTTATCGTACTGATGAAATCTGATATGGATCAGAACTGGTCTACGACTGCAAATGATGGATTTCGTTGGTATCTGGGATACATGAATTGCTTTGTTGACTTGCTTATTAGTTTATGTAGTAATATTTTTCAATCTTCATTCTTGAATTCGATCAATTCAGGTGAACAGCCGTATAATATTCTTTAGTCAATTATTCAGACGAATAAGGCTTAAACTTGAATGTTTACGGGGTCATACATGTGTATTTCGTTCTTGGAGAGCCGATAAAGTTTATGATCTACAGACATTCGAGACTGTTGCTCTTGGAACGGACAGGTGGCGTGATTTGAGAAATTTTTCTCAGTACCACGTTGCCTTATGTTTTGGGGTCTTCTGTTTTTCACATCGAATTTATCATATTGCTAATCGTACTGATGAGATCTGATATGGATCAGAACTGGTCTACGACTGCAAATGATGGATTTCGTTGGTATCTGGGATACATGAATTGCTTTGTTGACTTGCTTATTAGTTTATGTAGTAATATTTTTCAATCTTCATTCTTGAATTCGATCAATTCAGGTGAACAGCCGTATAATATTCTTTAGTCAATTATTCAGACGAATAAGGCTTAAACTTGAATGTTTACGGGGTCTACGTATTTCGTTCTTGGAGAGCCGATAAAGTTTATGATCTACAGACATTTGAGACTGTTGCTCTTGGAGCGGACAGATGGTGTGATTTGGGAAATTTTCTCAGTACCACGTTGCCTTATGTTTTGGGGTCTTCTGTTTTTCACATCGAATTTATCATATTGCTAATCGTACTGATGAGATCTGATATGGATAGGAACCGGTCTACGACTGCAAATGATGGATTTCGTTGGTATGTGGGATACATGAATTGTTTTGTTGGCTTGCTTATTAGTTTATGTAGTAATATTTTTCAATCTTCATTCTTGAATTCGATCAATTCAGATGAACAGCCGTATAATATTCTTTAATTATGGACATGTTTTCTTTTCAGCAAAACATCCCCCATTTAGTGTGCTTTCGAATGACATATCAAATTTTGTGCTTGCTGCCTGTCTTCTGCCCTAATATCATGGCTAACAAGATGACAACGAAAAAGTCGAAATATTTCAAACCTAAATTTGCTCTACTTTCAAGCTCTTGATTGAATATTGAAGCAATTTTCATGGAAATCATGAATTCATCTGTCGATTCAAAATGATCTCTCTTCTCAACATGTTTTCATAAAATCTTTATTATTAAAATTTAGTTTATTCCTTCAAATTCTCCTCAATCGACAGATTAATTCATTATCAGAATTACTTCAATATTCAATCAAAAAGCTACAAAATAGAGCAAATTCAGGTTTGGACTATTTCGTCTTTTTCGTTGTAATCTTGTTAGCCATGACATTAATGCAGAAGACAAGCAGCAAGCACAAAAGTTGATATGTCATTCGGAAGCCAACTAAATGAAGTATTTTCTGCTGGAAAGAAAATATGTCCATAATTAATGATTTTTCAACCATTGGAAAAATATGACTGGTTTTGTTCACTTGAGAATCGTGATATTCATCTCCTTACCACGCCCGCAATAAGATTTTTTTCGACACACAGAAATTCTTATCTCGTAGCAAATTTTATGCTGTTTAAAGATATGTGGTCAACATTGATGAGGCTACAAGGATAACTGAAGTATAATTGAATTGTTGAATTGAAGTGTCAACATTTCGACCATGTGTTATATGACATTTTTTTTTGCGAATCTCATGTATGATTTTTCACTGAAGTTTGGCCCTTTCAGGGGTAGACACCCTGTATACGAATTAGCGATAAAATCCGGAACTTTTTTTACTCGCTGGAATGCATATGGCACCGTGATTCATGGCAGATCTCACAGAGTAGTATTAAGGTAATGATGCCCAAGATTTTTGCACTTTTCTCAAATTGAATATTTTATATGATCAACTTCCGGCTAAATGATCTCGTTTGATGAGTTCTAGCCCCTAAAAAAATAGCCTCACCTCAAAAAACACCCTATATATCAAAATAGGGTGGACTGAATCCGCATTCTGATGGAAAAATCTGAAATATATGAAAATGAATCAAATAAATAGGAGAAATCAATTATGGAAACTGACCTCTAAGCAGGATGGTATATTTTCCTGATCACTTCAAAACTACTGAATGGATCGAGATGAAATTTTGCACTTGAGATGGAGATTTCCGAGATTTTGTCCAGATCACATTAACTGAACCATAGAAACCAGAGAAAATTATAAGTTACGAACGAAAGGCCTAGGGACTTGAAATTTGGAGGATAGGTGTGAATCTCAAATGTCGCGATCAAATTCATCGATGAGCAGAATTAGACCAAGGATTTCGTAAATATGGTCGTTCAAAGTATTTTTTTCCTGATAATTTTCAAACTACTAATTGGATTGGGGTGGAACTCTGCAAATATATGAAAAATAATAAATTCAAACTACGTGCGAAGTTTTGTTCAGATCGCATTACCAAGACCATAGACACCGTAAAAAATTCGAGCGAATTATCGGAAAAAAAATTTCACCTGAAGCACTGACGTGAAGTTTGGATTCAAAAACATTTTCAAACTAAGGCGAAACCCTAGACTTCACGTCGGTACCTCAGGTTACCATTTCTTTTTCGATAATTCGCTAGAATTGCCTGCGGTATCTATGGTCCTTGCGATGCGATCTGGACAAAATCTCGTACGTAGATCGCATGACCAGAACCATAGAAACCATAGAAAATTGTAACTTTTGAACGGAAACGCCTAGGGACTTGAAATTTTCAGGATAGGTGTGGATCACGAATGTCGTGATCACGTTAATCTATAAGCAACATTATTATAGGAGTTCCGTAAATATGGTCCTTTGAAATTTAGTTTTCTTGATAATTTCAAAACTACAGATTCGATCGTGACGAAATTTTATATACTAATGGAGAATGATATATTCAAGCAACATTTCTCTAGATCGTATGACCAGAACCATAGAAACCATAGAAAATCATAACTTTCGAACGGAAAGGCCTAGGGTCTTAAAATTTTCAGGATAGGTGTGGATCTGAAATGTCGCGTTCACGTTTATCAATGAGTAAAATTATACCAGGGGTTCCGTAAATACGGTCGTTTGAAATTTTGTTTTCTCGATAATATCGAAACTACGGATTCGATCGTGATGAAATTTTGTATTTCAATCGAGAACGATATATTAAGGCAATTTTTTGTTCAGATCGCATTACCAGAACCATAGAAACCATAGAAAATTGTAACTTTTGAACGGAAAGGCCTAGGAACTTGAAATTCTCAGGGTGGGTTTGGATCGCGAATATCGCAGTCACGTTTATCACTGTGCAAAATAAGACCAGGGGTTCCGTAAATATGGCCGTTCAAAATATTATTTCCCTGATAGTTTCGAAACTACTGATCGGATTGGAATGAAATTATGCACCTAGCTGAGGAATAATGTATTCAAACTACGTGCGAAATTTTGTCCAGATCGCATCACCAAGACCATAAATACCGTAAAAAATTCTAGCGAATTATCGAAAAAAAATTGATCAGCTGAAACACTGACATGAAGTCTGGAGTTTCGCCTAAGTTTCAGATTTTTTTTGACAGCTGTCGAAAATTCCTTCAATTGATTTCTAAAACTTGAAAATGCGAATCTACCTACAAGGTACATGTACGAGCGCTCAAAAGTTCCTGCCTTCACGGCAGTGCTTTTCGTAATTTTTTTTTCTTGTCCACATTTCTAGTTTAGGGGGATGTAGGATACAATTGCGCCCCTTTATTCTGGGACGCAATCCATACCATTAAAGTTATGAATATCGACGTTGTCGCACCTATCATTCTGAACGGAGGTCTCTTTTGAATCTAACTCTTTTTCTGCATATACTGTTACTTCTTCACCATATACCATGCCTACTGATCACCTATGCTTTTACTGTTTTCTATTTAATATGTATGACTTTCGTATGTTACCATTTTAGTATTTGCCTTTGCTTATGATATGTTATTTTCCTCTTATTGATATTCAGTGCGCCATGACAGGATTTTCTCGAGGGTCTTTTGCCTGATCCTTAAATTCTTTTTCCTGATTATCAGATTCCCAATGATGAGAAGGTCCTGTGGTTTCTACGAAACGTAGAGTTCTTCCTAGGTTGATCACTGCGCTGGCCAAAAATAGTTAAGATTTGTTTGCGATCCCGCGTGTTCGTATATTGAAAGTGTTCTGAACTCTCGTTCAGATAAAATAGTCGGTATTTAAAACTGCAACACTTTACAACTCCCAGTCTTATTTTGTTTATTTATGGACGTGACCGCGACATTCGCGATCCAAACCTACCCCAAAATAGTTCCTAGGCCTTTCCGTTCGGAAGTTATTATTTCTATGGTTCTGGTCATGCAATCTGGACAAAATGTAGCTTCAATATACCATTCTCCATTAAAATACAAATTTTCGTCACGGTCAAATCCGTACTTATCAGGAAAACTGAATTTCAAACGACCATATTTCGATATCTCGATCAAATCTATCAGGAGAACAAAATTTCGGACATATTCTCGGAACCCCTGGTGGAATTCGGCCCATTAATGAACTCAACCCACGCTAAAAATTTCAAGTTTCTAGGTCGTTCCGTTCGAGAGTTACCGTGTTAACGGCTGGTAGGACGGACGGACAAACTCGAATTTTTCGACGCCTTCGTCATCAGTCAGTCGAACCTTATCGATTGAGACCATTTTCAGCTTAAAATTCGAAAAATACAGACATCGTGACGAAATGATATAGCACTCATGTAAGTAGAGCGAGCGCTCAAAAATCCTTATGTTTCTGTAACAGCTTATTCGCCATAATTGACAAAGAGCTGCTGTCATTTTTTTAAAGCTAATATAATATGATGATTTTTTCAATAATTGGTTTCTAAAACTGGAAAATGCGAATCTACCTACAAGGTGGATGAAGGAGCGCTCAAAAGCTCCTGACTTCGAGGCGGTGCTTTTTATAATTTTTTTATAAAATTATATTGTACCTACTTCATGGAATTGAGTGAATGTGAAACCTAATATTTTACAGGGAGTTGCGAAATTTTGTTCCTTCGAGCGATCTCAATATATTACTGGACAAAATAGTATATTAAGTATCGAGAACAGTAAGGACATTTCACCGATCGAAGACAAATAGTTTGGAGGAGGAGCGCAGCGACGACTCCAATTATTATCTGAAATCGGTAGTCCTTAGCGTTCGAGATACTTATAGCGTTTTTTGCACGATAGACACACTTTTTACTGAAATTACAGAATAATTATCCAAAAAATTAAAATTGTCATTTGTGGCTTTAATGTCAATGCTGTGTAGGAATATAATATAAGGCGTTGTCTTGGTGATGAAAGCTTATTGATTGTAGATTGTCAAAGTGACAATAATTAACTGAATTTACTTCAAAAATTACGAAAAGCACTACCGTGAAGTCAGGAGCTTTGCAGCGCTCGTTCATCCACATTGTAGGTCGATTCGCATTCTCCAATTCTAGAAACCAATTCGAAAGATTTTGACAGCTGTCAAAGAAAATTTCAAACTAAGGCGAAAATCCAGACTTCACGTCAATGCTTTAGGTGACCAAATTTTTTTTTCGATAAGTCGCTAGAATTTTCTATGGTATCTGTGGTCTTGGTAATGCGATCTGAACAAAATTTCTCACGTGGTTTGAATACATTATTCTTCATCTATGTGCGGAATTTCATTCCAATCCAATGAGTAGTTTCGAAATTATCAGGAAAAAAATAATTTGAACGGTTATATTTACAGAACCCCTAGTCTAATTTTGCTCATTGAAAAATGTGATCGCGAAATTCGCGATCTACCCTAGGCTTTTCCGTTTGAAAGTTATGATTTTCTATGGTTTCTATGGTTTCGATGATGCGATCTGGAGCGGATGTAGCTCGAATATATCATTCTCAATTCAAATACAAAATTTCGTCACGATCAAATCCATAGTTTTTAAATTATCAAAAAACTGAATTTCAAACGACCATATTTACGGAACCCTATCCTGAAAATTTCAAGTCCTTAGGCCTGTCCATTACAAAGTTATAATTTTCTATGGTTTCTATGGTTCTGGTCATGCGAGCTGGACAACATTTAGCATCTACCTTGAACACGTAATTCTCCATCTGAGTGCAGAATTCAACCTCGATCGAATCTGTAGTTTCGAAGTAATCAGGAAAACAGCGGCCATATTTACGGAACCCCTGAGCGAATTTTGCTCAATTACGAACTCAACCGCTGAATTCGAAATTCGAGTTTACCCTGAAAATTTCAAGTTTCTAGGACATTCCGTTCGAGAGTTATCGTGCTTACGGACGGGCGGACGGACGGACAGACTCGAATTTTTGACGGATTCGTCATCAGTGAGTCGAACATAGCCCTCGTGTAAGTAGTACGAGCGCTCAAAAATGAGCGATATCGAATCTTCTGAAGAAAACGAAATTCAAAAAGCCTGGGAAATCGGCTGTTCTGCAGTTATTCCCGAGAAATCGCAACTTCGTCACGGGGGTACATACAAGACTTTCAAGCAATGGATTCAGGGAAAAGGCAGCCAAATCAATGAAAAAGTATTGCTCACTTATTTCGTTCGACGATTCGAAAACCTAAGATCTCCTGGAAGTCTTTGGGCTGAATATTCCATGTTGAAAAGCACAATATTTTCAAACGATGGTATCGATATATCCAAGTTAGCAACTCTTATAGCAATCCTTAAAAGAAAAAATGTTGGTTACAAACCCAAAAAATCTGCCGTTTTCACTAGAGAAGAAATGAATGAATTCTTGAAAGAAGCATCGGATGATAGGTTTTTAATTATTATAAGGTGTGCTTCTATTTCATTTATATAATTGTGCTTTATAAACTAATTATGTCCTTTTAGGTGGGAACATAGAAGGTGAGGGACATAGAAGATCGGGAATCATTCTTAATCGTGAAAATTCCCAACACAAAAACTAACATTCAGCGAACATTCACAGTCATCGATCGAGATAATGATATCAATTACCTGGAATTATATAGAAAATATGTCAGCCTGCGTCCACAAAATGCGAAGAGCGAGCATTTATTTTCGAGATATTATAACGGAAAATGCAGAAATCAAGTAATAGGCAAAGGGACAATTGGAAGTTGGCCGTCCAAAATTGCAACCTTTTTGAATTTAGAAACTCCTAATGGCTATACTGGCCACTCTTTTAGGCGCACGTCGGCCACATTTTTAGCTAAAAAGGGAGTAGATGTATTAGGACTTAAAAGACACGGTGGATGGCGGTCCTCGACTGTATCTGAAAGTTACGTTGAGGATTCCCAAGAAAATAAACTCGACTCTGCTGAAAAAATTTTACATACTACGGAACGTAGCGAGTTGAAACAACAAATGTTGAATTCATCAGCAGTTTCTGTGAATTCAGCTACTTCTCAAGCCAGCGGTATTTTCATCAGCAATTGTTATAATTGTAATTTCACTTTCAATATTAAATGAATTAAATTCAAATTGTTTGTGAATTATTTCATTATTTCAATGATTATTTAGTCATTCTCACTTACCGTTCAGCGAACGGTAAGTGATTCACTTACTGTTCTGTTTATCTTAGCAACCAGTAAAAATAATCTACCGATTAAGCAAAAAGCGCGGTAACTAACAAAAGTCGCCCTATCGTGCAAAAATAATAATTACGACTTGCAAATATGTAACTACGTAGATGGAGAAAAACATGAAGTAAAATTTGTTGGATTATGTGATACTTAAAAATATCAAATATAACAATATAAGGAGGAAGATTATCTGTTCATATGCCTATATGAATTCATTTATAGTTTTATTGACCTAATTATCACCATTCAACTCAGTTGATTACGATGGAGAAAGTTAAACTGCCACATTATTTGAAATCATCGGTTTCGATTATTTTCACTACGTTTCTTTTAGTTCATGAAAAACAACTAATCAGTTCGGCTGTGCAGTGGTGAGGTATTGAAAAAGGTGAACGAAAATTTATTGGAGTTGAATTCCACGATGTTTTATCTCAGAAAATGTATCTTAAAAAAAGAAGAAATACTTTTTTACTTACATCCTTGTTCCAATATAATTTGAAAGGAATAGGCATACTTTCAGGAAAATCTATATCGCAGCTAAGAAGCACCCAACCACCTACTGTTGAAGTGAGGTACATAGGTTCTTTTTCATTATCTCCATACTCGAAACTCTTGATTCCAAGGCAAAGACATACCAAAAACAAACCATTCCAAGTCTTTCTCATATCTTCACTGCAAATTCGATTTCACTATCACAAGTATGTTGAAGTAGTAAAAACTTCAGTATGCACGCGTACTTAGTACCTACTGTGTGGAAATTGCTGTAGAATCTAAATCAGATGTAATAGCGAGCTTGAGCGGATAAATTAGATTAAAATGGATGTAGGAGGACCTAAATATTCTACTGCGTTGGATGAGGTGATGTATTCGTGCGTTAAGAGGTATAAAGTCATTTATCATTCTGAACGTCAGTAGCCACAATATTATCATCTCAATTTGAAAGATTATGAGACTAGCGTTTCACAAAACTAAGATTATTCGATTGATTAATGTCAAATAATTGATAACCAATGGAACTCTTGTTATTTCGAATATGCGAATTTTATAATTATTTCAAATTTTATTTGACATTTTTTCTTGAAATAAGTCAATGTTCTGTTGTATCCAGCGTTAGTTTCACAGTTAAACAGACTTCCCCTCTCCTGAAAATTCATTCTTATTTGACAGATTCCATATCCCGTGAGCGAAATCGACATTTCGAATTCATTAAACCCACTTAAGAGTGGTGTAACACGATTAGTCTGACATCAGTTCAGTCCGTAAGTCTGATCAGAATCATGTGAAACTGAATATCCATTGTGAGTCGGGAACGTTGTACCTATTCGACGTTTTTTTGAAACTGATGTCAGTTTAAATTATCGTGTTCCAAAAAAACGGGGAATAAAACATTTTCCACTCAAAATGGATAGTTAGTTCCACAATATTCTGATCAGATTGACGGACGGGATGAACTGATGTCAGACTGATCGTGTAACACACCTCTAACGTAGAAGAAATTGCGAAATCAACTCCCAAAATAGTGAAGCCTTCATCAATATTTATTCACGGAGTGGTAAATTTCCCGCAAATAATTGATGAAATTAATCAAATTTGGAACTCTCTGGAAGATTGGAATTAAACAACAAAAAGTTTGAAGGATAATACCATCAAGGTGAACTGCATAGCACCTGAGCTACAGCAATCTCGTTAGGTATCTGGAAGACAATATCATCTACATCATACCTATTATAAATCACAGATTCCTGCTTTTTTCGCTGCCAAAAATATACAATCACTTGCCCACCGAATAAGGAAAAACTATAAACAAAAAACAAAACATTGATACTTTATAATCCCTCGTTTTTTGAGAAAATATTCTGATTTGGAGCAAAACTCTTTTTTTCTTTCATTCAATGCCTTCACTTATCCAGTACTCAATGATTCTTCATTTTTTTGTTACTTTTCATTTCGGCTTCTTTACAGATCTCTGAAGTATAATTTTTATATACTCATCATAATTCTACTGATATTGAATATCTCGATTTATGTCAGTAATTCAGCACAAAAACTTATGTGTAGGCAAAATTCCCGAACATTGTAGTATTGTTGATGAGACTGATGAGGAATAAATTCATTACTATTATCAAATAAGGGAGGAGCGATCATTTGAAGTAGTAATTACGATCCTCAATCACTTCATTTCTTCAGAATGAATATCTGCAGAGAGCAACAAACTAAGGTTTTGTGTTAGAAACATCATCAATGCTTGACGCAGAATTTCGAAAGAAACATTAAATCTATTTTGCGTAGACTTGAATTGAAACCAACCTAAAACAATGAAGAAATATAGAATATGAACAAACTACAAAACATTAATATCAGAGAAGAACCTCCAAAGAAGACAAAAACTACCACCATCAAATTTACGAGATATTGTACGGTCACTCGATATACCTGAGCATTCCAGCTGAATCCCTTCAACGTCCCTGGACGAATTGAAAGCCACTTTCCAAAGACTCATCCATCAGAATACAATGGTTATAAATATATGATCCCCAAGTAAATTAAAAATTTGAGTCACGATGAGCCTTACGCGAATTCTCAAAATGGACTTTAAAATGGACTTAAAATTTATACATTGTACATATTTTATAAGAAATCGTAAATTTTAGTTCAACGAATTCGAGATTAGGGACATTAGGAAATTAACGAAGTGGAGTTCGTTCCTAGGTCATCCGGAATAATTCGCATCGATTTTTGGAAAATTTGTTCAGATATTTCCGTGATTCATATCAGGAAAATTCCTAAGTCACCCGATTTATTCAGATATTTCCGTATTTCATATTAGGCAGATTTAACGTATTTCTTTAAAATCTCAGCCTATGTATAAAAACCCCAGTAATAAATCGCCGGAATGATATCTCCTGCAGATGTTAGTTTTGGCATGTTGACGACGGTCAGACTTGTCAGAGTCGGACATAACTAACCAAAGAATTGACATGAATGAGCATTCGTTCAGCTGATAAAACATCGATGCTTTCGTCCATATACTAAAATTATTTATTCGAAACCACAGAAATGTTAAGACAAAAACTATTTAAAACGAGAGGCCGAAGGCCTCGAGCAATTTTGAAATTGCGAAAAAAGAAAGGGACCGGGGGCGCGAAGCGCCCCCGCGTTTTCGAGAGGAAGAAACGGGCTTTCCTAAGGTACACGAAAAGTTGCCTACTTCCCATTCCAAAAGGACGAAAATAACGAACGGAAAAGGTCAAAAACTCGAAAAGACGCCAAAAGTTGACGCCGAACTATTGGATAGGCTTTTGATCCGCGGCGTCTCGGGGATCGAAAGCGGTCAAATTATCATCTCAAAGGACACGAGGTCTCCTTAATGTAATTTCGACGAAAATCCATCCACCGGTTTGCGCAAGAACTCGAATAGAAAAAGTACGATTTTTGACACCTCGAGAAACCCGAATTAATTTACAGGGAGCATAGATATTTCGTGACGTTTACCCCGTATTTCGTGGATAAAGCCCCGCCCCTTTCGATTGACATTATAGGACAGGACCGTTCTTGGCCCTTCTGGCAATAATCAAAATTATTATTTTTTTTTTCTTCACCGAACTATTCGAAAATGTGAATCTACCCGAAAAGGTGAATCTATCGGAAAAGTCGAATCTACCTATTATGTGGATCTCCCGGCTTACTAGTTTACACTAAAAGATCAACCAATAATGTTCTTGTTCTAGCTCTTGCTCTTTGTTCGTTTGATTTAATCCTACCTCTACACGAGGGCTATATCATTTCGTCACGATGTCTGTATTTTTCGAATTTTGATCGGAAAATGGTCTTGATCGACAAGGTTTTACACACTGATGACGAATCCGTCGAAAAATTCAAGCTTGTCCGTCCGTCCGTGAGCACGATAACTTTCGAACGGGACGACCTAGAGACTCGAAATTTCCAGTGTAGGTTCTGTTCCCGAATTCCGCAGTTGAGGTTTACATCAGCGATCGAGCACTCTTAAGGTGGGTTTAAACCAAACGAACAAAGAGCAAGAGCTAGAACAAGAACATTCTTTGTTGATCTTTTAGTGTGAACGAAAGCTCGTTTTCAGCGTCCACACCAAAATATCTGCGAGCAAAAACGAGAACTAAGAGCTAGAACACTAGAACGCTTTGAGGAGACCGCTCCGGAAAGCGAGCGCGTCTGAACACGAAAGAACCCTCTAAGGAACTGATCATGCGCTCTAGTGCCGTTTACATTAAGCGATCGAGCATTCTTAAAATTTTTTATAGAATCTTTCAGAAGTTCGAGTTTCTAAGAAATTTGACAACTATCTATTGCGTTGGTGTTAATTAATATCTCCCACATGACCTTATTACGTAATGCAGTATGATAATATTCAAGAACATCTTTCGAGATGAACTAGATTAATTATCCGCGTTAACATTGAGCATACAATCCTAATCATTGACCAGTTCCTTTATTGGAATGAATCATTTTGTTGACGAAGGAATTTCATAATAACAGAGTTATATATTATCAAGAGCTGCGAAATTTTCGATATTCCGAAAAGGAGCCCCATAAAATACTTCCCTTATCGAAGTCAACGAAAAACTTCAAAAGGGAAGATCTAGAGTTTTGTCCCAGAAGACAGAATGTAGCTTGAATATATCATTCTCCATTAAAATACGAAATTTTTTCTCGATCAAATCCGTAGTTTTGAAATTATCAAGAAAATTAACTTTCAAACGACCATATTTACGGAACCCCTCATTTTGCTCATTGATGAACGTGACTCCGACATTCGAGATCCCCCCCTATCCGAAAATTACAATTCATTCTGGTCATGCGATCTAGACAAAATTTTGCAAGTAGCTTGAACTCGTCATTCTCCATCCGAGTGCGAAATTTCATTCCGATCAAATAAGTAGTTTCGAAGTAATCAAGAGAACAACATTTCGAACAGCCATATTTACGGAACCCTAGGTCGAACCTACCCTGAAAATTTCAAGTTTCTAAGTCGACGGACGGACAGACTCGAATTTTTCGACGGATTCGTCATCAGTGAGTCGAATTCGATTCGGCTCAAAATTCGAAAAATACAGACATCGTGACGAAATGATAATAATAAAGCCCCTATGTAAATAGTACGAGCGCACAAAAAGCTGGGAAAGTGTGGAATCAGAAATAAACTGCTTAATATAATGAAGAGCTATCTACAGAAAAGAAAACAATACTCAGAAATGGTAAGAAGTACACATCAAAACCATCGGCATATCGCATGGTAGCCGGGAACCCTTGCTATTTCTAGTACGGTATACATTAACGACCTGGGACTAATACTGCCTGAAAACTGTGACCTAATTAACTTTGCCGACGACAGAAAAATAATATCAAAGTGTATCAACATCCAGAAGTCGGAGGAATGGATCAGTTCAGTGCTTGGTGATATATTATGTGAATGGTGAAAACCAACTCATTTTGAACATGCAAATGACTGTATGTGCCTATTTTAGTACCGTGAAGTCCACACAGGTTCTCCCTAAAGTCTTGAAATGCAATGATTATCATGATTAACGAAAATTTGTAATGGTTTAATCATGTGAACCAGCTCAAGAATAGATCAAACTCGGTTTCTAGACACTCAATGTTCTCAAAAAGCAACTAGACAATGATGTATTAAAAACGGTATAGTTCTCAAATTTAAAATCCTTAGCTTCATATGGCATCATTTTCTGGGGTAGTTCTTCAATCATAAAACGTATTTTCATAACACAGAAGTGGGCAATGAGAGTATTATTTGATATGAAATATCGAGAATCTTGTAGAACCATGGTAATGAAAAACAAAATTTTAACAATGCCAGGGCTATTTATTTATAGATTAATGTTATTTTTTCAGTCACAAAATTAGCAATAACACAAGACTTACTCAATCTTGGTTTTTGCCAAACCACTTCTCACTAGCTTTGAACGACATCCTTTTTACATGGCTATAAAAATATTCAATGTATTGCCGAAAGTCCTGCAAACAGTTGAGGAATATAATGTTCAATGTGTTCAAGAAAGCGATTCATAATTATTGACAGATTGTGAATTTTATGATATAAGAGAATTCTTTAATTTCTGTAACTAATTGGTGTATTTCTTTTTTGATTTGTTTCATAAGCGGAATAAATATAATTATTATCTCGTTGTTGGTGTTACCAAATTCAGCTCAAAGCGGGTATCATTGGCCTATCCCGGGTACGAAGTACCAAAGAGGTTAGACTCAATTTACATTGTGAACTTCCGTACTGCATGACAGGTGTTCAATATATCAGCCTTTTGGATGTCTGAATAGGTCCCAGTTTAGCGATACTTTCATGCAGATACTTGGGCACCACTCCGGTTGATAATATTATCACTGGAACGATTTCCACTTTCTCGCAATGCCACATTTTGTTTTTATTTCGATGGCGAGATCCGCATACTTAGCCATCTTCTCCTGATATTTATTGATGATGTTGTGAGTGTTCGGAACCGCTACATCAACGAGGAAGACCGAGTTGACTCTTCTATCCAATACTACAATATCTGGTCTGTTATTCGTCACCTGTCTATCGGGGTAATGGACCTATCGTAGTAAAATCTAAAATTGTCATTCTCGAGAACCATCTGTGGCTGATACTCATAGTATGGTGTATAGGTGTTGAGAAGACCGAACTTGTTCGCCAGTTTCTGGTGGACGATGTTGCATACTTGTTTATGTCTATGCAGGTAATCAGTATTAGCCAGCGCGCTACAGCCAGATGTTATATGCTGAATAGTATCTGATTTTTGTTGACACTTCCTGCATTTGTCGGATTGGGTATTAATGATAAACTTCTTGTAATTATTCGTTTTGATGACCTGATCTTGAATAGCGATCATAAAGCTGGAAATAAGTTTCCGCTAGTGAGCCATCTATTTGAAGCCTCCTTGTCAATGTGTTGCTGATTGAGTTCGTGGTGGTGTCGGCCATGCAATGCCTTTTGCGACCATTGTTCTTGTTTCTCCACATCTGAAACTACTCCAAAATCTGCTTCCAGCAACGCGTGGAACCTTTATCCGCTCTAGTTGCAGTCCTATGAAGATCGGAGGTTTCGGCCTTCTTATAGAAGAACTCGCGTAATTTCTGGACCTGTCGATTGTGCAGATTGATGAGGTCAATAAACCCCCTTCCTCCTTCCTTCCGAGGTAGTGTCGTTCTTATAGTGGATAACTTTGGATGGTGGTTGTTGGTTTTTGTCATCATCGTCCTCTGAATAGCATCCAACTCAGTTTTTGTCCATTTGAGTATGTTAAAACTGGTATGGCATATGTGTTTATTGCCTGTAATAAGTGACCTGCATTCAGCTCAGTCTTCATCAGTGCTTTTACTCTTCTGGGTATTGCTCTTGAATTCTCACTTCAGCCTGCTTGTGTTCCAGCAACCTGGCTTGTTGGAATTTCAGGTAATTGTGAGATTCTCCATTTTCCATTGCCTCTATGATATCTCCGTTTGGAAGTTTTATATCTCCGTCTATGACAATGCCTTTTTCGATATGAAGGATTTTGCTCTTGGATAGACCAAATTCCATATGAATATCACTGGAGAATCCATGCGCTATCTCTAGAAGATGTTCAATTTGAAGCTGGTTCGCCGCATATAGCTTAAGATCATCCATGAATAGAAGGCGTGAAATTATAAAATTCATATTTCTATTAGCTTTGACGTTGAAGTCGTATTTCGTGCTATTGAACATAGTGGAGAGGGGATTCATTGCGAGGCAGAACCATAGTGGGCTCATGGAGTTACCCTGGAAGATTCCGGAAAGGATCGGTATTTATTCGGTGCTAATTGAGTTTTGACCGAGATGCACATGCAAGTTTGTTCGCCAATCTTTCATGGCTGTTGAAAGAAAACCTATAATAGTCGGGTGGACTTTGTAGATTTTCAACACCTCTAGAAGCCAAAAATGGGGTACACTATCAAATGCTTTATTGTAATCGACAAAAGCTGTGTGTATATTCCGGTGACCTTTCTGGGCTTGTCGAAGTATAACAGAGTCCATAAAAAGTTGTTCCCTGCACCCTTGGTGATCTCTTGTGCAGCCCTTTTGTTCTTCTGCCAATATATCATTTTCCTCGGCGTGCTTGTATATTTTGTTGGTGATGCATGCTGTTAGAATTGTATACAATGTTGTTAGGCACGTGATAGATCTGTAACCCAAAGTTAGAAACGATGGCATATCCTTAGGGTTGTGCAGGATGTGGTTGAGTCGTTTAGCCAGTTCTTCGTGGACACTGGAAAATTTCTTGTACCAGAAATTTTGGATGTTGTCTACTCCCGGGAAGTCCAGTTGTAAGCATTTCGGACAGCTTCTCTGATTTCTTTTACGGAAATCTCATCGAAGTGCACCGGTGTAACTCTCAACTGTTCCTTGTCACTTCTTATCCAGCTGGCGTTTACGTTGTGATATTTGGGCGTTGACCATATCGAGGACCAATTATTATTACTATTATTATCACCGAAATTTCGTGAAGATAGTATCACAAGAAGATTGTGAAAAACATTTGTTTCAAAACTTCGCTAGATCATTCGGTGATTCCTTCTCCTGAGGTTTATGAAAATGAAAGGACAGTAATTGTCATATTGACAATGAACACTCAGAGTCATTCTGGTACACAAACAAAATATGGTTTTTTCTGATATAATTCGGTAATTCCATCTTTCAAAGTTCATAAAAATAAAATGACATTATAGGCGAACCGAAGCTCCTGACTTTCACGTCAGTGCTTTCCAATTTTTTTCACTGATTAATAATAAAAATTATAAAAAGCACTGCCGTGAAGTCAGGAGCTTTCAAGCGCTCGTTCATCCGCCTTGTAGGTAGATTCGCATTTTCCAGTGTTAGAAACCAATTGAAGAAAATTTTGGCAGCTGTAAAAAAAAAATTTAACCTGAGGCGAAACTCCGGACTTCACGTCAGTGCTGGATTCTCCCAAGTCCAACCTATAGCGTCCACGTCGTGGGAGTCGGGCAACATCTCTTCGGAGGCGGCCAATAACAGGCAATGGCATCACGGCATTAATAATGTCAATGTCGTGGGACAGGTGAAGCTGTGGGTATAAGATCGAATGTTGGGCAAAGAAGGCAGCCCCTTAAAATGGCCCACTCCCACCAAAATAATAATAATAATAATAATCCCCCGTGTGGGTGTGGGTTAGCAGCCCTCACCCACAAGACACACAGCTAATGACAGAATTAATAGATGTCGGTCTGAGCGCCAACGGCCGTGTACTCGGAGCACGGCCCTACTTGTGACGGACCTCGGGAGCACCCGGTCCGATGCCGGCGCGTAGGCACCTCGAATAACTGAGGTTGCATGCTCAATTTGCGTACCTGTACGAGTGTTTTCCTCGACGAGAGGTCTGGCCAATCACATGCGCAGACACCGTGCCCAAGTAACAGTTCCGGATCCTTCGAGACCTGGGCCGTCTGGGGTTTCGGTGGACGAGCAGACAGCAAGCCAAGGCTTTGTGTGCATGTTATGTGAACCGAGTAGGGAGTTCACAACAAAGATTGGCCTCGGAGTGCACAGGTAACGAGCTCATCCAGAGGCCGCGAATGAGGATATTAACATCGAACGTCGTCATAGGGGATACTCGACCGAGGAGATGAAAATCGCCGCGGTCGAGGAGGCACACATGATTGAGTAAGGCCGAAGCAGACTGGGCCAAGAGGTCCAGTTTTTTAATGTCTTTCTGAGTCAGTTCTTTACAGGAAGAACAATTGACTCATTGGAAGGCATGAGAAGATTTCCAGCCTATAGGGCTTTGTTGGAACAGACCATCAAGGAGTTGTCTTCCTCGGGTTCCTCTAGACCGGTCGAATTTTGCCCAATAACGAAATCAACCGCAATAATACGAAAAATACAGGCATCGTGACGAAATGATATAGCCCTCGTGTGAGTAGAACAACTCAATTCTGTCACATAAAAAATGATATTTTCTTCCAGCGTTTTGAAAGTAGTACTTTCCACACTCATTGACGTTTGGAAAGTAGCACTTTTCCGAATGAGTCATTTTATCGATGCCCTACATGTGGAAGAAAAATTTCAGCATTGAACCGTTTCGACACAATTTCAACTCGGTTGGATAATGCATCTTACTTACGAACTTAACTGGCGCCTTCAGACTTCGAACCTATCCTAAAAATTTTTGTACTCTAGGCTTTCGAAATATATCGCGTTAACACGATTTGACCACAAAATCTCCATCTTTCAATTTATTTATTCATTAACGCCTGTTTGAGCGCTCGTACTACTTACACGAGGACTATATCATTTCGTCGCGATGTCTGTATTTTTCGAATTTTGAGCCGATAATGGTCTCAATCGACAAGGTTCGGCTCATAGATGATGAATCCGTCGAGAAATTCGAGTCTGTCCGTTATACACGATAACTCTCAAATGAAACTTCCTAGAGACTTGTAATTTTCAATGTAGGTTCAGTTCCCAAATGCCGAGGTTAAGTGCCTTAATGGGCAGAATTCCATCAGGGGTTCCGTAAATATGGCCGTTCGAAATTTTGCTTCTCTGATTACTCCGAAACTACACATTCGATCGAGATGAAATTTTGCACACAGATGGAGAATGACTGGTTCGAGCTACTTGCAAAATTTCTATGTCTATGTCTAGATCGCATGACCTATAGAAACTGTAGAAAATTATAACTCTGTGAAGGAAATGCCTAGGGACTTGAAATTTTCAGGATAGGAGTGGATTTCGAATGTAACGGTCACGTTTATCAATAAGCAGAATTAGACTAGGGGTGCCGTAAATATGGTTGTTCAGATTATGCAATCTGAACAAAATTGGTAATGCACCAACGCCATAGATACCTTAGAGAATTCTAGCGAATTATCGAAAAAAAAATTGGTCAGCTAAAGCACAGACGTGAATTCCGGAGTTTCGCCTTAGTTTCAGAATTTTTTTGACAGCTGTCAAAAAATTTTTCAATTTGTCCCTGGAACTGGAAAATGAGAATCTACCTACAAGGTGGATGAACGAGCGCTCAAAAGCTCCTAACTTCACGGCAATGCTTTTATGATTTTTTATTATATGATGACAATGTTGGTCTACACTGTATCTTTATATTTTAATCTCTTATTCCGAGGGTAAGTGTATGATCATTGTGTATTGTTTTGATTTATGTTTATCTGGAAGTGAAAACAATTGAGAATGGAAAAAAATATTTTTTTTCAAACAGTGTACGATTGTTGAGTCCCTGTTGTATACCATTGTTGTTTTCTAGATCTATTCACGATCATATTTTGAAAGTCTCAGAGCTTACCAATTTTGCAGATGACACTTAATATGTTTTGATAGCTGGTGAAAATATCAATTTGTTGAAAGAAAAATCCAATACACTATATGGCTGCGTTGAGGATTGGTTTCATAAAAACCATTTCACTATAAACAATGACAAAACAAAGCTCATTATATTTAGAGCAAGTTATTCAAAAGAAACACCCTCCGAGATTTATCTTAGCAATCAACATGTCAAAACTGTTGAGAGTACCAAGTTTTTGGGTATCATAATAGATGAATTCTTGAAGTGAAACACACATATTGATTATCTTTCTAACGAACTACTATAACTGTCCTGAGCTGGTATCATTGATCGGCTTCCATATCCTAAGAGGAGTACCAGAAGCAGACAGTTGCTTGCTTTTTCGGGTTTCCGAACCAATGTTGGCAGAAACTCTCCCATTGCTAGGTTTTGTGAACTTTTCAATGAGTATTGTGTTGATTTGGATCCATTTTCTGTGTCATTGTCTTCATTTAAGAGTAGAGTAGGAAATATTTTTCAATAGATATAAATTTACGAGTTGTATTTTGTTTCATGGTAATAAGTAGTTTAGTTAAAGTCCTGATCTGTAGATAATTTATTATTTCGTTGTTCAATTTGAAGTAGGTTGAGGATATTGTTTTGGGATTTTATCCTGTTGATGTCCCTTAGTCTGAATAAATAAATTTAAAAAAATCTTTCCATAAAATTCAATGAAGTCATCTATGCCTTCATTATTATGAATGAGTATGTAAATAAAAATGTAGAAAAAGTACTGTACTATGCTTACTTTGAACCGCTACTTGGATATGGGATAATATTCTGGGGCATTTGTTCAGCTGTGAAGGCCATATTTGTCAGTCAAAAATGTTTGCTCCCCTGCAGGGGAAGATTCAGGGCATTGGGGGTGCTTACAGTTAAGGGTTTGTACCTGCACGAGTGCCTTCTATGCCATCATAGAATCAAATCGGAATTCCTCAAAAATAATAGTAATTTCACATATAACACAAGAACAGCAGATATTACTTATCCCAAACACAAGCTTTCTCTAACTGAAAAGATCATCTTAGGTATATGTGTTAATATATAATCATACACCATGTTACTCCTTAGATGTAATCATAGACGATGTAACTCCTCAAGACGGTGACAATGGACACCGAATGCTTACTAGACATGATTACTTCATAAAAGCTTGTGGAACAATGTGAAACACAGTTAGTAGATAGATAGATTTGATCTCGTAATTAAATAAAGCTCATTCTTAGTCTTCCCGTGTTTGTTTTTGAAAACGGTTTTTCGAGTTGAGAAAATATATTTGGCGACGAGGATGGGATATTGCTAGTATTTCCGAAAAAGAAAATACGTGAAAATCATTTCTTTAAGCAATAACCAAAGAACTGTTGTGAAAAATTTGTGACGTCAATCCGAGAAGTGAAACCGATCAAAAAGTAACGACAAACCAACGCGTGAGCAAGAGTCCAAGACGAAAGGCTGAATCCCTGAAAAGAAGTGTAAGTCTCAGGTCTGCATGTGAGCTTATCAACATCTGAAAACAACCCTGTGGATTGATCGAGTAGCGCCCTTCAAACCAGGACCGGAAGTAAAAAATTGAGTTGATCTATTAACCCCCTGGTTTTTCTATTCCCTAGACCAAAGGAATACTTGATATATTTTTTATTGTTATTCAATATTGTAGGGAACAGATTTTGGAAAAATCTAGAATCAAAATAGACGATTTAATTGAGAAATTCCAAAAACTAAACACCAGAATGACTCAACCTTCAGGAAGTCAAAGTAACTTAGTAGACATTAATGATTTAAAACTTTTTGGAGATTTGTTACCAAAATTCAATGGTAATTCAAATGAATTCCAATCATCCATTGTAGAAGTAGAAAATTATATCTCAAAATTTGGACGCACAGATAATGCTCGAATTGATTATTACTGCTTCGCGATGATAAATCAAGAATAATCGATGAAGCAAGAATAATTATCAATTGAGGCCCCATTCCGAATAATAGGATAAAATTGAAACAGATTTTGATTGATAAATTCGGATTTGGAATTAACTTTGACGTTTTACAAGACGTTTACAACATGAGACCAGCTTATAGAGAACCTCTTCTAAATTTCTTAGAAAGAATAAAACAAACGAAATTGCATTACGATTATCAACTGCAGATAATAAAAACGAACTTTCAATTTATAGGAATATTTCTGAAAGAATTGGGCAGAGAGTAATTAACAATAATGTTGATGAGATTGTCAGAAATTTATTGGATAATAATGAAAGGAATTTCGATTCAACATGCAAAATGTTGGAAAATAGAGAAATAAAGAGACAAAAACTAAATTTCATTCCAAATATAAATTCATTTTCACATTCTCCTCATACTAGGAGAGAGAAAACTAACAATTCCTATTATTATTCCATTCCAAATCAAAATTCTTTCAAACAAAATACGCACCCACATACCAATTTTATTCCCAATCATAGTTTCCCAAGTCAACCAATACGCATAAGACCCGTTCAAAATACAAATCAACCCAAATATTTCACGAATGAACAAGTATTTGGAAAACCACCAAACGTTTTCAAACCTAATCCTAATTATAAACCAAGTAATAAACCAGAACCAATGTCAATGACAACAAGACTTTTACCTCAAAAACGTCCCAATGAATCATCAAGTATTCGACAACCCAAACCAAATTACCAGCCTAGAGAAAACCCTTTTAGACCAAGAGCAACCCCAAATTTCATATCGGAAGAATTAACAAACACAGAAGAACAAAATGAATTCCCACCAGAGGAACCATTTTTCGAATACTACGATGAAAATTATGAATCGGAATACTTAAATTCAGATGAGTTTCAATATCCAGATATAGAGAAGGAAAATTTTCAGAAAAGTCCCTATCAATCACACATGACCTACATTTTAATGATTAAAGAATAGCAAGTCTCCCTTATATTAAATTACAGAATCCTCCTTGTAAATTACTAGTCGATTCAGGCAGTTCGATTTCAATTATTGATCCAATAATTGGTTATAATTATTTTCCAAATTCAATTTATAAAGAAAACACAGATTTTACAACAGCTACAGGTAAAGTTTCATGTAACAATAAAATGCTATTTCCTCTCGACATATTTGGCTATGATACATCCTACCCATTTGTCGTGTATAAATTTCATCCTCAATATGATGGTGTTATCGGTTATAATTTAATGAAAGATTTACAACTTACTGTGGACATGAAAAATAATGTTTCAACTAACGGAATCATTTCCCATAACCTTCACTCACAACAGGTGAAACCAAGAGAAGAATTACCTTTAGATTCAAATCACCTAGACAAACATTTGAAAAATCAATTGACTAACATTTTGCAGAGTAATAAATCATTGTTACAATTTCCCGAAGAACCACTAAGTTTCACAAGTAAAATCAAACAGTATATTAGAACTATTGATGACAACCCAGTCTACGTTAAGCGTTATAGATACCCGGAAGTTCACAAAGAAGAAATGAAAAATCAAATTGAAGATCTTTTGAATAAAAATATAATTAGACCAAGTATCTCACCCTGGTCTTTTCCTATTGTAATCGTTCCCAAAAAGGCGGATAAATCAGGCAAACAAAAGTGGCGAATTGCAATTGCTTACAGAAAATTCAACGAAAAAACTATTGATGACAAATTTCCAATCCCGAATATTGACAAAATTCTAGATAATTTAAAAGGAGCAAAATATTTCAGCACTATAGATTTAGCATCAGGATATCACCAAATTGAACTTGATAAAGAATCCATAGAAAAAACTGCTTTTGCTACAGATGACGGACATTTTGAGTTTTTGCGAATGCCTTTTGGTTTCAAAAATGCCCCATCTACATTTCAGACGGTAATGAATGAATTTCCAAAGAACCCGATAAACATTTAGCGGATATTCAAACCGTACTGGAAGTACTGAAAGAAGAAAATTTCAAAATTCAATTAGACAAATCATATTTTTTCAGAAACGAAGTTATGTTTTTAGGATTCAAAATTTCAGATAAAGGAGTTGAACCTAACCCTGAAAAAATAGAAGCAATAAAAAATTTTCCAATTCCGAAAACCCCAAAAGAAATAAAATCCTATTTAGGCATGATTGGTTATTACCGAAAATTCATTCCAAATTTTTCAAAACTGTCTAAACCATTGACACAATGTTTGAAAAAGGACGCAAAAATAAATTTCGAAAATCCAGAATATCTGGAAGCTTTCAATAACAGCAGAAATATTCTTAGATTCCCAGATTTCAATCAACCTTTTATTCTAACCACAGACGCATCGAAATATGCAATAGGTGCTATTTTATCACAAGGAAATCCACCGAACGACTTGCCTATAGCTTATTCTAGTCGTACGCTAAATAAAGCAGAAATCAATTACTCTACTATTGAAAACCAGTTACTTTCTATCGTTTGGCAATAGAGTACTTAAACCGTATCTGTTTGGCCGAAAACTCATTATTTATACAGATCATCGACCTCTTACTTGGCTATTTTCACTAAAAAAAGCCTCTTCAAGATTGATGCGTTGGAGAATAAAACTCGATGAATTCAATTTCGAAATAAAATATCGGAAAGGTGTTAATGATAACGCGGACGCTCTATCTAGAATTAAAAAAATGATGAATTTAACATTACTGAGAAAGAACAATTAATATCGGATCTAGATTCAGTTATTCCACAGATATCACATTTAGATTCAGACATGGGACAAGAAGAATTTGACGAACTAATTTCAATAGATTTAAATGATAACTCAGATAATGAAACATTACATTCGAACCAAGAAGACCCAATTTTGGAAATACCTCACACGGAACGAGCAATTAATATTTTTCAATACCAAATCATTATCAAAAGCAGCAATAATTTCAATGTAACCAAAATGAAATTACATAATCAATCGAAATTCAGATTAATTTTATCTATTTCTGAAGAAAACCAATTTACCAAATTTTTGAAAGAATTTATATCCCCGGATAAAACATATGGAATTTTCTTCCAGGATAAAAATATTGAAACGCCATTTATTCAGTATGCACAAAAACTTTTTAACTCAGGAAGCTTCAAATTCAAAATTTCAAACATTATATTGGAAGACATAGAAGATGAAGAAGAGCAAATCAAAAAATCAGACTTTATCACGAGACTAAAACTTCTAATAAAGGTATCCAAGAGAATGCGGAAAGCATTAAGAAAAAATTCTATTTTCCAAAAACGTTGTTGAAAGTTCAACGCTATGTGAATAGTTGTGATATATGCCAACGTCAAAAATATGAACGTCAACCAAATAAATTGATATTCAAACAAAATCCCATCGGCGAAATACCTTTCGAACATTTATATCCCGATACAATAAATATTTCGAAAATACCCTGTCTCACATTAGTGGATTCATTTTCAAGACACGGGCAATGTTTCATTCTGAAAAGTAAGACGGCAGTAGAAATTGTAGAATCGCTTATTCGTTATTTCTCGAATCATGGAACTCCTAGAAAAATAACAACGATAACGGAACGGAATTCAAGAACGCGATAATGCAAGAATTCGCTTCCACTCACAATATAGAGATGCACTACGTGACAAATTAAAATCCCACATTGAATTCCATTGTTGAAAGATTTCACTCCACATTAGTGGATCAAATAAGAGTAATCGAGAAAAAAAATCTGAGTTCAAGAGAAAAATTTAATAGAGCCTTTTTGAGCTTTAACAATTCTATACATTCCACCCTCAAATATAGTCCTCTAAAAATTATAAGATCGGATTTGAATTATAGCCTATATTCCTGTTGAATACACAGTTAATGAGAAGGTAACCAATTATATTGGACAATATAACCAAAATCTCAAGGAAATTCTAAAGTATTGGCAGAAAACAACAAGAAAAATGAAAAGAGACGGCAGAAAGAAAATGAAAACAGATCAGAAGATGTTATTTTAGATGAAAATCGAGAAGCATTTTTGAAATTACCGGCTGACGCCAAATTGAGACCATTTTTATTTAAAAACGTAAATATCAAAATTTTTGATAATCTCCTCGTAAAGGAAGCAAATAAAGGACATGTGTATCATAAAAAAAATTAAACAAAGGAAAAATTAATAATCATCTGTTTCAAAATGGTCCCTTTCCGCATAACAATAATCCTACTTTTTCTTGAAACCCAATTCTGTCTGAAAACAAAGGAAATACGAAATAATATAATTGCATTTAATGGTCCTAAAACATTCATAATAGAAAAAGACCATGTTCTTATGTATCATTATGACCTTTCGCGAATAATTTCAATCCTCAACAAACATGAAGAAATTTTGAACGATGTAGTTAAGAATGATTCAAAACGCATTGCCGTGAAGTCAGGAGCTTTTGAGCGCTCGTTCATCCACCTTGTAGGTGGACTCGCATTTTCCAGTTTCAGTAACCAAATAAAAAATTTTTTGACAGCTGTCAAAAAAATTCTCAAACTAGGGCGAAACTCCAGACTTCACTTCAGTGCTTTAGCAGACCAATTTTTTTTTAGATAATTCGCTAGAACTCTCTATGGTATCTATGGTCTTGGTAATGCGATCTGAACAAAATTTGACACGTGGTTTGAATACATTATTCTTCAGCTATGTGCAAAATTTCATTCGAATCCAATCAGTAGTTTCGAAATGATCAGGAAAAAAATATTTACGGAACGCCTAGTCTAATTTTGCTCATTGATGAACGTGACCGCGACATTCGCGATCCAAACCTACCCTAAAAATTTCAAGTCCCTAGGCCTTTCCGTTCTAAAATAATAATTTTTTATGGTTTCTATGGTTCTGGGCATGCGATCTGAACAAAATGTAGTTTGAATATATCATTCTCCATTAAAATACAAAATGTTGTCTCGATCGAATCCGTAGTATCGAAATTATCGAGAAAACTAAATTTCAAACGACCGTATTTGCGGAACCCCTAGTATAATTTTGCTCATTGGTAAACTTGAACGCGACATTTCAGATCCACACCTATCCTGAAAATTTCAAGTCCCTAGGCCTTTCCGTTCCAAAGTTATGATTTTCTATAGTTTCTATGGTTCTGGTCATGCGATCTGAAGAAATGTAGCTTGAATATATCATTCTCCATTAATATACAAAACTTTGTCTCGACCGAATCTGTAGTTCTGAAATTATCAAGAAAACTAAATTTCAAACGACCATTTTTACGGAACCCCTAGTATAATTTTGCTCATAGATAGACGTCATCACGACATTCCAGATCCCCACCAATCCTGAATATTTCAAGTCCCTAGGCCTTTCCGTTCAAAAGTTCTAATTTTCTATGGATCCTATGGTTCTGGTCATGCGATCTGGAGTCTCATCTGTATCGAATCTGTAGTTTCGAAGTAATCAGGAGAACAAAATTTTGAACGGCCATATTTACGGAACCCCTGGCGGAATTCTGCCCATTAACGAACTCAACTGAGGCATTTGGGATCTGAACCTAAACTGAAAATTTCAAGTCTCAAGGTTGATCCGTTCGAGAGTTATCGTGCTTACGGACGGACGGACAGACTCGAATTTTCCAACGGATTCGCCATCAGTGAGTTGAACATAGTCGTTTGAGACCATTTTCGGCTCAAAATTCGAAAAATACAGACATCGTGACGAAATGATATAGCCCTCGTGTAAGTAGGATGATTATTTATTGAAAAATTTAGTCTACTTGAAGGATTTTTACTCAATCTGTTTCACATCAGTAAAAGTTGAAAAATCACAGATTATATTTGTTATAAAAGTGCCTTTGGTAAACCCTAATTACTATGATACTCTTGAATTGAAATTCGTTCCCTTCCTAAATACCTACCCAATAGATCAACCAAAGTATTTGCTCATCCGACAAGAAGAAATCATATGGTCCCTATACGAAGAATGCCAGCAAGTGGATGCTGTGCCCACAAGATAAATTGGTGAAACCACCTTCGTGTTTGAGTGCATTTGTTCGAGAAAAACGTGAAAATTGTACGCGAAAACAAACTGTAATTGTTGAATATTTACAAGTGTTACCTAAAGGCTGGTTCGCATTAGGAGAATATTTTAGTCGAGTAGCGAGTGACTAAACTCCCTACTGTCCGAAAATCGTTCGCACTTTGCTTTTAGTACAGTTGACAGTTCACAAGTGAGGTTAGGTAGTAGGTGTTTTGCAAGATGAACAGCCTACAACGAATTAAAATAAACATGGTGATTAAGCTAATCGTCTCGGCTATTTTAGAAGACGTGGATGAGGAAATTTGTGTAATTAATAAGAAGAAGCTATGGGTACGAAAATGGATCGAAAGAAGAGAAAAACTAGGAGCTACTTATTGTCTTCTGAGAGAATTAGCATTGGAAGATCCCAAGAATACTTCGATAGTTTCAGAATGTCGGAAAGTTGATGTGTGCATTTTCTGTTAATGAAAATACAGTCTCAAATTAAGCGTAAAGATGCCCTTTTAAGAAGCGCCATTCCTGCAATTACTAAATCACAAGTAGTTCTATACGGTCTTGCTACTGGATGCAGCTTAAGGACACTCACACATATATTTAGACTCGGAAAATCAACTATTTCTGGATTCATCATCGAAGTTTGTGAAGCAATATATGAATCATAAAAGGAATTTATACCTGATATTTTTAATTTTCATTTTTATTTCCCTTTCACCAAATCCAGAAATGTCCATTGTTTTTTCGATGTCCGAATATGCAGATTGTTTTGCCTCTTTTTATACTGGGTGGACTTGATGTTCAACAAACATTCATGTTCCAGATACTTCGAAATGAATTTCAAAGTTGTATCTTCGCTCCAGCGGGACGTCATATTAGCTGCTACTGATAGAGGCTACTAATGAACTTTACTAAATATTCTAGAGATGAGCGATATTTAACTACCAGTGATTCAATCACCGTGAGTTTCCAATCACCGATCACTGGCGTGATCGAAACATTCAAATCACCGCTCCTGTGATTTTCATGTTGAATATCGTTCTCAGTTCTCGGTGTTCTCACTCACGCTCTGGGATACTCGATATCACTGATATTCTACTGATATTCTGATATCACTGATATCGATACTGGGAACTGGGATGTGCTTTCACGGTGATTGGTTCATCGTTCCTATCGTCCACTCACTGCTTACCCTACTCGTACCCGGTGATCGCAATCACGGCTAACGAAAGTAAGTATCAAGAGACGATTAGGAGAGGATTATCGGCGGTGCGGTGAATTTGAGATTTGAGTCTACGCATTGTTAGGAAGGTAAGGAGGGTAAGGAAGGTATTAGCATCATTAAGGATAACCAGATTATATCTGATAAGGTTCTGGGAAGAGGAAGATGCCAATATAAGTTGGAAAAACCTGGAAATCTTGGAAAGCAATAAAATTTTGGGTAACCAAATTTTGTTATTGGTCAGTATTTGACAACTTTTTTTGTATGAATAGAGGGAGAATATTTTACCTCTCATGCAGATTTGTTATTGATTAGTTAAGTTATTTAAAACGATATCTTGCCAATATAAGTTGGAAAAACCTGGAAATCTTGAAAAGCAATAAAATTTTGGGTAACCAAATTTTGTTATTGGTCAGTATTTGTTGGGCGCCGGGATGGTATGTATCGCGCCGGTACCCATATGTTACATATCCGTGTCACCAATTGAGATAAGGGTGTTGGAAGCCAACTTGGTGAGTGGTGTCAAGTCAACAATGGAGATGATAACCATGAATGCCAGTGCAATTCGAAGAATCCCATCTGGTTTCGTTTTAGCACCACTTGACCAGGGGTTGAGTTTCAATTTCACCAACTTGGCGCCAGAGGCCATCTGGGTTTAGAAACTCTTGTCGTGGAAAGATTTCAGGACCAATTTGTGATTGGTCAGGTTTCTGAACTTGATGATGCCTTTTGTATGTTTTAGTGTATTGATAGTGGGAGAAATGTTTTATATTCCCCAAATGCGTTCAATATAGTTAGTTAATACAATCTCTCGGTAAACCAACAACGTACCATTTGTGATAGAAAAGATACTTACAACATCTTTTCTAACACTCAGTGTATGTCGTGAGAATTGTTGAAATCGATACAACCAGACGAACAGATGTATATTTATAATTTGTAAATAGATCAGAGAAAGCATATACGTCTTTAATTCATCAAAGGGATCTTTCATTAATTTGAGAAATCCAGTCCGTTGAAAACGGGGTTACGAAACAACAGTATTTGACAACGTTTTTTTGTATGAGTAGAGGGAGAATAGTTTATCTCTTATGCAGATTTGTTTAGTGAAGTTAGTTAAAACGATATCTTGCGGTACACAACGAACCAACTGTAAGCGAAGAAGATATTTACTACATCGTCCTTGTGTTCATTAAGTATTCAAAAATGGCTGAAAGAAGAACACGTAAAAATAGTGAGATGTGGAAGTTGTTTTTGCAGGTGGATAATATTTATGCATCTTGTAATATATTTAAAGCAAGAATATCTTATAAGACAAGTACTTCAAATTTGAAGAAACACATTAAATCTAAGCATCCAACAGTGTCGTTACCAGAGAGTTTTCCAAGAGCAAATTCAGTGAGTTGATGATCTTGACTGAAAAATATTTCCTCATTGGAAACTATTTCTGAAGAACATTAAGATGGACAATTAATTCAAAGTTTTTCTTATAGCAGAGATTTGTAGCTGTAGCTAGTTCATCAAATTTCAATACTGACATTGGATCTTCGAGCAGTATGAGCACCACGGCAACATCATCCACTCGAGAATCTAGCGAGATGATTGCATCTGAATCATCACCTCCACCTGTGCCATCTGGAACTTCGGAGGGTACAGTGAAAGCAGTTAAAGGTATTTTTCGGCAAACCAAAATGAGCACGATGTTTGGAAGCCAAAGAATTTCTAATAGGTCTAAAGAATTAATAGATAAAAAAATTCTTCTACTTTTTATCCTGGATTTACAACCGTTCAGTATCGTGGAGGATGCTGGATTCAAAGAATTTGTTTATGCTCTGAATCCAGCCTATACATTACCGAGAAGACATACTTTTTCCAAAACTATAATCCCGGCTTTATATGAGGAATGTATGATAAAAATAAAAAAGCTCGTAGCTACCGGCACTAAATTTTGTATAACAACGGACTGTTGGACCTCTAGAAATACAGTTAGTTATATGGCAGTAACAGCGCATTTCCTAAACTCTGATTTTAAATTAGTTTCAATCCTTTTGGAGTGTTGTGCCACTGATTTCTCGCACACATCAGATAATCTGACCACGAATTTAATGAAGGTAGCAGAGGAATGGATTATCCAGAACAAAATAGTGCTTGCTCTATCGGATAATGCCGCTAACATCAAAAAAGCAATTTCGACAAAATTGAACTGGCGGTACTTTGGATGTTTTGCTCACACCTTGAACCACATCGTGAAGAACGGGCTTGAAGATGAGGAGATAGAATGTCTCATTGGCAAAGTGAAGCAGATTGTAACGCACTTCAAGAAGAGTTACACAGCCAGTGAGAAATCGATAGCCTATCAAAAAAACCAGGGTGAAGCTCCATTGAAACTTCTACAAGTTGTAGAAACACGGTGGAATTCTACATATTACATGCTCAAAAGATTTGGAAGCAGGAAGCTATAAGATGTACAGTTGCGATCATTGATCACAATTTACCAAAAATTCTACCAAATGAATGGAATATTATAAATTATTTGTGCTATATACTGGCACCATTCGAAGATGCCACTAAAAATATAAGTGGTGACTCGTACTGCACAGCATCTTTGGTTATACCAATAACTATTGGCCTTGGTAATGTTTATTACAATTTGATGAACAAAGAATACCAGGAACCAAAAAAAAAAATTATGACAGAATTCATAAATGGACTCAATGAAAGATTAGGGAGCGTTCAGAGGAGCAAAACCCTATCGATGGCAACTTTTCTGGACCCAAGGTTCAAAGATTTAACATTTACAGAAACCGGTGTAGCTGAAAATGTTAAAAAACTTATTATAGCTGCAGTTTCTCATCAATATAGCATAAGCGACAGTTCAGAAAAAAATAATGAGGAATGAACCCCACCGCGATGAAACTCCAAACAAATTGTCAATATGGAGCTCCCTTTTTTGTATTTTTGAAGTCCAGATGTACATGGAGGAAGAAATTTTATCCCGGCATGCGGATCCTCTAAAATGGTGGCGATATAATAAATCTAAGTACCCGAAACTCTCAGTGATTGCCCAGGAAAAATTGTGTTGCTTGGCAACTTCGGTTCCCTGTGAGAGACTTTTCTCTAAGGCTGGTCAGGTAATCTCTGATAGACGGTCGCGATTAGGTGATAAAAAAACTAAAATGTTGATGTTCTTGAACTCAAATCAAAAGAACTGTTAATTTTTTTGTTATATTTCATCAGGGTATGCAGGTTCGGCATTTCTGTTATTTTTGATTATTTTTTATTTTATTTTCAGTTTTCATTCATTTGAGAACTTTGTTTTGTATATTGGGTTATAATAGGGCTATAGGCGAGCTGTCCCAATCCAAAAAAAATTACCAACGCGTCGTCAAATAGTACCTCTTGGGTGACGTGGAAATCTATTCGTTTCTAATAATATATATTTCAATTTTGTGAACATTTAAGAATCACTTTCATCGTTACTTGTTCCATTACTTCATTCAATGTTCGTTCAACTCAAGGCGTACGGTAGACTCTAGAGTCTAGTGTACGGTGATCGCAATCACCGACTCGTCGGACGGTCGGACTCACTCACCGTTCGAACTCCGAAAGAACGGTGATCGCAATCACCGTTTAAAAGAACGGTGATTGGCGAATCACAATCACTGATCACGATGATATTCAGAAATCACCGTTTGGCTCATCTCTAAAATATTCGGGTTCGCACTTGTTGAGCCGGCAAGCCAGTGATCTCGGACGCGTGGTGGGGGTGCTACTCGCCCGTTGAAAATACAGTAGAATGGATCGACTCGACTAAACTACTTGCCTAACTACTCGACTAAATTTTCATCGTTCAGACACTTTTAGTTACTAAATCACTCGCTACTCGACTAAAATACTCTCCTAATGCGAACCAGGCATAATGAACAATACCTATCCTTGTTCAATGATATTTTGAAAGAAAACTGTTCAGAACATTTATCATATGAACATGAACCCAAGAAAATTTTGTTAATCGATAGTAATTGCATAATATCCAATGGATTGAAAACATCTCAATTATCTGAGGTTGATAATTTATATCATGAATTCCATCTGGATAATTTGAATATTTCACAAATTCAAGATTTGATTTTGGAGCCTTTGAATGCAACAAACATTTCAGATTTGAAATTGTATGAATGGAATTTACACCCCAATCACATTTCAACCCTTTATATTTCATTCTATTAATAATAAGTTTAATCATGATTTTCTTTATAATGTATAAGATTTTTATTATAAAATTTCAAAGGATGGTAGATAAACAGAGTTAAAACATTGAGATTGAACTAAGTTCAATAAAAGGTGGAGATAATATATATAATCATACACCATGTAATTCCTAAGATGTAATCATAGACGATGTAACTCCTCAAGACGGTGACAATGAACACCGAATGCTTACTAGACATAATTACTTTATAAAAGCTTGTGGAACAATGTGAAACACGAGTTAGTAGATATACTCCGTTTAAGAATTATTGACATCTCGGTTGGCTGTGTAAAATCGAATTTAAGTTGGTAATAGACTATTCAGTAATATTTTGGGTTGCTGAATTCAGGTTGGTATAGGAATAACACTAACATTACCCATAGAAATCTTGCTTTGATGATTTTATCAAAGAAATTGGTGAATATGTAATTATAAAAATTTGCTCTGAATTTGAGTATTTTTTGTCTTATGCTATTAAAATGGCTGGAATTGACCAGGATACATCGCGCCTAACAAGAGAACGCCAGGCAGTTTGTCGGTGTTACTTCGAGTTTTTCAAAGATTTGGCATATATTTCCGCTAGTGTTTCAGGTAAACTGTTATTCACCGACTCAAAGTGTATTCTGATTGATCAATGTCTCTTAAATTTTCAGATTTCACCAAGCCCTGTCTGTAGAATATTAGCATGTTATTATAGCCTGAAATTAGCAGTGGAAGAAAACCTGTGCGATACGATTATTCCTTCAAAGAGACATTGAATGACTTTGTTTTTGCTAGAATTAAAAACAATGAATATATCAGTTTAGATATCCTTTTCGAACTGGCCAAAGAGCACCTAGAATTCAATTGATCGAAGTCAACATTATATTATATCATAAAAAAAATTGGATACAAATACAAAAAAGGTGATCGAAGGAAAATTCTTACTGATAAACAGAAAAATATTATAAAAATAGTACGATATTGTGATAAATACCGAGAATACATGGAACAAAACGTAAAATTCATTTATCTAGATGAAATTTGGATATTCAAATTTGTCAGTGGACACTAGAAAATAATCCAAAAGGTATGCCGAGTATATTGAAGGGTAAAGGCAGAAGGTGCACTATTTTGAATGCTCGAACAATTGATGGATTTTTACCTGGATGTGATCCGATTCTTGACAGTGGTATTAATGATAAGGATTACTATGAATGGTGAATTATTTCATAAATGGGTTATTGAAATCTTCCCTGCAAAAGAATGCCCATCAATAGGATTATGTCAGCTTATTCAATAAACACATCCAAATCACTACACTACGTGGAAACAAAGTTTTCAATATTTTTATCTTTTCTCTTGTATCATTCATAGATATTTCAAGTTTATTTATTATACTTATACTGTATAGTACCCTTTTCACATTCCCTCTGCTAATACACATGCTATATTGTTCCCAATTCAAAGGTATACTGAAAAATTGCTCATCAATTATAATATTTTCAATAATTCATGGACATATTTAATGAATGAAAATAAAAATTTACTTTCTCGAAGTATTCAACACCGAGCAATAAATAATTCATATATTGATAGTTCGGTACAAATTTCATGTCAAAATTCTTCATGTACTACATAGATTCTTAATTTTTGTTTCTCTCTTATTTCTTAATACATTATAACGCTTTTTCCAATCCATTCTTTTGGCCCTGTGTTCGCGAAGTATCCAAACATTTTTTTCTGTTGCACCACTAGCTACCTGCTAGAATTCCATTAATTATCCTTCTTGAATCCTGACATAAAATGGTACTCTTATCCGTATATAGTTATACGGTTAGAATTTTGCAAGATTTCCAAAACCAATAAATATTGCATGGTCCTGAGTGAATATAAATATTTATTTGAATGATCTTCGATTTTCCATGGTTGACTTTTATATGAGATAATTCCATATGAAAGCATTCCACGATATTTTTGCGCTTTCAAACCTGAACTCCCATGTAGAAACGGCAATCGATATATTCCGGCTTAATTAGGTATTCGATAATTCTGATAATTCGTATACTCAACACTTTTCTAGGTTATATTTATGTTTTATTTCTATGATGAAATTTAGTTACTTTTTGTAACCAGAAATAAAGCCTCGACTGGACATTCATGGCCTGCTTCGATGTCAATAATTCTTAAATGGACTATAGATGGATTTGATCTCGTAATTGAATAAAGCTCATTTTTAGTCTTCCCGAGTTTGTTTTTAAAAACGGTTTTTCGAGTTGAGAAAATATATTTGTGTATAAGAATTTTTGACAAATTACCTCATGAGATAAAAACAGAAGAAAATTTTAAGACATTCAAGGCGAAAACAAAAAAGTTTTCAATTGATATGGAACCCTATGGTTTAGGAGAATATTTCATATGATAATTGTAATATTTGACACTATTTAATCTTGTAATTTTCAGAAGATTTTGTAACTGTGATAATTCAAGATCTGACATAAAGAATCCATTGTTATGGTTCTCCAGATATAGATAATATTAAATTTTGAAATTTTATAAAAAAAAACCACTAACAATATTCAAATAATTTTGTTTCAATTTTTTTAATTTTCCGCAACTCTTTTTCAAAGGAGGGTTCTCAAGGTGGACAAATAAAGGAAAAATTTGTTCACAACAACTTATAATCTAATGCTATAAAAAAAAAACGAAAAGCACTGCCGTGAAGGCAGGAGCTTTTGAGCGCTCGTACATGCACCTTGTAGGTAGATTCGCATTATCCAGTTTTAGAAATCAATTGAAGGAATTTATGACAGCTGTCAAAAAAATTCTTAAACTTAGGCGAAACTCCAGACTTCATGTCAGTGCTTCAGCTGATCAATTTTTTTTCGATAATTCGCTAGAATTTTCCACGGTATCTATGGTCTCGGTGATGCGATCTGGACAAAAGTTTGCACGTAGTTTGAACGCATTATTCCTCAGCTAGGTGCGAAATTTCATTCCAATCCGATCAGTAGTTTCGAAACTATCAGAAAAAAAATATTTTGAACTGCCATATTTACGGAACCCCCAGTCTAATTCTGTTCATTGATGAACGTGACCGCGATATGCGCGATCCAAACCCACCCTGAAAATTTCAAGTTCCTAGGCCTTTCCGTTCAAAAGTTACAATTTTCTATGGTTTCTATGGTTCTGGTCATGCGATCTGGACAAAATGTTGCTTAAATATATCATTCTCGTTTGAAATACAAAATTTTATCTCGATCGAATCCGTAGTTTCGGAATTATCTAGAAAACAAAACTTCAAACGACCGTATTTACGGAACCCCTAGTATATTTCTGCACATTGATAAAAGTGAACGCGACATTTCAGATCCACAACTATCCTGAAAATTTCAAGTCCCTTGGCCTTTCCGTTCAAAAGTTATGATTTTTTATGGTTTCTATGGTTCTGGTCATACGATCTAGAGAAATGTAGCTTGAATATATCATTCTCCATTAGTATATAAAATTTCGTCACGATCGAATCTGTAGTTTTGAAATTATCAAGAAAACTAAATTTCAAACGACTATATTTACGGAACCCCTAGTATAATTTTGCTCATAGATGAAAGTGATCACGACAATCGAGATCCACACCTATCCTGAAAATTTCAAGTTTCTAGGCGTTTCCGTTCAAAAGTTACAATTTTCTATGGTTTCTATGGTTCTGGTGATGCGAGCTGTATAAAATTCAGCATGTAGCTTGGACACCTCATTCTCCATTTGAAAGCAAAATTTCATCTTGATCGAATCTGTAGTTTCGAAGTAATCAGGAAAACAAAATTTCGAGCGGCCATATTTACGATCCCCTAGGCGAATTTTGCCCAATAACGAACTTAACCGCGGCATTCGAGATTCGAACCTACCCTGAAAATTTCAAGTTTCTAGGACATTCCGTTCGAGAGTTATCGTGTAGACGGACGGACGGACTCGAATTTTCCGACGGATTCGTCATCAGTGAGTCGAACATAGTCGTTTGAGACCATTTTCGGCTCAAAATTCGAAAAATACAGACATCGTGACGAAATGATATAGCCCTCGTGTAAGTAGTACGAGCGCTCAAAAACACTTTTCAAAAATTTTTTCCTCCACTCTGACATTCCTCAATTGTCAAAAATCCGCTTGCTTAATTCTTATTTCCAATTTCCATGGTTACATTTTATCATTCAAATAAAATGACCCCTCTTTGAAAAGTATCATATTATAATCAAATTTTACTGAATTGACTTTTGAAGGTTCTTTGGTAATATAATTTGAATTTATTTTATTTTAAACTTTTTGAAACGTTATGATATATGATCATTCTTGATTCCTCATCATATTTGTTTCTGTTTTTTCTTGTTCTTCTCCAATTCTTTGTATTTTATCTTCTTCATCTCCTTTTTCCCCAATCAATGTTTTACTCCTTGTTTCCATGTTGGAATATGAATGCTAATTTATCAGAAAAATTATCAAAACAAAATTTATAATGAATCTGAAAAATAAATTCAAATTATTCACCTTTTCAGAAACTTTAATCAAGCCCCACGTTGGGCGCAAAATATTGTTAGGTTCTCAAGATATAGATTTTTTTTATAAAATTTCAAAATTTAATATTATCTATATCTGGAGAACCATAACAAAATTTGGCGCTCAACGTGGGGCTGGATTAAAGGTGATTATTGGTTCTGAAATGGTGAATAATTCGAATTTATTTTTCAGATTCATTATAAATTTTTTTTTAATAAATTAGCATTCACATTCCAACATGGAAATAAGGAGTAAAACATTGATTGGGGAAAAAGGAGATGAAGAAGATAAAATATCTATCCATCTCTGTTACTTTTTTCGCTTGATAGAGGCTACATATTAGCCGAAACCATTCGGGAAGAGTAATAAATACATATACATACTCCGTTTAAGAATTATTGACATCTCGGTAGGCTGCGAAAAATCGAATTTAAGTTGGTAATAATAATAATAATGATAATTCAGTAATATTTTGGGTTGCTGAATTCTGGTTGGTATAGGAATAACACTAACATAACCCATAGAGATCTTGCTTTGACGATTTTATCGAAGATATTGGTGAATAATTATGAAAATTAGCTCTGAATTTGAGTATTTTTTGTCTTATTCTATTAAATGGCTGGAATTCAACAGGATACCGCTGGCATTCATCGAGTTTCACTAGTGTTTCAGGTAAACTGTTATTCACCTACTCAAAGTGTATTCTGATTGATCAATATCTCTTAAATTTTCAGATTTCACCAAGCACTGTCCGTAGACTATTAACATGTTATTACAGCCTGGAATTAGCAGTGGAAGAATACCTGTGCGATACGATTATTCCTTCGAAGAGACATTGAATGACTTTGTTTTTGCTAGAATCAAAAACGATCCTTTTCGAACTGGCCAAAGAGCACCTAGATTTCCGTCGATTAAAGTCAACATTATATTATATCATACAAAAAATTGGATACAATACAAAAAAGTTGATCAAAGGAAAATTCTTATTGATAAACGAATGAAAGCGAATTATCGAGAAAAAATTGGTCAGCTGAAGCACTGACATGAAGTCTGGGGTTTCGCCTAAGTTTCAGAATTTTTTTGACAGCTGTCGAAAATTCCTTCAATTGATTTCTAAAACTGAAAGAAGCGAATTTACCTACAAGGTGGATGTACGAGCGCTCAGAAGCTCCTGACTTCACGGCAGTGCTTTCCGTAATTTTTTTTTCGAAGCCCATATCATGTCGAATGAGGACCACTTGGTGCCTGTACCGGACATCTTTTTGACATTGCCTGTATTAAGTCGGTCAGGGACTACTTTAGGTCTCCGTGATATGGGCATATTTTATATGGGCCTTATTATGTCCATCACGGATACTTACTGGATATCCGGTATGGACATATTTTTTATATGGTCCATTTTATGTCCATCACGGTCACCTACTTGATATCCGGTATGGACAGTGTACATAGATTGTACAAACAATGGATATTATGTAGAGGAAGTCCTAATACTGTCCAAAAACAAACATCCAAAGGACGTACACACCAAGTTCATGGACGTTCCGACGTTAATTGGAAATAAATTGTACGTTCCTAGCACCTTGTGTGCTATTAGGGACCATCATTATCGCAAATTTTATTCAATAATTGATTCAGTCCTATCACAACCAATCATGAAATATTTTGTAGATGTATGCCTTTAAAGTTCGAATAATCATAATATCTTCCGTCACAGAAAAGAATAACAAGTTTTGAGATCTGGCAACATTATTGTATTTATGTGATACTTTATACAGCGTAGTTACATAGTAACAACTGTTAATCTACTCAACACTTAAAACTAAAGATTCTACTGCTAGGTTGAAGTGCGCTGTAAAATGAAACCTATATAATAATATACAATGAGAAAAATATCTGAACGGCATTCCAAAAAATACCTAGTGCAAATTGAATAAGTAATATAGGCAGAAATGTGTTGAAAAATGTTTCAAATTACAGAAATTCACTAATTTCATGAGATAAATACAGAAAGAGCATTAATAAATATCGAATGGGGGAGTAACCCCAATGGAAGGAAAATTTTCAATCGGGGAGATTGAAAATTTTCAATTAATCATTTCTTATAAATAAAAAAAGGAATAAATAACCAGTTGTACTGATTTCAGATAATAATCTAATATCACTATACAACATTTCAATCATAAATTAATAAATTCAAAAAGAATTTGAACACCCCCTGTACTATTCTAGTTATCTTCAGTTATTTACATGTAATATCGATTTATAATCAACATCTTACTTTTGAAAAAAATTAGACTTAATATTATTGGATTTGATTCCATTCAAACAATTTTCTTAAGAGCCCACAACTATTCTGATTCAGGTCTACTTTCAGTCATCAGATTTGTTACTTGGAATGTAAAAATTGAATAAATAAAGGAATTCAGACAAAAATTGGGAAATATGAATAATAAGAAATTTAACTGAATGGACTTTCACAATCGCAAATTGCACAGAACTGAAAAATCAGAATGTAACCAATAGGGTAAATTAGAATAACGTGCTCAGAGAGCGAAGGTACTTCAACAATCTAAACATCTAGTACTACTTTTCGCAACAGCCTCTTGTGTAATAAAATGTTTTGTCGCGATCCAGGTCTGGACCACGATAAAGCGTTAGATTTATTGGGTGGTGGGGAATATACCCTCAAAATAGTAAGAAGAGAAAATGGACAAACACACGTCTTACAAACGACCATAATGAAATGGCGTAAGTGTGGTAAGATTATGACAAGTGTATGTGAATTGAAAATACGCATATATTGAATTTCATATTTATACTCCGTTCTATAAGATAATGATGGCGAAATATGTAATGAAAATTAAGATGCGTAAGTTTCATGAAGGCAAATCTGCCGAAAAGGATTCAACACAAATATTCTCTTAAAATTTGGTCTGTTTAAAATTTATTTTAGAACATCATTCGCTTATTTAATGCGTGTTTCGATTTATCATTGTCAGTTTATTAATTATTCTTATGTGCTAATTATTTTATGAAGTAGATATCTATTAATGTAACGCAATGAATGAAACTTCGCGATAAACTTCGTCACATTTATATCCAAAATAAATATTCACCTGTAGAACTACTTATTATTCTTATAAATTCTTACGAGATTTAACAGCTCATTATTCGAACTCAATGTTCCAAAAAAAGATTCAACGAATGAACGAATGAATTATGTAATTTCATAAGTCCCTTATGAGATTAGAGAAAAAAAAAGAACGTATATCATCAGAATATAATTATTCCATCCAATAATAATCTGAAATAAATTTTAGTTGCTCATCACAATGAAAAAGGAATTGATGAAGTTGCACAATCTCATGAATCATTATTTCGTACCTACACGATAACCCAAGTAAAGTGGACAGGAAGAAAAAACTCATTCAATCGACACATCAATGAATGAGAAACTCATTATTCCTAGGTTGGGCTCAATGAGTATTCAGCATAAAGTATTAATTTCAAAATCAAATAAATATTCATTTTTTTGTTCAAACTTCACGAATCGTCAGAATCGGCGATGAATCAATGAAAATTTTGAAATAGCTTCAGTAATGACTGATTGTTGGTCCCTTTCTAATAGGAATGTCTATGTTACATTATAAAGTAAATTAGTCTTCACACTTCTGAACAATTAGGAGAGTGTACCTGTTGTTTAGAACGACTAGAGCTTTTATTTCAACAAATTATGAAATCGTTATTATTTCTGATATCCAAACCAGATTAAACTTTCGAAGTAGTTCAACAAAGTGAATATTTTTCAAGTATATTATCAATATGACAGAAATAGCATTTCTACATCGCTTCTGAGGACTCATACAATTCTTTTATTTTTCGATGTCATTTTAAAGAACAAGAGGAGCAACTTCAGCTTATTGATTTCCATCCTAGTTATTTGAGAGTAGCGCAACAAAAAAAATTTCATATTTATTACCTACCCATCATATGAAATCCAATCTACTAGTGACTTATTTTTATTTTCGGTTCTGATATTTTTGGAAGAATATAGAGTGAATCTCAAATAAATGTTTTCCTCGAATTCATATTTCAAGTCCAAAGAGAAGTTTTTTTTTCGGAACTCAGAAACGATAAATCTCCTTTATCAATTGGTATTGATTTGACGATATATTCACAAGAATATTCACAACTGACCTGAGTTTCCAATAGGTATATGTAGGTATATACAAGGTGACCCAAGGTTGAACCTTCAAACATTCAGGATCGGATTTTCAGGAAAAAAGAAGATAGAAAACCGCATAACGATATCCCCATTCCTTTTCAATTCATAGAAGAAAAAGTTGAAAAATTCGTATTGTTGTCCAGACACTCGTTATCACCAAGTTTTCGATATTTCAACTAGAGAATTCGAATATTGGGTACAATATCACTCAACGGGACGAGCCATTTTAAATTCTTTTTTGTGTATCTACTAGGTATAAGAATATACTTTACCAATTCTTTTTTGTGTATCTAACTGCTAAAGAATATTCTCATAACAAGTAGAAAAAAAAATTAGAAATTGGTTGACTTTATTCGAGGAATATTGTACCCATGAGAAAATCAATGAATTATAAATCGATCGGATTCAATTTCTTACATTTTTACCGCATGGGAATGTCGGCAAATGAGATTTGCAGGCTCTGTGGATCACAAGCAGAAACAGTTAAACACATGGCATGCAAATGCCCAGAGTTGGCTGGCCTAAGAACCATTCATATGGAAAAGCCACTGAAGCCAGTCCTGGATACTCGCGAGGTAATAGCCAAGGCTCCTAAGCACATCGTCGGTTTTATCAACACCATTGACGGCCTCCTTGGGCTTTTACAAATGAAATAGGGGTGGAGATAAAAAGATCCATGTGGACGTAGTTCCCGGAAAGCTAACCGAGCCACAACGACCATAGTTCAGATAATAAATAAAATAAAAACCATATTTTTACCACGAAAAAATATTGAAGGGTCTGTCAATATTTCTTAAATAATATCCGAGTCGAAAATATCACTTGTAGACAAGAATTCACACATAATATGTATGTGTCCAAAATTAAAATTATCGTGAAATCTGGTTTTAATTTTACGAGCGAAAGTTGTTTCTCTTGGTCTCTAAAACAATATATAAAAACATTAAAGATCTAACTAATTCCGTTTGAAAGGAGATAGATATCCTTTCTTCAACTTCATTACAAACTTTAAATGAACACTTCTTTTACGAATTCGCAGATTAGTAATCCCAATCTCAAAGCAGATCAGTACGAGGTTTCATACCTCGAACTGAATCAAGAATTACAATATTGACTCTTTCCTCCTGAAATTCATCAAGTAGCACCTACCCTAGAACTTTCTTGAGAATTATTAAATCAAGTTAGCTTTCACGTTCACGAACATCACGTCAAACGTAAGTCTAAGAGAATCCGATGAAATAATAACTTGCGACAACGATAAACCTCACTTTTGTTAGAGCTATTTTCAAGTTAGTTTTTGTTTAATATTATGGGGCGGATGTTGCGCGCACTTCTACAGTCAACATGCACTCTCTAATTCGTGGACGACTCGTTGTCTCTTGGCCTGTCGCTTCCTAAATTCGTTGAACTCCTTTTTCATAGCTTGTACTCTGGCGTCTATATTGTCATATCTACTGCGCAATGTACCGAAACTCCGTCTTGAAGATATTGGTTCCAGATCGATATCCCGAGAACCTATAGGAGTGGATGGTGTAGGCGTGGGTGTTGAAGGGTCGAACTCATAATGGCCATCCACACTTCCTACGTCAACAGCCTTGTGGAAAGGTTCAGACGTGGAGGGCGATGAAGAAGTCAATTCCAACCATTGACCAACTACTAGAGGTGGGGGCGGAGGTAAAGCTGTTGGCGGAGGGGGAGGTGGTCTATAAGGTGGCAAACGCCATTCTGTGAACGTACTACCACTCTGGCTACTCTGGTTCTGCGTGCCCGATGTATTTTTACTTCCAAAACCGCTGGAACTCGAACGGCTCTCTGGAGATCTGTCAAGGTGGTCTGGCGAACCTAATTCGGGTGCACTTCTTGCGATTCTTGCGTGTCTTGGTAACAATCTAGCTCTCGACCTCGTCCCACTTATGGCTGGATAAGGTGGAGGGACCCTTATCCTAGAATTTGGACTATCTCTGATAGGATGTACGGGTATAAACACCTGGGATTCTTCATGTATGGCACGTAAAGATGGTAGTTCCTGGGAATATCTTTCATGCATTGACCTGAGCTGTATAAAACCAGGCGGAGTAGGATACGAACGTTCTCCAGAGCTAGGATAACGAACAGAACTCAAGTCGCTGAAGTACAAAGGTGTCCATGGTGAAAGAAGTAGAGCACTAGATGTATCAGGAGAGCTAGACTGGAACTTAGGCGTCGATGGACTATATATGGTTGGAATCGGCTTGAGTGGATATTGGAACCTGTTCGCAATCCTGAGCAAACCTTGTATACCCTTGGAGCTCTGTCCGGAAGCATCTGATCTTATACTGAGCTGACTTGGATAGCCGACAAGAGGCCTCCTCCACGAAGCACGGTTCCTCGTGCCTTTTCGGGATGGTAAGAAACCTCCGTCATCACTGCTGCTTGCGTCTGAAGGACTGTCCGCCCTCAAACTGAGCAGGGAATCGACAAGAATGAAGCGGCCATCGGCCGCCCTTGATATGCGTGCTAGGGACTTTGAAGGTGATCCTGGATGGTAGTAATCAGGATGCCAATTGAGACTGCTTCCTGAACGGCATCTATCTTCGGGCCAAATCCAATTCAGAATGAAATGGAGTATCTTCAAACCTGGTATTCCGCCTTTGCTATGTCTGAAGAATAAAGAATATCAGAAATTACCCTACCCAATCCAAGTACAAATGATGCATGCATAATTACTACATCAAACAATAAACGCAAGCAACAACAAAATGGATACTGATAGGGACATATTTGCGCGAACGAATCTAGGCGGGATTGAAACTTTGTAGTGCTTTAGGCTGGGCCGGGCCAAAGATCAAAAGGGGCCCATTCGCAAATACCACTATAACTTCTCATGTGGTAAGTAGCTCTCTGATGAAATTGTTCATTACAAATATATTTATTAAAAATAGCTTCTTCTAATAGATAGTTACTTTTATTATTTATTCCTCTTTGGGATATAAACAGGACAAACCCAAAAAAGTATCCACATATTCCATTCACAATAACTGAATATTACATCAAGCCAAAACAATAATAATAATGAACTTAAAGCAGTAAAAAGTATGATAACACTTTTTTTTAATATTAAATATTTGGAAGTTGCAGTCAACACAAGCAGCGTTATTGTTGAAAAAGTGCAGATTTGAAAAACTGAAACATGACGGTTCGAAAATTTTTCGATGTGTATGTGATGTTGGACCAAAGTATGTTAACACATATTTCATTCAATGTGAGTTTCCGAAACGAAAGCTCAAATCTTTCAAATGGTTCTTTGTGCAAATATAAGTGAATACCTGACCAATATACCAATATTTTTCTCATCACATGAAACAAGCACAAAATCAAATTGCAATGCATAAATGAACCCAAATCGAATGACTATTTTGGTTGTTATTTAATCAATCTGCTGCTAATTCATGTTGAATCTTGTCTCCTAACATGAAAGGTACAAAGGGCAATGTTCTATATCATGATGAAAGAGATGTGAAGGATATGATTGAAATATTCATCCGAAGTAGTTCAGCCGAAGCTGGATCTAACATGAAACTCTTGCTAGTAGGAAATATTCATATTTTTTTCTGAAGGTCGATTGGAAAGATAACAGAATCTTCACTTCTGTCAAGCAGAAGATGCTGCTGAAAAAAAATTACACTGCAAGCCATAAAAAAATAAAAAGTGCAATAGTGAGTGCAAATAATTAAGAAGAACTATATACATGAGGAAGTGTGTTCTGGTGATGACATTTCAACATCCTCTTGGTTCTTCACCTTTTTTCCTCCTGTGCAGATCCACATGGCGGCAATTAACACACGTTTGGGATCAAAAACTGGGTAAATGCAGAAATTTGTGTTTAATAATATTGGTGAGTAAGAGTGAAGATGTCATAAAATATGAGGAATGGCGAGAGGATAAAAGTTTTTCAGAGGAATTTCTCAAATAACAGCAATTTATTTATTTGAAGCCATTTTATGAAGAAAAATGCAGAATAATATTCAGAATTCAGAAATATACTACAAACTCGAGAAGAGAATGAACCATTTGTGAAGTTACAACTAAGTTATTTGGAACTATGGAAGATAGTTGAAAAGGCTAGAAAATTTTTGCTTTAATATTTTTTTGGAATTTCTATAACAATGAAATTCCCAGTATTCTAGATAGATCTATTATTCCGCAAAAATAAAGTTTTATTCTGAAATTACTTTTCTTAAGAAAAAAAGCCGATCGGGGTTCTGGTGATTATCAGGAAATCAATTGTATATTCTGCTTCAAAATTGAACCAAAATTATGTTATATAAAAACTACTATCGCAACTTGGGACCTAACCTTACCCCAACTGAGTTTTTCATTTCCGATTATTAAACTCATAGCAGCATAGTTGAATATTGTGTAGTTTCCGCCCAATGAATTCTTTTATTTTTAATCTCATGGATCTCAATCAATTGCACTGAAAGTTAAAAGTACTTCCAGAAGTTAGTGAGGAAAACGGCTTCTAGAACGTTACAGATTCTGGCTTTTAAGCCAGGTTTTGAGTATAAACTTTTTCCAGTTAAGAATCTGGCAATGATAAATCTTGGTATAGCAATGAATTGGGGATAAAGGACAAAACTTTCCACTCTTACTCTTTCAAACACAGCGACAGCAGCATTAAAAAGAAAGAGGAGAGGGGCGAATAATGGTAAGGTTTAGCGTTCTGTGTCAAGGCTCTTGTAAACAGTTATCATTATGTCCGAAAAACGGTCATGACGTCGTCACCCTGAAAACACACACCGAATAAGTACCCACCACAGAAGGAAGCCGACGATTCCAGAAGGCTAATACTATATTAGATAGAAAATACTCTCTTCGATTTGTTTTGGAGTTTTCTCACCGCAGCTTGTGTCGATCGCCTCAAGGACAAGCCTCAGAATTGTGCGTTAAAAGCGTAACCAGGTCGGCATTAGAGAGTAGGTATGTTCAATGCTCTATAGACCACAATAGGGTTACCACGAGACCCCTCTCACACAATGTTATGATATTCATAAGAGTAAGCCTTTCTTCATAGCTGAGTCACCGTACACATTAAGACAATCTTGTCGCGCTCCATTGGGTACTCTCAAGAAGCTCAACATCTCGAGCCAGTTTCGGTGCCCAGGCCGGCCCCGCATTCTTCGGAATCAGACGAACATATGTCATGTATTGAATTCTGCAGGTGGGAGGGTATTAACGCAAAAAGGACTCACGCAACAGGTGAAGTATTCGCTTTGACTTATTCGCGGTACGTATAACATTATCCGAACATGACCGATCCTCGGAAACAATTGCCCCAAAATTTGACTTCAACCACCTCCTATGTTCCTCGTATTGATAGTCATTATACCAAGGTGTATCTTTACCAAACCTGTATACTAATGCTGTTCCGACATGACTACATTGGTGAGATTTTACGTCATCGAGGTATGGAACCCGTCCAAGGCTTCTTGGCTTCAATCATTATGAACTCGCCACTGGTTTCTGAAAGAGTGATCTGACCGCCGTTAAACTAACACAACATCCAACTTGACCGTTGTCAATTTTAAGCTGATTTGGGTTTCTGAAATTGTTTTAGTGGAAAATCAACTAATCTATGATCATTTCGAAGTATTATCAAATTCTCAACACCAGATCAGAAAATTCTCTTTTCACGCGGAACTGCTGCAAAGCTGAATTTTTAATAACATATTTCATCAAAGCCTCTTATGTAGAGACGCAACTTCAGCACGATATGGCAAAAAGTTTCTTAGAAACCGTAGTTTTTGAAAAGTTTTTTTTTTGTAGTGACAGAAAATTTCATAAGAACTTTGTCGTTATCTTGAGATAAAATTCATTTTGTTCACTATTTGCAAAAATCACCGCCACTTTTTTATTGAAAAAATTCAATCAAAAGTATGTTATATTAATGATGAGATGTTAACAAAATCTGAATTCTGTCTCAAACGGTTTCTAAAGCGGCCTACACACGCTGAAACATGATGCATACATCGACTCTAAAGTGTGCCACACACACACACACGCTGAAACATGCTCCAGGATTCATGGAACTTGCATCAGTCGCATAAGCGCCCACTCACATTGAAACCTGTTGCGATGCCTGAATCGACTCGATTTTCATGAAACACAAGAACAGTCGTATGAAGTTATTATTAAAACTAGGGCGTTGTTATCAAAAAATGAGGCACGTTTTGCAAACACCAGTTTTATTAGCAATAATTGGGGCACTCTTTATATTAGCTAAAAGAAGAAGGAAGCAAAAAAAAAGCTCAAAAGATTGTTCATCGAAAGAAAACATCCATAAAATGCATTATTGAAAAAGCTAAAAGTATATGAGCCAGCAGACCATATAAACAACCTCCGTATGAACGAAAAATGTTTCGAATATATATTGAACGAAATTTTTCTTTCGTCTTCGCATCGATGCAACTCTATACACGCCGAAACTTGCATCAGCATCACCGATTCTGCGTCGTGGCTCGCTGACCAGAATGGGATTCCACACACGCTGAAACATGCTGCGATACGAGCGTCGACTCTAATGTTTCATGTTGCAAGTTGCAGTGTGTGTAGTACTGAATCATGTATTTGGTATTAGTTGCGGCTTGCAGGATGGAATCCCATTCTGGTTGGCAAGCTACGACGCAGAATCGGTGATGCTGATGCAAGTTTCAGCGTATAGACAGTTGCATCGATGCGAAGACGAAAGATAAATTTTGTTCAATATACAGGTTGTCCCAGAATGAATGGATAATCCTGTAATACTGTATAGAAGAGCTATTGGATTCTCTGAAAAAAATACAAAAAAAAATCTATCCCCACTAGAAATATTTTCTCTTCGAAATAATGATTCCTTGCACATCACGTTGCGTTTCTGTGTAACACGTTTACAACTGATTCAAAACAATCAATTTCCTCATGGTGAAATAAGTTATGAAGATATATTGTACCATTTTGAAATTCACTTGAAAGGCGCATATTTTTTTTTTGAGTTGGCCACACAGGCTTTCCCAAATTTTATTTCCACCACGAACGAATAAACTCTCACATTATGAAATATCACATTTTATGACGAAATTTGAAGTTGGATATGTTTTTCCAAAAGTGCTACAACAGATATTTATACGGTTTTCAGCATATCTATTGGTATTTCAATGAAGAATATTTCACCATGAAGAAACTGATGGATTTGATCCACTTGTGAGCGTGATACACAGAAATGCAACTTGATGTGCAAGAAATTATTATTTTGGAAAAAAAAAATATTTCTAGTGAGGATAGATTTTTTTTGTTTTTTGAGCGCTCGTACTACTTACACGAGGGCTATATCATTTCGTCACGATGTCTGTATTTTTCGAATTTTGAGCCGAAAATGGTCTCAAACGACTATGTTCGACTCACTGATGACGAATCCGTCGGAAAATTCGAGTCTGTCCGTCCGTCCGGCCGTATACACGATAACTCTCGAACGGAATGTCCCAGAAACTTGAAATTTGCAGGGTAGGTTTGAATCTCGTATGCCGCGGTTGAGTTCGTTATTGGGCAAAATTCGCCGAGGGGTTCCGTAAATATGGCCGCTCGAAATTTTGTTTTCCTGATTACTTTGAAACACCAGATTCGATCGAGATGAAATTTTGCACTCTAATGGAAGATGAGGTGTTCAAGCTACATGCAAAATTTTGTTCAGTCCGCATCACCAGAACCATAGAAACCATAGAAAATTGTAACTTTTGAACGGAAACGCCTAGGGACTTGAAATTTTCAGGATAGGTGTGGATCTCGATTGTCGTGATCACTTTCATCTATGAGCAAAATTATATATACTAGGGGTTCCGTAAATATGGTCGTTTGAAATTTAGTTTTCTTGAAAATTTCCAAACAACAGATTCGATCGTGACGAAATTTTGTGTACTAATGGAGAAATATATATTCAACCTACATTTCTCCAGATCACGTGACCAGAACCATAGAAAATCATAACTTTCGAAAGGAAAGGCCTAAGGACTTGAAATTTTCAGGATAGGTGTGGATCTGAAATGTCGTGTTCACGTTTATCATTGAGCAGAATTATACTAGGGGTTCCGTAAATACGGTCGTTTGAAATTTTGTTTTCTCGATAATTTCGAAACTACGGATTTGATCGAGATGAAATTTTGTATTTTAATCGAGAATGATATATTAAAGCAATATTTTGTCTAGATCGCATGACCAGAACCATAGAAAATTGTAACTTTTTAACGGAAAGGCCTAGGAACTTGAAATTCTCAGGGTGGGTTTGGATCGCGAATATCGCGGTCACGTTCATCAATGAGCAAAATTAGACCAGGGGTTCTGTAAATATGGCCGTTCAAAATATTTTTTTCCTGATAATTTCGAAACTACTGATTGGATTGAAATGAAATTTTACACCTTGCTGAAGAATAATGTAATCAAACTACGTGCAAAATTTTGTCCAGATCGCATTACCAAGACCATAGATACCGTAGAAAATTCTAGCGAATTATCGAAAAAAATTGATCAGCTGAAGCACTGACATGAAGTCTGGAGTTTCGCCTAAGTTTCAGAATTTTTTTGACAGCTGTCGAAAATTCCTTCTTGATTTCTAAAACTGGAAAATGCGAATCTACCTACCAGGTGCATGTACGAGCGCTCAAAAGCTCCTGCCTTCAAGGCAGTGCTTTTCGTAATTTTTTTTAAGAGATTCCAATAGCTCTTCTATACAGTGTCACAGGATTATCCATTCATTCTGAGACACCCTGTATATTCGAAAAAATTTTCGTTCATACGGAGGTTTTTTATATGGTCTGCTGGCTCATGTACTCTTTCAATAAATTTGCATTTGAATAACGTTTTCTTTCGATAAACCATCTTTTGGACCATTTTCATTTTGATTTCCTGCTTCTTTTTGCTAATATAAAGAGTGTCCCAACTGCTGCTAATAAAACTGGTGTTAACAAAAGGTGCCTCATTTTATTCGTAATAACGCCCTAGTTTTGAGAATAACTTCCCCCGACTGTTCTTGGGTTTGATGAACATCGAGTCGTAACAAGTTTTGAGTAGGCGCTTATGCAACTGAGGCAAGTTTCATGAATACTTGAGTCGATGTATGGTATCGCAGCATGTTTCAGCTTATGTAGGCCGCTTAGGATATCATCAATAAAGATGAAATTTCGAAGTTTCATAATGATCATCACATAATATGAAGGTAATTTTAATACACCTTAAGCAGATTACACTGGGTTGTAATTTATTGTAATATTCGGAAAACCATGGTTTCTAGTAGACTGGAAAAACAGTACCACAGAACCCAGATATATGACCAATAATATCTAATTTAATATCTCAAAAATATTCTGATAGTGAATGACCAGGAATACCATTATTCTGCTTTCGAAATTCGAGAAAAATACTTCTAAATAACATGGCTTGAGGGTTGGCAACCCTAACTAAATCTAATGCAAACATAAAATGATCAACATCTATTATTGATCAGACATTCCTGGAAAAAAATAAAAAAACACATGAATGATTCCGAACAAATGGCAGTTAATCGGCTTACAAGCACTTATTTTATTTCGTCTACGGAAAAACTAACATAGATTCTGCCAGAAATGCTATCGATTTTCTTGATTGTACAAATTTTCTTCAGACACGTTAAGCAAGGAAGTTGAGAATTTTGGAAAAATGGACACGAACGCATTTTATAGCAGGACCTTTTCCTCACTCTTACGGTTTGTGTCAATGCTTGTCCCGGGAATAATAAATACACTCTCGTAATCTCGATAGGTCTCTGACTTAACATTCCTATAAGAGGAGATATATGAGTCAGCGGAGTTTTTGGGTTATTCTAAAAACCATCCTGATAATTCCGAGATGGAGTCTCTACTAATGAAGGTGATTAGATGAGTTGAGTTTTGATTGGTATAGGCATTCTACGTATGCAGAATATGAAAATTTTATTTGGAGGTTTATTATTTCCATCTCACTACGTTCGTCCTATTCACTTCACAGAGTCTCATTATTCAATTGACAAACTTAACTATATGTTTAAGATACATGTATAGCCAGGCGTCGACATGAACGAGGAGAAAAATTTTATTTTATAAAATGCAAAACTAATGAATGCAAAATAAGGGGAAATCCTGAGCAGCTTATTGATTACAATGAATACTTGGTGACAGTTGTTCCTTGATCGTTAGCGGTTGTAATATTCGTGAAAACGCATGACTAATGTTTTTTCGGAAATCAAAGACTTATCGAAAAACTTCAGTGGGGAAGACGGAATTATACCCAACATAATGAAGGTGAGCCTGACTACTATCTGTGAAATCATGGCATATCTAATAAAGAGTTTCACTAAACCACGACATGTGTTTCGCATAACAATGGTTTCTTCAGGGGATAAGATATAAGTACTAGTATATCTTATCACCTGTAGAAGCCATGGTTATGGCGAAATACGTGTAGTGGTTTTGTAAAACTCTTGAGTAGTGAAAATCGTAGGCTGAGCTTATTTGTGAATATTAAGTAAATTATGGATTTTCATCAAGTATTGGCCACATCAATCCATAGTGCCATTGTATTATCTTGATATTTATGATGTTTCGCAAACATTTCGTCTGCAGTTTCTGCTCAAAAGGGGATATACTTGAGGATTTATCAGGATGGTCGTATATCGAAATGTTTAATTTTATGAATAAAAACGTTACCTTGAATTCTACAATACTTACTTTTTCAAAGGCACTTGACTATCTGTAGCATTTGCCCCGTTTCTGGCGTCAGTTATTCTACAGGCAACCATATTGTATGCTGAAAAAATATGAGGTTTCATGATAACAGCAAAGCAATAAATAGTGTTGAATGCAATCACCTCATTCAAAAGATATTGCAGAGTGAGGAATGCTGTGTCAGGTAATGTATGGAATGAATGAAAATATATATGATGAGTGCAAAGATGAAATACATGGTGAATTCAAAATCAATATCAGCTTTGGAATATTTGATTAGAACCAATTTTATAGCAAATTTCAAAAGGTGTGCCGTTTAATCGAATTTTTCAAGAAAATGAAAAAAGTAAAGGAAGAGAATAACATTCAATCATCTTTCACCATCAAATGTCTGATGGATGTATGGATCCATTCTTCGATATTTTAAATTGTCCCTTATTTTTTTATATATAATACATTAGTACTGCTGATATATATACCTAATTTGAACCATTCATAGAAAAAAAAAATGGATATATATATATATATATATATATCCAAGGTGGGTCTTTGACTCGTAACGGTAAAGCCCTCTTATTGAAGATGACACTTTTTAGTTTCAATCAGAACTGAGAAATTAAAAGAAAAAAATTCATTTCTTCCGGTCCGGATACTCCGAATATATTGAATTTTGTCGAGGAGTTTCTTCACTTACCTATGTTTCGTATTTTTCAACCAAGAACTGATTTTAAATATAGAAGTTAAGTCCAATTATTATTATTTTTTTGTAATTATATACACGATGTCCCGGGAGGAATAAGACGGACGGAAACCATAAATTGAGGTTATCTAGAACAACACATGTCGAGACATTAGCCTGATGGCCTTGGTTTTGGATGAACGTGAGTGAATTTGGGAAATTGAGTTGAAACCCCGAGTTCTATAAATCGCGAACCACTCAACTGACCGATTTCAAAGTTGCAGTTATATCACCTTCTTCACCACCTTCCGTTTATCAATTTAAAAAATAATAGAAAGCATTGCCGTGAAGGCAGGAGCATTTGAGCGCTCGTACATGCACCTAGTAGGTAGATTTGAATTTTCCAGTTTTAGAAACCAATCGAAGAGATTTTTGACCGCTGTCGAAAAAATATCAAGCTCAGGCAAATCTCCAGAATTCACGTCAGTGACCATTTTTTTTTCGATAATTCGCAAAAATTTTCTATGGTATCTATGATCTTGGTGATGTGATCTGGACAAAATGTTGCTTTAATATATCATTCTCGATTAAAATACACTACTCGCAAGTAGATTGAATACATTATTCTCCATCTATGTGCTGAATTTCATTCCAATCCAATCAGTAGTTTCGAAATTATCAGGAAAAACGGCCATATTTACGGAACCCCTTGACTAATTTTGCTCATTGATGAACGTGACCCCAAAATTCGTGATCCGAACCTACCCTGAAGATTTCCTAGGCCTTTCTGTTCGAAAGTTATAATTTTCTATGGTTCTGGTCATGCGATCTAGGCAAAATGTAGTTTGAATATATCATTCTCCTTTGAAATACAATATTTCTTCACGATCGAATCCGTAGTTCTGGAATTATCAAAAAAACTATATTGCGAACGACCACTAATTTTGCTCATTGATGAACGTGATTGCGATATTCGAGATCCACGCCTATTCTGAAAATTTCAAGTCCCTAGGCCTTTCCATTACAAAGTTATAATTTTCTATGGTTTCTATGGTTCTGGTCATGCGATCTGGACAAAATTCTGCATGTAGTTTGAACACGTCATTCTCCATTCGAGTACAAAATTTCAACTCGATCGAATCTGTAATTTCGAAGTTATCAGAAGAACACAATTTTGAACGGCCATATTTACATATTAACGAACTCAACCGCGGCGTTCGAGATTCTAACCCACCCTGAAAATTTCAAGTTTCTATATCGTTCCGTTCGAGAGTTATCGTGTATAGGGACGGACAGACTCGAGTTTGTCGACGGATTCGTCATCAGTGAGTCGAACCTTATCGATTGAGACCATTTTCGGCTTAAAATTCGAAAAGTACAGACATCGTTACGAAATGATATAGCCCTCGTGTAAGTAGTACGAGCGCTCAAAAATCAAGTCCGGAGGAGGATAACTTTGGACATCCCCTATCTATATTGATATAGGATCACCCTCTACATAAATACTTAAAATTTCCTCCACCTTTATAAGCGTATAAAAGTAATTCAACAAAAAAATTTGAAAAATCGGCTAGGCCCGATCATTCAGGGTGATTAATAAATCTTTTGTTGAATTTTAACATCAGTTTTCTGTCTAGCTGGATTTATTTTTCACCCTCAATGGCAATGATACCAATTCCTACATACTATGTAATAAGATATTCGCTTCCCAAGGTTATATTGGGAGTTTTAAAGTTTTGAATAAAAACTATTTTGTGTTGCTCTGTGAAAACAAAGATTTATATTTACAATATGTACAAGAAACATAAAATAAAATAATATTATCTGAAAAAAGGAAATCATACTTGTGAAAAAAAAAGAAACATTAATTTCGGCTTTCATTCACGGTATGATCAATTTCAATACTTTCATTTTATTCTTGAATTATATTCTTTCCGATTTCTGTGACAGTTATAGTGACAGTTGATAATTCAGTTATCTTGGTAACGCAGCATAAATTAAATCTCAAAGAAGACTACGACAGCAGTACTGGTGTATCTTTTTTACATTTACCCCTCCCCCCATGGAGCAGAATAGTTAAGTATGTGTAATAGTTCTTTTGATACTGGGATTAATTTAGTTACACGGAAAAGATTTGATTCCCCTTTTTTAAGCCCAGTATCTACTTCAAAGATTGAATTTGAGATTTTTTTCGTTACCTTGTATGGTTCACTTCTTCCTATTCAATTTGTTTCCATTTTTGAGCGCTCGTACAACTTACACGAGGGCTATATCATTTCGTCACGATGTCTGTATTTTTCGAATTTTGAGCAGAAAATGGTCTCAATCGACTATGTTCGACTCACTGATGACGAATCCGTCGGAAAATTCGAGTCTGTCCGTCCGGCCGTCCGTCCGGTCGTCAGCACGATAACTCTCGAACGGATCAACCTAGAGACTTGAAATTTTCAGTGTAGGTTCAGATCCCGAATGCCTCGGTTAAGTTCGTTAATGGGCCAAATTCCACCATGGGTTCCGTAAATATGGCCGTTCAAAGTTTTGTTTCCCTGATTACTTCGAAACTACAGATTCGATCGAGTTGAAACTTTGCACTCAAATGAAGAATGAGGTGTTCAAGGTACATGTGAAATTTTGTCCAGATCGCATGACCAGAACCATAGAAACAATAGAAAATTGTAACTTTTGAACGGAAACGCCTAGGGACTTGAAATTTTCAGGATAGGTTTGGTTCTGGAATGTCGTGATGACGTTTATCTATGAGCAACATTATACAAGGGGTTCCGTAAATACGGTCGTTTGAAATTTTGTTTTCTCGATAAATTCGAAACTTCGGATTCGATCGAGATGAAATTTTGTATTTTAATCGAGAATGATATATTGAAGCAATATTTTGTCCAGATCGCATGACCAGAACCATAGAAACCATAGAAAATTGTAACTTTTGAACGGAAAGGCCTAGGAACTTGAAATTTTCAGGGTGGGTTTGGATCGCGAATATCGCGGTCACGTTCATCAATAAGCAAAATGAGACTAGGGGTTCCGTAAATATGGCCGTTCAAAATATTTTTTTCCAGATAGTTTCGGAACTACTGATCGGATTGGAATGAAATTATGCATCTAGCTGAGGAATAATGTATTCAAAGTACGTGCAAAATGTTGTCCAGACCGCATCACCAAGACCATAGATATCGTAGAAAATTCTAGCGAATTATCGAAACAAAATTGATCAGCTGAAGCAGCGACATGAAGTCTGGAGTTTCGCCTAAGTTTCAGAATTTTTTTGACAGCTGTAGAATTATAATTCGATCAATTCAGATAAAAAGCCGTTATTTTTCTTTTGTAAATATCATTTCAATATTTACTTTTTTGAGCGCTCGTACTACTTAAACGAGGGCTATATTATTTCGTCACGATGTATGTATTTTTCGAATTTTGAGCCGAAAATGGTTTCAATCGACTATGTTCGACTCACTGATGACGAATCCGTCGGAAAATTCGAGTCTGTCCGTCCGGCCGTAAGCACGATTACTCTCGAACGGAACAACCTAGAGACTTGAAATTTTCAGTGTAGGTTCAGATCCCGAATGCCTCGGTTAAGTTCGTTAATGGGCCAAATTCCACCAGGGGTTCCGTAAATATGGCCGTTCAAAGTTTTGTTTCCCTGATTACTTGAAAACTACAGATTTGATCGCGATGAAATTTTGCACTCAAATGGAAAATGAGGAGTTCAAGCTACATGTGGAATTTTGTCCAGATCGCATGACCAGAACCATAGAAACCAGAGAAAATTGTAACTTTTGAACAGAAAGGCCTAGGGACTTGAAATCTTCAGGGTAGGTGTGGATCTCGAATGTCGTGATCACGTTAATCTATGAGCAACATTATTTTAGGGGCTCCGTAAATATGGTCGTTTGAAATTTAGTTTTCTTGATAATTTCAAAACTACAGATTCGATCGTGACGAAATTTTGTATACTAATGGAAAAATATATATTCAAGCTACATTCATCCAGATCACATGACCAGAACCATAGAAACCATAGAAAATCATAACTTTCGAACGGAAAGGCCTAGGGACTTACGTTTATCAAATAGCAGAATTATACTAGGGATTTCGTAAATACGGTCGTTTGAAATTTTGTTTTCTCGATAATTTCGAAACTACGGATTCGATCGAGATGAAATTTTTTATTTTAATCGAGAATGATATATTAAAGCAATATTTTGTCCAGATCGCATGACCAGTACCATAGGAACCATAGAAAATCGTAACTTTTGAACGGAAAGGCCTAGGAAATTTTCAGGGTGGGTTTGGATGGAGAATATTGCGGTCACGTTCATCGATAAGCAAAATTAGACTAAGGGTTCCGTAAATATGGCGGTTCAAAATATTATTTTCCTGATAGTTTCGGAACAACTGATCGGATTGGAATGAAATTATGTACCTAGCTGAGGAATAATGTATTCAAACTACGAGGGAAATTTTGTCTAGATCTCATCACCAACACCATAGATACTGTAGAAAATTCAAGCGGATTATCGGAAAAAAATTGGTCAGCTGAAGCACTGACATGAAGTCTGGAGTTTTGCCTAAGTTTCGGAATTTTTTTGACAGCTGTAGAAAATTCCTTCAATTGATTTCTAAAACGAAAAATTTCGAATTATCGGAAAAAAATTGATCAGCTGAAGCACTGACATGAAGTCTGGAGTTTCGCCTAAGTTTCAGAATTTTTTTGACAGCTGTCAAAAATTCCTTCAATTGATTTCTGAAACTGGGCAATGCGAATCTACCTACAAGGTGCATGTACGAGCGCTCAAAAGCTCCTGCCTTCACGGCAGTGCTTTTCGTAATTTTTTTATTGATGACTCAAAAACCTTTTGGTTGATTTTTTGTAGGTGCCAATTTGCATTGAAGAAGATGATGGCCATTTCGAGCAGTTCTTGTGAATTTACATGTTTTTCAATTAAAGAAAAATTTCTCTTCTAATATCAGTTACATCGTATTTTTCTGTTGGGAATGCAGGGGAACACTTTTCAATTCATTTCTCAACGAAGCGAAATACGAGAAAAGTTGAGGAAAAAAAAAATTTGTGGTTTCAATAGCTGAATCCAAAAAAAGGGACGAACATACGAAAAACTGTGACTTACAATGATTTATCCCAATGCGAGTCCCAATGTCAATTAGATTACCTTGTGGGAAGCCATTGGAATCAATAATTCAATATTTTAATTCTTCTGATATCAAAAGAAGCCACTTATTTCCGCAAATAAGCATGCCAGGTTTTTTCGAAATCAGCCGATATAATTTTGACCAATTCATAAAAAACTCTTTCTGAAAATATTGACATCCATCTCAGAAACAAAGCAAGTTAGGACACATGAATATGGGCATAAAAAATCTTATTTTTTTCGGGTAAAACCGAACGTTTGACGGTTTTACCCTGTATACAGGGTGTCCGGAAAAATGTAGTAAATCTCTCGGATTCAGATAAAACATAGATAAATAAGATGACAAGTTCCCATAATTTTTTTTTCCTAGCGGCCCTCCCTACAGAGATACGGCCTCCTAAATGACGCCACTGGAAATTCATTTTACTGGAATAAATTTCAAACTACTCAATATAATTTAATGAAAATTTGATATGATAAATACAAATTTAAATTAGCTCGTTAAGTTTACCAGGGGCGGACTGGGTTGTACATCTCAATGCTTACATTTTTAACACCCTGTATGATAAGGAATTAAAAAAATCAAATTTGGATACCTTGAACATTGAGCTAAAGAAAAGGTACTCTCATTTATTGTCGATAAAATGAGCCGTTTCCGAAAAACAAAATAATAAAAGAAATAACTTTTTTATTTCTAGCGAAAAGAACCATGAATTGTAATTATTATTATTATTATTTTTGTTAAGGTGCCTTTCTCGGCCAAAACTGCATTGTTCATTTTATCGACAATTAACAAGAGTACCTTTTCTTTAGCTTAATGTTCAAGGTATCCTAATTTGTTTTTCTCAACTCCTTACAATACAAGCATTAAAACAATGCAAGCATTAAAACGTACAACCTAGTCCGCCCCTGGTAAACTAAACAAGCTAATTTAAATTTAAGGGCAGTATTTAAAGAGGTCCTTACTATAGTTTATCATATCAAATTTTCCTCAAATTTTATCGAGTAGTTTATAATTTATTCCAGTAAAATGAATTTCCAGTGGCGTCATTTAGGAGGCCGCATCTCCGTAGGGAGGGCCGCTAGGGAAAAAAATTATGGAAACTTGTCATCTTATTCTTTTATGTTCTATCTGAATCCGAAAGATTTCCCACATTTTCCCGGACATCCTGTATAAATATGAAAATAATGATGCAGTTTGAAAATTCAACAAATAGTTCCACGATATTATTTGGTTATCAAATAATATGAGACTTAAGAGATTTAATTTTGAAACAAGTGATGTAAGTTTTGTGTAACTCATACATATTCATATTGAATCGAACTGTCATGAGCTTAGCAGCCAAAATTTTTTTTTTTCACAATACTTATTTCATATAAACCCGGATCGAATTCTTAAAATGGCAAAATAAAAGAAGATCCAATATCCTCTGAACTATAAATACGTGTTAGAGTCAAAAACTCACCATGAATAATTCATCAATCGCACTTAGAGTTTTGAGTTTGTACGGAGGTTGATGTATTAACAGAATCTTATTTTGTAATTTATTTCATCATTAAAGAGACGTTTCCTAGGGTGAAATGGCAATAAAAGGTTGAACCTCAGTAGGTTTTGTGAATGGATAAAACTTTCCCCATGTTTGGTTTACATAGGTGAACTGTTGTAGAAAAATACACACGGCATCAAAATTAACACACTAATTTCGAAGTTGATTATGTCATCGAATGATTTTCTGATTGCTAGAATTTTGAATCAACAATTGATATTTCACTCGATTTAGGTGGCAGAAAGACTCATAGTTCTTACTTTATCAGCCAATTATTACTGAAAATTCAATTCCATCTTTTTTGTTCAAGTTATTATTTCTCCTGTTAGATAAATCATGAAAAAAAGAGTGATAAACTTAAATTAAACGAAGAATAAAAGTGAAGAAAGGAGATGAACAGTGCAAAATATATCGCACCCAAACTTCGGAATATCTTCAGAGCTACACATGGGGACAACCAATTAGTTGATTAAACAATTTTTGTTTCTACATTTCTTCAAATTCATATGAACTGAGCAAAAAATTGCATGTAAGTATATCCTCTACTCTGTGTAGATTATTTGCTCTCAACTTTCTGAATAAATAATTTGAAAACGGATAAATCAGTACCCGCCGAATAATTTTTACGTCAACAATTGAACTTAATATATATTATTATTTTTTTGTATCGTTATATTATTTCTCGGAAGTGATGAAGCAAAGTCCTTCTTTGTCATTATTCAAAATTTGTTTTTGATTTCCATATACAATCCAACAGGGTAGGTCGTAATATGGTCATAAAGGGTACGTAAAGTAAGCAAAAAGTTGAAAGCACTAATTCGGAAGTAATATTTCGTGCCCAATTGGTGCCCATTAGTGCCTTATGAATCTTGGCAAGAAGCATTATGGTTTTTGAGTTATGCACAATTACATATCTGGGTGCTGAACGGAAAAAATTTGATACCAATAATTCTAGCGAATTATCGAAAAAAAATTTGTCACCTAAAGCACTGACGTGAAGTCTGGAGTTTCACCTTAGTCTGAATTTTTTTTTACAGCTTTCGAAAATTTTTCAATTGGTTTTCAAAACTGAAAAATGCGAATCTACCTACAAGGTGGATGAACGAGCAAAAATTCTTGACTTCACGGCAGTGCTTTTTTTGAAACTTTCTTTTTTAATAATTATAACTCGGATTAAATTTCTTTCAAACATTTTTCATTGTTTCCTGAAATCTCAATTTATAGAAGAATCTGAGCAAATTTATTATAAAAATTCCAAAATTTAATTTTTTTCCAAAATAATTATTGTTAACCGGGTTTTCTCTCCGAATCTAATAGAAATCCATATTAATCGGAATGGAGCCCTGTTTTCGTTGTCAAAGCATCACGTGAAAACCGCTAAACCGATTTTATTCATTCCTTTTTTAAAACCTTCCTAAAACTTCAAAGAAAACTTCGAAAAATTTGCCTGGGAAACTTGGAAATCAAGAAAACTCGTGCGTTAAGAAGCGCGGCAACGCGGTTCTCACGTCGACGACCGGCCATCGCTACTACACTACTATACCCGATCACTCGACAAGAGCGATAACGTGCGTGGAGTGGTGCCAAGTTTCTGGCTCTTTCCCCAAACTGAAGAAATTTGTAACTGTTTGAGAACTGGAGAATAACTCCGAATTCAAGGTTAGGATTATGTCAGGGTTGGGTTAGGGTTAATCTTCTATATAAATGAAAATGGAGCCCTGTTTTCATTGTAATTTCAATAAATGTACATATCGCACCCGTCGTAGAATAAGGATACAATTCAAAAATTGATGTTGTTGAGGAATCGTATTTGAAGGTTTGGTTTAACGAAGTTTTTGTTTTATACTTTTGTTTACTTACTCAATTTAACACACTGAACATTCGTTATTGATGCAGCAATCTATTTGAACATTATAAATCTAGCACCCAATATTCAATTATGCACTTTTTACCGTCGTGGTGACATATTCTGCTGTTTTTACAAAAAATTTTGAATGCTATCTTCTGTCACGAAACGTTTTTTATGTGGCGGAGAGACCAACTAGAGTTATTCCGATATTGCATGTACGAAAGTACATTACCGTACTAACACAAAATGGACCTTTTTTTAATTGTCTCCTTATTCTACGACGGGTGTGATATGTAACTGACAGGAAAACTTGATTTCGTACAAATAAAGTTAATTCTTCTTTCTCTAACTCTAGAAAATTTTTTTCCACTCAAAATGCTATTAAAACTCAAAATTATTGAATATTCCCTGACAATGGCAGGACAATGTCTACCGGGTCAGCTTGTATATTATAAAAATTGTAATGAATAGAAAACCAACAGACCATAACAGTACCTGCGTTTAGCACATAGGGATGCAATTTTCAACCGAAGACAATAGGAAATAGTATTTCATCAGATGAGATGTGATAGCTGATAGCTATTAGAAATAAAATATTAAGTTTTTTAAGCGACGTTCCAAATATTATTGATGAGTCATAATGAAATTACAGATAGATATCACTGCACTATTCATCTCATTATCTCCAATAGCCAAGTGCCTATATTTGTGAGCGTTTTTAAAATTAAATGATTCACCTCCCTCTCATTCCCGCCCATAATGGTTCGATGTTGTAGAAACATAGATAGCCTATGTCTGTTTCCGCGTCACAATCTATCTCTTTGTCAAATTTTACGATTAGTTGAGGAGTGAAAACTGGACTGCTATGATTGCTGATAAAGGAAGAAAAAAATTAATCAGGATGTATCACAGTACAACAACAGTCAATAATGTCATAATTGTCACAAATTGAAATTCGGGTTCAAGCTAAAACCTTATTCGTCCGAATAATTGACTAGAATAATATATTATTTTAGAATAGCTGTCCGGCATAGAAATGCAGATGTCATACACCAGATACTCCAAGATAACGAAATGAACGAAAGGAACATAAAAATGAAAAGATGAATAGGGAAGGAAAAGAGCCAAGCCATACCCTTTCAATAGATGATACGCAGAAAGAATGGTAGAGACAGGCCAAACATTTGGGTGTTGTCCTAGACTAGATAAAGGAATCACATGAAAAAGCCATATCGAATATGCTGTTGATGAAAAATACTCCAAGAGGAGCAGACCATGTATCCATTAATAGACAGGAGAAGCCTTATGGACAGAAATACCAAGCTGACGTAAGCAAAACAGAAAGTTGAACTCATCTCCACAGTACGTTGCTTTTACAGTAAAATCTAGGGATGTTTTCAGGGTTTTTGAAGTTGAACAGTTCTGATGTTCAAAATTCCCTAAGTCATGAGGATCATAGAGATGGAATCTAAGTTTTGTGTACAAAAGTTGTTCGCAGTAGATTTGCACAGCACACTAGACCACGAATTTATTGGAACGCTGGTTATATCTGGTCCAAAGAAATATTATTTCTTGATATGATCTCGTGTCAAATTCTAACCTTATGAATTATAACACCTAATAACTCATTTTTTTGTTTGTAAATTATAATTTAGGTCAGATTCGTTTCGTGAGAGAACTTATTTACAAAATGAATATAGGTATGCTACCTAGAATAATAAGGATTAGAAAGTGAACTGAGATATTCTGTGGTTTTGACCATAGATAAACCTAATTTTGACATGTGGTAAGTAGAAAATGTGTTTCGAGTTACGTTCATTGTGGACACCGTAAAAATTATATAAATATAATGTTTACGTAAGAGTTACGCTTACGTTCATTGTGAATTGGCACTTCAACTTTCCGTTCTGCTTACGTATGCACGTTAGCCTCACGTAAACGTTAATATTACGTTTCATATTGTGGACACCTACATGCTAAAGCCTATATATTTTTCAACTTTACGTTTCAATTGCGTTTGAGTTAAGTCTTACGTTCATTGTGAATGGGCGCTTACTTTTTGTAACCAGAAATAAAGCCTAGCAAACCTAGCAAACGTTATCTACATACCAATATCGTCTTAGAATGGATATATGAATGGAAGTTTAAGGTTGAACCTTACAAACCCAAGCATTTGAATTCGGCAGGTAGAGCACCTGATACGGAAATGAAAATTAAACGACAAACGATCCCTTCAAAAGACCAAGTCGAAAATCTGCGGGCACTATTTGATCGTAAAATAACCTGGAAACATGCCGAAGAAATCGAAAAAAGGTCATCGAAATAAACAATCAACTCTACCGTCTGCTGGCCAGAAAAATCAAGCTGAATCCCAGCAAAGAACTGAGGTTACGGAGCAATTGTGATGCAGCTCCACCGTTTCGACACAAACGGCAAAAACTCACTCAGGTACCCTAGAAGAAGAATGGTACTCTCAGATAAATAACTGAAGCTCCCCGGTATATAAGGAACTTTCACATAAGGAGAACCCAGAAGATTAGAACGATAAGAGAACAATTCCGAATAAAGAATCTTGAAGGTGTGGAAAACTTAGATCACCGACGACTGCCAAGCTATGAGTTATGATCTAGAAGAACCGTCAGAGAACCAACCAAAAAATTTGCGAGTAAATAGCTTCTTGAAATCGGAGCAGACCACCATGGTAAGTGGAGAAGATATTCGAAAAATCGAACCGACCCTATGACGTGTGTTACACGATCAGTTTGACATCAGTTCAGTCCCTCAGTCTGATCAGAATATTAGTAGTGTTCTTTCGTACTGATTCAACTGATGGAACTTATGTGATTTAAGTGAAAGCGATTTTGCAATCAGAACACATTCTTTCACTGAAAGCCCGAAAGAATGCGCTCTTTTCTATAACGTCAAACTTTGACGTTTACTTTACCAATGTCATCTAAGTGAAATAAGAAATTCCGCGATTAGAATAATTACTTACAATCACTTTTGAGTTGTGGAAGGGGGAATAGAATGAAAACGAAAGAACGATCGCTTGAAATGATCTATGTGATTTAACTTACATTAGGGCTACATACACCAGCGGAATATCTGTCATATCTGATACGTGGCGAGCCAAATTCGTACATATATCAGTGCGTGTATGGTATCAAATCCGTCCGTCATTGGTGTAAAATCCCATATCGTCGGCCTAATTCGTTAACCTGCCAAGTCCATTTTTTGGTCAATTTCACTTTTTGAGCTAGTCATAAAGTTTAGACGATTACCTACCTTATGGGATAAGGTAAAAGGTCGATATCGATATTCAATGTGGTAAAAAAGCCGTGCACGAAAAACTGCTTTGTACCCAATAGCAAATCTACACAATGAAAACCTGCTAAATCCCATTGGGGCCTCAGTTTTGTACTGATTATGGTCCACCGTATACGTGATTTTTTGGTGGCACGAAGTTATAGGCAATGTTTTGATCGAGTTTTCAATTGCATAGTGTTAGTGAAGGCCAAAATTATAAACAAGGTAAGTCTCCTTTGTTCCATATTTGATATATACACTCACGTGCAAAAAAAAACGCAACAAGTTAATATTTGTGAAATTTGAGGTCTCGTAGTTTCTTTATTTTTAGTACAATTTTCGAATTTTTGTCAGCAAACTGTAGATAAAATTATTAATTTGAACTTGCCTATTCGGACTTTCGTTAAATGCTGGCTCATAAGTCACTACACAGGGTTAATTAGAAGTTTGTTGTTGAACCCTAATTTTGAAACATCCTGTGGAATAATTTCTAGATCAAATTTTTTCAAAATACCAATTTTTGTCGAAAACTTTTCCTTTCCAACATTTTGTTTTTTGATACATGCCTTCGAGTGCTCTAGTCTAATTCATTTTCAAGAACGAAATGAACGAGACAACAACGGTTTACTGTAAGAATTGTAATTTTGTGGAGAGGTGAATTGGGGAAGGAAATTTGCACAGTAGCTGTTGCTCTTGTTGAAGATGAACGTAATTATGAATATGTTGCAAGAATTCTTCATGTTTATCGCTCTACCGTCAAAAGAGTCGTCGAAGCTTGCAGACCAGTAGCTGGACCAAACATACACCGAGTAGCTTAACTGCAATTTCCTACTGAACATTTACATTGTAACTTAGAGCAATGAAACAATGTTCTTTTCACTGACGAATCCAGATTCTCCTCACATTCTCCAGACGGATGGAAAAGAGTATGAAGAAGGAACAAAGAAAATTTTTTTTTCTTTAGAGTTCATTCCCCTCTTAAAAATTAACTGGTGCACCTGAAGACATGAACCAAAAACAAAATGTTGAGACCGAATGATTTTTTACCTAAATTGGTATTTTGGAAGAATTTTACCACGAAATTATGCCACAGGATGTTTTGAAATTAGGGTATAAAGACTGATAAGCCAGCATTTGACGAAAGAACAAATGAGCAAGTTAAAATTAGTAATTTTATCTACAGTTTACTGCAGAAATGTTAAAAATGGAACTAAAAATAAAGAAACTACGAGACCTCAAATTTCACTAAATATTAGCTTGTTGCGTTTTTTTTTTGCACGTGAGTGTATTTTCATTCAGTGTTACGTTATGGAAGCAATGGATCCAGTCTCTATAAAACTTTTTATAAGGATAACTAGCAACTTTTACTGCCAAAAAGGTCTTCACGATTTCATCCTTGTGAGATTAGTAATCTTACGCAATTGCACCAAAATCGACGTAAAATCACTCATTGGAAGTTTGAAGACTTGTAGCAAATCAGAAGGACTCTTTCACCCGACTATCATTAATATTACGATGATTTACCTCATCAATAGGTTATTTTGGTGATTTTGAATTAAGGGTCGCTAGAAGATTGTTTTTGGTTCAGAATTCAATTTTCTTCAGAATTTTGATTTTTGATTGTTTTTTCAGAATTTTCTTAATTTACTTGGCTCTCAAGTTTTATCTCTGATTAACTCATACGACTGTGACTTATATAGAAGTAACTAGTAAAGAACACTGAAAACATTTGAAATTATGTTGATTAATTACATATTGCTTATAAAATACTAAAATAGTTAATACGGTTCCTTGTTTGAATACTGATTGTATTGTTAAAATTTTGATAATAAATATTTTAATTGAAACTGATTGAATTGATTTGATTATAATATAATCCTCGATAGAGAATTACAAGCAAATAATGTTACTTCATGCTCATTTAAATGGAAATACTGCTATGTCCTCAATCAAATAAAAACTTCATAACGAAAAGCTGCTAAGTGATTATTTTCCAAATTTTTTCGAACTGTGCTTAAGATATTCTATTTTCAAAACTCATAACATATGTAGAATCATTACAGCAACCAAATGTATATTCAGAATCTTTATATGTGAAATAGAAAAGATATCTTTCAGTTTTTTCTCTCTCCTGTAAACTATGCAAAAATGGACTTAGCAGGTTAACGAATTAGGCCGACGATATCTGGATCTGTCCAATCGAATTTCTACGTATCAGAACTGTACGGATAATCCGCCCATGTATGTTGCCCTATAGATCACTTCGTTCAGTACGAAAGAACATTACTAATGTGAAACTGAATATCCAATTTCAGTAGGAAACGTTTTCTTCCACGTTTTTGAGCGCCATATCATTTCGTCCCGATGTCTGTATTTTTTGAATTTTGAGCCGAAAATGGTCTCAATCGACAAGGTTCGACTCAATGATGACGAATCCGCCGAAAATTAAAGTCTGTCTGGCCGTCCTTCCGTATACACGATAACTCTCGAACGTAACGACCAAAAACTTGAAATTTTCAGGGTGGTTCGAATCTCGAATGCCGCGGTTAATTTCGTTATTGGGCATAATTCGACCAGGGGTTTCGTAAATAAATGGTCGTTTGAAATTTTCTTTTCTTGATAATTTCAAAACTACGGATTCGATCGTGACGAAATTTTTTATTTTTAATGGAGAATTATATATTCAAGCTACATTTTTTACAGATTGCATTACCAGAACCATTTTAAATTTCAACGAATTATCGAATCAAAAACCCTTACATTTCTGTAACAGCTGATTCGGCATAATTTACAAAAAGCTGCTGTCAATTCTTTGGCTGCTGTCAAAAACTTCTTCAATTGGTTTCTTAAACTGGAAAATGCGAATCTACCTACAAAGTGGATGAACGAGCGCTCAGAAGATCCACACTTCAAGGCAGTGCTTTTTATTATTTTTTTTTTAATCTGATGTCAGTTTGAATTATCGTGTAAGATCGATACTCAGTCCATCAGTTTGCCATCATTCAATTTATGATCAGACTGACGGACTGAACTGATTTCAAACTGACCGTGTAAGACGTGTGTTACGAGGAAGCCAAAACTAATTCGGGATACATCTCTGGACAACACCCTATGCGACCCTAGCTTTCGGTGCAGTCACAACAAAAATAACTACAAACAATATTCCTATCATCCATTATGATATTATGTAACTAAAACTTTAGGTATTTTGGATATTGATGTTTGTCTCGCAAAAAAGCCGTTTTTTCAGAGGCTATAAACATAACTGCATGTTAGAATATTTTATCAAGAAGTTATTTAGATGGTTACTTCGAACAATATTGTGCGTTTTTCCTCCAATCTTAAATACATTATTGAATAAATCAAAAATGTTTTTCCTTCAGATAAATCTTCTCCGATCGCCGTTGCGTTCCGTTGTTTGGGTAGCTTGTTTACCCTATCGAGTTTATCCTGCGCCAGCTTTACTGATGAGACATGTATGTCGAAACTGGTCTACAGATGCAAAGGATGGATTTGATGTTCTCTGGGGTTACGTGTATTGATTTGTTGGCTTGAATTATTAGTCTATCTAGAACAATTTTTTTTATGACTGTAATTGAAAACTTTAGATCGAAAGCCAATATATATTCTAGTTGAAATTTGTTGTCTGAAAAAGGAACAAACTGCTTCGTTACAACAATTGGTATATAAGAATTTTGATGAAATTTATTTAAGACTAGTGCTTTCTGATTTATCTATGGAAGATGATTGTTTTTCATCAAGTTTTCGTAGAGGCCTTCTAACATCTGAAGTTTTAGATATCATAGATAAGATGGCCGAATCTGATAGGAGAACTGTCCCAGTCAAAGAGCAACAACTTTTGAATTTAAAATCAGGACAAAAGTGACTATCACGGCGTAGAGGTGATGCTCCTTCAAGAAACCCAAACGGCAACAGAGTAAAATCGGCGTGAAATAGGTGTTTTAAGGGGTTGCGTTCTATTTCTTTTTTACTACCGCCTTTTTCTATTTTCGATTTGATTTCCGGGTAATTAAGAGGAGTATCTCGTAATGAAATTGAAGAGAAAGGGGAAATTTTGTTTTTTGTTTTCGAGGAACAAGCAGTCCTTCAATTTGAATATGTCAGCTTATTCTGTACACAAATTCAAAACGAATCACTATTTTTATACGGACAGACATAGTTTTCGCTGACATTTTTTCATCTGTGCTTTTGTATCATACAAATACCCAATATGTTATTCAACTAAAATTATAATGTATGATAATCCAGTAATATTGTTTGTAGTTATTTTCTTTTGCGACTGCTCTGGAAACTACAGTGACAGAGTCATATTCGCGGATGACCTGATTTGTATAAAACTATCAAATTTCCCTATTCGAAAAAATCCTCCCACTATTTCTGCTCATTTTGTTTATCGAATTTTTGTCGCAACTCAGAGTGATTTTAAGTATCCACTATGTGAAAATGTGAAGTTTTTTTGATTATATTATAAAATAAGTTCCTTCATTGCCATTTTCAACATAGTCAATTGAAATATAACAACATGTGGTTCGATAAAATTCTCCTCAAATCAGGATATAATTGATGCTGAAAAAATTACTTACCTTTTTCCTGTTTTCGTCTTTTTCGTTTATTGCAAATTTTAACGGCACAAACTGAAAGAATAATAGCTACTATAAAGAAGAGAATCCCTCCTACAACGCCAGCCGTAATAGCCTTGTGCTTAACTCTAGCAGGTACAGAAAATTTCACTTCTTCGCTGGTCTCGTAACTTTTCAGTGAGTAGGCAAATATCCTGAAGTAATAGGTTCTACCTCCTACTAAATTTTTAACTGAAAAAAAAATCAATTAGCAAACGGACCTTTTAGATATATGAAATCATAAACGAATCGATAATGATTTTAAGATATATATTCTCATATATTGATTCACTGATCAATGTGGTCAATTTTTGATTGACAAAAAACGAAGTTCAAAGCTTTTTTCTGTACGATTTACAATGCAGGGTGTCCGGATTTGACGTTAATAATTTCAGTAGATGAGTCTACCGGACGAAATATAGCAAAAACTTTGAATAAATCTACGTCCTAAAATGCTGGAAAGTTAGAGTCCTTTCATCATGAAATTGTTTTGTTTTTGTTTTCACCATCTAGTGATTATAACATGGGAACTGAAACAATAAATTTACGTTCTTATAATCGACTACAAAAGTTTATGATATTAATCTGTTTAGATCTAGATATATCATAGATTTGGTCGATAATGAATTCATATTCATATCGAAGTAATGCGACGAATCAGTTTTCGGTAATTTATAACATTATAAACGAAGAAACCGAAGATTTTGGTTCAGCATTTTTCGGATACGCCGCATCATCCTATAGATAAATGAAGGACACTTCTGTGTCGCATGTGAAAATTTTGGTAGGTTCCACGAACAACCGAATTAATACCATTCATACAACTCAAACCATGAACCTACCTAAATAGTGTGTATCTTCTGGCCGTATAGAACCCTTGTTTAAAGTCTTCCAAGGCCCGTCGGTTTTATATTTGATTACGTAGTGTCGAATCAAGTTTGCTCTTTCGATTGGAGGTTGCCAAGTTAGTAGAAAGCCATTGCTGATTTCGGTGACAGTTAAATTTCTTGGAACACCTGGTTTTGGGCCTAAAGACAAAAAAAATGTATGAATTATGTGGGTTCGAATTAATCGTTAGAAGCAACTACACATCTTAAACAAAATAGAATTCCACCTCGTACCAAGCATACAAATCAAAGGAATTATTCAGTTAAAAAAATATTATTAAGAGTCGACTGAAATAATTCAGAATGAGTTTGAAAAAAACATCCTTGAGATCCAGACATCTATCGATGAAAGCGGTTACAAAGTGGAAGTGTCTTTATCCTCATCAAATGAGGTCAGATGTTAATTCGACAAATATGTCGGCTATTTCTCACGATGCTCTCATGCGATTCTCAGGGACTTATAGTACTTATATAGTACTTCGTCTGCCTTTATGATGACTCATCTTTGGTCCCAAAACATAGTGACCATGATTTTTTGCACTCGAAATGGGGGTATATGTCGATATAGATCGACCAAACTATTGAAAAAATCGAATAATTTGAACCCAGCCAACCTTAAACCGCTAAGCACTTATTCGCTTATCTGGGCATACTCTCAATGATCGATTTCTTCTCGAGGAATCTCATCCCATGCTACCCATAACTTGTGACACCTCCGCTAAAAGTTTTATTGGATTTTCATTATCTTTTGACAAAGATACAGGACGCTATCTTCAAACCGAAAAAATACAAATTTAGTGCAGAAAATAACTCAATCCAACGACTTCAGACACTTTCCCTGGATCTCTGATCCCAAACTTCTTCAAATGTTAATGCAAAACAGCTTTTGATATAATCTTCGTGAATTGATGAATCCACACATTTGAGAGCAATTTTATTGTCTTCAATCATATCTGTAATGTGAAAAATTCTCAGATCCATATGTCCTATCCGATGTTAAGTTATTCTCTGCTAGCTTCATTGCTCCTCGATTGTCTAGGAAAATTTTCTTTTTCAATCCTATGTACCACCTTCTTCAAGAATGCAAAATCTTCTTCACCAAGAGCAACAAATTCTGATTCATAAGTGCTGAGATCAAAACATGTTTGTCTCCTGCTACACCAGTTTATGGCTGACAGTGATGGCGGAGAGTGACAACATATCTGCTGAATGATTTTCTGCTTATTGAATTTGGCTTCGTTGGCTTTTGGTTGTACCGAATGAAAATATCAATCAGGTTACAAGTTACAGCTGAATAAAGAATATTCCCAATTCTTTTTTGGTACAGTATTTTTTTCTAGTCATCAAGTGGACCGTCGTCATTTCGACAGAAATGTCTCTCCGATAGGTAAAGGTGTAGCTACTCCTTTATCTTGTATCATATATTCATTTTCGTCATTCATAAACCAACAAGAATCACTCCATCGTCTTCGACTTGCATTGATAACACAAATATCATGGATGAAACTTCTGCTTGCGTGATGAACAAGAATATTTCTGATCATACTGCTTATCTGTTTACTTTCTCTGCATTGTCGGGAAAAAATAATAGAAAAAAAGATTCGAAATTAACGAGTCAACTATTTCTGCATTCGTTAAATCTTTATCGCAGATGGATTGGAGTTTCATTGAGTATGATTTTTCTTCTTCTTTTTTAGTGTTGATTCATTGTGTCATTTCGTGAAATTTATAAGAACTTTTTCGATGTATCCTTTCCGTTTATATTCATTCGAGAAAATAACAGGCATAGAATTCCTATAACACCAGAGGTGCTAAAAATTAAACAATATTTAGATGCGTTGTTCATCATTTCTGCAAATAATTCTGAATATTTCAAACATTATGAAAGAATTAAATTCCTTTATGATGAAAAACTAAGGGAAATGAATCACAGAAAGATCAGACTGATTATTTCTCGGAATGGAGGCTTCAGTATTGTGAACACTTTGAAGGCTCCATATTTGAACGACACTGGTCCTCAGATTTCATGCAGGCGTCACAAAAAAATTGCGACAAGAAAAGTTTTAAACAATCAACATCAGGCAAGTATTGAAGAAATGTCCTTTATAACTGGGAAAATAATTAACTTTTCAGATTCCTGATTCATATGATATCAAGTAGATTCAAACTGTCATGAAACTCTACATAATCAGGTAAAATACACCTGGAGATTTAATTGAAGCTGAAAAGGAATACGTTTCAGTAATTGGTTCATTGTAATAACTGATTCCATCGACATTCAGGGGCTTCATGCAATACCAGCCGCTTTAGAGTTTCGATTAAACAGATAAACTGATTCTATTGAACAATCTTGTTAGGAATTTGTATTAGATATGAAGTGCTCCTATATAGCTTCAACTATGAAAGTGTTACTATTTGAAATACATATTTCTAAATTCATCATACGATATACATTTATGCAATTTCATAACACAGCTTTGAGGTCTTATAACTCTGTTAATCTCAATTCAAGAATATTCGAATGGTACACCCAATATGTTTGGATTCATAAGTTAATTTTGAGTCAATTTTATCGTACCATATTAACTGAAGGAGAGATTTATTGACATAAAATTCAGTATTCCAAAAAAACAGTTTTTTTACAATGTGAACCAACAACCATTTGACTGTGCTAACTGTACCATAAACTTGCTCTTTATGCCAGTTCTCGAGAGAAAGAATGAATACCCTTTATGTTTAATTCGATTTTTGGGAACGGTCATAGGAATAAGTCAACAGTTGTCTGGTTGGTCTAGCAGCGTTAATTAACCCAAAACCAAATAATCTGAAAGAAATAATACCTTTAGGCTGGTGGATAGGAGGTATAAATGCTGTTCCAGTCGAATCGGTAGGTAAAATAATATTACTATAATCTAAAATATCTGAAAACAAACAAATATAATAAATAACATGCAAGAAACACTAAGCATCAAAGTAACATCAATATAACGAAATTCGAAATAAAGGTACAAAAAAAATAAATTGAAAAGTAGCTTTGAAATCCTACTTCAAATAAACCATGCAGGTTGCATCAATGCAGTCATACAAATCCATTGCACACAAATTGAATATCGAGTAACTTGAATCAATAGCAAGTCACGCGACATTGGAGTTTCAAATACTTAATTTATGTAGGCTGGTCTCTGAATAACATTGCAGAGGTTACTCATTAAGAATTTTGTAATTCGGGTAGGTCAAAGAACTCATATATATACTTGTTCTAGAATGATCTACCTTCAAATATTACGTTTGTTTACATAGTGATCAAGAACCGTTCAGGACCGTACGCAACTAAGAACATCGTTAAAAGAGTTGAATGCTTAGCCATTCGAGAATTTAATGTTTCTTCGCACAGCGTTTCGAAGAGTTTCTTAAGTGACATGAGCTTACGTTTTTATGATCGATGAACGCTCGACCAGTTCTGTTCAGAATGCTAAGTTAATAAACAAAGAACCTAAACTTGATCTGGAAATCCAGTATTCCAGTGTCCTCACACTGGTTTTGAAAATTCACATTATATTTGTATTATTGGTGTCAAAAATATGGGTGTATATGAAGAGACTCAAATTTTCACCGGAGGTTTTTGGCCACGTAACTGCATCATATCGAGATATAGAAATAACCCATTTTCTGAATTTTCATTCGAATAAGTTTCAATTCACGATTTTTAATTGACCGAATGGAATAAAGGCAGCCAGAATAATAATGTTTTTTTCGTTCATAATTCTTACCTCAATTCAATACAATACGTTTGCGCAGAAAAGGTTCGACATTGAATAAGCATGTAAAAAAGTCCGGAACCTGTTCGAAATTATTGTCTGTTAACAAATCTCGGAATCTATTCCTTTTATTCGGATTTTATTGGCAAGGTTTGAAAACGTATGAAAACATACAATTGAATACTGTAATTTCATGTTAGGCCCTCATGCAAAATTTGCATTCATAAATCTTACCCGCATTTTCATCCGGTGTTAAGAAAGGCGTTGGAGTTATTGAAACTTTGTGAGGAATACCAACATCTGCATATAATAAGAGTCAAAGGATTAGAATTATGAAACACATCAATCTGTTTGGAAAATATCAAACGTAGAAGTTTATATTGTTGCAGAAAAAACTACTTCAACGAAAAAAAAATTCACCACGTTAATATAACGGAATGATTAGTAGTAAATATTTCTTCTATATCCATACAGATTGTCCAGATAATTCGTTATTGAGAAGAAGAATATAGGGCGAAACTGTTTTTGAGAAAACACACAGCAATTTATATTAACATTTGAAATTGGTTCACATCTTATTGCACTATGTATAGGAATAAGCGGGTATTTTACATGTTGTCCCAAATTTGAAGCTCACTGATAGCATATCGAGAACTATAAGACTTGGGGAAAATATTCAAGGACCCCGATCTCTTTTTTCGAAATAATCAGATATCAGAAATCAGATCGGCAATATCGAGGGCAATATCTTGCTTCCGTCTCGAGTTACAGGTCGTTTCTGAAAAATTACGAAAAGTACTGCCGTGAAGGCCGGAGCTTTTGAGCGCTCGTACATGCAACTTGTAGGTAGATTCGCATTTTCCAGTTTTGAAAATCAATTGAAGGAATTTTCGACAGCTGTCAAAAAAATTCTGAAACTTAGGCGAAACTCCAGACTTTCATGTCAGTGCTTCAGCTGATCATTTTTTTTCGATAATTCGCTAGAATTTTCTACGGTATCTATGGTCTTGGTGGTGCGATCTGGACAAAATTTTGCACGTAGTTTGAATACGTTATTACTCAGCTAGGTGCAAAATTTCATTCCAATCCGCTCAGTATTTTCGGAACTATCAGCAAAAAAATATTTACGGCCATATTTACGGAACCCCTAGTTTGATTTTGCTCATTGATGAACGTGACCGCGATATTCGCGATCCAAACCCACCCTGAAAATTTCAAGTTCCTAGGCCTTTCCGTTCAAAAGTTACAATTTTCTATGGTTTCTATGGTTCTGGTCATGCGATCTGGACAAAATAATGTTTTAATATATCATTCTCGATTGAAATACAAAATTTAATCTCGATCGAATCCGCAGTTTCGAAATTATCGTGAAACCAAAATTTCAAACAACCGTATTTACGGAACCCCTAGTATAATTTTGCTCATTGATGAATAGGAACGCTAAATTCGCGATCCGAACCTATCCTGAAAATTTCAAGTCCCTAAGCCTTTCCATTCAAAAGTTACAATTTTCTATGATTTCTATGGTTCTGGTCATGCGATCTGGACGAAATATTGTTTTAATATATCATTTTCAATTAAAATACAAAATTTCATCTCGATCGAAGCCGTAGTTTCGAAATTATCGAGAAACCAAAATTTCAAACGACCGTATTAACGGAACCCCTAGTATAATTCTTCTCATTGATAAATGTGAACGCGACATTTCAGATCCACACCTATCCTGAAAATTTCAAGTCCCTAGGCCTTTCCGTTCGAAAGTTATGATTTACTATGGTTTCTATGGTTCTGGTCATGTGATCTGGAGAAATGTAGCTTGAATATATCATTCTCCATTAGTACACACAATTTCGTCACGATCGAATCTGTAGTTTTGAAATTATCAAGAATACTAAATTTCAAACGACCATTTTTACGGAACCCCTAGTATAATTTTGCTCATAGATGAACGTGATCACGACTTTCGAGATCCACACCTATCCTGAAAATTTCAAGTCCCTAGGCGTTTCCGTTCAAATTTTCTATGGTTTCTATGGCTTTGAATGGCCATATTTACGGAACCCCTGGTGGAATTTGGCCCATTAACGAACTCAACCGATTCATTCGGGAACTGAACCCATACTGAAAATTTCGAGTCTTCAGGTTGTTCCGTTCGAGAGTTATCGTGCTTACGGCCGGCTGAAACGGCCGAACGGACGGACATACTAGAATTTTCCGAAGAATTCGTCATTAGTGAGTCGCACATAGTCGATTCAGACCATTTTCGGCTCAAAATTCGACAAATACAGACATCGTGACGAATTGATATAGCCCTCGTGTAAGTAGTACGAGCGCTCAAAAATGACTGCTTCACATATTTCGCTATAATCTTGGTTTATAGATATTCGAAAAATTCTTATACGTTTTTTTTCAGTAATTTTTATTTACACATCATAAAAATAAAAAAAAAATTAGGCTTCAGAGATATAGATATATATAGATATTTCTCAACGCAGTTTTTTAGTTGCAGATTTGTCGAAAAGCATCTTCCAAAAATGTCATCCGTTCCAAATAAATTTAGTTTTTCGACTCCATTCTTGAAATGGGACCAGATTTAATTCATTTTGTGTACCTTTATTGTATAATTGTGAATAAATCATCTTCTTCGATAAAGATAATATCAAATAAGAAGGAGAAATTATCTGAAATTTTCATTTTATGGGGAATACACATAAATTGAATCGAAACTTTGATAAGAACGCAACTGAGAACTGGGTGTTCCTCGAACATCTTTATACAGGGTGCCTACTTTTGAAATGGCCAAACTTAATGGGGAGATTATACATAAGATTTTGAACAAAAAATGTCATATAGCACATGGTCGAAATGTTGAGGGTTATTCTTCAATTTAACTTTTCTTGATTTCACGGAATATTTCAAGTTTTTCCATAAAATCAATTATCCTTCAGTTCTCCTTGCAGTCTCATCAAAGTTGACCACATATCTGGAAACAGCATTAAATTTGCTACAAGATAAAAATTTCTCTGTGCCAAAAATTTTTTATTGCGGGCGTGGTAAAGAGATGAATATAACGAATCTGAAGTGGACAAAACCAGTCCTATTTTTTCAATGGTTTTATCGATGAAAAATCATTGATTATGGACATGTTTTCTTTCCAGCAAGAAATACCCCATTTAGTTGGCTCTCGAATGACATATCAACTTTTGGGCTTGCTGTTTGCCTTCTATCATGGCTAACAAGATAACAACGAAAAATTCGAAATATTCCAAACCGGAATCTGTTCTATTTTGAAACTCTTTATGATTGAATATCGAACTAATTCTCATGGAAATCATGAATTTATCTGTCGATTCAAAAGAATTTGAAGAAATAAACTAAATTTTAATAATACAGATTTCATAAAAACATGTGAAGAAGACAGAGTACTACTACTTTAACAATTGCCCAAAATGTTCACTGCCTTATTTGAATGAATGAATATTTAGGGGTGCAATGCATTGGGAGATACGGCCCGGTAAGATGGCCACCAAGGAGCCCCGACCTTATGCCTTTGGATTTTTATGTCTGGAACACCTTGAAAGAAAAAGAATATCGAATTCGCGTTCTGACTCGAGAGGACCTGATCGAAAGAATAAATTTGTGTTGTGCAGAAATGCGTCAGAAACGTTGGAACTTCGCAGGGTTGTAGATTCAGTGCGAAAACGATGTGTGAAAGGTATTGATCAAGGCGGTGGACATTTTGGAAAATTGTTACTAGTAGTAGTCTGTTTTCTTCACATGTTTTCATAAAATCTGTATTGCTGAAATTTGGTTTATTTCTCTTTGGGGGTAGGTGGTACAAAATACGTACCACCTATTTCGACCCCCTTGCGCGGCGGTGGTACGTTAAGAGTACCACCCCGTTTGAGAAGAATATTGAGAAAAATTCGGAAACATTATTGTTAATGTATCATTTATGTATTTTGGATGAACTTTAGCTGAAATTTTTTTTTCAAACTGCAAAAAAAAATTTTTTTTTGCCCGACTTTTGTTTCATTTTTTTTTATCTTTGCCGCTCAAAGAGTCAAATTATTCTGAATCGACAGATAATTTCATGATTTCCATGAAAATTACTTCAATATTCAATCATAATGAGCTTCTAGAGCAAATTCAGGTTTGGAATATTTCAACTTTTTCGTTGTTATCTTATTAGCCATGATATTAGGGCAGAAGACAAGCAGCAAGCACCAAATTTTTTGCTTGAAAGAAAACATGTCCATAATTAATGATTTTCTATCGATAAAACCATTGGAAAAATTTGATTGGTTTTGTTCACTTCGGAATCGTGATATTCATCTCCTTACCACGCCCGCAATACAAAATTTTTTGGCATACAGAAATTTTTAGCTTGTAGCAAATTTATTGCTTTTTCTAGATATGTGGTCAACTTTGATGAGGCTACAAGGATAACTGAAGTATAATTGATTTCATGGAAAAACTTGAAATATTCCTTAAAATCAAGAAATGTTGAATTGAAGAATAACAGTCAACATTTCGACCATGTGTTATATGACATTTTTTGTTGAAAATCTCATGTATGATATCCCACTGAAGTTTGGCTCTTTTGAAAGTAGACACCCCGTATACAAAAATTACGTGTCACGTTGTTTGTCCAGGATGAACTCCTAAAATACTTAACCGATAACCATCAAATTTTGCACACTTTGTGCAGTTTGAACCAACTTAAAAGATGCGATGAGTGATGCCAAGTTTCTGGGTCTTTCCCAAAACTGAGGAAATTTGGAACTGGGTTAAAACTTTTAAAAAATCAAGTATAGGGTTAGGTAAGGGTTAATAATAATAATAATTCCACTGGTTTGAATACTTCACTACAATATAATTAGATATACCTGAGCTACACCAACACGTGGCCGAGTCTTCTAGTAAAACTATATACAGCGAAATATTTGAAACAGTTGTTTTCCAGAAACACCCTGTAACTCGAGAACGAAGCAAGATATTAAGGATGATGATGTCTTATAGTTCTCGAAATGGTCTCAGTGAGCATCGAATTTGGGACACCATCTACATAGTCGTTTTTGAAGTGTTCTAACTCCTAGAGCCTAAAGGATGAATGTGAATGTGAACTTTCCAATAAATTATTCACAAATTGTGAAACTGGTTAGTTTCTGTATCAGTAATTTATTTTATTCATATACATAACAAATAACGCAAACAAAAAAAAATATATTTTTGAAACGATGTTATACTTGAGATTGTTTCATTGAAAAATACAACAAAATACAACAGAAAAAAAATCGATCATATCTTTGAAATCTGAGTCGAAGTCGAAAACAGGCAAATATCTATTTCGAAGAAAACTTTATTGAATAATTTTGAAAGGCTAGGAGATGAAGCAAAATCGAAGTTGTTGGGTGTTTTCAATAATCTGTTCCATTTTCGTAGTTCACGAAAAAAAGGAGAATCTGATGCCCACTCAATACTATTTTGGAGAATCTAATTTCAGTTGCATTTGGGTATTGAGATCATTCAGTATTTTCGAGAAATCTTGTTTATTGAAACTAGGAAGTAGTCGACCGAAATGAGCTTAATTTCAATATTTATCCTTCGATTCTGATGTTCTGTTTTTTTACACCACCAAAATAGGACTAGAAACAAATTACCCAAATAAAGAAAAAAATTATCTCCACCAACATCAGTATTCCATCGCCTTTATTTTTCAATACGTTGGAATATCTGATGCGAAGATCTCACGTAGTGAAGCACCAAAAATGGCGTCAATCTGAGCCTTTCGAATTCAGCAGTTTCATTTGGCGTAGTTAATGATGTTTTTCTCGATTAATCAAAATGCTCATTGCAAACCAAATGAAAATTTTGAATGGAATTTCCAATAATTTTTTTGTCATTTATTTGAATACAAATAAATCTCTAACAACTTTCTATAATCGAAATCGAAAACTGCATAATTTCTCTCTTCTTCAGTATATTAAGTATAAGAAGTTTATTTCAATTCGATCTCACCTAGAGTGCGGACGGTTATGATTTTGCTCATCATGCCATCTCCGAGAGCGTTCTTTCCAATAACTTGAAATTCGTAATTTGTCGCAGGTGCTAAACGATTAATGGTGACTTGAGTGCTACCAGAGGGTGTCACAGGAATGGTGGACCATTCCGTCACACCAGACTCCCTGTACCAGATAGTATAATCTTGCTTGTAATCGGGACCACCGCTATATCCTGGCAACCAGCTCAGCGTTACGGAAAACTCTGTTGATGCGCCTGGCAAAATAGAGAAGACATTACTAGCACTCTTCATTGTTGGATACCAATAAGTTAAATTGAAAATATCAATCATAATTAATTCTATAGAATACAGGAATGCCGGTTTGTCTGATGTAGGTATCCAGAAAAAATAGTACATTATTCTAATTAAAAATTGTTGTTGTGGATAATAATATACTCAACGAGAAGACAAAAAAACAAGGTCAGTTTAGTCTTGGATCCTGGTCATTCGGGAATCGAAAAAAATGAAGAGGTTCACACACTTGCCAGAAAAAGAGCACAAACACCTTCCAGTGGTATAGGTGAATGCACCTACAAGAGAGAGTTTCAGGAGAAGAAAAATACCGAAAAAAAACACTCTGGCGGAATCTTCCTGGGTTGGATCATTCCAAAAAGTTTCTTCGAAACTATGAATCTGCGAGATCTAAGAAGTATCTGGATATTAGCCAGAATATGCTACACCTCCTCACTGGATTCCTTACAGGGCATTGCCGCCTCAGAAAGCACCTCATGAGAAAGGGTGTAGCAGAAAACGACGAGTGCAGATTTTGCGGAGAGGAGGAAAAAAGTCCGGATAACTTGATGAGGAAATACCTCGCCATCGCTAGCCAACGCCCAAAATGTTTTGGACAAGAAAGTGAGGAAGTAACCTCCTTGAAGCCTTCCCAGATACTGGAGTTCATTCGAACTCTTGAGAGGGCGGACTGTAGACTACGTAATGGCAAGAATAGCTCTCACAATAGACTTCAAGGTCTAAGTGCACCCCTCAAAATCTAAATCTAAAATACATAATAATATATGCCGGTTCAAAATGTCCTCAGACTTATTTTGATCCCCAGTCGCTATTTTTCTCCTCCGTTTATAGTTCCTCGCTCAATTCCCCTTTCTAGCTTATAGATATTAACTTAGCTCAGATTTGCTTTTTTATGCTGTTGTGCTCTTACTCTAATTGACCCAAAAATCGTCGAAGATTCAATGAAATCAGTATGACCTTATTCAAGATTGGGACTATAACCCCTTGTTATACTTTCCTCACAAAGTTAGTATATTTCCATTTTCAATACAAAATAGGAAAATGGATAAAGGAAAGACAATTGAATTCATTTATAAATTCAATCTTTATAATCGGGAATGGAAATATACGTAGGTACATTTTTTTCTTATAACATTACTAACATAATTGCATTGGGAAATGAAATCGATAAAACGAATGGAAATAAATGTTTCAAGGGAGAATCGTGGACGATGTTGACATCCTGAAGATTTCGAGGGTAACTCACTATGTTGACGAAGTTCCGAAAAGCGGTAAATGGTATTGTCAAAAATACCAAGGGTCCGTATATATTCATCACTATTCATAAGTTATACCTGTGCTGAGAAAATAATTACAAGTGAAGATACGCAACGAGTGCATTTTATATGTGTACGACTATAATATGTTGAAAATAAACAAATAAACTAAAATAAAATGAATAAATGAATAAAATAGAAATAAATTCTTACTGCGTTCGGCAGGTAAACACAAGCTCGCCATGAAAAGTGACACTTCTCCTCCTTATGAAATAATATACTATTTTGTTCACCTTATCAATTTTTTTTGTTGATTTATCAATATCCCTTACTTTTTTCCATATGTGTTTATCGACCAATTGATATTATGATCAGGAGAATTAGATTACGAATTTGTAGAGATATCTACGTATCCTTTTTCGTCGAACAACAAGAAAGCCGACATAAAAATATGAGTATGTTCTGGCTTATGCTCGAATCAAAATAATGCTGATACCACCGCAATGTTTGAATCTGTTAACTACCAATTTTCGGTTCCGCGACCGCTGGCTGCTGGTACATTCAACAATAGCAGCCCTTAATGTCCAAGTTCCTTCAGGGTTATTTACTAATGTTGAAATATTACTCACCAGTCAGGTTATATGGAGCGTGGGGTTGGGTTCCTTCAACGACCAGTTGAGTCGCAGTCACGATAGTTGCGACCTCGTTCGACGCCACGCACTGGTAGAACCCGAAGTCAGATCTACGTAGGCTCTCGATTGTTATGTTACCTCCAACAATCTTAACGCGGTTTTTAGGCAGAACGTTTCCATCCCTACGTTGCCACTGGACAGTTGGTTTCTGCGTTCCTTCCGCTTCCTGGGCTTCGCAGTGCATCTCTACAGTCTCGCCAACCTTCCTTTGGTACATCGCTTCTGGTTCTACCGTGAAGGTGGGCGGCTTCCTCACCAATACCTCCATCTGCCCGGAGGAGCCTTGCGTGCCTTGGGCGTTGTACGGCGTACAAGTGTACCTACCTTGATGGTTCTCATTCACCCGCGTAAACAACAAGGAGCCGTTATTCATTATAACTATGTCTTTAGTCTGATAGGGTTCGAGTAAACGTTTGTCTTTGGTCCACGTAACGTACTGCAAAGGGGGATTGGCCTTAATGTAACACTGAACGACGCCGGCTAGGCGGAAAGGGAGGTACTGTATGGTTGGGGTGAAGGTCACCTTTGCGGGATCTGAAACAGCAAAATATTACATAAGATTAGCGTCATGAATATGAATATAAATGAGAACTCGTTAGCGTTTCTATTCATGTTGCGGAATATTCCATTTATAATATCCTGCAGTAAAATTACCTTGTTCATGCTAAGTATCGATTGAAAATAATAATCTCTTGTTTGTAGGCGGTTCCGAGTATTCGCTGAACGAATAAGCAGTAAAATTTCAGTCTTTGGTTTCAGTCTTTCCACATGCTTCGAAATAATCATCCTTATCATCAGAATATGAAATACTCCTCGGAATAAGGCTTTATTCAAGCTTCTACTTTGAATGATTAAAAGATTTGTTCACAATAAACATAGAGCATTAAAAAACACCAAAATAGAGGGGCTTATGGAAGTGAATTTAAAATTATTGGAACACATAAGATTTGAAATCTTATACAACAAATATGAGATTAATGACCAAATGAATAAGTATTTCGACATAAATGACGAAAAATTTTAGTTAAAGGGTGTGTGAAGTATTCATCCAAATTGTAGTCGTATGCAACATTTTCTTCTTGAGTATATATATTTTTTTAATATACTCATTATTGAGCGCTCGTACAACTTACACGAGCGCTACATCATTTCGACACGATGTCTGTATTTTTCGAATTTTGAGTCAAAAATAGTCTCAATCGACTATGTTCGACTCACTGATGACGAATCCGTCGAAAAATTCGAGTCTGTACGTCCGTACGGCCGTCCGTCCGTCCCTCCGTATACACGATAACTCTCGAACGAACCGACCTAGGAACTTGAAATTTTCAGGGTAGGCTCGCATCTCGAATTCCGTGGTTGAGTTCGTTATTGGGCAAAATCTGCCAAGCGGTTCCGTAAATATGGCCACTCGAAATTTTGTTTTCCTGATCACTTCGAAACTACCGATTCGATCGCACTGAAATTCTGCACTCAGATGAAGAATGACGTGTTCAAGCTACATAAAAAATTTTGTTCAGCTCGCATGACCAGAACCATAAAAACCATAGAAAATTATAACTTTCGAACGGAAAGGCTTAGGGACTTGAAATTTTCAGGATAGGTTCGGATCGCGAATTTCGCGTTCCTATTCATCAATGAGCAAAATTAGACTAGGGGTTCCGTAAATATAGCTGTTCAAACAATTTTTTTCATAATAATTTCGAATCCAACTACTTGTTGGATTGGAATGAAATTTCGCACATAGATGAAAAATAATATATTGAAACTACGTGTGAAATTGTGTCCAGATCGCATTACCAATACCGTAGAAAATTCTGGCGAATTATCGAAACAAAAATTGGTCACCTAAAGCACTGACTTTAAGTCTGGATTTTCGCCTTAGTTTCTCCTAAATTTGTCTGACAGCTGTCAAAATTTTCCTCAATTGGTTTTCAAAACAGGAAAATGCGAATCTACCTACAAGGTGCATGTACGAGCGCTCAAAAGCTCCTGCCTTCACGGCAGTGCTTTTCGAAAATTTTTTTGGACTGTTGTGAAGAGTATTTCTCAACTTGTTCGCCTTCTTGGTGTCATATGTTGACAAGATTATCTTCGTGAGCATAAATAATATACCGGTCAGGAAAATTTCATTGAACGTATGAAATATTCAACGCATAAGAAAGAAAGCCTGACCGTCCAGTCGAATAGAAATGAATTCACTTCATGATGATGAGTAATCCAATATTGAACTAGAACTAACTAGCACTTTCTCTCTCATACATGTCGGCGGAGTGGAAACATGCTAGCCTGTGACGCGACGAATTTCTACGAGATCTGGTCAGTCTCGTCGCGTTGGACAGGCCAGCATGGTCCCACTCCGCCGACGTGTATGAGAGAAAAAGTGCTAGTTCGTTCTAGTTCAATATTGGATTACTCATCATCATAAAGTGAATTTATTTCCATTCCGGCACTGTTCGACTAGACAGTCAGGCTCTCTTTCTTATGCATTGAATATCCTATACATCCGATGAAATTTTCCAGACCGGTTATATGGCACAGGCAAGTATGAAGAGAGGCCCGAGGAAGTATGTTTTCTTGCCTGACCGTTTGCCCGCCTGTTTCTTCTTCTTCTTTATAAACATAATAAGTTTTCCATTAGAAGCGCTCGATATTTGTAACGCGATAAAACTAATCTAATCATTTTTATTAGTATGTGAACTTCTTTCGACATTTTGACACTCCCAAAACAAATTTAGACAAGTAATTATTCTCAATTGCCAATAAGAAATGATGCCGATATTCAAGTGAAACGAGAGAAGAATAAGGTGACGTAAATCTTCAAACGTTGAACTGATATTTAAAAATGTTGAATACAATAACAATACTTTCATGGGTAACAAACCAGTATGCTGAAATAAGTTACAAAAACGACGGGAGGTACATAAGAAAATTGCCCCAATGCATCCTTTCCATCCAAAAAGTGGCCAAAAATTGTTATATTTCATCCATTACATCTAGAATGTTGAAGGCAGGTAACGTTAAATTATTGTTAGGTGATCCTTTGCCTGAATATTTATAGGCTCTAAGATTTGGTATATGAAATGATGAAATGCAATGAAATTTATTGATCATTTTGAAACAGAAATATTGTATTGGACAAGTCTTGAGATAATTCAACAAATTAACAGACCAACGGAGAAAAAAGAATTAATTAATACAATTTCATTCTGATATTCCTCAATACTATAATGATATAATATTATAAGATTTTGTTGATAGTGGAGTTTTTAATTTTTTAGAGAAACTAGACATTTTCTGAGTCTTTATAACATGTAAATGATTGTATAAAAAGAATAACACTTCGACATTCAGCAGATGTTCCAAATTTAAATTCTTCGGTATGAAGGAAGTTTCGGTATTTCTTGTATTGTAATTGTGGAAACTGAAAAGTTCAGTATTGTTGTTTTCATTTTTCTCGAGAAGCAAAGGACATTTGTATGAAAAGTTACAAGGGGCAGTTAATATTTCAAATTCCACGAAAACAGACCTGAGTATCAACCCCGAATATAATCCTCAGAATGCGTTTCTGGGCTATAAATCCCTGACTAAATGAACAGAACAACCCTTAATCATAATATTGTAGACAAGATGACTATACACTTAGCTATCATATACATTTAGAACAGCTGTGAGTGGAATATTATTTTTTATTGGACGGATTGCATAATAGGAAGAACTTCTTGGAGCTTCTTGGAGTTCTGAGGAATTAGGATTATCGATAGATTAGCGATAGACTTGCCATAAAGGATGAAATATTAATCTAGCTCCTAAAAAATGAAGAAAAATCTTTTCATTCAAGAATAAAATTTATTGATAATTCATGTATGTATGATAGTGCTAAGCAATTTTTTTTTGGTTTTCTTGTTGAATTACTTTTCCACGCTCACGAAGGTGGAAGAAGTTTCCAGTATTTATGTATATTGTGAACTAATATTAACGAAGTTGAGAAATGTCCAAAACCCTACTCTGTTTTTTTTTTTTTCGATTTCAGAAATGGCAGGCGAGAGCGGTTGAAAAAAGTTATATCACTGCAAAATGTTGATCTATCAGTTGATTGGTTCAAGATTTATCTAACTTTGAAATTTTACTCGATATCCGAGTAAAATCTCTCGACACGAATGCACCAAGAAGACCTTATGAGTTTTGGGTTTCCATCTGTCGCCTTCATCCCGGAACATCCTGTATATTCGAGTTCTGCTAGAAATGCTTTTTATGATAATGATAAATGTGGAATGGTAAAAAATTTTCCTCTCTTCAGAAGGTTTTATTTCAATATGTTCATATATCATTCGGTTCAGAAAATATTGCAGAATTGAATAAGTAATGATAATATAATAAGTAATTTAATATAAAAGCCAAAATTTCTCTATTTCTGAATAGACCCAAAAGGGGTAAAGTCTGATGTTTTGTAGAAATAATGATGATTTGAATATTTATTGTATCAAACCTCGAACAATAGGTAGCAGAAATCTACTCTAACCATACCGCTACCGTATGCTCGTTGAGCTCGATGGAATGAACTGCTTTTAAATTATCTGAACACACTTCTTCCAACAGAACATGAACATTTTCAAAAAGAAAAAGTTATCAAACGAGTTACATAAAAAACTTACATTCTACATTGAGATATGCGGACGCCGATTGGGGTTCACCAATTCCATTGCTGACTTCACAAAGGTATTGACCAGTATCATCGGAACTGACTGGATTGATTACCAGAGAACCATCTCTTCGAATAGTCACTCTAGTCTCAAGAGAAGACAGTTCTTTAACAGGTGCTCCTTCTCTGAACCATTTCACGGTAACATTTCCAGGTTGAGCTTTGGCTTCGCAGTTGAATTGAACCTGAAATGAGACATGAATCAGAATAATAACCTCTCAATTAATATTCAAGGTTTTTCGTCAATAGTGATGCAGTGAATACCATTTCATGATTGAATTTCTGTATAAGCTGTCTAAACCCTCCAAATTCCGAAATAATATTATTGCATGTCATCTCAGAAATGAGAGTATTCAGAGAAGTGATATCTGGAATGTCACTCAACTTATGTGAATGAATTTTTTTCTCTAGGTGCTTTTTCAGCACCCACTTACACGAGGGCTATATCATTTCGTCACGATATTTTTCGAATTTGCCGTCCGGCCTTCCGTATACACTATAACCCTCGAACGAAACGACCTAGAACCTTGAAATTTTCAGGGTAGGTTCAAATCGCAAATGCCGCGGTCGAGTTCGTTATTGGGCAAAATTCGACCAGGGGCTCTGTAGATATGGCCGTTTGAAATTTTGTTTTCCTGGTTACTTCGAAACTACAGATTCGATTGAGGTGAAATTTTGCACTCAGATGGCGAATGACTTGTTTAAGATACATGCGGAATTTTGTCCAGATCGCATGACCAGAACCATAGAAACCATAGAAAATTATAACTTTGTAGTGGAAAGGCCTAGGGATAGGTGTGGATTTCGAATGTCATGGTCACTTTTATGAATGAGCAAAATTAGAATAGGGGTTCTGTAAATATGGTTGTTTGAAATTTAGTTTTCTTGATAATTTCAAAACAATGGATTTGATCGTGACGAAATTTTGTATTTTGAGAATTATATAATCAAGCTACCTTTTCTCCAGTTCGCATGATCAGAACCATAGAAACCATAGAAAATTATTACTTTCAAACGGAAAGGCCTAGGTACTTGAAATTTTCAGGATAGGTTCGGATCGCGAATTTCGCGGTCACGTTCATCAACGAGCAAAATTAGACTAGGGGTAGAATTATATAGCCGTTAAAACTATTTTTTCCTGATAATTTCGAAACTACCCATTGAATTGAAATGAAACATAGATGAAGAATAATGTATTCAAACTACGTGGGAAATTTTGTCTAGATCGCATTGCCAAGACCATAGATATTTTTTTACTGATAGTTCCGAAACTACTGATTGGATGGGAATGAAATTTTGCACGTAGCTGAGGAATAATGTATTCAAACTACGTGCGAAATTTTGTCCAGATCGCATCACCAAGACCATAGATAGCGTAGAAAATTCTAGCGAATTATCGAAAAAAAATTGGTCAGCTGAAGCACTGGCTTGAAGTCTGGAGTTTTGCCTAAGTTTCAGAATTCCCTCTATTGATTTCATAAACTGGAAAATGCGAATCTACCTACAAGGTGTATGTACGAGCGCTCAAAAGCTCTTGACTTCATGGCAGTGCTTTTCGTAATTTTTTTAGTAGAATTCGAAAATATTTCCTGGTCGAATTTTGACCAAAAACCAAATTGAATATTTGGTGCATTTACTTTTTTAATCGATTCGATTCAAATATTATTTCAATGAATTAATCGAGAACGGATGAAGAGCAGAGAGAAAACAACAACAGCGTAAAAGAAGTGTCTGGTAGGTCTAAATGTGAACAACAAAGCAAAAAAACTGCTCTGGCTCCTCGTTGATCAACCTGGACCAAAATAATTATTATAATACCCAAATAAAAATCCAACGTTTAATTATTGATTTATATACAGGGTGTTGTAGAAAGAAGGTTCCGGCTGGTTTGATCGATAGGAGTATCCGAGAGGTTGTGTAGAAGAACAGGAGGATGGGATGTTTGATTGTCTGGTAGGTCTAAATGTGAACAACAAGGCAAAAAAACTGCTCTTGCTCCTCGTTGATCAACCTGGACCAAAATAATTATTACAATACCCAAATAAACATCCAACGTCTTTATTGGTTTATATACAGGGTGTTTCAGAAAGAAGGTTCCGAGTGGTTTGGTCGATAGGAGTATCCGAGAGGTTGTGTACAAGAACAGGAGGATGGAATGTTTGATTGGGTGGATTTTTAATTTTGAGAAAGGAAGACAGATTTTTCTTTTGGTTGTTGGTCTTTTTGGTACTTATATGATCGGCCTTTTCGGTGGAAATTCTAAGATAAGTATCCCAGATAACAGGATGTATATTAGCAAGTGATAAAATTTCAAAATGATGATAAAGTGATGTGTGAATTGTACCGAGATTCCGTCTGATGTTTGTCCGGATTAAGACTCGTCTGTACGTATTGAGGATGTGTACGGCTGAGAATTTATCCTGGGGTTTTGTTCGAAAATTTTTTGACATTACCGTATTGTCTCTGTATGACTTGAGAAATGTCAGGTCACAAAGCACTTCGGATGAGATAGGGAAGAGTAAGTTTCAAAATATTTTCTCCGTGGAGTCGTGAAATGTGTTCGGATAGGTTTCCGCGGTTAGAACTATTTGCACTATGTTGGTTCCGGATAAGACCGCGTTTGATGTTTAGTCGGGTTCGACGTTTCGGCTCCGATTTTGGAGTCATTTTCAAGAACTGTTGATATTTCGCCGGGGCCTCAATCTGCCTACTCCTCAGCTAGTACCAACTTGAGTTTTCTAGGAAGTTTGTAGGTGAGGACTAACTCGAGTACTCGAGTACTGAGTGTTCGGAGCGAGCGGTTCTGAATTTGAGGTCGAATGCCGCGATTGAGTTCGTTATTGGGCAAAATTCGAACAGGGGTTTTGCGCTCTGATGGAGAATGACGTGTTCAAATTACATGCGAAATTTTATCTAGTTCGCATCACCAGAACCATAAAAACTATAGAAAATTATAACTTTGTAATGGAAAGACCTAGGGACTTCAAATTATCAGGATAGATGTGGATCTCGAATGTCGCGCTCACGTTTTTCAATGAGCAAAATTAGACTAGGGGTTCCGTAAATATGGTTGTTTGAAATTTAGTTTTCTTGATAATTTCAAAACTACGAATTCGATCGTGACGACAATTTGTATTTTGATGGAGAATGATATATTCAAGCTACATTTTTTCCAGACCGCATGACTAGAACCATAGAAAATTATAACTTTCGAACGAAAAGGCCTAGGGAATTTTTGGGGTAGGTTCGGATCGCGAATTTCGCGGTAACGTTTATCAATGAGCCAAATAAGATCAACGGTTCAAAATATTTTTTCCTGATGATTTCGAAACTACTCATTGGATTGGAATAAAATTTTGCGCATAGATGAAGAATGATAAATTCAAACTACGTAGGATCGCATTACCAAGACCATAGACACCGTAGAAAATTATAGGGAATGATCGAAACAAAAATTGGTCATCTGAGGCACTGACGTAAAGTTTGGGATTTAGCCTAAGTTTTAAAATTTTTTTAACAGCTATCAAAATTTTTTTTAATTGGTCCCTCAAACTGGAAAATGTGAATCTACCTACAATGTGGACGAACGAGCGCTCAAAAGCTCCTGACTTCACGGCAGTGCTTTTCTTCAATTTTTAAGTTTTGATTTGAAGGAAATGTCAAGCAGATATCATGGCTTTGCGTTATGATTTTCAAGAACCTACTTCGCTTAAAATTGATTATTCAGAAATCAAGCTGAAAGAACCGGAACGAAAATTCTGGAAACATTAATATCTTACCTTCTCTCCTTCCAGCTTTGTTTGATTAGTAGGAGGAACCATTATAACCGCTCCTCCAGCAATGATCACCCTGGCTGTGTGTGATATCTGTCCTTCTCCATTCCTGGCTATACAGGTGTAGTCACCAATGTCCTCATGACGGATGTTACTGATCCGTAGCTCCGTACCGTCATTGAAGATGCCTAAATGCAGTGGAAAAAAATCACAAACTACAAAAATTTACTGGTACCAATGTCCGTGTGTTCTTAAACTGACAGCAAGTGGGGAAAAGTGATGAAAGAAGAGTGTTTTGTGAAATAAGCTATGTAGAAAATGATGGAACTCGCTGGTGATCAGATTCCATAATCTGACATTATAAATATTATTCATTTTATCTCATCTTTTGAAAGAGGTCGACGACAAAGATCTTACTATATCATAATAAGCATAATAAGTCGTTCACTGAGTCTGTACCTATTACCTCATATTATGGTAAAACTAAAATGGCAACTGTACACAATCTGACCGGTTCAATTTATTAAATTATTGTACCTATATATAACAAATTGGAAAACCCTCGAGAATGTTGTTTAAGGAACTAAAACAAGGAGTGACCTTGGATCTTCTTCCTGGGTTTGATACGAGAGCTCTCGTGATATGGATTGATTCCTTCGGAATCGCTTCCAATCCAATTTCGACGAAGAAAATTAACACTCTGTAATGAGCGGTTAATCACCACACGACGGTTAAAAACACTCGGTTTTCTAATACGAATTTACAGTCTCGTTGGAGTTTAAGAACTGATCAATTCAACAAAGGTGACATATGGATAAAAGGGGAGAGAAAAAAGGACATGAGAAACTCTTAGGTAGGAGTTCTCACATACGAGGGCCTTTCAACAAAGTATGAACCGAACATTCCCCCCACCCATATTCAACACAAATATAAAATCCCAAAGAAACGATCTCGTTGAAAAAAGATAGTCTCTATTGAAAAAAAATATCTCTTAAAAAAAAACAAAAGTCCCCATTGAAACAAACAAACTAAATTCTATAAGTTGATTATATTTTGCAATACACTATTGGGTTGGTAATAATGCTATTTTATTAACTGGTCGAGTTAATTCCCCAGTTGCCGTTTTCAGCTTTTCTACCCTGACAATCCCATCAGGACCCTTAATAATCTTGGTAACCTTTCCAAGTGGCCAATTAGTGGGAGGTGCCTTTGGTGAATAATATAAAACTAAATAACCTTCCACAAGTGACTAAGGGCCGGTTTCACAATGTCTGGTTACCAATACTTAACCTGAAGTTAATACTTGAAGCATAGGAAAGTGTTTCACAATTGCTGGTTTGGCACTAACCAATGGCTCATGTACCGTTAATCTTCTTCCTAACCAAAACTTCAATCCGAATAGTGTTTGGTCAAGTTACCTGAAGAATGACCAGACATTGTGAAACCGGCCCTCAGACGGTTTGTGCCACTTGGGCCGGTAGTCCAATGAGTTTATATATTCATTCATCTATCGTTGCCGAAAAGATTGTGTTAACAGTAGGCTTAGTTGCCATTGATTCGAAAGATTTGATGGAACTACTTCCGCGGTCTTCATCTTCATCGTTTATACCTGTGACATGCTCCTTTGAGAAAAAGTTTTTCCGAACGTTAGATTATTATTACCTTGGCCTTGAATAACCTGATTCAACTTTCGTTGTGGTTTATTGAGTGTTTTCGTGTAACGTGTTGATACCTGGTATGAATCCAGTGCACGATATAATAACGCCATCAGCGAGAATAATGGTAATTTTTTGAGGACATTATTGAGAAATGCGCGGCTTTGAAAGATAAACGGATAAATTTGATTTATTGAAAGTGAACCCATAGCGCATTTTCCAAATTATAATTTTTCGTATTTTTTTTCTAGAATAAATCCGATAACGAGAATTCTACTCCACAAAGTGTCCCTCTGAGTATTTTCTCATGAAAAAAAAAATCGTTATCAAGCCACATAACATTGCTGACCAATAATTTCTAGTCGACCACTATACATTTATATCTATATATATTCGATCGGGGCTGGTGTCTAATAGGTGCACGAAAAATACGAATTTTCCTATACACAGACAGTTAATATAGGCTCTTTTATTACTAAAAGTGAAGTTTTTTTTTGAGGTAATTCTATTTTTTAGAAATTATACTCGATTCAAAATTCTTATTGATTTGGTCTCAATAATTTGATGTAAATACGGCAACAGCGCCTTTTAAACATCAACTTGTCGTAATTGTCAAGCGCTCTGTAATGCCATAGTGGAAGAATAGATATAGTAGTCATGCGTATTTCGTTCTCGTTTCGATTTTGAGTGCACGCTTCAACTGTTTTCGTTTGGATAGTTTTTTTTCTTCATAAATTTTATTAAAATGGAAAGTGTAAAACCACTACTCAAGAGAGGTTCAACAACATCATCAGGCACTTAAGTGAAAATTATCCACATTAAAAGGTATTAACCTATAAATTGATAATTTAAAACTGACTTAACTTAACCTAACCTAACCTAACCTATATAAATGTTGAAGAATAAGTCCTCACATATGATCTGATTTCCATCTCTTTCATTATAGAAATTACGAAGCTGATTTGAATCTCCCGCCGTTTACATCCAACCAATCCAACCTCCGAAAACAACGTAATCTATTATCGGGATGGCGACTATGAACGGAGATATCCGAAGTGACGCACTACGGCACTACACGTCGAATCGAATGTCATATTATCGATTTTCAAGTGCAAAAATATAATGTTTTCTTAAGGTATTTTTACTCTATACATGTGTTTTTAACTTCATTACACCTCTAACATTCATCTATTACCAGAAAATAACGAAAAATTTCTCGATTGACTAGTGGTCTTAATGGTCTTTGGACCCCAATAAACTAATTCTAATATAAAATGAAAATTCTAAATTATAACTACTTTTGAACAAGATATAAATTAAAACTCACAGAGAACAGCTAAGTCTAAATAAAGTTCCTCAACTTTCCCTGCCTTGTCTGTAGTTGATGATACAATGCCAATATTATGTTGATCTAGTTTCTTTCAGCTTCATTTTTTCTTAAGATTCCTTAAGATGATACTACCATCAAAGTACGGTTCTCTTTACATGTTAATCAGTTTCCATTCTTTCAGGTTCCATTCAATTAGTTATAAACAATATCTCGATGATTTTTCATTTTACAATTTCAATTTAAAACAACACTTTTGAAAGATCTATTTCTACCCTGACATTTTTTCTATTGTCCAAAACTGGCTTGCTCAATTCTAATAATTCGATAGATTTCTATGGAAACAATTAAATTATTCTGAACCATCTTAAAAAACTCATTTTACTATAATTTATACGATATTTTAAAAAAATTCTTGACTTTTGGTGATCTAATTTGAATTTATTTTTCACTTTTGGATTTCCATGACAATACATATACATCAGATTTTTTTTATAATCGCCTCATCAGCTGAATAGGTCACGAGCCGCCACTGTGTGGTTTATACACGCTGCTAATATAAGAACCTTTGATGAGATACATCACATCAACAATTCTTCCATTCTTAGATATATTATTTAGTAATAGGATTACGGAAGGAACTGGAAGTACTATTGAGACATCATGAGGTACAATTTCTCGTATTTATGGCAAAATGAAGCGCCCTCGTGTAAGTAGTACGAGCGCTCAAAAATGAAATAAATCGTTGTTTCTCATCTATGACGTTGCGGTTGAATTAACGAAGATCATAATGAAACGCCTTAGAGGTTTTTCATAGAGGCTAAGTGATATATTTTTTCAGAGAATAGATCAATAGGTTCTATGAAACATTAATGTGAGATAATAGGAAAGGACGTAACGAGTAAAAAATAGACCTTCGGGTACCTATCTAATATTTGCCGCGTTTTTTCAACGAAGCCAAATTTTGAGGAACTATACATATATAAGAAATGGAAATTTTCCGTTTAGTAGAACTTTTTGTTGAAATAATTGTAGAAGTACCTAAAAAGCCCAAATTTTGAGATTTTCAACAAAGAAAAATGAATATTACTTTCGAACATATAAATATTCAATTTCTTTCTGTATTCTTCTAACCATTTTGTTGACCTCAAGGATATCACGGAAAAAGTATGAAAAATAAACAATGAGTTAGTAGAGAAACACTTTTCATACAAACTAACTTCCATCATCTTCCACTTGCATACAACGAAAATGAAACGGAAAGAACCATTAAATGTAATGGAAATTCAGGTAGTTTGAACTACCAATTTCTTGGGGATGGTCCTTTGCCTTCATTCCTTGATGTACCTGTGCATCAAAAGTTGATGACAGAGAGAAGGTGCAGCACTAAACTGGGACGAAGAACGGAAAAAAACACTGAGCTATTCTATAATAATAACGCTACAATCTTTATCGATTCTGGCCCGTGCGTAGCTTGCTGAGTTGAGTACGGAGATTTGCGGTAAAGTACCTACTTACTGGATGGTGGATATACAGGGTGTCCCAGCACTACGTGAGGCTTTCTCAGGTGTGAATAAAGTATGAAAAGACGAGTCAGGAATGCTTAAAATTTTTTTCCTACGACGTCCCCCTGTGAAGATATGTGCCTCCAAATGGTACACCCATAATTCAGTTTTTTTTTGTAATAACTTCCACAGATTCTGTTAGTTTTTTGAATTTGAGTCGATACAAATATCAGTAATGATTTGTTTTCAACACCTTACCCATAACTCTTTCAGATCGCCAAGAACGGACTGACCCAAGCACTTAATGGTCAGATATTTTTTTTTGCTTGAAGATATCGGCGAAATACCTATATTTATGTATTTTATCATTAATTTTGCAAAAAAAAAAGGTAAAGCGAAGAAATACACCGTTTTGGAGTTACATCATGATTGAATATAAAAATATTTTCTCATCAATATATGAAAGTTCCAGATAAATTTACAATCACAGAGAGAGAAGTTTTAGTATCCATAGAAACATTAAATAACTGGTAATATTGATGAAAAAATATTTGGATATTCATTCATGAAAATGCTTGTTACTCGAGAACGGTGTATCTTTTCGATGTTGCACCGGTATACCTTTTTTTGCAGAATTATTGATTGAATACATAAATGTAGGAATCTCAACGAAATCTTCAACCAAAAAAAAGTTTCTGACCATTATGTGCTCAGGTCAGTCCGTTCTTGGCGATCTGGAAGACTTATGGAGAGGGTTTTGAAAACAAATCATTACTGATATATGTATTGACGCAAATTAAAAAAATTACCAGAATCAGTTGAGTCGTTCGGAAGTTATTACAAAAGAACTGAATTATGGGAGTACCATTTGGAGGCTTATACCTTCGCAGGGAGACGTCGTAGGAGTAAAATTTAGAGTATTCCTGACTCGTCTCGAAATACCTTATTCATACCTCAGAAAGAGTCACGTAGTGTAGAGGCACCCTGTATTCAACCTCAATTAAAGTAATGAATGTACGAGATTTCACTATTTAAATTTAGGAAACTAAAAAAGACTAGCAAACTCTGGAGATGGCACATTGGCCTTTTTGAATGTCAATAGGAATGTTGTTTTAGGATTCAGATAAGTAACGAGTGTTTGCAATGGTAGGATGAGAGAATATGTGGTTTTTATTCTGATCGAAATTTACAACACAATCAATTATCGTTGACGTTGGTTTTTTCATAGTACGTAATGGAAAATAAATTGACAGATGTTTAATGTTCATAAACCTGCTCTTCTAGGCCCCCATAAGATCCCTCATAAGCTTAGAGCTTGAGCTTGATTGAATATATATTGTTGAATGTCAAGAACAAATATTCAATTTGCTAGCCATTTTGGCTCGAAAAGGTGGCCTAGGGGGTCCTAGGTGTTTCGATGATGATACTAGTTTAATTATCAAGTTCATATTTTTAAGTCTGCCTTGCCATGATGCACTCAAGAGTTGATCCATTGCAACAAAATGAATTCAGGATATGTGTTTTATTGAAATTCGGAATATAAATACATATTACATATACATTTTCAAACCAAAATATTTATGTATAACAATGAGTGTGTCCGTTTCGGTTTCTTATGGATTCGATAACGTGAATAATGGTACTCCGAAAAATGTCATACCAGGCTTCTTCGATAATATCTCAAACAGGTCCGATTGGTGACAAGTCTAGGCAGCGAGACGTAAGTTATTTTCTCGTGAGAACCTTTTAATAACCCTAGATAAATGAGGACGTGTCTTGTTGCATAAGGACTATTCTCCTAGCTCGCTGAAGCTCAGAGCTTCTTCGAGGTCTCAGGACAGCCAGGATTTAAATTGAATAATATTGTAATATCGATGCCAAAGAGCCTTTTCGTTGTTAAACTCCTAACCAATAATTTCTGATCGAACGTGTTGTGGAAACTCTGTTAGTGTGTTAAGCTGCTTGAGGTCGTCCGGATCCATGACGATGGTTAATAATTCCACCACTGATGACTCAAGCTTTTGGATCAACAACTATGAGCCTCCTCGAAAATTTACTCAAATTATTGTAATTGTTCCATATATGGATCCTAGACATAATGACTTAATGAATTGACAAAACTTGTTGATGAAACAAAATTCAAAAAATCACAAGTTGAAAATTTTTTGTCCATGTTATCATTTTGCAGATAAAACAATTCCTTGTATAGAAAATTTCTTTGCAATTGATCGACTCTTTCTGGGTTAACGGATTTTTGAAGTATATTTGTAAAGTTTTGCAAGTATTTCAATTATACGGTTTATTTCTCTAGTTACTAACAAAAATTCAAAAGTTTCAATGTATTGAATTCCATAGGATGTAACTTGATGAGATGACCGAGTGGCCCGGAGCTGGCGTACGCATAATAATTCAGCCCTTCTACTAAAGCTTACCTATTGTTGCAGACGGTTCCACGGGATTGGCATCTTTATACCACAAAATTTCAGGTGTTGGAGTTCCTTCCGCTTGGCAGTTGAGTATAATAGCGTCGCCTAGGTTTACGTAGATAATATCTTCGGGCGTCACGACAAACCTGGGGGGTGCATGGACGTCCAAATGGAACCAAGTGCCGTTTTTGTGCTGGTTCGGCGATCGGTTGAGGAACACTACTTTGCATTCGTACCTGAAACCAATTCGAAATTTTGTTGAAAAGCACTGCCGTGAAGTCTGGAGCTTTTGAGCGCTCGTTCATCGACCTTGTAGGTAGACGCGCATTTTCCAGTTTTAGAAACAAATTCGAAAAATTTTTGAGAGCTGGAAAAAAAATTTCAAACTAAGACGAAACTCCATACTTCACGTCAGTGCTTAAGGTGATTTTTTTTTGATAATTCGCTAGAATTTTTTACGGTATCTATGGTCTTGGTGATGTGATCTGGACAAACTTTCGTGAGTAGCTTGAATACATTATTTTTCATCTATGTGCAGAATTTAATCTCAATCCGATCAGTAGTTTCGAAATGATCAGGAAAAAAATATTTTGAACGGTCATACTTAAGGAGCCCCTCGTCTAATTCTTCCCATTGATGAACGTGACGATTTTTAAATCTTTGAAGTTGTTTTATTATGTGCTCTATGTTATTTTAACTGATGATTATAAATTGCCTAAATTGACGAATTCTGCGAATTCTGACGAATATTTATTAGGAATTGAATTCCGTATTTATGTATCACATATAATAGGGGAGAGCGGGGCTGAAAGTGCCGGGGGTAAATTGTGCCGATGCTAATATCTCGAAATCAGAAATAGATTGATAAAAGATCGTATTGTATCGCGTATTGCCTAACCATCGAGCACACGTGGCTGCCATCTCAGTTGCGTCAGCAAAGCGGACCGAGAAGGAATACATGTAACTGATGTGAGGTTCCTCCAGCAGCACGTCAGTAAATATTTCCGTTTCGATACTTTTTGGTCGCAAGCTAGCATTCTTCGTGCTGTTAATATGAAAGTTTCAGTGAAATGTGTGTTATTTATCGTAGTTTGTTATGCAGTGTAATTTCAATGATTTGAGCAGAGTGATTTTTATATGTCGGACAAAATATCACAATCTCATAAACGGGGTAAAATGTGCCGTTCATTTGGGGCTGGTTGTGCCGCGGCACAACCAACCCCTAAGTATCCTATATTGTTCCATTATTTTTTGTTTGGCAGAATGAGGACGTATAAGCGAAAAACACAAAGGGGAACTACAAGGCAGGATCATTTACAAAGGGTTGCTGATGCAGTCATCAAGGATGGACTCAAATTAAAAACAGTTGCACTTCACTACAACGCTATGTCAAAAAAATAAAAAGTGGAGGTACTCCTGGGGTTGTAAACAAACCAAGACTAGTGTTTAATGAGGAAAAATGCACTACTGTCGAAGTACATCTTAAAAAGCGCTTCAATTCACTTCGGTCTTCTACCGAAAGAAGTACGACAACTTGCGTTCCAGTGTGCCGTGAAGTTCAATGTACAAAACATCCCACCATCTTGGCATAAATATATTATCATAAAATTGACGTCTTTTGAATTCTAAATTGATTTCCATTCATGTGAAACACCTAGCATTATCAACGGCACAACCGACCCCAGCTACGGCACAACTTGCCCCAAAGTGGGGTTGGTTGTGCCTTGTCGCCGCTGTATATAAAAATCACTTTTTCTCAAAAACTGTTTGAAATGTCAAAAATCTGTAGGTTAATTCGTATTATGGACTAAATTTGGCTAAGGATGAACCACTACTTCTAGATATAGTCCTTGTTTTATCTGAATCATATGAGGATTTGTAAAAATCGGCACTTTCAACCCCGCTCTCCCCTACTGGAATATAATATACTAATATACTAATATTCGGTTAGTTCTTCTATTTCAGATCGTGGACCATATCTCTTGCATGAGACTATTTTTGAGCGCTCGTACTACTTACACGAGGGCTATATCATTTCGTCACGATGTCTGTATTTTTCGAATTTTGAGCCGAAAATGGTCTCAATCGACTATGTTCGACTCACTGATGACGAATCCGTCGGAAAATTCGAGTCTGTCCGTCCGGCCGTCCGGCCGTCCGTAAGCACGATAACTCTCGAACGGAACAACCTAGAGACTTGAAATTTTCAGTGTGGGTTCAGTTCCCGAATGGCTCGGTTAAGTTCGTTAATGGGCCAAATTCCACCAGGGGTTCCGTAAATATGGCCGTTCAAAGTTTTGTTTCCCTGATTACTTGAAAACTACAAATTTGATCGAGATGAAATTTTGCACTCAAATGGAAAATGAGGTGTTTAAGCTACATGTGAAATTTTGTTCAGATCGCATGACCAGAACCATAGAAACCATAGAAAATTGTAACTTTTGAACGGTAACGCCTAGGGACTTGAAATTTTCAGGATAGGTGTGGATCTTGAATGTCGTTATCACGTTCATCTATGAGCAACATTATACAAGGGGTTCCGTAAATACGGTCGTTTGAAATTTTGTTTTCTCGATTAATTTGAAACTACGGATTCGATCGAGATGAAATTTAGTATTTTAATCGAGAATGATATATTGAAGCAATATTTTGTCCAGATCGCATGACCAGAACCATAGAAACCATAGAAAATTGTAACTTTTGAACGGAAAGGCCTAGGAACTTGAAATTCTCAGGGTGGGTTTGGATCGCAAATTTCACGGTCACGTTCATCAATGAGCAAAATTAGACTAGGGGTTCCGTAAATATAGCCGTTCAAAATATTTTTTTCCTGATAGTTTCGAAACTACTGATCGGATTGGAATGAAATTATGCACCTAGCTCAGGAATAATGTATTCAAGCTACTTGCAAAATTTTGTCCAGATCGCATAACCAGAACCATAGAAAATTGTAACTTTTGAACGGAAACGCCTAGGGAAATTTTCAAGATAGGTGTGGATCTCGAATATCGCTATCACTTTCATCAATGAGCAAAATTACACTAGGGGTTCCGTAAATATGACCGTTCAAATGGTTTCTTTCCTGCTAATTGCACATAGATGAAGAATAATGTATTCAAACTACTTGCAGATTGCATTATCAAGACCATAGATCCGTAGAAAATTCTAGCCAAACATTGTTTGTGTTGACTTATTCAAATATATGTACCTAATTTTATTTATTTATTTATTTAAAGAGGAAAAGGGGTTTTTTCAAAAAACTCATATTATTAACCATGTTGCCGAACAAATTGCACTAAAATACCAATTCCTGAAAAATATGGAGTTACGTAGTTTTCTCCAGAACATGGGGACATGAAGCATTGTCGTGAAGTTTGGAGTTTTGCCTTAGTTTGAAATTTTGTTGAAACAGTTCTCGTTCGAATCGGCCACCAGCCGCCGATGTCCCGAATTTCGACACACAAGGATAATATCAGGACTATGCGCAGAGTCCAGCAAGACTCCAACACAGAGAAATCATGGTCCTAAATATCCTAAAAAACGCTGTAAATGACTCTTGCAAACAAATGGAATCTGAAGTGATTGCACACATCGATATCTAGTATACAAGTTCTCAACTGATGACCTATTCTCTCATAAATATATAATTGTCTTATGTTCATTTTGTTGCATTCACTGAACAATAATTCAGTTCTATATGTTCTATCAACCCTCATGATAATCTTCGAAATATACCTCTGAATGATCTACAAACCCTCCAGAGCATTATCATATAAACTATTAATTCCAGTTATTATTATGACTAGCATAGGGATTATTGAAAGAAATGAAAGTATCTATTTTCTACAACATTGGTTTTATTGTTAAACAAAATATATCAATAATACATTACAAATTAACAGAATTTAAATTACGCATTCCTAAACAAAATTGTTTGCGTGAATCTTTGCTTCAAAATACCAAAGCAATGTTCCACAGGAACTTAAAGATTTGTTGAAATTTTTTTGTGCACGATTCAAATGCCCATTGTCTCGATAAGGTGTTATGAGAAATGGTAAACAAGGATAAGCACTATCCCCTAACACATATTCTCCTGGATGACATAAATTCTCTATTAAATCCTTTGTAGGAGAGTTTGTTAAAACTCGTGCATCATGCACTGATCCTGGCCAGCCAACCACAACATCCACAAACTTTCTTCTTTCATCAAAAAGTCCTTGCAGCTTAAGTGAGAAGAATCTCTTTCTGTTTATATATGCGTCTGAATCATTTTTTGGTCTATCAATTCTTATATCAGTTGCATCTATCGAAGCAATAACACCCGGAAAATTTTTTTCCCTTAAATAAAATTCTTTCGTTTGCTGCTTTCTCTCAAAATTTGGAGATCGAATAACTGATAGCTAAACTGAGATCTAAACGATCTGCCACATCTCTATAAGATGCTGTTTGATGGCCAGCGAACCACAAAAACACCAATATATGTTTTTCTGGAGTAAAAGCTTCCATTCCACCATGTCCCAATAGTGTCTGGAAAATATTAGAATTCTGAAACCTTAGAACAAGATCTCGAAACATTCCCTTCTGTATTCGAAAATGCATGGTGAATTGGTCATCCGAATATTGAGGAACAATTTTCTCTATATAATTATCAATTTTGGGAATATGTTCTGCTTGAACTAAATCAACAACATGTTGCAGAAGATGAGCACCGAGTTCTGTAAAACAAATTAAAAAAATTTATGTATGAAGGCAAATAAGAATTATATTCCTACCTTGCTCCTCTTCCATATCCCCAAACTTGAAAAATGGTAAAACATCTTCTTCATCTGAAGAAGAATCAACTAAATCCGTAATCGTGTTCATCTTGAAATTAAATTCTACCACATTTACAATTTTATCTTCCATGTTAATGATCTTATATAGTTTAATTGAGTTTAACGGAATAATTTTGAAATTATCTGTTCCCAACCGTTCGTGTCACAGAACACTTTTTGACAGTTCCACGAGTTTTGGAACCAAGTTCCCCCTGAACCCAGAATAACAAGAGAACAGCGACGCGAACAAACCTAATGTATTTTCATTGACACTTCATAGAACACAGAACAATACAACCAAAGAATTTTCTGTTCGCGGCTGTTTCGATTTCTGATAAATAAATACAATTGATAGTTATAAAAACAATTGATAGTTACTGGAATTTATTTCTTTAGTGTAATATTTTTCAGTAGCGAAAAAGCGGTTTTTCCATATTTAATTTAAATTAGGCTTAGTGTATATCATTAGTTTTTTATTTAGTTTAGTGGTCAGTTGTAGGTGTTATTGGTAAGTCGCTAATATGTATTTATTTTTTTTTCTGATTCTTACCTTCAGAGTTTGGTACCTCAATTTGGTGATTCTTTAGTATTATTCAAATCAGATAAATAATAATTCATGCAGCGTACAAGTAATCACTACGGTGTGAATAATTATTGAATTTGTTTTCGATTATTGACTTATAATTGTGCATATCAGGGCCGTATCTAGGTCGTGGCAAAGGTGGCACTGACCACAGGTGCAAAGTCTGCAGGGGCGCAAAATATCAATAAATAAAAAAAAATATTCGGAAGATCACAACACGGTTTTTATGTAGACGTCTCGCAACGATATGAATGGAAATTGAAAGTTTTACATTTCGAAGTAACATGATTTCAGACAACTTTATTGAAATGGGACTATTACAAATATTGAATAAGAATAAAGTTCTTTATTCATCTGACTGTTGACAATTGATGATCGAGTATTATATGTCAATCATCGACGATCGGCGTACGGATTTTATTAAAAATAATGTTATGAGAGATAAATAATATTTGAAGTTCATGTAGTGAAAATTATCGACGAAAAATGCAGAAATCGTAAGTATTAAATAAAACAATTTCAATGCGAAATATTGATAACCTCAATCATAAATATTGCTATATTTTCTATTTTAGTTATTGAAACAGGATAAAATGTAAGGAGAAGAATCTTGAGGATGAGGATTGCTAGAGTACCTGAGAAATTAATACATAATTGATATTCAGAATTGAAGTGTAGGTAGGTACATATCAAGAATTCTCATTTCTTAATTTTGCAATTTACAGATTTCCACATTTCAATTGAGAAAACAAACTATTTTATGGAAAAATTCATGATTAAATCAAGAGAAATATGTTTCCACATATCATGGAGGAATATTAGCTGCAGCTACAGATAAATAAATCTTATACATTCAACCGATAATTACAAGAGGCCTTACGATACTGGATGGTTTTTCAAGACAGTGGAAATGAATATCCTGGTTAGTTACTGAAGCTAAATTTTCGTTTGATTTCAAGTGTATCATGATTTCTTTTGTGGTGATTAATTGTGTATGTCAAAGTGAGATCCGTAGAATATTGGATACTTTCATTACCATTGTCCATTCTGGGCTATTTAGAGTTTTTAAGATCCATTCCATAAGTACTTCATGTAATATTTATTATTTCAAGGTATGATTGAAAAGATCAATTATGATTTTTAGCCTATATTTATTCTCACTTGTAATCAATCTTCAACATGCTTCGATACAATTCTTCGGTTATTTGGTTATTGATCACAGAATTTAAATCTAACTATCCATGTCAATAAATCCACAGAATTGATCTAAGGGCTCTTTTACACTGCATCAAATAATATCTCTAATATCCCCTTGTTACCAATGTTTCCTTTTACCAGTGTTTCCTTTTATGGAAGTTAAACCACACTCCTTTGTTGTATTCAGATATCTTAAACATTTTTGTGCGGCCTTCCAAAGTTGCATGGTGGGTGTGTCTAGATAACGACTAAGTAATGAAACACTGAAAGCAATATCAGGTCTACTGACCATAGCCAAATACATCAAAGAGCAAATCAGTCTTCTGTATGGAATATTTTCCATAATGGGTTCTCCATCATCATTTTGAAAGTTCTTTTCCATCAGAGTTGCAACGGTTCGACATTCAGTCATTCTGAATTCTCTAAGCAACCTTGAAATAATCTTCTCTTGACTCTCTAACCTGAATTTTCTTACTTTAGTATTATCTACTTCGAAGTATTTACTCTATCACAAAGCACCTAATTGGTAACGGTATTGGTCGCTTAATGTCGAAGTATTTACTACAGTACTTCTAGTATTGACTTTGCGTCTGTAGTATTATGTTCCAACATGGATAGCATCTATCCCACTCCGTCAGCGTTGGAAAGGCAATGTAACAATGTAACAAGTTTTTTAGATTTCATGTTCCATCGTTATTGTTACACAAAAAGTCAGCCTGGAAATCATCTAAAATTGATCGTGCTTGTCATCTTACAAGTTGGTATTAAAGTGGTAGGCTATTCATGGTTCTGTAAAAATGTCATCAGACGAAGAACTGCCCCAGGAAGAAGAGTGTCATACGAAAAACATACAATTAGCATTTGTGATGATGCTACAAGATTATAAGATATTTTTGGATAAAAAGATGACACCTGCCAATAAGTCTGCAAAATACGAAGAACTAACTCACACTTAAAACACCAATACACACTGTTTATTTTTCTTCTGAGTTTTTGTCCATTTTGCAATAGAATAAACTGTAGAATGCCCAGTGGAGCTGCTATTACACCAACTTTGCAGACGTCCAATATAAACTACAAATTTCTTCTTGAATCGAAGTAGCTGCTGTAAGAAGTCGGTACTTCAAAGTGTATTAAATACTTAGTTATTTCCACGAGAGTGCTACTTGGTATAGTAGATTCCGGAAAAATTAAAAGTATCTACTTTAAAATGCAGTTCCTTTTCAGTTCTGAAGTATCTCGTATGTGGCAAATGCCAATGCTTCTAGCATCAGTATTGTACCTCATTTTTATTATGACCCATTGTTTTGTAGAGCAAACTTGAGAAGTCCAGTGCTGATTACAAAACAGTAATGTCACGTTCAATTCATTTCTGGATTATATTGCAGAAACTGTTTTCAATGATTTTTGATGTGCATCAATAAGCAGACGTTTCCTTTCAGACTTCATTCTAGTTGAGCGATCAATCAATTATGAATCGTAAAATTGATTCTATATTGCTCACTGTGGGTATTACTAATAATTTAGTTTTCTGGGTGTAAAAACAGATATCCTGAATTGGAATTTCACGAAACTGCTGCAACCTTCTGGTTTGGTTAACTATTCTAGAAAATGGATTAGGATATGGATACATATTGAGGCAATAATATAAAGCAATTTCAGTTGATATTTTATTGTGCTCTTCTCCTGTTTGTTCTATTTCAATAATAGATCAATTTTTTTTTAGCTATATTGGATCCAATTTTTTATTCAAAAATATCATCACCATTTCCTCAATCAATCGAAACCGACGTGTGTGATTTATTTTCCAATAAAACCAAAAACGAGGATAAATAAATATTATTATTATTTCCTATATTTCAATGAATTCTGTCTGGGAAATGAGTATCATGTTGTGTAGAAAATGAGGACATCATCGATAAATTAATTCATAACATTTTTCAAGAATTTCATCACTGTTTCTTTGATCAATCGAAACCGACGTGTGTTATTTTTTTTCCATTAAAACCAAAAACGGGGATATTCTCTATATTTCAATGATTTCTGCTTAGGAATTTCCGTCCATCAGAGGACGGTGATCGGCCAATCAAATAGCAAGAAAGCTTTCTGAAACCCATTTCTTTTTTTTTGCCCTTGTTTGCCAATCGACGGTAGTTAATTCAACAATCGCTTTGTGAAACCCACCGATAGTGTCGTATCTTCGTTCCTCCTTGGGTCAAGAGCGATTATCAAAAATGCCAATCCTCGCCATCGACAAAGAAGTGACATATACCATAGATTACTCTGAATTAGTTGATATGTTTGCCAAATTAAAATCAAGAAAAGTGTGATTTTGAACAACTATACATAAAACGTTCCTAAATATCCAAAAGAAATATTTTATTTACGTTTGCAAATTTTTTGAATTTTTGAGCGCTCGTACTACTTACACGAGGGCTATATCATTTCGTCACGATGTCTGTATTTTTCGAATTTTGAGCCGAAAATGGTCTCAATCAACTATGTTCGACTCACTGATAACGAATCCGTCGGAAAATTCGAGTCTGTCCGTCCGGCCGTCCGTCCGTAAGCACGATAACTCTCGAACGGATCAACCTAGAGACTTGAAATTTTCAGTGTAGGTTCAGATCCCGAATGCCTCGGTTAAGTTCGTTAATGGGCCAAATTCCACCAGGGGTTCCGTAAATATGGCCGTTCAAAGTTTTGTTTCCCTGATTACTTGAAAACTACAGATTCGATCGAGATGAAATTTTGCACTCAGATGGAAAATGAGGTGATTTAGCTACATGCGAAATTTTGTCCAGATCGCATGACCAGAACCATAGAAACCATAGAAAATTGTAACTTTTGAACGGAAATGCCTAGGGACTTGAAATTTTCAGGATAGGTGTGGATCTCGAATGTCGTGATCACGTTCATCTATGAGCAACATTATACAAGGGGTTCCGTAAATACGGTCGTTTGAAATTTTGTTTTCTCGATAAATTCGAAACTTCGGATTCGATCGAGATGAAATTTTGTATTTTAATCGAGAATGATATATTGAAGCAATATTTTGTCCAGATCGCATGACCAGAACCATAGAAACCATAGAAAATTGTAACTTTTGAACGGAAAGGCCTAGGAACTTGAAATTTTCAGGGTGGGTTTGGATCGCGAATATTGCGGTCACGTTCATCAATAAGCAAAATGAGACTAGGGGTTCCGTAAATATGGCCGTTCAAAATATTTTTTTCCAGATAGTTTCGGAACTACTGATCGGATTGGAATGAAATTATGCATCTAGCTGAGGAATAATGTATTCAAAGTACGTGCAAAATTTTGTCCAGACCGCATCACCAAGACCATAGATACCGTAGAAAATTCTAGCGAATTATCGAAACAAAATTGATCAGCTGAAGCAGCGACTTGAAGTCTGGAGTTTCGCCTAAGTTTCAGAATTTTTTTGACAGCTGTCAAAAATTCCTTCAATTGGTTTCTAAAACTGGAAAATGCGAATCTACCTACAAGGTGCATGTACGAGCGCTCAAAAGCTCCTGCCTTCACGGCAGTGCTTTTCTAAATTTTTTTATTTGTTCCTATTGACGTTTGTTACTAAGGTCATTAATTTGGTTTATTGAGTGTTCGGAACTCTTTGTCCATCTCTATTTTTAGGAATTTCATGAGGTTGTTTATGGTTTTCTTGTCGGTCTCGCCTTTTTTTTTTGGATCGCTCTTCTTGGATTTTACATTTTTGTTGCTTCTTTCTTCTGCTCTTATCTCTTTCTTTTTTTTTGTTTTTATTGCACAGCAAGCTTCTTTTCTCGATTGTATCGGAATCTTTTCCTTGATCACCATTCTCCATTCGCTCCATGGGTCCAATACTTTTGTTCTTTGGCTCAGTTTATGCCGTAGAACCGTTCAACTTGGGTTTTCATCAAAAATATGGGTATTGCTTTTTTAGTTTTGTTGCCTTGCTCGGCTAGGTGTTTTGCGATGATATTCAAATCTGCGTTTGGTAGCAGGTTGTCATCTTCCCGTGGTAGTCGGATGATTGAGGTACAACACGAATGCCGTTCCTCACTGTGGTCGCTCTCTGATAGTTTATGTCCTTTCCGTGCATATATCTTGATAACTTTGTCTAGCAGTGCCTTTCAGGGTCACTCGTGAGACCTTCTCTTTTTTCTGCTCGATTGGAACAGAGGCCTAAATTTCTTCAGCGGGCGCAACAGCGGCTTCTACTAGGCGCTTACCCATTTTTTACCGCTGCAGTTTACGACATCTTCGTAGGTGGAGGATGTTTGTCTACTTCATCGGACGAAATTTGTTCGTCTTTTGGTCTCTTTCACGGCTTCTCCGGATGGATGTCCAGTTTCATATCCCTGATCTCGTTCATCAACGTTGTCATAATGGCATTCATTTAGGCGATGGTTACTTTCAGCTGACTGATCTCAGCGGCTTAGGCGGCGATTTGGGCATCTTTTTTGGCCAGTCGACTGTCGAAATCCCTTTCGACGTCGCTTTCGAATTCCATATCATTCACATCTTCGCAAGGCTTTCTAGAAATGGTTGAACACTTCCTGTGGAAACAACGATCAAATGATCTGGGCTCAACACAGGATGTGGAGAATAAAGATAGTAATATCAATCAAGATGAATTCAAACTTTTATCGAATTTGTGGTAAAAAAAAAACACAATTATTATGTTCTGAAAAGAAAATACTATGTTTACACAGCAAGAGGAATAATTATATGTTGGGCAGCTGCAGTAAAAACTGAAGAGTTTGTAATTTTAGTTCTTCTCAAAAGAACTGAAGAAAATTTTCTCGTTCGCCGTTTCACGGGGTCTGCTCTCTCTGGTTGAAAACTGTGTATCGTTACTAGCTTTGCTTGTTTTATTTGTACGTCGAATATATCCGTACTCGCTAGATAATTGGTTGGGTTATCCCATCAATTCATCTTCACTTTCATCACCCAATTCGTCCAAAAATAGGTTTCATCGCTGAAGCTGCTTTTTTGTCAGAAATCAGACTCTTCCAGAGTTAATCAAACCAGTTGATTCGAAAATTTTGTATCAAACAACGGTTGCGTACAATGTACAATCTCGGAACGTACTGAGTATTAATTTTTCAGTAAAGTTCAATGATTTGTCAGCGTTGTCTTTATCAATGTGTCTGCTGCCATACATTGTTGAAGATCAACCACCCCCTACGGAAACACAGGTTGACTCTTTCAAATTTTCTGATTATCTACATCCTAAATCAAATTTGTTTTCAGTGACACTAGTTCTCCTGCTGTTTATGTCTACAAAATTGATCCAATTTATCCCTCAAAAGCACATTCAAGTTCGACTCGAAATTGATATAACAACAAACAGCCTACAACCTTGAGAGTCAATCTTGACGTTTCTTGGCAACTACTTGAGTGAAAACCGAATGTGCACACACTTCATTTGCTAATGTAAGTACGACCCTCGTGAACACCGGAAGCCTTCGACAACGCACTAGAAAATCATCGTTGCTGAGGCTAAAGCGATGGCTTTTCGAATATCCATTGAAAATTTCTAGAAGCATCCTTCAGATAATGGCTTTATAGGCGAAGAGACTCTGTTGTTAATCGAAATTAACATGCACAATATTAATTCTAGGAAAGTGTGCATAGTTGGAAGCCCGAAACGACGTAGTTACCGGCGGAAATTTGAATTGTGATCAGATTGAACCACTCGGAAAGAACTGGGATGTTTTAGTCGAAGAGAAATGCACCGTTGCATCAAAAGTGTTTGAAGGATTAGAGGTTCCGATGCGTGAAATAATTTGGCCCAACTCTTTCAACTATAGTCCGTCTAGAAAGCATCCGGAAAAAACAAAGCTCAACTGTAATTATCTTTATATATAAAAATTACGTGTCACGTTGATGGTCCGGAATGAACTCCTAAAATACTGAACCGATTTCAATCAAATTTTGCACACTGTGTGCGGTTTGATTCAACTTAAAAGATAGGATAGTTTATATCTCAATTTATAGTTGCAATATTTTCTTATTGCAAATTGTTTGTGAAAATTATCTACGCGGCAGCCTGGGTCTCAAATCGACGCCAGGTCATTGCGTCCCCACTACAGTCGATCAATCGACAAGACCGATAACGTGCAAGGAGTGATGCCAAGTTTCTGAGTCTTTTCCAAAACTGAAGAAATTTGGAACTGTTTGAGAACTGGGATGAAACTTTTAAAAAATCAAGGATAGGGTTAGGCTAGGGTTGGGTTAGGTTAGGGTTGATAATAATAATGATTTTACTGGTTTAAATACCCTAGGCACAGCAACGCGTGGCCGAGTCTTCTTGTTTAGTATATACATATTTTCAATTCTCGAATTAGAAAATTATAATGAAATATTCATCTCATTTTCTTATACATCCTCCATTTAACTTACTAACACTTGACTAAACGTCCAGGTACACCCGAAACTAGATCACCCCAATAATTCTCGGTGATGGTAGTCCACGACTGTAGAACTGACTAAGTTAAATCATCTTTATTTCGTGGCGTGGCTCGTTCAACTTCAATCTTCATTAGTCCTCATATGTTTTTAATGGGACTGAGATCTGGTGAAGCTGAAATGGTTGTCACTTGGTGTTCTTGAATCCAAGCTTAAGTATAGGCCGAGGTATGGCATCTTGCATTATTCTGCTGAAAACGCCACTCCTCTGGATATAAAGCATGCACTTTTTCGAGAAAAAAAGCGTTTAGTCCCAACACTTTTCACTATTGATTGTACCATCAATAGAAATATATTGAAATTATGAAAAATAATAATTTCCGCATACTTTCTAGACGGACTATATTTACTAGTCGGATGCATAGCCATGGTTCGATGTGAGATTTTCTCTCATTTTATTGGGAGTTTTCCATTCCAAGGTACCAGGAATTGGTATATGGAAGGCAAGAAATCTATTTAATATTCATCCAGAGTCATTGTATCGCCTTCACAGGCGATACAATTTTGACACTCTTATTAAGCGGGCTCTCAGAATGATCCATAATCGGTTCTTTCTTGACTGTATGTATCAACATATTTATGTATTTTGGATTATTCTTTTAAGATATGTCATAAATTTGATACATATTTGAAACACATGAAGTGAATGAGATGTGGAACTGCTTTGAACAAAATTCATTCGATGGATGCTTTCCTTCAATAATAAGATATAAAAAATCAAACTCCCAAGTTAGGAACATCGAAAAACCTCATAGACCATTTACAGCCTTTACAGCCAAAAAGGAACGGAAAAGCATATGAAGAAAAATATCTTAGCGGCTAAACGTGCCTATACAGGCGATACAATAGCAAGGTTGGATAACTAAGTAAAACAATATGGAGATTAGTAAACTCATTAACTGCAAAACAACATAAGAACAAGGATTCTCCTATGAAACCAGGTGATCCGAAAAAGTTGGCGAAGTATTTCAATGAAATGTTCACCAATGTTAATCATTGATTGAAAATCTCACAATTGAGCCACCAAATAAAAAAATAAGACAGAAAAACCACACCTTGACAAGAAGGGAAAGACATAGCAATAAGGGAGTTATAGGCCAAGAAGAACCACCCAACAAGAGAATGTAGAACAGTTCACATAACAATGGGTTATTTTCCAATATATCGATATAAACAAAAATTGTACCTTTATCTGTTCTTGAATTCTAAAAGTGAAAGTCAACCACAGTCTTGAATTTCTCATTGGGATTCTATCAAAGTATTCAATCATTCATATTGTTTCATAATGTATTCGCGATATTTCATATAGCTTCATGTTAGTATATTATTATATACTTCTTTACAAGAAGTTCCTAGTTTTCGAATACGAACAATATCTCACTCATTTTATCGCAATGTTATGGATGAAACCCCCTGTATTTCACTTACAAAAGCTGTAAGACCCATTAGCAAACATGATTTGAAATCACCTTGTGAGCCCACATAGACAAGTATCGTATTTTGTTTCCAATCTGAAACCCTCTTTAAACAATAAGTGTACAACATGCAATTTATTTTCCGCAGGAGAAACTGGAAAAACCAAGAAACCATAATTAAAACAAATTGAATTATATAATCTTCTTGTTGTCTAAGAATGACATTCAGAATGTATATCTTTTTCAGCAGTTGCGGAATGGCGAATGCGGTGGTTAACAGATCTTGTTTGTGAAGGATATTTCAATAAGAATGCTCGATTTTTAAATGCAAATAAAATAAGTTGTGTCGTAGATATCCACTCAATTTTTATGCGAAGGCATATTTCATAGCATTGAGTATAGAATATAATGTCGTTCAGATGTTCATGGGGTTTGGTTGGTGGTACGTATGCGAAAGGTTCAATTTTCGATGACTGTCGCATAACTATGGTTGGCTTTGCTGGATCGCATTCGCTATGTCAAGTTTAAGAATATTCATTAAGGTATGGTGGGGTGAATGCAACCAGAAATTTCAATAGCATCTTCTCAAAGGAGCATAAGTTTGTCAAATATGCATATTTTACTTCAATTTTTTTTGCATATTCATTGGAGGTTTCTATATCAGGTATAATAGTCAGAATACCCACACCTTGTACACCCAATTATGTTAATTGGAAATGATGATAATAAACCTACCTCGGTCTTGTCTTGATAATAATAAATGTGATTGGTAAATATTATTTTAAAATGAATGGAATTTAATTATCAGTAACTGATGAATGAAGTAATTATTCATAAAGTATCGAAGGCTCCGCTGAGAGTTAACTCAAATAGAATAATTCGAATGGAGCACGTGTAGATTAACAATAGAAACTTCGAACCTTCCAAGCAATATAAACACTTCATCATTGTACGATAAGAGGATCAGGATGATACCTATGTAGGCCTCTCCATTTACTTTGGAAGCCGATTTCGTTTTGAGACACCGAGCATCGTGTTTACGTGTTATGGAGTATACATGAGGTGGAAACAATGGGATGGAAGCATATTCTTACGTGAGATAATTAGGAAAATATCTATAAACTTTGTACTAACAGCCGTATTCACTTTTTGTCACGATATTTCCCACTCAATCGTTTTTGTTTTCGAGCTGGAATATTCTAGTTCTATGTACAAGTCCTGGACCTACCCTATAAAGGGTATTTCATAATATATGTGCAGGATTTCAGGATGTGATAGCTCGTCCAGAAATATGGAAAAAAAATGTTTTAACTTACCCTCTAAATGCACCTTTTTCTAGATATAGGGTCTTGAAATTGAAAAGAAAATCGTTTTTGCGAATATCTCCAGAACCTTTCATCGTACAGAAAACAGCTTCCGTGAGCATTTTCTAATCATAATAAGCTAAGTCTTGTGCGAAAAAATCAACTGTTATGTTGAAAAACATGTTTATTTGTTCTGATTATAATTTCGAAATTGTTAAATTGTAACTTTTGTCGTATAAAATAAAAGGTAGACAGTTAGTGAAGACCATAGTTTTCAGCATAAATAGTTATTTTTGTATTAAGTGCGTAAAATGAGTGTTTTTTTCATGTATCTCGAATGTGCTATGAAAACACGAATTTTATACGCACGAAATACAAACAACATTTTTTTGTACAACCGTGAATGTTAATTTACATCGTCTGAAATATAATTATTGAAGATAATGCTTCCAATACAATATTTCTATTCACCCAGTGATATTTCTGTGTAGTTATTATAGAAAAGGTTTGTTGATACGCTGCGTGATTGAATTTTATTTGACTTTATTTGCTCGTAGTTGTTTCAATTTGGAATTATTTTAAAGAAGATGGATGTTGTTCATGATAGTGGTTGTGATACCCCATCAGATATGGCTGAAGAAGCAAATACAATTGTATCCAATATGTTACCGGCCAAATCAAAGCTAATATATGAGAAAACATATATGAACCAATTTCATGAATGGTGCAACAAGAACCATGTAAAAAAGGTTTTTGAAAATGTGCTCATATTCTATTATGAGGAAAAAACAAAAATTTCAAAACCTTCCACGTTATGGAGTGTCTACTCAATGTTGAAAAGTACATTGAATGTTGAGGAAAATATTGATATAAGGAAGTTTTCTAAATTAGTCCCGCTCATTAAGAACAAAAGCGTCAGATACCGAGGAAAAAAATGTGAAGTGTTATCAAGCGATGATATCAATAAATTCAAAATCAAGATGCTGATGACGAAACCAATTAACTTTATAAGGTACAGATATAATCAAAATTTCGTGAGATCAGTTGTAATTTCAATATTCCTTATTTGTAGGTTGTCCTAATTTTGGGTATAAGCGGTGCTTGTAGCCGTGAAGAATTACTGAATATAACAATTGATGCCATTGAAGAAGCTGGATCTATTCTAATTGTTAAAATACCTGATACAAAGACCCATTGCGCAAGAACGTTTACTGTTTCAAATTCGGATGATATTGACATATACCGCAAGTAAAGAGCACTACGGCCGCCACAAACAAAAAGTAATAGACTATTTTTGAAATATTCGAGAGGAGAATGTGTCTATCAACATGTGGGGATAGATAAAATAGGAGAAATTCCAAGCTTGATTGCAAAATGGCTTGAAAAAGACATGTATAAGAGCTACACAGGTCACTGTTTTAGGAGAAGCTCTGTAACTCTTCTGGCCAATGCAGGAGGCAACATTACATCGATAAAATGTCACGGTGGCTGGAAATCTGCCTCCGTAGCAGAAGCATTTACGTTTTTGGAGCGAAAGCCGATCTTTTAAAAATAAAAGATTTATTTACAACGGAAGATTATCCTATTCTAACAATAAGCTAGGAAGAAATGCACTCAATTAATTAAGGAGACATTCGTCTTGAGACGTATTTATAACATTCCTTATCTCAAGTCAATTACGACAATCAGTATCGAACAATGGGACAAATATACACCCACACACGTGGCGTGTTCAAAATGATGTGTCATCAAAATGTAACAAGGTAATATAATTATTCGAATAAGAATAGATAAGGAGTTCATCTGCAGTATACAGGGTTGGCATTATGTAATTCCTCCCCACCTTGAATAAAGGTATCACCTGTAGTAGGTGTAGCTTTACAAAAAATATCTTTTCTTAAATATTTCAAAATAGAATAAGTAATTATCAATAAAATGATTATTATAAAAACAAATAATAGGGTAAATCTTGAAGGCTGGAGATTCCATTGGTCCAGGTCTTCTATCTTGATATCCGGGATGTCTTCATCTTTCCGGGATTCTTCATTTGTGGAATTTGGGTTGAATATAGTTATCTTGGGTAGAATCACGTATTTTTCTTCATTAAACGTAGTCGTTGGGACAATTTCTTTTTTCGTGTTGCTCACAGCACATTTGGTTCGTAGAATTGTCATAGGAGGCACAAAATAATGTCTTGTTTGCTGAAGACATTTTTCTAAAACATTTTTGTTTTCGATGGATAGGATATTTCCATCTTCTAATAATTTTAAATCTGGGGAAAGTACCGTTGTCGTTCTTGGACAGTTTTCGGTGTGGTTTTTCAAAATATTTTGAAGGCATGCTGGTGATTCAGCTAAGGTGTCTTGATCGCATAGATAATCATCCTCCACTGGATGGCAAAATTTCGTTGACCATTTCAGGGTTTCTTCTTGTGAGAGTAAATAGGGATCGGTATATGGAAGGGATAAATTGTTTTGTGGTAGATAGTAAAACTTGTATAAATCATAACTTTCTTCGTATACCGTTGGGATTGATATTAAAAATAGTAATGCTTTCTTTTTGAAAATTACTTTCGTATGACATATCTGATAATAATCTTTCAGATGATGTAAAGGTATTATCGTCACATTTTTTATTAATTCAAGGAATTTTGAATAAGGTAAAATGGATTCATGTAAAAGATGTAATCTTGCAAAACTCACTGCGGTTGCAATTTCATCTAGAATATTTTTGATATCTTTGAGTTCAAATGTCAGGAGATGCATGTATTGAATCTCTTGTATTGCTGGTATAACTTGAAGCAATTTAAGGTTTTCTGACATTTTCTGAAATTTTTCAATATACTTATTTTTAAGGTCATTTACGACTGTTGCGATCTGTTTTTGATTTCTTATCAAAACTTTTTCATTTTTTTGAATACTATCAAAATAGTTTTTATATAATTCTTATCTATTCCGATGATGAGGAACTATTCTGAATAAAAGTTAATTAATCCTCCTTTAATACTATAAATTGAATATTTTTCATTCAACAATTCTTCCATGGTATTAATATTTTATATCATTTGTGTGCTACTTAAAATTTAATGTGCGAGCAAAATTAGATTTTTACTTTATTTATTTCTCTTCGATAATTCGAAATTAATGCTCATATTTATTTGAATGCAATTGGTACATATTGGTACATATCGTCCTTTATTGGAATAACATCCAATCATAACATGTTAACTATTTTTAAGGGTTCTTTATCCCTTTAAGTCTACTTGGGACTTGGAAATTTTTAAATTGAAGATCTTTCTATTGAAGAATTTTATTTTATCGGCAGGATGTGCCTTAACCCATTACTTTACTTTTTACTAATGCATTCGATTTGGGATTATTATTCGTAATATAATGAATTTCAATTTTATGGATTTTACAAAAATCTTGGACTATGCCATTTTTAAATTCTAATCCATTGTCACACGTTATTTTATTGGGAATGCCGTAATGGCTAAAATACATCAATAATTTATCTACATTTTCAATTTGAAGAGTAATATGTATGACGTAGGTTTCCTATCGGAATTCATGATACATTACTTTCGATTGTTATGTGAGACGTAAGCTTTTCCTAACGTGATTCGTAATACATTCTCAAATAATCGCGTTATTGAGCAGGGCTGGCTCTAGTGACATCACAATCATGGGACTTCAATTCATGAAATAAGAAATATTGCAAAACTTGGAAACTTATCCAATAATATTTTCATTTAGCCAATAATATTTTCATTTTAAATTAATTAAATTCTCTCGTAATCAATCGAGTTTATCTTGTATCAGTTTGATCAGGGGGTTTTAAATTCATTTTCCATATTTAAGGAATATAGTGTATGAAGTAACATTGTTTAAAACATGTCTCAAGGAAAACACCATAATCTTTCTAATACTTTTGTTATTGCGAAGCGAATAATAATGATGATTATCAATAATATGAAACAAGGGTTTCAAACACCGTTGTTCAAAGAATGTCTGAAGGAGAATACATTAATCCTTCTAATGTTTTATGCTACTAGCAAATGAAAATGAGATTTATCTCAAATAATATTTTTAAGGTTATATAGTTTATATGGAATTCTTTGGATAAAATTCGAAATTATATTCCGTAAATATCGTTTAATCGATTAACTATGTAAGTAAGGGTGTGATATGAAAATTCATCTCTGAATATATTGCGTAATTAAATATTTATAACTTTTTTCCGTACTTTATAGTAAGGGATAATTTTGGAAATTATTTTCGAAGATGGTGACTTTAACCTTTTCTTCGTATATGGGATCTTTAATATAGGATTATTAACATTACGTTGGACAGTAGAACATTCTGTCTCATTTAAATTTATTTTTATTTCATCGTTTGAATTTAACCATTTCAAACATGCTTCATATTTTTCTTTATTAATTCGATTTTTAATCGATGATGAATCTTTTTCGATTCTATTCATTTCAACATTTTCATAATGATTTATATCTGAATCATTTTCGATTCTATTTATTTCAATATTTTTATAATTATTTATATTTGAATCATTTTCGATTCTATTCATTTCCGTATTTTCGGAATAATTTGCATCTGTGGCATTATTGGCATTTGTCGCCATTGAATCATTTTTGATTATATTCGTATTTGCGAATTTATGTATTTTTAACATCGGATTATTATCGATCCTATTCGTCATTGCGAATTTATTTATTTTTAACATTGGATCATTATCGATCCTGTTCGTATCGAATTTATTCATTTTTAACATTCGATCATTTTTTAATTCATAAGTATTTCCTCCGATATTCCGATTCGGTAAGGAATATACAATTATCTTTATATTAGATTCTGCAAAAATGTATTTTATCATACTTAAAATAATATGCCAGTCTAATTTATCTAGACCGCATGCAATTCTGGGTAAAGCTAAGTATTTGTCATTATTATATTGACACAACTCTTTGAGATATAATATTGATTGAAAAACGGTTTCATATTCCGGTTTATCATAGTATAAATCTTTAGTAATTAAATAATAAATGTTTCGATCATTTATTTGGATCATTGCTACTTCGCCTAGTAGCTTATTTTGAGATTTCAAATTATCTATTTGACCAAATTTATTTTTAAATTCGAGGGCTACACCTCGGTTCATGTGAAAATCACGGGAAACGCAATGTGCTAACGCATAATTCTTTGGGGCTTTAAATAAATCACCTGTTTTTTCAATTATCTTAGGGGAATCTTTAATATTTTTCAATTCATAATTTTTTTCAAAATCCTTATAAGTCAATTTATTATCTGACTCTATTATAATTCGACTGAGAGCATCAGCATTATTAGTTGAACCTTTTTTATAACGAATTTCATAATCAAATTCTTTCGGAATTTCACCTTGAGATAAAACAGAGCCTATCGCGAAACCTGACGCATCAGTTGTAGGAACGAATGGCTTATCGAAATCGGGGTATCTCAATACAGGGTGATTCAATAAATTTCTCTTACATATTTCGAACGCTTCGATATATTTCGGATCATCAATATTAATTTCAGAATTTTTCTTCAAACATGAAGTTAAGGGTTTCGTTATCTTTGCGAAATTAGGGATACATTTTTTATAATATCCTACGAGTCTAAGAAATGATTTTATTTCTTTAGGAGTTTTAGGAATTGGAAATTCAGCAATTGCTTTCAATATTTTTGAATTGGGTACGATTCCTTCAAGAATATTATTATCACTTGTCTTAAAAGAATGACATTTATCTGATTGAATTTTCAGATTATCCGCTTTAAATGCTTCTAAAATATTTTGGATATCTGCTAAGTGTTGGTTGATCGTATCAATTTTATGTTTTATTACATTTGAAAACTCATGGTCAATTGGGATATTTTGAGGTTTTTGGCATACTTGCTGATAGTAAAAGGGGATTTGAGAATATCCATTAGTTAATAATTGATTTTTAAAATCTAAATTAAGTCCATATTTATTCAAAAAATCTGCTCCTATAAGACCATCATAATTCTTATGGAACTTGTATACGACAAAGGGATGAAAATCATCAATTTGAAATTCAGGGAATAAAGGTATTAAAACTTTTTCATTTGCAGTTTGCTTTTTGAAACATGCAGTTAGTGTCGTAGATTCATTAAAAATATTTTTAGGGAAATTATTATACGCGAATTTTGGATCAATAAGACAAACTGAACATCCACTATCAATTAATAGTTTACATTTAGGATTTTGGAATTGGATATAGGGGAGTTGGTTTGTGTTATCTAACGTATTATTTAAGTCAATGAGTCGTTCATGGCACGATCTCGAAAATTTTCATTTAAATATTTACTGGAATTATTACGTTCTGGATATGAACGTTCGTTAAAATCACGTTTTTCGAATCTCGGGTCTTTCGAAGTAGACGCAATATTAGTTAATTCTTCAATCCTTATATTTGGATTGGGTTGATTATTAAAAAATTGTCTCTGGGGACTTTGTTGATATTGAGTAGAATAATTTGATCTCTTCTGGGGATAATTCCTTGTCTGAATCGACATTTTTTCAGGGGGAGATTGTATTCTTTGATTAGGATGAGGTTTGAAAACATTCTCGTTTTTACGTTCATTATTACCGAAGACTTGACGGTTTGTCGGGAAATAAGTTTTCACTTGTTTTTGTTGGAAATTAATCGGTTGAGATGGAAATCTCGGTTGGGAATTATTTGGATAAAAATTTCTTTGATTATTTTGACTAGATTGCAATTTTCCATAATGTTGATTATTTTGAGTAAAACTTCCATAATTATTATTTGGGAAGTTTGTTCGATTATTATTTGGAAAATTATTTTTATTAGTTTGATTAAAAGTTTTCTGATTTTGTTGAGGAAAATTCCTCTGATTATTTTGATTTTTATAATGCATATAGGGTTGTTGGTAAAAGTAATAATCTTGACGAATGAAATTTACAATATCGTCATAGTTCATAATTCCATGACCTCTAAGGGCTGTTCTTAATTCGGGGTTAATATTATAGAGCAGAACTCTAGTTGCTACTCGTGAGGCAATATTTTTTTCTTGATCCTTTTCAAGAATCGGTAAATTAGACAATTCGACTTGCGAATCGTATTTATTCTTTAAATCTACTATTCTTTCGAGAAAATCTAAATCATTCTCATTACGTATTCTTTGGGCATTCTGGAGATCCCAAAACAAAACTGTGAGGCTTATTTTTTCCTCAAATCTTAATTTTAAAAATTCCTTCAAGTTAAACCAGTTATCTGTGATTCTTTCATTAGAACTTACTATTTCACTGGCATTTCCTACCAATTTACTCTTTATTATATCGATTATTGCTTCATTTAATAACGCGTCGGCAGGTTGGAACCTATTATAAAATCTTTCGCAGTGATTTAAAAATCTTGCGAGATTCGCGGAATTACCATCAAATGGTACAATTGACTTTGAAAATAAATCAATTAATTTTAATCTATCGAACATATTTGGTTCTGGTGCGACTGCCATTTTATTCGTATTCGTATTCTTCCGGCCTTTAAAATGCTTTACGGAAGTAATCTTGAAAAATTATATTGTACTTAGAAAATAATTGTATTCGGTTTTTTATTTTATAAGAAACCTAGGAAAAACTTTGGTAATCGGTTTTTTGTATTAAGAAACCTAGGAAAAACTCACACAAGTTTTACGCTCAAAACCGTGGGAAAAGATTGAAGACTTTGGACCAGGGTCAGTGACTGGGAATTAAAAAAGTGTTTCTAGATAGGATTCTCACCACGTTGTTTTTCTGGAGTCGTTGTAGACGCTACCCAAACAATCAAGGCTCCAAATGGCTTTTCTCCTCGTTGTTGCTGGATTTTGCACCTTAACAGTTGAAACTGAAAGTTCTTGGAAGTTCTTAGCGCGGCGATAACTACGATTTCACGCTCGAAGTTTCGAAACACAGTTCTTCACGAAAACCGGCACAATCCCATACCTCGTCGCCAATTACGTTTTTGGAGCGAAAGCCGATCTTTTAAAAATAAAAGATTTATTTACAACGGAAGATTATCCTATTCTAACAATAAGCTAGGAAGAAATGCACTCAATTAATTAAGGAGACATTCGTCTTGAGACGTATTTATAACATTCCTTATCTCAAGTCAATTACGACAATCAGTATCGAACAATGGGACAAATATACACCCACACACGTGGCGTGTTCAAAATGATGTGTCATCAAAATGTAACAAGGTAATATAATTATTCGAATAAGAATAGATAAGGAGTTCATCTGCAGTATACAGGGTTGGCATTATGTAATTATATATAGAAGATAGTTTCAATAGTAAAATTGCGATTTCAAACAAAATATTGAATTGTTCATCTACTTCCGAAAAAATATCTGATAACACTGTGGAATCAACTCTTCACGAAATATCTAACGTTGCTGATCAGCAGCAACCTGGAACATCTTCGGGAATTTATATTGGAAGTAATTTACACTATAAGGGACGCAAGGGACACTTACCAGATGAGGACGTAGTTTGGGTCCGAGCGATAGCGAGGGCAAGTAATGAAGGTCGAGAAACTTGCCTCCTGAGTTGTGTATTATGATTTTTCCACTACAGAAGTTGATTCTCAATCAATTATCTTTTGATGAATTAAGTTTGGAATTTATTTACGTACCTACAAAAAAATATCGGTTGGACTTGGGTTACTAAGGTTTCCATCTGTGAAACAAAGTGTTTGTCAAAAATACATTTCTATCTCTAAAATTAATTCCAAAGAAGATGAAATTCAAGAAGCAGCCAATGCTGCATATGAATTCCTTTTACCGGAGAAGTCTAAGAAACCTTACCAAGCAGCATATAAGTGTTAAATGTAAGTTCGAAAATTGTACATAAATATTAATAAAATATGAAGTTCCGATTCAATTTTTACTTACTTAGGAAAGTAAGTAAAAATTGAATCGGAACTTCATATTTATGGTACAATTTTCGAACTTACAGTTAACAAAATTAGATGAAATTTTTTGGGCTTCTCATTTCCGTTCTCTTCTTAATGCAAATTCTGTGGACAATAAATGATATATCTGTTGAGTTTCGGGATATTTTGATACTATGTCCGATGTATGACAACTTTTATTGTACAAAATCCTATTGGCCATTTTATTTTTGTTAGAAAGACTGTCTGCGACATAACTTTCTGCAATGGTATCTGATTTCCCGTCCACGTGTCTCTTTAGTGCAAGAACGTTGACTCCAGTATTGGCTAACAAAGTAGCTGAAGTTCTAATGGAATGCCCAGTGTAAGTCGTGCTATTTGAATTCATTTTAACTTTTTGAAACACTTATATGTTGCTTGGTAACGTTTCTTAGACTTTTACGGTGAGAGGAATTCACATGCAGCATTTGCTGCTTCTTGAATTTCAGCTTCTTTAGAGTTCATTTTAGAGGAGGAAACGTAGTTTTGACAAACACTTTGTTTGACAGATGAGAACCTTAGTAACCCAAGTCAAATCGATATTTTATTGTAGGTGTGTAAATAAATTCCAAACATAATTCATCAAAAGAAAATTGATTGAGAATCAACTTCTGTAGTGGAAAAAATATAATACACAAATCAGGAGGCAAGTTTCTTGACCAGCCTCGGACTTCATTGCTTGCCCTCGCTTTTGCTGGGGCGCAAACTACGTCCTCGTCTGGTAAGTGTCCCTTGCCTCCCTTATAGTGTAATAGTATATTAAGTATCGAGAACGGTAAGGACATTTTACCGAAGACAATAGTTTGGAGGAGGAGCGCAGCGACGACACTTTTTACTGAAACTACAAAATAATTATCCAAAAAATTTAAATTGTCATTCGTGGCTTTAATGTCAATGCTGTGTAGGAATATAATAGAAGGCGTTGTCTTGGCGATGAAGGCTTATTGATTGGAGATTGTCAAAGTGACAATAATTAACTTAATTTACTTCAAAAATGAGCGATATCGAATCTTCTGAAGAATACGAAATTCAAAAAGCCTGGAAAATCGGCTGTTCTGCAGTTATTCCCGAGAAATCGAAACTTCGTTACGAGGTACATACAAGACGTTGCTGAAAGTTACGTTTAGGATTCCCTAGAAAATAAACTCGACTTTGCTGAAAAAATTTTGCATACTACGGAACGTAGCGAGTTGAAACAACAAATGTTGAATTCATCAGCAGTTTCTGTGAATTCAGCTACTTCTCAAGCCAGCGGTATTTCCATCAGCAATTGTAATAATTGTACTATGATTATTTAGTCATTCTCACTTACTGTTCGCTGAACGGTAAGTGATTCACTTACTGTTCTGTTTATCTCAGCAACCAGTAAAAATAATCTACCGATCTAGCAACAAATGCGGTAACTAACAGAATTCGCTCTATCGTGCAAAAATAACTATTTTTCACGGTGAAAAAAAGTAATCATTTCCGCATCTATAGTGATGAAGAAAAGTCGAGTTCTTTTGACAGTTGTACAAAAAGATGATTTTTATCGAAAACGGTCGAATTTAGAGCGTATGACCAATGGTACCTTTCATGTGTAGAAAACATTGGCGGTTTAAATGGGTGTCCCAAAAACCCTACTTTTTCCATTAGCACAGAAGTTGTGGAGAAAAACACACACTACCCCTTTAGAATCTTCACCAATTGAGACATAAAAAAAAAGAATTCCGTACAAAACATAGATTATTATGATTAGAAAATGTTGACGAAAGCTGTTTTCTGTACGATAAATGGTTCTGGAGATATTCACAAAAAACAATTTTTTTTTTTAATTTCAACAACCTGTATCTCGAACATGGTGGATTGTAGAAGGTTAGTTAATAAAAACTTTTTTCAATATTTTAAGACAAGCTGTCACATCCTGAAATCCTGCGCATATATTATAAAACACCCTGTATTTTCCACCAAAAATATATCAGGAAGAAACTATTCTTCGATTCATAAATTCCCAACATTGGGCATTCCCAGAATTAATTAGGGATACGGGTCTCAAGACTGCTCATCCGGATGTCGAACAACGTCCACAATCAATACAATAATTGGCGATTGCGAAAGGGACCATGTACGCTTCGAATATTCAGGACGCGCCATGGGCGGGTTACGGGCGACATACAAAAATGTCCCGGTACATCCCCAAGGGCAGTAAAGGGCGAGAAAGACCTCTGAACCAAGCGGGTCGTCGTGTCGTTTTCATTGTTTTGCCTTTTCTCCGTACAATACGCGGTCGCTTTTCTTTATGCCATAAATATTATTATTGCGGCCGCCGCTGTTACGACCGCGGTGTCCGCCATACGTTATAAGGGAAAGATGGCTGCTGTGTCCTTTGCGAACGAGTTTTTTGTATCGCTTTGTAAATTGTGTAGATACGAGCGTTTTATCGATGTTAGAACAAGGTTCCGTATTTCACAACGGCGGACATTTCAATAAATATATATCTCAGAGTCTTGGTACCTCTGGGCATTTGGAAAAGAAGCTGAAGAGCGAGTCCTCCCTTAGATCAAATTTACTCTATGTATGAGAGAGTTAAAGAAATGAACATTTAGGAGAACTGTGTTCGAAAAACACTTTTGACCGGATAAAATAATGAAATTCACAAGCAGATCACACTGCACGCAAGCTCTCCTTAGGAATACAAGAAAAAATCATTCCTCTTCGGCAAATCGTACCTGATTCTATAACATCTAATGCCAGGCTTGTAACGGGTTAACAGTCCCCCCTTCAGCCCTCTCTTTGTGATCCGAATCTGTACCCTTGCGTTCCACCATTTTGAGATCTGGAATTGATTCAATAATATCGATTTTGCATTGAAGTGAACAGTGGAATTGTCACTTCCAATCATTGGATGTTCAACTGTTGAATATACATCCAAATTTGTCTCGGCGTTAAACTCTTTCACGGTAAGTCTTCCCTATTGTCCACTAAGATATTTTCTGGAATTATTCGCAGAGACCGTAGATATCCTTGTGCGCGTTTTTTTTTAGGTTAGATCCATGGTTTACCTCAAGTATCTATTTTATATTTTGCATTTTCTTTGCCTAATAGTTGTATTTTCATTATTTCAAAGCTTCCTTCAGGTTACAATTCATCTTTACTGTGAATTTTGGTTCCTTTAATGACGTGTTTAGACCTGAATGAGTGCTTGGGAAACTGTAACTTTCTCTAATGAATTTAAAACAATTCACAGGTCTTCCCCTGGGATTAGAAAAGTTCTTCCCCTGGGATTAGAAAACTCTTCCTCTGGGATTGGAGAAGTTTGTTCCCCTAGGAACCGAGAATTTGTTCCCTTGGGATTTGAAGATTTTCTTACTCTGAGATTGGGACGTTTAGCACTGCTTCCTCAAGACTTCCAATCATTGAAAATTTCCGAGAGGGAGACATTTTCCTGGAATTGGATTGTTGGAAAATTGTACCGTATCTGCAAATCACTGGTTCTCGTTGTTTCACACCCTTGGAGCTGGACATATTTTAAGCATTGAAAGACGATATTTTATGGAAGGTCTGGGAGAAATTATTAAGCTAAGTAACACTAACATTGTATAAATTCATTTGTTCAGAGGTCGATCTCAACTTGTTGTAATCATTCGAGTTCGAAGTATGGCGGGTGAAGACGTCTTCAGACCGCTCCGCAAATTCTCAAAGTTTGGTAGATGATGATGAGTTGTTTTGCAATTATTGTAACAAAAAAGTATGTGAATATGTCAGGTGTATAAGGTGCAAGGAAAAGTTCCATCCTTCATGTCTTACTCTAGCTGCAAATAGGAAAAATACTATCTGTCAGCATGAAAAAAAAGGTCGTCGATAAAAAATCGGATACTAGTGACATTGAGTTGAAGAACAAATTAATGAAAATGGAAATAAGTTACTTGAAGGCCTTATTAGAAGAATCGCAGAGTAAAAATAAAATCTTGATGGAGAATAATCGATTATTACTTGAGAAAATCCATAACATTGAACAAGGTAAAAAAATCGATAAACATCCTAAAAGAGTGAACACAAATGCTACGACTGATAAAAGCCAAAATCTTGATAGCCTTCAAGAAATAAATAATAATTCCAACGTCTTTGCACAGAAACGAGATATTAACGGTCAATCATACAGTTCTGTGCTCCAACGTCAGCCTTCATCTGGTATGTCAAAGTCAAAAATGTCACGAATTGACACGTCGAGAAATTAATCAAAACAATCTGAAAAGTGGAACTACTGGAATCGGATTATGAAATGGGAGAGAAACAGAGAACGGCACACGGTCAAAATGATGAATGGTCAACAGCTAGAAGCAAATCAACAAGAAGGAAGACATTAATCTGCGAGGGAACAAATCTCAATAAGGGAAACTCTTTGATACAGGGGGCAATCAAGCGGCATTGGATATATGTCGGTAAGATTGCAGGAAAGGAAGTCACAGAGCAAGATATAGCAGAATTTCTGGGAGATGTGGACCAAGCTGGAGATATAGTGGTAAAGAAATTGAATACGAAAGGACAAAACTCTGCGTTTAGTATATGTATAACAAATAAGGAAGTTTATGAGGCGGTTTTCAATGTGAAGTTCTGGCCACAGGGCGTTGTACTCAGGGAGTTTACTTTCGATAAAAGTTTCTTTCAGAAACCTGGGGAAAACAAAAACACGGAATAGCAATTAGGGGAGAAAACCAAAAATTTAAGAAGTAAACACCTAATATGTCTAATTCACCAAAATGTATGCTCTATAAACAACTCGCTCGATCGTGTTGAACATAGTGTGAATAGCCAAATTACAGATTGTAAAAGTATATGTTTAACAGAACATTGGCAAAGTAGTGATGCATTAGAAAATATCCCAATTAATAACTTCAAGCTTGTAGCAAGTTATTGTAGGCCTAAAGGTTATGGGGGGGCAGCAGGTTATCTGCATAAATCAGTTGTAGGAAAAGAGAAAAAAGCTATCTGATTTATCAGTACAGGGTGGAATCGAGTGTGCTGTGGCGGAATGTGTACTAAATTCAGAAACTTTCTCAATATTTTCAATATATCGTCCACCCAATGGAAATATCAGTTTATTTATTGATAAAATGGATGAAATATTAACTGAAGTTTTTAACGAAGACAAATCAATCATAATAAACATAAAACAGAATTCTTAACATTAATGAGTTCTTTCAACTTGATCAAAACAATCAATGATTATACACGGATTGCAGCACGGTCGAAGTCATGACTTGACAATATCTTCACAAATATAGAAACATATAGTTCTGAAGTAATAGAATTTCATATCTCTGATCATAAAGCCCAGAAAATTAATATTCCAAATGCGACTGCTATAAAACCTTATAGAAATTATTGTAGATTTTTCACTGGAGATGCTAAAAATACTTTCGTAACTAGACTTCAACAACAAGATTGGAAATTGGTTTATGATATAGATAGGGCAAATGTCTGTGAATAATGGGACCAGTTCATGTCAGTATTTCATGGTGTTTTCTGTGAATGTTTTCCGCTTAAAATGGCAAATAATAGAAAGGGGAAAAATATTCCTCCAAATCAGCAAATAAATGAATTAAAAAATCGCTTAGATATTCTTTGGAGATTAAGTAGACACAACTCTGAATATTGCGAGTCGTATCAAACAAAAAAAAAGGAATACGATAGATTACTTAAGAATTTAAAAAGAGAAAATTATGAGATCAGAATAAACCAATCTGACAATAAAAACAAAACCATGGTGGCAGTGTGTAACGAAATAAGGGGTAAAAATAAACTGCAAAATTATTGTCAAATAGAGGGAGAGCCACAGATTGTCGCGAATAAATTTAATGAATACTTCAATAATATAGCGTTGGAAATGTTGGAAAAATTAAAAGAAACACAATTTGATTTCACTCAACTAAAGGAAAACAACCAATCAATGTACCTAAGACCCACTGAACCAACGGAAATAATAGAGTTAGCTAGATCTTTGAAAAATAAGCTCAGTTGTGGAGAAGATGAAATACCAGTTAGTATAGTTAAGATGTCTATCACAAGTATAAGTAGAATATTGTCCTATATTATAAATAATTCTTTCAGAGAAGGAATATTTCCCCAACAGTTGAAGCGAGCATTAATAAAACCATTATTCAAAAGTGGTGACCACAAACTCATAGAAAATTACAGGCCAATCTGTTTGTTATCAAGCTTCTCTAAAATCTTCGAGCTTGCACTGTGTTCAAGGGTAATTGGGTTTTTATATAAAACCAACTTCTTTGCGGAGAGTCAACACGGTTATTTAAAAAACAGATCAACGCAAACAGCTACCTTTCAGCTTACGAAAAGCATAATTGATCTAATAGAAAATAAAATATGGTATTAGCAATGTTCTTAGATTTATCTAAAGCATATGATTCAATCGATCAGGAATATTTACTGCAAAAACTTGAGATATATGGAATAAGGGGAAAAGTTGATGAGTGGTTCCGATCATATATATCTGAAAGAACACAAAGAGTTAAAATAACTAAAGATGGTCGCACTGTGAAATTTGCCCAAGGGAGTGTAATTGGACATTTTTTATTTATAATATATTTAAATGACTTATGTAGAATAATAGAAAATGTTGTAAAGAGTATCGTGAATTTTGCGGACGATACTAACTTAGTGGTAGGTGCACGTGAAAAAGATGAATCAATTAAAATCGCAACAGACTTTCTTACTAGAGCAGAAGAATGGTTCTCAGGGAATAAATTGCTATTGAATGCAAAGAAATCTAACTTTGTCATATTCAGTACAGACAGAAATAGGAAAGAAAAGCCCAACAACATAACATTACACGGTGAAGAACATCAATTTTCTGAGCACTCAAAATTTTTAGGATTATTTATTGACAACTTTTTAAAATGGAGAGTACACACTGATTAAGTGAGAGAAAAACTTAATAAAATTAACTTTGCGATAAGAACAACCAGTAGATACATGAATGAAAAAACCCTGAAAATTTTATATCACGATAATTTTGAGTCAGTTCTCAGGTATGGGATCATGTTTTGGGGAATGGAATACAACCTGGAAGATGTTTTTGTTGTCCGAAAACGAGTCATGAGAATAATTTATGAGTTACCTTTCAAACAATCTTGCCGAGGCTTGTTCAGAAAAAATAATATTCTGATGGTTTTTGGTTTGTATATACTTGGTTGCCTAACTTTTCTAAGTAGAAACAAGGAGAGATTCACAGGGAACACCATGGAATCGTGTTATGATACAAGAACTGTCGATTTCGTCCTACCAATACACCGTTTAACTCTTACAGAGAAAAATCCTTCATATATGTGCATGAAACTTTTTAATAAACTTCCAAATGATGTTAAAAAGATCAGTAACAATAAGAAATTTGTCAAAGGGGTAAAAACACTCCTAATAGAAAGAGAACCCTACAACTTGAAGGAGTTTTTCAATATGTAAATTTTGGTTTTGGTTATATAGGAGCGATTTTCTTTTTTTAAGTATTAATATTCAAAGATGTAATATTTGACGCTATTTTGTTCAATGTTTAGCTGTAGCTTTGATTTTATATGTGGAAGATTATTCAAAATAAATCTTATTATTATTATTATTAACAATTGTAGATTTGAATTTTTATTATAATTGTAAAAACTGAAGGGAGTTATTAATTCTGTCAGGAACCCTGAAATTAAGATTTTATTGCTCATTAAGGTTGATGCCTTTCGTAACGAAGGGGATCAGCACAAAGATAAAGTCAAAGTAAATAACAATTACGTAACAGGCTGAATGCCCTACTGATGCAATGTATGTAGCCTTAATTGGCTCCGAAACATCATAAAACAGAATAAATCTATGATCGATGATACAAGTGGAGTTCCATTCTGCATTCCATTCCAGTTACCTACTCGTTAGATCGGCGAGTCCTATCTCTTGGTGTAAGATGCCGTACCGAAAATGGATAGTAAGCTACAGGTTCTACTGCTTTTGATAATAGCTTATCTAGACACCAAACCTTCTGTTTTCCTAAAAGAACGAACTCTCCGTTTGATTTGGTTTCCGCAGCGCCCTGAGTCGTGCGAATATAGCATCCCATGATTCCTGATACGAATTTCTATTCTTTCGAATACGGGCATTACCATAACTTCAAGTGAAATTTAGAACTAAAAGTTTGAGATAAAGTTACTTTGGAACATGTTTTTTCAGAAGTGCAAAAAGCGTTGATCCTACTTTGGTAATGGTCAAAATTTTGGGGAAGGGTAGAAGCTTCAGGCATTACACTTATTTATTAATTAAGGACTCAATACCCCGATGTTTCTATAGAATATCCTGTGGTACGTAAATTTGTCCCGTGAAGAAGTTAACTTGCGAAGAAAAGTAATCGATCAAAATAAAGGCCAGAGAATTGATCCATTATGCTGAAGGCATATTGGATGATGCTGCGAAAATCTCTGTCCGAGTGTTATCCCACCGTTGGTATAGTCTGCCCAAAGGGACTGGATAAGCACACTGATAAATCAGACATGGGCCAAGCTCAAGTATTTCCTTAGGTGATTGGAAGTTTATTTCGTTTCAGTCATATTCAATTGTCCCCGAAAATTAACGAAACGCCTTTTCACAAGTTTACACTTATTGAGTCGCTCTAATTGTTCGAAGTTTGGCCTGCTATCCACTTGCCAGCATTGAACTCAGTTCATCTATAAACAGTGGCTCCTGTGATAACAGGAAGTGAGTGAGTTCGTTAAATAACTCGATTAGCCTTTTTGGCGTTATGAACAAAAGCATTCCAATTTTTCAAATGTCTGTAATTTTCGAATTTTGAGCCAAGAATGATCTTGAACGATCAGTTTGGACTCGCACATGAAGAATTCGTGGTTGAATTCCGGGGTGTTTCGTAGATATAACCATTCGAATCTTATTCTCCTTAATATATAATTCGAAAAATACTAATCCAATAGTATTGAAACGTTCTAGTTAGCTATGAGATAACAAAGATTCATGTAAACATATATCTGGATCGTAAAACTAGAAACATATTTATTTCAGAAACTATTCGGTATATCTAGCTAAAATTTTGTATCTACATTCGGTTATTCCATCTCTTGAAGTTCATGAAAAAAATCACCGAAATGAATCTGGTGCTTTTGAATGCTTGTTTCTGTGTACCAGTGTTCATTGTCAGTGAATAGTCGCGAAAATGGTCGGATTCCGACCACAACACAGGTGGTCGTTTACGTTCTCGAAAAAACAGTCAGTATAACAAATACAGTAATGTTCGCTTATAACGGCTCCGCTTTTAGCGAACTTTCTATAACGAATCAATTTTTAGGGAATGAACTAAAGTATCCTCCATCATGTGTTAATTTTGTCGGAAGTAACGAACCCGTTTATAACGAACCTTAATTTTTGGAATATTCGAAAAATATTTCGGTAATAACGAACAAATCGGGGATTCCCCGGAACCTTCCGACCGCGTCTAAGTTCGAGCGATGGCATTGCCCATGCGTACTACCGCCAGTTGTGCCTGTAGGGTTGCCCGATATTTTCAGAGATCTCCCGACTCCCGACAAATCTCAAATTCTCCGGATGAATAGCTACTTCGCGTTTTAACGCGCTTCAACGTTCAATCTTTCATCGAGGGGAACGGCGAAGTGGAGGCCGAGAGCGGATCGCCACTTGATACGTGGCACCACAAAATTCGGGCTTCTTTTTTCAAAATTCAACCAGAACGACTTCAAAATTTTTGAAAGAATTATGTCATTTGTATTGTCAATTCCCTGTGAGCAATTTTTACTGTGAACGGGTTTTAGTTCACTGAACAATTAATACTTCAAAGAGAGAAATCGTTTGGAAATGGATTTGAAAAAGGCGAGTTAGTTATAGTAATGAACCTTGAACAGCAATGTTCAAATCTTTTCTGAACAATACTGAGGGAAACAAATTAGTACTTCCCAAAATCCAATGCCCAATATATGTGGAAACCTAAACATTGAGTTTTCAAATTAGATTTTTGTAAACAATGTCCCCAATTTTGAAAAAAAACAACTTTTTGATCGCTCGTTCTACTAACACGAGGGCTATATCATTTCGTCACCATGTCTGTATTTTTCGAATTTTGAGCTGAAAATGGTCTCAATCGAAATGGTCCGACTCCCTCATGACGAATCCGTCGAAAAAGTCTGTCCGTCTGTCCGGCCGTAAACACGATAACTCTCGAACGGAACGACCTAGGAACTTCAAAATTTCAGGGTAGGTTCTAATCCCGAATGCCGCGGTTAAGTCAGTTAATAGGGACCTTTACACTAACGCTCCAGTCGCGCGCGACTGGAACGGCTCGATCAAATTCTTTACACGCTCCAGTCGCGCGCGAAAATCACTCGCGATTTTCACGCGCGACTGGAGCGTAAGTGTAAAGGTCCCTATTGGGGTTCCGTAAATATGGCCGTTCGAAATTTTGTTCTCCTGATTACTTCGAAACTAACGATTCGATCGAGATGAAATTTTGCACTCAGATCGAGAATACAATATACATACATGTTAGTCTTGATAAAATTATAATTAATTCTTAATAGGTATTATCATTTATCGTTTATTAGACCAGGCAATAGAGATTTTTTCGTGACAAAAATAGTAGAAGAAAACCGCGGGTGGGGAGCTACGTGGGGTGGTCCGTGGATGTTCAGTGATATGTTGTCGATTCGCAAATATCATTACTTTTCTTGTAATTGCGAAGAAACACCAAAAAAAACGATGTTTTTTTAGTTTTTTGCTTGTAAAATCTGAACCAATGGAGAGGTGCTAATACTTCCAACAGACGAATTGTAGAGAATGAAAAGATGAAAAAAATGAGTGCTAGTGCAACTCAATCGGGTCATCATTACCGGAGGAAAGCCGGAAAAACCGTGAAAATCAGCGTTTTTTCAAATCCTCATAACTCGGCCAATTTCGAAGTTGTAGCGCTGGCTTTCCAAATGAAAGTAGTAGTCAATAGATACTTTGAGTGTGCATAACCCGGACGTTGTCCGATAAATAGTTTTTGCGTAATTGCGATTTGAATTATTCAAGGCACTATTTTCCAGAAGAGCTGGATGCGTCGGAAGTAGTCCGATTTCAATTTGCAAAACGGATTTTGAAAGAAGAAGTATAGTACTACAAAAAAGCAATCTTGATTTTTCGTTAAAATGCTTCAAAATAGGTGAAAAAAGCATGCAAACATGACCAAAATAAGCCGAATGCTCGATTGCAGTCAAGTAGTGGGGGTATATACGTAAATATTCGCGCCAGGCCTCAGCGCGATTTTGGTTCCCCGCGTCTGCCGGCTACCCCCACTATCCGTCCCAGATGGGGCACTGAGCCGGTTTTGGTCATGTTTCCACGTATTTTTCACCTACTTTGCAACATTTTAACGAAAAATCAAGTTTGCCGTTTTGTAGTACTATACTTCTTCTTTCAAAATCCGTTTTGCAAGTTGAAATCGGACTACTTCCGACGCATCCAGCTCTTCCGGAAAATAGTGCCTTAAATAATTCAAATCGCAATTACGCGAAAACTATTAATCGGACAACGTCTGGGTTATGCACACTTAAAGTATCTATCAACCACTACTCTCATTTGGAAAGCCAGCGCTACAACTTGGAAATTGGCCGAGTTATGAGGATCTGAAAAAACGCTGATTTTCACGGTTTTTCCGGCTTTCCTCCGGTAATGATGACCCGATTGAGTGGCACTAGCACTCATTTTTTTCATCTTTTCATTCTCTACAATTCGTCTGTTGGGAGTATTAGCACCGCTCTATTGGTTCAGATTTTACAAGCAAAAAACTAAAAAAACATCGTTTTTTTTTGTGTTTCTTCGCAATTACAAGAAAAGTAATGATATTTGCGAGTCGAAAACATATCACTGAACATCCACGGAACACCCCACGTAACTCCCCACTCGCGGTTTTCTTCTACTATTTTTGTCACAGAATGACCCTTTTTCTGCTCTATTGCCTGGTCTATATTGCGAACTTCGCTTATAGCGAAATGTTTTTGACGGTCTCTAGAAGTTCGTGATAAGCGATCATTACTGTACTGTTATTTAGTTTTTATAAACTCCAGAGGATGTGTAACGTGTTAACAATCCTCTTTGAACCGCTATGTCCTACAGCGCAAGTAGTTGCGTGAATCGAATTTGTACCTTTGCGTTTCGCCATTTTGAGATCGGGAACTGATTCGATAATATCGGTTTCGCATTAAAGTGAACAGTGGAATTGTCACTTTCAATCATTGGATGTTTAACTGTTGAATATACATCCAAATTTGTCTCGGCCTGAAATTCTTTCACGGTAAGTCTTCCCTATTGTTCACTAAGATATTTTCTGGAATAATTCACAGAGACCGTAGATATTCTTGTGCACGTTTTCTTTTAGATTTAATCCATGGCTTACCTCAAGTATCTATCTTATACTTTGCATTTTCCTTGCCTAAAAGTTGTATTTTTATTATTTCAATGCTTTATTCGGGTTACAATTTATGTAAATTCTGGTTCCTTTAATGTCCAATTCAAACCTGAAGGAATGCTTGGGAAACTGTAACTTCCCCTGGGATTAGAAAAGTTGTTCCCTTGGAATTTGAAGATTTTGTTCCTCTGAGATTGGGACATTTAGCATCGCTTCCTCGAGACTTCCAATCATTGAATATTTCCGAGAGGGAGACATTTCCCTGAAATTGTACCGTTTCTGCAATCACTGTTTCTGGTTGTTTCACACCCTTGGAGCTGGACATATTATAAGCATTGAAAGACGATATTTAATGGAGGAGATACCCTAAGGATCTGGGAGAAATGATTAAGCTAAGTAACAATAACATTGTATGAATTCATTTGTTCAGAGGTCGATCTCAACCTGTTGTAAACAATTGTAGATTTGAATTTTCACTAGTAATACCACTAGAGGTCAAATTATTTCCGGAAATTTTTTCGAGCTCATGAATATTTTGAAAATTATCCCGAGTCGAAGACGAGGGATAATTTTCTAAAAATAATCATGAGCGAGAAAAAATTCCCGGATTCAATTTGACCTCGTGTGGTATTCGGTAAGAAAATTCCACTCATGTGAACAAAAAAAAATTTTATTTTCAAAAAGAATATTCTGTCATTATAAACGCCAAAAAAAATTTCCAGTATAATTCGCTGTTGGGTACCCACGAGGAAAAAATTTCCACTAAAATTCATCCGTTGCGATGGTGATCTGTCAGAAATACACGTTCTGATTGGTTAAAAATCACATGTGTGGAATTTTCATTATAATTGTAAAACCTGAAGGGGGTTATTAATACTGTCAGGAACCCTGGGATTAAGATTTTATTGCTCATTAAGGTTGATGTCTTTCGTAACGAAGGGGGTCAACACGAAGGTAATAATATCAAAGTAAATAACCATTACGTTACACTTTTTTTTTCAGGTTTTACAGTTATAATAAAAATTCAAATCTACAATTGTTTACAAGTTGAGATCGACCTCTGAACAAATGAATTCATACAATGTTAGTGTTACTTAGCTTAATCATTTTTCCCAGATCCTTAGGGTATCTCCCCCATAAAATATCGTCTTTCAATGCTTAAAATATGTCCAGCTCCAAGGGTGTGAACTATACTACTATACTCAATAAATTCGAAAATTACAGACGAAAATGATGAAATTCTTGTTCATCGAAACAAGCGCGCAATAACTTAAGGTATTACTTGATATGAATGCATTTATTATCAGTATTTTCAATTTTATTATATTTCTATTAGGAGTCAGCTATGAACAATTGGTCTCAGTCAAGTAGGTTACATAAGCCTACGATATCTTCGACCAAATATGGTTTCGTTAAAATTGAAGATAATTTTACTTACCATCCTTGATCTGACTCCTTGATGTTCGTCAAGTTGAGCGAAGCAGCTCCGTAAGGTGAATCGGGTGAAACCCTGGAAACTCTGCCCTCGTAACCTTCGCCGCTGTGCGTAGGATAGCTCTCGTACCATATGTAGATCGGTATGTCCTGTCCCTTCGGAAAATGTCCCAATGAAGCGATGAAATATACAGCATACCAGTCCCGAAACGCATTTCACGATCTCCGCCGTCCTCTGCATGATTTATGTAAGGGTCGCCCGAGGGCTTGTAGCAGAAGATGACGTGACATTTTTATTAGAAAATCGTAGCGGACGGCGGGCGTTACCGCAACACGCCAGCGTTTCGGGAGGGATACGGAAATGGGGCATGCATTTGTGATATACAGGGTGACCCAGGGTTGAATCGATAAACTTTCAGGATCGTTTTTTCAGGAAAAAATAAAAAAATTTATTCCTATAATCATGTGCCCTAACCTGCTTCGTTTTCTAGATACTGGGTTTCAAAGTTTTGAGTTTAGTAAAGAGCTTTTGTTCGATTTTTTCGTAGGTGCCAACTTTTCATTGAAAAAATTCTACGAGTTACATGTTTTTCAATCGAATAAATATTTTTTCCCCAATTTCAATTATATCGGTGTTTCCTGTTGGGGATCTTCTCTGTGCGGTGCCCACTCCGGGCTGAACCTCCTGTTGGGGATGCAGGGAAACACTTTTCTCAAAAACGAAGCGAAATACGACAAAAATTGAAGTGACCAAAAATTTGTGATTTCAATAGCTGAATCCAAAATTTGCCCAATGCCAATTAGATTACCTAGTTGAAAGCCATTGGAATCAATAATTCTATTCTTATGATATTGAAAGAAGCCACTTATTTCCGCAAATAAGCATTCCAAGTTTCATCAAAATACGCCGAAATAATCTCTTCGAGCAATTTATAATGAAACTCTTTTTTTTTTTTTTTAAATATTGACATCCTGTATCTCTAAAACAAAACAAGATAGAACACAAGATTATGGGTATAAAAAATCTAATTTTTTCCGGAAAAACCAATTCTAAACGTTTGTCGTTTCAACCCTGAGTATTAGGACTTTGAGAAGTGCGATTCATTTCAGAAGAAAACATTGATCTACTATAATCCTCAAAACAGAAAAATGAGCAATAAAAATGAATTCGATTTTTGCGAGATGTGAATAATCTAATTTGCAGGATAGAACATGCATCGACTCAATTCTAATCGCAGTAAGTTACTTTTGAATCGAGAACACAAAAACTAGTATAGGCTTGATGCAGCATCCATTTAAGCGCTCGCTTGAATCATTTTACTGGGATTGTAAGCACATTTGTAAGTTCTGTAAGCAAACATTGTTGACTGTCTTTTACTTTATACATTGAGTATTAATGCTTAATGCTATTTATATGAAATATACCAAACTCTTAGAATAACATATGGATAAACTAAAACATTATCATATATAAGATAATACCGCTTCTACGGAAAAACAAAGAAGCAAATGCCGATCAACTTTTAAGCAAACGAGTTTTGAGAAATGGGTCTTACGGAGATACGCTGAAATGACGCGATACGAATCATCTTTATTATACTGGAAGGGACTTTCTATAAAGTGAATTTCATCTATTTGAGATGGTGCTACTTTTTTGAGCGCTCGTACTACTTACACGAGGGCTATATCATTTCGTCACGATGTCTGTATTTTTCGAATCACTGATGACGAATCCGTCGAAAAATTCGAGTCTGTCCGTCCGTCCGGCCGGCCGGCCGTATACACGATAACTCTCGAACGGAATGTCCTAGAAACTTGAAATTTTCAGGGTAGGTTCGAATCTCGAATGCCTCGGTTAAGTTCGTTATTGGGCAAAATTTGTCGAGGAGTTCCGTAAATATGGCCGCTCGAAATTTTGTTTTCCTGATTACTTTGAAACTACAGATTCGATCGAGGTGAAATTTTGTACTCTAATGAGAAATGAGGTGTTCAAGCTACGTGCAAAATTTTGTTCAGCTCGCATCACCAGAACCACAGAAACCATAGAAAATTGTGACTTTTGAACGGAAACGCCTAGGGACTTGAAATTTTCAGGATAGGTGTGGATCTGAAATGTCGCGTTCACGTTTAACAATGAGCAGAATTATACTAGGGGATCCGTAAAAACGGTCGTTTGAAATTTTGTTTTATCGATAATTTCGAAACTACGGATTCGATCGAGATAAAATTTTGTATTTTAAACGAGAATGATATATTAAAGCAACATTTTGTCCAGATCGCGTGACCAGAACCATATAAACCATAGAAAATTATAACTTCCGAAGGGAAAGGCCTAGAAACTTGCAATTTTCAAGGTGGGTTTGGATCGCGAATTTCACGGTCACGTTCATCAATGAGCAAAATTAGACTAGGGGTTCCGTGAATAAGGCCGTTCAAAATATTCTGTTCCTGATAATTTCGAAACTTCCGATTTGATTGGAATGAAATTTTGCACCTAGATGAGGAATAATGTATTCAAACTACTGCAAAATTTTGTCCAAATCGCATCACCAAGACCATAGATACCGTAGAAAATTCTAGCGAATTATCGAAAAAAAATTGGTCAGCTGAGACAAAGTCTGGAGTTTCGTCTAAGTTTGAGTTTTGACAGCTGTCTAAAATTCCTTCCTAGAACTGGAAAATGCGAATCTACCTACAAGGTGGATGTACGAGCGCTCAAAAGCTCCTGACTTCACGGCAGTGCTTTTCGTAATTCTTTTTCTTACTTTGAACTGTAATCAGAATTCATAACTTGAAATTTATCAGATTTGCACTTACCTCTTTATTCTTCCGGAGAAGCGATATTATAAAACTTAATACAGAGGTTTTAAAGAGTGAAATAAAACCTAAGAAATAAGATGGATCTTCAATGATTACTTGTTGTTTGTTGATAACGACGTTTCGATAAGAAACCAGATGATTATACGACAGAGCAGCCAAGATATGCTCCAAACGAGAAGATCGTAATGAAGAGTTCAACAACATCACAGAAACCCTCAAGAAAAATGGATACCTCAAGAAGATTCTCAAGGTTGCCAGAGAACCGAAGGAAACGATAACATTGCCCCAACAAATAGACGATGATCCTACAGAAACGATAACCTCTATCATACCGTATGTGAAGGGGCTACCGAGAAGATGAGAAGATACAATGTAAGAACTATATTCGAGACCAAGTATACGATCAGGGGAAAACTTTGGAAGGTAAACTTGACGACAAAAATCGAAGTACCAAAAATTGCATATATGAAATACCATTCTAATGCGGCAGATCCTACATTGGGGAAACGAAACGCCGCCTCAAAGTTAGAATAGAGAGCATTAAAGACTAGCTCAACTCGCAGAAACGGAATAAAAAAAAATTGAGCTAGTCCAACATGCTGAGAACGGGGACCACAATATCAGATGGGACGTAGTAGAAAATGAAAAGGAGCAGCCTTCGTGGCCATGACTCCTAACCCAATCAGTACAGTATATGGAAATAAAGGATGTCTGAGCACCAATTATAAGATGTGAATTGAGGAGTACGAACCCGGCTCAAGGAAGCCATTAATCCAAAACTAACCGGACCTAACCTGACCTAACTTAACCTACAAGGTGACCTCTACCACAAAATTATACTTCATATATAACTGAAATAATATAATAATTATCTGCTTCGGTAGTCTAGTGGTCAGAGTGGCAGGAATCACGAAATTGCAATAAAAAAATTACGAAAACCACTGCCGTGTAGGTAGACTCACATTTTCCAGTTTTAGAAACCAATTGGAAAGATTTTGAAAGCTGTCAAAGAAAATTTCAAACTAAGACCAATTTTTTTTCGATAATTCGCTAGAATTTTCTACGGTATCTATGGTCTTGGTAATGCGATCTGGACACGTAGTTTCTTTCTCATTCATTCTTCGTCTATGTGAGAAATTTCATTGCAATCGAATAAGTAGTTTCGAAATTATCAGGAAAAAAATAGTATGAACGGCCAGATTTACGGAACCCCAAGTCTAATTTTGCTCATTGACCAATGTAACCGCGAAATTCTTGATCCGAACCTATCCTGAAAATTTCAAGTCCCTAGGCCTTCCCGTTCGAAAGTTATGATTTTCTATGGTTTCAATGGTTCTGATCATGCGATCTGAAAAAATGTAGCTCGAATATATCATTCTCAATTTAAATACAAAATTTCGTCACGATCAAATCCATAGTTTCGAAATTATCAAGAAAACTGAATTTCAAACGGCCATATTTACGGAACCTCTAGTCTAATTTTGCTCATTGATGAACGTGACCGCAACATTCGAGATCCACACCTATCCTGAAAATTTCAAGTCCCTAGGCCTTCCATTACAAAGTTATAATTTTCTATGGTTTCTATGGTTCTGGTCATGCGAGCTCGACAAAATCTCGAATGTAGCTTGAACACATAATTCTCCATCTGAGTGCAGAATTTCACCTCGATCGAATTCGTAGTTTCGAAGTTATTAGGAAAACAAAATTTCGAGTGGCCATATTTACGGAACCCCTCGGCGAATTTTGCACAATAACGAACTTAACCGCATCATTTGAGATTCGAACCTACCCTGAAAATTTCAAGTTTCTAGGACATTCTGTTCGAGAGTTATCGTGTATACGGACGGACGGACGGACAGACTCGAATTTTTCGACGGGTTCGTCATCAGTGAGTCGAACATAGTCGTTTGAGACCATTATGTCTCAGAGTTGTTTCAAACTATGAGAGCTAATTGCATACATTTTTTTACCAATCTCGAAATACCGATCAAACAGTTTCAAGGAAATTCGAAAATTGGTTCAGGAAGACCTTTCAACATAGATTCATGGAACTCAGAACATATGATTGTTATGTTACTCAATCGAATATTTTCACCACGTAGCTTTATGTCCAATAGTCCGTGAGTTTCACGGTTTCACAGTTTCTTAGAGCAGCAGCCGAGTCGAAAAAGTCCCGTGGCTCCGAATTAGATATATTTATTTGACAGGAGAGCAATGGTGAAATTTCCCCAACAAAATTCAAAAAAGCACTGACTTGAAGTCAGGAGCTTTTGAGCGCTCGTTCATCCACCTTGTAGGTAGATTCGCATTCTCCAGTTTCAGAAAACAATTGAAAAAATTTTGACAGCTGTCAAAAATAATTTCAAACTAAGGCGAAAATCCACACCTCACGTCAGCTTTAGGCGATAATTCGCTAGAATTTTCTACAGTATCTATGGTCTTGGTAATGTGATCTGGACAAAATTCCCCACGTAGTTTGAATACATTATTCTTCATTTATGTGCGAACTTTCATTCCAATCCGATAAGTACTAAGTAGTTTCAATTATCAGGAAAAAAATTGTTTGAAAGTATTTGCGGAACCCCTAGTATAATTTAGCTCATTGATGAACGTGACCGCGAATCAGCGATCCGAACCTATCCTGAAAATTTCAAGTCCCTAGGCCTTCCCGTCTGAAAGTTATGATTTTCTATGGTTTCTATGGTTCTGATCATGCGATCTGGAAAAATGTATCTTGAATATATCATTCTCAATTTAAAAACAAAATTTTGTCACGATCAAATCCATGGTTTTGAAATTATCAAGAAAACTGAATTTCAAACGGCCATATTTACGGAACCCCTAGTCTAATTTCACTCATTGATGAACGTGACCGCAACATCAAAACAAATATTTGAGCGGCCATATTTACGGAACCCCTGGGCGAGTTTTGCCCAATAACGAACTAAACCGCGGCATTCGAGATTCGAACCTACCATGAAAATTTCAAGTTTCTAGGACTTCCGTTCGAGAGTTATCGTGTATACGGCCGGACGGACAGACTCGAATTTTCCGACGGATTCGTCATCAGTGAGTCGAACATAGTCGTTTGAGACCATTTCCGGCTCAAAATTCGAAAAATACAGACATCGTGACGAAATGATATAGCCCTCGTGTAAGTAGTACGAGCGCTCAAAAATTGTTACCAATTACCCACAATGAAGGGTTTCGTGATGGCGCAAATAACCCATATCTTAAAAACTACACAACATATTATCGTATACGAGCCAATTTTCGATGGGAATAGTTTTTGAGGTTATAAATGGACGGAGAAAACGAAAATATGAAAGTTCCGTTTTCAGCATTCGATTAAATTTCTGGAGTGAACTGATACATACTAGCGAAGCCAACAATTTCTGTTAGTCTTATACCTAATATGTACCTGCAAGAAGTTCTAGTTGGAATGTGAGCTATTTCTGATAACAAATTAATGTCGTTTGTTTTGATTAAGTGTCGGACTTCGATAAACATTTTGGATATTTGCTCATCCATAAATGAGTGGGTTGCAGAGTGCCTTCTTTCGGTATAGTGGACCTTTATTGAAGAAAAATCTGTAACAATATTGAATACAGCTCTTGAGTGAAGTGCAGGATTTACGAATGCATAAACAATTATGTTCCAGTATGTCATTTTTCAGCGAAAAGAATTTTTATTGACAAGGCGCTATAGGTATTACAAAATGAAACCAAAAAGCCTTTCATTAGCTGTGAATTCAGTTTGAATATGTTAATGAACTCGTTATATTCCGTACAGGATTCAGAATGATGATATCGAAAGAAGGAAGACCACGCCCTATGTCTGTTATTCCAAGATGGCGTAGAAGATGAACTCCTGGAATTCTTTATCGTTAGCGTGAATTTGCACGGTTTCTCAACTCTTCCTCGCATTATCTCTACGTAAAGCTGAGCCGTCAGAATAATAAAGTTAGATCTCATATATCAGATCTTTTATTTTCCGGATTCTCAAAATTGACTACTCGATTCATTGATTGTTAAGACTGGTTCACAGTAGACGAGTATTTCAGTCGAGTAGCGAGTGATTTAGTACCTGAACGTGTCTGAACAATGAAAATTCAGTGGAGTAGTTAGGCAAGTAATTTAGTCGAGTCGATCCATTTGATTCTTGTTTCTATTTTCAACGGGTGAGTAGCACCTCCCACCACGCGTCCACTTTGAAATTCGTTTCTAAATAATTAGAACATGAATTTTTGTGGAACATTAAGTCCACCCAATACAAAAACGAACAGAAGAAACAATCTGCATATTTGGATATTGAAAAATCAATGGATATTTCAGGATTTGGTGAAAGGAAATCAAATTGAAAATTGAATATCGGAGAAAATATCTGTTTGCAGATTTGTGATCTACACCTAATTAGTGAACAGTATAAATTTGGTTTTGATCGAAGCAAAAACATTTTTTTCGAGAAATCGCAATTTTTTTATACGTTTGGATTTTTTGTCAAAATAACAACTCACATTATCTTCAAAGTTATGGTCGATGGAAAATTCGCTGTAGGCTGTTCATGTTGCGAAACAATACTCAGTTGTGAAATGAACTAAAAGCAAAGTGCGAACGATTTTTGGACATTATACTCGGTTAAAGAATTATTGACATCTCGAGTGGCTGTGTAAAATCGAATTTAAGTTGGTAATAGACTATTCAGTAATATTTTGGGTTGCTGAATTCAGGTTGGTATAGGAATTACACTGACATAACCCATAGAGATCTTGCTTTGATGATTTTATCGGAGATATTGGTGAATAATTATGAAAATTAGCAGTGAATTTGAGTATTTTTTCGTCTTGCATTGAAATGGCTGAAATTAACCAGGATACATTGCGCCTAACAACAAGAGAACGCCAGGCAGTTTGTCGGAGTTTTACAAAGATTTTGAGCCGAAAATGGTCTCAATCGACTATGTTCGACTCACTGATGACGAATCCGTCGGAAAATTCGAGTCTGTCCGTCCGGCCGTCCGTAAGCACGATAACTCTCGAACGGAATGTCCTAGAAACTTGAAATTTTCAGGGTAGGTTCGAATCTCGAATGCCTCGGTTAAGTTCGTTATTGGGCAAAATTTGCCGAGGGGTTCCGTAAATATGGCCGCTCGAAATTTTGTTTTCCTGATTACTTTGAAACTGCAGATTCGATCGAGGTGAAATTTTGTACTCTAATGAGAAATGAGGTGTTCAAGCTACGTGCTACGTGTTCAAGCTCGCATCACCAGAACCACAGAAACCATAGAAAATTGTAACTTTTGAACGGAAACGATCAACCTAGAGACTTGAAACTTTCAGTGTAGGTTCAGATCCCAAATGCCTCGGTTGAGTACGTTAATAGGCAAAATTCCACCAGGGGTTCTGTAAATATGGCCGTTCAAAATATTGTTCTCCTGATTACTTCGAAACTACAAATTCGATCCAGATGAAACTTTGCACTCAAATGGAGAATGAGGTGTTCAAGCTACATGTGAAATTTTGTCCAGATCGCATGACCAGAACCATAGAAACCATAGAATATTGTAACTTTTGAACGGAAACGCCTAGGTACTTGAAATTTTCAGGATAGGTGAGGTTCTGGAATGTCGTGATGACGTTCATCTATGAGCAGAATTATTCTAGGTGTTCCGTTAATATGATCGTTTGAGATTTAGTTTTCTTGATCATTTCAAAACTACAGATTCGATCGTCACGAAATTTTGTATTTAAATGAAGAATAATATATTCAAGCTACATTTCTCCAGAGCACATGCCCAGAACCATATAAACCATAGAAAATCATTACTTTCGAACGGAAACGCCTAGGGAATTGAAATTTTCAGGATAGGTGTGGATCTGAAATGTCGCGTTCACGTTTAACAATGAGCAGAATTATACTAGGGGTTCCGTAAATACGGTCGTTCGAAATTTTGTTTTCTCGATCATTTCGAAACTACGGATTTGATCGAGATGAAATTCCGTATTTTAATCAAGAATGATATATTGAAGCAATATTTTTTCCAGATCGCATGACCAGAACCATAGAAACCATAGAAAATTGTAAATTCTGAACGGAAAGGCCTAGGAACTTGAAATTTTCAGGCTGGGTTCGGATCGCGAATATCGCGGCCACGTTCATCAATGAGCAAAATTAGACTAGGGGTTCCGTAAATATGGCCGTTCAAAATATTTTGTTCCTGATAATTTCGGAACTACTGATTGGATTGGAATGAAATTTCACACCGAGCTGAAGAATAATGTTTTCAAACTACGTGCAAAATTTTGTCCAGATCGCATGACCAAGACCATAAATATCGTAGAAAATTTTAGCGAATTATCGAAAAAGAAATTGGTCACCAGAAGCACTGACATAAAGTCTGGAGTTCCGCCTAAGTTTCAGAATTTTTTCGAAAGCTGTCGAAAATTCCTTCAATTGATTTCTAAAACTGGAAAATGCAAATCCACCTACAAGGTGTATGTACGAGGGCTCAAAAGCTCCTGCCTTCACGGTAGTGCTTTTCGTAATTTTTTTTATTAGATTTTTGCTTTCAAATTGATTGAAGTGACTTGAAGTGATACGCCTTATATCTTTTCTTATAACATTCAACATCTCAAGGCTTGCTTTGACCTCTTTCTTTAGCGCGCGTTATATAAATAGAATCCCAATCGATAACTGCAATTCACAACTCAAGTAGGGGAGAGCGGGGCTGAAAGTGCCGGGGGTAAATTGTGCCGATGCTAATATCTCGAAATCAGAAATAGATTGATAAAAGATCGTATTGTATCGCGTATTGCCTAACCATCGGGCACACGTGGCTGCCATCACAGTTGCGTCAGCGAGGCGGACCGAGAAGAAATACATGTAACTCATGTGAGGTTCCTCCAGCAGCACCTCAGTAAATATTTCCGTTTCGATACTTTTTGGTCGCAAGCTAGCATTCTTCGTGCTGTTAATATGAAAGTTTCAGTGAAATGTGTGTTATTTATCGTAGTTTGTTATGCAGTGTAATTTCAATGATTTGAGCAGAGTGATTTTTATATGTCGGACAAAATATCACACCCTCATAAACGGGGTAAAATGTGCCGTTCATTTGGGGCTGGTTGTGCCGCGGCACAACCAACCCCTAAGTAGCCTATATTGTTCCATTATTTTTTGTTTGGCAGAATGAGGACGTATAAGCGAAAAACACAAAGGGGAACTACAAGGCAGGATCTTTTACAAAGGGTTGCTGATGCAGTCATCAAGGATGGACTCAAATTAAAAACAGTCGCACTACACTACAACGCTATGTCAAAAAAATAAAAAGTGGAGGTACTCCTGGGGTTGTATACAAACCAAGACTAGTGTTTAATGAGGAAAAATGCACTTCTGTCGAAGTACATCTTGAAAAGCGCTTCAATTCACTTCGGTCTTCTACCGAAAAATGATGAAAAGCACTGCCGTGAAGTCAGGAGCTTTTGAGCGCTCGTTCACCAACCTTGTAGGTGGATTCGCATTTTCCAGTTTTAGAAATCAATTGAAGGAATTTTCGACAGCTGTCAAAAAAATTCTGAAACTTAGGCGAAACTCCAGACTTCATGTCAGTGCTTCAGCTGATCAATTTTTTTTCGATGATTCGCTAGAATTTTTTATGGTCTTGGTGGTATGGAAAAAATTTTGCACGTAGTTTGAATACATTATTAGCTAGGTGCAAAATTTCATCCGAATCCACTCAGTATTTTCGGAACTATCAGCAAAAAAATATTTTGAACGGTCATATTTACGGAACCCCTAGTCTTATTTTGTCTAATTTTGCTCATTGATGAACGTGATCGCGATATTCGCGATCTAAACCCACCCTGAGAATTTCAAGTTCCTAGGCCTTTCCGTTCAAAAGTAACAATTTTCTATGGTTTCTATGGTTCTGGTCATGCGATCTGGACAAAATATTGTTTTAATATATCATTCTCGATTAAAATACAAAATTTCATCTCGATCGAATCCGTAGTTTCGGAATTATCGAGAAACCAAAATTCCAAACGACCGTATTTACGGAACCCCTAGTATAATTCTGCTCATTGATAAAAGTGAACGCCACATTTCAGACCTATCCTGAAAATTTCAAGTCCCTAGGCCTTTCCGTTCGAAAGTTATGATTTTCTATGGTTTCTATGGTTCTGGTCATATGATCAGGAAAAATGTAGCTTGAATATATCATTCTCCATTAGTATACAAAATTTCGTCACGATGGAATCTGTAGTTTTGAAATTATCAAGAAAACTAAATTTCAAACGACCAAATTTACGGAACCCCTTGTATAATTTTGTTCATAGATGAACGTGATCACGACATTCGAGATCCACACCTATCCTGAAAATTTCAAGTCCCTAGGCGTTTCCGTTCAAAAGTTATGATTTTCTATGGTTTCTATGGTTCTGCTCATGTGATCTGGAGAAATGTAGCTTGAATATATCATTATCCATTAGTATACAAAACTTCGTCACGATCGAATTCGTAGTTCCGAAATTATGAAGAAAACTAAATTTCAAACGACCATATTTAGGGAACCCCTCGTCTAATTCTGCTCATTGATAAACGTGACCGCGACATTCGAGATCCATCTATCCTGTTCAAGTCCCTCGGCCTTTCCATTACAAAGTTATAACTTTCTATGGTTTCTATGGTTCTGGTCATGCGATCTGGACAAAATTCCACATGTAGCTTGAACACCTCATTCTTCATTTGAGTGCAAAATTTCATCTCAATCAAATCTGTAGTTTTCAAGTAATCAGGGGAACAAAACTTTGAACGGCCATATTTACGGAACCACTTGTGGAATTTGGCCCATTAACGAACTTAACCGAGGCATTCGGGAACTGAACCCATACTGGAAATTTCAAGTCTCTAGGTCGTTCCGTTCGAGAGTTATCGTGCTTACGGCCGGACGGACAGACGGACAGACTCGAATTTTCCGACGGATTCGTCATCAGTGAGTCGAACATAGTCGATTGAGACCATTTTCGGCTCAAAATTCGAAAAATACAGACATCGTGACGAAATGATATAGCCCTCGTGTAAGTAGTACGAGCGCTCAAAAAAGTACGACAACTTGCGTTCCAGTGTGCCGTGAAGTTCAATGTACAAAACATACACCATCTTGGCATAAATATATTATCATAAAATTTACGTCTTTTGAATTCTAAATTGATTTCCATTCATGTGAAACACCTAGCATTATCAACGGCACAACCGACCCCAGCTACGGCACAACTTGCCCCAAAGTGGGGTTGGTTGTGCCTTGTCGCCGCTGTATAAAAAAATCATTTTTTCTCAAGAACTGTTGAAAATGTCAAAAATCTGTAGGTTAATTCGTATTATGGACTAAATTTGGCTAAGGATGAACCACTACTTCTAGATATAGTCCTTGTTTTATCTGAATCATATGAGGATTTGTAAAAATCGGCACTTTCAACCCCGCTCTCCCCTACTATCAGAGGTACTGATGGAAGGAATCTAAAATACCTTGTTTTCGAGCGCTCGTACTACTTAAGGTGGGTTTAAACCAAACCAACAAAGAGCAAGAGCTAGAACAAGAACATTCTTTGTTGATCTTTTAGTGTGAACGAAAGCTCGTTTTCAGCGTTCACACCAAAATATCTGCGAGCAAAAACGAGAACTAAGAGCTAGAACACTAGAACGCTTCGAAGAGATCGCTCCGGGAAGCGAGCGCGTCTTTAGGCCGATTTACATCAGACGAGCTAATGCTCATTCTAACCCCACTCTATCAAATTATTCTTGTTTAAACAGACGTGGAACATTCTTTCGTCATTCTATCAGTGTTCTAAAAGATTCTATAGAACATTTTAAGAATGCTCGATCGCTTAATGTGAACGGCACTAGAGCGCATGATCAGTTCCTTAGAGCGTTCGTTCGTGTTCAGACGCGCTCGCTTCCCGGAGCGGTCTATTCAAAGCAGTGGCGGCTCGTCAGGGACGGCAGGGTCGGCACTGCCGACCCTAAAAATCTCGATCAGCAAAAATGCAAATTTTCACTTTTGTCAAATTACCGCTATATACATGACTCCCAATAGTCCCAATCCATTTTATAAAAATTAAAAAAAATCAGGTACGTTATACCTGTGCAACTTCTTGAAAATATCACGCTCTTCCAAGTCCAATCCCGCATCGTATACTCGGTCCGTAGACAAAATAGGCCCATCTCGAATACACGAAGAACGTCGTTCGATGAGGTACATCTTTGCTCATATTGCCGACCCTATCTAGATATCTTTCGACGAAGCGTTAATAACAATGAATCGAATTAGTTCAAAGTTGAATTATTCCTGTTGGAATTTTATTCAGAAAATGATGAATATTAAGGTTTATTTTTATCGAATATCCGATATTTTCTGTTTCACATAACAAATGACATAATAAGTACAAGAGATTATTGTTGCTTAAAATGAATATTTGTCGTATTTAATATTTTTCATAGACGTGCATGCTGCACATATATGTAATACTCATAAATTTCCGACAAGTTTCATACATTTTTTGAAGGAAAAAAAAAGTTGAGCGACCAAAATTAAACTCATATTGTTGGCCTTATATATCCTGGGTACGGCAATCGTCAATTTGCCGACCCGGTACCGCTGTATCTCGATTCACGAGGATGGTTCGGAAAACCTCGTTCTGCTCCCTATCGTTTAGGGCTCGAGAGCCGAGTTTCGAAATTTTTGTTGGTTTCTGGCCCTTAAATGAGTCGCAATATTTTTTGTTATTGATAAACCGTTAAGTTTTTCCGTTTGTTTGGCTCATAAAGGGTAAGTGATTTTTACGTGAGCAAAATGGCGATAAATCCGGTTAGAGAATATGTTGCTTCTTGTGAAACTCCCACAAAGTGAAATTTTTGATTGATGCGATTGAAAATTTATCATACGAGAATAAGCTTCTTTTGAAAAACATGCCATTTTTTTCACCATTATACCTATATATGTATATATTTTTTTATATGTGTGTTCGGATAGGCTTCCGCGGTTTATATATATGTATATATATATCTGCCGACCCACGATAAATGTCCACCAGCCGCCACTGATTCAAAGCGTTCTAGTGTTCTAGCTCTTTGTTCTCGTTTTTGCTGGCAGATATTTTGGTGTAAACGCTGAAAATAAGCTTTTGTTAACACTAAAAGATCAACAAAGAATGTTCTTGTTCTAGCTCTTGCTCTTTGTTCGTTTGGTTTAAACCCACCTTGAACACGAAAGAACGTTCTAAGGAACTGATCAAGCGCTGACGAAATAATGTTCCACGTCTGTTTAAACTAGAAGAATTTGATCGAGTGGGGTTAGAATGAGCATTCGCTCGTCTGATGTAAATCGGCCTTTACACGAGGGCTATATCATTTCGTCATGATGTCTGTATTTTTCGAATAATCTTCTCTTTCACGACGTCCTCAATAATGAATCCTTCTTACCCGATTTCCTCGACTCTCGCGGCATATGCGATTCCAAAAAAACAGAACGTCGCACTCGTCTTTTTTGAGCGCTCGTACTACTTACACGAGGGCTATATCATTTCGTCACGATGTTTGTATTTTTAGAATTTTGAGCCAAAATGGTCTCAATCGACTATGTCCGACTCACTGATGATGAATCCGTCGGAAAATTCAAGTCTGTCCGTTCGTCCGTCCGGCACGATAAATCTCGAACGGAACAACCTAGAGACTTGAAATTTTCAGTGTGGGTTCAGTTCCCGAATGCCTCGGTTAAGTTCGTTAATGAGCCAAGTTCCACCAGGGGTTCCGTAAATATGGCCGTTCAAACTTTTGTTCCCCAGATTACTAGAAAACTACAGATTTGATTGAGATGAAATTTTTCACTCAAATGGAAAACGAGGTGTTCAAGCTACATGTGAAATTTTGTCCAGATCGCATGACCAGAACCATAGAAACCATAGAAAATTGTAACTTTTGAACAGAAAGGCCTAGGAACTTGAACTTTCCAGGGTGGGTCTGGATCGCAAATATGAACGTGACCGCACGTTCATCAATGAGCAAAATTAGACTAGGGGTTCCGTAAATATGGCTGTTCAAAATATTTTTTTCCTGATAGTTTCGAAACTTCTGATCGGATTGGAATGAAATTTTGCACCTAGCTGAGGAATAATGTATTCAAACTACGTGCAAAATTTTGTCCAGATCGCATCACCAAGACCATAGATACCGTAGAAAATTCTAGCGAAATATCGAAAAAAAATGGTCAGCTGAAGCACTGACACTGTAGTTTTGCCTAAGTTTGAGAATGTTTTTGATCGCATGACCAGAACCATAGAAACCATAGAAAATTGTTACTTTTGAACGGAAACGCCTAGGGACTTGAAATTTTCAGGGTAGGTTCGGATCGCGAATTTCGCGGGCACGTTCATCAATGAGCAAAATTAGACTAGGGGTTCCGTAAATACGGTCGTTTGAAATTTTGTTTTCTCGATAATTTCTGAACTATCGATTCGATCGAGATAAAATTTTAATCGAGAATGAAATATTGAAGCAACATTTTGTCCAGATCGCATGACCAGAACCATAGAAACCATAGAAAATTATAACTTCCGAAGGGAAAGGCCCAAAAACTTGAAATTTTCAGGGTAGGTGCGAAATTTTGTCCAGATCGCATCACCAAGACCATAGATAGCGTAAAAAATTCTAGCGAAAAAATTGGTTAGCTGAAGCTGAAGACATGAAGTCTGGAGTTTCGCCTAAGTTTGAGAATTTTTTTGACAGCGGTCGAAAATTCCTTCAATTGATTTCTAGAACTGGAAAATGCGAATCTACCTACAAGGTGAATGTACGAGCGCTCAAAAGCTCCTGACTTCACGGCAGTGCTTTTCGTAATTTTTACTTTTATCATGTCAACGAAACCGATGATTTGTGCAGAGAGACATGACTTTTGGTATTTTGGTTATATTTTCCGAATCTGTCCTCACGACATTTGAGGTAAAACATTGTTCATTTCTTCTACTTTTTCTTGCAAAAATTCGGTTCATTCAAATTTATCTGAAATACCGCGTACCTATTGAAATATGCTTCAATCAGGTACAAAAACTGAATAAAGAAAAAATGCCCAGATTTTCCAGATGTGGATTTGTACGGAATATATGGGAGTTTGGGGTTCGAATGAAACCGAGAACACAATAATCTGCTTTGCGCATCCCATCATACACGAAGTTGTATTTGCGCCAGGCATTTGCATAAAAACGATCAAGGTGCTTTGGAGGATTTATCTAGAATTCCAGACTGGGGCCGGAGAACTTTATAAGCCATTTTGATGCAGTGGAGCGGCAAAAAAGAGAACGTCGCAAGTCGGTCTCGAATTTCGATCGCTTTACGTTCGGGGACGTAGAAAAATGGCGGGTTTTGGAATTATCGGATTAGAAGGTCATAAAGAAGCCAATCCTGAAAGATCTGGAAGTTCCACTACAAAACAAAACTACACGAGTTTGCCTTGGAATGAAATGGTTTTGTACATTTCAGATATCGTGAGGTGGAAATTAACCTCAAAATGTATTTCGGTCTTGGATATTTAATTTAGGTATCTAGGAACCTAGAAGCAAAAGAAATACCTAACTTTTTCAGTTTTGTTTATTGAAAATGAAGACTTGAAAAAGTCGCAACTAGCTAGCTTCACCGTCATCGTCATCTCTCCCCCGGAAAAATTATACGAAATTAGACTTTTCGACTTCTTGTTTTTGTTTTTCATAAGGAATCGATTAGCTTACTATCAATTTTGAGGTAACGATCTGATTCCTGGCCAAATATTGCGGAAATAGACCGTAAACACGAAAATAAAAGCCACACATATAGTAAAGTCGGGTGAGATGGCCACCGTTTTGCAAAGTATGCGCCTGCAAGTTTTTTTGGATGTTTAGGATTATATCATATTTTTATTTCAACAGCTCAAGTATCATCCAAACAGGTAGGTAAATAAATAGGGTCAAAATGCTTTCTGAATTTCCGTTTTATTATTTATAAATATAAGTGTTATCTATCCCAGTTCAGTGGAGTTAGTTGGCCATATGGTTGGAGCGCCGGTTTTTCTTATTTGATTTTCTTTACAGATCTTATTTTCACCTTCCTCCCAAGGGTCTTTCTAGGAATACCATAAGTTTTTGAGGCTCCGGTTACGGAAGATCTGTTTCTGACAGCTTCTATTGCTAGCCTTCGGTTTTCTTTTGAAGTATAGTTTCCAAGATTTGAGTTCTTTCGGTTATACTTCGTTGGCATTTTTGCGCAGTGAAAAAGAAGAGACGACAAACTATAAAGAAATAGACATAAAAACTAAATGGCCATCTATCCCTACAGTTTGATGGCCATCTCTCCCGAATGCTAGGGAGAAATGGCCACGTGAAAAAAATAATTCACTGCATTCTTTTAACAAGTTTTGGAGATAAAAACTTATAGAATGAACATCGAACTCACCCATTACGTCGAAATCACCGATAAATTTACTTTCGCACAATCACAGTAGCATAAAGTGAGAAACCATTAAATAATTTCACAAGGACGCGCTAGTATTGAGCGCTCGTACTACTTACACGAGGGCTATATCATTTCGTCACGATGTCTGTATTTTTCGAGTTTTGAGCCGAAAATGGTCTCAATCGACTATGTTCGACTCACTGATGACGAATCCGTCGGAAAATTCGAGTCTGTCCGTCCGGCCGTCCGTCCGTCCGGCCGGCCGTCAGCACGATAACTCTCGAACGGAACAACCTAGAGACTTGAAATTTTCAGTGTGGGTTCAGTTCCCGAATGGCTCGGTTAAGTTCGTTAATGGGCCAAATCCCACCAGGGGTTCCGTAAATATGGCCGTTCAAAGTTTTGTTTCCCTGATTACTTGAAAACTACAGATTTGATCGAGATGAAATTTTGTACTCAAATGGATTATGAGGTGTTCAAGCTACATGTGAAATTTTGTCCAGATCGCATGACCAGAACCATAGAAACCATAGAAAATTGTAACTTTTGAACGGAAACGCCTAGGGACTTGAAATTTTCAGGATAGGTGTGGATCTTGAATGTCGTGATCACGTTCATCTATGAGCAACATTATACAAGGGGTTCCGTAAATACGGTCGTTTGAAATTTTGTTATCTCGATAAATTCGAAACTACGAAGTCGATCGGGATGAAATTTTGTATTTCAATCGAGAATGATATATTGAAGCAATATTTTGCCCAGATCGCATGACCAGAACCATAGAAACCATAGAAAATTCTAACTTTTGAACGGAGAAGCCTAGGAACTTGAAATTTCCAGGGTGGGTTTGGATCGCAAATTTCACGGTCACGTTCATCAATGAGCAAAATTAGACTAGGGGTTCCGTAAATATGGCCTTTTAAAATATTTTTTTCCTGATAGTTTGGAAACTACTGATCGGATTGGAATGAAATTATGCACCTAGCTCAGGAATAATGTATTCAAACTACGTGCAAAATTTTGTCCAGATCGCATCACCAAGACCATAGATACCGTAGAAACTTCTAGCGAATTATCGGAAAAAAATTGATCAGCTGAAGCACTGACATGAAGTCTGGAGTTTTGCCTAAGTTTCAGAATTTTTTTGACAGCAGTCAAAAATTCCTTCAATTTATTTCTAAAACTGGAAAATGCGAATCTACTTACAAGGTGCATGTACGAGCGCTCAAAAGCTCCTGCCTTCACGGCAGTGCTTTTCGTAATTTTTTTTATTTTCTGACTGCTCTAATATCACCTTGACGTATTCGAAAACACAAGGGCCCTGCTCACACATAGTCGAAGATCGCTGGGGAGGACAAGCAGCGCCATAGATCGACGCGTTATGGAGATTTAGCAGTTGGCCATCTCTCCCGGCTGACCATCTCACCCCACTTTACCCTACAGAGATTCTCAACCCAATTTTTAATTTCCTCAATATCAACACAGGACCCAACAAACTACCTATATTTTGATGGAATAGGGAAAAACAACATCTGATGATATCTTAACCAACTATGATCGAAAAAACCATAGTTTCCTTCCTTAGGATTATTTTGGGTTTTTGAGAAAACAGCTACATTGAAAAGATATAGATATTTTTCAAAAGCCATATTTTGACGAATCCGTCGAAAAATTTGAGTCTGTCCGTCCGTCCGGCCGTAAGCGCGATAACTATCGCACATAATGACATTTTTTCAATGTGGGTTCTGTTCCCGAATTCCGCGGTTGAGTTTGTTAATGGGCAGAATTTCACCAGGGGTTCCATAGATATGGCCGTTCGAAATTTTGTTCTCCTGATCACTTCGAAACTACTTACTGATTGAATCGAGATAAAATTTTGTAATCAGATGAAAAATGACGTGTTCAAGCTACATGCAGAAAGAATCGATAATCCTGAAATACGTTATAGAAGAGCTCTGGGGCGCTCTAAGAAGAAAAAACTATCCCAGGTAAAAATATCTTTCTTTCTTCAACATAATGATTTCTATTACACCACGTTGCGTTTCTGTGTTTCTTCTAGGCCAAATATTCTTCATTAAAATACCAATAGATATGCAGAAAACTGTAGGAATAACTGTTAATCTTTTGAAAAAATATCCAAATTCAAATTTCATCATAAAGTTATTAAGTCGTATTTGCTTCTTCTGAATACTAATAGCAATAACTTCGCATTCACATAAGGTATGAATGAAGATACATTGTACCATTTTGAGATCTGCATGAAAGGCGCATATTTTTTCGTAAAGTGGCTTTTATAAACATTTTTTACGACCATTAACGGTCAAAAATCCACATAATGAAATGTTGGTCATATTTTATGATGAAATTTGAAGTTGGATATTTTTTTTCCAAGAAATTACAACACTTATTCAATCGGTTTTCTGCATAACTATTGGTATTCTTATGAAGCATATTTTACCATGAAGAAACTGATGGATTTGATTTATTTGTGAGCTTTTTATATAGAAACCCAACGTGGTGTAGAAGAAATCATTATTTTGAAAAAAAAGATCTATCGAGGATAGATTTTTTTGTATTTTCTCAGAACGCCCAATAACTCTTCTGTACAGTATTTCAGCATTATTCATCCTTTTTGGGACACCTATGTCCTAGATATAAATGTACTTATATCAGAATATTGCATTTTTGTAAATTATTTCTTTCATTTCTTCATGCATAGATATACATGCAAGATTTACATTTATATCTCAAATTCGATTCGATACTTGTCTTGTAATCGTAAAAAATAGTCCAACGGATTCAATGTTACCGAACCCGTTCCAGTGACTCACCCATACCGAGCTCAGCGTAGAGTTGTACTGTTGTACATGGGGCGACTTAATCGGTTTTGCACGCGGGCGCTAAAACAGCTAGCAGCAGGCCTAATTTTTTTTCTCGTGAAACAGCTGCGTAGTTGAGTTTTCAAATAACTCATTTTTTCCAAAAGTAAAGAAACAACGTCTTATTTCGACTGACCGAATCATCGAAAAGTTCTGCTTCTCCTCCGCCGGAGAGAAAGGTGTTGCTATGTCAACGATGAATTACATGTCTGTACGCCGTAGGGAAAAATGTAATTAACTATCAAAATTAATTTTGCGAGACAACCGTAACTAGGCAAACTTACTATTGATCACTCAATTATAACGATCGTAATGAACATGAACGTATGAATATAATCTACAGATTTTAATGAATTTCAAAGCCTTTGAAAAAAAAAATAACATATTCCATTCGGAGGAGAAGTGACTTTTCATGGCTCGCTTTCAACTACCCGCCGAACGGAGTGAAAAGTGACACTTTTCCTCCTTATGAAATAATATACTATCTATTATTGACGTTCCACATGTAGAAAGGGAAATGGAGATTGGTTTATGAAATACTGAGTTTTGATATAGTATATTAAAGTATAAGTGGATGGAAAGGTATCTGAAACAAGCGCAAAATAGAGCAAGTGTTTCAAAGACCAGTTAACTACGAATACTTAAGGCTATTTTCTTTTATTGATAAATATTTGAATCATCCTATCTTGAGCTCTCCCTTGAGCTCGAGTGGAAAATTGATAATTTTTTTTTACAAACGAAAACAAGTGCCAAGATTGAAACCATCGTCTGACGTTTCCTGAGATAAATTATTTCGACTTTGACGGGAACCGAATTCTTCACAAAACTCGAGCGGATTTTGGCAACATAGACGGATTCGAGGGCTGAAAGGAATGAGAAAACGAATTGTTATACGTTTCCCCAACACTATACTGCATCGAAAACCAAATGAGAGTTTATTGTCTCCTAAATTGAAGATATAAACGAAGAGGGGTTATTCCTTGAATTTTATCGATCCCATAAATTCTGGTCCGCAGAGGCTTCGTTTTCGACACACAGTTTGTTCCTCGTAGCATCTGCATATCTTAATTTTCTCTCAGATATTAAGCTGAAATTTGGCCCTTTTAAGTTCACATCATATGACAAATCGATTACGCCCGTGGAAATTGCCGAGATGATATTTTCTCTGGAGCAATATTTTCTTTATTCCTGCAGAACTTTTTTGTAGTGCGCCACTGGTAGTTGAATGAATGTAAAACAATCTTTGTTCCGTTTGAAAACTTTCCGATCTCATGCAATTTTTTCAAGCATGCTGGTTACATGCTGAATGTTGGAAGGACGAATGCAGGAAAATAAAAATTCAGGCCAATTTTAGCGATAAATCGAGCACTAGCGTACAATAGAACGGGTTTGCGGTTAGCACTTTACCAATTGCCACCGAACAGAAATTGCCGATAAATCATTAGGATCGGGCAATGCATATTTATGATGGTAGGCCAATCAGAATTTTGTGCCAAATCCTATTGATAGACCCCTCTGTTCTGTGCACCAGGAAGACCTGACGCAACGGAAAATTTGGGTTGAACGTCTATCAATATTTGCTTTGAATAAATAACCGATGTCATTTGACAGTTATTTCGTGCAAGTCTTAGGGTTCCAGTTATCATATTATTATGTCAATGGAATGAATAAGCTTAATCCAACGATAAATTCCAATTGGAGAATGGTTGGATTCGTCGAAAATATTATTCATCACTGAGTTTGACTTCTTCTGAAACTTGAAGTGGGAATATTAAGAGGAAGCATATAAACTTCAGAGTTCCATATTCGGATGGTATTGGGAGTTTTCTGGAATTTCTTCCTCTTAACTTTCTGATGCTATTTGATTTCGAATGTAGTAAGTCCGATAAACTGGATGTCTTCTTGAAGATCCCAATAATTAATATATTCATTATAGACTATAGAGCTTCACTTTCCTGACTTTTTCAATATTCATCAATTTGATTTCGTGATGCCCTGAGAAATATGCATTAGTCTTCGGAATTGGAAGAGTTCTTTACTGCTTTGCATCGAACGAATTTGGGAGTTGCTTTGAATGGATGATGCTGAATTTCATGAAAAATATGTTTTCGTTTTCTGAAATGAAAATTTGGAACAAATATTTTCTGCATCATAGATATGCATCATCCGGTGGCAAACAGATTTTTACTTCAACTAAACAAGGACAATAATGAAAATCGGACTCCGCGCGGGGCTCTTGAGCACTTGAGTCCGCGGAGTCATACTAACCACATAGCAACCAGAGAGAAAAAGAGAGGTTGATATCCTACCGTGTCGCCTACCTTCTTCTCCCATTGCAACACGTACGGCACTGGATGGCCTTCGGGAAATTCAACGTGACAGTTGAAAACCACCGACTCACCCAAAATCGCGGTAATGTGCACGGCATCTTGAAAACCAGCACCTGAAAAAAAAATTTACTTTCAGAGGTATTATTAAACTTTGAATCGACTTTCTAGAAATAAGTATATTTGTTCGACCATACCAAAATGATCAACTGAAATATTTCAATGGTCCTGATCAAAACGCATTAGGAATATTGCTTTGTTGGTTTGTTCCTATATAACTACCGAACCTGATGTCAGATTTCCATAGGGATTTAACTATAGTGTAGTGTAGAGAATTCATTAGGGACGGTTTTCGTGTAAAATTCATTCATACATTATGGAGATATGGCAGGAACATATCGATTTTTCGTCGACAAGTCATGAGTTAACCCGTTCCTGAATTTACATACAAACTAATATTATTCCTGATGAAAATGCCTTCTGCAGACTATTTTTGAACGAATATTCCGCGAGTTATGGCAAGAAATTTGACCGAGCCTGGGACAGTAGTGCAACGTGTTTCATTGGAAAACGAAAATACTCAAAAGGTGGATAGAGGACACCGAGTTGGTTTTAGAAATACTACATTTTTTGGCTCTGACTGTCTTTGTAACCGAGATACAGGATGTTTTATGAATTTGGCTCATTTCTTCTTGAGGTCATAACAAATGAACCACCCGGTATATTTTCTTTATATTTGGCACACATGTTCCTTATTGGAAGCTCAAATGAATCACTCAATAACCACAACGAAAATCCAGGTGCGGGTTAACAAAAATTATGAAGCAATTGTATCTTAGGAACAACACCCTGTAGGTATATCGAAATTTTGAAAATTCGTTCACATATTCGAAAAGAACATATAAATACTGAACTGAATCGTCTGCTTCACATTTTTGCGCAGAAAGTTTTACTCCACAAATTTCCAACTCAATAGTCTAGTTTTCAAGAACATGGATACCAAAGAGTGGTTTTAAGTCACTTAAAATAACATATTATCAAAAGTTGAATCCATAGTTATTTTAAAATTACTAAATTATCATTAAATATATTGGTTATCCTCTTCATAACGACATAACAATCTTTGTGTATTTTCCAGGTAGGTAAAAAGTAACGCCCTGTATGATCATATCTAATTATCAAAATTGATATTGCTTGAATATCGTTATTGAATGTTTTAGTGAAATAATTGAGATGAATTAGGTCATTTTCAACTGCTCGAAATTCTCTCCATTTTGTTCTATACATTTCCGTTCCCGTTTGAGAATATCCCGAATCGATTTGCGGATTACATTCGGATTGTTCATTATTTTCCAGCTAGCTATTTTTGTGATAAGCTGAATTCGAGTATTAATCTCAGATGAATATAGGGTCAAGTGGTGTAAAAACGAGACTGGCAAAACTTTGGGTAAAAACGAGACAACAGTACAAATCGTACTAATATACATTTAATTAAAATGAAAAAAACTTATGAAAGAAGTTTAATATTCCCATTATATTTTCCCATATTGAAAAGTTGGGAAAAAAATAAAACCAATGTTTTAAAAAATTGCACCACTAAAAACTGCAAAAGGTTACCTAGAAAATTTACGGCGGCGACTGAAAACTTTCCTGATAGCGCGTACATTCGAAGCCTGGTACCTTCGGCGTTAGTCGTATCCCCGCACTATATCGCGTTGTATTGAAGGCGAATTTAGTACATTGCCATATTTTGTCGCGTTTGTGCGTGTGGTCCATCAGAAATAAAGGCAAAAAACGAGACAAAATTGGGTAAAAAAGGAGACGCTTAAAAGTGAGGATGCCTAAGGCATATGTTGAGGAAGGACGACCGTACACTGAAGAAGATATGAAAAAAGCTTTGGAGTTAATTCAGAGAGGCGAGTTAACATTTCGGGAGGCCAGCATTGAATTCAAAATTTATAAATCGGTATTGAAACGGCGAAGAGCTTATACTTTGACTACTCGGGAAAGAAGGACTGCTTTATCACCAGAAGCAGAAAAAAGAAAAGTGAGAAAATTAAAATAATTGCATAACAGGGCTGCGCCTTAACAGAGATCCAACAGATTGTACTGCATAGAAAATGATATGAGAAATACGTTTAAAAATATTCTCGAGCCATGACAGACATAGAATGCCAACTTCCTGCTACAACTGTTCAAGGAGGAACACAACGTACTGCTGAACAGTTCCTATTTAACATATATTTCGATAAATATAATGCTGAATAATAATATGATGTAATAAATATTTTGAACGGCCATATTTATGGATTAGAAAACATGCTTCGAAATTGCCACTGAACAACCTGTAATTTCAGTAAAAATGATGGTCGAGGTAAAATGATTCCGCAATCCAAATTGTTTGTAGGGGATGAGAGCCAAAAGGCTCATCAAAAAGCTATAGAAATCTTTGAAGGCCTTGAGAAATAGTTCACAGATTATGAGAAGAATGGTTGTGATACTAACTGGAGATTTCCGACAAACTCCAGTAGTTATTCAGAGAGGCACACCTGCCCAATAACGAACTTAACCGCGGCATTCGAGATTCGAACCTAGCCTGAAAATTTCAAGTTTCTAGGATATTCCGTTCGAGAGTTATCGTGTATACGGACGGACGGACAGACTCAAATTTTCCGACGGATTCGTCATCAGTGAGTCGAACATAGTCGTTTGAGACCATTTTCGGCTCAAAATTCGAAAAATACAGATATCGTGACGAAATGATATAGCCCTCGTGTAAGCAGTACAAGCGCTCAAAAATGTAGCTTGGATATATCATTCTCCATTAAAATACAAAATTTCGTCACGATCAAATCCGTAGTTTCGAAATTATCAAGAAAACTAAATTTCAAATGACCATATAACATGTCACGACATTCGAGAACTACGACTAGATCACAACACAATAGAACTCATACTGGGACGCGGCCCGATAACAGAAGAACTTCAAACGAGGGACTTCACAGACTGGAAAAATTACAGATACTCCAGGAGAAAATTACTGAAATTCCACAGATAAAAACTTCTGAAGATCCAGAAGATGAAGTTGAAAAATTATAAACCCAAATAAAAGAAGCCTACGAGGAAAGTACCAGAAGAATCGAAATGCCAGCCGCGAAGCATTCACATGGTGAACGCCCAAAAGCAATGAGAGAGCTTAAAAAGAGGAACAGAAAACTTAGGAAAAACTACAGAACTTGTCATAGGAAAAGGACAGGAAAGAGCTGAATAAACAAAGTCAATGCTAAAAAATGCATTGAAAGAACTGAGAATAGACAGATGGAACCAGAGGGTTAGGGGCTACCTATATCATTTCGTCACGATGTCAGTATTTTTCGAATTATGAGCTGAAAATGGTCAATCGACAAGGTTCGACTCACTGATGACAATTCCGTCGAAAAATTCGGGTCTGTCTGTCCGGCCGGCCGTATACACAATAACTCTCGGACGGAACTTGAAATTTTCAGGCTAGGTTCGAAACTCGAATGCTGGTTTAGTTCGTTATTGGGCGAAATTCGTTCCAGGGTTCCGTAAATATGGCCGTTCGAAATTTTGTTCTCCAGATTACTTCGAAACTACTGATTCGATTCAGGAGAAATTTTGCACTCAGATGAAGAATGATGTGCAGAATTTTGTCTAGATCACATGGCCAGGACCATAGGAACCATAGAAAACTATGACTTTGGAACGGAAAGGCCTAGGGACATGGAATTTTCAAGATAGGTGTGTATCTCGAATGTCACAGTCACGTTCATCGATGAGCAAAATTAGACTAGGGGTTCCGTTCAGAATATTTGTTTTCTGATTATTTCGAAACTGATTGTATTGGAATGAAATTTTGCACATAGATGAAGAATAATGTATTCAAACTACTTGAATTTCATCCAGATCGCATCACCAAGACTATAGACACCGTAGAAAATTCTAGCGAATTATGGAAAACAAAATTGGTCACTTAGCGCTAACATAAACTCTGTTGTTTCGCTTTTGTTTGAAATTTTTTTTGACAACTGTCGAAAATTTCCTCGATTGGTTTCTAAAACTGGAAAATGCGTATCTACGCATGAATGCATGAGCACATGAACGAGCGCTCATAAGCTCCTGACTTCACGGGAGTGCTTTTCTCGCTTTATTTTAATGAATTTATTCCTAGATAAACTAATAAGCAAGCCAACAAAACAATTCATGTATCCCAGATACCAACGAATTCCATCATTTGCAGTCGTTGACGGGTTTAGATCCATATCCGATTTCATCAGTACGATTAGCCATGTGATAAATTCGATGTGAGAAACAGAAGACCTCAAAACATAAGGCAAAGTGGTACTGAGAAAATTTCCCAAATCACGCCACCTGTCCGTTCCAAGAACAACTGTCTCAAACATCTGTAGATCATAAACTGCTTTATCGGCTCTTCAAAAACGAAATACACATGTATGACAACGCCGTAAACATTACAAACATAAATAGTCACACAAGGAATTCAACGGATTCAGGCTTAAGCCTCATTCGTCTGAATAATTGACTAAAGAATAATATACGGCTGTTTATCTGAATTGATCGAATTCAAGAATGAAAATCGAAAAATTTTACTAGATAAACTAATAAGCAAGCCAACAAAACAATTCATGTATCCCAGATACCAACGAATTCCATAATTTGCAGTCGTAGACCTGTTTCGATCCATATCAGATCTCATCAGTACGATTGGCCATATGATAAATTCGATGTGAGAAACAGAAGACCTCAAAACATAAGGCAACGTGCTACTGAGAAAATTTCCCAAATCACGCCACCTGTCCGTTCCAAGATCAACTGTCCCAAATATCTGTAGATCATGAACTGTTTTATCGGCTCTCCAAAAACGAAATACTCATGTAAACATTACAAGCATAAATAGTCACACAAGGAATTCAACGGGGTCAAGCTTAAGCCTTATTCGTCTGAATAAATGACTTTTGAATAATATAACGCTGTTTATCTGAATTGATTGAATTCAAGAATGAAAATTGAAAAATTTCACTAGATAAACTGATAAGCAAACCAACAAAACAATTCATGTAACCCAGATACCAACAAAATCCATCATTTGCAAACGTAGACCGGTTTCGATCCATATCAGATCTCATCATTACGATTAGCAATATGATAAATTCGATGTGAGAAACAGAAGACCTTAAAACATAAGGCAACGTGGTACTGAGAAAATTTCCCAAATCACGCCACACAAATCACGCAAGGCTTATGATCTACAGATATTTGAGACAGTTGCTCTTGGAACGGACAGTTCGCGTGATTTGGGAAATTTAGATGATTCGTTTGATTTATTTCTAAAAACTTGACGAGCACTCATGAATTATCGAATATCGAAAGGATAAAAAGGTAGAAGACAAGTTCAAGAGTATCAAGTTAATACTGACCACGTACTGAAAATATTTACACCGATCCGGAAACAACATGTCAGACTTGTTTAGACGATTTTATTTGATCCAATCACAGTTTACCAATTATCCTTCCCTCAGAGCGAACAAAGTAAAGTTTTCTTTCTCTTTCAGGGCTCCGACCGCCAATTCTTCCGCCTAGACTCAATATCTCCAAAGCCAGAAGACGAGAAAGTTGGAGGGCCGAAATTGATTGCATTTATAAAGGTGTCCTGAACCTTTGTATTTTCCTTTGTCGTTGCGGGTAAAAAGCTTTTGAGTATTTCGTATTCGGAGGATGTAGACTGTGTCAACACAGCTGGGGCGCTTTATCTGACTTGGGATAAAAAGAGAAGTGCTTGTCGAGGACCTGTATGATGGCTTTCGTGGAATCCCAGGCCCTGATATCCGTTAGGTTTCCCAAGAAAATATAGCTAAAGTCTGTCTGAGGGGAAAATTTTCAACCAGGATATCTTCATCAGTTATTGATGAATACATAACAATACGATATAACTCAATACAGCTTGTGGCTCTACCCACTTTGAGAAAAAATTAAGAATTATTAAATTTCCATATCCCTCAAAAAACTTTTTATTGATCATCCTATTCAACTTAACCGACTAGCATGAGGTTCACATCTTATTTTATCACTCGCTTCGTAAGTCATTCGCGACTCGGGTCGATATACGGTGTGTCAATTCGAAAAGGTTCCACCATTGATGTCTCGGCCCTCATGCAAAAAACAAAAAATGCAAAAAGTGATGAACTTTGGTTCGTAGAGGGACATTTTATACGATTGGTACCAATCAATTTATATAAACCCTGTGAGCGTGATGACAGCAACCCCTTATATCTTAAATGGGAGGGGGGTTGAATGAGACCTTGTTTCGGAGGTAATTCGATGACTCTTTGAAAAATGCCGTACCCTCGGCCTACTTCTGAAAAAAAAGAGAATAGAATAGTTACAATAGCAAGAGTTGCAATGGAACATAAGAATAATGACAAATGTTTTACTATAGAAGATTTCAAAATGTTGTCTATCATTTTGTAGACTAAAATACAACTATTTTCAACTCTGGCCCTTACGTTTTGGAAAACATCAACTTGAATTTCTCGGAATGCTGTGCGTATTCGAACTTTCAAATTTCCTAGATCTCGGGGCTGTGTTTTATACACAACCGACTTTAAATGTCCCAAGAGGAAAAATTTGAAGGTGTCAAGTATGGGAAGGTGGCCTTTCGATTTGGTAAATGATGAATTTCGTTGGTATATGGGATACATGAATTGTTTTGTTGGCTTGCTTATTAGTTTATCAAGTAAAATTTTTCAAATTTCATTCTTGAATTCGATCAATTCAGATAAACAGCCGTATATTATTCTTTAGTCAATTATTCAGACGAATAAGGCCAAGGTCAATTATTCAGAGGAATAAGGCTTTAATCCGTTGAATTCCTTGTGTGACTATTTATGCTTGTAATGTTTACGGCGTTGTCATACATGTGTATTTCGTTTTTGGAGAGCCGAGAAAACAGTTTATGATCTACAGATGTTTGAGACAGTTGTTCTTGGAACGGACAGGTGGCGTGATTTGGGAAATTTTCTCAGTACCACGTTGCCTTATGTTTTGAGGTCTTTTGTTTCTCACATCGAATTTATCATAATGCTAATCGTACTGACGAGATCTGATATGGATCGAAACCGGTCTACGACTGCAAATGATGAATTTCGTTGGTATCTGGTATACATAAATTGTTTTGTTGGCTTGCTTATTAGTTTATCTAGTAAAAATTTTTCAAATTTCATTCTTGAATTCGATCAATTCAGATAAACAGCCGTATAGTATTCCTTAGTCAATTAAGGCCTAAGCTTGAATCCGTTGAATTCCTTGTGTGACTATTTATGCTTGTAATGTTTACGGCGTTGTCATATGTATTTCGTTTTTGGAGAGCCGATAAAACAGTATATGATCTACAGATATTTGAGACAGTTGTTCTTGGAACGGACAGGTGGCGTGATTTGGGAAATTTTCTCAGTACCACGTGGCCTCATGTTTCAAGGTCTTTTGTTTCTCACATCGAATTTATCATATTGCTAATCGTACTGATAAGATCTGATATGGATCGAAACCGGTCAACGACTGCAAATGATGAATTTCGTTGTTATCTGAGATACATGAATTGTTTTGTTTGCTTGCTTATTAGTTTATCTAGTGAAATTTTTCAAATTTCATTCTTGAATTCGATCTATTCAGATAAAAGCCATATATTATTCTTTAGTCAATTATTCAGACGAAAATGGCTTAAGCTCGAATCCGTTGAATTCCTGACGAGATCTTATATGGATCGAAACCGGTCTACTACTGCAAATGATGAATTTCGTTGGTATCTGGGATACGTGAATTGTTTTGTTGACATTCGAGATCCACACCTATCCTAAAAATTTCCAGTTCCTAGGCCTTTCCATCACAAAGTTATAATTTTCTATGGTTTCTATGGTTCTGGTCATGCGATCTGGACGAAATTTTGCATGTATCTTGAACACGTCATCTCCATCTGAGTGCAAAATTTCAACTCAATCGAATCTGTAGTTTCGAAGTAATCAGGAGAACAAAATCTCGAACGGCCAATATTTACCTAATCGACCAATATTTTCCTAATCGGTAGATTTCTTTCTTCTGATTTCAAATATATATACTTCATCGAAGTTTTCTTTGTCAGTTTTCGAAAAATATATATTTGTTCGTCTAATTCTATGGCAGCTGTAGAACGCCACACAAAGTTGCTGCGATTTCTTTATATCAAAGAAGCCTTGGATAATAAAACAACCGTTATTTGTTTTATTTATTTATTGAAAAAAATTCAAATTCAGTGTTCAAAATGCCCCCTTTTCAGTTCTTCACACAATCGACATATTTTCATTGAGTTTTCGAGGATTCTCCTCAATATTTCTGGTTGGTTGTTGAGATTATCAATCCCTTCCTCTATTTTGATTTGAATATCTTCAATATTTTGAGAACGGTTCATTTAAACTTTATATTTTAAATATCTCCATAAGAAAGTATCCAATGGTGTTGAGTCGGGAATGTGGGGAGGCCAGAGAATGGTTCCGTTTCTGCCAATCCACATATTGTGATTTTTTTTCTCGTGTGGCGTTCTACAGCTGCCTTAGATTCAGACGTGAAGAATTATATTTTTCGAAACAGACAAAGATAACCTCAATGAAGTATATATATTTGAAATCAGGAGAAAGAGCTCTACCGATTAGGAAAATGAAATACAGGGGGTTCTTTTAAAAAAATACTAGTTTTCATAAAATTTTTGGATTTGCCATATTTTTTGCATTTTCTAGAACTGAATTCTGAATGCCCATAAAAAATACTTCAAATTCGCCCATTTAAACGTTTGCGTAAAACCTGTATTATCTGAGACAGCTATTGTGTAAAATATAAACAATCACCAGGTACATGAGTATAATACTCGCCACAACGATCATGTTTATACCGATTTTCGTCGTATAAACAGTATTAAGTGTGGTGTAACATTCTACGGTCCGAAATCCACTGTGATATTGAGGGTAGTGCCGGTAAACAAATTCAAGAGTTGTATGACGCATGTGAACACCTTGTGTGATGGCATGAATAAATTATTATTATTCTTCTTATCCAAATTATTGTTCTTCGGCAACATTGTGGTGCAAAAAATGAGATATCCACGTTGGTTTGAACCCAAGAATATAAAATGAAATGGAATTTATTTCTCATATCAAAAAGTTTTATCAATTTCCATTAAGTGGAAACAAGAACAGTGCTCTGGCCAGTTATAATATATTATACAGAATAATTCGGAATTTTGTTAGTTATGGAGATCGCCGTTTATTTCATAATCTAAGTTGAATAGAACAGAATTACCATACAATATAAATGCTGACAAGAATAAAAGTTATTTTGGTCCGACGATCTTAAGTAGTTTCAATAAATTCTGCATCAGAATGATTCCTTTTTCGACATACCTTTTGCAACAACTATGAGAGCTACAAGGAAAAAGAGGACATAAAAAAGATGATTTTTCTTCTTCAGCAACGGTATCGTAGTGGTGGTTACCGGACGAGACTTGCCCAGTGGGTCTGTGCGCATGCCCATTCCGGCGATCCCATACTCTCAGCTAGCGTATCGTCATTGCCGGATCCACTGAAAAAAAAAACAACATTTACTTCTAAATTCCAGATGGATTTTCGTAAAAATCATCGGTTGTATGCGTAGCTTTGCTTGTGGTGATGTCAAATAATAATAAGCATTCAAATTGAGACTAATTTAATTACTTTCACTGAATACCTTCTTGAAAGTTTAGATAAAGGCATTCAGGTCGACGCTGTTTACACTGATTTCAGCAAAGCCTCTGATAAAATAAATATTCAATTGCTGATCACCAGGTTAAAGAAGGTTGGGATTTGCGGTTCCCTTTTACGTTGGTTCATATCCTACTTGAATAAAAGATCTCAATATGTTTCAGTGGAGGGATTCAAATCTTGGTATTTCGCAGCGACTTCAGAGGTGCCTCAAGGATTTCATCTGGGTCCACTCTTATTTATTATATATAAACAATATTATAAAGCATTTCAATATCTGTAAAATACTCCTCTTTGCCGACGACCTCTAAATTTATTCCAGAATCGAAGACTATAACGATTGTATAACCCTTCAGAGAGAACTCTCTGTTTGAGTTTGAGTTTGAGGAATTCTGTGAAAAGAGTGGACTCATCCTGAACTTGAGAAAATGTCAGGTGGTTTCTTTTACAAGAAATAAAAATATTATTCTCTTTCCCCACTCAATACAAGACGTAGTGCTTAGTCGTTCAACTCATGTAAAAGATCTGGGAGTTGTATTTGATTCTAAGCTCAAATTCGATTTACATATCGACCATGTCACCTCATCCTGTAACGTGACATAAGGATTTATACTGAGACAGAGCCAATGGTTTTCTGACCGAAAAACTGCAGTTATTCTCTACTATAATTACGTTTTCAGTAGACTTTAAATTTTGCCTCCTGTGTATGGAATCCCAATTACGACGTATACATAAACCGTCTCGAGAAAATTCAAAGAAGGTTCCTCCGCACTTTAGGGTACCGATACAACTTGAGTCTGACTCGGGGAGATCCCAGGAACTACTCCACTAGATTGAAGTACTTTAATATGATTAGCCTCGGTGATCGCAGAGTTGTTGGCGATGTTGTTTTTATATCTAAGTTATTAAGGAATCGTGTGGACTCTCAAGACATCACTGGGTTGATTAACTTGCATGCGCCAATTCGAAGATCTAGGTGGCCGGAAACCTTCTATCTACCCCTAGCGCACTCCAACAGCGCGAAAAATTCCCCTATTTTCAGGATGCTACGTCACTGCAATAATCTGAAAGATCAAATCGATGTATTTTTCCAAAGCGAAAAAACCTTGAATAATTCACTCAAAAGTTATTTTCTATCCCGCTTTTGAATTGCCTCACCTCTGGCTCTATATCTGTTATTTTTTCTTCCAGTTGTCAGCTTATTATTAGTTATATATATTAGGTATTAAAAATAAGGCACTTTTGTTAATTTTTTGTATTGTTAATTTGTGAACACTGTTTTTGGTATTGGGTTACCTGTTTGTGTTCCTTGTGGATAAATAAATAAAAAAATAAAGAAGATTTTAACCCTACGTTACTCACGTCCTCTTTTCGATCGTATTCACTCGCGTGGTCTACGAGTGTAGCCTATTTAATTTCGACATTAAAGACTACATTCATATATTTCAAAATGTATCTATTTTCGAATCTTTTATTTGAACACGAAAGTTCAGATTTTACAATAATCGAGGTACATGAACAAACAAAGATAATCACTGAAGCTGTGGCAATCACAGCTTGTACATAATGGGTAACTTAATTCTAATATGGTTTTACAATATAATTAAATGATGAGCAACACAACATTTCAAAATACAACACATATGAATACAAAGCTCCACAATATAAAAACAAAAAAAATATAGGATATGTTTACTTAACGAATCTTACGAATATAACAGTTTACGGTAGAAAAACATGGCAACAGATCATGGTAAAGGCAGCATGGTTAGTAAAACTTGTGAACTAATATTTAGACTCGTAGAGTAAACCCATTACGGCTCGCTCACACCAAAACCGATTTTGTCGGCCGATGGCGGACAGAACTGCCCGGATGAGTAACTCGGATATGTATGTGCTCACACTGCAACCGCGTACTTGTGCCGACATCGTGCGTTGCCGATGCAACTTCGGCCCATAACCGTTTCGAAACATCGAGATTATTATAATTTCTTGAAAGTTTATCCAACAGGGTTGATCTATTATGAACACAACTAATTATTTTTTCAATATCCATACTCGTTTAGGAAGATAACAACACGATTGAATTAAACTGAAAATTATTTACACAATTTGCACTGTTGACGTCGGCCGATATCGGCGAGAAATCCCAACAAGTTCGGATTCGACGTTAATCGGCCGTTTTCGGGCGTCATCGGACGATGATGGTCGGGTTGGTGTGCGCGCTCTCTTTCTTTCACAAGTGTTTGATTCGATCGTCCGAGTTCGGCCGTCGGTTCCCGAGCAAAATTCGGCCGATGATGGTTTTGGCGTAAGCGAGCGCGCACACCAATCCGACCCTCATCGTCCGATGACGCCCGAAAACGGCCGATTAACCGTCGAATCCGAATTTGTTGGGATTTCTCGCCGATATCGGCCGACGTCAACGGTGCAAATTGTGTAAATAATTTTTAGTTTAATTCAATCGTGTTGTTATCTTCCTAAACGAGTATGGATATTGAAAAAATAATTAGTTGGGTTCATAATAGACCAATCCTGTTGGATAAACATTCAATAAACTATAATAATCTCGATGTTTCGAAACGGCCGAAGTTGCATCGACAACGCACGATGTCGGCACAAGCACACGGTTGCAGTGTGAGCACATATTCTCCGTTTAAGAATTATTGACATCTCGTTTGGCTGTAAAAAATCGAATTTGAGTTGGTAATAGACTATTCAGTAATATTATGGGTTGCTGAATTCAGGTTGGTATAGGAATAACACTAACATTACCCATAGAAATCTTGCTATGATGATTTTATCGAAGATATTGGTAAATATGTAATTATAAAAATTTGCTCTGAATTTGAGTATTTTTTGTCTTATGCTATTAAAATGGCTGGAATTTACCAGGATACATCGCGCCTAACAAGAGGACGCCAGGCAGTTTGTCGGTGTTACTTCGAGTTTTTCAAAAATTTGGCATATATTTCCGCTAGTGTTTCAGGTAAACTGTTATTCACCGACTCAAAGTGTATTCTGATTGATCAATGTCTCTTAAATTTTCAGATTCCACCAAGCCCTGTCCGTAGAATATTATATATATAATATAGCCTGGAATTAGCAGTGGAAGAAAACCTGTGCGATACGATTATTCCTTCAAGGACACATTGAATGTCTTTGTTTTTGCTAGAATTAAAAACAATGAATATATCAGTTTGGATATTTTTTTCGAACTGGCCAAAAAGCACCAACATTATATTATATCATAAAGGCAGGAGCTTTTGAGCGCTCGTACATGCACCTTATAGGTGGACTCGCATTTTCCAGTTTTAAAAATCAATTGAAGAAATTTTCGACAGCTGTCAAAAATATTCTGAAACTTAGGCGAAACACCAGACTTCATGTCAGTGCTTCAGCTGATCAATTTTTTTTCGATAATTCGCTAGAATTTTCTACGGTATCTATGGTCTTGGTAATGCGATCTGGACAAAATTTTGCACGTAGTTTGAATACATTATTCCTCAGCTAGGTGCAAAATTTCATTCCAATCCGATCAATAGTTTCGAAACTATCAGGAAAAAAATATTTTGAACGGCCATATTTACGGAACCCCTAGTCTAATTTTGCTCATTGATGAACGTGACTGCGATATTCGCGATTCAAACCCACCCAGAAAATTTCAAGTTCCTAGGCCTTTCCGTTCAGAAGTTACAATTTTCTATGGTTTCTATGGTTCTGGTCATGTGATCTGGAAAAACGTAGCTTGAATATATCATTCTCCATTTAAATACAAAATTTCGTGACGATCGAATCTGTAGTTTTGAAATTATCAAGAAAACTAAATTTCAAACGACCATATTTACGGAACCCCTGAAATAATTTTGCTCATAGATGAACGTCATCACAACATTCCAGAACCTCACCTATCCTGAAAATTTCGAGTCCCTAGGCGTTTCCGTTCAAAAGTTACAAATTTCTATGGTTTCTATGGTTCTGATCATGCGATCTGGACAACATTTCACATGTAGCTTGAACACCTCATTCTCCATTTGAGTGCAAAGTTTCATCTCGATCGAATCTGTAGTTTCGAAGTAATCAGGAGAACAAAATTTTGAACGGCCATATTTACGGAACCCCTGGAGGAATTCTGCTCATTGACGAACTTAACTGAGGCATTTGGGATCTGAACCTATCCTGAAAATTTCAAGTCCCTAGGCGTTTCCGTTCAAAAATTACAATTTTCTATGGTTTCTATGGTTCTGGTCATGCGATCTGGACAACATTTCACATGCAGCTTGAACACCTCATTCTCCATTTGAGTGCAAAGTTTCATCTCGATCGAATCTGTAGTTTCGAAGTAATCAGGAGAACAAAATTTTGAACGGCCATATTTACGGAACCCCTGGAGGAATTCTGCCCATTGACGAACTTAACCTAGGCATTTGGGATCTGATCCTAGACTGAAAATTTCAAGTCTCTAGGTTGATCCGTTCGAGTGTTATCGTGCTTACGGACGGCCGGACGGCCGGGCGGACAGACTCGAATTTTCCGACGGATTCGTCATCAGTGAGTCGAACATAGTCGATTGAGACCATTTTCGGCTCAAAATTCGAAAAATACAGACATCGTGACGAAATGATATAGCCCTCGTGTAAGTAGTACGAGGGCTCAAAAAGTTGACCGAAGGAAAATTCTTACTGATAAACAGAAAAATATAATAAAAATTACGAAAAGCACTGCCGTGAAGGCAGGAGCTTTTGAGCGCTCGTACATGCACCTTGTAGGTAGATTCGCATTTTCCAGTTTTAGAAATCAATTGAAGGAATTTTTGACTGCTGTCAAAAAAATTCTGAAACTTAGGCGAAACTCCAGACTTCATGTCGGTGCTTCAGCTGATCAATTTTTTTCCGATAATTCGCTAGAATTTTCCACGGTATCTATGGTCTTGGTGATGCGATCTGGACAAAATTTTGCACGTAGTTTGAATACATTATTCCTGAGCTAGGTGCATAATTTCATTCCAATCCGATCGGTAGTTTCGAAACTATCACGAAAAAAATATTTTGAACGGCCATATTTACGGAACCCCTAGTCCAATTTTGCTCATTGATGAACATGACCGTGAAATTTGCGATCCAAACCCACCCTGAAAATTTCAAGTTCCTAGGCCTTTCCGTTCAAAAGTTAGAATTTTCTATGGTTTCTATGGTTCTGGTCATGCGATCTGGACAAAATATTGCTTCAATATATCATTCTCGATTAAAATACAAAATTTCATCTCGATCGAATCCGCAGTTTCGAATTTATCGAGAAAACAAAATTTCAAACGACCGTATTTACGGAACCCCTTGTATAATGTTGCTCATAGATGAACGTGATCACGACATTCGAGATCCACACCTATCCTGAAAATTTCAAGTCCCTAGGCCTTTCCGTTCAAAAGTTACAATTTTCTATGGTTTCTATGGTTCTGGTCATGCGATCTGGACAAAATTTCACATGTAGCTTGAACACCTCATTTTCCATTTGAGTGCAAAATTTCATCTCGATCAAATCTGTAGTTTTCAAGTAATCAGGGAAACGAAACTTTGAACGGCCATATTTACGGAACCCCTGGTGGAATTTGGCCCATTAACGAACTTAACCGAGCCATTCGGGAACTGAACCTACCCTGAAAATTTCAAGTTTCTAGGACATTCTGTTCGAGAGTTATCGTGTATACGGACGGCCGGACGGCCGGACGGACAGACTCGAATTTTTCGACGGATTCGTCATCAGTGAGTCGAACATAGTCGATTGAGACCATTTTCGGCTCAAAATTCGAAAAATACAGACATCGTGACGAAATGATATAGCCCTCGTGTAAGTTGTACGAGCGCTCAAAAATAATACGATATTGTGATAAATACCGAGAATACATGGAACAAAACGTAAAATTAATTCATCTAGATGAAATTTGGATATTCGAAAATGTTATTCAAATTCGTCAGTGGGCACTAGAAAATAATCCAAAAGGTATATTCAAGGGTAAAGGCAGAAGGTGCACTATTTTGAATGCTGGAACAATTGATGGATTTTTACCTGGATGTGATCCGATTCTTGACAGTGGTATTAATGATAAGGATTACTATGAATGGTGAATTATTTCATAAATGGGTTATTGAAAAATTGAAACCTTCCCTGCAAAAGGATGCCCATCAATAGGATTATGTCAGCTAATTCAATAAACACATGCAAATCACTACACTACGTGGAAACAAAGTTTTCAATGATATTTTTATTTTTGCTCTTGTATCATTCATAGATATTTTAAGTTTATTTATTATACTTATACTGTATGGTACCCTGTTCACATTCCCTCTGCTAATACACATGCTATATTGTTCCCAATTCAAAAGTATACTGAATAATTGTAAAATTGCTCATCAATTATAATATTTTCAATAATTCATGGACAGTTTTAATGAAGGAAAATAAAAATTGACTTCCTTGAAGTATTCAACACCGAGCAATAAATAATTCACAAATTGGTTCATATATTGATAGTTCGGTACAAATTTCATGTCAAAATTCTTCATGTACTACATAGATTCTTAATTTTTGTTTCTCTTTTATTTCTTAATACATTAAAACGTTTTTTTCAATCCATTCTTTTGGCCCTGTGCTTGCGAAGTATCCAAAAATTTTTTTCTGTTGCGCCACTAGCTACCTGCTAGAATTCCATTAATTATCCTTCTTGAATCCTGACATAAAATGGTACCCTTATAGTTATATGGTTAGAATTTTGCAAGATTTCTAATACCAATAAATATTGCATGGTCCTGAGTGAAAATAAATATTTATTTGAATGTCCGCCATCGGCCGACAAAATCGGTTTTGGTGTGAGCGAGCCGTTAGAACCTATGGTCGTACGTGGGTTCCCTCCATATCGTTATCTACAATTTCCCATTTGTAGGTGTGGAATACATTGTTATAAATCTTCTGTTTAAATTTAAAAAAAATAGTGATAGAGATAATACAATTGTGGTGTTAGTAATACTAATAATAGATGCGTTAATTATACTATATCAGTTAAAAAGGAAATAAAAAATATACAATGTGTTGTTAGCGTGGAGGAAAATTAATGATGAAGCAGGGATTATTATGTTTATGATACATAATAACAATACCAACATTTAATCTACTAGATGAATCGATATGGACTACCAATATATGGACCTTGTCTTACTTTACTTTACCGGAGTCTCAACTCCAAGCAAGTTATTTCATTCAACAAGTTTTCTGACGTCGGTTCTAGGTAGATGAAGGATAGGTATAAGTAAAAAATATCTTTTTCAATATGTTAACTGAGTTAATGGTTTTCAGATACATTCTGTATATATCAGGCAATGCATTATATAACAAGTTTTCTGACGTCGGTTCTAGGTAGATGAAGGATAGGTATAAGTTAAAGATATCTTTTTCAATAGGTTAACTGAGTTAATGGTTTTCAGATACATTCTGTATATATCAGGCAATGCATTATATATTCTTGATGACAAATATAGATCATTTTTCTGGCCTATCGTTTTGTTGGTAAGCATTATTTTGAGATTTTCTTTCTGTTTGTTACGTGTCGGATAATTGTGGTCAACTCGCTCAAGGGTCCTCCCATTATTGTATAGATATAGATATTATACATATATATCTGCCTTATATCCATAACTCGTGTCTCTACAAATGGGTTATCTGACGGGTAAGTAAATGTTTTGAAGGTCATTATTTTCAAAATAGTAAGTAGGAATTTGAATTTTGGCTATAAACATCTGATAATTTTGCATATATTGGAGACTTGGTGATCCCATCTTAGGTGTGAATCGACTACAACACCAAGGTACTTCATTTTATCTGTTATTGAGCGCTCGTACTACTTACACGAGAGCTATATCATTTCGTCACGATGTTTGTATTTTTCGAATTTTGAGCCGAAAATGGTCTCAATCGACTATGTCCGACTAACTGATGATGAATCCGTTGGAAAATTCGAGTCTGTCCGTCCGTCCGGCCGGCTGTAAGCACGATAACTCTCGAACGGAACAACCCAGAGACTTGAAATTTTCAGTGTGGGTTCAGTTCCCGAAGGCCTCGGTTGAGTTCGTTAATGGGCCAAATTCCACCAGGGGTTCCGAAATATGGCCGTCCAAAGTTTTGTTCCGCTGATTACTTGAAAACTACATATTCGATCGAGATGAAATTTTGCACTCAAATGAAGAATGAGGTGTTCAAGCTACATGTGTAATTTTGTCCAGATCACATGACCAGAACCATAGAAACCATAGAAAATCATAACTTTCGAACGGAAAGGCCTTGGGACTTGAAATTTTCAGGATAGGTGTGGATCTGAAATGTCGCGTTCGCGTTCATCAATGAGCAAAATTAGACTAGGGATTCCGTAAATATGGCCGTTCAAAATATTATTTTCCTGATAGTTTCGAAACTACAGATTGGATTGGAATGAAATCATGCACCTAGCTGAGGAATGAAGTATTCAAACTACGTGCAAAATTTTGTCCAGATCGCATCACCAAGACCATAGATACCGTAGAAAATTCAAGCGAATTATCGTAAAAAAAATTGGTCAGCTGAAGCACTGACATGAAGTCTGGAGTTTCGCCTAAGTTTCAGAATATTTTGGACAGCTGTCGAAAATAACTTCAATTGATTTCTAAAACTGGAAAATGCGAATCTTCCTACCAGGTGCATGTACGAGCGCTCAAAAGTTCCTGCCTTCACGGCAGTGCTTTTCGTAATTTCATTAACTTCAATTTGGTTAGATATCAGTAATTTATCGTATTCGGGGAGTCCGGTTTCGTAACTAGAGAAGGGTAAAAAATATGTTTTTTCAAAATTTTTGGTTAATAGTTTGGATTTAAACCAGTCCGCTATGTTTTTGAAGTAATTTCGACAACATTATTCAAGTTCTGCCAAGAGTCTGATGAATATAGGACAGCTGTATCATCGGCGAAGCTTATGATTTCACCGGTTGTTTGCATGGTAATTAAGTTGTTTATGTAGAGGTTGAATAGTATAGGACCCTTTTCGGTACCCTGGGGTATTCCGTGACATATTTTTTCCTTAAATTTAACGACTTACTTCCGATCTTTCAGGTAGCTGGAGAATAGTTCAAGCGCAACACCTCGGATCCCCGCTCCTCCAGTAGCTGTGAATGGTCAACTGTATCAAAAGCCTTGGCTTGTTCGAGGAACGCACAGAGCGCCGGCTTTCCAGAGTCTATGAATTTATAGATTTTACTTATTATGTTTGAAATTGCATTATTTGTAGAGCGGCCCTCTATGAACCCGTATTGATGATCAGATATTATATCTTGTTTATTGAAAAAATCATTCAACCTTTTCCTGAGGCATTTCTCCAATATTTTTGCCATAGATGATATTACTGAGATAGGTCTATAGTTGTTTAGGAGGCATGTTTTCCCTTTTTTATGGATGGGCGTCACAACCGCTATTTTGAACTCTGGAGGACACATACGCGTACTGAATACCTTATTAATCAAGAGGACGAGGGGGTCAATTATCTGTTCGCGAATTTCCTTGAGTGTTTCAGCTTTCAATTGATCTATGCCAGGGGATTTTTTTTAACTTTCAAGTCCATTTTTTTATTGGGAACTTCTTCTCAAGTTACCGGTCTCAGAAAAAGAGACATTGTAATCGTTTTTTTCTGGGTGTTAGGAAGATTTTCTGGTTTCGTAATTTTTTCTGCGAGATTCTTCCCTATATCGGTAAAAAAATCATTGAAAGCATTGGTTATATCTGTGGGGTCTGTGATAGTTGTTTGGACTTCTAGAACGATTTTTTTTATTTCATCTAGCTTATCAGGACCTGTTAGCTTAGTTATAACCTTCCACAATTTTTTGGAATTTCCTTTGTTTTCTTGATTAGTTTATCATAGTAATTGTATTTGGTTATTTTGTTTGATGATGTTTGTTTTCGATATACAATATATGTTTCTTTTTTTCCAGGATCGCTCGTACTACTCACACGAGGGCTATATCATTTCGTCACGATGTCTGTATTTTTCGAATTTTGAGCCGAAAATGGTCTCAATCGACTATGTTCGACTCACTGATGACGAATCCGTCGGCAAATTCGAGTCTTTCCGTCCGTCCGTCTGTGAGCACGATAACTCTGGAACGGAACAACCTGGAGATTTGAAATTTTCAGTATAGGTTCAGATCCCAAATGCCTCGGTTAAGTTCGTTAATGGGCAGAATTCCACTAGGGGTACTTCGAAACTACTGATTCGATCGAGATGAAATTTTGCACTCAAATGGAGAATGATGTGTTCAAGCTACATGTGCAATTTTGTCCAGATCGCATGACCAGAACCATTGGAACCATAGAAAATGGTAACTTTTGAACGGAAACGCCTAGGGACTTGAAATTTTCAGGATAGGTGTGGATTTCGATGACGTTTATCTATGAGCAAAATTATACTAGGGGTTCCGTAACTATGATCGTTTGAAATTTAGTTTTCTTGATAATTTCAAAACTACAGATTCGATCGTGACGAAATTTTGTATATTAATGGAGAATGATATATTCAAGCTACATTTCTCCAGATCGCATGACCAGAACCATTGAAACCATAGGAAATCATAACTTTCGAACGGAAAGGCCTAGGGACTTGAAATTTTCAGGGTACGTTTGGATCGTGAATGTTGCAGTCTCGTTCATCAATAAGCAAAATAAGACTAGGCGTTCCGTAAATATGGCCGTTCAAAATATTTTTTTCCTGATCATTTCGAAACTACTGATTGGATTCGAATGAAATTCTGCACATGGCTGAAGAATAATGTATTCAAACTACGTGCCAAATTATGTCCAAATCGCAATACCAAGACCATAGATACAGTAGAAAATTCTAGCGAATTATCGAAAATAAATTGTTCAGCTAAAGCACTGAAGTCAATTTGTTTCTGAAACTGGAAAATGTGAATCTACCTACAAGGTGGATGTACAAGCGCTCAAAAGCTCCTGACTTTACGGCAGTGCTTTCCGTGATTTTTATGTATGCGGTATAAACAATTTTTATGGTTAACGGACTTAACTAATCCATTTGTTACCTCGTTTTCCTTTTATTTTCGTTCCTTTGGTTTTTTACGTATTTGGTGTTCTGTTCAATTAACCCACTTAGTATATGCACAAACTTTTTTGTTTGTTGCTGGACGTTGTCAATGTTGTAAAAATCACTCCAGTCTGTTTTTAACAAATCATCTTTCAATTTTCTATATAGTGAATAGTTTTATAACAGTGAATTTCGTTTTTTTCAACAGAATTTTTTCCAATATTTTCTTTTGTAGGAAAATTTATTGCTGTGGCTTTATGATCGGTTATATTGACATCTATAACTATGGCAAGACATTCATTTATGAAATTATTTGTTTTCGATTTAACAAATATATGGTCTAAACAGCTCTTAGAATCACCTTGTATGCGAGTATATTTATCGATTACTGAGGAAAAATTGTTTTGTGCTAGTTATCTAGGTAGTCGAAGACCGTTTGGTGTTCTTCGAGTAGATCCAGATTGATATCCCCAATAAGAATGTGATTATTCATCGTGGTTCTTTGATTTTGCTGTAGGTACTGGTCTAGGAACCTCACGAAATTATCGGCATTGGTTGAGGGCGGCCTGTAGATGCAAGTAATGAGAGTACCTACTTATATGATTCTTATTTATATCGCCTTCGTTATAGTAGCTACGGTAATTGTCAAGTTTAAAAATATTTTTGTCTTGGAGTCGGAACGTTTCAGTTAGGACTAAACAATCAAATTCGAATGTGAGTGTGCTTAATGCAATTCTTAGTTGGTCAATGTTCTTGAAAATACTTCGAATGTTTTGGTGTAGTATTGCGAATTTGCCATGTTTTTGAAAGTTTGTTATATGATTGAGTTCTACCATGTTAATGACTTCTAGAGTTTCGAAAGTTTGATCATGAATATCTCGAATATAGGGATCCATTTCGATTTCTCCAAACACTAGGCAAGTATAAACCAGTAATATGCTACTCAATGAAAGATTGAGTGTTTCGATTTGATGAATCGAGGTTTATTGAGGACATTAAAAAGTTACAATTTAGGATATTAAAAGAAACAATTCAACTACTTCCCACTGTTCGAACGTGTTCTCATTTTTTGTTGTTTGTCATCTACCTCTCTTGGCGGTTTTCCAGGGAACTGTGAAGTCGTTGGGGTATTGATTTTTCGTTGCGGGTTCTTTGCTGAGGGTTCTGGTAGTTTTGTATTGGATGTAGTAATTTCTTTGCTTATTTTTATCGTCGATGAGGTACCGGGAGCGCTCTACGGTTTTTGAGCGCTCGTACAACTTACACGAGGGCTATATCATTTCGTCACGATGTCTGTATTTTTCGAATTTTGAGCCGAAAATGGTCTCAATCGACTATGTTCGACTCACTGATGACGAATCCGTCGAAAAATTCGAGTCTGTCCGTCCGTCCGGCCGTATACACGATAACTCTCGAACGGAATGTCCTAGAAACTTGAAATTTTCAGGGTAGGTTCAGTTCCCGAATGGCTCGGTTAAGTTCGTTAATGGGCCAAATTCCACCAGGGGTTCCGTAAATATGGCCGTTCAAAGTTTTGTTTCCCTGATTACTTGAAAACTACAGATTTGATCGAGATGAAATTTTGCACTCAAATGGAAAATGAGGTGTTCAAGCTATATGTGAAATTTTGTCCAGATCGCATCACCAGAACCATAGAAACCATAGAAAATTGTAACTTTTGAACGGAAAGGCCTAGGGACTTGAAATTTTCAGGATAGGTGTGGATCTCGAATGTCGTGATCACTTTCATCTATGAGCAACATTATACAAGGGGTTCCGTAAATACGGTCGTTTGAAATTTTGTTTTCTCGATAAATTCGAAACTGCGGATTCGATCGAGATGAAATTTTGTATTTTAATCGAGAATGATATATTGAAGCAATATTTTGTCCAGATCGCATGACCAGAACCATAGAAACCATAGAAAATTCTAACTTTTGAACGGAAAGGCCTAGGAACTTGAAATTTTCAGGGTGGGTTTGGATCGCAAATTTCACGGTCATGTTCATCAATGAGCAAAATTGGACTAGGGGTTCCGTAAATATGGCAGTTCAAAATATTTTTTTCGTGATAGTTTCGAAACTACCGATCGGATTGGAATGAAATTATGCACCTAGCTCAGGAATAATGTATTCAAACTACGTGCAAAATTTTGTCCAGATCGCATCACCAAGACCATAGATACCGTGGAAAATTCTAGCGAATTATCGGAAAAAAATTGATCAGCTGAAGCACCGACATGAAGTCTGGAGTTTCGCCTAAGTTTCAGAATTTTTTTGACAGCAGTCAAAAATTCCTTCAATTGATTTCTAAAACTGGAAAATGCGAATCTACCTACAAGGTGCATGTACGAGCGCTCAAAAGCTCCTGCCTTCACGGCAGTGCTTTTCGTAATTTTTTTAAATTGGGATGTTCAGTTTCTTCCGGATTTTCTAGTTGCTCAGGTGTATAGCTTTTTCCGTTCACGTGTAGTTTGTTCCCTCTTTGTTTCCTCTGGCCAGATTAAGATGTTTCCTTAAAATATTATTATGATTTCGCTGTTTGATTGTTAGGTCATTGGCTATTGAAATATTGGTGCCTCTCAAGTTTTTAGCGTTTTTTAGGACAGCTGTCTTTTTCAAGTATGAAGTGAATTTAATTTTGATCGGTGGATTATCTGTTTTCCCCAGCTGGTAAAAATTATTTATATCACTCCTCTCTATATTTATATCTACTAATTTTTTCATTTCCTGTCTGATGTAATTGAGTGTAATCTCCTCCGGTATAGTTTTCAGTCCGGAATTAACAATATTATTTTCTTTTGATTTTCTTTCTAATAATTCGATGCGGTTTGTTGCAGTTTCATTTTCTTGTTCCAGGTAGTTGAGTCGCCGGTTCAAATCTTCGAATTTCAGTGTTAACCGTTCTTCTAATGCTTCAATCAGAGATTTCAATTCCTGCCTATTCTTCTTTATTTCTTCCAGTATAATTTCATAAGTGATGGACATTGTCAATGTTAGTACAAACGTGATATGATGATTACGTTTTAAACTAGAATGTCTTTCAGATTAAGCGTATGGGCCTATACAGTAGACTTCTCACAGAGATGGTTAATTATTGAAGATGACAACTGTCGCACACAATTGAGCTGATTTCACTATTTATTACACCTTTAAATTATAATTCACCAAGAGCAACCGTGCTGCACGTACCGTGATGATGAATGATGATGATACGATAACTCTATATAATTACATAATGCCAACCCTGTATATTGCAGATGAACTCCTTATCTATTCTTATTCGAATAATTATATTACCTTGTTACATTTTGATGACACATCATTTTGATCACGCCACGTGTGTGGGTGTATATTTGTTCCATTGTTCGATACTGATTGTCGTAATTGACTTGAGATAAGAAATGTTATAAATACGTCTCAAGACGAATGTCTCCTCAATAATTAAATGTATGTCTTCCTAGCTTATTGTTAGAATAGGATAATCTTCCGTTGTAAATAAATAAATCTTTTTTTATTTTTAAAAGATCGGCTTTCGCTCCAAAAACGTAATTGGCGACGAGGATGGGATTGTGCCGGTTTTCGTGAAGAACTGTGTTTCGAAACTTCGAGCGTGAAATCGTAGTTATCGCCGCGCTAAGAACTTCCAAAAACTTTCAGTTTCAACTGTTAAGGTGCAAAATCCAGCAACAACGAGGAGAAAAGCCATTTGGAGCCCTGATTGTTTGGGTAGCGTCTACAACGACTCCAGAAAAACAACGTGGTGAGAATCCTATCTAGAAACATTTTTTTATTCCCAGTCACTGACCCTGGTCCAAAGTCTTCAATCTTTTCCCACGGTTTTGAGCGTAAAACTTGTGTGAGTTTTCTCTAGGTTTCTTATAAAAAACCGATTACCAGAGTTTTTCCTAGGTTTCTTAATACAAAAAACCGATTACCAGAGTTTTTCCTAGGTTTCTTATAAAATAAAAAACCGAATACAATTATTTTCTAAGTACAATATAATTTTTCAAGATTACTTCCGTAAAGCATTTTAAAGGCCGGAAGAATACGAATAAAATGGCAGTCGCACCAGAACCAAATATGTTTGATAGACTTAAATTAATTGATTTATTTTCAAAGTCAATTGTACCATTTGATGGTAATCCTGCAAATCTCGCACGATTTTTGAATCATTGCGAAAGATTTTATAATAGGTTCCAATCTGCCGACGCGTTATTAAATGAAGCAATTATCGATATAATAAAGAGTAAATTGGTAGGAAATGCCAGTGAAATAGTAAGTTCTAATGAAAGAATCACAGATAACTGGTTTAACCTGAAGGAATTTTTAAAGCTAAGATTTGAGGAAAAAATAAGCCTCACAGTTTTGTTTTGGGATCTCCAGAATGCCCAAAGAATACGTAATGAGAATGATTTAGATTTTCTCGAAAGAATAGTAGATTTAAAAAATAAATACGATTCGCAAGTCGAATTATCGAATTTACCGATTCTTGAAAAGGATCAAGAAAAGAATATTGCGTCACGAGTAGCAACTAGAGTTCTGCTCTATAATATTAACCCCGAATTAAGAACAGCCCTTAGAGGTCATGGAATTATGAACTATGACGATATAATAAATTTTATTCGTCAAGATTACTATTTTTATCAACAACCCTATATGCATTATAAAAACCAAAATAATCAGAGGAATTTTCCTCAGCAAAATCAAAGAAATGTCCCTCAAACTAATAAAAATAATTTCCCAAATAATAATCGAGCAAACTTCCCAACTGATAATTATAGAAGTTTTCCTCATAATAATCAATCAAATTTTCCCCAATCTAGTCAAAATAATCAAAGAAATTTTTATCCAAATAATCCCCAACCGAGATTCCCATCTCAACCGATTAATTTCCAACAAAAACAAGTGAAAACTTATTTCCCGACAAATCGTCAAGTCTTCGGTAATAATGAACGTAAAAACGAGAATGTTTTCAAACCTCATCCTAATCAAAGAATACAATCTCCCCCTGAAAAAATGTCGATTCAGACGAGGAATTATCCCCAAAAGAGATCAAATTATTCTACTCAATATCAACAAAGTCCTCAGAGACAATTTTTTAATAATCAACCCAATCCAAATATAAGGATTGAAGAATTAACTAATATTGCGTCTACTTCGAAAGACCCGAGATTCGAAAAACGTGATTTTAACGAACGTTCATATCCAGAACGTAATAATTCAAGTAAATATTTAAATGAAAATTTTCGAGATCGTGCCATGAACGACTCATTGACTTAAATAATACGTTAGATAACACAAACCAACTCCCCTATATCCAATTCCAAAATCCTAAATGTAAACTTTTAATTGATAGTGGATGTTCAGTTTGTCTTATTGATCCAAAATTCGCGTATAATAATTTTCCTAAAAATATTTTTAATGAATCTACGACACTAACTGCATGTTTCAAAAAACAAACTGCAAATGAAAAAGTTTTAATACCTTTATTCCCTGAATTTCAAATTGATGATTTTCATCCCTTTGTCGTATACAAGTTCCATAAGAATTATGATGGTCTTATAGGAGCAGATTTTTTGAATAAATATGGACTTAATTTAGATTTTAAAAATCAATTATTAACTAACGAATATTCTCAAATCCCCTTTTATTATCAACAAGTATGTCAGAAACCCCAAAATATTCCAATTGACCTTAGTCATTTAGAACCAGAAATTAGTACCCAACTAATGAAAATCCTTCAAACTAATGAAGATGTTTTACAGTTACCGGGTCAAGCCCTTAATTTTTCAAGCAAAATAAAACATAAAATTCGAACAAGTGACGAAGTTCCTGTTCATTGTAAAATTTATAGATACCCTGAAGTTCATAGAGAAGAAGTTCAGACTCAAATTAAAGACATGTTAGATAAAAAAATTATTAGACCGAGTATATCTCCATGGTCATTTCCAGTTGTAATTGTTCCTAAAAAAGAGGATTTATCCGGAAAAAAGAAATGGCGTATAGCGATTGACTATCGTAAATTAAATGATAAAACTATTGATGATAGGTATCCCCTTCCTCAGATTGAAAGTATCCTAGATAAATTAGGAAATAAAAAATATTTTACTACCCTTGACTTAGCATCCGGATTTCATCAAATCGAATTAGATGAAGAATCAATTGAAAAGACAGCTTTTACTGTAGAAAATGGTCATTATGAATTTTTGAGAATGCCATTTGGACTTAAAAATGCTCCGGCAACTTTCCAAAGATTAATGAATAATGTTTTGAAAGATCACATAGGAAAGATCTGTTACGTTTACATGGATGATATAGTTGTATTTTCCGATACGATCGAACAACACTTAGCAGATATCCATAATATTCTAGAAGCATTTAAAGCAGATAATTTGAAAATTCAATTAGATAAATGTCACTTTTTCAAAACTGAAATTGAATTCTTAGGACATATTATTACCCCTGAAGGAATCAAACCGAATCCGAACAAATTAAGAGCAGTCAGCAAATTTCCAATTCCTAAAACTCCTAAAGAAATAAAATCATTTCTTGGACTCGTAGGATATTATAGAAAGTTTATCCCTAATTTCGCAAAGATAACGAAACCATTAACTTCATGTTTGAAGAAAGATTCCAAAATTAATATTGATGATCCGAAATATACCGAAGCGTTCGAAATATGTAAAAGAAATTTATTGAATCACCCTGTATTGAGATACCCCGATTTCGATAAGCCATTCGTTCTTACAACTGATGCGTCAGGTTTCGCGATAGGCTCTGTTTTATCTCAAGGTGAAGTTCCGAACGACCTTCCTATAGCATTTGCGAGTAGAACCCTTAACCCAGCTGAGACTCGTTATTCCACAATAGAGAAGGAGTTACTGGCTGTGATCTGGTCGTGCAAAAATTTCCGCCCCTATCTCTATGGGAAGAGATTTACTATTTATACGGATCACAAACCCTTAATATGGTTATTTTCATTAAAAGAACCGAATTCCCGCCTTATGCGCTGGCGGATAAAACTAGAAGAATTTGATTACGAAATACGTTATAAAAAAGGTTCAACTAATAATGCTGATGCCCTCAGTCGAATTATAATAGAGTCAGATAATAAATTGACTTATAAAGAATTTGTAACAAATTATGAATTGAAAAATATTAAAGATTCCCCTAAGATAATTGAAAAAACAGGTGATTTATTTAAAGCCCCAAAGAATTATGCGTTAGCACATTGCGTTTCCCGTGACTTTCGCATGGACCGAGGTGTAGCCCTCGAATTTAAAAATAAATTTGGTCAAATAGATAATTTGAAATCTCAAAATAAGCTACTAGGAGAAGTAGCAATGATCCAAATAAATGATCGAAACATTTACTATTTAATCACGAAAGATTCGTATTTTCATAAACCGGAATATGAAACGGTTTTTCAATCAATATTATATCTTAAGGAATTGTGTCAGTATAATAATGACAAATACTTGGCTATACCAAGAATTGCATGCGGTCTAGATAAATTAGACTGGCATATTATTTCAAATATGATAAAATATATTTTTGCGGAATCTAATATAAAGATAATTGTATATTCCTTACCGAATCGGAATATCGGAGGAAATACTAATGAATTTGAAAATGATCCAATGATAGAGATCAATACGTTCGAAGAAACGAACAGAATCGATAATGATTCAATGGCAAATGCCACAGACATAGATTATTACGAAAATATTGAAATAAACGGAATCGAAGATGATTTGTTATCGATTGCAAATCAAATCACTACGGAAGAATTAGATGAATGTTTGGCCCTATTGGATCCAGACGATGATAATAATGATAATGATAATGATGATAATGATAATAATGAAAACGAAGATTTTATTGATTTAGAGACAGACGATATTACTGTCCATAGTAACATTGAGAATCCTATTTTAGAACTTCCCTATACAGAAAGAAGTTTAAATGCAGCCCCTTTGCAGATAATATTAAAATCATCCCCGAATTATAGTGTTACGAAAACTAAACCTTTCGGAGAAAAACTCAGATTTCGAGTCATGATAAACTCAATAGATACTGACTTATTCAAATTTGTCAAAGAGTATATTCAACCAAGAAAGTCGTATACTTTATATTTTGCTTCGCCCGAATTAGAGAAACCTCTAATAAATATTTTACAAAATAAATTTGATTATAAAACGTTAAATTTGAAAATTTCTAGAACATACGTAGAAGATGTTGAAGATAAGGAAGAACAACTTCTTCGAATTCAACAGTATCACGAGACAAAGTCTATTCATCGTGGTTTACGAGAAAATATAATTAGTTTAAAACGAAAATATTATTGGCCGAACATGAACAAAGATGTTCAAAGCTTTATAAATTCTTGTGAAATATGTCAAAAAAGCAAATATGAACGAACTCCCATTGAGTTACAATTTAGACCAAACCCAATTGGATCGAAACCTTTCACTCACATTTATTGTGATACAATAAGATTCAATCAAACGTATTGTCTGAGTATAATAGATTCTTTTTCAAGATTAGGTCAATGTTACCCACTTCTACAAAAGACAGGAATTGAAATTGTAGATAAATTATTGATGTATTTTAGCCATTACGGCATTCCTAATAAAATAACGTGTGACAATGGATTAGAATTTAAAAATGGCGTAGTCCAGGATTTTTGTAAAATCCATAAAATTGAAATTCATTATATTACAAATTATAATCCCAATTCGAATGCATTAGTAGAAAGATTTCATTCTACACTGATAGAACAATTGCGAACAATTGAAAGTAGGAATTCAACTTTTCCAAGCAGACTTTCCCAAGCTTTATTAAGTTATAATAATTCGAATCATTCAAGTCTAGAAATGACACCTATGCAAATTATTAAAGCAGATTTAAATTACTCTTTACCAGTTGAACGTACACATAACGAACAAGTTCAAGATTACGTGGAAAATTACATAGACAATCTTAATGAGATTGCAAATAAATTAGAAAAGAATAAAGAGAAAAATATTGCGCGTTTGGAAAAAACGAATGAAAAGCGATCAGCAAAAGAAAGTCACCCCTTAAATAAAAATCCTACTTATATTAAAAATCCAATAACGAGAAAATTGGACCCAGCATTCAAAAAGGTTAATGCTCGTGAAATTGATAATTTACGCATTCAGGATAATAAAAATAAACACATTTATCATAAGAAAATTCTTAAGCAAAGAAAAAACTAGTTCAAAATTTTGTTGCAGATAATGGATCTATACGTCATCCTCGCGATATTATTCGAAATAATTATCGTATCATGTATGGATATCATTCCAATTGAAAGCAACATATTACCAATCGCATTAGGAAAAGCGTATGTCACACATAAAAATCTTCAATTGATATATCACGTAGATTTAAATAAAATCGAAGAATTGATTCTTAATTATCAGAAAGAAATAATTAAACTAGAAAAGTCAAAATCTAATTTTGCACAAACAGCCAATTTTAAGTATCTACAGCATACTAATGAAATTAATATCAATACCATGGAAGAATTGTTAAATGAAAAAATTAGAGTTAAAAGAGGACTCATTAACTTAGGAGGAAAGATTTCAAAGATTTTATTCGGAACGTTAGATTCCGATGACGAAGAATTATATAAAAACTATTTTGATAGTATTCAAAAGAATGAAAAAGTTTTGATAAGAAATCAAAAACAGATCGCAACAGTCGTAAATGACCTTAAAAATAAGTATATTGAAAAATTTCAGAAAATGTCAGAAAACCTTAAATTGCTTCAAGTTATACCAGCAATACAAGAGATTCAATACATGCATCTCCTGACATTTGAACTCGAAGATATCAAAAATATTCTAGATGAAATTGCAACCGCAGTGAGTTTTGCAAGATTACATCTTTTACATGAATCAATTTTACCTTATTCAAAATTTCTTGAATTGATAAAAAATGTGACGATAATACCTTTACATCATCTGAAAGATTATTATCAGATATGTCATACGAAAGTAATTTTCAAAAAGAAAGCATTACTATTTTTAATATCAATCCCAACGGTATACGAAGAAAGTTATGATTTATACAAGTTTTACTATCTACCACAAAACAATTTATCCCTTCCATATACCGATCCCTATGTACTCTCACAAGAAGAAACCCTGAAATGGTCAACGAAATTTTGCCATCCAATAGAAGATGATTATCTCTGCGATCAAGACGCCTTAGCTGAATCACCAGCATGCCTTCAAAATATTTTGAAAAACCACACCGAAAACTGTCCAAGAACGACAACGGTACTTTCCCCAGATTTAAAGTTATTAGAAGATGGAAATATCCTATCCATCGAAAACAAAAATGTTTTAGAAAAATGTCTTCAGCAAACAAGACATTATTTTGTGCCTCCTATAACAATTCTACGAACCAAATGTGCTGTGAGCAACACGAGAAAAGAAATTGTCCCAACTACTACGTTTAATGAAGAAAAATACGTGATTTTACCCAAGATAATTTTATCCACAAATGAAGAATCCCGGAAAGATGAAGACATCCCGGATATCAAGATAGAAGACCTGGACCAATGGAATCTCCAGCCTTCAAGATTTACCCTACTATTTGTTTTTATAATAATCATTTTATTGATAATTACTTATTCTATTTTGAAATATTTAAAAAAAGATATTTTTTGTAAAGCTACACCTACTACAGGTGATACCTTTATTCAAGGTGGGGAGGAATTACATAATGCCAACCCTGTATATTGCAGATGAACTCCTTATCTATTCTTATTCGAATAATTATATTACCTTGTTACATTTTGATGACACATCATTTTGATCACGCCACGTGTGTGGGTGTATATTTGTTCCATTGTTCGATACTGATTGTCGTAATTGACTTGAGATAAGAAATGTTATAAATACGTCTCAAGACGAATGTCTCCTCAATAATTAAATGTATGTCTTCCTAGCTTATTGTTAGAATAGGATAATCTTCCGTTGTAAATAAATAAATCTTTTTTTATTTTTAAAAGATCGGCTTTCGCTCCAAAAACGTAATTATATATTTCATATTTTTTCAAAGATAAATCAACTTCAAAGAAAAACCTATGTAAACTGGAAAAGAACACGTTGTATACTTGCAGAAAAATTTCACAAAAGAAAGACACTCAAAATATAGACCAAAATATGTCCTCCTAAAAAAAGGCAATTTTTATTCAGTCACACATGTGACACATATTTCCTTTATGTGATTTTTACACGCATACCTGTCGCATTTGGTACAATATTTTCATGTGGTTTTCTCATCAGCTCTGGGCATATAATATAACAACGTCCATCATAATTTTGTGACCTTTCAGGTTGAGGGGGTACGACCTTACTTATATCGAGATATCGAACACGGCGCCTCATTTTTGCGGGCAATTGTAGAACTTCTGATCTTAACCCAATTCGCGGTTTGATCAGTTTCCATGCACAATTTTCTGAAAATTTATTTCGAGATTTGTGCTACAGGGTGATCCAACTTGAACATGCAAAAAACGTTCATACCAGAAATGTTCAATAAATCATAAAACACTACTATTGGCCAGTGATGGGTATTTCTGGCAACAATTTAATTGTTGCAGAGCTGATCTACAGAATCAACCCCAATTTTTGTTCTCTTATAAAGAGTAATAATAAAAATAACAGGTTTTTTGGCATCTCCTGTTTCAACATCTATCGTATAACAGTGATGCATAGACGACAACAATAGTGGTGCCTTGTTTTTGTTGGAATGGTCTGGAAACGACTTCTTTTGCAAACTGATTACCCTTTTAACAAAACAAATAATCGCTTTCAACCGCTCGGTGACACTGTCAAAAATACATTGATTCTCTAAATACTTAAATTATCAACAGCTACTGAAACTTAGGTATGCATAATGGAAATAGTTCACTGATAAACATCGTTTATATAATAATAGGCATGGTCTACAATCGTAGACCACGCGAGTAACATAGGGTTGAAAAGCACTGAGGTGAAGTCACGAGCTTTTTGAGCGTCGATTTCTGTGTACCCATAGGTGAAAGATGTTAGTTTCAATATCTGTTATCTGTGGGTGTACTCAAGCTCCTTGTGATTATTGTCTGTATGGAAAAAAAATACGAAAGGCACTGCCGTGAAGGCAGGAACTTTTGAGCGCTCGTACATGCACCTTGTAGGTGGATTCGCATTTTCCAGTTTTAGAAATCAATTGAAAGAATTTTTGACAGCTGTCAAAAAAATTCTGAAACTTAGGCGAAACTCCAGACTTCATGTCAGTGCTTCAGCTGATCAAATTTTTCTCGATAATTCGCTAGAATTGTCTACGGTATCTATGGTCTTGGTGATGCGATTTAGACAAAATTTTGCACGTAGTTTGAATACCTCATTCCTCAGCTAGGTGCATGATTTCATTCCAATCCATTCTGTAGTTTCGAAACTATCAGGAAAATAATATTTTGAACGGCCATATTTACGGAACCCCTAGTCTAATTTTGCTCATTGATGAACGTGACCGCGATATTCACGATCCAAACCGACCCTGAAAATTTCAAGTTCCTAGGCCTTTCCGTTCGAAAGTTACAATTTTCTTTGGTTTCTATGGTTCTGGTCATGCGATCTGGACAAAATATTGCTTCAATATATCATTCTTGATTAAAATACAAAATTTCATCTCGATCGAATCCGTAGTTTCGAAATTATCGAGAAAACAAAATTTCAAACGACCGTATTTACGGAACCCCTAGTATAATTCTGCTCATTGATAAACGTGAACGCGACATCTCAGATCCACACCTATCCTGAAAATTTCAAGTCCCTAGGCCTTTCCGTTCGAAAGTTATGATTTTCTATGGTTTCTATGGTTCTGGTCATGTGATCTGGAGGAATGTAGCTTGAATATAAATTTCTCCATTAGTATACAAAATTTCGTCACGATCGAATCTGTAGTTTTGAAATTATCAAGAAAACTAAATTTCAAACGACCATATTTACGGAACCCCTAGAATTATGTTGCTCATAGATAAACATGATCACGACATTCGAGATCCACACCTATCCTGAGAATTTCAAGTCCCTAGGCGTTTCCGTTCAAAAGTTACAATCTTCCATGGTTCCTATGGTTCTGGTCATGCGATCTGGACAAAATTTCACATGTAGCTTGAACACCTCATTTTCCATTTCAGTGCAAAATTTCATTTCGATCAAATCTGTAGTTTTCGAGCAATCAGGGAAACAAAACTTTGAAGGGCCATATTTACGGAACCCCTGGTGGAATTTGGCCCATTAACGAACTTAACCGAGGCATTCGGGAACTGAACCCACACTGAAAATTTCAAGTCTCTAGTTCCGTTCGAGAGTTATCGTGTAAGTAGTACGAGCGCTCAAAAAGATTTTGGTAAGGGTAGAAGCACTGAGAACAATAGATACTCAGACCACATCAAAGAACGAACAGATCAAAATTTATATTCTATTTGAAGTAATATAATCTCGAAGTAATGGACGAGGGTAAGAATAAATATATCCTAGGTTCAAAGGAACTGTAAAATAATAATATTCTTGGAGCCAATGCTTATTTTTTTCATTGAACATTGAAGCGGAATATATTTCAAGGATTTCCAAGAGGACTTTGTTGCGCAATCTTTATTGGAAAACTGTTTCAACTCCTGTGTTGTTCTTGTAAAAGCAATAGTTCCGTAATCAAAAGATAAAATACAACCTCGTGCCGACTTTTTCGATTCCATATAGCTACAGAAGATCCGTTTATTCTCGAGGTTGTATTTTATATTTTTCTATTCCGAACAGTGGCGGCTCGTCAGGGACGGCAGGGTCGGCACTGCCGACCCTAAAAATCTCGATCAGCAAAAATGCAAATTTTCACTTCTGTCAAATAACCGCTATATACATGACTCCCACTAGTCCCAATCCTTTTTATAAAAATTAAAAAAAATCAGGTACGTGATACCTGTGCAACTTCTTGAAAATATTACGCTCTTCCAAGTCCAATCCCGCATCGTATACTCGGTCCGTAGACAAAATAGGCCCATCTCGAATACACGAAGAACGTCGTTCGATGAGGTACATCTTTGCTCATATTGCCGACCCTATCTAGATATCTTTCGACGAAGCGTTAATAACAATGAATCGAATTAGTTCAAAGTTGAATTATTACTGTTGGAATTTTATTCAGAAAATGATGAATATTAAGGTTTATTTTTATCGAATATCCGATATTTTCTGTTTCACATAACAAATGACATAATAATTACAAGAGATTATTGTTGCTTAAAATGAATATTTGTCGTATTCAATATTTTTCATAGACGTGCATGCTGCACATATATGTAATACTTATGAATTTCCGACAAGTTTCAAACATTTTTTGAGGGAAAAAAAATGTTGAGCGACCAAAATTAAACTCATATTGTTGGCCCTATATATCCTGGGTACGGCAATCGTCAATTTGCCGACCCGGTACCGCTGTATCTCGATTCACGAGGATTGTTCGGAAAACCTCGTTCTGCTTCCTATCGTTTACGGCTCGAGAGCCGAGTTTCGAAATTTGTGTTTGTTTCTCGCCCTTAAATGAGTCGCAATATTTTTTGTTATTGTTAAACCGTTAAGTTTTTCCGTTTGTTTGGCTCATAAAGGGTAAGTGATTTTTACGTGAGCAAAATGGCCATAAATCCGGTTAGAGAATATATTGCTTCTTGTGAAACTCCGACAAAGTGAAATTTTTGATTGATGCGATTGAAAATTTATCATACGAGAATAGGCTACTTTTGAAAAACATGCCATTTTTTTCACCATTATACCTATATATGTATATATTTTTTTATGTGTGTGTTCGGATAGGTTTATATATATGGTCATGGAAATCCAAGAGTGAAAATAAATTCAAATTAGATCACCAAAATTCAAGAATTTTTTTTAAAATATCGTATAAATTATAGTAAAATGAGTTTTTTTAAGATGGTTCTGAATAATTTAAATGTTACCATAGAAATTGTTGTAAGATTATTAGTTTTAAGGAAGCTGATTTTTTGACGGGAGAAAAATGTCAGAGTGGAAATAAATCTTTGAAAAGTATTATTCAAATTGATATTGTAAAACGAAAAATCATCGAGATATTTGTTAATAACAAATTGAATGGAACCAGAAATAATGGAAACTAAAGAAAATATCAATGACGTCAACGTACTTTGAAGGAAGTATCAACACAATTAGAAGGAAAAAGGGCCGAAAGAAACTGAGATAAATAATATTGGAGTTCAGGGATTGTATCATTAACTATAGACAAGCCAGTAAGGAAAGTTGAGGAACTTTAGGTATTTAGAGTTAGTTGTTCTCTGTGAGTTTTTTAATTTATATCTTGTTCGATAAGAGTCATTATTAAGAATTTATAAAATTATTAGAATTAGTTTATTGATTTAAATAATAAGTTTTTGTAAACAAAAATTATATCATTTGTGCACCTTGAGAACCCCCTTAAAAAGAGTCACGGGAAAAATAGAAGGAAAATTGAAAAACAAAATTAGAAGAATATTGTTAGTGGTTCTTTTACAAAATTTAATATTATTAATATATCAAAATTTGAACCATAACAATATGTATATATATATATATATACATCTGCCGTTCTAAGTGGCACCCGTTCGAAAAGGGTATAGGCCTGCATCCGCGTGTATATTTCGTGTATATTTGACGTTTTTTTTTCGGCATAAAATGACTTCCGTACATATAACGGTTTAGTTGGCATCCATATAATATTTTTCCTGTAATGGTGTAGATCGGCTTCCGTATACTAAATTTCCAACCAAGGTAGCATCCTGCAATGTTGTCATGTTGTACCTATCATTATGGTCACTGTAAAAGATAATTGAATCCAAGCAGTGAATGCTAAATTCGGTGCGTCCTAGTTGATTGAGTTTGATACGTCGCGTCGGTAACTAATCATGAAGTTAGGAAGGAAGCGTCACATTTCAGCAAATTTCATGGAAAGTGGTGATGTTTACTCCTCAGACTGATTAGACTGGTTGAAAATTATTTTTTTTAATAAATGAATAAATAACCTTCAATTTTAGAATGGAAAATCACTTCTTATTTTTGTGCGCTCGTCTTAGATCAAGGTTATCTCATTTCATGAAAGAGGTAGTATTTTTATGCAAAACCCAGTGGTTTATAGTATTTTGGAATCATCATTAAATATGTAGTTTATTGATGAATTGTAAATTCGACATTGAGTGCATTGAGAATGAATCGATTGCAGATTCATTTACGCAATGGAAGCTAAAGTTTGAATAGTTATGTCAATACCATAACGTAATACGTATTAATTGATTGATATTCTTTCAAATTTGAAAAATGAAATTCCGTAATAATGGGTTGGGTTATTGAATTACGCACTTTCAGGGAAAAAGAACTCCATCGTTACGTCAAAATGTCTGCAATTCTGGAATTCACTGGTGAAAATGGTCATACGCGACTAGGTTGTAGATAGACTACCTGATGAAGAATCCGTGGTCGAATTCAATTATATCCGCCCGATCAGCCGTAAGCACTGTAACAATCGAAGGAGAAGACCTTCTCTTTTTTTTGTCGAAAAAAATGTTACAATGCAGACTATAATATGAGTAGTTTCAGATCCAAATTATGGTCTTCCTTCATCCAAATGCTTAGCCGATGAAATTGATAATTCATAAAATAAAATATGTTTCTGAATATCTGTTCATGGCTGTACATAATCAACTTTTCTCCAAATTTCAAAGAATTGCTTGCCAAGTCCGAACGTTTTTTGAGCGCTCGTACAACTTAAACGAGGGCTATATCATTTCATGTCTTTATTTTTCGAATTTTGAGCCGAAAATGGTCTCAAACGATAGAGTTCAACTCACTGATGACGAATCCGTTGGAAAATTTGAGTCTGTCCGTCCGGCCGTCCGTCTGTCCGGCCGTAAGCACGATAACTCTCGAACGGATCAACCTAGAGACTTGAAATTTTCAGTGTATTCAGATCCCAAATGCCTCGGTTAAGTTCGTTAATGGGCAGAATTCCACCAGGGGTTCCGTAAATATGGCCGTTCAAAATTTTGCTCTCCTGATTACTTTGAAACTAGAGGTTCGATCAAGATGAAACTTTGCACTCAAATGGAGAATGAAGTGTTCAAGCCACATGTTAAATTTTGTCCAGATCGCATGACCAGAACCATAGAAACCATAGAAAATTGTAACTTCTGAACGGAAACGCCTAGGGACTTGAAATTTGCAGGATAGGTGTGCATCTCGATTGTCGTGATCACTTTCATCTATGAGCAAAATTATACTAGGGGTTCCGTAAATATGGGCGTTTGAAATGATTTTTTGATTTTCTTGATAATTTCAAAACCACAGATTCGATCGTGACGAAATTTTGTAAACTAATGAAGAATGATATATTCAAGCTACACTTCTCCAGATCACATGACCAGAACCATAGAAACCATAGAAAATCATAACTTTCGAACGGAAAAGCCTAGGGACTTGAAATTTTCAGGATAGGTGTGGACCTGAAATGTCGCGTTCACGTTTATCAATGAGCAGAATTATACTAGGGGTCCCGTAAATCCGGTCGTTTGAAATTTTGGTTTCTCGATAATTTCGAAACTACGGATTCGATCGAGATAAAATTTCATATTTTAATCGAGAATGATATATTAAAGCAATATTTTGTCCAGATCGCATGACCAGAACCATAGAAACCATAGAAAATTGTAACTTTTGAACGGAAAGGCCTAGAAACTCGAAATTTTCAGGGAGGGTTTGGATCGCGAATTTCACGGTCACGTTCATCAATGAGCAAAATTAGACTAGGGGTTCCGTAAATATGGCCATTCAAAATATTCTGTTCCTGATAATTTCGAAACTACCGATTTGATTGGAATGAAATTTTGCACCTAGCTGAGGAATAATGTTTTCAAACTACGTGCAAAATTTTGTCCAGATCGCATGACCAAGACCATAGATACTGTAGAAAATTCTAGCGAATTATCGAAAAAAAATTGATCAGCTGAAGCACTGACATGAAGTCTGGAGTTTCGCCTAAATTTCAGAATTTTTTTGACAGCTGTCGAAAATTCCTTCAATTGATTTCTAAAACTGGAAAATTCGAATCCACCTACAAGGTGCATGTACGAGCGCTCAAAAGCTCCTGCCTTCACGGCAGTGCTTTTCGTAATTTTTGTAAACGAATTTAATTTTTGACTTGGACTTGTTTTCTTCATTGTGTTGTTGCTATCTATGTATGAAACAATTTCGGAAAATAAAGATATATCATTATTATTATTATCATTCTGCACTAAAATACGAAATTTCGTCACGACCGAATCCGTAATTTTGAAATTATGAAGAAAACTAAATTTCGAACGACCATATTTACGGAACTCCTGGCCAAAATTCGGCTAGAGGTTCCGTAAATATGGCCGTTCGAAATTTTCGATTAGTTTTCGAGATGAAATGTTGCACGAAGATGGAGAATCACGTGTTCAAGCTACATGCGGAATTTTGTCCAGATGGCATGATCAGAACCATAGAAGCCATAGAATATTATAACTTTCGAACGGAACGACCTAGGGTCTTGAAATTTTCAGGACAGTTGTGGATCTTGAATGTCGCGGTCACTTTCATCAATGAGTAAAATCACACTAGCAGTTCCGTAAATATGGCCGTTCAAAATATTTTTTTCCTGATAATTTCGAATATTGGATTGGAATGAAATGATGTATTCAAACTACATGAGAAATTTTATCCAGATCGCATCACCAAGACCATAGATACCGCAGAAAATTGAACGAGCGCTCAAAAGCTCCTGACTTCACGGCAGTGCTTTTTATAATTTTTCAGTTTATTTTACTCATTTATAAAGACGAACTTCGTTAATAAGCGGCCAGCGTTCTCTAAAGGTGCATACTCACTAAGCGAACGAACAGCGAACTCCGAACTCCGAATTTGAATTCGATCAATGTATACGTTAAAGCGAAGGCGAATCGAATGGCATTTTCAGTTCGGTTCGTCTTCGTCGTCGTTCGGTGGAAGAGCGGTACATCAAAGAGATTCGCTGTTCGGTGTGGACGGGATTCGCTATTTCTAGTGTAATTTCGAACCGAACGTCGAATTTGCGTTGAAATGTTCAGTTGCCAAAAATCGTAGGGTTAGCGCCAGTCTTTCCTTAGGTGGAATTGCTTCTCGAAAATTTGTTGACTTTTTACAAATTTTTTCACTAATTTTTCCAGGTAAAAATTCAAAATCCGCAGGGGATAATCTCCAAAAATTACTGAACTGCCCTTAATCATTCCTTAAATCAGGTCCAATCCCCTATATTGATTCCGACTTTGATAAAGTTTTGACATCCAATATCTTCGTTTCCTTTCTTGTTCTTCACTGGTTTTCGGTAAACCCGCGATAACTATGAAAGACTATGCTGCAATAATTTCGTCACACATTTTTACAATAAATGGAGTCGATGCCGAATGCCCACCTTAAGAATTCATGAACGGGTTGAGTCCGTCCGATAATGCTGTAGATATGATATGATATGAATTTTGCTGTATAAATCTCCATTCTTTCGTAACTTATTGTGTTTAAAATCACCCGTTAGGTTGGAAATGATGCAGTGAAGGTTCATGCAAAATTTCGTGAGAAAATGGCTTCACAAAAGCTACTGACATTAAGTCAGTGCTTCTATGGAATTTTCTTAAAATTATGGACAATCACAATATAGTTTATAAAATAGTTTCAAATTTGTAACATTGGTTTATCATCAGATGGTCCATCCATCTATTCGACCCTGTTATCAAATAGTAATCTCACAAAAAGTTCGTAATGAAATCTTTATCAAAGCTCAAAACAAATACATGAAACGTACACAAAGAACAATCCGATTTATAATAGCATTACACAACGGTTGTTCAAATTCAACCGATGCGCGAAACGAAAGATCAAAACCTTTGATACAAATCTACGTATACATTCCGCATCTTCCAAGAGTCCAGCTGATCACCTGTTGGTCGTGTGCATAAGCCCTCGTTCTACATATCTCTCAAACATGAATTAAGATCCATCGTCAAAATTGCGAATGCTAAACTAAATGAACGAAGCGATGTTGTCGGATTGAAGGGACGCCAATCGAACCGTTATCTATATGGCACTGTGATATACATAATATACAGGAAATCGACTCGAGCGCCGCCACGATGAATAGGTCTGAACCTTCAGAGTATTCGCCATCGAAAAACGGCAAAAATGGCATCCTTCTGAAAGTCAGTGCAAACGATAAAGGGTGTCCTCTTATACCGTTCCTTGATGATTTCTCGATTTGGTAAAGTGAACCCCACATATCGGTTGCCACTTTACCGCGGATGCCATCTCTACCGCGAATTTTACATGGGATGTGCCACCTTGTACGCTGGATGTATATATATATATATATATATATCTGCCGACCCACGATAAATGTCCACCAGCCGCCACTGATTCCGAAACTATTGCTTTCCCGGAAACCACACTTTCTGTAAGCTTGTTTTTATGAACAAGAGCGTCATCATTTTGCCCAAATGTTTGTAATTTTCGAATTATTAGCCGAGAATGGTGTCTAACGATTAGGTTGGACTCACAGATGAAGAATTCGTGGTCACTCCAATTCTGTTCTGGCATTCGTAAACACTATAACTCACGAAAGGAAAATCATAGAGTTTTCTAAAGCTTGTATGACACGATGCAGAAATTGTTACAATTTAGGCAAAGAAATTTTTCTGCATCGCGTAATTAGACACTGCGCATGATCACATACAAGAAATTAAGTCTGAGAATAGAACCCGTCCTATATTTCTTGGATGAAATATTCGGGTTCAGTTTTTTCGTGTATTACACGGTGCAGAAAGATTTTTATAGAGAAATTGTACCAATTTCTGTACCTTGTCATACGGACTATCCAAGTTACGTGTCAGGTCCGAATGGGCGATATCCGCCTAAGGGTACCGTAGAAATGACGATTTGAATTTTTTTCTCGATAATTAATTCAAACCGATGTGATCGTATTGGATATTTTCAATAAGTTGCGAGATAACGACACGAAGGTTCATGTGTAATTTCGTGAGGATTGTATTATCAGAAGATTTTGGGGAAATCCATTTTTGGAACTTCGGTGTCTCAGAAACTATTTGCCATATCCTGCTAAAACGGCATGAATGAATGAAATGAGTTATGTAGAATTCAGCTTTTAATCTGTTCCACATATCAACAGATCATAACTGATCTGTTGAGAGTGAGTTTTTGATTTTTGATATTCGGTGATCCCATCTCTTGAAGAATGTTTCATTGACGTTTGTGGTTCGTTTGATTTGACCTCATGTCAAATGATTCATATAATTACGTTTGTGGAGCGAAAGCCGATCTTTTAAAAAAGATTTATTTATTTACAACAGAAGATTATCCTATTCTAACCATTAGCTAGGAAGAAATGCACTTAATTATTGACGATCAATTCGTCTTGAGAGGTATTTATAACATTTCCTTATCTCAAATTAATTGCGACAAACAGTATCGAACAATGGGACAAATATACACCCACACACGTGGCGTGTTCGAAATGATGTGTCATCAAAATGTAACAAGGTAATATGAATATTCGAATGAGAATAGATAAGGAGTTCATCTGCAATATACAGGGTTGGCATTATGTAATTATATATTATGAATGACTGCTCTGGCTATACATTGAAACAAGCGCGCAAAAGCTCTTGACTTAGGTCAGTGCCTTCCAACTTTGTTAGTTACGAAATATATGTTTTATTGAGAGGTTTTCTTGGAAAATGGATTTTTTGTCTTTTTTTCTGCAACTTTCCAAAGAAAGGGTTATGAGTTTGTGTTCATTTAAAAACTTTCGACAAGGAATCACGCTCGTTTTTGGTAATACCCCGTATGTTTGTCCCATCACATATTATGTGTTTTTATATTGAAGAACCTTTTGACCATTCTGTCCGAAGCGGAAAACGTTCAGCACAAGGTATGTAGTTACATAGGTATATCATGGAAAATTTTCCGGAAATAATTTGACCTCTAGTGGTATTACTAGTGATAATTCACCGAATTATGAGGCGATTTGGTATATTGAAAGGTGCCCTAATTAAATTAAGCCTTTGACAGTTATTTCATTAGGGTGCCCGATCGATACACAGATTATGGTGACGTGGATATTCAGGTTCATCAGGAGACCTTCTCATTGAAATGCATCTTACTGGAATCTATAATGGCAGCGTCTAAAAAGTTGTCTGTTGGCATGACTAGTGCTGATGGTATACCCAGTTTATTTGTCAAGGTTTTCTATCAATGTTTCATCTGTCCTACAACTGCAGATTTTCAACATGGCTCTGAGAGGTTACATGTTTCCATCGTGCTGGAAGATAGCGAAGGAGGTGTTCATCTTTAATCAGGCTGATCAAACAGCCATAATATTGCGAAGCTGTTTCAGATCATATTGCAGCAGAAGATATACATGGTGTGAGACATCTGATCAAACCTGAACAAAATGATCTTGCACAACTAATCTTCCAGTGTCCTCGCAGAACGTCTCTGAGATTATGGATGGACCTGGCTATGTAGATTTTTATATACGGACTTTCGTAAGCATTTGATGCACCAATACATCTGGTTGTGAAGGAGGTAGTTATGAAGACAGCTCTCAGAATCTGGGAACGGGAACAATGGCGTGATGTTGGACTCTTTAAGGGGCACGCGAGGGCTCTCAAAATGGTGAAGGATGTTAACGCATCCATTCTCCATAGAGGAGACCACGCGGGCACTGGTTTCTGCTTTGACGAGCCCTACAGGGTAGTTGTTCCTGATAGAGATCTATGGTCTTCACCAAACAGGCTTCTTTTGCTTGAAGGTCCCACTTGGTTCACTGATGGCTCTGTGTCATTAACAGGGTCTGGTGCTGGAATTGTGGGACCTCGCTTCAAGCGAGCTATCCCTCTGGGGATGAACTGCTCCATAGTGCAGGCTGAGCTATATGCGGTTCTTGTCTGCGCGCTGGAGTGTATTCGCAGAGGATACTCTGGGGAACACATTCATATGTGCTGTGACAGTCAGAGAACACTGAAATCCCTTTCTGATGTTAGAATTGACTCCTTGCTAGTAGGAGAATGCAGGGAAGCTCTGCGTGAGCTTGGCTCAGGCAACTTTGTGGAAGTTGTTTGGTGTCCGGCTCACGCGGAGATACCTGGAAATGAGAAGGCAAGTACACTGGCGAAGCAGGGAGCCCGATCAGAGTTTGTTGGTCCGGAACCCACACTGCCAGTCTGTCGGAAATCTGTCAGGAACTTCTTCAGAAGTTGGCTGGACAGGAAGTTTGCCTCGAAGTGGAGCACGGGAGTTGGTCTCAGGCAGTCGAGGCTTCTCATTGAGAGACCTTCATCTGGACCTGAGGTCAGGAGACTCCTGGCACTAGAGAGAAGATAGCTCAGTCTGGTAACCGGCACTTTGACTGGCCACCTGCTGAACAAACATTTGAAGATAATGGGGTTGACTAGCTGCTCTTTGTGCCGGTGGTGCAGGAGCACAGATGAAACTGCTTAACACATTTTGTTCAGTTGTAGTGACCTCACTAATCTGAGGACAACACCCACTATTCCTATTCCTAAGGTGAAAAGGACTCCTCCTGGTCGACTTGCGGCATTTCTGACTGCTTGTCTGCGGGACTGAGTCTCTCAAGCAGTATGCGGAGGAAGAATGGGCCACATAGCCTCAGTTCAGCCCGGAGTGGGCACCGCACAGGGAAGAAGAAGAAGAAGCATTTGATGAGGTCAATCATATAGTATTGGTGCAAAAATTGTCGATTCAGTTCGGTTTCTTAGATTATCTCCATAATTTCTTTGTGTCCTAACTTATGGATCGTCAACAGCTTGTTTATCTGACGGGTTGCTGTTCTGTTGTATATTCTTACTTCAAGTGTACCGTAGGTCTAAACTTAGATCTTTGCTGTTTGTTCTATTTATCCATGATTTTCTTCGTGACATTTCAGTATGTGAGCCAATGTATCCTCTTTATTTGGATTAATTAGTCTTAGTGGTGCGAACTGCAGCAGGAAGCGACAGGGTGATCGCTATTCCGAGTAGGTTTGAATCATGTGTATTGGCCTATTCTGGCAACTTCAAACTCTTTCGTGAAATCAAGGTTGTCGAGGCCTTCATTCGCGGAGTAGTGTGTCAGAAATCTCTTCCATCTTGATAAAATCTCCAAGTGCTACGTCGTCACATACACAATGAAGGAAATCCATATTTCAAGTGATTACATCATTGATGGCATGTCGTTGGCAACTCTGTTGCCAACTCCAACAGAGTTGCCAACTATTTATCTATTTTGGCATAGTTTTTTTGCAAAGGACGATGTAATTCAGATATTATTTCATAGATGATTGAGATACCTATTTATAATTTTGGGTTTCCATATTGTAATGAATGCTTAGATTGGAAGTATCTATTTTGAAAAATTGACGGGGAATAATTTATGAGAATAATTATATGAATTTGCAATTAAACATACTTTTGGTGTGTTTGGAGAGGGGCAAAATTTCGCAATTCTATGATCATTCGATAGCTCTCTGAACTCATCCATCCGAAATAATATTGTCAGACATAATTGATATCCAACTAAACAATGTTGAATTATAATTCATCAAAGGACTATTAATTTATACAAATTCGCTGCTTCCCCTTCTGACGGTATCGAATTTCTTCGAAGTTATTCAACTTCAGAGTAATTATTCATTTTCAATCGAATAACATTCTGCTGGCGTAAAGCGATAATAAACCTAGCCCCTTCAATCATACCCCGATATCGGAGCCAAGAAATCAATGCAGTGTGAATACTTTACATTTGAAATAATTTGGAGTAAGATTCTGTTGAATCCTTCATGAGATGTTCAGAGGTAAGACTTTTCAACAAGTCTGAACACCCAATAAGATTGGATCAATTCTAATTAAGTATACCTCAATACAAAATGTGTATTTGGTGAAAGTCAAGAACTGATGACATTTTCGAACTGAAATATGAAATATTTTGAGAGGCACTGACGTGAAGTCAGGAGCTTTTACGCTCTTGTCCAAGTTCATCGACACTTCAAGAGATGGAATCACAGAAATTTATATGGAATAGGAGTAAATCAAATATCAAGAAAAAAATTTAACTTAAAAAAAAAAATCTCATTCTTCAAGTGTTCCTCACGAAATATTACATAAACAATCGTGTCGAATAATTGAGAAACAGAAAAATGTCTATATGGGTTTCGTAGATATCTCCGAAACCCTTTGATGCATTCCTCCCATATACGAACCGGATTATTCAGACATCGGGCGTACTCTGAAACTCTTTACTTTCGAAACATAATTTTTCGGACATAATTGAATTTGACCACGAATTCTTCATCTCGGTTCTATCTCTAGATTGGATTCAGAGCTCAAAATATGTAATTTTTAGCCATTTTGGCTAAATGATAAAATAATAAAAAGCAGGAGCAGGAGCTATCGAGCGCTCGTTCATCCACCTTGTAGGTAGATTCGCATTTTCCAGTTTTGAAAACTGTTTGAAGAAATCTTCAACAGCAGTCAAAAAAAGTGCTTCAGGTGACCAATTTGATTTTCAATAATTTTCTACGGTATCTATGGTCTTGGTGCTGCGATCTGGAAAAAATTTAGGACGTAGTTTTAATACATTATTCGAAATTTCATTCAAATCCTATCAGAAGTTTCGGAATCATCAGGAAAAAAATATTTTGAACGCCATATTTACGGAACCCCTAGTCTAATTTTGCTTATTGATGAAAGTTAGCGCGACATTCAAGATCCGAACCTGCCTTGAAAATTTCAAGTCCCTAGTCCTTGCCGTTCGAAAGTTATGATTTCCTATGATTTATATGGTTCTGGTCATGCGATCTGGACAAAATTTAGCTTTAATATATCATTCTCCATTAAAATACGATATTTCGTTACGATCGAATCCTTAGTTTGGAAATAAACAAAAAAACCAGAATTCAAACGCCTATATTTACGGAAATCCTAGTCTATTTTTGCTTATAGATAAACGTGACCAGGACATTCGAGACCTACACCTATCCTGAAAATTTCAAGTTATAATTTTCCGAGGGGTAAACCGCTGGGGATGTCTGGTGTACAAGATTGGGGATGTCCAAGGGATGTCCGGGGATGTCCAGGGATGTCCGGGGATGTCCGAGGGATGTCCGGGGATGTCCGGGGATGTCCGGGGATGTCCCGGGGATGTCCCGGGGATGTCCGGGGATGTCTCGGGGATGTCCAGGAATATCCAAGCATATTATATTCAATTTCTGAGTTATCGGAGGTGATTCCCCCAATTTTTTTTTATCAAAGTAACATCAGCTGTAAGGTATACAAATGAATCGGTAGAAGAATTCTCTCGACACTTTTTCAAATCAATTTAAACTCAATATCTCAAACCGATGGAGAGCTGCAGCTCTATGGATAGACAGGTAGGGCGACTGAAATTAGGAATTATAGTTTTTGATATCGATCTATGGATCTATGGATCATGAAACTTATTGAAATACAGCAGGGTTCACTTATTACAAGCAAGACTTTGACAGTAGATAGAAAAATGTATTCCAAGATGAAAATTTTATATCAACATATGCCCATAAACGCTTCATTTCAAAGAGGGTCATTGAAGTGCAGAAAAAGATCGAATTTTTTCTCGAATTTTTCGCATAATACCTGAAGCCCTATAGATCACTAGCATATTTAGTGAGAATATGACGGCCAGAGAGAAATCAGTGCCGGAATTGTGAGGCTTCACTACCATAAAAATAGAAAAATGTTTGTTTCGACTCTGTCCAACAACAAGTTTTGTATTTTTGCCTGAAATCCCATTTCTCGGCTCAATTCATTCTCTACAAAAAACATCTTCTGACATGTTTTCGTAACTTCCCCAGTTGGGTCACAAAACTGACAAACTGATAAATTTGTATTTTTTGATTGGATAGCACATAATTTTAATCCTCGTTCTAATCGAAAACATTCCTCGCATAATTGAAATGTGAAATTCATCATTATTTAATACAGACGAACTAAAGACGTCGCAGATGTTGAGAGGGAGTTTCTATTTTCTGGACCTTCAACATTGAAAGCCTCTAAACAACCAAACCAATCCTCACACTCAAAAAGCTACCAGTTGGAGGAAGCTGTTTAAAAAACATTAAAGATAAATATCTTAAATTGAAATCCCAACGAATTGGACTATGAACTAATTAAAAGACTGAAAAAATTCCAAAGATAAATTTTAATTTGAGTACCACTATGTGTTATTATTATTAAGAGATTATCGAAGAGCATTTATTATTGTGTTTTCAGTTATTTTATGTGTTTGGAAGATGAGAATTATTTTTTTTATATAATTTCTTTATATATTTTTTATATATTTTCTATATATTTTCTTCATATATTTTTATCGGGATTCTTATATATTTCTCCATATATTTATTATTTGAAAATAATTGCCAATGTTTTTTCTGTTACTCGTTTTATGAAATGTTTATTTTCATGCTTTTATAATTTTGTTTGAATAATGAGATTATTGAATTTGACTACTCAATTCTTCCTCATTTTGTTTGTCACAGTAAATTTCATCCTAATTTACTCGAAAGATTGGATAGGAATTTGGAAAATAAAAAATTACGAAAAGCACTGCCGTGAAGGCAGGAGCTTTTGAGCGCTCGTACATGCACCTTGTAGGTAGATTCGCATTTTCCAGTTTCAGAAATCAATTGAAGGAATTTTCGACAGCTGTCAAAAAAATTCTGAAACTTAGGCGAAACTCCAGACTTCATGTCAGTGCTTCAGCTGACCTTTTTTTTTATGATTCGCTAGAATTTTCTACGGTATCTATGGTCTTGATGGTGCGATCTGGACAAAATTTTGCACGTAGTTTGGATACATTATTACTCAGCTAGGTGCAGAATTTAATCCCAATCCACTAAGTATTTTTGGAACTATCAGCAAAAAAATATTTTGAACGGTCATATTTACGGAACCCCTAGTCTAATTTTGCTCATTGATGAACGTGACTGCGATCCAAACCCACTCTGAGAATTTCAAGTTCCTAGGCCTTTCCGTTCAAAAGTTACAATTTTCTATGGTTTCTATGGTTCTGGTCATGCGATCTGGAAAAAATATTGTTTTAATATATCATTCTCGATTAAAATACAAAATTTTATCTCGATCGAATCCGTAGTTTCGAAATTATCGAGAAACCAAAATTTCTAACGACCGTATTCACGGAACCCCTAGTATAATTTTGCTCATTGATAAACGTGAACGCGACTTTTCAGATCCACACCTATCCTGAAAATTTCAAGTCCCCTAGGCCTTTCCGTTCGAAAGTTATGATTTTCTATGGTTTCTATGGTTCTGGTCATGTGATCTGGAGAAATGTAGCTTGAGTATATCATTCTCCATTAGTATACAAAATTTCGTCACGATCGAATCTGTAGTTTCGGAATTATCAAGAAAACTAAATTTCAAACGACCATGTTTACGGAACCCCTAGAATAATTTTGCTCATAGACGAACGTCATCACGACATTCCAGAACCTCACCTATCCTGAAAATTTCAAGTCCCTAGGCGTTTCCGTTCAAAAGTTACAGTTTTCTATAGTTTCTATGGTTCTGGTCATGCGATCTGGACAAAATTTCACATGTAGCTTGAACACCTCATTCTCCATTTGAGTGCAAAATTTCATCTCAATCAAATCTGTTGTTTTCAAGTAATCAGGGGAACAAAACTTTGAACGGCCATATTCACGGACCCCTGGTGGAATTTGGCCCATTAACGAACTCAACCGAGGCATTCGGGAACTAAACCCATACTGAAAATTTCAAGTCTCTAGGTTGTTCCGTTCGAGAGTTATCGTGCTTACGGACGGACGGCCGTCACAGACTCGAATTTTCCGACGGATTCGTCATCAGTGAGTCGAACATTGTCGATTGAGACCATTTTCGGCTCAAAATTCGAAAAATACAGACATCGTGACGAAATGATATAGCCCTCGTGTAAGTAGTTCGAGCGCTCAATAAGCGTTGTCATGGCCCAATGACGTACGCATATCTAAAATGAACGAATTTTTATTTTTGAAGGAATTGAAAAAAGATTTTTTTTTGAGTATCATGATATATTTCATACGAAAGATCCCATTGTGTAGACAAAAAATATTTTTTTTTAGACTTTCAACATGCATATTTTATGAAATATTCAGAAAAAAAATTTGAAGAGCACTGCCATGATGTCAGGAGCTTTTGAGCGCTCGTTTCTTCACCTTCTAGTTAGATTCGCATTATCCAGTTTTAGAAACAAATCCAAAAAATTTTTGACAGCTCTCAAAAAACTCCAGACTTCACGTCAGTGCTTAAGGTGATTTTTGTTCGATAATTGGCTAGAATTTTACGGTATCTATGGTCTTGGTGATGCGATCTGGACAAAATTTTCCAGGTAGTTTGAATACATTATTCGTCATCTATGTGCAGAATTTCACTTCAATCCAATGAGTGATTTCGAAAATATTTACGGAAACCCTGGTCTTATTTCGATCATTGATGAACGAGAGCGCGAAATTCGCGATCCAAACCTACCCTGAAAATTTCAAGTCCCTAGGCCTTTCCGTTCGAACGTTATAATTTTCTATGGTTCTGGTCATGCGATCTGGAAAAAATGTAGCTTAAATATATCATTATCCATTAAAATACAGAACGACCATATTCACGGAACCCCTAGTCTAATTTTGCTCATTGATAAACGTGACCACGACAGTCGAGATCCACACCTATTTTGAGAATTTCAAGTCCCTAGGCCTTTCCATTACGAAGTTATAATTTTCTATGGTTTCTATAGTTCTGGTCATGCGGCAAGATTTTGCATGTAGATTGAACACATAATTATTCACCTGAGTGCAAGATTTCACCTCGATCGAATCAGTAGTTTCGAAGTAATCAGGAGAACAAAATTTCGAACGGCCATATTCACGGAACCCCTAGTCGAATTTTGCCCAATAACGAACTTAATGGCGGCATTTGAGATTCGAATCTAACCTGAAAATTTCAAGTTTCTAAGTCGTTCCGTTCGAGAGTTATCGTGTATACGGCCGGACGGACAGACGCGAATTTTCCAACGGTTTCGTCATCAGTGAGTCGAATCACGTCGAATGAGACCATTTTCGGCTCAAAATTCGAAAAATACAGACATCGTGGCGAAATGATATAGCCCTCGTGTAAGTAGTACGAGCGCTCAAAAATAGGCGAAAATTGGGTATTCCCTAATATTTTGAAAAAAATCTTGAATGTAGAGGTCTACACATAGATTACAGGAAAACTATAACGAAAATCCAAAGTATAAAAATTTCTACAGAAAAAATTATACTACGGAACCATCTTCTACGCGCGTTCTACAAACTTGTTTCATAATTTCTGTCTTGATATTTGTACATTCGAGAATATTCAGTCTCTATAAGTTGAAATATTTGTTTTATAATGGGAAAAGGGATGTTCTGGGGATTTGCGGGGATGTCCCGGGGATGTCCGGGGGATGTCCGGGGATGTCCCGGGGATGTCCGGAGATGTCCGGGGATGTCCGGAGATGTCCGGGGATGTCCGGGGATGTACCGGGGATGTCCGGGGATGTCCCGGGGATGTCCGGGGATGTACATAGACAGGGGGATGTCCGGTGTACAGTTTTTGCTCAGCGGTTTACCCTTCGTAATTTTCTATGGTTTCTATGGTTCTGGTTATGCGATCTGGACAAAATTGCAAGTAGCTCGAACACGTCATTCTCCATTTGAGTGCAAAATTTAATCTCGATTGAATTTGTAGTTTCGAAGAAATCAGGAGAACAAAATTTCGAGCGGCCATATTTACGGAACCTCTGGTGGAAGTCTGCCCATTAACGAACTCAACCGCAGAATTTGGGAACTGAACCCACACTGAAATTTTCAAGTCTCTAGGTTGTTCCGTTCGAGAGTTATCGTGCTTTAGGCCGGATGGATGGATAGTTTTAGTTATAGTTAGGAAAAAAGGTTACATTTCACTGCGACCTCAAGGCCTATTGAGCCCCGCATCAGAGCCGTATTCGCAAATGCGCTACCTACAGCTCGCCCTCCAGCTCCAGAGCTCCAATGAACTCCAGTATCTGAGAGGGCTTCAAGGAGGTTAGATCCTCATTCCTCCTGTAATTCTCTTGTCCAAGACATTCTTTGCGCTGGTTTGCAATGGCGAGGCATTCTGTAACCAGGTGAACAGGAGTTTCCTCCCCTTCACCACAGAATCTACACTCGTCAGTTTCTGTTAAACTCATTCTCATCATATGCTTCCTAAGGATGGATGGATGGACAGACTCGAATTTTCCGACGGATTCAGCATCAGTGAGTCAAACCTTGTCTATTGAGACCATTTCCGGCTCAAGATTCGAAAAATCTTTATATATTTACATAAGTTTTCTTCCTAGTTAACCCCTACTCAATTTCAGCCCACAGAATCAAAGAAGTCTAGGAAATGAAAATATCTAATGAAAAAAACCGTGAAGAGTGGACCAAGACTCTTATGAGTCTGCAAACAACGATCGATTGTCCTATGCCATCCACAACGAAAGCCTCTTGTTTTTCTCATTAAATAGCTTGTTCGAATATTTATGATCCAACTCGCCGTCACGAAATACATATACATTTTGATTAGCTTTCGATGGAAAAGTTCAGGGATCCTCCAGAAATTGGAAACACGAAACATCCTGTATTTAAAAATCTGCTTGCTCAACTATTTATTTAGGAATTATAAAATAACTAGCTAATACCCGTCATGCGTTGCGAAAAGCCTTCTTGATTTTTTTGTGGTTTCTGCAGGATTCCTGAGGAAAATCAAGAACGAAAAGCAGTTTCGGTTCTCGGAATACTTAATTTCCTTTCCTTTTCTGCACGCGACTGCAGTTGACCTGAAAGACAAAAGGGGAGTTCGGACAGGGAAGCGGAGGGGTGCGAAGGGAGAAAAAAGGCGCTAGGACCACATACAATTTTTAAAAACATTTAAAAATATGAAACTTGCTTGTGTCCAGTGTTTTATCTCATTTCAGCTGAACGTTTTCTTTCGAGTAACGTGAGGAGATAGGGATTTCATTACCGTAATCAGCTCGGAAAAATATGCCAAAAAAAACCTCTTTTCTATAGCTCAATCACTCATTTCTATTCACAACAGCTCAAAAATTGATTGCAATGCTCCTGGTGATTTCTAGGTAACAGGTCTGAATTTACAAAATCTGCGACATTCAAAATAGCTTTTGGAAGCTCTTCGACCGACGAATGCATTAAAATATGTACATATTGCTTCGGCATTATTTTCCGTAATTTCTACTGACTGTTTAACTGGAATCTCGAAATTTGTACGCCCTGTCAGTGGGATAAGGACAACGATAGCAAATTTCTGAATATATTCCGAAGGATTTCGAAGGAGCATTCTTAAAAAAAAACAAAATAGCAGATTGCAGGATTCCAGAGATAATTCACTTATATTTCACCTTCAAATTTGAAAAAGCCAAAACAAATATAAAAATTGTAACTGAATAGTCTATTCTGCCAATCTTGGTGGACAATTAGTAGCAATCCACATGGCTGCACTTCCATCTTCGGCTATCGAGGATAATAAAAACCTAATTTGTCGATGCAGCGTTTCAGGCTTACTAATCGAAACGGTATATAATGGGTCGTATGAATAAAAATTAAGAAAAGGCTTGCCGTGAAGGCAGGACCTTTTGAGCGCTCGTACAAGCACCTTGTAGGTAGATTCGCATTTTCAAGTTCCAGAAACCAATTGAAGGAATTTTCGACAGCTGTCAAAAAAATTCTGAAACTTAGGCGAAACTCCAGACTTCATGTCAGTGCTTCAGCTGATCATTTTTTTTTTCGATAATTCGCTAGAATTTTCTACGGTATCTATGGTCTTGGTAGTGCGATCTGGACAAAATTTTGCACGTAGTTTGAATACATTATTACTCAGCTAGGTGCGAAATTTCATCCCAATCCGCTCAGTATTTTCGGAACTATCAGCCAAAAAATATTTTGAACAGCCATATTCACGGAACACCAAGGTCTAATTATGCTCATTGATGAACGTGACCGCAATATTCGCGATCCAAACCCACCCTGAAAATTTCAAGTTCCTAGGCCTTTCCGTTCAAAAGTTACAATTTTCTATGGTCTCTGTGGTTCTGGTAATGCGATCTGAACAAAATATTGCTTCAATATATCATTCTCGATTAAAATACAAAATTTCACCTCGACCGAATCCGTAGTTTCGAAATTATCGATAATTCTGCTCATTGATGAACGTGAACGCGACATTTCAGATCCACACCTATCCTGAAAATTTCAAGTCCCTAGGCCTTTCCGTTCGAAAGTTATGATTTTCTATGGTTTCTATGGTTCTGGTCATGTGATCTGGAGGAACGTAGCTTGAATATAAATTTCTCCATAAGTATACAAAATCTCGTCACGATCGAATCTGTAGTTTTGAAACTATCAACAAAACTAAATTTCAAACGACCATATTTACGGAACCCCTGGTATAATTCTGCTCATAGATGAACGTCATCACGACATTCCAGAACCTCACCTATCCTGAAAACTTCAAGTCCCTAGGCGTTTCCGTTCAAAAGTTACAATTTTCTATGGTTTCTATGGTTCTGGTCATGCGATCTGGACAAAATTTCACATGTAGCTTGAACACCTCATTCTCCATTTGAGTGCAAAGTTTCATCTCGATCGAATCTGTAGTTTCGAAGTAATCAGGAGAACAAAATTTTGAACGGCCGTATTTACGGAACCCCTGTTGGAATTCTGCCCATTGACGAACTTAACCGAGGCATTTGGCATCTGAACCTACACTGAAAATTTCAAGTCTCTAGGTTGATGCGTTCGAGAGTTATCGTGCTTACGGCCGGACTGACGGACGGACAGACTCGAATTTTCCGACGGATTCGTCATCAGTGAGTCGAACTTAGTCGATTGAGACCATTTTCGGCTCAAAATTCGAAAAATACAGACATCGTGACGAAATGATATAGCCCTCCTCGAGTAAGTAGTACGAGCGCTCAAAAACGGAGTAAATGCTAATGCTTCACATTTGAGGATCTACTTCGAAGTATTCACTCTATCACAAAGCATCCAGTCGGTTCTGGTAGTAGTTGCTTAACGTCGAAGTATTTATTATACTGCTTCTAGTATTTACTTTGCGTCCTTGGTATATGCTTCAACATGTGTAGCATCTATCCCACTCCGTCAGCGCGGGGGCAGGTAATGACAAGTTTGTCAGACTTTCTGTTCTATCATTGTTGTTACATAAAGTCAGCGTGAAAATCATTTAAAATTTATCTTGCTTATCATTCGAATTGTCACAAGTTATTATTAAAGTGATAGGTTATATCCGTGATTCTGCAAAAATGTCATCAGACAAAGAATTGCCCAAGAAAGAGGAGTCCCAAACGAAAAGATATACAATTAGCATTTGTAGATAATGCCTCAAGATTACAAGATACTTCTTGATAGAAAAATGACAGCTGCCATCAAGTCTGCAAAATTCGAAGCCCTCAAAGTACTTACCCATAGTTATAACACGAATATAAAACAACACTTAGATACCAAACAAGTATTGAAAAAATTCTCAACATGAAATGCAGAATAAAGAAAATTACGGATGTGAAAAGAAGAGGAAATAAAAAAATTGAATCAAATGAGTGTCAACAATTCGTATTCCATCCACTTTACAACAGAACTAACCGTAGTATGCCCAGTGGAGCTGCTATTGCACCAACTTCCAACACATACTACAAATTTCTTCTTGAAACGAAGTATCTGCTGTGAGAAGTCGGTACTTCGAAGTGTAGTAAATACTTCAGTGATTTCCAAGAGGATGCCACTCAGTATAGTAGCTTCAGGAAAAAATACAAGTATCTACTTTGAAATGCAGTTCCTTCTTAGTTTTGAAGTATCCACTATGTAGCCAATGGGTCGTATAGATAAAAATGAAGTACATACTAATGCTAGAATTATTTGCATTTGCTAAATAATAGATACTTCAAAACTAAGAAGGAACTTCATTTCAAAGTAGATATATACTTGTAAGTTTTCCGGAAGCTATTATACTAAGTAGCACTCTCGTGGAAATCTCTGAAGTATTTACTACACTTTGAAGTACAGTCTTCTCAAAGCAGATACCAGATACTTCGATCGAAGAAGAAATTTGTAGCGTGTATTGGACGTTAGCGAAGTTGGTGTATTAGCAGCTCCACGGTTACTTCTGTTGGAAAATGGATGGAGTACGCAGAAGAAAATAATACAGTGCTTGTCTCCAGTTAGCTAATTCTACAATTCATGTCTATTTTCGGATGTTGACGCCGAAACGATGGAAATTTTCTCATTTCCTGTTGTTCTCATCCGTTATTTTCATTATTTCTCTTTTATTGTTATTGATTTTTTTCGATACTTGTTTAGTAGGTTTCTAAGTGTTGTTCTGGATTCGTCTTTCAACTATTAGTTAATTCTTTGAATGCTTCGTTTTTCGCAGACTTGATGGAAGGTGAGATTTTTTTATACAGAAGTATCTTGTAATCTTGTAGCATTATCACAAATCATAATTCTATGTTTTGCTTTTGGGTCTCTTCTTCCTGGGGGCAATTCTTCGACTGGGTCTGACAACAACGATAGAACAGAAAATCTAATAATTTTGTCAGAACCTGCTTCCGCGCTGACGGAGTGGAACAGATGGTACACATGCTGAAGCATATTTTACGGACTAAAAGTAAATAATACTAGAAGCAGTGTGGTAAATACTTCTACGTTAGACGACTACTACCGGAACCGACTAGATGCTTTGTGATAGAGTAAATACTTCGAAGTAGATCCTCAAATGTGAAACATTAGCATTTACTTCGTTTTTATTCATACCACCCAATGCCAAAATTCTTGCATTAATATGTACTTCATTTTTATTCATACGACCCAATGATTCATAATATCACGATACCAGTGCGTTGTGCGGTTGAAATCGGCGAACCCCCAGCGACTTCCGATATCTTTATATATAAAAAAAATTACGAAAAGCACTGCCGTGAAGGCAGGAGCTTTTGAGCGCTCGTACATGCACCTTCTAGGTAGATTCGCATTATTCAGTTTTAGAAACCAATTGGAAAGATTTTGACAGCTGTCAAAAAAAATTCAAACTGAGGCGAAAATCCAGAATTCACGTCAGTGCTTTAGGTGACCAATTTTTTTTTCAATAATTCGCTAGAATTTTCTACGGTATCTTTTGTCTTGGTGATGCGATCTGGACAAAATTTACCACGTAGTTTTAATATATCTTTCTCCATCTATGTGCGAAATTTCATTCCATTCCAATAAGTAGTTTCGAAATTATCAGGAAAAAATTTAGAAAAGCACTGCCGTGAAGGCAGGAGCTTTTGAGCGCTCGTACATGCACCTTGTAGGTAGATTCGCATTTTCCAGTTTTAGAAACCAATTGAAGGAATTTTTGACAGCTGTCAAAAAAATTCTGAAAGTTAGGCAAAACTCCAGACTTCATGTCGGTGCTTCAGCTGATCAATTTTGTTTCGATAATTCGCTAGAATTTTCTACGGTATCTATGGTCCTGGTGATGCGGTCTGGACAAAATTTTGCACGTACTTTGAATACATTATTCCTCAGATAGATGCATAATTTCATTCCAATCCGATCAGTAGTTCCGAAACTATCTGGAAAAAAATATTTTGAACGGCCATATTTACGGAACCCCTAGTCTCATTTTGCTTATTGATGAACGTGACCGCGATATTCGCGATCCAAACCCACCCTGAAAATTTCAAGTTCCTAGGCCTTTCCGTTCAAAAGTTACAATTTTCTATGGTTTCTATGGTTCTGGTCATGCGATCGGGACAAAATATTGCTTCAATATATCATTCTCGATTAAAATACAAAATTTCATCTCGATCGAATCCGAAGTTTCGAATTTATCGAGAAAACAAAATTTCAAACGACCGTATTTACGGAACCCCTTGTATAATGTTGCTCATAGATGGACGTGATCACGACATTCGAGATCCACACCTATCCTGAAAATTTCAAGTCCCTAGGCATTTCCGTTCAAAAGTTAAAATTTTCTATGGTTTCTATGGTCCTGGTCATGCGATCTGAACAAAATTTCGCATGTAGCTAAAACACCTCATTTTCCATCTGAGTGCAAAATTTCATCTCGATCAAATCTGTAGTTTTCAAGTAATCAGGGAAACAAAACTTTGAACGGCCATATTTACGGAACCCCTGGTGGAATTTGGCCCATTAACGAACTTAACCGAGGCATTCGGGATCTGAACCTACACTGAAAATTTCAAGTCTCTAGGTTGATCCGTTCGAGAGTTATCGTGCTGACGGCCGGACGGCCGGACGGACAGACTCAAATTTTCCGACGGATTCGTCATCAGTGAGTCGAACAAAGTCGATTGAGACCATTTTCGGCTCAAAATTCGAAAAATACAGACATCGTGACGAAATGATATAGCCCTCGTGTAAGTAGTACGAGCGCTCAAAAAATAGTTTGAACGGCTATATTTAAGGAACCCCTAGTCTAATTTTGCTCATTGATGAACGTGACCGCACAATTCGCGATCCGAACCTATCCTGAAAATTTCAAGTCCCTAGGCCTTTCCGTTCGGAATTTATGAGGGTTTCTATGGTTCTGATCATGCGATCTGGACAAAATGTAGCTCGAATATATCATTCTCAATTCAAATACAAATTTCCGTCACGATCAAATACATAGTTTTGAAATTATCAAGAAAAATGAATTTCGAACGACCATATTTACGGAACCCATGGTCTAATTTTGCTCATTGATGAACGTGACCACAACATTCGAGATCTACACCTATCCTGGAAATTTCAAGTATCTAGACATCGTGACGAAATGATATAGCCCTCGTGTAAGTAGTACGAGCGCCCAATTACGTGTCACGTTGTTTGTCCGGAATGGTTTCCTGAAATACTGAACCGATTTCAATCAAATGTTTGCACACTGTGTGCAGTTTGATGCAACTTACAAGATATGATAGTTTCTATCTCAATTTATAGTTGCAATATTTTCTTATTGCAAATTATTTGTTTATTATTCATGACGAAGACTGATAATTATCCACGCGGCAACATTGGGCTCAAATCGACGACAGGAGATCGCGTCCCCACTACACCGATCTGTCGACCCTTGCGATATCGTGCGAGGAGTGATGCCAAGTTTCTGGGTCTTTCCTAGAACTGAAGAAATTTGGAACTGTTTCAGAACTGGGGAATAATACAGAATGTTCATAGATTTCGTAACTGTCAAGAATGTAGAATAATGACAGGAATAAAAAATGATTGACATATATATATTGGTTGTCAAATATTTATGCGATTGATTTCATTTTGCGAACTGTGTGCAGTTTGATCCAACTTGAGAGATAAGGGTAGCTTCGGCATACAGAACTGTGTCGGCGGAGGCTGTCCAAGTGATTGCTGGCTTCCCACCAATATACCCAATGATGGCGCAAAGATGCTTCCTTTATTTTATAAAATAGGAGGAGCACTACCGGCCAATAGACGTATGACAGGAAGGAAGACACTGAGTAAATTGCAGGAAAGATGGGATGGTGGAGGGAAAAATGCCGCTTGGACGCGTAGGCTGATCGGGAATTTGAAGCAGTGGGTCAAATTAGAGAATAAAACGACCGGGTACTATTTTACTCAATTTTTGACAGGGCATGGATCTTATGGTACCTTTACTAAGAAGATAGAACGGGATGATCTGTATTGCATGCCCCGTTGTAGACGACCCGAAGCACTGCCTCAGATCAGATGGACGCAGTAAAGGAACGCACTGGTTGGAAAAATAGACCGCTTACCAACAGTTGAGTATGTAATAAAGAAAATGATACAGCATGAAGGATACTGGAAGGCGTTTACGGCTTCATGACAGGAGACATGAGGAGAAAAGAGACAGGATCGCTATTCATCGGGTATCATCAAAATACGGACCGGGATGTCTTTTCCGGTGGTCCTGGCATTTCCTCAAGTTGTGTTTTTGAGCACTCGTACTACTTTACACGAGGGCTATATCATTTCGTCACAATGTCTGTATTTTTCGAATTTTGAGCCGAAAATGGTCTCAATCGACTATGTTCGACTCACTGATGACGAATCCGTCGGAAAATTCGAGTCCGTCCGTAACACGATAACTCTCGAACGGAATGTCCTAGAAACTTGAAATTTTCAGGGTAGGTTCGAATCTCGAATGCCGAGGTTAAGTTCGTTATAGGGCGAAATCCGCCAAAGGGTTCCGTAAATATGGCCGCTCGAAATTTTGTTTTCCTGATTACTTTGAAACTACAGATTCGATCGAGATGAAATTTTGCACTCTAATGAGAAATTAGGTGTTCATGCTACATGTAGAATTTTGTTCAGCTTTCATCACTAGAACCATAGAAACCATAGAAAATTGTAACTTTTGAACGGAAACGCCTAGGGACTTGAAATTTTCAGGATAGGTTTGGATCTTGATTGTCGTGATCACTTTTATCTATGAGCAAAATTATACTAGGGGTTCCGTAAATATGGTCGATTGAAATTTAGTATTCTTGATAATTTCCAAACTACAGATTCGATCGTGACGAAATTTTGTATACTTATGGAGAATGATATATTCAAGCTACATTTCTCTAGATCGCATGACCAGAACCATAGAAACCATAGAAAATCATTACTTTCGAACGGAAAGGCCTAGGGACTTGAAATTTTCAGGATAGGTGTAGATATGAAATGTGGCGTTCACGTTCATCAATGAGCAGAATTATACTAGGGGTTCCGTAAATACGGTCGTTTGAAATTTTGTTTTCTCGATGATTTCGAAACTACGGATTCGATCGAGATAAAATTTTGTATTTCAAACGAGAATGACATATTGAAGCAACATTTTGTCCAGATCGCATGACCAGAACCATAGAAACCATAGAAAATTATAACTTCCGAAGGATAAGGCCTAGGAACTTGAAATTTTCGGGGAGGGTTTGGATCGCGAATTTCACGGTCACGTTCATCAATGAGCAAAATTAAACTAGGGGTTCCGTGAATATGGCCGTTCAAAATATTCTGTTCCTGATAATTTCGAAACTACCGGTTTGATTGGAATGAAATTTTGCACCTAGCTGAGGAATTATGTATTCAAACTACGTGCGAAATTTTGTCCAGATCGCATCACCAAGACCATACCGTAGAAAATTTTAGCGAATTATCGAAAAAAAAATTGGTCACCTAAAGCACTGACTTGAAGTCTGGATTATCGCCTTAGTTTGAAAATTTGTTTGACAGCTGTCAAAAATTTCCTCAATTGGTTTCCAAAACTGGAAAATGCGAATCTACCTACAAGGTGCATGTACGAGCGCTCTAAAGCCCTGCCCTCACGGCAGTGCTTTTCGTAATTTTTTTTTAGTCGACCGGCAACAACATCAAGCCAAACCGACATATCCCACGACACGGGTCGTGGTTGAATCTGGCAACAGATTTCTTTTCACAACCCGAAAAAGAAGGGTCAGGATAGGGTTAGGTTAGGTTAACTTGAAGTAGGTTAGGGTTAATAATAATAATAATAATTCCACTTCATTGAATATTTCACTAAAATTTAATTCAACGTATACTTTAGCCACAGCGAGGCGTGGCTGGGTCTGCTAGTCCATATATAAATTATATGACTTATTTTTCCTCCGAATTGCTAACTTTTCTTGAAAAGTCGTTGTACTAATCTGAAGTAAATTTCTAGAAGACTTAAAAAACATGCGGTTCATTTCAATAAAAAGCTTCATGAATGTCCAATTATTGAAGGTGCCCAATAAGCCCAACATCTTGTGCAATGCATAGCTCAATCCTCCGTTGGAGTTCTCATTCCCAGTTGTAGTTTTCCATGTTGCTTTTCAGAAAACGCTGCTTGAATTTTCTGAATTAGTTGCTCTCTATAAGATATCCTCATCAGTGACAACTATTCCATAATGGACTGGGGCACCATCATGTGAAAGGACATAAAAGGCCCGGAACGTTATGTAGTTGATTTTCTGTCGAAGCAATTTTTTTCCATAACTCTACTTTTGATTATTCTATCCCAAACATCCAAGGATAATCTTCTCTGAAAATGGGTTTTTCGAGCAACCAAACCAAGATATTTGAAAAGCCGTAAGGAAACTTTGAAAAAGTGAATAGAATTATTTTTCCTTGTTAGTCAATCACAGATTTCATTAAATCGTCGCCTTCAGGAGAAAAATTGTGTAACTCCATGTAACAAAATTTCACAGGAGAATCAAAAAACACTTTTAACGTCAGAACACGACCTGTCAATGTGACTGATTTAGTATGGGAAATACAGGAGAAACGCATTTTTCCCAAACGCGGTAGGTAGTAACTATGTTGCCCAACATATTGCACCAAAATACCATTTCTTGAAAAATGTGGAGTTACGTAGTTTTCTCCGGAACACGACCATATGCGGATACTTTGACGCCGTTCCTGTATAACGAATTCTCACAGTTTCAGTTTATTCTAGCTACTGTTATTGTTATTGTTGTTGTTATGAAAATGTCATACCACCACATACATCATAGAAAGCACGAAAATATTAAATATCGCTCAAAAACTCTGCATCGTAATGCTCATTATATTCCCTAACTGATTTTGTCAAGTTGAGACCATATACAAATGGAAGAAAAAATAGATAAGTCCTTTGGAAACAAGGAAATTCTGAATAATTTTCACTAGTAATACCACTAGAGGTATATATATTTTGAGAAAATTATCCTTCGACTCGGGATAATTTTCAAAATATTCATGAGCTGGAAAAAATTTCCGGAAATAATTTGACCTCGTGTGGTATTCGGTAAGAAAATTCCACTCATGTGAACAAAATAAAATTTGATTGTCAAAAAGAATATTCTGTCATTATAAACGCCAAAAAAATTTCCAGTATAATTCGCTGTTGGGTACCTACCCACGAGGAAAAAATTTCCACTAAAATTCATCCGTTGCGATGGTGATCTGTCAGAAATACACGTTCTAATTGGTTAAAAATCACATGTGTGGATTTTTCAGGGAAACATAAAATCTCTAAATCAAACCAGACATTGTGCCACACCCTATATAGTTCGAGGGATGTTATTCGAAGCACAAAATCTGAACGATAGCTTCATTATTCATGTGACGGTCATTTTCACCCTTATATTATGTTAACTCAATTCTCAAAAAATCATGGTAGAATATATTCCATTTCACAGAATCGACCAATTGCAACGTTCACAGCGCAAACAGCCTCTCGACCGCACTGTTAATCGAACCTTTCAAAATGGCGTCGGATAACCAATACAAACTGCGAACCACTCAATTAGACTACACGCTGCTGTTTGATAAAAATAAAGCCCGTACTTCAACTCTTCGAGTGCCTCAGATATGTCGACAACCACCTCTTGAATAAAAACAATATGAACAATAGATGGACAACCAACGATCGATCAACGACTGGAGTCCGTGTTATTTTCCGACGGAAAATTCTCATCAATCAAGTGACCCCTGATTGATAGTCACCTCATATTAGATGACTCGTCGCTGTTTGGCCTTCCACTGACAACGTAGTTTTGCGACGCGGCATGTTTATGGTCAATTTTGTTTTTGTTTTCCGAGAGGCGATAGGAATGGATGCCGTTGAGTTTAAAAAATAGGGGGGAGTTATTATTCCTACCGTTGTTTGTTGTTTGCATATTTTGTGTACATTTGATCGATCATTAAAATGGGGTTGAAAATAAACTAACAATGAAGACTATTGGTGATTGTTTTGTAGGGACTGATTATATTACTGTGATAATAAAGAATTTTTTGAGATTAAATCGTGCTGGAAATTCAAAGCAAAGGTTTATTATTTCCATATCACCTTTATTCCTCTCTGAAATTCGCGAAATATTTTTTATAGTAACATCATACCAATATACTTCATTAATTTCATGATTCTATGTTATCTAGCTCTTTGTACAATCAGTTTTTGGTCATCAGGAACAATGCGGATTAGCAGCTGATTTTTGTATAAAACTTCACGCAACTAGTCTCTATCTGTCAAAGAGATGCAAAGTGGTATTCTGCTCTCATTTTTTGAGCGTTCGTACTACTTACACGAGGGCTATATCATTTCGTCACGATGTCTGTATTTATCGAATTTTGAGCTGAAAATGTGCCGTATACACGATAACTCTCGAACGGAACGTCCTAGGGACTTGAAATTTTCAGTGCGGGTTCAGTTCCCGAATGTCGAGGTTAAGTTCGTTAATGGGCAGAATTCCACCAGGGGTTCCGTAAATATGGCCGTTCGATGTTTTGTTTTTCTGATTACTCCGAAACTACACATTCGACCGAGATGAAATTTTGCACTCAGATGTAAAATGTTGTGTTCAAGGTACTCACAAAATTTTGTCTAGATACCAGATTTTGACCAGAACCATAGAAACCATAGAAAATAATAACTATGTAATGGAAAGGCCTAGGGACTTGAAATTTCCAGGTGTGGATCTCGAATGTCGCGGTCACGTTCATGAATGAGTAACATTAGACTAGGGGTTCCGTAAATATGGTCCTTTGAAATTTAGTTTTCTTGATAATCTCAAAACTACGGATTTGATCTTGACGAAATTTTTTATTTGGATGGAGAATGATATATTCAAGCGGCATTTTTTTCAGATCGCATGACCAGAACCATAGAAAATTATAACTTTCGAAAGGAAAGGCCTAGGGTCTTGAAATTTTCAGGATAGGTTCGTATCGCAAATTTCGCATTCACGTTCATCAATGAGCAAAATTAGACCAGGGGTTCCGTAAAAATGGGCGTTCAAAATATTTTTTTCCTGATCATGTCGAGACTTCTCATTGGATTGGAATGAAATTTTGCCCATAGATGAAGAATAATGTATTGAAACTACGTGGGAAATTTTGTTCAGATCGCATTACCAAGATCATAGATACCGTAGAAAGTTCTAGCGAATTATCGAAAAAAAAATTGGTCACCTCAGTTTGGAATTTTCTTTGACAGCTGTCGAAATCTTTTCAATTGGTTTCTAAAACTGGTGAATGAACGAGCGCTCAAAAGCTGCGGACTCCACGGCAGTGCTTTTCATAATTTTTTATTATATTGTTTAAATTTCTCTCCTCCAACACATTGTCAATGAGGGAAGGAGAGGTTGATTAAGTGCGAAACATAAATGTTCACTTTTGCTCTTATCGGATCATTAGCAGGATAAATCGAGATAGACGTAGTGAATTTTCTTGTTTCAATTGTTCTCTAGTTGTTTGTGTGGTTCCATTCGCAAAAGAATATATTCGAACAATAGATGCTTTTTAAATCTTTCCTTTGAAAAGACAACATTGAGTGATGCAGAAATGTAGTAGACGTAGAATAAATTTCTGATTTCTGATGTTTTTCTTAGGTTATCCTTATTCCTTATCGTGAATTATATAGGGGAGGCAGTAGATACACTGGAATCATATTCACCTTGCATATTCAATAACAAAAGTCCCCAATATGTACATAATAAAGCTTCGTTCAATACTTCATGAATAGTACACATTCTTAGTGAATTTTTGCTCACGTTTTTAGATGATCGGTAGTGGCTTTGGTTCATAATACTATAGATTCGAGAAGCAATAGTTTTGTTATACTGTGCCTCAGAATTCGGGACAGTTTGGAAATTAAACTAGAGGAAAGTGATGCAACATAGATAATTTGGAATCAATTTAGCAAATATAGAGCACATCATGAATGTTAATGCACTTAATAACTAGATGAAATAGAGCGGGAAGTTATTAAGGACTATTAGGGACGGAGACTAAATAATAAGGCATAAAATCAATTTTAGTTGGATTAAATGAGAGAAATTGGGTGGGGCAAGGGAATTAATGCGGACAATAATAATTATAGACCAGCAATTGTAGCTCCAAATCTCAGGAGCTGAAATACAGTGATGGTATCAGAAGTTGAGATGTTCAAAAGGACTTGTGAAATGAGTGTGTTGGATTTATCCCAGGAAAGTAGTTCGAGATATTAATGAGAAAAGGCTCTCGCAAAGAACATCATTGGCTATACATTGAATTTAATATTTGATTTCCTTTCAGTTCATACGAATACATTTATCCATGACGAAATTTAACCTGCCCTCAGAAAGTATAATTTGTTTGAGCTGAACCTGAAAATGCAGCGAAATTCAAGAAGGCGTTAATTGGCGTCCAATTCTTCTACTTCCCCTATCAGGATTCGATGAAAATTTGCTGCAGCAGATAACCAAAAATTACAATTTTTGATAATATTTGAATATTGTACACGCGATTTTCTGTCACTAGTGCAGTATGGACACTCATCAGAAGGGGATGTATAGTTTCATTAAATATGATTTATCAGTATAGGAAATAGTGAACCAGTTTAAAGACATGAAGACTCCAGATGACAACTCAAAGAGCTCATTTCCAAACGAAGAAACACTAGGCATTCCGAAATTGTCCTAAACCTGGGATCAATGTCATGCCAATAAAGTTCACAAGCTCGAATGAAATGAATTGGAAATCATTGTTTAATGTGTTCCATATTTAATTGTATGGTAGAGAATTTCAATCCGTAATTATTGCTATTTTGTTTCGAAAATGTATTCAACTCGGTAGAAAATATGATATGCAATAAAAGATGTTAAGCCTGTTACACACACGCATGCAAGTCGGCCAACATGGCATGTCAAGCAAAGTCGGCTATGAAGACGAGCCCAACTTCCTCTACACACGCTCATGCAAGTCTATCAATTTAGTCTGTTCAAGCCAAGTTGGCCGACTTGCATGCGTGTATGTAGCAGACTTTAGAGCCAACAACGAGAAGAGATCACTACGACTCCTTCTTCAGTAATAATAATCATAATTTAAAGCAACAAATCATAAAAAAATTGATAACTGCAATGATCTAGAAGTGACAGAACAAACTGTAAGTATAACAAAAATAGCAAGCCAACAGCCACATAAGTCCAACGCATTGGAATTTGTTATAAATAGCTCCACATACACACAGAAATACTGAGAAAACTACTCATGCGCAGAACACACCTTGAAGTAATTAAAAAAATCCGTTCTTTCTCTCGAACACCAGCGAGATGAAATATTAAGGACGCGTACAGGCGGCTCTGTCACTTTCGGTGAACGACAACGCGACAAACATTTGGAAGACTAGGAAAAAACTATGGAAAAACTGGAACGGATATTGACGAAACATTAAGGTTATCACTACTTTAGGGAGGACGCACTACGTTAGCGTTGTGTGATGAAAGCGCGACTACCGTGGGGCGCTGATGCGTCCACGACTGCGCCGGTTCTCCAACGCCCCACCGTAAAGCTTCAGGGTGCAGAAATCGGGGGTTGATAGGTTCACCCTTAAAAATCGATGGATACGCTTGATCGTCGATCAGTTTATATTGGGATTTTTTTTAGAAGAACAGAAATGATTGAAAATCAAGAGGTATAACGTGAACCTGCTGTTGGAAAATACTTCAATCCACCCTTTTGAATCGCTTTCAGAAGGTAATTTCACAAATGGCCTGTTTTTCAATGCAAAACTTATCCTTTGATTTTTTGGTGAAGGAAATACTTCCAATAATATTCGAGGAAGAAAAAATTCGAACTTCTATTCCCATTATTTATAAGTGTCTAACGAAAAATGGAATGAAACATACTTCGTCCACCCTTAACAGCTTTCATCAATAGACACAAATACTATCAAACTATTGTCTGAAAACCTAATTTATAATTTTTAAGTCACGAATTTTTTGAACTGGATCCCCGATTTTCAGCCTTCAAAATACTTATTCTCAAAGAAGATCAGTGTAGAATAGAAGCTCTAAATTTCAATCTCAAAACATTGCGTTTTATGCAAAAACTGAAGAATACTTTCATTTTTTAAAATTTTCGGAATCTTCAACAATATTCAAAGATTCCGAAAATAACTCTTTTTGTATTCTTTTGTGTGATTAGTTCAGTTCAACAGATATATCTTTGATCACGAAAGGAATCCACCGGTCGGGAAAGAAGTTTTCTGACATGGAGCACGTTTCCACCATTCACTGTTGGGTAAACAATTAACTGTGCTGTGCCTCAGGTGGCGTAAGGACATAGTAATAAAGCCTACACAGAACACTACCGGGTCTCATAACTCGCACAAGCTCTGAGCTTCTGAGGGGTATCACAGAGACCTAGGAGAGTCGGGATATAAACATAAATAAATAAATATTGAATAAATGTTGACTGAACGATATGATCTATGGATAGAGAAAACTTACCAGAATTTAATTGATTTGAATTACCGAGAGAAAAAATTCGAGGAAAGCACTGATGGGCGGGAGCTTTTGCGCGCTTGCTTATGTGTACCGAAACAACCTTCATTGTTCATTTCCAGTATGACGAGTACTGTCATTTTATTTCCATAAACCACATAAGACATAAAATGAAATCACCAAATTATATTGAATACATCAGAAAAATCCAATTTTACCTTCACATAGAACAGCTGAAGAGTTTGATTTCTACATAACTCATTTCATCCATGCCTAAAGGCCCATTGAGATGGAGAGAGTTTCTCGACTCGAATGTACGAATATCGAAAGGATATAGAAAACTCTAACCATGTGAACAATCACGTTTATCGCCTTCCACGAGGGTGGTTATGGCGGTTATTGCATGCAATAATTGCTTACGATTTTTTACCCCAAAAGGTGCGAGAAACTGTCTCCATCTGAATGGACCTTGATATGTGCACATAAAATTTCAGCAGAATACCACGAATAGTTTCTGAGATACCGTATAGTTTTCAAATGGAGTTTCTTCGATTTTTTTTCGTGATACGATCCTCTCGAAATTTCACAGGAACCTTCGTGTCGTAATCTTCCAACAAACTACAAAGTTGAATAGCAAAAGGACTCCACCACTGTTGAAAAACATGTTCAAGTCGAAGGCTTATTACGTCTACGAAAAATACATCTTCCTATATTTCGGATCAGAATCAGATATAAGATTGAATATTTTTCTGATTGGTTTATTAATCGATATTATTTCACTCTTCAAACTTTCCAATGTTCTTGTCCTTGAGCATCTTCAAAGGCAATGTTTTCGCGAGGATGGAAAAGGGGAAAACGTGCTCGAGTGGACAATTCGAAAATTAAACAAGATCTACTGTGAGCAATTGCGTCGAGGCTTCATGAAGCATTTGAAAAATATATAATGACCTGAAAACTGCGCTACATAAATTTCATTCAAATGAAAGCCGTTTGGGAATGCAAATAAGCTTTTTGAATCCTGCAAATAATCCGATTAATGAGGAATTCCTCTGCCTGTACGGCTAAAGTTCCACATGAAGTGTTATCGGAAAACTGAATCTCCGTAAATTGACAACGCTATTGGATATAAGAGCCAGTCGCATGAATGTTTCTGGAACTACAGACAACATGAGATTTTCATAATAGAAATTTGATCCTATTCCAGAAAATTGTATATATCCATGATGTTTGAAATATCATTTCAAGATCTAAGAAATCTTGATCATCTTCTGTTGCTTCCTCCTTCAATATTTCTGTAAGTCGAATGTAAAAAAAATTCTCTTGAAAGTGTCATACCTAAGTTTATTCCTACATCAATACATAAGTGTTCTCAAAGGCGAGTTTTTTCTGACAGAAGGTAGAACTCATCCAAATAAACTATTTCACCGAAAATCGTCAAAGTAGATATGAACCAATAAACCAATTTCATGCAGACGAAATTGAAAAAACCATTGATCAAATACATAATAATACACATTATACCCTAGGTCGTCTATGATTTGAAACTCGTAAAATCGAGAGTTTGCGATAAATAAATGTGCCATATGATTTCGTTCAGAATGCTCACTCAAATGAAGTAATGATCTTCGTTTCTTGATAAATCAATTGCAACTTCGAATGTTCATATCTTTTTTATAATTTCAGTTATATACCTCGACAGAAAAATAACCTTGAAAGCATATAAATTAAAAAAAATCAAACATAATTCTGTTCAAAACTTCACCTATAATATTGATTCGAATTATTAACGAAAGTTGTTCAAAACAGAAACTTCAGTGAACATTGGGGTCGTCATCAGATTGGTGAACCTGAGAAGGAACTAAATTTTAACTTAATTCCTAGAACACGAAATTTTGGAAAGGAAATTTAAACTTTTTGTCGTTTTCACGTCCATGTTCGAAATAAGGCCGTCTATCACCGAAATTTAGACAGTTGTTATTATAAATAATAACAATTATGATATCGCGTTCGCGGCTTCTACTAGTTCAGGAGGCGTGCAAGGTAACAAATAATCACTATCAGTGTTCATGTTTACTAATTCTTTTTTAATTCCTTATAAGATAAAACGAATTAAACATAACCGGCTTGAAAATTATTCTACTTTTGTCATAACAAAGTAATTTCCATGGTTACCACTTCTATATTTCAATATGAATATAGAGAAACCTATTAAAACTCACTTGATTACATCTTGAATAAAATATTTTTTAAATGTAAATCAACGATCGAAGAAAAAATAGTATGTATAATTCGTGGGAAAAACCTTTATTTATGCTTCTCCCACGAATTATACAATATACTATTATCTACTCCTATTGAATAAAAGAGTCATAACTCAACTACTTTTGAGCAAGTAATAGTATCTGTAAACAAACACTGTGCTCCCTCCTTAACTCCCTGTCTCTATGCTTCTGAACAAGCCGATTGGCCGAAAGGGAACAGTCCAATATTGGTATTGAGGAGAGGTCACTTTGAGTTGATACCTAATTATTATTGTGAATGTTTCGCTGAAAAAGATGAATTATTATGTACACCTTCAGAAATAAGACAATCATCAAATTTTACCATACAAAATTTATTACCCGAAAAATACCAAAACAAATATAAAGGTGTATACAACAATTTTCAAGATTGGTGTTACAGTAAGAATATCAAGTCATTGTTCACAGAGAAGGTTCTTTTGGTAAATTTTAGTGAACTTAGCACTAAATATAAAGCATCGTCACTATGGGCTTGCCTTTCCATGCTAAGAAGCACAATCATCATAAATGATGCATGGTTATAGGTAACTATTACATAAATAATGCTTTATATTATTATAGGTAACTACCTATCAACATTTGTAAATAAAGTTCTTTCTCTGTAATTGTATCTTAGTATTTATTGTTATAATCGTGGATAAAGTATAGTATTCAACTTGCGGTAATGGTCATAACTCACTCGATGAATTAAAGCACTCGCCTTCGGCTCGTGCTGCAAACTTCATCTGCGTGAATTATGACCTACATTACCGCTAGTTGAATAATATAGTATTATTAACTAAATATAAAACGTATAACACTACCAGCATCAACTTATCGTACAATTAATAAAATAATGAATCAATAGTCAGACAAATTTTAGAACAAATGAGCAGTTTTGATGAATGTCAGAAAATGGAAAAAAAAATTGAAAAGCTCTGCCGTGAAGTCGGGAGCTTTTGAGCGCTCGTTCATACACCTTGTAGGTAGATTCGCATTCTCCAGTTTTAGAAACCAATTGGAAAAATTTTGACAGCTATCAGAAGGAATTCTAAACTAAGGCAAAAATCCAGACTTCACGTCAGTGCTTTAGTAGACCAATTTTTTTTTCGAGAATTCGCTAGAACTCTCTACGGTATCTATGGTCTTAGTAATGCGATCAGGACAAAATTCACCACGTAGTTTTCTTCATCTATGTGCAATTTCATTTCCATCCAACGAGTAGTTTCGAAATTATCAGGAAACAAATATTTTGGACGGCGATATTTAAGTCCCTAGGCCTTCCTGTTCGAAAGTTATAATTTTCTATGGTTTCTATGGTTCTGGTCATGCGAGCTGAACAAAATTTTGCATGTATTTTGAACACGTCATTATCCATCTGAGTGCAAAATTTCACCTCGATCGAATCTGCAGTTTCGAAGTAATCAGGAGAACAAAATTTCGAACTGCCATATTTACGGAACCCCCGATGGAATTCGGCCCAATAACGAACTCAACCGCAGCATTTGAGATTCAAACCTACCCTGAAAATTTCAAGTTTCTAGGAAGTTCCGTTCGAGAGTTATCGTGTATACGGACTGACGGATGGCCGGACGGACGGACAGACTCGAATTTTCCGAAGGATTTGTCATCAGTGAGTCGAACTCTGTCGATTGAGACCATTTTCGATTCAAAATTCGAAAAATACAGACATCGGGACGAAATGATAAAGCCCTCGTGTAAGTAGTACGAGCGCTCAAAATATAGTTAAATAAATGACATTTGAGAGCATCCTTGCTTCACCTCTGGTGGTGTGAAAACGATGCTACGTTGACAAATTTATTTATGTCTGGTCTCATTCTATCGACTCCATAACAGCTAGCAAATATACACCATAAAAACATTTTCAGGTGAAACACCAACCTGTAGGGTAACCACAAGCGATCGACAGTACTGTCGTGTCGGATACTCGAGGGTACCACCTCCTCTTCTTTACCCCCTCGCCCAACACTGTCGATCGCTTGTGGTTACCCTACTGGTCACAAACACGAAACAAACATTGAGACAAATTTGGCATTACTATATGTTAGATAGATCACACACTCAATTTGTTTGTATCTTCTCTGTAATTTACTGTGTTGTTTCTTCTTATGTGTATCATTTCACTCAATAGGAGCCTAAAATAATTCTACTCCTTTTCTAGGATGGTTACGTTTTCCAAATCAAACCTATGCCCATCTCAGTGTGTATGTTGGGTTAGGGGAGTTTTTTCATCTTTTATTTCTCTGACATCATTCTTATGCTGTCGTACTCTGTCTTTCAAGTATTGTTATGTTTGGCCCACGTACATTTTGTTACAATCCTGCCAGGGATTCTTGTATACAAAACTATACTGCTTATAAGAAGGGGTTTTGTCTTTTATGTTGGTGAACAATTCCTTGTTGTTATGAAGGATGTTATTGAATGATGTCGTGCAACCAAACTCTTTGAATATTCTGTGCAAATTGAAGCGTGCTTTGCAGAAATAATTTTACTGAATTCAATAGAAGAAAAAGTCAACAAGTTTTTTTTCAAACTTACGTAAACAACGTCATATCTCGACTGATAGGATCATCGAAAAGTTCTACTTTTTCGTCTTTTCGTCCGCTGAAGGGAAAAGTGTTGCTATGTAATTGATGAATTAGATACCACGAAGAATTATCATACTTCAAGTCTGTCCAAAGTAATTTTGCATGACAACCGTAACTAGGCAAATTTTCCATTGATCACGCAACTATAACGATCATCAATATAAATCTAATCTCAAGGTGGATCTACAGATTTTCATGAATTTCAAAACGTTTGAAAAAAAATAACATATTCCATTCGGAGGAGGAGTGACTTTTCATGGCTCGGTTTCAAACACAAGGTCGCCATGAAAAGTGACACTTCTCCTCCTTATGAAATGATATACTATTATTGAATATTCTGATGACGTAATTGTGAATGCAAAAAATTTTCCAAAAGTTGAGAAGAGGACTGTGCGAAAGTGTTGAACAAATCCCAAAATTTCCTGAATTTTAACAATTCCATTCCAACCAATCAATTGAACAAATTTTTTTCTTAAATTTTGAGTCTGAAACTGCAAAATTCTTGCTGATCAAAGAGATCAATGAGCACAAAAAAAAAATCGACAACTCCACAAAAAAGAAAGGAAATAACACAGCTTTAGAAGATCATTATTTCATGTATTGAGTTTGGTAGATGCATTAAATCTTCAAACTGTGAAAAACTGAGCTACATATTTGAATTTAAGATGAATGAGTTCGGAAATATGAAAAGATTTTGGCTGAACGGGAATTCCGTATTCAGAGCCTAGTGTAGGTTGATCTCACTTTATGTTTATACAAAATTTAATTTTTTTTCTGGATAAATAGGATGGTTTTGGTATCACTATAATAGAGCCGTATTACCCTATTATTAGCGGGTTTGACTGGTGACCGAATGCTCCGGGGTACTGTTTTACTATTCACTGTTGACCAAACAATCAATTGCATTAAGTAGAGACACAGTACCAAAGTCTACAGAGAACACTACCGGGTCTAACAAGTCGCACAAGCTCTCAAATGAGCGTCTCTCTTGTGAGCACTGCATTGTTTTCCATGCAAGTTTTTGGAGATTTCATTGACGTAGTTTGTCATGGATTTCATGTGGTTCCGCACAGTAGAGGTCTTCACAAGCATGCATTACCGTTGCGGTACTGCCGTGAATATGTTAAAACTTGTTTCTGTTTTTGATGATTTCAGTTGGAAATATTGATGTGATATCCGAATTTTTGGATAATTGTTGTATAGTTTCCAATAAAAATCGAATTTTTCATTCTGGTAGAAGGAAGTGAATTATGTGGGCTAAAAATCATTGCCAAAAAATAATTCATCATGAAATTAAGTCATATAGAAACTGTGTTGGTGTGATGTAACTCAATCAAGAATTTCATTCTGCAGATCTCTACTCTGAGAAAAAGTAATATCTAGATCGAATTAACTACTGGAATAAGCAGCCATATTGGTCTCTATGAACATAAGCGTTATCATTTTGCCCAAGTGTCTGTAATTTTCGAATTTTCAGCCAGAATTTCAATTCTGTTCGCCCGTCCTTAAACATGATAACTTTGTGAATGCGCCGGTTAAGTTCGTACATGGGCAATTTGATAGATTTTGAATTTTGCTAGTTAGTTAAAAATAACGCCACAAAGGTTCATGTGAAATTTCATTCAAAATCGTACTAGTTGAATAAATTTTTTTTTCTCAAAAACTTTGATATCTCAGCAAGCATTCGGCACATCCTATTGAAATTTTGTATCTACATATGGGACATCGATAAGTTTCTGATCTGTTGTTGGAAAAGTTATTCTAAGAAAAAATCTCCCATAAACATTGGATCGCAGACGTTTTGTTTTCAAGATACAGGGTATTAAAGTTTGAATTTTTTTCAATTTTTTTTTCTTATAGTATCTACACTTCACAAGATATTCAACCAAAATTCGGCATAGATATTACAATCGAACGTTTACACTATGTAACATGCCAATTTCGATGGCAAATCTACAGGGTGATATATTTTCTGGAACACTGTCCCCTGTTTTCCTCCAGAACTTTTTTTGGTGTGCCATTGTTAATTTGAAGAAATGTGGAAAGCAGCTTTGTTGTTATAATTCAATGAACTTTATGGTTTCACGTAGTTCTTCATATCTGCTACCGATTTCGAGGAAAGAAATTTGAACGATTCTCTCGAAATCCTCAAAAAAATCCAAATCGTCATGAAAATTCAGTTGGTAAGGTCTGGTGAATGAATTCATTGTTAGTTTTGACACATCAAATCGAGCTGTTCGTGTTGAATTTCTTGTGAACTGTAGATACTATGAGAAAAAAACTTGAAAAATATTCAAAATTTAACACCCTGTATCTCAAAAAGGAAAAATTTGCGATACCATGTTTATGAGACTTTTTTCTTTAAAATAACTCGAGGAATCTTCCCCTTTTCGTTTGTACCTCCAATTAAGGAACACCCTGTATAATTAGGTTATCCATCGCCTGAAGTGTCTATTTTAATGAAAATGCATTATTTGTAATTCAAACAAGTCCGCAGAAGCTCCTGACTTCACATCAGTGCTTTTAATTGTTTTTTCTATATATGGGTAAAGATCTCTTCTCGAGATGAATTTCATGGAAGTTTAATATACAAAATGGAAAGATGCGGATATGATGAGTGTTAATTGAAATTCGCAGCATTTATTTCATCATTCTCAATAACAAACCGTCCGTGGAAGAACATTTCTAAACTCTCCTGATGTTTTCACAGTTTAATTCTTTTTGAGCGCTCGTACTACTTACACGAGGGCTATATCATTTCGTCACGATGTCTGTATTTTTCGAATTTTGAGCCGAAAATGGTTTCAATCGACTATGTTCGACTCCCTGATGACGAATCCGTCGGAAAATTTGAGTCTGTCCTTCCGGCCGTCCGTAAGCACGATAACTCTCGAACGGAACAACCTTGAGACTTGAAATTTTCAGTGTGGGTTCAGTTCCCGAATGCCTCGGTTGAGTTCGTTAATGGGCCAAATTCCACCAGGGGTTCCGTAAATATGGCCGTTCAAAGTTTTGTTTCCCTGATTACTTAAAAACTACAGATTTGATCGAGATGAAATTTTTCTCTCAAATGGAAAATGAGGTGTTCAAGCTACATATGAAATTTTGTCCAGATCGCATGACCAGAACCATAGAAACCATAGAAAATTGTAACTTTTGAACGGAAACGCCTAGGGACTTGAAATTTTCCGGATAGGTGTGGATCTCGAATGTCGTGATCACGTTCATCTATGAGCAACATCATTCTAGGTGTTCCGTAAATATGGTCGTTTGAAATATAGTTTTCTTGATAATTTCAAAACTACAGATTCGATCGTGACGAAATTTTGTATACTAATGGAGAAATTTATATTCAAGCTACATTCCTCCAGATCACATGACCAGAACCATAGAAACCATAGAAAATCATAACTTTCGAACGGAAAGGCCTAGGGACTTGAAATTTTCAGGATAGGTGTGGATCTGAAATGTCGCGTTCACGTTTATCAATGAGCAGAATTATACTAGGGGTTCCGTAAATACGGTCGTTTGAAATTTTTTTTTTCTCGATATTTTCGAAACTACGGATTCAATCGAGATGAAATTTTGTATTTTAATCGAGAATGATATATTAAAGCAATATTTTGTCCAGATCGCATGACCAGAACCATAGAAAATTGTAACTTTTGAACGGAAAGGCCTAGGAACTTGAAATTTTCAGGGTGGGTTTGGATCTGAAATGTCGCGTTCACGTTCATCAATGAGCAAAATTAGACTAGGGGTTCCGTCAATATGGCCGTTCAAAATATTATTGTCCTGATAGTTTCGAAACTACTGATCGGATTGAAATGAAATTATGCACCTAGCTGAGGAATAATGTATTCAAACTAAGTGCAGAATTTTGTCCAGATCGCATCACCAAGACCATAGATACCGTAGAAAATTCTAGCGAATTATCGAAAAAAAATTAATCAGCTGAAGCACTGACATGAAGTCTGGAGTTTCGCCTAAGTTTCAGAATTTTTTTGACAGCTGTCGAAAATTCCTTCAATTGATTTCTAAAACTGGAAAATGCGAATCTACCCACAAGGTGCGTGTACGAGCGCACAAAAGTTCCTGCCTTCACGGCAGTGCTTTTCGTAATTTTGTATTGGATTTTTGAATTCTACCGAAATCCCAAAACGTGATATGTTTCCAAGATAATTTGACGTTCTCTCGAATCAAGGATCAGCCATAACCCCGACATGCAGCACTCTAGCTTCCAGAATCCAGCCGATGCAACAGCGCCGCGCACTACCACAGGTCGACGTCGGGCAGCCGCTCCGCCGTCATATTGATCGCTGCTGGCCCTGGATTTAGTGCAGGAGCGGGACACTCAAGTCACGATTGTATTCGCAACGTGCACACGCTGTTCCTCCTCGAGAACCAAAGTCGCGGGCGGGGACGTCTCACGATATATTTGCCCAATGACTTCGCCCGCGGCGGATATTGCTGATTACGCGTTGCCGTCTGCGATGGTATAATTTGCATGCGCTGCGGATAGTTTTGTTGAGGACAAGAAGGAGAATCTCGCCGAACATATGTTTCAGGGCGGAAAGTTGGAAGATCGAACAGTCAGTTATCCTATTCATCTCAGAAAATACTAGATGAGGAAATTTTACTGCAAATATTCGGAAGATCTGCCAATGAAAGGCCTGGGTGTTTGCCCTTCCCCGTTCTATGAAATGGCAGCCTAAACAATTTCATTGCACATAGAAGATTGTGTTCTCGAATCTCACGGCATACGGATTCATCAATATAACTAGAAGAAATTCATGTACCTCAAACATCGAGACCCTTCACCAATCAATCAAAGTTTGAAGATAATCACAAAAACATTCCGAACCAGACAAGTTTTCGGCTTTCTTGGGCCTCATCAGTGCAGTGTAGCGATGATGTATTCAAAGTGGGGGAAGACTCCAAAAAAAAAAACAGCTGTGTGTACCAGGGGAAATTTCCGTACTTACGCCACCTGTCCGCTCCAACAGCAGCCATCCCCCCTTTTATGCCGGTTCTTAGGAAAACTCAGCCCCCTTCAATAACCACAAGCATTCATCGTTCAAAAAATGTTGTCATCGGCACTTCAAGAGATGGAACCACAGAATTATAGGGCATATATCGAATTCCCCAACAAAGTTCAATTGTTAGAACCAAATCAGGAAACTGAAAAATTCTAATTTCTTTTCACGTCGATCAGCTTAAGAGCTGACTCACGACATAACTCATTTTATCCATGCCCCTATATGTAAACACAAAATTTTCTGAGAAAAATGTATTTAATACTTCTAGTGTTATGAACGTTCCTCAAGAAATTGCACATGAATCGTCGTGTCGTTATTTTATATTTAACTACAAAGTTTCAATTCGATCAGAGCGAAACGTTTCGTGGGATTTCGACCATTCACGTACGCAGAAATATATACCAATTCTAGACCTGCCATGTTGAAAGTTTTGGTGTTTATGGACGGCGGGCCGGACGGAATTTGGTCGAAATGTTTACGCTTTTTTTTATAGAAACAAGCGCGCTAAAACAAAAGACATCCCCTTTTCACTGACGGAGAACAATCAGCCAGAAAGTTCGAGTATTCACATGAATTCCCCAGACATCGAGTATGGGCTTTCGATGTCCGCAACGATAGATAGGATGGAAAATCTAAAATATCTCAGTGTGGTTTTTGATCAACATCAGAGGTGGAAAGAACATGTTGCTTATGTCGTCAATATACCCAGGAAATCAACTCACAGAATGTATGATCGAAGAGATATTTTTCCCAGAAAAGGCTTGGCCACAGTCATCAGATACTGTATCACGCTCAGAGGTGAGTGTTCGATGATATCTTTATTAATAAAAGAGGATCTATGGTTTATGTATGTACAAGCATGACGTTCGAACGACTGCACCAAATACGATAATTCTTTTTTAGTTGTGTTCATTATTCTCACGACAACCTTATACAACGAAATTTTCCCGAAAAAACCGTACGGAAAAGAAAAAAATTACGAAAAGCACTGCCGTGAAGGCAGGAGCTTTTGAGCGCTCATACATGCACCTTGTAGGTAGATTCGCATTTTCCAGTTTTAGAAATCAATTGAAGGAATTTTTGACAGCTGTCAAAAAAATTCTGAAACTCAGGCGAAACTCCAGACTTCATGTCAGTGCTTCAGCTGATCAATTTTTTTTCGATTATTCGCTAGATCTTTCTACGGTATCTATGGTCTTGGTGATGCGATCTGGACAAAATTTTTCACGTAGTTTGAATACATTATTCCTCAGCTAGGTGCATAATTTCATTCCAATCCGGTCAGTTGTTTCGAAACTACCAGGAAAAAAATATTTTGAACGGCCATATTTACGGAACCCCTGGTCTTATTTTGCTCATTGATGAACGTGACTGCGATATTCGCGATCCAAACCCACCCTGAAAATTTCAAGTTCCTAGGCCTTTCCGTTTAAAAGTTACAATTTTCTATGGTTTCTATGGTTCTGGTCATGCGATCTGGACAAAATATTGCTTCAATATATCATTCTCGATTAAAATACGAAATTTCATCTCGATCGAATCCGTAGTTTCGAATTTATCGAGAAAACAAAATTTCAAACGACCGTATTTACGGAACTCCTTGTATAATGTTGCTCATAAATGGACGTGATCACGACATTCGAGATCCACACCTACCCTGAATATTTCAAGTCCCTAGGCGTTTCCTAGGCGTTACAATTTTCTATGGTTTCTATGGTTCTGGTCATGCGATCTGGACAAAATTTCACATGTAGCTTAAACACCTCATTTTCCATTTGAGTGCAAAATTTCATCTCGATCAAATCTGTAGTTTTCAAGTAATCAGGGAAACAAAACTTTAAACGGCCATATTTACGGAACCCGTAGTGGAATTTGGCCCATTAACGAACTTAACCGAGGCATTCGGGAACTGAACCTACACTGAAAATTTCAAGTCTCTAGGTTGTTCCGTTCGAGAGTTATCTTGCTTACGGCCGGACGGACGGACGGACGGACAGACTCGAATTTTCCGACGGATTCGTCATCAGTGAGTCGAACATAGTCGATTGAGACCATTTTCGGCTCAAAATTCGAAAAATACAGACATCGTGATGAAATGATATAGCCCTCGTGTAAGTAGTACGAGCGCTCAAAAAGGCTTTCTTTTTTCCTCCGACCAATACGAACAATCATAGATTACTTATATTTCATGAGAATTTTGACACTTGTGTGAGAGAAGTTTATTGTGTTTCTTGAAATTGCTCAGAAGTTTTCCACTGTGTTTGATATATATCGTTGTGTTGTGGTCGAGTTCGTAATGATCGAGACAATGAGCAAACAGAATGAGAGGTTCTAAATCAAGATCTGCCCCCGCTCCGGAAGAATCGATATTATCGATCTCCGGCAAGATACAACAAAATATGGAATCCAATGAAATGATCAACTTTGAGCGTTTGGCATTTAGATATGATCCCACAGTCGATTATGCTAGCAATTTATTGGTGTCCTTTGGAAATACTACAATGCTCTGAGATATCAAAACGAACCCCCAGGATTATGTTGTTTGAATGTAAAAATCAAATTGCAACAACTGACAACAACACCTGAACCCTTGAATTCGTTTCTTTCAGGACAAGAACCTCTATCTAAACATTCTTTGCAGAATATTAAGAATTACCAAATAACATCATTTGGTTCAAACATAATTGAGGGAGGAGGTTTCAATCCAACTTTTGAGGTATTTTTTTGTCTATATCGAACATCTCACACATTGCTCATAACATATACCTACCTACGAATATGAAAATTCTTTTGAGACTCATAAACAAGGCTGAGGATAAGGGTAAGGGTTATGGTGAGGGTAAGGGTTGGGTTAGGTTGAGGTTAGGTTAGGGTTAATAATAACTCAACGTATACTTTAGTCACAGCAACGCGTGGCCGGGTCTGCTAGTACTCAATAACACTCAAATATTACATAACAGTTTTTTTAAGATTATTTTTAGGAAACCCGAAAGGTATAATAACATGGTGGCTATTTTTGGATGTCAGATCCCTAAACCAATACCAATGCTCTAAATGGAAGTTTGAGAACATTGAAAGTTCACTGCAATGGCATAATTATAATTTTCGAGATAGAAATATATTCAAATCACTATAATGTAGAGGGTGTTTCATTGGTGAATGCATATACAATAACCTGAGGTAGAACTAGGGTAGTTCTACCTCAGGTTCAGACGAGTTCAAAAACCCATATATAATAATAGGTATAATCAATTTCATAGCCGAGATACAGGGTGATTTATGTATTCGCCATGATTTTCAATTGTTTATAACTTTTGAACCATCTAGTATAATCTTTTTATATTTGAAACGTAAAACACATTTCCATGGGTGAACCGATTCATATTTGAACTGTTCAAAGAATCCAGGTCCGTTTTAGAAAAATATGGAACTTTTCGCAAGATGAGATTCGACAAGGAATATTGGAATTTGATCAGAATATTCGGAAGAAGCAGAAAATGTTCGATGGGGATCAGTATATTTCAGTATCTTGCAGGACATTTGACCCATCAAAATGTTTAATTCGATAGTGAAATTCCACTTAATTCACTAAAATGTCGTGCAATGAGATTGAATTCGAAAATGTGGTGGTTGGACTGATAGAAAATTTGGATTTTTTTCGTAATCTAATGAATAATTTCAAGGAATTCCAAGAAAATATGGATTTTGGATTTTTCACTCAAAATGATCAACAATGAATAAACAAATGAATAAACAAGTGAAAGATTCGAAGGAAATCATGAAAGTTGTTCAAAAGTGCCACCGTTTTGCTCTATTCAAATTATTTCTTATAGTCTTTTTGATCATTTCTGGATCATTACGGATCTTATTTGCAGGTAACTTCGATACATTATAGGAGAATATCGTCCATTCCAATGTCAGACGCATATACTAAATACAACAATTATCTGGTGATCTAGAGGGCCATGCATGCAGTCCGCCTCGGCCTATCCACATATATTTGCAAAGTTCTGATCCGAAAAGTTCGTGACAATAACTCCAAAATATATACGGGGCCGTGATGTAGTGGTTAGCGCAGTCGGCTCGGGATCGGTCTCCTTGGTCTCGGGTTCGAATCCTCCGATCGGGAAAAAAATTTTCTGACATGGAGCACGGTTTCACCATTCACTGTTGGGTAAACAATAAACAGTGCTGTGCCTCAGGTGGCAGGGCACAGTAACAAAGCTAACACAGAACCCAACCGGGTCTCCTAACTCGCACCAGCTCTGAGCTTCTGAGGGGTCTCACAGAGACCTAGGAGAGTCGAAATATAAACAATAAACAAACAAACAAACTTGTGGGCAAGTAATAGTATCTGTAAACATAAACCGTGGTCTCTCCTATAACTCCCTGTCTCTGCGCTTCTGAACAAGCCGATTGGCCGAAAGGGAACAGTCCATTATTGGTATTGAGGGGAGGTCACTTGAATAATTTTGACGTTAAATGAAATTGAGTTGATACATAATTATTATTGTAGATATTTCGCTTAAAAAGATGAATTCAGATAGTGAAGAATTATTATGTAAACCTTCAGAAATAAAACAATCAGCTAATTCTAAAATACAGAATTTATTGCCCGAAAAATACCAAAACCAATATAAAGGTGTATACAACACTTTTCAAGATTGGCGTAGCAGTAAGAATATCAAGTCATTGTTTACAGAGATGGTTCTTTTTTATCAGGATTATTTTTTTAACGGGTATAGGTCGAAAAGCATCAAAGGCCTGTTTAGAAAAAATGCCAACGTTTCGATTTATTTAAAAACTTCCTCAGGGCTCTGAAATATTCACAATTACAGTAATGGAACAGATTAAACATGTATAAAACATAGTTACAACAAAACCAAAAAAAAAATGAGATTACAAAAATGGGACTATAAACCACCTACATCTTCAGTTGGCCTCCTTTGTACCATTAAAAATGTAACAGTCATATTTTACGATGTATAAACAGACAGAGCGATACATGCCTACTCACAGATTCAACCTCAACTAACTGTCGAAAAACTAGGTGAGATAATAATATCAGAGAAAACAATGAGTGTGACAGATGTTGGATGGATGCGAGGGTAGACTTCAAATTTAGCCGTTTATTCAACCCTTTTCTTTCAGTTTACCAATCAAACTGAAATACGCCGTGTTAAGGTTATCGATATCGGTTCTTTTATTAATCGCCTTGTCCTTGTGTTGTTAATAAAAGAACCGATATCGATAACCTTAACACGGCGTATTTCAGTTTTATTGGTAAACTGAAAGAAAAGGGTTGAATAAACGGCGAAATTTGAAGTCTACCCTATTATTATTTCGAAACTACTGATTGGATTGAAATAAAATTTCGCACATAGATGAAAAATAATATATTCAAACTATGTGCGAAATTTTGTCCAGATCGCATTACCAAGACCATAGAAACCGTACAAAATTCTAGCGAATTATCGAAAAAAAAAATTGGTTACCCAAGCACTGACGTAAAGTCTGGAGTTTCGCCTTAGTTTGAAGTTTTTTTTGACGGCTGTCAAACATTTCTTTAATTGATTTCTGAAACTGGAAAATGCGAATCTACCTACAAGGTGGACGAACGAGCACTCAAGAGCTCCTGACTTCACGGCAGTGCTTTTTATAATTTTAAATATCAAATGATTTTTATTCACATGAATCTGCTTATCTGCTTATCTGCATATTGATAAATGATTAACGAACATAATAACTAGAGACACGATTGAATGCAACTTGAAAAGCAGGAGATATGCATAAAAAATACTCCAAATATGCTACAAGATAATAAAATCTTTGAGCTTATAAATCGAAATCAGAGTACCATAAGATTTCTGAGCAGTAAAATATTATTTCGTCAAATAAACAATCGATTCCTGTTTCAAATGTTTATTAATATTTCTTCGATCACTTAGGAAATTTTTTTTTTTGGAAAATGAGTTTAACTAGTTTGTTTCAATTTTATTTCCTATTAGAGTAGAGGTAGAATAAAACCAATCCCTCTATTTTATGTGGCTCTAAATTATCCTTGAAAATGTTCATAAATTAGATAGTTTCACCGTCACCCTCAAAGTTTATTTATGGTAGTTATTGGTATGGTAAGTTATTTATGGTAGAAAAAATCCAAGATTTTGGGAACACCATTTATTGACCAGGCACAATAAAGTGGTGAATTTACTGAATTGAATGCCAGTTTTTTGTGGGTAGTACATATTTTTGCGTATCTGTATGTAGAAATCATATATGTTCATCTGTTTGAATTGAATTCAGTTAGAATTCAGCTGTAATCTGTAATTAAGAAATGTATTGAAATAAAGACTGAAGATGAAACAAGAATTGGTAATATTATAAGAACTGCAATCAGGTAATTAATTAAACTACTTTTCATCAAATACGTGGATAGGAATTTGTTAACGATGGTGGAAAGTGGAAGAAGAGTATTCTTCCAAGATATCGTCTAATTTTTGTACTGAAAATCCTTATATCCATAGGGATGGCAGGAAGTATTCAAGAATTATCAATGTCAATTTTAAATTTTCATTCGAACTATTGGTATAGCCAAGAATTGAAAAGAATTAGGTATAAAAGTACCTACACTTGAAAGGGTTTTACAGCATTAGGATCACATCATTAGTTCTTATTGAAATTGGCGGCATCGCTCCATTGTTCAGTAATGGGAGGTAATAGATAACAGAATTAGGGAAAATTTTATTGAGGAACTTTACTAACTGTAGGTAGATACTGTGTTTACGTTTGGCTAGTCCAGAATCTGAATTTCTAATAAGAAATGCCGCAAATTTTTAATGGAGATTCATTTTTTCAAGTTACTTTTTGAGCGCTCGTACAACTTACACGAGGGCTATATCAATTCGTCACGATGTCTGTATTTTTCGAGTTTTGAGCCGAAAATGGTCTCAATCGACTATGTTCTACTCACTGATGACGAATCCGTCGGAAAATTCGAGTCTGTCCGTCCGGCCGGCCGTCCGTAAGCACGATAACTCTCGAACGGATCAACCTAGAAACTTGAAATTTTCAGTGTAGGTTCAGATCCCAAATGCCTCGGTTGAGTTCGTTGATGGGCCAAATTCGCCTAGGGGTTCCGTAAATATGGCCGTTCAAAGTTTTGTTCCCCTGATTACTTGAAAACTACAGATTTGATTGAGATGAAATTTTGCACTCAAATGGAGAATGAGGTGTTCAAGCTACATGTAAAATTTTGTCCAGATCGCATAACCAGAACCATAGAAACCATAGAAAATTGTAACTTTTGAACGGAAACGCCTAGGGACTTGAAATTTTCAGGATAGGTGTGGATCTCGAATGTCGTGATCACGATCATCTATGAGCAAAATTATACTAGGGGTTCCGTAAATATGGTCGTTTGAAATTTGGTTTTCTTGATAATTTCAAAACTACAGATTCGATCGTGACGAAATTTTGTATACTAACGGAAAATAATATATTCAAGCTCTATTTTTCCAGAACGCATGACCAGAACCATAGAAACCATAGAAAATCATAACTTTCGAACGGAAAGGACTAGCGACTTGAAATTTTCAGGATAGGTGTGGATTTTAAATGTCGCGTTCACGTTTATCAATGAACGGAATTATACTAGGGGTTCCGTAAATACGGTCGTTTAAAATTTTGTTTTCTCGATAATTTCGAAACTACGGATTCGATAAGATGAAATTTTGTATTTTAATCGAGAATGATATATTCAAGCTACATTTCTCCAGATCACATGACCAGACCATAGAAACCATAGAAAATCATAACTTTCGAACGGAAAGGCCTAGGGACTTGAAATTTTCAGGATAGGTATGGATCTCGAATGTCGTAATCACGATCATCTATGAGCAAAATTATTTCAGGGGTTCCGTGAACATGGTTGTTGAAATTTAGTTTTCTTGATTATTTCAAAACTACAGATCCGATCGTGACGAAATTTTGTATACTAATGGAAAATGATATATTCAGGCTAAATTTCCCCAGATCACATGACCAGAACCATAGAAACCATAGAAAATCATAACTTTCTAACGGAAAGGCCTAGGAGGGACTTGAAATTTTCAGGATAGGTGTGGATCTGAAATGTCGCGTTCACGTTTATCAATGAACAGAATTATACTAGGGGTTCCGTAAATACGGTCGTTTGAAATTTTGGTTTCTCGATTATTTCGAAACTGCGGATTCGATCGAGATGAAATTTTGTATTTTAATCGAGAATGATATATTAAAACAATATTTTGTCCAGATCGCATGGCCAGAACCATAGAAACCATAGAAAATTGTAACTTTCGAACGGAAAGGCCTAGGAACTTGAAACCAAGGTGGGTTTGGAACGCAAATATCGCGGTCACGTTCATCTATGAGCAAAATTAGACTAGGGGTTCCGTAAATATGGCCGTTCAAAATATTTTTTTGCTGATAGTTCCGAAAATACCGAGCGGATTGGAATGAAGTTGTGCACCTAGCTGAGTAATAATGTATTCAAACTACGTGCAAAATTTTGTCCAGATCGCACCACCAAGACCATAGATACCGTAGAAAATTCTAGCGAATTATCGAAAAAAAATAGATCAGCTGAAGCACTGACATGAAGTCTGGAGTTTCGCCTAAGTTTCAGAATTTTTTTGACAGCTGTCGAAAATTCCTTCAATTGATTTCTGAAACTGGAAAATGCCAATCTATCTACAAGGTGCATGTACGAGCGCTCAAAAGCTCCTGCCTTCACGGCAGTGCTTTTCGTAATTTTTTTATCTAGGTTAGATTATGTAGAAGCTAAAAATGAAATAGGAAATGCTGCAAATTTTGAATAACGATTTATTTTTTCCAATCAATTTCGTTTCTTGTATCTGGTACTTATATAGGTAGAATCTGAAAATTTAATTAGAAAATGCTGCTTTGAACAAAAATTTATTTTCTGCAAGCAATTTCGTTTTTGGTAGTGCAGAATCTGAATTTCAAATAAGAAATGTCGCAAATTTGTATCTGGGTTAACTTATAAAGGTAGTTTTAAAATATATGATAAGAAACTCAGATGAACCATGCAAGTATCCACTTCACGGACCATGCGCACATCCATAAATCCGGTTTGTACCTGCGCGGCTGTAGCCAATCCGGTGAACCCCGAATTTCGAAAATGCACATAAAAGGACATCTGACCTTTCGAAAATCAAACCTGAAGGATATTCCGAAGGAATCAGTTGAGTCTAGTGAAAATAGCTGTGAAAGAGTTTCTCGAAATCAGAGATGGAAGTGATCAGTATTGTTGCTGGTAGTTCTGCGGAGTGTTGTAGGAAGTGTTCGAAACCAGTGCCCAACGTGAGTATTATTGGATTGATTTTTGTTAATCTTTTTTTGGAAAAACTAAATAATTAAAATTTTAAGCTAATTCATTTTCGAATGCAAACTTAATGTTTTTTTTCAATTGCAAGTGAGTGAAGATCCTTATAAGAAGATTTACCGCTCTTAAAGGAGGACATGTCGCTGCATGGCATTGAATGAACAGAATGCTGATGTTGAAGTCAATAGATATATAATTTCAAGTGAGATATAGCCTTATTTCCCGAAAATAACATTTTTGTAAAGTTCCTCGTCTTAATTGAAATTTTGTGTGTACCTTATACTGATGCGTTAATTTATTTTCTAGGCCTCTACCGAATAAGCAACTTCTGGAAGAGCTCCAGTAGGGAGGAGACGCGAGCAGGATTCCGCAGAAAATCAGCCGGAGCGCGCAAAGAAGGACGCTAAAACCAAATGTCCGTTACGTGAGAAAAATTATGCGACAAATGCGAATATGCGTCGACATTATGCTTCGATTCATCAGAAGGTCGAGGAGAAAAGTGTGATCGAATCTGAATCCTTAAATGCCGGATATGTGAAATCACGAATTGCCTCAAGGACATTGCACTCGTGTCACACTCACGTAGGCATGATAGGCTGGAAATGGGGTCGTCGGGGTGTTCCGGTAAGATTTTCAGATATCGCTTGTTTTGCCCGAAAGCATACGCCGCGCAATGCGATTTGAAGCGGCACTTGGCATCGCAACATCCCGGGATGTCGTTGCCGAAAAAATATTGGGCCTCGACTGGTAAAGGAAAGTTTTCCTGCGTTTTATGTACGAGAATCTTCGCCACAAAATGTGCCATGTTTGGGCACATGAGGTTGCACAACTTCCCCTCGAAGTCTTCGAAAATAACCACGACGGAGCTAGCTCAGGGACTACTCGAAGAAAGATCCGTCGGTGATGATGAAACGCCTTTCGTGAAATATCGTTGCGAAGCTTGTGGCCGAGGGTTTCCCCGCGAAAAAGTCGTTGAACTTTCACGCGGATCGGCACAGAATTGAAAATAAAAAAATTTGTAAAAATTTCACCTCTTTGAATAACAGCCTATCATGCCTGAATTAGATTCATCGCAAACCCCTCATCTCATCTATAGACAATTTGAAAATTATTTATTATTATTTTATTCGCCTCTTGTTTATCTTTTTATTCATGGGTAATACTTAGTCACTTGCATTTACGTCTTGTTTATTCTTTTTTATTAATGTTCAATACTCCATCATTTTTATTCAGGTCGGTTTTAGTCTTTTTTCATTAATGTGTAATACTTCATCATTTTTATTAACGTCTCGTTTATTCTCTTTCATTAATGTTTAATAATTCATCACTATTATTTACGTCTTGTTTATTCTTTTTATTCGTGGGTAATACTTACTCACTCTCATTTACGTCTTGTTTATTTTTTTTTTATAATGTTCAATACTTCATTATTTTTATTTACGTCTTTTTTAGTATTTTTTCATTAATTTTTAATTCTGCATCATTTTTATTCACGTCTTGTTTATTCTTTTTTCATTAATGTTTAATACTTCATAATTTTTATTCACGTAGTGTTTATTCTTTTTTATTAATATTTAATACTTCATCATTTTTATTCACGTCTTGTTTATTCTTTTTTTATTGATGTTTAATAATTCATGAATTTCATTCACGTCCTGTTTATTTTCTTTTATTAATGTTGAATACTTCATCATTTTTATTCATGTCTTGTTAATTCTTTTTTATTCATGTTGAATACTTCATAATTTTTATTCATATCTTGTTAATTTTTTTTTTATTAATGTTTAATACTCCATAATTTTTATTCACGTCTTGTTTATTCTTTTTGAGCGCTCGTACAACTTACACGAGGGCTATATCATTTCGTCACGATGTCTGTATTTTTCGAATTTTGAGCCGAAAATGGTCTCAATCGACTATGTTCGACTCACTGATGACGAATCCGTCGAAAAATTCGAGTCTGTCCGTCCGGCCGGCCGTCCGTATACACGATAACTCTCGAACGGAATGTCCTAGAAACTTGAAATTTTCAGGGTAGGTTCGAATCTCAAATGCCGCGGTTAAGTTCGTTATTGGGCAAAATTCGCCAAAGGGTTCCGTCAATATGGCCGCTCGAAATTTTGTTTTTCTGATTACTCCGAAACTACTGATTCGATCGAGGTGAAATTTTGCACTCAGATGGATAATTACGTACTCAAGCTACATGCAGAATTTTGTCCAGCTCGCATGACCAGAACCATAGAAAACATAGAAAATTATAACTTTGTAATGGAAAGGCCTAGAGACTTGAAATTTTCAGGATAGGTGTGAATCGTAAATGTAGCGTTCACGTGTATCAATGAGCGAAATAAGACTAGGGGTTCCGTAAATATGGCCGTTTGAAATTCAGTTTTCTTGATCATTTCAAAATTATGGATTCGATCTCGACGAAATTTTGAATTTAAATTGAGAATTATATATTCGAGCTACATTTCTTCCAGATCGTATGATCAGAATCATAGAAACCATAGAAAATCATAACTTTCGAACAAAAAGGCCTAGTGACTTGAAATTTTCAGGATAGGTTCGGATCGCGAATTTCGCGATCCTTTTTATCAATAAGCCAAATTAGACTAGGGGTTCCGTAAATATTGCCGTTCAAACTATATTTTTTCTGATAATTTCGAAAATACTTATTGGATTGAAATGAAATTTCGCACATATATGAAGAATAATGTATAATTTTGTCCAGATTGCATTACCAAGACCATAGATACCGTAGAAAATTCTAGCGAATTATCGAAAAAATGGACCCAAAGCACTGACGTGAAGTCTGGATTTTCGCGTTGGTTTGAAATTTTCTTTGACAGCTGTCAAAATCTTTCCAATTGGTTCGTAAAACTGGAGAATGCGAATCTACCTACAAGGTGCATGTACGAGCGCTCAAAAGCTCCTGCCTTCACGGCAGTGCTTTTCGAAATTTTTTTTATTCATGTTGAATACTTCATCATTTTTATTCACGTCTTGTTTACTATTTTTTATTCATGTTAAATACTTCATCACTTTTATTCACTTCTCGTTTATTCTTTTTTTATAATGTTTGATACTTCATCACCGTCATTCACGTCTTGTTTATTCTTTTTCATTCATGTTTAATACTTCATCACTTTTATTTACTTGTTTAAAGTATTTTATTCGTGTTTAATACTTCATCATTTTTATTCAAGTCTTGTTCAATCCTTTTTATTCATGTTCAATAATTCATCATTTTTTTATTTTTTTTCATTCATGTTAAATACTTCATCATTCTTAGTCCCTACTCATTAATTATTTATATTCTTTATTAAGTCCCATTTGTTCGTATCAACTATACCACAATACATTAATTTGCTTGTAGTAGTGGGTAAAGTCCATTCAACATTATTTAATGATAATAAACCGACCATGTGTATTAAATTCTTGAAATCTTTGAACCACATATGAGAGAATTCTCACCGAGAAGTCGACCTGTTGCTGTTAATGAATATCCTTTACTTGTGGATTATCGGTATTTTAACGAGATAAGGAAGGGTTTTTTGTTTTTGGTTGTTTTTTGTTTCCCCCTTCCTTTTGACACTCTGAAATAAACTTGTTATCTTCTTGTTTTGGGTGCTAAAAATATGTGTTTTGAATTTCCTATTTTCCCGTCAATTTCTTCTATCGAATCAAGCGTAATTTGAGTTGCATACACAACGTCCTTAAACCCCTATACGATCACGATCTTGGCCAAAGATTATCTAGAGTAATATTTTCACGTTGATTAGAACTCATTTAAGGCAGAGTTCTAGTTCTTTGCGGTTTTCAGTAGAAAACTATAATTTCGGTGATAGTTTTACCGCATAAAAGTACCAATACAGTACAATCGTTTACAGATAATTGTCTTTTGGCATATTTTAGCACTGAATATAAAGAATCGCCCCTATGGACTTTCTAATCAATGCTTAGAAACACAATCAACATAAATAATGCATTGTTATAGGTAACAAAGCCTACACAGAACATAACCGGGACTCCTAACACGCACGAGGCCAAGTTTTCGCTGAGCTGTATGACGATGTCCTCATTGAAAATGTCATGAGACTTCGATTCTCTAGTATTCGGACTTTGTAAAGTCTGTAATTCGTGAATATGCTCGTTTGGAATTAAGTTTTCTTGATAATTTCAACACTACGGATTCGATCGTGACGAAATTTTGTATTTTGGAGAGTAATACATTCAAGCTACATTTGTTTCAGATCGCATGACCAGAACCAAAGGAACCATAGAGAATTATCACTTTCGAACGGAAAAGCCTAGGGACTTCAAATTTTCAGGGTTGGTTTGGATCTCCAATGTCGCGGTCACGTTTATCAATGGGCAAAATTATATGAGGGGTTTCGTAGATATTCTTCTCCTACTGATTGGATTAGAGTGAAATTGGTCATAGATGAAGAATAATGTATTCAAACTACGTGCAAAGTTTCGTCCAGATCGATTACCAAGACCATAGATACCGTAGAAAATTCTAGCGAGTTATCGAAAAAAAACTGAAGCGAAGTCTGGAGTTTCGCCTAAGTTCGGAACTTTTGTTGACAGATTATCAATTGGTTTCTGAAACTGAACGATGCCAATCTACCTACAAGGTAGATGAACGAGCGCTCAGAAGCTCCTGACTTTACGGCAGTGCTTCTCATCCATTTTTTAACATCCAATACAGCAATGTTTTACCTTCTTTATTCATAACATATCCTGTTTAGATAACAATAAACCTAAATAATAATCAAATTGGGTCAATTTAGAAAAAATTTACGGAAAATGAATTATGATAAATGGACCAGGGCCGAATTAGATCCCTTAGGCCAACAACAATTTGCCGCCCCCCTGACTCGAGCGAATTAAAAAGAAACATATAGGATGCCGATTTTTTTAATCGAGTGATTTTCGCAGGAGTTGATCAAGACAATTTACTAAAGTGACAATAAATCTTATTATTTCAGAGTGTTCATTTCATATCATTCTACATAACATTCAAAAAACTCTCGAAAGCACTGCAAGTAAACTTCTCGTCATAAAATGATGCTTTTTTTTCTGCAAAATTTTGCAGCACAACTTCAAAATCTATTTTTTTGCACAATTCAGCTTCAATGCACAAAACGGCAAGAGAATTCAAACGCTCTTGAGACATGCTAGATCGGAACTATGATAAAATTCGTTTCAAAGCTGAAAGAGACCTTTCTGCTGAGCAGTTCGTTGCCAAAATATTTTAACGACAATATCGAGATAGGGAAAGAATTGCACTAAGCTTTTTTCGCTTCTAAGGAAGGTACTCATCCTGGAGTAGAGTTTTTGGAGGACGTTACGACTGAGCTACGTAGGCTTTGAAGTGCCTGAAGTTTATTCATCGTGAAGCTTGTCGTCTAAATCGTCCAGATAACTAGAATTAAGATTAGTAACTTCTTCTGATTCTTCAGAATCAAGTATTGCAATTTTAATAAAAAGGAAAACTTGGCAGCAAAATCCTTGTAACCATTTTCAAGTTCATTCAATTCCCAGTCAGTTTTCAAGAACTTTCTTTTTACTGAAAATGTTCACTAGTAATATTCAGGAATACCGAAACCCGACGGACGAAAACTCTATAATGGCAAGTTTCTGATTCTTCTACAATTTCTAATTATGTTCCGCAAGAGTGATGCGGCAGTACCGCGTCCACAAAGACGGGGAGGGCCTATCCCCTTTTTATTGCGAGTTACATATTTACAATTTACGAAAGAACTCATCAAGCTTGCCGACAATGTTTGATAAGGGTTATCGACGACTGCTGTTCGGTTTTAGCCGCTCTTAGGACTTGGCCTATGTTGGCCTCAGCGCTAATATGGCCGTGAAATGGATCCATACTTACCTACAACGATAAACCAAAAAGCTTCACAAACAAAGTTTCTTCATAACTGAACTTCAGAAAGAGAAAGAAATTTTGAAATTTGCTAATAAATGAAATCAATGTTCGTGATACAGTGGAAATAAACATGAATTATTTGTATCGCGATCACGTTGCAGACATTTGAATAAGAAAAAATTATGAAAAGCACTGCCGAGAAGTCAGGAGCTTTTGAGCGCTCGTTAATCCACCTTCTAGGTAGATTCGCATTTTCCAGTTTTCGAAACCAATTGAAGAAAGTTATGACAGCTGTCAAAAAAAATTTCACACTAAGGCGAAACTCCAGACTTCACGTCATTGCTCAGTGGCCAATTTTGTTTTCGAAAATTCGCTCGAATTTTCTACGGTACCTATGGTCTTGGTAATGCAATTTGCATGTGCTAGAACACGTCATTCTCCATCTGAGTGCAAAACTTGACCTCGATCGAATCAATAGTCTCGAAGTAATCAGGCGAACAAAATTTCGAACGGCCATATTTACGGAACCCTTGGTTGAATTTTGCCCAATAACGAACTCAACCGCGGTCGTTCTTTTCGAGAGTTATCGTGTATACGGCCGGACGGACAGACTCGAATTTTTCGACTGATTCGTCATCTGCGAGTCGAACCTTGTCGATTGAGAGCATTTTCGGCTCAGAATTCGAAAAATACAGCGATCGTTCTACTCACACGGGAGCTGGCTATATCATTTCGTTACGATGTCGGTATTTTTCAAATTTTGAGCCGAAAATGGTCTCGTTCGACCAGGTTTGACTCACTGTTGACTAATACATCGAAAAATTCAAGTATGTCTGTCCGGCCGTATGCACGATAACTCCCGAACGGAACAACCTAGAGAGTTGAAATTTTCAGTATGGGTTCTGTTCCCAAATGCCGCGGTTGAGTTCGTTAATGGGAATTCGGCCAGGGGTTCCGTAAATATGGCCGTTCGAAAATTTGTTCACCCGATTACTTCAAAACTACAGATTCGATCGAGATTTTGCACTCATATGAAGAATGACGAGTTCAAGCTACATGCAAAACTTTGTCCAGATCGCATTACCACAACCATAAGAACCATAGAAAGTTATAACTTTCGAACTGAAAGGGACTTGAGATTTATGGATAGGTGTGGAACTCGAATGTCGCGGTCACGTTTATCAATGAGCATAATTAGACTAGGTGTTCCGTAAATATGGACGTTTGAAATTAGTTTTCTTGATAATTTGAAAACTACGGATTCTATCATGACGAAATCTTGTATACTAATGAAGAATGGTGTATCCAAGCTACATTTTTTCCAGATCGCGTGAGCAAGGCCATCGAAATCATAGAAAATCATAACTTTCGAACGGAAAGTCCTAGGGTCTTGAAATTTTCAGGGTAGGTTTGGATCGCGAATGTCGCGGTCACGTCCATCAATGATTAAAATTAGACGGTGAATATGGCCGTTCAAAATATTTTTTCCTGATAATTTCGAAAAAACTTATTGAATTGGAAGATGAAGAATAATGTATTCAAACTACGGTCGAAATTTTGTCCAGATCGCATTACCAATACCATAGATACCGTAGAAAATTCTAGCGAATTATCGAAAAGAAAAGGACACCTAAAGCACTGACGTCTGGAGTCCTCAAAAGCTCCTCTGACTTCACGGCAGTGCTTTTCTCGCTTTTTATGGATCAAATAATCTATTACTATTCATTTATATTACATTCTCAGTGTAATGTTTCAGTTATGAGGGAATACTATAATTATGGATTTTCATCAAGTATGGGCCACATCTCTTCGAAATAACATGTTTAACTGATTATAACAATTAACGTTTTACATAGATCCGTGTTATTGTAACATCTTTCACTTCATCGTCGGCAGACTTCCATACCCCCCAAAAATGGTCGCGCTTTGTAACCGATGTCCGTCGAAGGGGTACGGACAGGCTTCACATGACTTTTCCTCTATGTGGTTGAGTTTAATTCCTCATCCATATACTCAAGTTTCTTTGAATTATTCCATCTTTAGTTAAATGTCTTTCACGGAGATACTCAAACTTTCAAATGAATGTGGTTAGAGGCCTGTTTATTACATATTTTTAGTATGGCAATGTACGAGAGAAAAATACTCATTGAAAATTCCTGAGTGAGATCAATAGGTACTAATTTCCGAGCGCTCATACTTTTCACACGAGGGCTATATCATTTCGTCACGGTGTCTTTATTTTTCTAATTTTGTGCCGAAAATGGTCTCAATCGCCAAGGTTGGAGACACCCATGACGAATACGTCGAAAAATTCGCGTCTGTCCGTCCGTCAGTCCGTATAAACGATAACTCTCGAACCGAACGACCTAGAAACTTGCGATTTTCAGAGTAGGGTCGAATCTCGAAGGCAGCGGATAGGTTCGTTATTGGGCAAAATTCGACCACAGGTTCCGTGAACATGGTCATTTGAAATTTTGTTTTCTTGATCATTTCGAAACTATAGATTCGATTTTTTCGAAATTTTCTATTTGAATGGAAATGCTAAATTTTTTCCAGATCGTGAAACCAGAACCATTTTAAATCCCAACGAATTATTCAATACAAAATTCTTATATTTCTGCAACAGCTGATTCGGCATAATTGACAAAGAACTGCTGTCATTTTTTTGACAGCTGTAAAAAATGTCCTCAATAATGTAGCGTTACTCTTGTTAGAACTAAGTTGAAAAAAATGATTCACTAATCACTAATGTAATGAAGAGTTTCACGAAGATTTCCTCGGTCAGCTGTCAGTGAAGACGGCGTGGGTTCACTATGTTCTAAAAAGGGCGCCAACGTATTTGAATAAGTGTGACTCTTCGAAAAAAAAATACCTATATCACATCGGCTGAATACTTAAACACCGAATGAAATATCAAAACAAAAAAAAACTGGGTGCCACAGGAGAAGCGACAAAAATATCTGAAAGAATGCAAGAACACCGCTGAAATAAAAATTTGAAGTTTGTGCATATATTCGCACAGTGCAGTTTCACACACGCACCACAATATTCAGAAATTGTTGTAAACAATATACAAACTAATTCACAGAAAAAAAATAATATATAGCCCGTACCTCACTTGATCAAGATCAGCTCACGATTTTACAACAGATAGATTGATTACCCAATTTGCACGAATTTAAAATGTGTACAAAACTTTCCAAAATAATATGAATCTATAAATTGGACAAAAATTTTCAATCATTACTTGAGACATACAAAAAAAAGATATTTCACTTGATATTGAAGTGAAAAAAAATATTGAAAATCATACAGAAAGCTACTATTGTAATTTTGAAAAAATCAACAACGAAGAAATAAATATTGACCAAATTGAAAGTGTTCAAAACTTCTGAATCACTGGTGAAAATTTCACTATATGTCCAGGATATTCTTGATAGAAGTCAGCGGTAAAAATCGGAATGGTTCTCTACATACCAATTGATGCCGAGCAGGTTTGAAACTATCATTCAAAATAACATCACCAATTTTCAATCCTTGTCAGAACTCAGGAAAACGGGAACATAAACCGAAGATCCGTAGAATGCAATATCCCAGATGTTGCTGGATGTTATGTAAAAATCACAATCGTCGGCGAACTCTATTTCACGTCTCATTCAAAACGTAAATTGAAGATGAAAAATGGATGAAAAAAAAAGGCCCTAGAATAATGAAAATACTAGGTATAAAAATCTTTCTAGATGAAAGTGATTGAATCTTTAACGATATGAATAAAACTCACTTGGATGTTGGGCGGCCTGGCCTTAGAAGAAAGAAAACTCCTTTTCTGTACTCAAATAATCCCCTATATACGGGTATTATATTGTTCCTTCAAATCACAATCTCGCAATATATTAGTGGAAATAAGGAAAATATCTTAATCCCAAAACTATTTGGATCTTCCTAGAGAAAATAACTATGATATCTACTTTCCAAATTCCGAAGTACGAAAGTGTGTTCCTCGGAAGAAAAATCGAATATCAGGCCACATGTGGAGAACAAAAAAAACAGATAAACATTGCAAAATTTCAAACTAATAGAAATCTGCGTGGGCAACCCAAATTACACGATTGAGTTTTTTGTGCAGCAATCGAACGCTACAATAATTGGTTTTCAAAACTGGAATATGCGAATCTACCTACAAGGTTGATGAACGAGCGCTCAAAAGCTCCTGACTTCACGGCAGTACTGCTTATAATTCTTAGAAAGTGAACCTTACCTTGGCTTGAATCTCATCCGGAGTTGCCAATGGTTTTTTTTCCAAATCGGGAAGCTTTTTTGAACGCTCGTTTTAATTATGATGTATATCATTTCTGTGAAATTTATAGCGTTTTAATTAGTTTGTTGGTGCCATATCATAATCCTTCATGCTACATTTCCCTTTCATGATAAAGTTGGAGTATCATGTATAAAACCAAGAAACTTGCCTATACACAAAATCTGTCAAAATCAGCATCTATTCAGAATACTTCGGGAATTTCCGCCGTTGTTTTCCATACATTATTCACCTGTTTCGTAATTGGAATATATTTATATTTGTATATATATGCCGGATGAACAAATACAATAACCCTCCGGCCACCTGTTCACCTCTCTGCCCTAATCACACAGACCAAAAAGCTTTTCTGTAACCTGGAATATGTCTCCCGCATATTGCTTATCGGGTTAATCTCTTTTGAAAGCCGTTTAAAATTGGGCGAGGATCTAGGTCTCGCCGACTAAATTCTGTTTTAATCGATTTCGGATCCTGATGTTCGTCGGTGCGGATGTTCGAGCATTGTACGGGGTTGTTCCAGTATAATCAAGGTTTTCGACTCAAGGATGAGTTTGAACACTCAGGTTTGAAATTTAGAGTTGCCACATTTCCTTATATCTATGTTTCGACTCGATTTCGAATTATAGGGAGTTAATTGATATCTTTTTACTTATAATAGATTGGGGTACCGCCTCAAGACCTTCAGTTCATTAATTCCAATAATAACCTAAACACGTGAAATTTTATAGTTTGATTTTCTGAGAATGGTAAACTCCAAAATCAAATAAAGATTAATCTGTCTGTCTTCCTGCCATCGAGAGGCTTCTCCCGGAAAGAAGCTGATTTAAAGGAATTTGGTGGAACAAGAAATTACTGCACCACATCAATACTCCCAATCAAGGAGGAAATCAATATTATCTAGTGGTTGAACTGAATCAACCGAAATTTTCAATAATAATAATAATAATAATATTTATTTCCATAACCAAACAGTACATTGAAAAGAAAATACGTCAATATAACAAAAGAGACTGAACAGGAATGAAACGCTCAGATTTGTAAATTAGAACTTAAGTACTCATTAATATTGTACGGTTCAAGTTCTATCAATATTTTTTTAATTTGAGGCTTGAACTTTTAATCATTGAGGATTTGATAACTTCTAGGGAGTTTATCGAACAGTTTTAAACACATATATTCCACATTCCTTTGCGTCAATGTGAGTGAACACTTGGGAAAATGAAACAGGTGGATGCGCCTCGTTCTATTGGAATTCTCAAACACCCGGAACAGATCATAATTATTCCTGAAGAAAAGCAAGCATCTGAAAATATATGTCCCAGTAGTAGTGAGCAGACCCTGACTCCTTAAATGTCCACGACAAGATGTTTTCGCTGTCAAACCAAGCATAGTTCTTAGAGCTTTCTTCTGGACCACAAAATTCTTATGAACGTCCGAAGCGTTCTGCGTTACCCCATGATTCCATAGGACATGATCGAATGAAAGTTGGAGAAATACACTGTCCTCAGCAACTCAAAGTCTGATTGCCGCGCCAAAACACGAAGCGTGTAGAGAACAGAGTTCAGCTGATAATCGATAATCACACCAGAAAATTGGTACTGGAAATTTTCACAGCCTGTCTAGAGAGCAAAATATTTTCTGGTTTAATAACTCTTGAATGCGAAGTACCGAAAACAACGCACTCCGTTTTGTTCGAGTTGATGGTTATTTTATTCGAAAAACACCAATTCGAAATATCATAAAATCCTCTTTCGGCCATCTTAATTACCTCAGAAATACCAGATGCCGCCACCAGTAGATTAGTATCGTCTACAAACATCACGACCTCACCTTCAGAACGCACTCCGAAATCTGCCAGATTATCACGCAATATAAATTGTTTGTTCGTAGGTCCGCTCTCAACAGATAGAGCGTTTTCATTTTATTCACCGTGCGGATAACTTCTTCTGGTGTAATTTCGAAGAGGAAAAATGTTTTCGAATTGTGACGGACAGGACGAACTTCAGAAGTGAATGTGGAAATAGGCTTATGTACTGTTGTTAATGTGGAAATATCAATAAAATGTCTATTGAAAGCATTCGATAATTCACGGGGATTATCTGTTTTGATTAAATTACCCACATTCTCACTTCTTCGGCCAGTGACCTCTCTTATTATCTGCCAAACCGTCTTACTTTTATTATTAGAGTTATTAATTCGATTTTTAATATTATCCTTCCTGTTTTTTGAAAGAATACCGTCATAAAGCTTTTTAGTTTGCTTGTAGAGATGAGCGAATTCAGGACGAAAAAGAGACACCGTGTGAGAGGTAATCCAATCGTTCTTTAATTTCAATTACTTGAGTAGACCTATCGAAATATCTTTTGTGAGAATCAACAACCTTAACCTTCATCAGAGGAAAAGCCAAATCAAAATTGGACTTGTACCTGCCGAAAAAGTTATCCCAAAGACAGTCTATATCGCACTGATTTTCTTCAAGAGTGAAACCACTCCATTCCTCGGCAGACAACCGTTCTAGAAATATCCCCATTGTTTCCTCATTAATCAGCCTAATTTGTTTCTTCTAGAGTTCGAAACGGATTCAGAAATAGAAAAAGTAAACTTTTGAGAGGTGGGATCAGACAGATGAGAAGAAATCACCTAAATTTGTAATTATATTATCTATGCAAGTAGAAGAATTAGGAGTGAATCGAGTAGGTTCTTGCAGCGTCATATAGGCACCGTATCCCTCGAAGAGTGAAATAAAAGTTTGTGTCTCCCAACCACAAGAAAACAGATTGATGTTGAAATCACCAGCGATTATATATTGACTGTTTTCAGCTTTCGAAGAATAAAATCCACTTTCTCGAAGAACAAACCAACATCACATCTTGGAAATGTATTCGGACGGTATATGGAAATAATTGAGTATTTATTTGAACAAATATAAGCCTATCGAAGCTTATATTTGTTCAAATAAATACTCAAGATTACTCGAAGACACTTAGTTTTACCAAATCTGAACGCTCCTTACAATGAATAGCGCATCCACCATGACGGCCAGGTGGCCTGCAGTATTTGGAAGCTATCAAAACCGCGCATATGAAGTGCATCGAGTTCGGCATCACTCTGCCAATGTTCTGTGACAGTAACAAAGGATGCCGCAAGATTGTTTACACACTGTTCCAACCTCAAAATGCAATTTCTTAACGATTGAACGTTTTGATGCAAAATTATACATTTGTCTTTTTCGGTTCTGAAGATTTGCTTTTGTTTTGACTAAATGAAAAACGACTAATTCTACTACCTTCAGGTCAAAGATCTGGATTCTTGATGGTTTCAAACTTCTGTACAGGTACGGTCAGCTTAAATGAAGAATATTCTTTTGGTCTGTTTGATTGTAATTTTTCGGGGGTAATATCCCTAGTGCATTTAATTTTTCCGTAAAAATTCGGAACAACGAGTTTCCAAGTAATTTGTTTTAACAAATAGCACGAGCGAGAGTGGTTTTAAAAATCCGAGTCGAAGACGAGGATTTCTCCACTTTCGCGAATGCTATTTATTAAAACAGAGTATAGTCCATTTAAGAATTATTGACATCGAAGCAGGCCATGAACGTCCAGCCGAGGCTTTATTTCTAGTTACTAAAAAGTAACTAAATTTCATCATAGAAATGGAACATAAATATAACCTAGAAAAGTCGGAATATTTCGATTGCAGTTCAAACATAGGAATTCAGGTTTGAAAGCGCAAAAATATCGTGGAATGCTTTGATATGAAATTATCTGAACTTATCGTTCATATAAAAGTCAACCATGGAAAATTGAAGATCATTCAAATAAATATTTATTTTCACTCAGGACCATGCAATATTTATTGGTATTGGAAATCTTGCAAAATTCTAACCATATAAGAGTACCATTTTGTGTCTGGATTCAAGAAGGATAATTAATGGAATTCTAGCAGGTAGCTAGTGGTGCAACAGAAAAAAATTTTTGGATACTTCGCAAGCACAGGGCCAAAAGAATGGATTGGAATAAACGTTATAATGTATTAAGAAATAAGAGAGAAACAAAAATCAAGAATCTTTGTAGTACATGAAGAATTTTGACATGAACTTTGTACCGAACTATCAATATATGAACCAATTTGTGAATTATTTATTGCTCGGTGTTGAATACTTTAAGAAAGTCAATTTTTATTTTCATTCATTAAAACTGTCCATGAATTATTGAAAATATTATAATTGATGAGCAATTTCACAATTATTCAGTATACTTTTGAATTGGGAACAATATAGCATGTGTATTAGCAGAGGGAATGTGAACACGGTACCATACAGTATAAGTATAATAAATAAACTTAAAATATCTATGAATGATACAAGAGCAAAGATAAAAAATTACGAAAAGCACTGCCGTGAAGGCAGGAGCTTTTGAGCGCTCGTACATGCACCTTGTAGGTAGATTCGCATTTTCCAGTTTTAGAAATCAATTGAAGGAATTTTTGACCGCTGTCAAAAAAATTCTGAAACTTAGGCGAAACTCCAGACTTCATGTCGGTGCTTCAGCTGATCAATTTTTTTTCGATAATTCGCTAGAATTTTCTACGGTATCTATGGTCTTGGTGATGCCATCTGGACAAAATTTTGCACGTAGTTTGAATACATTATTCCTCAGCTAGGTGCATAATTTCATTCCAATCCGATCAGTAGTTTCGAAACTATCAGAAAAAAAATATTTTGAACGGCCATATTTACGGAACCCCTAGTCTAATTTTGCTCATTGATGAACGTGACCGTGAAATTTGCGATCCAAACCCACCCTGAAAATTTCAAGTTCCTAGGCCTTTCCGTTCAAAAGTTAGGATTTTCTATGGTTTCTATGGTTCTGGTCATGCGATCTGGACAAAATATTGCTTCAATATATCATTCTCGATTGAAATACAAAATTTCATCTCGATCGAATCCGTAGTTTCGAATTTATCGAGAAAACAAAATTTCAAACGACCGTATTTACGGAACCCCTTGTATAATGTTGCTCATAGATGAACGTGATCACGACATTCAAGATCCACACCTATCCTGAAAATTTCAAGTCTCTACGCCTTTCCGTTCAAAAGTTACAATTTTCTATGGTTTCTATGGTTCTGGTCATGCGATCTGGACAAAATTTCACATGTACCTTGAACACCTCATTCTTCATTTGAGTGCAAAGTTTCAACTCGATCGAATCTGTAGTTTCGAAGTAATCAGGGAAACAAAACTTTGAACGGCCATATTTACGGAACCCATGGTGGAATTTGGCCCATTAACGAACTTAACCGAGGCATTCGGGATCTGAACCTACCCTGAAAATTTCAAGTTTCTAGGACATTCCGTTCGAGAGTTATCGTGTATACGGCCGGACGGACGGACGGCCGGACGGACGGCCGGACGGACAGACTCGAATTTTCCGACGGATTCGTCATCAGTGAGTCGAACATAGTCGTTTGAGACCATTTTCGGCTCAAAATTCGAAAAATACAGACATCGTGACGAAATGATATAGCCCTCGTGTAAGTAGTACGAGCGCTCAAAAATATCATTGAAAACTTTGTTTCCACGTAGTTTAGTGATTTGGATGTGTTTATTGAATAAGCTGACATAATCCTATTGATGGGCATCCTTTTGCAGGGAAGGTTTCAATTTTTCAATAACTCATTTATGAAATAATTCACCATTCTTGTAATCCTTATCATTAATACCACTGTCAAGAATCGGATCACATCCCGGTAAAAATCCATCAATTGTTCCAGCATTCAAAATAGTGCACCTTCTGCCTTTACCCTTGAATATACTCAGCATACCTTTTGGATTATTTTCTAGTGTCCACTGACGAATTTGAATACCGTTCTCGAATATCCAAATTTCATCTAGATGAATGAATTTTACGTTTTGTTCCATGTATTCTCGGTATTTATCACAATATCGTACTATTTTTATTATATTCTGTTTATCAATAAGAATTTTCCTTCGATCAACTTTTTTGTATTTGTATCCAATTTTTTTTATGATATAATATAATGTTGACTTCGATCAATTGAAATCTAGGTGCTCTTTGGCCAGTTCGAAAAGAATATCTAAACTGATATATTCATTGTTTTTAATTCAAGCAAAAACAAAGTCATTCAATGTCTCTTTGAAGGAATAATCGTATCGCACAGGTTTTCTTCCACTGCTAATTCCAGGCTATAATAACATGCTAATATTCTACGAACAGGGCTTGGTGAAATCTGAAAATTTAAGAGACATTGATCAATCAGAAAACACTTTGAGTCGATGAATAACAGTTTACCTGAAACACTAGCGGTAATATATGCCAAATCTTTGAAAAACTCGAAGTAACACTGACAAACTGCCTGGCGTTCTCTTGTTAGGCGCGATGTATCCTGGTCAATTCCAGCCATTTTAATAGCATAAGACAAAAAATACTCAAATTCAGAGCAAATTTTATAATTACATATTCACCAATATCTTCGATAAAATCATCAAAGCAAGATTTCTATGGGTGATGTTAGTGTTATTCCTATACCAACCTGAATTCAGCAACCCAAAATATTACTGAATAGTCTATTACCAACTTAAATTCGATTTTTCACAGCCAACCGAGATGTCAATAATTCTTAAACGGAGTATACTCATAAACGAGTGTTCCAATTGTTAGATCCCGAGGGATATTTGGTAAGATTATTTCCTGAGTTAAATGAATTATGAGTATTTAGTGGAACACTATTTTCAACAGCCGCATTAATTTTACTTTCGGATACATTTCCAAACCGATTCATTTTGAGTTTCAATTGAAAAATTAATAAATTCGTAAGCGTTGTTTGTGATCTTTGTTGTTGGTAACGGTACATAGCAACAAAGCATAGAAACCATCAAGTTCGTTTTTACAAAGCAACTTGTCAAACTTGCATGAAATTTTTCCAATTTTTTTTCCGGAAAAACTTCTGACAGCTAAGTTGACAGTTGTTAAGTTATTTTTCCACTTAAAATTTATATTTGACATACCAATTCTTGATAGCGATTGGTCAACATTAATAGGAAGGAAATAATCACATATAATTCCTGTGAAACCAATGTTGTCGAGATATCCAGCAAGTAATTCGGGTTTTAGGGTTGGATCGAGTTTACAAACATGTAAGTAACCGTATTTTGGTACTCCTTTCATCAGCATATCATCAGCTTTTCCACTACCGACAACACTTCTTTCTATCCATACGCCTAGATTTCTTACTTCTTACCATAGTGAAACCACCCTCAGAAGTGTCCTGTGAACTGTTTTTATTCGATGTGGTGTTCGAATTTGCCTTTTTCTTGATTGAAGTGTTGTTAGACTTAGAAGATGTTTGAAACTTTGTAGTGTCCAGAGAATTGTTTTTATTCGATGCTGTGTTTGAAATTAAGTTTGCCTGCATTGAACTGCAGTCGGTGTTGTTATATTCACTAGATGTTCGACGCTGTGTATTCTGGGCTGAATTAACATTAGATGTACCCTCCGAAGAGTAGTTGAATAGTATCCATTATAGTTTACTGTGGAACTATTTTATTAGGATAGGATAGGATTCATTAGGAATCTTAGAGATGTATTTGAAGTGAATAAAATTATTATTATTATTATTATTATATTGCAATGAGAGTGTGATTCGTGTAGCTGGGGCGACACCTGCCAGTAACAAGCGGTATGGTCGAGTAAAATTGGAGATATCATTGCTAGCGAAATGTAGGTAAATCAAAAACAACAAACTGAAAATTACCTGAAAATAATAACAATGAATAGAGTGGTATTATGGGGAAATTATCCTCAAATATTCCCATTTAATTGTTGAAGAAATAGTAATAATTTTGGAATATAACTGTTTGATTTATTTTTGTGAATATAATATTGGCTGAAACATCTAGAGGACTGATGTTTCCGAACAGAGAAAAGATGTGTTCAAACAGTGGAACCATATTTATGGATACCATAACGAGTAACAGACCAGAACCATAGAAACCATAGAAAATTATAACTTTCGGACGGAAAGACCTAGGGTCTTGAAATTTTCAGGGTAGGTTCGGATCGCGAATTTCGCGTTCACGTTCATCAATGAGCAAAATTAGACTAGGGGTTCCGTGAAAATGGCCGTTCAAAATATTTTTATCCTGATCATTTCGAAACTACTCATTGGATTGGAATAAGATTTTGCAAATAGATGAAGAATAATGTATTCAAACTACGTGGGAAATTTTGTGCATATCACATTACCAAGACCATAGATACCGTTGAAAATTCTAGCGAATTATCGAGAAAAAAAATCATTTCAATCCAATCAGTAGTATCGAAATTATCAGGAAAATATATTTTGAACGGCCATATTTACGGAACGCCTAGTCTCTTTTTGCTCATTGATGAACGTAACCGCAAAATTCACGATCCGGACATACCCTGAAAATTCCTAGGCCTTTCCCTTCGGAAGTTTTGATTATATATGGTTTCTATGGTTCTGGTCATGCGATCTAGACAAAATGATGTTTTAAAATATCATTCTCGATTAAAATAGAAAATTTTATCTCGATCGAATCCGTCGTTTCGAAATTATCGAGAAAACAAAATTTCAAACGACCGTATGTACGGAACCCCTACTATAATTCTGCTCATTGATAATCTTGAACGCGACATTTTCGACCCACACCTATTCTGAAAATTTCGAGGCCCTAGGCCTTTCCGTTCGAAAGTTATGATTTTCTATTGTTTATATGGTCATGCGATCTGGAGAAATGCAGCTTGAATATATCATTCTCCATTAGTATACAAAATTTCGTCACGATCGAACATGTAGTTTTGGAATGATCGAGAAAACTAAATTTCAAAGGACCATATTTACGGAACCCCTTGTATAATTTTGCTCATAGATAAACGTGATCACGACATTCGAGATCCACACCTATCCTGATAATTTCAAGTCCCTAGGCCTTTCCTTCACAAAGTTATAATTTTCTATGATTTCTGTGGTTCTGGTCATGCGAACTGGACAAAATTGCATGTAGCTTGAACACGTAATTCTCCATCTGAGTGCAAAATTTCATCTCGATCAAATCTGTAGTTTTCAAGTAATCAGGAGAACAAAATTTTGAACGGCCATATTTACTGAGCCCCTGGTGGAATTTGGCAGATAAACGAACTCAACCGAGGCATTCATGAACTGAACCCACACTGAAAATTTTGAGTCTCTAGGTTGTTCCGTTCGAGAGTTATCGTGCTTACGGCCGGCCGGACGGACAGACAGCCTCGAATTTTCCGACGAAAATTATCATCATCAGTGAGTCGAACTCTTTCGATGGAGACCATTTTCGGCTCAAAATTCGAAAAATACAGACATCGTGACGAAATGATATAGCCCTCGTGTAAGTACGAGCGCTCAAAAATAACAAATGAAAGAAGAACCATTGAGTACTGGATACGTAGAGGCATTGAATGAAAGAAAAAATTATAAAAAGCACTGCCGGGAAGTCAGGAGCTTTTGAGCGCTCGTTCATCTACCTTGTAGGTAGATTCGCATTTTCAGTTTTTAAAAACCAATTGAAAGTATTTTTGTCTAAAAAATTTTCGAACTAAGGCAAAACTCCAGACTTCACGTCAGTGCTAAGTGACCAATTTTGTTTTTCGATAATTCGCTAGAATTTTCTACGGTATCTATGGTTTTGGTGATGCAATCTGGTCGAAATTTCGTATTTTGAATACATCATTTTTGAGCGCTCGTACAACTTACACGAGGGCTATTTCATTTCGTCACGATGTCTGTATTTTTCGAATTTTGAGCCGAAAATGGTCTCAATCGACTATGTTCGACTCACTGATGACGAATCCGTCGGAAAATTCGAGTCTGTCCGTCCGTCCGGCCGGCCGTCCGTAAGCACGATAACTCTCGAACGGATCAACCTAGAGACTTGAAATTTTCAGTGTAGGTTCAGATCCCAAATGCCTCGGTTAAGTTCGTTAATGGGCCAAATTCGCCTAGGGGTTCCGTAAATATGGCCGTTCAAAGTTTTGTTCCCCTGATTACTCGAAAACTACAGATTTGATTGAGATGAAATTTTGCACTCAAATGGAGAATGAGGTGTTCAAGCTACATGTGAAATTTTGTCCAGATCGCATGACCAGAACCATAGAAACCATAGAAAATTGTAACTTTTGAACGGAAACGCCTAGGGACTTGAAATTTTCAGGATAGGTGTGGATCTCGCATGTCGTGATCACGTTCATCTATGAGCAGAATTATACTAGGGGTTCCGTAAATATGGTCGTTTGAAATTTATTTTTCTTGATAATTTCAAAACTACAGATTCGATCGTGACGAAATTTTGTATACCAATGGAGAATGATATATTCAAGCTACATTTCTCCAGATCACATGACCAGAACCATAGAAACCATAGAAAATCATAACTTTCGAACGGAAAGGCCTAGGGACTTGAAATTTTCAGGATAGGTGTGGATCTGAAATGTCGCGTTCACGTTTATCAATAAACAGAATTATACCAGGGGTTCCGTAAATACGGTCGTTTGAAATTTTGGTTTCTGGATAATTTCGAAACTGCGGATTCGATCGAGATGAAATTGTGTATTTTAATCGAGAATGATATATTAAAACAATATTTTGTCCAGATCGCCAGACCAGAACCATAGAAACTATAGAAAATTGTTACTTTTGAACGAAAAGGCCTAGGAACTTGAAATTTTCAAGGTGGGTTTGGATCGCAAATATCGCGATCACGTTCATCTATGAGCAAAATCAGACTAGGGGTTCCGTAAATATGGCCGTTCAAAATATGTTTTTGCTGATAGTTCCGAAAATACTGAGCGGATTGGGATGAAATTTTGCACCTAGCTGAGTAATAATGTATTCAAACTACGTGCAAAATTTTGTCCAGATCGCACCACCAAGACCATAGATACCGTAGAAAATTCTAGCGAATTATCGAAAAAAAATTGATCAGCTGAAGCACTGACATGAAGTCTGGAGTTTCGCCTAAGTTTCAGAATTTTTTTGACAGCTGTCGAAAATTCCTTCAATTGGTTTCTGAAACTGGAAAATGCGAATCTACCTACAAGGTGCATGTACGAGCGCTCAAAAGCTCCTGCCTTCACGGCAGTGCTTTTCGTAATTTTTCATCTATGTGCGAAATTCATTCCAATCTAATCAGTAGTTTCGAAATTAATGTGCATCAATGAGTAAAATTAAACTAGGGGTTTCATAAATATGGTCATTTGAAATTTAGTTTTCTTGATAATTTCGAACCTACGGATTCGATCGTGGCGAAATTTTGTATTTCAAAGGAGAATGATGTATTGCCCAGATCGCATGACCAGAACCATAGAAAATCATAACTTTCGAACGGAAAGGCCTAGGGATTTGAAATTTTCAGGGTAGGTTCGGATCGCTAATTTAGCGGTCACGTTCATCAATGAGCAGAATTAGACTAGGGGTTCCGTAAATAAGGCCGTTCAAAATACTTTTTGAGCGCTCGAACTACTTACACGAGGGATGTATTTTTAGAATTTTTAGCTTAAAATGGTCTCAAACGACCATGTTCGACTCACTGATGACGAATCCGTCGAAAATTCGAGTCTGTCCGTCCGTCCGGCCGTCCGTCCGTAGTTTTCAGAGTAGGTTCGAATCTCGAATGCCGCGGTTGAGTTCGTTATTGAGCAAAATTCGCCCAGGGGTTCCGTAAATATGGCCGCTCGAAATTTTGTTTTTCTGATTACTTCGGAACTACAGATTCGATCGAGGTGAAATTTAGCACTCAGATGGAGAATAACGCGTTCAAGCTACATGCAATTTTGTCCAGCTCGCATAACCAGAACCATAGAAACCATAGAAAATTATAACTTCGTAATGGAAAGGCCTAGGGACTTGAAAATTTCAGGATAGGTGTGGATCTCGAATGTTGCTGTCACGTTCATCAATGAGCAAAATTAGACTAGGAGTTCCGTAAATATGACCGTTTGAAATTCAGTTTTTTTGAGAATTTCAAAGCTATGGATTTGATCATGACGAAATTTAGAATTTGAATTTGGAATTTGAATGAAATTCTCGAGCTACATTTTGTCCAGATCGCATGATCAGAACCATAGAAACCATAGAAAATAATAACTTGTGAACGGAAAGGCTTAGGGACTTGAAATTTTCAAGAGAGGTTTGGATCGCGAATTTCGTGATTACGTTCATCAATGAGCAAAATTAGACTAGGGGTTTCGTAAATATAGCCGTTCAAACTATTCTTTTCCTGGTAATTTCGAAACTACTCATTGGATTGGGATGAAATTTCGCACATAGATGAAGAATAATGTATTCTAGCGAATTATCGAAAAAAAATTGGTCACCTAAAGCACTGACGTGAAGTCTTGATTTCTGCCTTTATTGGAAATTTTCTTTGACAGCTGTCAAAATCTTTACAATTGGTTTTCGAAACTGGAGAATGCGAATCTATCTACAAGGTGGATGAACGAGCGCTCAAAAGCTCCTGACTTCACGGCAGTGCTTTTCTAAATTTTTTATCTTTGCTCTTGTATCATTCATAGATATTTTAAGTTTATTTATTATACTTATACTGTATGGTACCGTGTTCACATTCCCTCTGCTAATACACATGCTATATTGTTCCCAATTCAAAAGTATACTGAATAATTGTGAAATTGCTCATCAATTAATTGAATTTGTTTATAAAACAGGAAAATGCGAATCTACCTACAAGGTGGATGAACGACCCCTAAAAGCTCCTGACTTCACGGCAGTGCTTTTTATAATTTTTTTTAGGTGTTTCTTTCGTTGATTCGCTAGAATTTCCTTATGTATCTATTGTCTTGGTAATACGATCTGGAAAAATTTCGCTCGTAGTTTGAATACATCATTCTTCTATGTGCAAAATTTCATTCCAATCCAATCAGTAGTTTCGAAATTTTCAGGAAAAAATATTTCAACGGACGTATTCACGTAAACCCAGGTCTGATTTTGCTCATCGCTGAAGGGGGCAGCGACATTCAAGATCCACACCTATCCTGAAAATTTCAAGTCCCTAGGCCTTTCCGTTCGAATGTTATAATTTTCAAGGTTTCTATGTTTCTGCTCATGCGATTTGAACATGTAGCATGAAGCTTGAAAACGTCATTCTCCATCTGAGTGCATAATTTCATCTCGATCGAATCAGAAGTTTCGAAGTAATCAGGAGAAGAAAATTTCGAACGACCATATTTACGGAACCTCTGATGGAATTCCGTTCATTAACTAACTCAACTGCGGCATTCGGGAACTGAACCCACTCTGAAAATTTCAATTCTCTAAGTCATTCTGTTCGAAAGTTATCGTGTTTACGGCCGGACGGACGAACTGACTCGAATTTTTCGACGGATTCATCATCAGTGAATCGTACCTAGTCGTTTGAGATCATTTTCGGCTTACAATTCGAGGAATGAGGACATCGTGACGGTATGATATATTATACAGCCCTTGTGTAAGTGGAACGAGCGCTCAATACATTATCGAAACGCGACCGATTATGCCCTTCCTAGCGAAGGGAGGCTTTGCTAGATCACCAGTTGCGTCATGGGTGGGTCCGTGACGTCGTTCCGGTATCGATCCGTCTCGAGATTCGGCCCGTTTCAGTTCTCTCAGACTTCATCTCGCGGGCATGAAAATTCAAAAATTCAGACCACTGTGCGAGTAACAATTGAAATGAAGAGATATTACAAGGGAACTGCTGTGATTCCCTTCATCCTCTGGGTTGGTCGGAGTACGCACTGAATAACGATAAGATCGCCTTATGTTACGTTATTTTGTGACGAAAATGTTGCATAATATGTTTGAGAAATGAAATCTGTCAACTTCGCTTACTCTCATTGCTGGTATTGTAGATATTGAAGAGCTCTGCCGTGAAGTCAGGAGCTTTTGAGCGCTCGTTAATTCACCTTGTAGGTAGATTAGCTTTTTTTATAATTCGCTATAATTTTCTACCGTATCTCTTCAGAAACATTGCAGATTTGAATCCAAAAAGCAAGAATTCTTGATTGTTACAAATTTCTTGGCCAGAAACCTTTTCTTGTGCACCCACTTCTTGTTCTTGTTCTTGCAGCAAGAAGAAAACAAGACAAAAACGAGAAGTTCGTGAAACACTAGGTATGTATTCAATAATGAACATATAAAATTGTACGAGGAGGAGAGATTAAACGATTATCAGAACTTACATTTTGTGAAATGTGGAATCGAAAAAGGTTCATTATTTTCACATTTTGTAGTTCGTTTTCTGAAAATTGATCCCATTCTTTTCTCCATCAGAGTTTCCGAAAAATGCTTCTTGACACGTAACGTAACGTAACCTGTGAAGTTCTCAAGGGGCATTGATTTTTGCTTCCTCGATTTATAAATATTATATGCTTAATATAACACCACCAGATTTTTACAAGGTGTTTCTCATTGCAATACTATCATTTCGTGAAGAAATGGTTGACTTCCCTTGGGATTCAGGGGTTGAAATGACAAAAATAGAGGTTTAGATTTCTTTTTTTTTCCTTGCCAGTCTAATGTCTCTAAAATTAAACCCCTATATATAAGGAAAGACTTTTAAAAAAAATTACGAAAAGTACTGCCGTGAAGTCAGGAGCTTTTGAGCGCTCGTTCATCCACCTTGTAGGTAGATTCGCATTCTCCAGTTTCAGAAACCATTTGGAAAGATTTTGACAACTGTCAAAGAATATTTCAAACTAAGGCGAAAATCCAGACTTCACGTCAGTGCTTTCGGAGACCAATTTTTTTTTCGATAATTCGCTAGAATTTTCTTTGCTATCTATGGTCTTGGTGATGCGATCTGGACAAAATTTCCCATGTGGTTTGAATACATTATTTTTCATCTATGTGCGAAATTTTATTCCAATCCAATAGGTATACTCCGTTCAAGAATTATTGACATCTCGGGAGGCTGTGGAAAATCGAATTTAAGTTCGACTCTTCAGTAATATTTTGGCTTGCTGAATTCAGGTTGGTATAGGAATAACACTAACATAACCCATAGAGACCTTGCTTTGTTGATTTTATCGAAGATAATGGCGAATAATTAAAAAAATTAGGTCTGAATTTGAGTATTTTTTTGTCTTGTGCTATTGAAATGGCTGAAATTGACCAGGATACATCGCGCCTCACAACAAGAGAACGCCATGCAGTTTGTCGGTGTTACTTCGAGTTTTTCAAAGATTCGGCATATATCGAGTTTCGCTAGTGTTTCAAGTAAACTGTTATTCACCTACTCAAATTGTATTCTGATCGATCAATGTGTCTTAAATCTTCAGATTTCTCCGAGCACTGTTCGAAGAATATTAGCGAAAAAAGAAGACATGTCATTATTCCCTGGAATTGGCAGTGGAAGAGAACCTGTGCAATATGATTATTCCTTCAAAGAGACATTGAATGACTTTGTTTTTGCTAAAATTAAAAACAGTGAATATATCATATGATGAAAAAAATTGGATACAATTACAAAAAATTACGAAAAGCACTACCGTGAAGGCAGGAGCTTTTGAGCGCTCGTACATGCACCTTGTAGGTAGATTCGCATTTTCCTTTTTTGACAGCTGTCAAACAAATTTTCAAACTGAGGCGATAATCCAGACTTCAAGTCAGTGCTTTAGGTGACCAATATTTTTTCGATAATTCGGTCTTGGTGATGCGAATTGGACAAAATTTCGCACGTAGTTTGAATACATTATTCCTCAGCTAGGTGCAAAATTTCATTCCAATCAAATCGGTAGTTTCGAAATTATCAGGAACAGAATATTTTGAACGGCCATATTTACGGAACCCCTAGTATAATTGTGCTCATAGATGAATGTGATCACGACATTCGAAATCCACACCTATCCTGAAAATTTCAAGTCCCTAGGCTTTTTCGTTAGAAAGTTGTGATTTTCTATGGTTTCTATGGTTCTGGTCATGCGATCTAGAGAAATGTAGCTTGAATATATCATTCTCCATTAGTATACAGAATTTCGTCACGATCGAATCTGTAGTTTAAAAATTATCAAGAAAACTAAATTTCAAACGACCATATTTACGGAACCCCTGGTATAATTTTGCTCATAGATGAAAGTGATCACGACAATCGAGATCCACACCTATCCTGAAAATTTTAAGTCCCTAGGCGGTTCCGTTCAAAAGTTACAATTTTCTATGGTTTCTATGGTTCTGGTGATGCGAACTGAACAAAATTTTGCATGTAGCTTGAACACCTAATTTTTAATTAGAGTGCAAAATTTCACCTCGATCGAATCAGTAGTTTCGGAGTAATCAGAAAAACAAAATTTCGAGCGGCCATATTTACGGAACCCCTTGACGAATTTTGCCCAATAACGAACTTAACCGCGGCATTTGAGATTCGAACCTACCCTGAAAATTTCAAGTTTCTAGGACATTCCGTTCGAGAGTTATCGTGTATACGGCCGGACGGCCGGACGGCCGGACGGACAGACTCGAATTTTTCGACGGATTCGTCATCAGTGAGTCGAACATAGTCGATTGCGACCATTTTCGGCTCAAAATTCGAAAAATACAGACATCGTGACGAAATGATATAGCCCTCGTGTAAGTTGTACGAGCGCTCAAAAAGAGTTGATCGAAGGAAAATTCTCGTTGATAAACAGAAAAATATAATAAATAAAATACAATTATGTGGTAAATACCGAGAATACATGGAACAAAACGTAAAATTCATTTATCTAGATGAAACTTGGATATTTGAAAACGGTATTCATATTTGTCAGTGGACACTAGAAAGTAATCCAGAAGGTATGCTGAGTATATTCAAGGGTAAAGGTAGAAGGTACACTATTTTGAATGCTGCAACAATCGATGGATTTTTACCTGGATGTAATCTGATTCTTGACAGTGGTATTAATGATAAGGATTACCATAAAACTATGAATAGTGAATTATTTCATAAATGGGTTATTGAAAAATTGAAACCTTCTCTGCAATAGGATGCCCATCAATAGGATTATGTCAGCTTATTCAATAAACACACCCAAATCAGTACACTTACACGTGGAAACAAAGTTTTCAATGAGATTTTTATCTTTGCTCTTGTATCATTCGTAGATATTTCAAGTTTATTTATTATACTTATACTGTATGGTACCCTGTTCACATTCCCTCTGCTAATATTGCCATTGAACAAAAGCTATATTGTTCCAATTCAAAAGCATACTGAATAATTGTAAAATTGCTCATTAATTATAAAATTGCTAATAATTCATGGACAGTTTTAATAAATGAAAATAAAAATTGACTTTCTTAAGAGTATTTACCACCGAGCACTAAATAATTCACAAATTGGTTCATATATTGATAGTTTCAGTACAAATTTCATGTCAATATTTTTCATGTACTACATAGATTCTTAATTTTTGTTTCTCTCTTATTACTATAATAATAGTAATATTTATTTAGTTCCTACAATTATTGTAATACAATAATGCGGAATGAGTCAAATAATTTCAATGGTTATGGTTACTGGTTACAAAGTTGATGTAGTTTTAGCTTCACAAGATTCAAAATATTTTAGCAAGTTGTATGGTTCAATATTCAGCAAAAATTTAACTAATTCTTTTTTCAATATATTAACATTTCTTATCGAATGAAACTATTTGGGTAAAGCATCTTCATGCACATGTATTTTGCATCATTCTGTGCAAGTGTCAATTGTTGTCTGGGTATATATAAGCATCAATTTTCCTATTTGGGTTGTTGTTCAGAAACGGTTCAAATAGTTCACTGTGGCTTCGTAGGAAGATAACATACGTCAGGATTTTATTCCTTTTGAAAGCACCTCTACAAGTCTCTCTATATTCAATTCTAATCATAGCTCGGATTGCTCGCTTTTGAGTTTTAAATATTTTGTTCCGTGATGTACTGTTTCCGCAGTAAACAATGCTATATGATAGGGTTGACTGAAAATTGGCTGTGTATAGGAAGGAGCTTCAATGTATCTTGTTGGATATGGTATTGCATAACATTGAAGGTGTATATTATGGTGTTGAGTTTCCTGTTCAAGTTTTCTATTTGGGGTTCCATTTCTCAATATGTATATATAAAGTTTTTTCCAATCCATTTACTTGGCCCTGTGCTTGCGAAGTATAAAAAATTCTACGATATTTTTGCGCTTTCAAACCTGAATACCCATGTTTAAACTGCAGTCGGAATATTCCGGCTTAATTATTCGATAATTCGTAAACTGAACACATTTCTAGGTTATATTTATGTTGATGTTTTATTTCTATGATGAATTTGAACAGTTACTTTTTGTAATCAGAAATAAAGCCTTGACTAGACGTTCAAGGCCTGCTTCGATGTCAATAATTCTTAAATAAAGTATAGTTTCGAAATTATCAGGAAAAAATAGTTTGAACGGCCATATTTACGGAACCCCTGGTCTAATTTTGCTCATTGATGAACATGATCGCTAAATTCGCGATCCGAACATACCCTGAAAATTTCAAGCTCCTAGGCCTTTCCGTTCGAAAGTTACAATATTCTATGGTTTTTATGGTTCTGATCATGCGATCTCAAAAAAATGAAGCTCGAATATATCATTCCCAATTCAAATACAGAATTTCGTCACGATCAAATCCATAGTTTTGTAATTATCAAGAAAACTGAATTTCGAACGGCCATATTTACGGAACCTCTAGTCTAATTTTGCTCATTGATGAACGTGACCGCAACATTCAAGATCCACACCTATCCTGAAAATTTCAAGTCCCTAGGCCTTTCCATTACAAACTTATAATTTTATATGGTTTCTATGGTTCTGGTCATGCGAGCTGAACAACAAAATTTCACTCCTATCGAATGAGTAGTTTCGAAGTGATCAAGAGAACGAAATTTCGAGCGGCCATATTTACGGAACCCCTTGGCGGATTTTGCCCGAAAACGAACCGCGGCATTCGAGATACGAACCTACCCTGAAAATTTCAAGTTTCTAGGTCGTTCCGATCGAGAGTTATCGTGTTTACGGCTGGCCGGACGGACGGAAAGACTCGAATTTTTCGACGGATTCGTCATCAGTGAGTCGAACATAGTCGTTTGAAACCATTTTCAGTTCGAAATTCGGAAAATACAGACATCGTGACGAAATGATATAGCCCTCGTGTAAGTAGTACGAGCCCTCAAAAAAAAATTTAGAAAAGCACTGCCGTGAAGGCAGGAGCTTTTGAGCGCTCGTACATGCACCTTGTAGGTAGATTCGCATTTTCCAGTTTTAGAAACCAATTGAAGGAATTTTTGACAGCTGTCAAAAAAATTCTGAAACTTAGGCGAAACTCCAGACTTCATGTCGCTGCTTCAGCTGATCAATTTTGTTTCGATAATTCGCTAGAATTTTCTACGGTATCTATGGTCTTGGTGATGCGGTCTGGACAACATTTTGCACGTACTTTGAATACATTATTCCTTAGCTAGATGCATAATTTCATTCCAATCCGATCAGTAGTTCCGAAACTATCTGGAAAAAAATATTTTGAACGGCCATATTTACGGAACCCCTAGTCTCATTTTGCTTATTGATGAACGTGACCGCGATATTCGCGATCCAAAGCCACCCTGAAAATTTCAAGTGCCTAGGCCTTTCTGTTCAAAAGTTACAATTTTCTATGGTTTCTATGGTTCTGGTAATGCGATCTGGACAAAATATTGCTTCAATATATCATTCTCGATTAAAATACAAAATTTCATCTCGATCGAATCCGAAGTTTCGAATTTATCGAAAAAAACAAAATTTCAAACGACCGTATTTACGGAACCCCTTGTATAATGTTGCTCATAGATGAACGTGATCACGACATTCGAGATCCACACCTATCCTGTCCCTAGGCATTTCCGTTCAAAAGTTAAAATTTTCTATGGTTTCTATGGTTCTGGTCATGCGATCTGGACAAAATTTCGCATGTAGCTAAAACACCTCATTTTCCATCTGAGTGCACAATTTCATCTCGATCGAACCTGTAGTTTTCAAGTAATCAGGGAAACAAAACTTTGAACGGCCATATTTACGGAACTCCTGGTGAAATTTGGCCCATTAACGAACTTAACCGAGGCATTCGGGATCTGAACCTACACTGAAAATTTCAAGTCTCTAGGTTGATCCGTTCGAGAGTTATCGTGCTTACGGCCGGCCGGACGGACGGACAGACTCGAATTTTCCGACGGATTCGTCATCAGTGAGTCGAACATAGTCGATTGAGACCATTTTCGGCTCAAAATTCGAAAAATACAGACATCGTGACGAAATGATATAGCCCTCGTGTAAGTAGTACGAGCGCTCAAAAATAATGCTTTATCTTTATAGGAATACATTACTCCACCGCGAATGAAGTAACGGGTAGGTAGCTATAAGCTTTTTGAGCGCTCGTACTACTTACACGAGGACTATATCATTTCGCCACGATGTCTGTATTTCTCGAATTTTGAGCCGAAAATGATCGCAATCGACAGAGTTCGACTCACGGATGACGAATCCGTCGGAAAATTCGAGTCTGTTCGTCCGGCCGTCCGTCTTTAAGCACGATAACTCTCGAACGGAACAACCTAGAGACTTGAAATTTTCAGTGTGGGTTCAGTTTCTGGATGCCTCGGTCGAGTTCGTTAATGGGCCAAATTCCACTAGGAGTTCCGTAAATATGGCCGTTCAAAGTTTTGTTCCTCTGATTACTTGAAAACTACAGATTTGATCGAGATGAAATTTTGCACTCAAATGGAGAATGAGGTGCTCAAGCAACATGTGAAATTTTGTTCAGATCGCATGAACAGAACCATAGAAACCATAGAAAATTGTACCTTTCGAACGGAAACGCCTAGGGACTTGAAATTTTCAGGAAAGGTGTGGATTTTGAATGTCGTGATCACGTTCATCTATGAGCAAAATTATACTAGGGGTTCCGTAAATATGGTCGTTTGAAATTTAGTTTTCTCGATAATTTTAAAACTACAGATTCGATCGTGACGAAATTTTGTATACTAATGGAGAATGATATATTCAAGCTACATTTCTCCAGATCACGTGACCAGAACCACAGAAACCATACAAAATCAAAATTTTTGAACGGAAAGGCCTAGGGACTTGAAATTTTCAGGATAGGTGTGGATCTGAAATGTCGCGTTCACGTTTAACAATGAGCAGAATTATACTAGGGGTTCCGTAAATACGGTCGTTTGAAATTTAGTTTTCTTGATAATTTCAAAACTACAGATTCGATCGTGACGAAATTTTGTATACTAATGGAGAATGATATATTTAAGCTACATTTTTCCAGATCACGTGACCAGAATTACAGAAACCATAGAAAATCATAATTTTTGAACGGAAAGGCCTAGGGACTTGAAATTTTCAGGATAGGTGTGGATCTGAAATGTCGCGTTCACGTTCAACAATGAGCAGAATTATACTAGGGGTTCCGTAAATACGGTCGTTTGAAATTTTGTTTTCTCGATAATTTCGAAATTACGGATTCGATCGAGATGAAATTTTGTATTTTAATCGAGAATGATATATTAAAGCAATATTTTGACCAAATCGCATGACCAAAACCATAGAAACCATAGAAAATTGTAACTTTTGAACGGAAAGGCCTAGGATTTTGAAAGTTTCAGGGTGGGTTTGGATCGCGAATATCGCGGTCACGTTCATCAATGAGCAAATTTATACTAGAGGTTCCGTAAATATGGCCGTTCAAACTATTTTTTTCCTGATAGTTTCGAAACTACTGATAGGATTGGAATGAAATTTTGCACCTAGCTGAGGAATAATGTTTTCAAACTACATGCGAAATTTTGTCCAGATTGCATCTCCAAGACCATAGATACCGTAGAAAATTCTAGCGAATTATCGGAAAAAAATTGATCAGCTGATGCACTGACATGAAGTCTGGAGTTTCGCCTAAGTTTCAGAATTTTTTTGATAGCTGTCGAAAATTCCTTCAATTGATTTCTAAAACTGGAAAATGCGAATCCACCTACAAGGTGCATGTACGAGCGCTCAAAAGCTCCTGCCTTCACGGCAGTGCTTTTCTAAATTTTTTTTATGTAGCCTTATAACATAATTTATTTTTCGCTAGTGTCATCATCAATATTACACATTTCTTCAACCTTGGCTCCGCTACACTAAGCATCTTAGATATATTAGCCCAATTGGGTATTACAGTATCAATTTTCGTGAAATTGATTGCATGAGTAATTGAAGTACATAATGTAAAACTGAAGCGCATTCGCCATTTTGTGTCACTGGTATTGTCCAAATTTTCCATAGATATCGTAGAAAATTCAAGGGAATTATCGAAAAATAATTGATCAATAAGCACTAATGTGAAGTCTGGAGTTTCGCCTTAGTTTGAAATTTTTTTCGACAGCTGTAAAAAATTTTTTCAATTGGTTTCTAAAACTGGAAGATGCGAATCTACCCACAAGGTGGATGAACGAGCGCTCAAAAGCTCCTGACTTCACGGCAGTGCTTTTTATAGTTTCTCGATTAGAGGTCGCTCAAATTATTCTGTTTTCAATTCTTGGTGTGACTGATTTTTCATTCAACCATGAAACAATCTGTGGGTGATGAGTCGGATGACCGAGCTGACCAGTATACGGGACCACCTTTTTTTATAATACGTTAGTTAATCAATTTATCTCTTAGTTGAAATTTGTTGCTGTTCATCACGAAGTTTTTCAACAATTATTTTGGTATCTATGAAACAAAGAGACAAAGAAACACGTGATCGAATGTCTGTATATCGCATAATATATGTTTTTCATGCTACAAGTCTCTGCTTGTCACTAGCGGAGCTCGTGAGAGTCGTCAGGCGTTAGTTCAGAATTCTCGTTCCATCCAGATATTCCTCAAGCCCAGCTAAGGTCAGTTTTGATAATGCGATATTACAAATTGCTATAACGATGGCCCGCCCCATACAATATGTACATAATATAGCCCGGAAACTTATCACAGCTTTAGATTTATTTACTCCTCGAATTTCTGCCTAGACCCAGACTCTCCCGCTCCGAATCTTCGGCGTTCAACGATTCAATTTATATGCCTATATGCCATCGAGGCCATCGAGGCAATGGGTCTTCTATTGCTGATTCAGTTCGGAAGTTTATATGCACACACGATTTGACGCTGATAATCTCCGCTACGGCAGGGCGAAGGGAGGAATTTGTTATGAAATTTCAATCGGACGAACGGATATGTCCACCTCTGCAGAAAGCATTTCTTTGATCCGTTCTCATTAGGTTCGCAATCCAGTGAATAAATTGATGGTTCTGACGGCCTTTGAGATTTTTTGTTGTGGTCTTATTCAACATGAATCAGATAGTATATAATTTCCGATGATATAAAGCAATTAGGCAGATAGAATAAATCACTATTCTGATTTTAAAATCGAAATCGTAATTCGAGAGTAGATATTTCTGATGAAATTACAGGTGACGAAACAATAGCTGTAAAATTGAAAAATATCGGAAATTAATAATTTATTTAAATTTCTTCAATTTTTGAATGAAATTTTTCAACTCGGGTTATTGCATAGCGAAGCCCTGAGCGGTTGTTCAACTCGCCTATTCTAAAGGCTGCCACTGACTGTTGCAGCTCAGAGTGTAGATGAAATTACAGGTTTGTCCAATTGAAGAGGTTCACAGGTTCACAATTCAGTTTGCGCCCTATTCTGGATATTGGATAACGAATTTGGGTTGAAGATTTCCGTAAGTAAGAATTACAGATTACAAGATAATGGAAGACGCCTTATATTCGCTGATTGGATTATCGGTATACATGAACAAGATCACATTTTCTTGAGAAGAAATATATTTTGAGTTTGAGTTGGCAGAGAATTGGACCTTTATTTTTTCGAAAATGATCCTGGTGCGAGTACTACACTGAATGAATTGATTCCCGAATGATGTTTAGTGATATTTTTGGCTAGAAATTGATGCCATGTAGGTATGTGGAGACCGTTTTTTATTTTCAGCAAAATGAAGCAACGTACCATACTGAAAAATTTTCTGGGAGCTCAACTTTTCGAAATGGAGACATCAATAAGCCGCCGAGTTCGTGCGATTTATCACGATTTGATATTATTGAGCGTTCGTTCTACTTACACGACGGCTATATCATTTCTCACTCACTGATGACGAATCCGTCGAAAATTTCAAGTCTGTCTGTCCGGCCGTTTGTCTAATTCTGCTCATTGGTGAAAGTGACCGCAACATTAAAGATCCAAACCTACCCTGAAAATTTCAAGTCCCTAGGCCTTTCCATTACAAAGTTATAATTTTCTATGGTATCTATGGTTCTGGTCATGCGAGCTGGACCAAACGGAATTCCCCATCTGAGTGCAAAATTTCACCTCGATCGAATCTGTTTTTTCAAAGTAATCAGGAATACAAAATTTCGAGCGGCCATATTTACGGAATCCCTGGGCGAATTTTGCCCAATAACGAACTCAACCGCGTCATTCGAGATTCGAAGCTATCCGGAAAATTTCAAGTTTCTAGGACATTCCGTTCGAGAGTTATCGTGTATACGGACATACGGACGGACAGACTCGAATTTTCTGACGGATTCGTCATCAGTGAGTCGAATATAGTCGTTTGAGACCATTTTTGGCTCAAAATTCGAAATATACAGACATTGTGACGAAATGATATAGCCCTCGTGTAAGTAGTACGAGCGCTCAAAAATCCTCATAACACCTGATTCGGCATAATTGACAAAGAGGTGCTGTCATTTTTTTAACAGCTGTCAAAAATTTCTTCAATTGGTTTCTAAAACTGGAAAATCTTCCTACAAGGTGGATGAACGAGCGCTCAAAAGCTCCTGACTTCACGGCAGTGTTTTTTATAATTTTTTTCTTCGGTAATAGGTATGTCGGAGTAAAGGTCTACGCCAATGGTCTAGCAATGATTGTAGTGTTGGAAGGAAGCATAAGAGCAGTTATTGGCGAAATAAAGCCACAATAATTCGAAAACGTAATAACAAATTTCATCAGAAGAATGACCGCCTCTAAAACATGTGGGACACATATTGTGTTCCATTATAAACCTCAAAGTTTGAACTTTGGGTTGAAATAAAACATCTTTGCCTTCCACAGAAAAACTACGTCATTATCTTATCTAGTTATCTATATAGTGCCAATAGTCTCCGAGTAAAATTGCTGCGTCATACGGACAGACAAATGGACAGATGGATATGAATAAATGATAACAGCTATCTACACCTACAGGATGTTACATTATTTTCAAGCTCCAGTGTATAAGAAAAAATTCATTTGACCATTTTGGTTAACTGAAATTCCATCGGAAAACACATTCTCCATCCTACCTTCAATGAATCCGTAGCTACATATTATGAATGCACCAAATAGCAGCGGGATTGAATGGCTCTTGTTTTCTGGCGAAATCGCCAGGTGCAATTCCCGACCGAGTTCGCAGAAAAACCATGAAAATTTCAACGGACACGGCGCTTGTGAGCGTTTACATCGGAAACGTTTCTTTAACGGTTGATAAAAACTCGTACCGATCCAGTCGGGGAAAAAGATGGAATTCAGGGGTATTCAAAGGATTGGGTCCAACCTAATCGTTTGATACCATTCTCGACTCAAAATAAGAAATACAGACATTTGGGCATGGCTCTTGTTCATAAAAAAGAAATAAGTTTCGAAGAGCAGAGTGTCGTAAATTATGCACGAACAATCACTTTATTCATACCACATAAGCTCTGAAATCCAATGACTTAACAGCCGGATAGAATTGTAGTCATGATATTAGTGAGCAATTTCCTGGATCACATATTGCCAGATATTGAGTAAAGGTGTTCTTGAAAGTCCATAATTAAAATATTTTATTCCAATCCACATAAAGATGCTATCAGTCTAGTAGATTTCAAAAACACTATTCACAAATGATAGATAAATCGGAAATAGATAATATAATAACTGAACAAATGCAACTGCAGGATCATGGACATGAAGAAATCAGAAGAATCTTCCAGTTATCCGACATGAAATCAGAACAAAATTTAGTTGAGAAACAGAGTTGGAAAAGCTTCTCCAGGAACGCCGTACAAAAAGTCCTCTTATAAATTCACAGAGTCCGGTGGCTATCGGATAAGCTGCGCTGTACTGATGTGGCTCAATCAAGTCAAAAATCAGATGGTCGCAGCTTTATGATTTTTGTCCTCCTTCCTGCGAGTTGCATTGAATGACGACTGTGAGGTAGATATTCGTATATTATTATATTCTGTTGTTCCTCTGAATTTGTTCGAATACAAAATTTCGAATTGAAATAATTACTTGGGATATTTTCATTTGGCCTCTAACTGTGATTCCACTTACTTATTAACCAAAAGATAACCGTGAATAAGTTGAAGAATTGGGCTCAAGAACCTAAGTTTTTCCTGGAGTTCACCGACATGATTCAAATGTGTCACTTTTCGATTTTTAATATTCTAGAAGTTCATCGTTCTTACTTCGCGAAGGGGTCCTGTTCAGAGAAGAATGAATGCCAGTATCCTCTTCGAAATGAAAATGCCATAATGAAAGTAATGTCGGTAAAATTGAAGGGGTCAAGCCCAACAAGAAACCGATCTACTCGAACTCGCTTCATCGATCCTTCATCCCGGACGTCTAGTCGCCCAGTTACACGTCGGTCGGATAAAACTCGCCTTCCACCGTCCCCACAATGGCGATAAATGTTGACATATAACCGGGATATATATTTACAGATAAATACACTGTCGAAGTTTTGGAGACAACCGAGAAGCGCAGGCTGTTCGGTGGAAGCCTATGAACACACACTGACAGGAAAAGTTCGACTGGAAGAGGGTACGTTGACGTCAACGGTTGTCAGAACCGTCACGGCAGTTCACGTGGAAATAAAATTTAGCGACCTTCTAGAATTGGACGGAATTTAATGGAATGTTGCAAATTAAGTAGCGGAATTTAATTCCCCTAATAATTTTTGAGATGTTGAATGCAGAGAATTGAAATGCAATTTTCTGTGGGATTTCAAATACAGTTCAGTTTGGATACCAATACCATCCCCAACAAACCAAACGCCATCGGCAAACATTCGGCCGCCAGCCGGCACTCACGGTACTCTGTTGGACTTCCGTCGTCCGTTCCTAATGTACAAAGAATCGGCCCTTACTCGGCAAACCGAGAGCGGACACCCGCTGCCGGAAAACAATATTTCGGGCCGAAACCTATCCGCAAGATGTTTTGTCGACTGTATGTTCCATCTTGCGGACAAATTGGGCGTTGGCCCTGTCGCATCATTTGATATTTTTGAGCGACTGACATCCTATCATTCAGTCAATGGCGGGCGGCCGTTGTGCATGTGTCGGTTTGATTAATCAGTTTTCTCTTTAAATTTTTTTATTCGCGTTGTTTGTTGTTTTTATATAAGGTGATTTGCGTGCCGTAATAATGATGATTATCAATTATTATATTTGATGATGTTTGTGTTTCTTTGTGAAAGGCTACTGCGACGGTTAGTGTCGTATTCCGATTTCAAGAAAGCGTAAGCGGAAGAAGAAGTAAACAACGAAAGTGTTCCAGCCGTATTTATTATGATGGATATGATGGACAAAACAATATTTTGTAAGCTTGTAACTAGAGTATTTTGTTTAAGTGGTTTTTTTATTTTTTACTATTAGAATCTTGTATTTATTTTTCAAGTACATTTGTAGCTCACATTGATACATTCTTGTCATATGATGTGAACTACAAAAAAAATGTATAACTATTTTTGAGCGCTCGTACTACTTACACGAGGGCTATATCATTTCGTTACGATGTCTGTATTTTTCGAATTTTGAGCCGAAAATGGTCTCAATAAACTATGTTCGACTCACTGATGACGAATTCGTCGGAAAATTCGAGTCTGTCCGTCCGTCCGGCCGTAAGCACGATAACTCTCGAACGGATCAACCTAGAGACTTGAAATTTTTAGTGTAGGGTCAGATCCCAAATGCCTAAGTTCGTTAATGGGCCGAACTCCACCAGGGGTTCCGTAAATATGGCCGTTCGAACTTTTGTTACCCTGATTACTTGAAAACTACAGATTTGATTGAGATGAAATTTTGCACTCAAATGGAGAAGGAGGTGTTCAAGCTACATGTGAAATTTTGTCCAGATCGCATCACCAGAACCATAGAAACCATAGAAAATTGTAACTTTTGAACGGAAACGCCTAGGGACTTGAAATTTTCAGGATAGGTGTGGATCTCGAATGTCGTGATCACGTTCATCTATGAGCAAAATTATACTAGGGGTTCCATAAATATGGTCGTTTGAAATTTAGTTTTCTTGATAATTTCAAAACTACAGATTCGATCGATGCGAGCCACCGATGGCCTGCCGTGCATTTACCGGCTATCTACCATCGGCCCGTCGTCGGTTATTCAAAGGTTTCGCCGAGGCTGGTTGGTTAGCTGACTTTTAGCTACCTTACGGCCTGGCGGACATGCCCTACCTATACGCCGAGCCGGGAGCAGTAAGCGGGCCGAATGCGGCGGCTCGGCAAACCGCTTTCGTCCCATTGTCGGGCCAGCCAGTCTGTGTTTGTTGCTATTGTTTATGATAGGTCTAAGAATGGGATTTAACCATCTGATTCCATGTCATGTGTGAATTTGAGATCCTCGTGGGAGCTGTTGAAAACTTTCAATACCTCCTCCAGTACATTCTTAGGTACTGACATGATTATATATATCGTCCACGTACACGAAGACAAACAGAATGTGAAAAGTCAGGACTAATAAAATAAACTTGATCGAGTTATTCATAACCAATTCTGCTAAAATTGTCGAAGCCGGCTTGCTCATGGCTGCACCTCGCACTTGTCTGTAAAATTTTTCGTTTTACTGCAAATAGCTGTTTCTATCAACACACCGAGTGGAATGTAAATGAAGTAAATAACCCAACAATCCTGTATCAATCGTATGACTAAATCTTGAGGCATGTTAGTGAATAGAGAACTTACATCTGCGCTCATCAGAGCATAATCAACGGTTATATTATTTATTGTTTTAATCTCAGTGAATTGTTTTAATCTCAGTGAATAGTGATAAGGTCGAAGGAATTCTTGATGGGAAATGGAAAGAATGTTTGATTTTACTGAACACTGTCGACAAGAAAATGGAGATATTATAAGTTGGTGAATTACAACAAGAAACTACTAGTCTAACGGCCAGTTTCTGAAAGGCTCATCAAACCGTTGTTCAGCTGATACACCATTCAACTTGACAGCGTTGTCAAATCAATTTGGGTTTCTGAAACGTTGTTCAGTGAAAAATCACTACCGTGAGCTTTTGAGTACTCGTTCATCCACCTTGTAGATAGATTCACATTCTCCAGTTTTAGAAACCAATGGGAAAGATTTTGACAGCTGCAAAAACAAATTTCAAGCGAAGGCGAAAATCCAGACTTCACGCCAGTGCTTTAGGTGACCAATTTTTGAGCGCTCGTACAACTTACACGAGGGCTATATCATTTCGTCACGATGTCTGTATTTTTCGAATTTTGAGCCGAAAATGGTCTCAATCGACTATGTTCGACTCACTGATGACGAATCCGTCGAAAAATTCGAGTCTCCTTTCAGGGTAGGTTCAAATCTCGAATGCCGCGGTTGAGTTCCTTATTCGCCCAGGGGTTCCGTAAATATGGCCGCTCGAAAATTTGTTTTTCTGATTACTCCGAAACTACTGATTCGATCGAGGTGAAATTTTGCACTCAGATGGATAATTACGTACTCAAGCTACATGCAAAATTTTGTCCAGCTCGCATGACCAGAACCATAGAAACCATAGAAAATTATAACTTTGTAATGGAAAGGCCTAGAGACTTGAAATATTTAGGATAGGTGTGGATCGTAAATGTAACGTTCACGTGTATCAATGAGCAAAATAAGACTAGGGGTTCCGTAAATATGGCCGTTTGAAATTCAGTTTTCTTGATCATTTCAAAATTATGGATTCGATCTCGACGAAATTTTGAATTTAAATTGAGAATTATATATTCGAGCTACATTTCTTCCAGATCGTATGATCAGAATCATAGAAACCATAGAAAATCATAACTTTCGAACAAAAAGGCCTAGTGACTTGAAATTTTCAGGATAGGTTCGGATCGCGAATTTCGCGATCCTTTTTATCAATGAGCCAAATTAGACTAGGGGTTCCGTAAATATTGCCGTTCAAACTATATTTTTTCTGATAATTTCGAAAATACTTATTGGATTGAAATGAAATTTCGCACATATATGAAGAATAATGTATAATTTTGTCCAGATTGCATTACCAAGACCATAGATACCGTAGAAAATTCTAGCGAATTATCGAAAAAATGGACCCAAAGCACTGACGTGAAGTCTGGATTTTCGCGTTGGTTTGAAATTTTCTTTGACAGCTGTCAAAATCTTTCCAATTGGTTTGTAAAACTGGAGAATGCGAATCTACCTACAAGGTACATGTACGAGCACTCAAAAGCTCCTGCCTTTACGGCAGTGCTGCGTAATTTTTGAATCATTCCCTAGAGTCGAGGACCCCAATAGACTTTTTTAAGTTGAGATAAGTAGATTTGAGGGATTAGAAATTTCTCAAATTTCACCTCATTTTTGAGCGCTCGTAGTACTTACACGAGGGCTATATCATTTCGTCACGATGTCTGTATTTTTCGAATTTTTAGCCGAAAATGACTATGTTCGACTTACAGATGACGAATCCCTCGGAAAATTCGAGTCTGTCCGTCCGTCCGTCCGGCCGTATACACGATAACTCTCGAACGGAATGTCCTAGAGCCTTGAAAATTTCAGGGTAGGTTCGAATCTCGAATGCCTCGGTTAAGTTCGTTATTGGGCAAAATTCGCCCAGGGGTTCCGTAAATATAGCCTCTCGAAATTTTGTTCTTCTGATTACTTCGAAACTACAGATTCGATCGAGGTGAAATATTGCACTCAAATGGAAAATTACGTATTCAAGCTACATGCAAAATTTTGTTTAGCTCTCATGACCAGAGAAACCATAGAAAATTATAACTTTGTAATGGAATGGCCTAGGGACTTGAAATTTTCAGGATAGGTGTGGATCTCGAATGTCACGGTCACGTTCATCAATCAGCAAAATTAGACTAGGGGTTCCGTGAATATCGCCGTTTGAAATTCAGTTTTCTTGATAATTTCAAAACTATGGATTTGACGTGACGAAATTTTGTATTTAAATTGAGAATGATATATTCGAGCTACATTTTTCCAGATCGCATGATCAGAACCATAGAAACCATAGAAAATCATAACTTTCGAACGGAAAGGCCTAGGGACTTGAAATTTTCAGGATAGGTTCGGATCGCGAATTTCGCGATTTAATCAATGAGTAAAATTAGACTAGGGGTACCGTAAATATAGGCGTTCAAACTATATTTTTCCTGATAATTTCGATAATACTCATTGGATTGGAATGAAATTTTGCACATATATGAAGAATAATGTATTTAAACTACGTGAGGAATTTTGTCCAGATCTCATTACCAAAACCATAGATACCGTAGAAAATTCAAGCGAATTATCGAAAAAAAATGGTCACCAAAGCACTGACGTGAAGTCTGGATTTTCGCGTTAGTTTGAAATTTTTTTTGACAGCTGTCAAAATCTTTCCAATGGGTTTCTAAAACTGGAGAATGCGAATCCACCTACGAGGTGCATGTACGAGCGCTCAAAAGCTCCTGCCTTCACGGCAGTGCTTTTCGTAATTTTTTTTTCGATAATTCGCTAAAATTTTCTACGGTGTCAATGGTCTTGGTAATGTCATCTGGACAAAATTTCCCACGTAGTTTGAATACATTATCCTTCATCTATGTGCAAAATATTCCAATCCGATAAGTAGTTTCGAAATCATCAGGAAAAAAGTATTTTGAATGGCCATATTTACGGAACCTCTAGTCTAATTTTGCTCATTGATGAACGTGATTGCGAAATTCGCGATCCGCACCTACCCTAAAAATTTCGAGTCCCTAGGCCGTTCGAAAAGTTATAATTTTCTATGGTTTTTATGGTTATAGTCATGGGATATAGTCATGCGATATGGAAAAAATGTAGCTTGAATATATAATTCTCCATTAAAATACAAAATTACGTCACGATCGCATCCATAGTTTTGAAATTATCAAGAAAACTAAATTCACGGAACCCCTAGTCTAACTCTGCTAATTGATGAACGCGACCGCGTCATTTGAGATCCACACCTATCCTGGAAATTTCAAGTCCCTAGGCCTTTCCGTTCGAAAGTTATAATTTTCTATGGTTTCTATGTTTCTGGTGCACATTAAATGAATGGTTCATGAACATCCGCGAAGTTGGGTGATTTCTTAACGAAAATCTTCTTCTATACAACCGGCCCGCCACACTGGCATTCTGTTTAGATTCACCATAAATCAAAATCACATCATCAAGTTCAATATTTGAATAAACGTGCGGTATTTCGACTGACACTCAATAAATCTCAATACGAATCTCCAGGCTGGGAATTCCTCAGTTTCGCGGGTTACTTCAATTTCAAAAAACTCGGCCCTGGTAAATATTTCAAATAAACGCGGAATATGCATGCAAAATTAATAAAATTATTTCGGAATTTGTTGGATAAAATCAACAAGCCAAGGTCTGTCTCTATGAGTTCGTGTTTTTCATTACCAACCTAAATTCAGCAACCCAAAATATTTCTGAATAGTCTATTACCAACTTAATTTCGGTTTTCCACAGCCTCCCGAGCTGTCAATAACTTTTGAACGGAGTATAGTATTCATTTATTTTTGTTGAATTTTGACCGGTTCCGTGAAAGGGAATCCAGAGGGCGACTGAGAATGACGAGCTCTTTGGGCTCGAGATACGTGGACGTGACGTGACGTTCTGTGATCTGTAACCTTCAAGAATTTTTGCTATGCACAATGGATATGTTGCTCGATTAATTCGTGAACATTAAGAAGTTTTGTCATTTGTTACTTTCATTGAAGGCGCCAAAAACGTATAGCAATAGCACGGTGAGCATTGTCACGACAACGCCTTCTATCTTGATCGAATTTCTAAGCCAGAAACTGTTTGGGGAGAATTACAGCTCCGTTATAATGTGATGGTTACTGCAGTCGTTCATAGGGTATGAATAAATGAAATTATGTCGGTCAACACGAATATGAATGAGTCACGTAGAGGGGTGCGAGATGCCTGTAATTAGTTTTTGGGTTCTGTCACATGTACGCTGCTATTCAAAACACAACTGTGAATAATAATTATTAATTGGGAAGAACCTTGATGAGCAAGAGGTTGTTGATAAGCATATTGATTCAGTATTGCTATTTGTTCCCCTTTTCCAAAACAAATCTCTCATTCCGGAGTGTTGCATGAAACTCGAAAAAATAAGATGAAGGAAAAGGGGAAGTACCTAGAAAACTATATTTTGAAAGAACTGATGAAAATAATTGAAGACATTTCCCCGCCAGATGTCGCGTTTCTTTACATCGTATCGATACGCGTCTTCTTGCTGGTAATATAATATCTGCATATCATAATGGTCTGTATCGTCGACTGACTTATGACGTACTGATGACGGTTAAAAAGCTAGAAACTAGTCTACCTGTTACTCCTGTCGATCGATGATGGCACGTTCCATTTAGTTCACTTCTTAATTTGGATTTCCACCAGTCCATTCATTCATTTAATTATGTTGGCCTACCCCTTAAAGGCGCGAACCTCTCCATTATTTTGGGTATATTGACTTGTTTTGATGAGTTCTATTGCTGGTGAGAAAAAAAGCCTCACCTTCGAAAACTCTGTATATGTCAGCTCTTTCATATAGCCTACTGCTATTTTCGAGTGAGGTTGATTTTATTCAAAGTTTAGATACTGCCCTATATGTGTGGGTTTTGTGTTCACCTTTGCATCTGGTGTCTTAATGTTTCCATAGTACCATAACGAAGCATAACGAAGCACCTACGAAGGGTATTGAATGACCCCTTCCGTGAATTTGTTCGATTCTTCTATGTTCCTTATTCTCAGAAATGATTTTCCGCATTACCTCAGAGATCTTGAACATAACTTTAGGCTAATGATTAATATATTTCGGTGAACAACATATAGCTTTCTGGGGCCGTGGGATAGGAGGGTGTTGCACAGTCGATGTAGTAAAATTCCTCAGTGACACAGAGAGGCTTCTGCAAAATATTTGAAATATTCTAATGAAATTCACTTTCAACTTATGGCCTCATACGATTTGGATAAGTTTCTGTTCTCCAAGACCTTCAATTAGTTGGCTGTGATGATTGTTAGGTATCACGCAATGAATCGACTGATGTATTGAGAACTGGCAACACCGACCCTTGTCAAGGGCCTGAAGATTCGCGGCTTGGACCGTAAAAAAAATTTTCATTCTCGCCATGTAAGCCGAGACGTTAAGTAAACATACCTATTTATTATATCAACGATTGTGAGAACTTTTTGTATAATTGTTTGTTGGAATATAGTCCATTTGCAAGCTAGGTATGTTTCATTTAATACAGTCCACTTCAAGTAGCCGAAGGCAGGAGTTTTGCGAAGAAATTAAGCGCGAATTTCCTGATCCAAAACAATGATGTTTGTGATAAAGTCATGTTTTAATATCAATGTTAGGCAAATTTGTCTTCCCTCACTTGTGCAATACGATGATATATTTTCGTTCGATCCAATCTGAGGTGGTAGCGATTGGCAAAAATCGATTTCTTCTGCCGGTGAGGAGGATGAGGCTGTGGATGTAGTGAATAAAATTTCCTATGACGAGACGTTCAATTTCATACGCTATAATGTAATGCTGATCTAACCTTCTACACTCATCTGTTATGTACAGTATGATGGATAAAGATAATATACTGGCGGACACGGTCCTATGATCAACAAAAAAAAACTTCTCAATACCAAAGTAAATATAAAGTGTTGGCGGCAAGCGGACGAGGAACGAGTGGGGTGAGCAAGCAGCGTCTATAAAATACTACAAAGCGGTAAGCAGGGTAAATATCGAAAGCAAATGCGGTAAAATGTGGACAATTGTGAAAACATACAAAATGGTAATTGTATAACAGTGTTCAGTCCAGAGTTTTGGCGAGGTGACAAACTACCCTGTATTCCACGTAATCCAGATTGGTGCGAAACAAAAAAGGGCACATCCACCAAAATGAAATTTGTGTCAGGGGAATTTGTGCAATGGTATTCATGGTGGAGGAGCAGGAATGAGAAATGGCGCATCCACCAAAATGAAACATTTGTCGGGGGATTCATACAATGGCACTTACGGTAGAGGAGCCGAAATCAGAAATGGCGCATCCACCAGAATAAAACTTTTCTCGGGGGAATTTATACGAGGGAGTTTATGGTGGAGGAACTGAAATGAGAAATGGCGCATCCACCAAAATGACCCTCGTGTCCGAGACAGACTAATCAAAGAGATTGACCCCTTTCCTCAGTATGAAGTTCATCTGAGGTCTCCCATAAGGCTAGGCCACGATGAGCGACAGCGTACAAACTTCACTTGAGGGACATTGAAGCACAAATTAATGATACTCCACGCTGCCAGGGTACGGGAAATATTTGGCTGAAATAATGGTAAACTGAGTTAGTTTGTAATTTTATTGTCATAAACTCCAGAATATGGAAACACCGAATCATATTGAATATATCAGAAAACCCTTTTTTGAGCGCTCGTACTACTTACACGAGGGCTATATCATTTCGTCACGATGTCTGTATTTTTCGAATTTTGAGCCGAAAATGGTCTCAATCGACTATGTTCGAATCACTGATGACGAATCCGTCGGAAAATTTGAGTCTGTCCGTCCGTCCGTCCGACCGTCCGTAAGCACGATAACTCTCAAACGGATCAACCTAGAGACTTGAAATTTTCAGTGTAGGGTCAGTTCCCGAATGCCTCGGTTAAGTTCGTTAATGGGCCAAATTTCACTAGGGGTTCCGTGAATATGGCCGTTCAAAGTTTGGTTCTCCTGATTATTTGAAAACTAAAGCTTTGATCGAGATGAAATTTTGCACTCAAATGGAGAATGAGGTGTTCAAGCTACATGTGAAATTTTGTCCCGATCGCATGACCAGAACCATAGAAACCATAGAAAATTGTAACTTTCGAACGGAAACGCCTAGGGACTTGAAATTTTCAAGATAGGTGTGGATCTCGAATGTCGTCATCACGTTTATTTATTAGCAAAATTATACTAAGGGTTCCGTAATTATGGTCGTTTGAAATTTAGTTTTCTTGATAATTTCAAAACTACAGATTCGATCGTGATGAAATTTTGTATATTCATGGAGAATGATATATTCAAGCTACATTTCTCCAGATCGCATGACCAGAACAGAGTTCATCAATGAGCAAAATTAGACTAGGGGTTCCGTAAATAAGGTCGTTTGAAATTTTGTTTTCTTGATAATTTCAAAACTACAGATTCGATCGTGATGAAATTTTGTATTTTAATCGAGAATGATATATTGAAGCAACATTTTGTCCGGATCGCATGACCAGAACCATTGAAACCATAGAAAATTAAAACTTCCGAAGGGAAAGGCCTAGAAACTTGAAATTTTCAGGGTAGGTTTGTATTGCGAATTTCGCGGCCACGTTCATCAATGAGCTAAATTAGTCCAGGGGTTCCGTAAATATGGCCGTTCAAAATATTTTGTTCCTGATAATTTCGAAACTGCTGATTGGATTGAAATGAAATTCTACACCTAGCTGAAGAATGATGTATTCAAACTACTTGCGAAGTTTCGTCCAGATCGCATCACCAAGACCATAGATACCGTAGAGAATTCTAGCGAATTGTAGAAAAAAAATTGGTCAGCTGAAGCACTGACATGAAGTCTGGAGTTTGGCCTAAGTTTCAGAATTTTTTTGACATCTATCAAAAATTCCTTCAATTGATTTCTGAAACTTGAAAATGCGAATCTACCTACAAGGTGGACGTACGAGCGTTCAAAAGCTCTTGACTTCACGGCAGTGCTTTTCGTATTTTTTTTTCTTTTTATCAAAACATACTTTGAGGTTCAGCGTCAGTATGACAAATACAGTCATATTATTTTAAATAAACTTGAAACATGAATATGGAATCACCGAATTATTTAGAAAAATTACGAAAAGCACTGCCGTGAAGCCAGGAACTTTTGAGCGCTTGTTCATCCACCTTGTAGGTAAATTCGCATTTTCCAGTTTGAGAAACAAATTCAAAAGATTTTCGAATTGGGGAGTAACGCCAGACTTATTTTTTTTCGATAATTCGCTTTAACTTTCTACGGTATCTATGGTCTTGCGATCTAGACAAAATTTCCCACGTAGTTTGAATACATTATTCTTCATCTATGCGGAAAATTTCATGAGTAGTTTCGAAAATATCAGGAAAAAATATTTTGAACGGCCATATTTACGGAACCCCTAGTCTAATTTCGCTCATCGATGAACGTGGCCGTGAAATTCTGGATCCGAACCTACCCTAAAAATTTCAAGTCCCTAGGCCTTTCCGTTCGAAAGTTATAATTTTCTATGGTTTCTATGGTTCTGTACATGCGATATGGAAAAAATGTTGCTTGAATATATCATTCTCCATTAAAACCCAAAGTTTCGTCACGATCAAATCAGTAGTTTTGAAATTATCAAGAAAACTAAATTTCAAACGACCATATTTACGGAACCCCTAGTCTAATGTTGCTCATTCATAAACCAGACTGCGACATTCGAGAATCGAGATCCATACCTATCCTGAAAATTTCAAGTCCCTAGGCCTTTCCATTACAAAGTTATAATTTTCTATAGTTTCTATGGTTCTGGTCATGCGATCTGGACAAAATTTTGCAACTTGAACACGTCATTCTCCATCTGAGAGCAAAATTTCACCTCGATCGAATCTGTAGTTTGGAAGTAATCAGGAGAAGAAAATTTCGAGCGGCCATATTTACGGAACCCCTGGACGAATTTTCCCCAATAACGAACTCAACCGCGGCATTCGAGATTCGAACCTATTCTGAAAATTTCAAGTTTCTGGGTCGTCTCGCTCGAGAGTTATCGTGTATACTTGTATACGGACGGCCAGACGGACAGACTCGAATTTTCTGACGGATTCGTCATCAGTGAGTCGAACTCTATCGATTGAGACCATTTTAGACTCAAAATTCAGACATTGTGACGAAATGATATAGCTCTCGTGTAAGTAGTACGAGCGCTCAAAAACTGCTGAAAGGAGCTGTTATAGAGCTTTTGTATCTAGAAACCATTTGTTATTCAAAATTACGCGTTCGTGATTGGTTATAATTAAGACGAGGAAAATAGTCGGCTCAAAATTTAATTACAGACATTTGGGCAAAATTATAACAAGACAAATTATAACAAATTGAAGGAAGCGCGCTGAAATGAATATCCCTTATACGGATGATTTCGTTGGTGGAGTGTTTATAACTCTACCGTAATTTCATCATCATCATCATCCTTTAGCGCTAAAACCCTGGGTGGGTCTTGGCTGACTGCACTACTCTATTCCACTCAATTCGGTCTTGCATCAATCTATGGTCAAAAGGGATATTCATTTTTTGGAGGTCTGATCTAATGTTGTCTCTCCAAAGCATTCTGGGACGCCCGAGTGGTCTTTTTCCTGCTGGAACTTCCTCCCATACCAGTCTTTCGTCATCCAGCCTGTGTACGTGGCCTGCCCATCTTAGCCGTTGGGATTTAATCTCTTGGACAATATCGCTATCGTTGTTAAGTTCCTGCACTTCGGCATTTGCCCTGATGCGATATCCATTTGTGGTTGGACCATGATGGGGTCCAAAGATTTTTCTGAGGATTTTCCGTTCAAAGCGTCTAAGTTTTTCTTCGCTTGCTTTTGTCGTTGTCCACGTTTCGCATCCATATGTTATTATCGGCCTGACGACGGTTTTATAAATTTTAATTTTTGATGTTCTTGTAAGGTTCTTTGATTTCATGAGATTGTTTAGTGCGTATAGGCAGCGGTTTGCAGATTGAATTCTGCCCTTTATTTCTTAAGTAACGTGGTCTACCGTAATATCCCATGTTAAAAACTGAACGAGAAGAATTGCTAGTGGATGTGTAATTCTATTCACAATCTACGGTGCAGACTTTCAGTTGTGTGATTAAAACTGACAACTTCGATTGTTAAGGTATTGGGCCCTTCACAATCGTTATTCAAGCATGAAAACCAACGCAGCTAATGTACTGAAGGCTAAAAAATGATTTGGTATGTTCCAGACACCACACCATTCTCCTCATCAATTTGGAGCATTGATGAGACCAGAATGATGTCACACGATGGTATTGACGGATTTACTTTTACATATATTTACAATGAGTTGGCCGTTGAGAAGATGCATCCAAAGCATATCCATAATGATATAGGCGGTTGACTGTGTGTATGTAATAAAAATTACGCAAAGCACTGCCGTGAAGTCAGAAGCTTTTGAGCGCTCATACATCCACCTTGTAGGTAGATTCGCATTTTCCAGTTTTAGAAATAAATTGAAGGAATTTTTGACAGCTATCAAAAAATTCTGGAACTTAGGCGAAACTCCAGACTTCATGTCAGTGCTTCAGCTGACCAATTTTTTTTCGATAATTCGCTAGAACTTTCTAAAGTAAGGAAGGCGCCAAGCGAAGATAGAATAACAAATGAGATGATAAAATATGGTGGGGACGCCATAAGAGAGGAATATACAAAACTGTTCAACATTCTAATTCAACACGGAAGAATACCGGAAGAGTGGAAAAGGAGTATAACGATACCTATCCTCAAAAAAGGAGAAAAAACCAATCCCGCTAACTATCGTGGGATAACCCTGTTGAGCACCTCACTCAAACTGTTTACGAAGATTCTGGCTGACGAAATAACGACACTAATGCCAATCAGCGAAGAACAACAAGGATTTAGAAAAAATCGCTCCACCATCGATGCATTATTTATAACAAGGCAATTAATAGAAAAGTCTCTCGAGTATAACACCCCTGCATACCTCTGTTTCATCGACCTAACGCAGGCCTTCGATAAAGTACAACTGAAGGATGTAATCAATAGGCTGAAAAACAAGAATGTGCCCAAAGAGTACATAAACCTCATTAAAGATATGAATACAAACATAACAACGCAAATACGAGCAAGCTACACCCTAACGCAACATCTACGAACAAGGTCGGGAATCCGCCAGGACGATAGCCTTAGCCCGCTACTATTCAATACGGTTATGGACCAACTAATAGAAACCGTGAAGAACTTGAGATTGGGATATCGCATGGGCACATATCAACTCGATATATTATGCTATGCCGATGACGCCGTACTCATCGCTGAATCAGAGGACAACCTACAAAAAATGTTACATGCGCTTTACAAACACGCAAAGAAATTGAACATGGAGATTTCTAAAACCAAGACCAAGTGTATGACCATAGCTAAGGAGCCCCTGCGCTGCAAGCTAGTAATAGAAGATACCATCGTCGACCAAACCATGTCGTTCGAGTACCTAGGATGCAAGATAACAAGCACAAGATTTCTGGAAGAAGAGGTGAGAAGACAAACAAACAAAGCAGCCACAATATCTGGACATCTTAAACATGCAGTTTGGAAGAATAAATACCTCAGCACAAGATGCAAGTCCAGAATTCACAAGACATGCGTGCGACCTATTATGACATACTGGGCAGAGACAAGAGCGGAAACATCGGTAACAAATATTATTATTGAGAACAAGCGAGATGAAGACCCTAAGAACAATAACGGGATACACATTGATCGACAGGCAAAGAAACGTAGACATCAGAGAGAAGTGCCAAACTGACGACATAGGGAGATGGATAAGGAAAAGAAGAAGAGAATGGAACCTGCATGTGAATAGAATGGCTGACGACAGATTAGCCAAAATAGTACGTAACAACATCCCACCCGGAAGAAGACCTGTTGGACGACCACCAAAGAGATGGCGTGATAGTTGGCAATCAACTTCACCGGAAATTCTGCAGAAAAATCGGAACTGAACAGGCGGCCACGCCTTCTATACGATGATGATGATGATGATTTCTAAAGTATCTATGGTCTTGGTAATCTAGACAAAATTTCGCACGTAGTTCGAATACATTATTCCTCAGATAGGTGCAGAATTTCATTCCCATCCGATCAGTATTTTCGAAACTATCAGGAAAAAAATATTTTGTACGGCCATATTTACGGAACCCCAGGTCTAATTTTGCTCATTGATGAACGTGATCATGACAATCGAGATCCACACCTATCCTGAAAACTTCAAGTCCCTAGGCGTTTCCGTTCAAAAGTTACAATTTTCTATGGTTTCTATGGTTCTGGTCATGCGATCTGGACAAAATTTCACATGTAGCTTGAACACCTCATTCTCCGTTTTAGTGCACAATTTCATCTCGATCAAATCTGTAGTTTTCAAGTAATCAGGGGAGCAAAACTTTGAACGGCCATATTTACGGAACCCCTGGTGGAATTTGGCCCATTAACAAACTTAACCGAGGCATTTGGGAACTGAACCCACACTGAAAATTTCAAGTCTCTAGGTTGTTCCGTTTGAGAGTTATCGTGCTTATGGACAGCCGGACGGACCGACTCGAATTTTCCGACGAATTCGTCTTCATTGAGTCGAACATAGTCGATTGAGACCATTTTCGGCTCAAAATTCGAAAAATACAGACATCGTGACGAACTGATATAGCCCTCGTGCAAGTAGTACGAGCGCTCAAAAATTGGACTGGGCTCACAATTTTATTTCAGTTTGCTCAATTCTCTAGAATAGTCTAGATTCGTCTATAGTTACTCTTAACGGTTCCCTGGGTATCCTTCGTTCTCTAGTAAAATTCGCATGTCTACAGGTAGAGGACTCACCTTCGGTATTCGTTTCATTTCACTCTATTGTGCTTGGACTGCGACGATTTCTCTTTTTAAATATTCGATTGCTATATCTATTTCTTTTTCCTTTTTTATCTCCTAGGTCTGGAATACTTCTGACTAACGCCACCTGTAGACTTCAACACCAATCCAGCTTCGAATCTTTGTAGGTCCCTTGACTTGACTTGATTACCCCTATATCAGCTTCTCAATAGCTTTGTAACAAATTCCGAATTCCGCATTAATAACACGTTACAAGCGATCCAAGGATCGCTCGTTCACGAAATATGCCGGCTGACATACTAAGGTACATTTAGTTTTTTTGACACCCTGGCTACAAGAACAATAATTCTACGAAAATTTGGCGTCTCATGTTTCAAATTATTTTGTATCAGGATTAAAACCAGTGAAAATAATTGTGAAAATAGACGAATATATTTGAAACGTAAAATAATATTTGGATGAAAATAACTAAAACACTTACCGATTTCCAGTCTCTGTCTTTCTTTATGTTCAGGAATTGGACAATCAATATCTGAAACGTAAGAAAAATTTACAGAAAAATTAAAGCTAGATGAAGTATTTTCGGAAATAAAATGATAACGCAATTGAAGTAAAATTCATAATTGATTAGAAATCTGCCACCTGCCAATATATCGGAAATCTGATCGATACATTCTGGCAGCTAAAATTATTCAATTAATCATGAGATAAAATTTACAAAGTATGCTTTCTTGCTTGGGTAAATCTAAATACATGAGAGTTGTGAGTATTATTGATACCATCGCAGGCGAATGTTGCTTCATCGGTAAAAAGTATGCGCGATATAACAGGACGATTGTTATTTATCCAACCATAAAACTGCATACGCCTAACAAAATCAAAATCCACACGCAACAGTCGAAACTAATTTTCAGCACAAGTTTTCGATAAACGTGTGGTGTGCTATGCACGATAATTGTCTATTTGACCCACACATCTTGGAAAATCGTCGTACAGGAGAGATCTACTCATTTTTTTTGCGGAATGAGTTAAAAGCATTATCAGTAGTAATACCCCTAGGGCCTTGATAATACCGAGATAATTTTGTCATAGAGAATGCTGAAAACGTGTTGCTTGATAATAGCAGGAATTCCAAAGTCTGTGAAAGTATTTATTTTCGAGAAAGAATTTAAAAAATCTGTTTTAAATTGACGAGATTCCAAATCGGTAAAAAAAGTCTCACTGTCTATGAGTAACGCTTTTTTGTCGTGACGCAATAATTCCAAAGTTATCGAGGAGCTCAAATTCGGAACAATCACGCGGTTTCCCGAGATATCCAGAAGAATGTTGCAATTAGTGGTAATCGAAAAAAATGTTTCAGAATTTTCCCCGAATTTCCTACCTTTTTTGGTACAGGTCTTAGGGTCTCTTCAATCGATGCTTTGGGACCACATATTCATCCTTGAATCTTATACGATGTTCATGCACCTAGGAATTTACGTGAATTTATCCTTGTGAATGTATGGTCCGTATGACACGGTGCAGAAATTGCTTCAGACACATTTCTTGTATGTGATCATGCGCAGTGTGCAATTACACGACTGAAAAAAAATGAGATTTACATTTCTATAGAGAAACTGTGCCAATTTTGGCATCATGTCATACGGGCTATAGATTTTCTATTCTATATTCTATTCGGCAGCATGCAGTATTTGAGTGGATATTTGATACAACAGTCTGAAGAAATAGATAGATATATAGATACAGCATCTGAAGAACGAGATAAACTCATCAAGGATGAAGCCATGGTATGGCGAAACACGTGTAGTGGTTTTCTTGAAGATATGAAAATCGTGAACTAAGTTAGTTTGTAATTTTATTGTCATAAACTCCAGAATATGGAAACACCGAATTATAATGAATATATCAGAAATAGTATATTATTTCATGAGGAGGAAAAGTTTCATGGCAAGCCATGAAAAATGACACTTTTCCTCCGAATGGAATAATATATTATTTTTCTTCAAACGCTTTGAAATTCATTAAAATCTGGAGATCAGATTTATATTTACGATCGTTATAATTGAGTGATCAATAGAAAGTTTGCCTAGTTACGGTTGTCTCGCAAAATTAATTTGGATAGTTAATTACATTTTTCCCTACGACGTACGGAAATGTAATTCATCGTTGACATAGCAAAAACTTTCCCTACGGCGGAGGAGAAGTAGAACTTTTCGATGATCCTGTCAGTCGAAAAATGACGTTATTTCTGTACGTTTGAGAAAAAACTTTTTTTTTTCTTCTTATCAAAACATACTTTAGTGTTCATCGTCAGTATGACAAATACAGTCATATTATTTTCAATAAACTTCATAAATATGGAATCACCGAATTATAATATATAATAAATATAAATAATAATAATAATAAATCAAAAAAAAACTGCCCAATTTACACAATTTATTCCTTCACGTAATGCCATGCCAGAATGAACAACTCGAGAAACGTGAACTCTAAATGATAATTTTTCGATTGATTACCGTACAAAAGAACCTTATTATATCAAATTAAAGAATCAGGAATTTTTTCGAAATCTGGAGAAAAACGTAGGTATACCTAGTGGGACTGAAAAATCTTCGAAAAATCATCATTTTTTCCCATTTTCAAGTGTAGATATCCCTATTTTTCATTTAAATCCGTTCCACTAGCCTGAAAGTACGAAGGTATTCATTCATGACCTCTATGGTATCGGGGTAGAAAGTTTGGTTGTAAAAATCTGAAAATGTGAAACAAAACATATTATGAAGCTAGAAAATGGTCAGAAATCATTACTCACCTCATTTCTTACTCCAATTCACGTCTTCACATTTTCGATATCATCAAATTCGACTGCATTCTAGATGGAATGAGGAAAATGTATACACTGTCATTGGAATAACGTTGACAATTTAACAAAATAGGTAGGGTAAACACTACAGTTATTGACACCTTAAGCCAACTGTCCCAATAGAATATAAATAATTTGTTATTTGGGTATGAAATGAAAATATTTCTTTTTCGAGGTTATGTGTTGGTTTATACTCGATTCAAATTAACAACCGAAAGTGAAAAAACCTTTTCAGAAGAAGCTATAAAACACATCGTTAACATCATGTGTCAATTTTCAGTGATTGACACTGTAAAATCTATTGTTGACACCACCTGATACAGTTATTGACATACTGTTGTCTCTCATATTTTCAATCAGCTGAACAAGGATGTGGATAGGTATAATATATAGTAATGGATCGTTCATTATAAGATTTATTTATACGTTTTGCATTGAAAAATATTCGAAATGGAAACCTTCTCTATGAAGACATATTTCAATAAACATTAAACATGGAATTTCATGCACAGGAAATGCATTTAATTATTTAATACCATTTAAATCCAAATTCTTTTTGCAAATAGGACACAAGCCCTGGCAGTTGGTTCTCCAGTAGCCGTTTATAGCAACTTGGTTTTCATTGTTATCACAGATTATGTCTTCAGATGTACAATCCATGTCCATATTGGACTGTTTCATGACTGTATAAAGGATTCTTCATGAATTTCATCATCAAGCTTTATGTTTGAAATTATTTTTTTTTTATTTTTTTTGGCACACCCGTCTATTCTATCACATAATTTGAGATCTTCTTCATAGGTTAATACAGGGCAAGGTCCGTGATTTGTTGAGCGCTCGTTGGACTTACACCAGGGCTACATCATTTCGTCAAGTAAGCACGATAACTTTCGAACGGAACGACCTAGAAACTTTAAATTTTCAGTGTGGGTTCAGTTTCCGACTGCCGTAGTTGAGTTGGTTAATGAGCAGAATTCCATCAGGGGTTCCGTAAATATGGCCGTTCGAAATTTTGATCTCCTGATTACTTCTAAACTAGTGATTCGATCGAGATGAAATTTCGCACCCAGATGGTGCGAATGACGTGTTCAAGTTAAATGCAAAATTTGTCCAAATCGAAAATAATAACTTTCAAACGGAGGGGCCTAGGGACTAGACATTTTCAGGATAGGTGTGGATCTCGAATATCGCGGTCACGTTTATCAATGAACAAAATTATCAATGACCAAAAGTGGATGTTCAAAGAAATTTTTTTTAGGAAGATTCTACCTACTAAGTAGATGAACGAGCACTCAAAAGCTCCTGACTACACGTCAGTGCTTTTCATTTTTTCAACAAGTTTTCCACTCAACCAAAAAATTATTGTAGAACGAGGAACGCCATAGGTTTGGGAGGCAAGTTTTCTGGACATTCCTTCTGATTTTACTGCTGATAAGGCAGAAATAATAGCATCCTCCGTGTAATTTTTCTTATAATTGCTTCCTTCTTTTGCTTTTGCCATGTTGTTGAGAATGAAGCGTGGAAAATCGATTCAGGGGGTAGGGACAAGAAGTAGGAACTAGTTGAACTTGCAATATAGTTATTGACACGTGGAAATTCACAGAGATTGACACTGGTGTCAACAACTATCTAGAACAAAATTAGATAAAGTTCAATCATTTTTCAGTATTCATTGAGAAATTGAGGCCTGAATAGTAGGCAATACGGAATAATTTTGCAAAATTTGAATACGACAGTCATTGACATAGTATGTCAATACTATTCATCCACATATTTTCAAAGGCAATTATTGACACCCACAAAAAAACGCGAAACCTTCAATCAAATAGATTTTAAGTTATGAAAACGTATTTATTGAAGAGTTTCAATAATTCAAACAAAAATTATGCTTCAGACAAAAATTAGAACAATTAAAAAAATGTTATGAACTTGAGTTAAGTACCTTGAGAAAAATGGCAGTATTTTTCTAATTGCAATGATCGTCAGCACGCTGCACATTGATAAATATATGGTGAATTAGGAATGCAAACCTAACCCAAATTAATACTAACAGTCCAAACTTGAAAAATTGAAATATTTTTTTCAAAGCTCCATGTTTTTAAGGCCTCCATCCAATTCTTATAATTCAAATATGAAAATGAGGGTGTCAATCACTGATAGGGTGTCAACAACTGTACCTTTTACCCTAATTCCTGTAAACTGAACGATGTTGGAGACACGTTCGTTTTTTTTCGTTTCAGCCCTGGGATTGGTCTACTTTTTGCATAATCCGCTCGAGTTCCGAAAGAAATAATGACTCCGTCAAAGTTTGAAATAATTTCCGAAAGACGTTTTTCAAAATATGGTCAAAAATAATAGCGTGAAGTATTCGTGGATAACTGTTTTTTGAAAAACTTTTCAGGCGTTTCAGGAAGACCTTTTCATCAACTCATACTTTAATATACTATTCCTTTTACATGGAACAGCTAGAAAGCTGAATATTTACATAACTCATCTAATCGATGCCCCATATGTAGACACAAAATTACAGCAGTATATGGCGAACGTTTTCTGAGATACCAAAGTTTCAATATAATCTCTTATCTGTGTCTGTATTCAACCGCCGAGCCGGGTTTTGTTGCCACTTGACAATTGTTGTGTTACGATCCTTACGAAATTTCACATGAACCTTTGTCTCGTCATCTTACAACTATATACAAAACTCCCATTCGATCGGATAGGTATTTTTCGAATAATTGAGAAGAAAAAATCGGATGGCTTTATATACTGAACCCTTAGGCGGATTCAGCCCATTGACGAACTGAACCGGCGCATTCAGACCTCGAACGTCCCCTGAACATTCCGGAAGAACCTTTCTTTAGAAAGTTAACTTGCGGACAAAATTAAATTTAACCACGAATTATTCATCTGCGAGTCCAACCTTCGAATTCGAAAATTATAGATATTTGAGCAAAATGATAATGCTTTTCTTCATCTAGAAAAGCGCGTGAAAGATCTCAATCATTAATGAGATCAATAACACGCCTTGTACTTCTTCTCAGAAGAATGTTGAAAGAGTTTCAGGAAAGAGGGGCATTCTTGATAACTATTTCCATTGTTAATCATATTTTTCCATTGATAACATTGTAAATCATATTTTTCCATTGATAACAATGAAAACTTACGATACTTCCACTCATTTATATAAATATTGTTCATCGCTTTGGGATATATTCGTTTTGAAATAATTCAGAATGCAGAATCTATTGATACGAGTACTTCTTTCGTGAAAATTCCATTTTCAATTCAATTAAAATTTTGTACAATCCATTATCATCAGAATACCGTATTCTGAACCTCTAGTCTAGTCGAGTTGACATTCCTTCACAGAAGACCAAGAATACAGGGTGCGCCACCGCTAGCCCCCATATTTTGAGAAATGGGTCAGGGAACGTTTTCTCCCAGAGGGGTGGAATTGGTCTCGTTCGAAGTAGTGGATATCATTCCGTGGTCGGGATACCAGCGTGGTTTTGTTGTTGTGACTTTTATTGTAAAGAGTTGTTGTGAAACTTCCAGATAGAGGGGCCTTCGTAATTCGGTGAAGGGCTTTCTGCCGAAGCCATCATTTGGACGTTATTCTCGAAACATAGCTTCAAAAGCACTACATTATAATATATACCTTACCCTTGTAGCGAATAATATTTTTGTTAATAAATCTTTCACTTCTTCTAACAACCCTACTGTACTTCTAACAATCTTCAATTTCTCATCCCTTCCAGAAGTGAAAGAAAATGATAAATAGGTTCTGAACACCAATAGAAACATCTCCATTGACTTTAGAAATAATATGCTTGAAAATTCAAATAAATAGTAGAATTCCACTGGAAGTGGGTCACTGTTAGCTGTTTGTTTATGTTTTGGTTACTATTATGGTAGAAGCCAGAAAGTAAATATCCAGCTAGTAGTACATAGCTTTTGAGCGCTCGTACTACTTACACGAAGGCTATATCATTTCGTCACGATGTCTGTATTTTTCGAATTTTGAGCCGAAAATGGTCTCAATCGACAAGGTTCGACTCACTGATGACAAATTCGTCGAAAAATTCGAGTCTGTCCGTCCCGCCGGCCGTCCGTCCGTATACACGATAACTCTCGAACGGAAACTACTGATTTGATTGGAATGAAATTTTGCACCTAGCTGAGGAATAATGTATTCAAACTACGTGCGAAATTGTGTCCAGATCGCATCACCAAGACCTTAGATACCGTAGAAAATTCTAGCGAATTATCGAAAAAAAATTGGTCAGCTGAAGCACTGACAAAGTCTGGAGTTTCGTCTAAGTTTGAGAATTTTTTGACAGCTGTCGAAAATTCCTTCAATCGATTCCGTTCAAAAGCTCCTTACTTCACGGCAGTGCTTTTCGTAATTTTTTAACTATGTTTTCCAATGACCGCTCGATACATCTCAAACTACACCTAAAAGATCACATCAGATAACAGAAATAAAACTCTGCCTTTTTGTCGTATAACTCATAAGGTTCATTATTGGAAATAAACCAAAATCAGCACTTGTAATTTTCCATAGTTTCATGGGCTGCGAATGCCATTGTTCTGTCCCTGAATGAAATGTAGAATATGTTGATACTTTTGAAACATTCTATTATTTTATTAAATAATCCGTTACATGACGACTGAATGGAAAACAAGGCTACCCTTGTTGGAGAAGAATGGCAATCATAGCATTGTGAGGATGATTCATATTTCTTTCAATTTTGGAGTGACCGAATCGAGGGTAAATAATACATATCCGTACCTCAGAGCAAAAGGGTATTAAGTCACAAAATTTGAGTTTTACAGGAGAGCATAAAATACTTGCATTTTTTGTTTGATTCGAGTTGTGATTAAAGACTTGATACTATGTTATTTTCGTTATTTTAAGTCGAATCGTCTTGAAAGTGGACCATTAAATAGAGCGCGAAATTTAAATGTAGGTGAGCCAAAAAACCCGAAAATTGAAATTTTGGACTTAATACCCTTTTGCTCTGAGGTACGGATATCGATATTGGTTCGCTTTTGATTGTTTTTTCATGAGAAAACTACAGTTTTCGATGGAATGAACAATACCTGAAACAGGCACTGTGAAAAATGAGATAGGGGGAAGTATTTCATCATCGGGGAAACCTGTTGTTGATTGAATGAAAAAGAGAAGTTTCGGAAATAAAGGGTAATATTGGTATAAAATGAAATAATAACCTACTATTCCTGAAGAACAACACTCATTAATCATCATTCAATCGTTTTTACTTCTGAAATTCCAAATTCCAGTTATTCTGTCGAACTCAATCGGAGGATTTTCGTTGCAATTGTAAATCCAATTCATTAATCTGACATGGCATTTTGTTGATAGTCAAAATGTGCAGTGAAGCAGACGAAACTTTCGACCACATAGCGAATAGTTGTTTCAATTAAAGATTAGTATGAAGGTAGTTTCGAAGCTATTCATCCAGTTCCAGACAGAGATGGTGATCGAAAGCCAACGAAGCGGCCCAGACCGTAACGAAGCCAAGATTGATGGCCAGAAAGGTGTTACTGTGTGTTTGGTGGGATAGGCAGGGCGTACTCTACTATGAGCAGCTCCCCTATGGTCAAAAGCTCAATTATGTCCTCAACTGTAATAAACTGGACAGTTTGAAGCTGGATATCGAACAGAAACGACCAGCATTGGCTAATAGGAACAGAACCGTGAGATGGCTTCTGCAGACAGCCTTTCGCAGAAGTTTCGCATGACTTTCTCGAGAGTGGTGTAGGTTAATTGGGCGATTTCTTCCTCAATCTTAAGTTCGTTCTCGGACCATGTTTGAAAACCTTAGATCCCACAGACAAAAATCACCACGGCTTGAAGAGCGCGGGGGCCACTAATGCTACTCGTGCACCTGGCTGGGATTATCTTCCTGAGAATAACGCGCAGATGTGTATCCGAAAAAAAATGTTTTCTTCATTATCCTATTTATACGATCACACGGAATTACAAGTGAGCGTTCTTGTCGTTATATAGCAACTAACTGAATTCCCTGGCCGAAGTTGACTGGGAGAGTACTTTGAAGGACAGCCAAGAACCTGAGAATATGTGGAACAGTTTCCACCAGCAATATGGTCGATTATTCGATAAAGCTTATCTCTTATGGAGACCAGGGAAACATAGAATAGGTCCAAATTTTATCAGGATCCAAAAATAATTTCTCTTGAGGATAAATTGGATTTGCTCTTTGTCTTGTGTGAAGGCAACCTTTGTTTCCTGGCCCAGTACAAAAGGACTAAAAGAGAATATGATGAAGCTCTTGGAAAACTGAAACAATCCCTTATCGAGGGAAAAATTAAGAATTCTACGAATAAAACCAAAAGTACATGGAATATCATAAACAACATAAGAAATAATCCAAAAGCTAGCAGCAACAAATTTCCTCAAGGTAGCCTAGAAAATGTTGTGAAACAATTTAACAAGTACTTCATTGAGAAAGCGCATAACATGGACCCAAATAACTCTGAACAAGGGGCAAAGAACAAGTCCCTACCCAATGTAAACCCTTTTTATATGTTTGAGGTGACGGTTGATGAGGTGATGTCAGCTGTGAGGAACCTGAAAGGTAAAGCCTCGGCTGGATATGATGGTATTCCTGTCAACATCATAAAACGCTCCAAACACTTGATAGCTGAACCTCTCATTGTGATAATCAATAAATTGTTTCCACAAGGCATTTTCCCTGATGCGCTTAAAGTTGCTGTGGTGAAGCCTATTTACAAGAAAGGTGATGCTGAGGATTGTTGGAACTATAGACCCATCAGTATTCTTCCATCATTCTCGAAGATCTTTGAGAAAATATTAGCAAATAGGTTTCTGAAATACTTCAGAAAGTTTGATTTATTTAATAATGGACATCATGGTTTTATGCAAACCAAAGGCACCGATATTGCAATTTATGAACTGGTCAGAATGATCCTGAGAGGTTTTGAGGGAGGAAAGGTGCCATTTGGCATCTTTTTGACATGTCAAAGGCTTTTGATTGACAAATTGCTGCTCTGGAAGTTGGAGCGGTATGGCATAAGAGGTAGACAACTGGACCTCATTAAAAGCTATTTGTCAAATCGGAAGCAGAAGGTTGAAATTACAGTTGACGGCACTAAATATGCCTCTGAAGAGGAGCTTATCACCCAGGGGGTTCCAAAGGGAAGCATCTTGGAACCGCTCTTGTTCATAATTTTCGTGAATGATCTTCCTGGAGTGTTCGACACGGAAAGTCAAACACCGATTATGTATGCAGAACACACAGATCTGCTCATAGTTCGACTCACTGATGACGAATCCGTCGGAAAATTCGAGTCTGTCCGTTCGTCCGTCCGTCCGTATACACGATAACTCTCGAATGGAATGTCCTAGAAACTTGAAATTTTCAGGGTAGGTTCGAATCTCGAATGCCGAGGTTAAGTTCGTTATTGGGCAAAATCCGCCTAAGGGTTCCGTGAATATGGCCGCTCAAAGTTTGTTCTCCGGATAACTTTGAAACTACAGATTCGATCGAGATGAAATTTTGCACTCTAATGGAAAATGAGGTGTTCAAGCTACATGCAAGTTTGTTCAGCTCGCATCACCAGAACCATAGAAACCATAGAAAATTGAAACTTTTGAACGGAAACGCCTAGGGACTTGAAATTGTCAGGATAGGTGTGGATCTCGATTGTCATGATCACTTTCATCAATGAGCAAAATTATACTAGGGGTTCCGTAAATATGGTCGTTTGAAATTTAGTTCTCTTGATAATTTCCAAACTACAGATTCGATCGTGACGAAATTTTGTATACTAATGGAGAATGATATATTCAAGCTACATTCCTCCAGATCACATGACCAGAACCATAGAAACCATAGAAAATCATAACTTTCGAACGGAAAGGCCTAGGGACTTGAAATTTTTAGGATAGGTGTAGATCTGAAATATGGCGTTCACGTTCATCAATGAGCAGAATTATACTAGGGGTTCCGTGAATACGGTCGTTTGAAATTTTGTTTTCTCGATAATTTCGAAACTACGGATTCGATCGAGATAAAATTTTGTATTTTAAACGAGAATGACATATGGAAGCAACATTTTGTCCAGATCGCATGACCAGAACCATAGAAAACATAGAAAATTATAACTTCCGAAGGAAAAGGCCTAGGAACTTGAAATTTTCAGAGTGGGTTTGGATCGCGAATTTCACGGTCACGTTCATCAGATCGCATCACTAAGACCATAGATACCGTAGAAAATTTTAGCGAATTATCGAAAAAAAAATTTGTCACCTAAAGCACTGACTTGAAGTCTGGATTATCGCCCTAGTTTGAAAATTTGTTTGACAGCTGTCAAAAATTCCCTCAATTGGTTTTCAAAACGGAAAATGCGAATCTACCTACAAGGTGCATGTACGAGCGCTCAGAAGCCCCTGCCTTCACGGCAGTGCTTTTCGTAATTTTTTATAAAAAATAACAGTGATTACTTCAATCAGTATGTCTCCAGAAGCTGTACTAGACACACCCAGCCTTATTTGTACCCTCTGTTCAGGCTCACTCTCAGCAAGAAGAGTGTCGAGGTTATGTGTATGAAAGGTTTCAATTACCTTCCTATATCTTTACGGTCAATTAATGATTTGAAAAAGTTTAAAAAAAGGCTTTTGAGTTTCTGTTGAATCAAGAACCATACAATTTGCAGGAATTTTTTCTCAGTACTTCTTAGAATATTGTATGTACATATATTTATTGATTATGAGGATGAAGATTATTATTATTATTATTATTATTATCTCGTTGTTGGTGCTACCAAACTCAGCTCAAAGCTGGTATCATTGGCCTATCCCGGGTACGAAGTACCAAAGAGATTAGACTCAATTTACATTGTGAACTTCCGTACTGTATGACAGGTGTTCAATATAACAGCCTTTTGGATGTCTGAATAGGTGTTTTTAGGTAGTCCCAGCTTAGCGATACTTTCGTGCAGAGTCTTGGGCACCACTCCGGTTGATGATATTATCACTGGAACGATTTCCAATTTCTCGCAATGCCACATTTGTTTGATTTCGATGGCGAGATCCGCATACTTAGCCATATTCTCCTGATATTTATTGATAATGTTGTGAGTGTTCGGAACCGCTACATCAACGAGGGAGACCGAGTTGACTCTTCTATCGAATACCACAATATCTGGTCTGTTATTCGTCACCTGTCTATCGGTGATAATGGACCTATCGTAGTAAAGCCTAAAATTGTCATTCTCGAGAACCATATGTGGCTGATACTTATAGTATGGTGTATAGGTGTTGAGAAGACCGAACTTGTTCGCCAGTTTCTGGTGGACGATGTTGCACACTTGATTATGTCTATGCAGGTAATCAGTATTAGCCAGCGCGCTACAGCCAGATGTTATATGCTGAATAGTCTCTGATTTTTGTTGACACTTCCTGCATTTGTCGAATTGGGTATTAGGATCCTTAATGATGAACTTCTTGTAATTATTCGTATTGATGACCTGATCTTGAATAGCGATCATAAAGCCCTCAGTTTCTGTGAATAAGTTTTCGCTAGTGAGCCATCTATTTGAAGCCTCCTTGTCAATGTGTTGCTGGTTGAGTTCGTGGTGGTGTCGGCCATGCAATGCCTTTTGCGACCATTGTTCTTGTTTCTCCACATCTGAAACTACTCCAAAATCTGCCTCCAGCAACGCGAGGTTCAGGGGCGTGTAACCCTTATCTGCTCTAGTTACAGTCCGATGAAGATCGGAGGTTACGGCCTTCTTATGAAAGAACTTGCGTAATTTCTGGACCTGTCGATTGTGCAGATTGATGAGGTCAATAAACCCCCTTCCTCCTTCCTTCCGAGGTAGTGTCGTTCTTATAGTGGATGACTTTGGATAATGGTTGTTGGTTTTTGTCATCATTGTTCTTGTCAACCTCTGAATAGCATCCAATTCAGTTTTTGTCCATTTGAGTATTCCGAAAGAGTATGTTAAAACTGGTATGGCATATGTGTTGATTGCCTGTACTAAGTGACCTGCATTCAGCTCAGACTTCATCAGTGCTTTTACTCTTCTGGTGTATTGCTCCTGAATTCTAACTTTAGCCTGCTTATGTTCCAGCAACCTGGCTTGTTGGAATCCCAGGTATTTGTAAGATTCTCCGTTTTCCATTGCCTCTATGATATCTCCGTTTGGAAGTTTTATATCTCCGTCTATGACAATGTCTTTTTCGATATGAAGGATTTTGCTCTTGGATAGACCAAATTCCATATGAATATCACTGGAGAATCCATGTGCTATCTCTAGAAGACGTTCAATTTGATGCTGGTTCGCCGCATATAGCTTAAGATCATCCATGAATAGAAGGTGTGAAATTATAAAATTCATATTTCTATTAGCTTTGATGTTGAAGCCGTATTTCGTATTATTGAGCATAGTGGAGAGGGGATTCATTGCGAGGCAGAACCATAGTGGGCTCAAGGAGTCACCCTGGAAGATTCCCTTAAAGATCGGTATTTCTTCGGTGTTAATTGAGTTTTGACCGAGATGCACATGCAAGTTTGTTCGCCAATCTTTCATTGTTGTTGAAAGAAAACCTATAATAGTCGGGTGGACTTTGTAGATTTTCAACACCTCGAGAAGCCAAGAATGGGGTTCACTATCAAATGCTTTCTTGTAATCGACAAAAGCTGTATGTATATTCCGGTGACCCTTCTGGGCTTGTCGAAGTATAACAGAGTCCATAACAAGTTGTTCCCTGCACCCTTGGTGATCTCTTGTGCAGCCCTTTTGTTCTTCTGCCAATATATCATTTTCCTCGGCGTGCTTGTATATTCTGTTGGTGATCCATGCTGTTAGAATATTTTACAATGTTGGTAGGCACGTGATATGTTAGTTAGAAATGATGGCATATCCTTAGGGTTGTTCAGAATGTGGTTGAATTGTTTAGCCAGTTCTTCGTGGACACTGGAAAATTTCTTGTTCCAGAAATTTTGGATGTTGTCTACTCCCGGGGAAGTCCAGTTGTTAGCATTTCGGACAGCTTCTCTGATTTCTTCTACGGAAATCTCATCGAATTGCATCGGTGCAACTCTCAACTGTTCCTTCTCAGTTTATTATTATTATTATTATTGTTATTAACTACACGGTATCATTTCTATCAGATCGGTATACTTCCAATTATTGAGAATGAAAATTAGGATGACCATATCTACGAAACCCTTCAGCGGATTCCAGAACTCGATAGTTATCGTGGTAGACCGGGTGGACAGACTTGACATTGACTTCGAATTTTTCATCTGTTAGTTCAACCTAATCGTTCAAGATCATCTGAGCTCAAAATTCGAAAATAACGGGCATTTGGCTTCACGGACACAAGCGCGCAACAGAGAAAAATAAGTCAACCTTGGTTATGAAATTGCAAGAATGTACAGATAGCATTCTCATTATTTCAGCATACTGCAGAAGCTCTCGAATAATGACGTTACATCATACTCCTAGTGGGACGAACAACAAAGACGGATTCGTCGAAACACTCGAAACATGTGATAACTTGTCGATAAGTAGATCGGACCTACAGCAGTTCGCTTTATGTACAGATGTTGGAGCCGTGTTTGCAAGAAAAACAATGTCAAAGGCAACGAACGCTTCGCGCAATAAGCTCCTTTGTTGAGACCCGTGAAGTGCACAATTAGCAAAAAGACAATTCCAGCACAAAAGAATCTCAAAGGGTGACGAATCAGTGCTGGAAATGATGAAAATTCCAATTTGAAATATTCCTTGCCCATTCTGTTCCCCTCTTGCCTTTCGGTTTTCTGTTGACGCATTATACCTCTGTCGATTGCTGCTCTTGGAAAGAAAATTTAAGATCATAACGGTATGGTATTTATATTTGAAAAGTCCTGCTACTTACTGGCGAATAGCACTTAACGATCTAGTAGTACAAATCAGTATTGGACCATCGAAGTATTTTATAACATTCAGTTGCAATTATATGAAATGAATAAACATGAGAAATGCACTTTTGATTGCAGTCGACAGACTAGAGAAAGATCCAACAGCCTTAATATAATGGCGGTACAATAAATAATTGAACTATATCAGATCATTTTAAGTCGGCCTTTTATGGTTCGAGTTCAAACATTCATCGTTTTCAACATACTAAATTACGAAAAGCACTGCCGTGTAGGCAGGAGCTTTTGAGCGCTCGTACATGCACCTTGTAGGTAGATTCGCATTCTCCAGTTTTGGAAACCAATTGAGGAAATTTTTGACAGCTGTCAAACAAATTTAGGCGAAACTAAGGCGAAAATCCAGACTTAAAGTCAGTGTTTTAGGTGACCAATTTTTTTTTCGATAATTCGCTAGAATTTTCTACGGTATCTATGGTCTTGGTGATGCGATCTGGACACAATTTCCCACGTAGTTTGAATATATTATTCTTCATCTATGTGCGAAATTTCATTCCAATCCAATAAGTGGCTTCGAAATTATTAGGAAAAAAATAGTTTGAACGGCTATATTTACGGAACCCCTAGTCTAATTTTGCTCATTGATGAACGTGAACGCGAAATTCCCGATCCGAACCTATCCCGAAATTTTCAAGTCCCTAGGCCTTTCCGTTCGAAAGTTATGATTTTCTATGGTTTCTATGGTTTTGATCATGCGATCTGGAAAAAATTAAGCTTGAATATATTATTCTCAATAATACAGAATTTCGTCACTATTAAATCCATTGTTTCGAAATTATCAAGAAAACCGAATTTAAAAATGCCATATTTACGGAACCCCTAGTCTAATATTGCTCATTGATGAACGTTACCGCGAAATTTGCGATCCAAACCTATCCTGAAAATTTCAATTCCCTAGGCTTTTCCGTTCGAAAGTTTTGATTTTCTATGGTTTCTATGGTTCTGGTCATGTGATCTGGACAAAATTTTGCATGTAGCTAGAACACGTCATTATCCATTTGAGTGCAGAATTTCAACTAGATCGAATCTGTAGTTTCGAAGTAATCAGGAGAACAAAATTTCGAGCGGCCATATTCACGGAACCCCTGGGCGTATTTTGCCCAATAACGAACTCAACCGCGGTATTCGAACCTACTTTGAAAATTTCAAGTTTCTAGGTCATTCCGTTCGAGAGTTATCGTGTATACGGACGGACGGACAGACTCGAATTTTCCGACGGATTCGTCATCAGTGAGTCGAACATAGTCGATTGAGACCATTTTCGGCTCAAAATTCGAAAAATACAGACATCGTGACGAAATGTTATAGCCCTCGTGTAAGTAGTACGAGCGCTCAAAATACAAAGTACTTGGTGGAAAAATGGAATATCAGAATAGAGGCAGCCCACTTTTACATATCATGATGACTTGAATTGAAAATAACCAATCTTTCGAAGAACGCATTCGCCTTCTTCGCCAAATGATTTCTCTGAAGTTGCTGGTAGAATCAGCGAGTATTAACATGTCATTAAGTTGTTGGATGAAAAAGTTTGTCGGAAACAATACCCGGTACCGGTAAGTCATCAGAAAGCTGTTCAAGATCAATTTAATCTTACTTTTGCTCAGTGTGACAAATAATGATGTCATTTCATTTTTTCAAACTTCAAAAAATGAAATCACAGGCTTATTATACAATTTTGTCAACTATATCAAAAAGACTTATTTTTCTTCTCATGTGAAACAACTAGACAACTCAATTTTTACACGACTCATTTCATCAATATCAGACATTTGTGCAAAATAATAACACGCTTGTGCATACACAAAATGTCCATGAGAGCGTGCTATATCGTTAATCTTCAGAAATGACATAAAAGTGATCTTTCCAGATAGAAACTTCCAATATCTCTTGAACTAATGGGTGGAAAATTATAAAATCATCATTTCATTTCAGTGAAACTTAAGGAAAATTGGTTTGAATATAATGTGTTGTGTAGTATGAGAGTGTAGGGTGTTTTCAGTTAGATGGTATTACTACGCGTGGTCCGACACGTACAGACAAAAATTTAGAAAAGCACTGCCGTGAAGGCAGGAGCTTTCGAGCGCTCGTACATGCACCTTGTAGGTAGATTCGCATTTTCCAGTTTTAGAAACCAATTGAAGGAATTTTTGACAGCTGTCAAAAAAATTCTGAAAGTTAGGCGAAACTCCAGACTTCATGTCGGTGCTTCAGCTGATCAATTTTGTTTCGATAATTCGCTAGAATTTTCTACGGTATCTATGGTCTTGGTGATGCGGTCTGGACAAAATTTTGCACGTACTTTGAATACATTATTCCTCAGCTAGATGCATAATTTCATTCCAATCCGATCAGTAGTTCCGAAACTATCTGGAAAAAAATATTTTGAACGGCCATATTTACGGAACCCCTAGTCTCATTTTGCTTATTGATGAACGTGACCGCGATATTCGCGATCCAAACCCACCCTGAAAATTTCAAGTTCCTAGGCCTTTCCGTTCAAAAGTTACAATTTTCTATGGTTTCTATGGTTCTGGTCATGCGATCTGGACAAAATATTGTTTCAATATATCATTCTCGATTAAATAAAAAATTTCATCTCGATCGAATCCGAAGTTTCGAATTTATCGAGAAAACAAAATTTCAAACGACCGTATTTACGGAACCCCTTGTATAATGTTGCTCATAGATGAACGTGATCACGACATTCGAGATCCACACCTATCCTGAAAATTTCAAGTCTCTAGGCGTTTCCGTTCAAAAGTTACAATTTTCTATGGTTTCTATAGTTCTGGTCATGCGATCTGGACAAAATTTCGCATGTAGCTTGAACACCTCATTCCCCATTTGAGTGCAAAATTGCATCTCGATCAAATTTGTAGTTTTCAAGTAATCTGGGGAACAAAACTTTGAACAGCCATATTTACAGAACCCTTGGTGGAATTTGGCCCATTAACGAACTTAACCGAGGCATTCGGGATCTGAACCTACACTGAAAATTTCAAGTCTCTAGGTTGATTCGTTCGAGAGTTATCGTGCTTACGGCCGGCCGGACGGACGGACAGACTCGAATTTTCCGACGGATTCGTCATCAGTGAGTCGAACATAGTCGATTGAGACCATTTTCGGCTCAAAATTCGAAAAATACAGACATCGTGACGAAATGATATAGCCCTCGTGTAAGTAGTACGAGCGTTCAAAAAGAAGTAGTATTGTTAATTTCATTCCAATTGGTCGACTCTTTTTTTCGAATTTTTTGTGGAGCATTATATCTGCCAGTAACGTTCAAGACCTCCGCTTAATTGATGCAGAAATCGGAGGCCCATTCGCTCACGACACAAATCGGCGGACATACCAACGTTGTCACATAGGCTAAAACTAATTACAATCGAATTTCGTTGCTCTGGTCCCGAATGCAAATTCATTTCTTTGTGGTCAGACGGATCCGGGGCCTGCTCCCAGATCCACTCGACATCAGGATCATATAGCTCCGGCTGCCTTTGTGCATGGAGGAATACCGTGCCTCACGGAGATCGATACGACCCTGTTGGGAGAAAGCGACTTTTAACCGCACCCTGTTTCTCTCATTTCTTCGACTCAACACAGCAGCAACGGCTCTGGTTTATCCCTCTTTTTCACCTTATCGACGCGGTGCGAACTCATCGCTTGTCCTAAGGGACATAGGGGAGTACACCTACGAAATGTCTGAAAAATTCACGTGTTTCGAAGTTGCTTTGCGATATCCTTTGGTACACTGTCAGGAGATTCATAACGATTTGGAGACCGATACGTCGAGGACGTAACTCAATTAAACCTTCTAATGTTAATAATTCGATGCGGAGTTGATCCTGACTCAATAAAAATCCGGCACATTCGCCAATTTGCAAATACCTGAGTTTTAAAATTGTAAAAGTTATGGACGTTACAAGACTGGAAAGCAAATTTACATTGTCAAAAAAGTACCCGGAATCGGTCAATGAAGAACAGAACATGTATTTTTCACCCAAATTCAAAGTAGGCCACTTTTGAAATAATACAGTTAGGACAACGAACAATCCAAACACATTTTCAGGAATCGAATTTAGGACTCGCCGCGAATTTTCTTTTATGTCTTCTATCGACTGAAGAAGGCGGCCTCGAAGTGGTCATTGGAGTTTCGGAAATAGGAAAAGTCGCCTGGAGCCATATCAGCTAAACACGATGGTTGATTGGTAAGGTAAGGTATGTTGAGTTTTCGGCCAGATATTCGTTCACGATGATAACTCAGACACATGGTGCGTTATCCTGCAAAATCCACAAGTTCTTTCTATAAATCTGAACATGCATCTATGAATCAGCGTTTTCATACGTCGCATAACGCTCAGATATTATTCTTTATATACTGTCTCATTACCTTCACTTTTGATCAACTGAAAAACTTTGAAATATTAGGTTACCATTTGAAGAAATATATCATTATGCTATAACTCAAGAATTTGAAACGAGATGAGAATGGCAGTTCATCAATAGATTCTACGGAAATTTTCACTTCATTGATGTTTGTGAATAATCGCATCGAAAATAGTGATGTTCTTTCGTACTGAGTGAAGTGATCTATGTAAGTTAAATCACATAGATCAGTTTAAGCGATCGTTCTTTCGTTTTCAATCAGTTCCCGCTACCAACCCCAAAAGAGATTGTAAGTGATAACTCTAATCGCGGAATTTCTTATTTCGATCTACACCTGCAAGGCAGGTTGAACTGTTTTTCAGCGACCCGTCTTCTTTCCATTTCTTTCAAGGTTAATTTCCAGAATTTCATTTTCGTTTTCCGTATCATATTTCTACTTTTCAATACAGTCCTTTTCATATCAAATCAACAGTGGGACTACTATTTTCAGCAACCGTCCACTATTCACTGGCTATGTGTTAAAGAATGATAACATAACATGTGATAAACATTACATCGAAGGTTCTTCAAATTCCGAATTTAATTCAAAAAATTTTTAAAAAGCACTGAGGTGTAGTCAGGTGCTTTCGAGTGCACGTTCATCCACCTTCTATTGAAAGAATTCTTGACAGGTGTCAAAAAAATGACAGCAGCTCTTCGTCAATTATGCCGAATCAGCTGTTATAGGAATAGATATACGATTTTCATTTCGATAATTCGCTAGAATCTTTTACGGTTTTTATGGTTCTGCTCATGCGGTCTGGACAAAATTCCGCCCGTAGTTTGAACACATTATTCTTTATCTATCTGCGGAATTTCGTTCCAATTGAGTGAGTATTTTCGAAATTATCAGGAAAAAAATATTTTGAACAGCCATATTCACGGAACCCCTAGTCTAGTTTTGCTCATTGATGAACGTGACCGCGACATTCGAAATCCAAACCTACTCTGAAAATTTCAAGCCAATAGGTCTTTTGTTCGAAAGTTATGATCTTCTAAGATTTCTATGTTTCTGGCGAAGCGATCCGGACGCATGTCTGGACAAATATTCCTACAGAGCATTGAACATTCGATAAATGGTTTGGATATTCGATTTTGGTTTGGATATTTCTAATTGTACACCTTCTTGACAAATAAAACATGAACGTTCCAAATTGCTCAGAGTATTCTTCTTGATTTTCGACTCAAGTTCACTCTCAGAACTAGTGTTGCTTGGAATGTTCATTTCTGAAGACACAGGAAAAGATGGAAATGAATATAATCTCACAAAGAAATGTTGAAAACCTACCTTGATAATTTTTCGTTGTCCCACTGTGAATATTGCACTTGTTTTTTACAAAAAATAGGAAAGGTAGCAAATATTACACCCTCAAATAGTAGCAAATACGCATGACATTAGGAAATAATAAAATTATCGAAACAGATATACATAACAATACATGATCGTAAAGCTGCCCAGACACAAAAGGAATCTTATGAACGAATGGATCTATAAGGTTGTTTATTTCTGTCTCGACAAGCGTTTATTCATCAAAGTGCGCCTTACTAACATCTACACGTTCAGTCGCGGCTAATCGGATGTAGTAGCACTTTTTCCTATTTCTTGAGGAACTTATTTGCCCAATTGAAATTTGGAAAAAACCTTCTGAATCGTCGGTTTCTGAGGAAGACCCTTTATGAAAGGCACTTTTTCGATTTTCGCAACAGTTTTAGAGGTAAATTGAAACGAACATAATGGTGAATATACATTTTCAAGGCAAGCAATTATATCTTAAAGAACTCCGTATAAGCGCAATGTATCTGACTTCTTCGATGATTATAGTAAAATATTTTTGAATCGTACATTCCGATGAGAATTGGTATGAATAGTAGCCACTTGATGTAGATGATTATAAACGAAAACAATTTTCTAGTCCATTTTTGGAAAAATATTTTTTGACGACAAATTGATTCTGCATTTTTTGGTTGAAGGGAATCTTAATAAGTGGTTCATACATTTTAGCAATGAAGTTCACACGGGGTGACACGATAGAGCTCCGTTTGAACCGAGGTTTGAACCCTACTGAAATACAAGAATCATTTCATCTCTGTTGGATCGGTTTAAATTATTCGGAACGTCGGTACTTTAGGAACCGGAGAATTTCAATTCATGCGGTCTCTTTTTTGCTTCTATCCGAAAACATACCGTCTACAAAAGAACCATAATAGGGGTTTCGAGAAGAGTTGCGAATTTCAATTAGGATGATCCATTAATTAGGGAAATTTATAGATGAGGGTGCTATTCATCGGGTAATTAAACAAGAAATTATCAGAGTGCACCCAAGTAAATAAGGAGAAAACGGAGAAAGGTTAATTGGGGGTATTTCTTATTTTCATAGCTGTTTTGTACCATGATTAGTTGATGCATTATTGCACGGAATGAAGCTCAAATTGCTTCATCTTCTACCATATTCTATATCAGTGGCAACCGACGACTACATGTTCGCCGACCCCAAAAAATATATATTATTATATATTCCGGGTGTTTCACCGTTGACACGGATCTCAAATGCTCTTGAGCAGTATACTTTTCGGATTATTTTCAACGCGGTATTATTAGGGTCAATTAGGGCTACATTCTGAAACCGTTTTGAAATATACAGGGTGTATCAGAAAAGTGGGGGTCCCAAACATATGTTTTTTCTTATGGAACACCCTGTATTTTATGTCGTATCACCAAGATCAAAGAAACCGTAGAAAGTTCTAGCGAATTATCGAAAATAAAATTGATGCCTTAGGCCCAGTTTCTTCACATCCGAATAAATAAATTTATCCTATAGTTAAGTTTTATTCTCAGAATAAGAGAAATCTCCATCTCTTCACTTTCAGTTAGCGCTATTTTTGGAATAAAAAACCCTTATTGAGAAAATAACTCATCCGGTATCAAAAGTCGTAGTTAACGGTTTATTCGACTGATTCGACAGAATAAATACGTCAGCACAAATTTATGTCAGGATTGTCAGGTTAGGTAAGTTAGGTTAGGTTGTTTTGTTTTTCAACGAGTAATACGTTTTGAGAGAAGAATAACAACGGCGAAAAAAGCAATATCCTGTCTCGATGGAATACTATGGAACAAAAATATCACAAAAAAAAAGAAAATTCAATATATATGAGACGTTAGTAAAGTCCAGTATATTATATGGGTCTGAGAATTGGAGATTAAACGAGAAATATAAAAGGGGATTAGAAGCGGTTGAAATGGACGCAATTTGTAGGTCACTGATGGTTTCGAGGAGAGATTAGGAATGATACCATTAAGGACATGATGGGTATTCAAGGAACCATAATGGATGATATTGAAAAATTACGAAAAGCACTGCCGTGAAGGCAGGAGCTTTTGAGCGCTCGTACATGCACCTTGTAGGTAGATTCGCATTTTCCAGTTTTAGAAATCAATTGAAGGAATTTTTGACAGCTGTCAAAAATATTCTGAAACTTAGGCGAAAATCCAGACTTCATGTCAGTGCTTCAGCTGATCAATTTTTTTTCGATAATTCGCTAGAATTTTCTACGGTATCTATGGTCTTGGTGATGCGATCTGGACGAAATTCTGCACGTAGTTTGAATACATTATTCCCCAGCTAGGTGCATAATTTCATTTCAATCCGATCAGTAGTTTCAAAACTATCAGGAAAAAAATATTTTGAACGGCCATATTTACGGAACTCCTAGTCTTATTTTGCTCATTGTTGAACGTGACCGCGATATTCGCGATCCAAGCCCACCCTGAAAATTTCAAGTTCCTAGGCCTTTCCGTTCAAAAGTTACAATTTTCTATGGTTTCTATGGTTCTGGTCATGCGATCTGGACAAAATATTGCTTCAATATATCATTCTCGATTAAAACACAAAATTTCATCTCGATCGAATCCGTAGTTTCGAATTCATCGAGAAAATAATATTTCAAACGACCGTATTTACGGAACCCCTTGTGTAATGTTGCTCATAGATTAACGTGATTACGACATTCGAGATCCACACCTATCCTGTAAATTTCAAGTCCCTAGGCGTTTCCGTCCAAAAGTTAAAATTTTCTATGGTACCTATGGTTCTGGTCATGCGATCTGGACAAAATTTCACATGTAGCTTGAACACCTCATTTTCCATTCGATTGCAAAATTTCATCTTGATAAAATCTGTAGTTTTCAGGTAATCAGGGAAACAAAACTTCGAACGGCCATATTTACGGAACCCCTGGTGGAATTTGGCCCATTAACGAACTGAACTGAGGCATTCGGGAACTGAACCCACACTGAAAATTTCAAGTCTCTAGGTTGTTCCGTTCGAGAGTTATCGTGCTTACGGACAGCCGGCCGGCCGGACGGACGGACGGACAGACTCGAATTTTCCGACGGATTCGTCATCAGTGAGTCGAACATAGTCGATTGAGACCATTTTCGGCTCAAAATTCGAAAAATACAGACATCGTGACGAAATGATATAGCCCTCGTGTGAGTAGTACGAGCGCTCAAAAAGGCAGCTAACTTGGTATGGCCACATAAAACGTATGTCAGAAGCAAGACTCCCGAGGCAGGTAATGAACAGGCAGCCAACGGAACGCAGAAGAAGAGGGAGGCCGAAAACTAGTGCAGGGGTGTAGTTAAGGCCATGAGTACAAGAGACCTGCAAGATTTGGATTGGGAAAATAGAGAAAGATGGAGGCAAGGCGTCGGACAATGTCGAAAGATATTTTAAACCGGCCTATCTACTATATAAAAATAAGTCGGGTTTTCCTTCCTGACGCTATAACTCCAGAACGCACGAACCGATTTCCACGGTTTTGCATTCGTTGGAAAGGTCTCGGGCTCCGTGAGGTTTATAGCAAAGAAAATTCAGGAAAAATTCAGGACAAACCAACATTTTAAGTAGATGGCGCCGGTGCGTGATACATTGTTTGACAGCTACTCATTGTTCTCTGCTCAGTTAATTTCATGTGACAAACCGGTATTGTGTTCACTGTGAAATTGTGAAAAGTAAAAAAAACATATAACGTATATTGTGCAAATTTGTATTCAATTTCAACAGTAGGCATTTGTCTTTAAGGTCGTAAGTTGAACTGTGTAAATTATGTGGATCGTGCATTCGAGGTTAAATTCACCACTCTGTCCATAGCCCAAAATGCCTAGAGGACGACGTGCGAACATCGGCCGCCGCACAAGACATGCAAGCCAGCAACAAGTGTATTCACAGAACTTAAGCGAAGAAAGACAAAATATAATAAGAGAAAATGCCCGATTGAGACAACGCGTGAGCACACGAAGATCATTGGCATCATACAATCGCTTGGCATTCCAATATGATCCCACTGCGAACTACAGTGATGATGAAAATTTAGATATTGGACCAATGACGACTATATGCCGATATTGCAATGCGTTAAAGTTCAAAAGAGAAACGGCTGGATTGTGCTGCGCAAGTGGAAAAGTCAAACTGGATCCATTACTTACACCACCACAGCCACTGAAACCATTGTTCGATGGAAGTGATCCCGATTCCAGCCATTTTCTTCAACACATCATTGAATACAATAACTGCTTTCGCATGACTTCCTTTGGAGCTAATATCATTCGAGAATGCGGCTTTATGCCGACTTGCAAGGTAAAAGATACAACACACATAACCAATCACTCACACCAACACAATGAATTGCGATACATAACAACTACATATACACCACACACTACACCATCACACGATCAGAAGTTACACCGTATTCTTCAACAAATGATTGTTTGCAATTACAGATACAGGGACAAATATATCATTTGCATGGTTCAATGGTGCTAGCACCAGATGAACCGCATCAATTTCTGCAAATATATTTCATTTCGTCGATGGTGGATCAGCTGAATGTGCGGTGCAATATACAGGGAACACAACAGTTAAAGAGACGAATTATTGAACAGTTGCAGCAAACCGAAAAACAAAAAATGTGGTTTACCAAAGAGCACTTCAATGAAACGGATAATTTGCGGACACGTATAACGCTTCGATTCAGTATTTACTTTGGATTCACTTTCATTTACTTAGAGAAGTTCAACTAAATAACACTTCATTTTTGAGCGCTCGTACTACTTACACGAGCGCTATATCATTTCGTCACGATTTCTGTATTTATCGAATTTTAAACTGAAAATGTGCCGTATACACGATAACTCTCGAACGGAACGTCCTAGAGACTTGAAATTTTCAGTGCGGGTTCAGTTCCCAAATGCCGAGGTTGAGTTCGTCAATGGGCTGAATTGCACCTGGGGTTCCGTAAATATGGCCATTCGAAGTTTTGTTTTTCTGATTACTCCGAAACTACACATTCGACCGAGATAAAATTTTGCACACAGATGGAAAATGTGTTCAAGATACTCACAAAATTTTGCCTAGATCGCATGACCAGAACCATAGAAACCATAGAAAAATATAACTTTGTAATGTAAAGGCATAGGGACCTGAAATTTTCAGGATAGGTGTGGATCTCGATTGTCGCGGTCACGTTCATCAATGAGCATAATTAGACTAGGGGTTCCGTAAATATGGTCGTTTGAAATTTAGTTTTCTTGATAATTTCAAAACTACGGATTCGATCTTGACGAAATTTTTTATTTTGATGGAGAATGATATATTCAGGCTACATTTTGTCTAGATCGCATGACTAGAACCATAGAAACCATAGAAAATTATAACTTTCGAACAAAAAAGGCCTAGGGTCTTGAAAATTTCAGGGTAGGTTCGGATCGCGAATTTCGCGTTCACGTACATCAATGAGCAAAATTAGACCAGGGTTCCGTAAATATGGCCGTTCGAAATTTTGTTCTCCTGATCACTTCGAAACTGCTGATTTGATCGAGGTGAAATTTTAAACTCAGATGGAAAATGACTTGTTCAAGTAACATGCAAAATTTTGTCCAGATCGCAATGCCAGAACCATAGAAACCATAGAAAATTATAACTTTGTGATGGAAAGGCCTAGAGACTTGAAATTTTCAGAATAGGGATGGATCTCAAATGACGCGTTTATCAATGAGCAAAATTAGACTAGGGGTTCCGTGAATATGGTCGTTTGAAATTTAGTTTTCTTGTTCATTTCGAAACTACGTATTTGATCGTGACGAAATTTTGTATTTTAATGTAGAATGATATATTCAAGCTACTTTGTTTCCAGATCGCATGACCAGAACCATAGAAAATTATAACTTTCGAACGGAAAGGCTAGGGACTTGAAATTTTCAGAGTGGGTTTGGATCGCGAATTTCGCGGTCACGTTCGTCAATGATCAAAATTAGACCAGGGGTTCCGTAAATATGGCCGTTCAAATTATTTTTTTCCTAATAATTTCGAAATTACTCATTGGATTGAAATGAAATTCTGCACATAGATGAAGAATAATGTATTCAAACTACGCTAATCATTACCAAGACTATAGATACCGTAAAAAATTCTAGCGAATTATCGAAAAAAAATCACCTGAAGCCTAACGTGAGGTCTGGAGTTTCGCCTTCGTTTGAAAATTTTTTTTAAAGCTGTCAAAAATTTTTTGAATTTGATTCTAAAACTGGAAAATGCGAATCTACCTACAAGGTGGATGAACGAGCGCTCAAAAGCTCCTGACTTCACGGCAGTGCTTTTCAAATTTTTTTTAATCGAAATGAATTCATTACTGTTGTGAAATGAAATAAAATTTTTCCTTTTCAAATATAAAACAAACAAAAAATTTTCTTCATCTTTTAATCACCAAACGAAATGTTACATAAAATTGAGCCATCTGGTGGCGAAACGGAGTTCGCCGGGTTTGCTAGTAGGTATATATAATACGTTTTGTGATTTCGATTGTTGTTTTTGAGGTATATTTCTCCATACTTGAATATGTAATTCCGGAACGAGAGAACCTATGAATTGAGGACAAGATTTGATGATTTTCCATAAATGGAATGATAATGAATTCTACAATAGATTCGTATTTCAAAATGTACAGCTCAGTTCATTCAAATTCAAATCTGCAGAATCGGACTACTTGGTAAGTATTCAAACCACATGTGCCTAGAATAATTCTAGTTTCAAATTCAGTATTCACTTTATTATAGTATTTTTCGATTTTAGGAATTCAAGTCGTGCTGTTGTTCAATGGATAAACTACTTCTTACTCTGAGGTTTCTGGCAACTGGAGATTTTTATATGTCAATTGGAGACTTTGAAGGAATTAATGAAAGTACTGTAGGGCGTATTATCAAACAAGTGATAGATGATTACTGAACTATTCGATTATTATGTTCATCTTCCACAAACAGATGAAGAACAAGTAGAGGCAGAAGGAAAATTCTATCATATAACTTGTTTTCCCAGAGAAATAGATGCCATAGATTGTACACATATAAAGATTCAATCACCTGGAGGAGAAAATGCAGAAGTTTTTCGTAATCGCAAAAGTTTTTTCTCTTTGAATTGCCAAGTCGCTTGTAACGCTGGCTTAAAAATTATAGATTTGGTATGTCGTTGGCCTGGTTCTGCAAATGACAGCCACATATTTGAAAATTCGTGTCAGAAAATAAGACTTGTTAACAGGCAAATGGGCAATGGTTTCTTAATTGCTGATCGAGGCTATGCATGTAAACAGTACATCATTACTTCATTGGAAAACACATAAAATTAAGTCCATGTTTTTTAATGAAGCGCATATCTGAACAAGGAATATCATCGAACGTATGTTCGAAATATGAAAATTACGAAAAGCACTGCCGTGAAGGCAGGAGCTTTTGAGCGCTCGTACATGCACCTTGTAGGTAAATTCGCATTTTCCAGTTTTGGAAACCAATTGAGGAAATTATTGACAGCTGTGAAACAAATTCAAACTATGGCGAAAATCCAGATTTCAAGTCAGTGCTTCAGGTGACCAATTTTTTTTTCGATAATTCGCTAGAATTTTCTATGGTATCTATGGTCTTGGTAATGCGATCTGGACGAAATTCACCACGTAGTTTGAATACATTATTCTTCATCTACGTGCGAAATTTCATTCCAATCCAATGATGAGTTTCGAAATTATCAGAAAAAAATAATTTTGAACAGCTATATTTACGGAACCCCTAGTCTAATTTTGCTCATTGATGAACGTGACCGCGAAATTCGCGATCCTAACCTATCCTGAAAATTTCAAGTCCCTAGGCCTTTCCTTTCGAAAGTTATGATTTTCTATGGTTTCTATGGTCCTGATCATGCGATCTGGAAAAAATGTAGCTCGAAAATATCATTCTCAATTTGAATACAAAATTTCTTCACGATCGAATCCATAGTATTGAAATTATCAAGAAAACCAAATTTCAAACGGCCATATTTACGGAACCCCTAGTCTAATTTTGCTCATTGATGAACGTGACCGCGACATTCGAGGTCCACACCTATCCTTAAAATTTCAAGTCCCTAGGCCTTTCTATTACAAAGTTATAATTTTCTATGGTTTCTATGGTTCTGGTCATGCTAGCTGGACAAAATTTTGCATGTAGTTTGAGCACGCAAGTCTCCATCTGAGTGCAAAATTACACCTCGATCGAATTAGTAGTATCGAATTAATCAGAAAAACAAAATTTCGAACGGCCATATTGACGGAACCCCTGGTCGAATTTCGCCCAATAACGAACTTAACCGCGGTATTCGAGATTCGAACCTACTCTGAAAATTTCGAGTTCTAGGTCATTCCGTTCGAGAGTTATCGTGTATACGGAAGGACGGCCGGCCGGACGGACGGACAGACTCGAATTTTTCGACGAATTTGTCATCAGTGAGTCGAACCTTGTCGATTGAGACCATTTTCGGCTCAAAATTCTAAAAATACAGACATCGTGACGAAATGATATAGCCCTCGTGTAAGTAGTACGAGCGCTCAAAAAAGGGGATTTCCAATACTCCAATAAACTTGATTCAGTTACGTGATAATTTTTCATTCCTCAATCAACTACAGTTTCGCTACAGTTTCGAGGACAATTCTCCTCTTGTTCAGGCTACAACGCAAATGCAAAATTACATTAGGGAAGAAAGAGTTATGAGAACACTAAAATATTCCTCCTTTCCTTTCTGGGAAACTTATATTTCTTATATTTAACTCATTCAAAAAGGAAAAAAGGAAAATTTTAGTGTTCTCATTGTTACATTAGGGAAGAAAGATTTATGAAAACACTAAAATATTCTCTTTTCCTTTTTGAATGAGTTCAATATAAGAAATATAAGTTTCCCAAAAAGCAAAATTTTACTGTTCTCATAACTCTTTCTGCCCTATTGTAATTGTGCATTTTCGTTGTAGCCTGAAGAAGAGGAGAATTGTCCTCGAAACTGTAGCGCATGTAGTCGATTGAGAAAGCAAAAATTGCCTCGTAACCGAACCAAGTTTTTTTTCCTGATTCTGATTTTTTGGCAACTTATATAATCTGAATTTCCAATATGTCAGCTTGTATTTGCTCAGAAACTTAAAGTGGCTTGTGCATAACATAGCAATAGATTTCAATTAAGAAATTTTTAAGGGAGACGATACCATTGGGGAATTTCCAGGAGATCGAAATTTTTTTCTTGATTATTTTGCAAATTATTCATTAATGGAAACACTAGTTTGTATAATCAGTAAATATTCTTCCACATAATGTAATTTGTATTTCCCCTTGTGTGTTTATAGGCTTTGCCTCAACTCAGATCAATTTTATGATAATAATATCAAAGGAATGAAAGTTTTTGTCCGAAACCAGATAAACATCAAATGGTCGAAAATGAATTGTATATACACCATACTATCATATGTGAAAAAAAAGGAGCAACTCTTTCGATTGGTGCAAGAGCTAGCTATCTATCCCACTTTAAAATTCGAATATGCAAAAAACCATACGTCACATCTAATAAGAACATCTTTCTGATATCTTGGTATTCAACTTTTGAAAATTTGTCGAATGGATATTATTTTCATAATTTAATAATTCTTTCAGTTTTCTCAAATATAAGGCCATTTGGGTGCAATAACCGGCTATGATTAACTTTTATTGTTACATTTTTTATATTAACAATTAAATATTTTTATATTTAAAATTGAGTCTGTGGATCGTAAATAGCAATGGATATATTTCAAAGATCAATGAAAAGAATGGTACATACAATTTAAAAAATTAGTGAATGAAAACTCTAATTACGGATTATCAATTTATTTTTTTTTACATGATAATTGATATTCTCTAATTGTTTTCTTTTGATTTCCTCTTTATATAGGAGATTTCCCATTTCTACCTCATCTTTTCCTTTTGGGCACACATATAAGTTGTACCTCTTGTTCAATTATTCAGAACCCAAAACCCAGCTGAAAATACATGAAATCTCAAATGTAAAATTTTCTAAGGTTAATGTCGACGATATTTAAGGTTAACAATGGTTCACCGACTAGAGAATACAGTAAAAGTTTTCTTTCCATGTATATTATTCCTCTATTAGTTCCAGTTTCAATATTATATGGTTGGCAAAACTGACGAATCTGGCTAATACCAAAGATTAGACTGTTACTCTTTGCGAATAGTTATCTATCAGCTAACTGGAAGTGAAAAGAGGCAATAGGCTATTCTCGGAATAGGAAGTATATCTTCATTTATGACACCGATAGTTATCCTCCTGGTAGTGGTTATTTATTCGGATGTGAAGAAACCGGCCCTTAGCGTTGACGTGAAGTCTGGAGTTTGGAATGAGTTTGAAATTTTTTTTGACAGTTGTCGAAAATTTTTCAATTGGTTTCTGAAACTAGAAATGCGGATCTTCCTACAAGGTGCATGAACGAGCGATCAAAAACTCCTGACTTCACGGCAGTCCTTTTTATAATTTTGTCAAAATCACTCAGAACTGTATCTCTAATGGGTGTTCAAAATGAGGCAAATCATTGACGACATATTCAAGCTATTAATTCGGGTTCATTCCATATGGCTCATTCTGTATTTTATATTTTCATCTGGTAAAAAAATTCATTGCCTTTGAAAAATTATTGAGATTCGTCAGACCTAAATCTTCCAGTTTCAGATTTATTTGCAATTTCGTGATTCTTCTCATGTATTCACCATTTCCCTGGGGATATAGCAGAAGAACTAACACTGGAATGTAGGACATCGTGATATCCAATTCATTTCTCATTGAAAAATATGAAAATATTCAATGATGAAAAGTTTTGAGTAAACTGGATATTCACTTACAATACACCAAGAACATAAAATTCATCAATACTATTGAAAAAATTACAAAATGCACTGCCGTGAAGTCAGGAGCTTTCGAGCGCTTGTTCATCCACCTTGTAGATAGATTCGCATTTTCCAGTTTCAGAAAGAAATTGAAAAATTTTTTGACAGCTGTCAAAAAAATTCTCAAATCAAAGCAAAACTACAAACTTCACGTCAGTGCTTTAGCTGACCAATTTTGTTTTGATAATTCGCTAGAATTCTCTACGGTATCTATGGTCTTGGTAATGCCATCTGGACGTACGTACTTTGAATACATCATTCTTCAGCTATGTGCAAAATTTCATTCGAATCCAATTAGTAGTTTCGGAATTATCAGAAAAAAAATATTTTGAACGGCCATATTTACGGAACCCCTATTCTAATTCTGCTTATTGGTTAACGTGACCGCTACATTCGCGATCCAAATCTACTCTGAAAATTTCAAGTCCCTAGGCCTTTCCCAAGGCCTTTCCTTTCGAATGTTATGATTTTCTATGGTTTCTATGGTTCTGGTCATACGATCTGGAAAGAGGTAGCTTGAATATATCATTCTCCATCTGAATACAAAATTTTGTCTCGATCGAATCCGTAGTTTCGAAATTATCTAGAAATTTCAGATCTATCCTGAAAATATCAAGTTCCTAGGCCTTTCCGTTCGAAAGTTATGATTTTCTATGGTTTCTATGGTTCTGGTCATGCGACCTGGAGAAATGTAGCTCGAATATATCATTCTCCATTAATATACAAAATTTCGTCACGATCGAATCTTCAGTTTTAAAATTATCAAGAAAACTGAATTTCAAACGACCATATTTACGGAACCCCTAATTTAATTTTGCTCATAGATAAACGTCATCACTACATTCGACATACACAACTATCCTGAAAATTTCAACTCCCTTCCGTTCAAAACTAAAAATTTCATTTGGTTTCTATGGTTCTGGTCATGCGATCTCGACAAAATTCAGATGTAACCAAATAATTAGTTACTTTTAAATATATAATTATATGTAGTTTGTATGTTAAAGTTTGATGAAAAAAAAATTAATTTCTACAAATTATGTACTTATTTCCGCACGTCTGTAGAAAAACTATTGTACCTAACACTTGCGGAAAATATTTTTTTTTTCAAACCTACAGAAACAAAGTCATATTTCGACTGACAGGATCATCGAAAAGTTCTACTTTTCTTCCGCCGTAGAGAAATGTGTGGCAATGTCAACAATAAATAACATTTCTGTAAGCCGGAGGGAAAAGTGTCGTTATGTATCGATGAATTAGTTACTACGAACAATTATTATACTTCAAACTCAAGAATGAAAATTGGAAAATTTCACGAGATAAACTAATAAGCAAGCCAACAAGACAATTCATGTATCCCAGATACCAACGAAATTTATCACTTGCAATCGTAGACCGGTTTCGATCCATTTCAGATCTCATCAGTACGACTATGCAACGTGATAAACTCGATGAGTGAAACAAAAGGTCTTAAAACATAAGGTAACGTGGTACTGAGAAAAATTTCCCAAATCACGCCACCTGTCTGTTCCAAAGTCAACTGTCTCAAATATCTGTAGATCAAAAACTGTCTTATCGGCTCTCCTGATACGACGATAAGACAGTTTTTGATCTACAGATATTTGAGACAGTTGACTTTGGAACAGACAGGTGGCGTGATTTGGGAAATTTTTCTCAGTACCACGTTACCTTATGTTTTAAGACCTTTTGTTTCATTCATCGAGTTTATCACGTTGCATAGTCGTACTGATGAGATCTGAAATGGATCGAAACCGGTCTACGATTGCAAGTGATAAATTTCGTTGGTATCTGGGATACATGAATTGTCTTGTTGGCTTGCTTATTAGTTTATCTCGTGAAATTTTCCAATTTTCATTCTTGAGTTTGATCAATTCAGATAAACAGCCATTATTATTCATAAGTCAATTATTCAGACGAATAAGGCTTCAGCTTGAATCCGTTGAATTTCCATGTGTGACTATTTATGCACGTAATGTTTACGGCGTTGTCATACATGTGTATTTCGTATCAGGAGAGCCGATAAGACAGTTTTTGATCTACAGATATTTGAGACAGTTGACTTCGGAACAGACAGGTGGCGTGATTTGGGAAATTTTTCTCAGTACCACGTTACCTTATGTTTTAAGACCTTTTGTTTCATTCATCGAGTTTATCACGTTGCATAGTCGTACTGATGAGATCTGAAATGGATCGAAACCGGTCTACGATTGCAAGTGATAAATTTCGTTGGTATCTGGGATACATGAATTGTCTTGTTGGCTTGCTTATTAGTTTATCTCGTGAAATTTTCCAATTTTCATTCTTGAGTTTGATCAATTCAGATAAACAGCCATTATTATTCATTATTATACTTCATTTCCGTCAAAATCAAAATTTTGACGTAGCGTAGCGACGAGTCTGGTAACACAGGAGTTTGGGAATATGCTTTTCCCACGAATTATACATACTATTTTTTCTTCGATCGTTGATTTACATTTGAAAAATCAATCAAAAAATATTTCATTCAAGATGTAATCAAGTAAGTTTAAATAGGTTTCTCTATGTTCGTATTGAAATATAGAAGTGTTGACCATGGAAATTACTTTATTATGACAAAAGTAAAATAATTTTCAAGCCGGTTTTGTTTGATTCGTTGTATTTTATGAGGAATTAAAAAAGAATTAGTAAACATGAACACTGATAGTGATTATTTGTTACCTTGCACGCCTCCTGAACTAGTAGAAGCCGCGAACGCGGCTTCACTAAATTTACTTCCGGCGAAATCCAGAGAGAAGTATGAACTTGCGTACCAACGCTTCATGGATTTTTGCAGAAAAAACAAGAGTGTATCCTTTTCTGAGAATGTACTTTGTTTCATTTTATTGTAATCATCCATTTGTAACATTACCGCACGCTACAGCAGTGCGGTAAGAATATTACCGCATTGTTATTTAATAATATTTGCTTAGCAACTGCCCACTATTCTGGAATGTTGAGCTTTGCGCATAGAAAACAGGTCAAAATAGTGTCACTCTTCCCACGATCGGAGAAAAATAGCTATTTCCTACTAGCGTAAAGGAAACATTTTCACGGATAGTTTCCGTCTTGATACTGATGTTAGCAAAAATTTTCGTCTTGACGTATTAGAAATTATTTTTTGTACTCTCAGCTCATAGAGACATGTCGAAATTTTATGATTGACGCTACTCTTTATTATTTGAGGAAAAAAACCCTGCTATTCCTTTTCCGCAGGCTAGTAGGAAAAATAACTATGTATTATCACAAAACGAATGATCGTTGCGGAGATAAAAAAGCTCTCATGTGCCGTCCTTCCAAATTCTTGGCGAATATTCCTGAAATACGAAACTCCCTCGCATGATATTGATGTTAGGAAACTCTATTTAATAGTATCTTACGGTCCTTCAGAAAAACGTTTCTGGACTGTCATCGAAATGCTTACATTTGAAACTCAACCATGTTGCGGGCATTAAAAAATGCTCGGAATAATTTTATTGCACTTTCCCTGGTTCTTTCCTTCCCCATCGAATTCTTTATATTCCGCATTCCTTTTATATATCGCGTCGATAACGGCTCTCTGAGATTTCATTGATCTTCTTTTGATCGGTTCCTCAAGTTTGCACCACTAGCGGATGGCGGGTGTAAAAAGTTCCTTTGTCTGCTTTTCATGTTTCGATTGCACTCCGTCTGCAAAGCCTTCACCAATTATCCGGAAAACCGCATAGGTATGAAACAGTTACTTTTGGCCTTTGATACACTGTCAAGAATAGACTTTTATTCTGCGAAGGTACGAGGCGTGTTCCAAAAGTAAGATCTCCATAATAATCGAATAAAGCTTTTTTTCAAAAGATGTCTCAAATAGCTTGTCTAAATTCATTACCAAAGCGGTAACCCATCCAGGTATTGAACCCGCAAAACACTTCTTGACTTCAAGACTTATCAAACTCACTCCCGGCTTCTTAAAGACTGATCAAACCGTAGTTCAACTGACGCAACATTAGACGCCAAATCAATTTGGGTTTCTGTATATATATGGTGTGAAGTGAAAAATCAACTGTTCTATGATCATTTTTATTTGACAGGAGGTGACACTGTAGAGAGTTCATCGGACCAAAGATTCTAAAACGAACCACAGATTCCGTGAACTGAACATACCCTCAGTGTAATAAAAATGTGATTTTATGAAATCGAGACTTAAATAGATGGAATCACCTAATTACATGGAATATCTACCCTAATATCTCCCAAAAACTGAATATACATCTCACGTGGAAGAGCTGTGAATCGGAATTTTAATATAACTCATTTTATCTACTCTTGAGCAGGTAATAGTATCTTTGAAAAATTGAGAAAAGCACTGCCGTGAAGGCAGGAGTTTTTGAGCGCTCGTACATGCACCTTGTAGGTCCAGTTTTAGAAACCAATTGGAAAGACTTTGACAGCTGTCAAAGAAAATTTCAAACTAAGGCGAAAATCCATACATCACGTTAGTGCTAGTTAATAGTTAATAGTTAGGAAGGGGGTTACGTTCCACTGCGACCTCAAGGTCTATTGTGCCCCCCATCAGAGCCGTATTCGCAACTGCGCTACCTACAGCTCGCCCTCCAGCTCCAGAGCTCCAATGAACTCCAGTATCTGAGAGGGCTTCAAGGAGGTTAGATCCTCATTCCTCCTGTAATTCTCTTGTCCAAGACATTCTTTGCGTTACTTCACGTTAGTGCTATAGGTGACCAATTTTTTTTTTGATAACTCGCTATAATTTCCTACGGTATTTATGGTCCTGGTAATGCGATCCGGACAAAATTTCCCACGTAGTTTGAATACATTATTCTTCATTTATGTGCGAATTTTCATTTCAATCCAATAAGTAATTTCGAAATTATCAGGAAAAAAATACTTCGAACGGCCATATTTACGGAATTTCAAGTCCCTAGACCTTTCCGTTCAAAAGTTATGATTTGCTATGGTTTCTATGGTTCTGATCATGCGATCTGGAAAAATATTAGCTAAAATATATCATTTTCGATTTAAATACAAAATTTCGTCACGATCAAATCCATAGTTTTGAAATTATCAAGAAAACAGAATTTCAAACGGCCATATTTACGGAACCCCTAATCTAATTTTGCTCCTTGATGAACGTGATCGCAACATTCGAGATCCACACCTATCCTGAAAATTTCAAGTCCCTAGGCCTTTCCATTACAAAGTTATAATTTTCTATGGTTTCTATGGTTCTGGTCATGCGAGCTGGACAAAATTTTGCATGTAGCTTGAACACATAATTCTCCATCTGAGTTCCAAATTTCACGTCGATCAAATCTGTAGTTTCGAAGTAATCAGGAAAACAAAATTTCGAGCGGCCATATTTACGGAACCCCTGGGCGAATTTTGCCCAATAACGAACTCAACAGCGGCATACGAGATTCGAACCTGCCCTGAAAATTTCGAGTTTCTAGGACATTCTGTTCGATAGTTATCGTGTATACGGACGGACAGACTCGAATTTTCCAACGGATTCGTCATCAGTGAGTCGAACATTGTCGTTTGAGACCATTTTCGGCTCGAAATTCGAAAAATACAGACATCGTGACGAAATGATATAGCCCTCGTGTAAGTTGTACGAGCGCTCAAAAAACACCGTGCTCACTGCCATAACTCTCTGTCTTTGTGCTTCTGAAAAAGCCCATTTGCCGAAAGGGAACAGTCCATTATTGGTATTGAGGGGAGGTCACTTGAATAATTTCGACGTTTGCCCACATTAAGTTGATACCTAATTATTATTGTGAATGTTTCGCTGAAAAAGATGAATTCAGATAGTTAAGATGAAGTATTATGTAGAAATAAGACAATCAACCAATGTTACCACACGGAATTTATTGCCCGAAAATCCCAAGACAAATATAAAGGTGTATACAACAATTTTCAAGGTTGGTGTAGCAGTAAGAATATTAAGTAATCGTCTACAGAGAATGTTCTTTTGCCATATATTAGTGAACTTAGCACTTTAATATAAAGCATCGCCCCTATGGACTTTCTACTACATACTAAGAAGCACAATCAACATAAATGATGCATTGTTATAGGTTACTTTCAAGTTTTTAAATAAACTTCTTTCTCTGTACCGGGTGATTGTCATATTTTACTCAATAGCTATCTCTGTTGATATTGCTCCTACAAAAACCTTCAAATGGGCGAATATGTCGTATTTTTAATGAGCATTCGGATTTCAGTACAAGGAAATGCAAAAAAACATCATAATCCTAAAAATTTTATATGAACTGGTATTTTTTAAATGGAACACCCTGTATTTCATTTTTCTAATCGGTGGAGCTCTTTCTTCTGATTCCATATACTTCATTGAGGTTATGTTTGTTAGTTTCCAAAAAATAAAGATTGTTTCCTCTAAATCTAAGGCAGCTGTAGAATGCCACACAACAACAAAAAATTACAATAAGTGGATTGGCAGTAACGGAACCATTCTCTGGCCTCCTAGCATTCCTGAGTCTACCCCATTGAATACTTTCCTATGGAGATATTTAAAGATTAAACTGTCAAGTATTAAGTGTACGTTCCTCGATCGATGTAGGAGTACTGGTGGTTCCCGCTTCCCTCGTCGGGAGTCGGGACTCGGGATATTCCACATCGGTTCGAGGTGGCGTTCTTCCTTCCTTTCGGGTATCGTCGTACTGAACAGCATAGTTATGTGGCATTCTACAGCTGCCTTAGCTTTAGACAAACAAATCTATATTTTTCGAAAACTGACAAAGATAATCTCAATGAAGTATATATACTTATATTTGAAAGAGCTCTACTGATTAGGAAGATAAAATACAGGGTGTTTCATTCGAAAAATACCAGTTTATATAAAATTTTCAGGTTTACGATGCTCTTTTGCATTTCCTATTACTGAATTCTGAATGCCAATGAAAAATACTTCATATTTGCCCATCTGAACGTTTTTGTAGGACCAATAATAACAGAGATAGCTATTGAGTAAAATATAAGCTATCACTCGGTACTTCTATCTTAGTATTTATTGTTATTGTCGTAAAGTATAGTATTCAACTTGCCGTAATGGTCATAACTCACATGATGAATTCACAAACTTCATATGCGTGAGTTATGACCTACCTCACTGCTCGTTAAATAATATACTATTGTCGATGCCCCATATGAATTCACAAAATTACAGAAAATAATTGCGAATAGATTTTATCTTTTATTCTACAGTGATCCGATTCATAAAATTTCTTCGGGTAATTTTGAAACGAACTACAAAGTTTCAATTCGATCGAAAGGGTATTTTTCGAATTATTGAGAGAAAAGAATTCAGATGGCTATATCTACGATTCCCTTCGACGGATATTGACCATTTACGAACTTAACCGCTGCATTTAGACCTCGATCTTCGCCTGGTAATTGAATAGGAATTCTTGAACCTACTCGTTCGAAACCATTCTTGGCTCAAAATTCGAAAATTACAGCCATTTGGGCAAAATGACAACGCTCTTGTACACGGACACGCAAAATTTCGACTATTCAAAACAATTTCGATAATTCGTTCCCCTTACTGTTGATGAGTATGGAAAACGTATTCTTGTTCGATTCTTACAGAACCCCTACCCTTACCCTCTAATGTTGTTTCGAAAATATAACGCTCTTCTTGATTATTACGGAATCGTCTCGAATCACGCGCCCGCCGAAAAATATTTGAACGCCTCACTGATTTTATCAATCACAATAACTAACACACAACACAACGATATATCAAACACAGTGATAAACTTTTAAGCAATTTCTAGGAACCCGTTTTGTCTAAGCAAATTGCATGGCAGTAAATTACATTGAAGTTTTTCTGCGGTACGATTTAGACGATATAACTTCACTTTCTGTCTCAGTGTCAAAATCCTTATGAAATATAAGTAATGTATGAATGTTCGCTTGGTCGGAGGACAAAGGAAAGCCTTTTTTGAGCGCTCGTTCTTCCTACTCGAGGGCTATACCATTTCGTCACAATGTCTGTATTTTTCGAATTTTGAGCCTAAAATGGTCTCAATCGACAAGGTTCGACTCACTGATGACGAATCTGTCGGAAAATTCGAGCCTGTCCGTCAGTTCGTATATACGATAACTCTCGAACGGAACGCAACAACTTAGAAATTTGAAATTTACAGGGTAGGTTCGAATCACGAATGCCGCGGTTGAGTTCGTTATTTACAGAACCTCTAATCCAATTTTGGTCAATAATAAACGTGACCGCGACATTCGCGATCCAAACCTACCCTAAAAATCTCAAGTCCTTAGGCCTTTCCGTTCGAAAGATATGATTTTCTATGGTTTCTATGGTTCTGGTCATGCGATCTGGAAAAAATCTAGCTTGAATATATCATTCTTTATTGAAATGCAGAGTTTCGTCACGATCAATTCCGTAGTTTTGAAATTATCAAGAAAACTAAATTTCAAACGACCACATTCACGGAACCCCTAGTTTAATTCTGCTCATCGATAAACGTGACCGCCACATCCGAGATCCAAATCTATTATGAAAATTTCGAGTCTTTAGGCCTTTCCGTTCGAAAGTTATGATTTTTTATGGTTCAAAATATATGGTTCTGGTCATGCAATCTGGAAAAAATGTAGCTTGAATATACCATTCTCCATTAAAATACAAAATTTCGTCACGATCGAATCCGTAATTCCGAAATTATCAAGAAAACTAAAGTTCGAACGACCATATTCACGGAACCCCTAGACTAATTTTGCTCATTGATCAACGTGAACACGACATCCGAGATACACACCTATCCTGAATTTTTCAAGTCCCTAGGCCTTTCCGTTCGAAAGTTATAATTTTCTAAGGTTTCCATGGTTCTGGACATGCGATCTGGACAAAATGTTGCGTGAATGTATCATTCTCCATTAGTATACAAAATTTCGTCACGATCGAATCCGTAGTTTTGAAATTATAAAGAACACTAAATTTCAAAGGACCATATTTACGGAACCCTAGTCTAATTTTGGTCGTTGATAAACGTGACTGCGACATTCGCGATTCAAACCTATCCTGAAAATTTCAAGTCCCTAGGCCTTTCCGTTCGAATGTTATAATTTTCTATGGTTCTGGTTATGCGATCTGGAAAAAATGAAGCTTGAATATATCATTCTCCATTAGTATAAGAAATTTCGTCACGATCGAATCCGTAGTATTGAAATTATCGAGCAAACTGAATTTCAAACGACCATATTTACGGAACCCTTGGTCTGATTTTGCTCATAGTCACTCACGACCTCGACATTTGAGATCCACACCTATCCTGAAAATTTCAAGTCCCTGGGCTTTTCCCTTCGAAAGTTATAATTTTCTATGGTTTCTATGGTTCTGGTCATACGATCTGGACAACATTTTGCATGTAGCTTGAACACGTCATTCTCCATTTAAGTGCAGAATTTCATCTCGATCGAAAAAGAAGTTTCGAAGTTATCAGAAAAACAAAATTTCGAACGGCCATATTTACGGATACCCTGGTGGAATTCTACCCATTAACAAACTCAACCGCGGAAATTGGGAACTGAACAAACACTGAAAATTTTAAGTCTCAAGGTTGTTACGTTCGAGAGTCAACCTGCCTACGGCCGGACGGACTTGAATTTTCCGACGGATTCGTTATCAGTGAGTCGAACCTTGTCGATTGAGATCCATTTTCGGCTCAAAGTTCGATAAACACAGACATCGTGACGAAATGATATAGCCCTCGTGTAAGAAGGACGAGCGATCAAAAATACCTTAAAAGTTCGATTGAATCCTCGTTCCTCAATTATGTTCGAACCAAATGATGTCATTTGGAACACACTATTGTAGTCCTGATTTTTTTGCAACAAATGTTTAGATAGAGGTGCCCACAACGAAACCAATATTTAAATTCTCAAAACCTTTCAATCTACGAAATCGTGATTTCAACAGACCAAAGGCATTTTCAATTACTATCCTTGTTGAGGAATGTTTGTAATCGAATTTTTTTTAGCCTCCGTCAAGTAGCCATTATCCTTATATGGCGTAACAAGCCACTTCTGATTGGAATATGCAGAATCTCCAAATAAATAAACCATTATTTAATTTTAATTTATGAAAGGTCGCATCTCTGTATAAATTTGTTTTTTTCAATACACGAGCAACATGCAGAGACCTAGGTTCACCACAGTATAAGTCTATTAACTTTTTGTTGTTGTCAAACACTGCCTGAAGTATTATACTATGAAAACTTTTTCTATTACAATAGGCTTCTTGATTATTTTTCGGTTTCAAGATCGGAATGTGGGTTCCATCGAGAGCACCAACACAATTTGAAAAGTTATTTATAGCAGAAAATCCTCTGCATATATCTTCTTTTTCCGCATCTGTAGGCCACATTATGAATTTCGTCCTATTTTGTACCAAATATTTTATTATTAATGTAATACACCTGTGGCTAGCGCTTTGGGTCACATTGACTCTATTTGCCACTTGTCTAAGTGACACCATAATTCACTGTCCTCTTGGAAAGCCGATAGTGGAAAGAGAATTCTTTGTCATTATATTTCGTGATTTGTTTCACAAAATCACGGCCTTGTTTGAAGTCAACTCTTCTTTCAACAAGGTCTTCTTCCGATGATTCGCTACTGCTAGAAAAGCTACTTTCAATATCTTCTTCCACTAGAATTGCTACAGCAGAAGCCTGATATGAAACAAGATGAATATTAATATTAAACAAAAACGATAATAATCAGAGTCAGAAAATCAAAGAAACAATTAATTCAACCACAACAGCAATACAATTTTTCGTTAAATTGAAACTCTGTTGTCATATATGCAGTTATGTTTACTTACCACAATCATATTTTCTTCTACATCCATTTCTATTGTATAATGCATTTTAAACTATTAGAATCTTCAATATTTGGACGCCTCACTGGAGGCATTTTTATCAATCACAACATAACGATAAGCTTCTGTGCCATTTCTAGAAATACGATAACTACTTCACTTCTTGTCTATGTGTCAAAATGCTCTTAAATTTTACTAATCTATGATTGTTCGCTTTGTCGGTGGAAAAAAGAAAGCCTTTTTTGAGCGCTCGTTTTACCTACACGAGGGCTATATCATTTCGTCACGATGTCTGTATTTTTCGAATTTTGAGCCGAAAATGGTTTCAATCGACAAGGTTCGACACACTGATGACGAATCTGTCGAAAAATTCGAGTCTGTCCGTCCGGCCTTTTCTTCAATTGGTTTCTAAAACTGGAAAATGCGAATCTTCCTACAAGGTGCATGAACGAGCGCTCAAAAGCTCGTGCTTTTTATAATTTTTTTTCTTTTCCTTACGATTTTTTCGGAAATATTTCGTTGTATAAACCTTGTCTTGATAATAACGAACACAACTAAAAAAGAATTATCGAATTTGGTGCAGTCGTTTGAACATAATGCCCGAACATGGGTAAACCATAGATCCTTGTTTATCAATTCAGATTGAATCTGGCGGAGACCAGCTTTTCTCTGGGCTACCCCGAAGAAAACTCATACCTAAAGGTTGGAACGTAGATTTTCTGAAAAGCGTTCAATTCTTTGAAAATGTAATCTCAAAAAAGTATCTCATTGTGATGAGGATTGAATCTAGATCCAACGCCCCCATCAGATCCTATAGTTCTAGTTTCCCACACTATGAGAGAATTCTCCTCTTGGTGAAAAAGTAATTCTGTTTTTCACGCGAACAAATAGAGATCAGAAGTTACTCGTTGGCAGTCCAGGATTGAAGACCTTCAACCTACGAAATTCGTCCGGAGATGTCGGATCTTGTATGGAAACGATTCGATCCCGCCTCCGTCCCCCGCCGCATCCAATTCGCACGGGAAAATCGAAAAGTGATATTGGAAATAATTATCCAGTCCTGCCCCAAGGAACTGTTTGTGGAATCCTTTCGAAATGGAGGGTGGAATTAATAAGGACATTCCGGCAGTGGGGAAAAGCGAAAGGAAGTTCGAAGCATTAATTTCCAGATAGAAACTAATGAATTCCCGATAGCTATCTGTAGTGTAAAGCTACGACAAACGACACACCAGAAAGGTAGCATTGGGGAGGTCGCAATTAAGATCGCAACTCATTGGCGGGTAATCAAAAATAAATATTTAGTGATGGGTAATTTTCTTAGACCCTCGAAGAAAGGCGTTCGGCTCTGATGGAACTACGTGGTGAGGTGCATCATTTTGACGAGACTACTTATCTAACGAGCAAGTATATTTTCGCTGTATTCCTTCGAATGTTAGAGTTACTTGGTTTATTTTATTGTGTTTTCCATTGGGATACTACTAAAAAACGCTTTCAATTGCAGGTTTTCTCTATGAATGCCATAAAAATTCCCAGAATCTCAATTCATAAATCATTCAAATTTCCTGAAGCATTTGCTGATAATACCTGTAGTTTATTCGCGCAGCCCCCCCTCATGCATAAGGTGGAATGTGGGGATTGCGATAATTATATTCATTGTGAGAATAAATCATTTTTAGGTACGATTTCTTGCATATGGTTTATTACCCAGATTTTCTCAAATCTGTATCTTAATATACATATTGTTACGTGATCACCACTTCAAGGCTTCACACAAGGCACTGGGCACAGCCTGTACATTCCTATTTCGAGGAACCTCTCATATAGTTGAATTTCTCATGAAGATTAGCACATTTCTAGGCATACCAAGAATGACCGTCCAACCACCGAAAACAGTGAGTAGAAGTGCAATTCCGCGTCTAAAGTGCAAGGTCGCAAGTTCCCCCACATAGGACTTCAGTTTACTTTTTGAGCGCTCGTACAACTTACACGAGGGCTATATCATTTCGTCACGATGTCTGTATTTTTCGAATTTTGAGCCGAAAATGGTCTCAAACGATAGAGTTCAACAAACTGATGACGAATCCGTCGGAAAATTTGAGTCTGTCCGTCCAGCCGTCCGTAAGCACGATAACTCTCGAACGGATCAACCTAGAGACTTGAAATTTTCAGTGTAGGTTCAGATCCCAAATGCCTTAAGTTCGTTAATGGGCAGAATTCCACCAGGGGTTCCGTAAATATGGCCGTTCAAAATTTTGTTCTCCTGATTACTTTGAAACGACAGATTCGATCAAGATGAAACTTTGCACTCAAATGGAGAATGAGGTGTTTAAGCTACATGTGAAATTTTGTCCAGATCACATGACCAGAACCATAGAAACCATAGAAAATTGTAACTTTTGAACGAAACGCCTAAGGACTTGAAATTCGCAGGATAGGTAAGCATCTCGATTGTCGTGATTACTTTCATCTATGAGCAAAATTATACTAGGGGTTCCGTAAATATGGTCGTTTGAAATTTGGTTTTCTTGATAATTTCAAAACTACTGATTCGATCGTGACGAAATTTTGTATACTAATGAAGAATGATATATTCAAGCTACACTTCTCCAGATCGCATGACCAGAACTATAGAAACCATAGAAAATCATAACTTTCGAACGGAAAGGCCTAGGGACTTGAAATTTTCAGGATAGGTGTGGATCTGAAATGTCGCGTTCACGTTTATCGATGAGCAGAATTATACAAGGGGTTCCGTGAATACGGTCGTTTGAAATTTTGGTTTCAAGATAATTTCGAAACTACGGATTCGATCGAGATAAAATTTCATATTTTAATCGAGAATGTTATATTAAAGCAATATTTTGTCCAGATTGCATACCAGAACCATAGAAACCATAGAAAACTGTAACTCTTGAAAGGAAAGGCCTAGGAACTTGAAATTTTCAGGGTGGGTTTGGATCGCAAATATCGCGGTCACGTTCATCAATGAGCAAAATTAGACGAGGGGTTCCGTAAATATGGCCGTTCAAAATATTTTTTTCCTGATAGTTTCGAAACTACCGATTGGATTGGAATGAAAATCTGCACCTAGCTGAGGAATAATGTATTCAAACTACATGCGAAATTTTGTCGAAATCGCATCACCAAGACTATAGATACGGTAGAAAATTCTAGCGAATTATCGAAAAAAAATTGGTCAGCTGAAGCACTGACATGAAGTCTGGAGTTTCGCCTAATTTTCAGAATTTTTTTGACAGCTGTCGAAAATTCCTTCAATTGATTTCTAAAACTGGAAAATGCGAATCTATCTACAAGGTGGATGTACGAGCGCTCAAAAGCTCCTGACTTCACGGCAGTGCTTCTCGTAATCTTTTAATCTGTAGATCTAGTTATCTCTCATCTCATTATTATTTCGGGAAGAATTAAAAATTCTTTTGAAAAAATTGACTCTTCGAACGGAAAAACATTATTGCCGCTGCGAACAGTATATCGTAACATTGAAACATCGTATCGAAAAGAAACTGAAATTAGTGTCCGCTTTGAACACAACTGTGGCCAACGGTGATTTTCAAATTTTTGTGCGATATCACGAGAACCAACAACATCAACCCAGAAGGTAGAAAATTCCACCACAACCCACTTCATCAAAGAAGGGAGGGCATTTCACTATAGGATGAATATCCTATCCATCCATCGAAATCCATTTCAACAAACTTTCTCTTTTTCAATTACGTATTCAATGACAGATATTAGTTTATCCCAAGAATGTGTGCAGACTAATAACGGAAATTATTTAGACTTTTATAGTAGACTTTCCAAATACTTTAGATACATTTTACAACATGTATTCTTCAATATTGTGGCTCAAAATTATTTTCAATACAAAAAGCAAGAAATGGAGAAATTAGCATCGAAAACTTTTCAAATAGGAATTTTAGAACTCTATAGATCGTATTCGAGAAATTTCGAATTTTAGAACCCAGAAGATTGTATTAATAAATGCAAATTCTATGATAATAGGATGCAAGAATTGCAGTATTGTGAATTTCTACGAAAATCCCAAGAAATTAACAAAAAACCAATACAACGAACAATGTATAATCAAAATCGAAATAATTATGACTATCAGAGACAGTTTAACCAAAATCGAAATAATTATGAACCTCAGAGATATTTATATACAAACCAATATCAACCTTCTAATTTACAAATTGCTTTTTCGAATTTGATTACTGAACCGATTTCGAAAAATTTTCAGAAATCGACAAGTTTTGGAACGAAACCAGGTTCTAGTATGATCAAAAACCACCCGAATCCAACACCTATGTCAATTTCCACTAGAAATACTTTCAATAAGCAATCACCAACTCCTCTGTCTGTTTTAACGAAATTGACTCATAATCAACAAAATCCGAATTTCATTTGAAAATTACGAAAAGCACTGCCGTGAAGGCAGGAGCTTTTGAGCGCTCGTACATGCACCTGGTAGGTAGATTCGCATTTTCCAGTTTTAGAAATCAATTGAAGGAATTTTCGACAGCTCTCAAAAAAATTCTGAAACTTAGGCGAAACTCCAGGCTTCATGTCAGTGCTTCAGCTGATCAATTTTGTTTCAATAATTCGCTAGAATTTTCTACGGTATCTATGGTCTTGGTGATGCGATCTGGACAGAATTCCGCACGCAGTTTGAAGACATTATTCCTCAGCTAGGTGCAAAATTTCATTCCGATCAAATCGGTAGTTTCTAAATTATCAGGAACAGAATATTTTGAACGGCCATATTTACGGAACCCCTAGTCTAATTTTGCTCATTGATGAACGTGACCGTGAAATTCGCGATCCAAACCCAACCTGAAAATTTCAAGTTCCTAAGCCTTTCCATGCCTTTCTGGTCATGCGATCTGGACAAAATTTCACATGTAGCTTGAACACCTCATTCTCCATTTAAGTGCAAAGTTTCATCTTGATCGAAGTTTCAAAGTAATCAGGAGAACAAAATTTTGAACGGCCATATTTACGGAACCCCTGCTGGAATTCTGCCCATTAACGAACTTAACCGAGGCATTTGGGATCTGAACCTACGCTGAAAATTTCAAGTCTCTAGGTTGATCCGTTCGAGAGTTATCGTGCTTACGGACGGCCGGACGGACAGACTCAAATTTTCCGACGGATTCGTCATCAGTGAGTTGAACTCTATCGTTTGAGACCATTTTCGGCTCAAAATTCGAAAAATACAGACATCGTGACGAAATGATATAGCCCTCGTGTAAGTTGTACGAGCGCTCAAAAAGAACTATTCAATGTTCAAACCGAAAGCGAAATTTCGAAGATCAGGAAACTGAAATCAGCAATTTCAAGAAGGAATTGATTTTCACGAAGAAAATGATTATAACTACGAAGAAGACGAAAAGTTCCCGAGGACTGCCTCAGAATCCCGAAAAACCTAGATTCAAATTGCGTAAAAATCAAATCGAAATCTCCTCACATTTATCTGCCGGAAGTCTATTCGAAAATTCTAATTGATTCAGGAGCAACAAATTCTGTTATCAATATAAAACCAGCTTTTGAGAAATTTTTCCACTTTTTATACAGAGAACATTTTAGCGTTTCAGGCTTAGGGAATACAATCGGAGCAGATAATAATTTGAATATCCCAATTTTATACGAATTAGGAATTTCCGAGAATATTAATTTACATGTAGTCGATTGGCATGAAAAATTCGACGCCTTATTAGGCATCTGATCTACAAAAAATTACGAAAATCACTGCCGTGAAGGCAGGAGCTTTTGAGCGCTCGTACATGCACCTTGTAGGTAGATTCGCATTTTCCAGTTTCAAAAATCAATTAAAGGAATTTTCGACAACTGTCAAAAAAATTCTGAAACTTAGGCGAAACTCCAGACTTCATGTCAGTGCTTCAGCTGATCTATTTTTTTTCGATAATTCGCTAGAATTTTCTACGGTATCTATGGTCTTGGTGGTGCGATCTGGACAAAATTTTGCACGTAGTTTGAATACATTATTACTCAGCTAGGTGCAGAATTTCATTCCAATCCGCTCAGTATTTTCGGAACTATATATTTGCGATCCAAACCCACCTTGGTTACAAGTTCCTAGGCCTTTCCGTTCGAAAGTTACAATTTTCTATGGTTCCTATGGTTCTGGCCATGCGATCTGGACAAAATATTGTTTTGATATATCATTCTCGATTAAAATACAAAATTTCATCTCGATCGAATCCGCAGTTTCGAAATTATCGAGAAACCAAAATTTCAAACGACCGTATTTACGGAACCCCTAGTATAATTTTGCTCATAGATGATCGTGATCACGACATTCGAGATCCACACCTATCCTGAAAATTTCAAGTCCCTAGGCCTTTCCGTTCGAAAGTTATGATTTTCTATGGTTTCTATGGTTCTGGTCATGTGATCTGGAGAAATGTAGCTTGAATACATCATTCTCGATTAAAATACAAAATTTCATCTCGATCGAATCCGTAGTTCCGAAATTATCGAGAAAACAAAATTTCAAACGACCGTATTCACGGAACCCCTAATATAATTCTGTTCATTGATAAACGTGAACGCGACATTTCAAATCCACACCTCTCCTGAAAATTTCAAGTCCCTAGGCCTTTCCGTTCGAAAGTTATGATTTTCTATGGTTTCTATGGTTCTGGTCATGCGATCTGGAAAAATAGAGCTTAAATATATTATTCTCCATTAGTATACAAAATTTCGTCACGATCGAATCAGTAGTTTTGAAATTATCAAGAAAACCAAATTTCAAACGACCATATTCACGGAACCCCTAGTATAATTTTGCTCATAGATGATCGTGATCACGACATTCGAGATCCACACCTATCCTGAAAATTTCAAGTCCCTAGGCGTTTCCGTTCAATAGTTACAATTCTCTATGTTTTCTATGGTTCTGGTTATGCGATCTGGGCAAAATTTTACATGTAGCTTGAACATCTCATTCTCCATTTGAGTGCAAAATTTCATCTCAATAAAATCTGTAGTTTTCAAGTAATCAGGGGAACAAAACGTTGAACCGCCATATTTACGGAACCCCTGGGCGAATTTGGCCCATTAACGAACTTAACCGAGGCATTTGGGATCTGAACCTACACTGAGAATTTCAAGTTCCTAAGTTGATCCGTTCGAGAGTTATCGTGCTTACGGACGGCCGGACGGACAGACTCGAATTTTCCGACGGATTCGTCATCAGTGAGTCGAACATAGTCGATTGAGACCATTTTCGGCTCAAAATTCGAAAAACACAGACATCGTGACGAAATATATAGCCCTCGTGTAAGTTGTACGAGCGCTCAAAAATAGGAGCAAAAATTGATTATCAAACTCTTACACTAGAAATCAATAATTTGAAAATTCCCTTTTACCTTGAATATTCTTCCGCTAAATTAAAACCGCAAAAATTTGTAGCTAATGAATTTGTCAAAGTACCAGTAACTTCAGAAAATGGTGATATTTTATTATCTGAAAATTTCAAAAAATTCCCGAATGCATTGCTCATGCAGAGAATGGTATCTGTTTTCTACCCATTTCTCAACCGCTTAAAATGATAAAGAAATAACTTTTTCTGAAAGACAGTTATCTCTCTTTCCGAAACTGAAACATCTGCCCCACGGATAGGAAATTTCAAATTCAAACTTTTCAAAAATTATAGAACCGCTGCCATGAATTTTGAAGAAAATAAAGAAATTCAAGAATATTTTCAATAACGAAAATTGCAATCTTTCATTCAGTAATACCACTTAACATAAAATCCGAACAAAAAACGAGAAACCTGTTAATGTCAAATCTTTCAGGCACCCTCGTAGCATGAAGAAAATAATTCAAGTGCAAATCCAAAGATTACTCGATGATGAAACTTTAACGCCCATCAATATCACCCTACAGTGCACCAGTTTGGATTGTAGATAAGAAAAAATTACGAAAAGCACTGCTGTGAAGTCAGGAGCTTTTGAGCGCTCGTACATCCACCTTGTAGGTAGATTCGCATTTTCCAGTTTTAGAAATCAATTGAAGGAATTTTTGACAACTGTCAAAAGAATTCTCAAGCTTAGGCGAAACTCCAGAGTTCATGTCAGTGCTTCAGCTGACCAATTTTTTTTCGATAATTCGCTAGAATTTTCTACGGTATCGATGGTCTTGGTGATGCGATCTGGACAAAATTTCGCAGGTAGTTTGAATACATTATTCTTCAGCTAGGTGTGAAATTTCATTCCAATCGAATCAGTAGTTTCGAAATGATCAGGCACAAAATATTTTGACCGGCCCTATTTACGGAACCCCTAGTCTAATTTTGCTCATTGATGAACGTGACCGCGACATTTGCGATACAAACCTATCCTGTAAATTTCAAGTTCCTAAGCCTTTCTCTTCGGAAGTTATAATTTTCTATGGTTTCTATGGTGAGGGTCATGAGATCTGGACAAAATTTCACATGAAGCATATTCTGAGTGCAAAATTTCATCTCGATCAAATCTGTAGTTTCGAAATTATCGAGAAACCGACATTTCAAACGACCGTATTTACGGAACCCCTAGTATAATTTTGCTCATAGATGAAAGTGATCACGACAATCGAGATCTACGCCTATCCTGAAAATTTCAAGTCCCTAGGCCTTTCCGTTCGAAAGTTATGATTTTCTATGGTTCGAGTCATGTGATCTGGAGAAATGTAGCTTGAATATATCATTCTCCATAAGTATACAGAATTTCGTCACGATCGAATCTGTAGTTTTGAAATTATCAAGAAAACTAAATTTCAAACTACCATATTTACGGAACACCTTGTATAATTTTGCTCATAGATGAACGTAATCACGACATTCCAGATCCACACCTATCCTGAAAATTTCAAGTCCCTAGGGGGTTCCGTTCAAAAGTTACAATTTTCTATGGTTTCTATGGTTCTGGTCATGCGATCTGGACAAAATTTCACATGTAGCGTAAACACCTCATTCTCCATTTGAGTGCAAAGTTTCATCTCGATAGAATTCGTAGTTTCGAAGTAATCAGGAGAACAAAATTTTGAACGGCCATATTTACGGAACCCCTGGTGGAATTCTGCCCATTAACGAACTTAAGGCATTTGGGATCTGAACCTACACTGAAAATTTCAAGTCTCTAGGTTGATCCGTTCGAGAGTTATCGTGCTGACGGCCGGACGGACGGACAGACTCGAATTTTCCGACGGATTCGTCATCAGTGAGTCGAACATAGTCGATTGAGACCATTTTCGGCTCAAAATTCGAAAAATACAGACATCGTGACGAAATGATATAGCCCTCGTGTAAGTTGTACGAGCGCTCAAAAAACGGCCCAAGCACATTTCAACGTGTAATGGAAAATGTACTCAAAGATTTCCTCCATCGCTTTGTATACATTGACGGCACTGTCGTAATTTTCAAATCATTAAAAGAACACATTTATCATTCGAAATAAATATTCCAGAAAATCAGAGAATTGAATTTAAAAATTGAACTAGACAAATGCGAATTTTTAAGCAAAAATGTTCAACTTCTAGGACGTGTAATAACTCCTCAAGGAATATCCCCAAATCCATCAAAATAAAATGCTGTAGAAAATTATCCGATACCAAGAACAATCCAAGAAAGCAAATCATTTTTAGACTACTACCGAAGATTTATTCAAAACTTCGTACATATTGTTTCACCGCTCACTTATTGTTTGGAGGAAAGAGCAAAAATTAAACCAGATGAACCAGAATGAACTTATGCATTTCACCTATGCAGAGAACTTCTCACAAACGCCCCAATTTTAGTCTACCCAGATTTTGAAACACCTTTTAAATTAACTACGGAATGTAGCCAATGGAAGTGTGTTAAAACAATTGAATCATCCTGTAGCTTATTATTCAAGAACTCTTAATTCTGCTGACAAAAACTATTCAACAATTGAAAAAAAAACTACATACTGAACTACTGATCCTAGATTCAGCTAAACATTTCATACCTCATCTTTTCGGACAGAATTTTACCATTGAAACCGATCATTTATATGGTTTCAAAAATCGAAGAACCGAATTCTAGACTTATTCGTTGGACATTAAAATAAGACGAATTCGATTTCAATATCATTCATATAAAGTGGCTGATGCCCTCACAAGAGTCGGAATCAACAATCGCGAAAATGAAAATATACTTTCTGAAGAAGATTTGAATATTGAACTCTTTTCCATTTTACCCAATGTTGACAAATTGCCTGAACTTGATGATGAAGAACTTGAAAATATTATAACTTCTCAAAACCATCAAAATTCTAACCTTTTGAAAAACACAATTACAATGTAACGATCAGATAGAATTCTATCGATGAAGATTTCTCAACTTTTTTCAAAGAAATATTTAGACCAAATGAATCTTATGGAATTTATTTTAGAGACACAAAATTAAGACTACCTTTTTTGAGATTTTGTAAAGATCATTTAACTATTCAGTCAAACTCAGTAATACTTATACATATATTTGAAGTTATGTCTGAAGAAATTCAAGAAGAAATAATTTCAGAATATCATGATTCTTATTTTTCACTGAAAAAAAATTTTTGGTTGTTACTTAGTGTTTTTTGACCTACCAGAGAATCATATTCAGTATTTCAAAATACATGTACATGTGAGAAATATACCACACGAAATGAACCATCACGTTCCCAAAACGTAAAGTGTAACAGGATAATAAAAATTATAATTTAAAAAAATATAAAAAGCAAATGAAGATTCACATTTTCGAGTTTTAGAAAACAATTGAAGAAATTTTTGACAGCTGTCAAAAAAATTTTCAAACTGAGGCGCAACTCCAGACTGCACGTCAGTGCTTTAGGTGACCATTTGGCCCAGATCGCATGACCAGAAACATACAAACCAAAGAAAATTATAACTTTCTAACGGAAAGGCCTAAGGACTTGAAATTTTCAGGGAGATTTGGATCTCGAATATCGCGGTCACGTTCATCTATGAGCAAAATAAGATTAGGGGTTACGTAAATATGGACGTTTGAAATTTAGTTTTCTCGATCATTTCAAAACTACGGATTTGATCGTGACGAAATATTGTATTTTAATGGAGAATGATATATTCTAGATACAATTTGTCCAGATCGCATGACCAGGCCATAGAAACCATAGAAAATCATAATATTCGACTGGAAAGGCCTAAGGACGTCAAATTTTCTGGGTAGGTTTGGATCTCGAATGTCGCAGTCGCGTTCATCTATGAGCTAAATTAGACAAGGGGTTCCATAAATATGGCCGCTTGAATCTTAGTTTTCTCGATGATTTCGATCGTGACGAAATTTTGTACACTAATGGAGAATGATATATTCGAGCTACTTTTTTTCCAAATCGCATGACCAGAAGCATAGAAACCATGGAAAATTATAACTTCCTAACGGAAAAGCCTAGGGACTTGAAATTTTTAGGGTAGGTTTGGATCTTGAATGTCGCAGTCGCGTTCATGTATGAGCTAAATTAGATCAGGGGTTGCGTAAATATGGACGTTCGAAATTTAGTTTTCTCGATCATTTCAAAACTACGGATTCGATAGTGAGGAAATTTTGTATACTAATGGAGAATGATATATTATTAAAGCTACATTTTTTTTCCAAATCGCATGACCAGAAACATATAAACCATAGAAAATTATAACTTCCTAACGGAAAAGCCTAGGGACTTGAAATTTTCAGGGTAGGTTTGGATCTTGAATGTCGCAGTCGCGTTCATGTATGAGCTAAATTAGATCAGGGGTTACGTAAATATGGCCGCTTGAATCTTAGTTTTCTCGATGATTTCAAAACTGCGGATTCAATCGTGACGGAATTTTGTATACTAATGGAGAATGATATATTCGAGCTACATTTTTTCCAAATCGCATGACCAGAAACATAGAAAAAAAAATGGAAAATTATAACTTTCTAACGGAAAAGCCTAGGGACTTGAAATTTTCAGGGTAGGTTTGGATGGATATTTCGAGCTGAATTCAAGGGTAGAGCAGGTCAGTAGGGAAATAATGGAGGCGTTTTACTCCAGCTGTCCACTCACCAAAACTCGACCAAGTAAGAATGCTCCTTGGTGGAATGAGAACCTTTCAAACCTCCGAAAGGAGCTCCGTCGGCTCTTTAATAGGCCAAGACGGGATAACAATTGGCAGGGGTACACCGAGAAACTTATTCAGAATAATAAAGAGATCAGGAAGGCCAAAAGGCTTAATTTTCAAGCCTTTTGTGAAAATATTACTTCCACTCCCACTGCAGCCAGACTTCAGAGAGTCATGGCAAAAGGGGGTACCAACCCCACGATGTCGCTCAAAAAGCCGGACGGGTCATACACTGAGGGAGATCAATTCTTCTTCTCAAACCACACTTTCCAGGTATTAAACCCATAAGTATTTTCGAAACAGCAATAGAATACACCAAGAAATCCCGTAAGGAAGATTGGGATATTGCTAGGAAAATATTTTCAAGACAACGACTCGAATGGGCAATTAGTACCTTCCAGCCGTATAAATCACCATGGGGGGGGTGGATTGGGTGTTGCCTGTACTCCTGCAGAGGGGAGCGGAAGAGATTCTTCCCCATCTGATGAAGATCACAAGAAGCAGCTTAGCAGGTATTTAGCTCAAATACCTGACATATGGAGAAGGGCAAAAGTAATCTTCATTCCAAAAACAGGGAAGAAAGACGGGACTGTTCCCCGAACAATTAGACCCATTTGTTTTACCTCGTTTTTGCTTACAACGATGGAGAAGATAGTAGATAACTACATAAGAACGGAGAACCTGGAGAAAACACCACTTAACAAATGTAAGCATGCGTACAGGGCAGGACGCTCCACGGAGACTGCTCTGTATCAGCTGACTGAAGGCATCCAAAAGACGCTGAACAACAAAGAAATCGCACTGTGTGCTTTCCTAGACATATCTGAGGCCTTTGACAACACGACACACGTATCTGTCAGAGAGGCACTTGTGAAGCGAGGAGTGAACTGTACCATCATAAAATGGATGTATGAGGTGTTGACGACGAGGACAGCTGAGACACTGGCTGTCGATCAGACCATCTCTGTCAAAACCACTCAAAATTATCGAGCAGTGGTGCTTGTCAGTGGGGCTCAACATCAACCCAGCCAAGACCACAGTGGTTCCCTTTACCCGGAAAAGAAACCTTCCAGCTATGAAGCCCATCTCGGTGAATGGAGATAACGTAGAATGGAATTATGAAGTCAAATATCTGGGAATTACCCTAGCCCTAGCTTCTATGGAATAAGCATTTTAAAAACACTGCTAGTAAAGCGACAAGAGCTCTAATGGCGTGCAGAAGCCTATCCGGTGAAACCTGGGGCTGTAACCCTAAAATACTGCGATGGATGTATGTCATGATTGTGAGACCAATAATAACTTATGGGGCAGTAGTCTGGTCTGCTAAGACAGGGCAGACAAGCACGAGGAAAATACTCGACAAGATACAAAGGCTTGCCTGCATTTGCATCACTGGAGATATGAGAACGTGCCCGACAAGAGCACTTGAGGTCATCACAGATCTCACTCCATTACATCTAGTGATCAACAGGGTAGCCCATGAGGCTATCCTTAGAATATCTAGGGAAGGTACGGGGCATGAGAGAATTAAAAGCCAAGGAGCCTGGTCCTCTCTGAGTACATCTCATCAGCGGACCTGCCTAGTGATGTTATGATTGAAAAAGTAAGCATTGAGAAGAACTTCAACACTATGCTATGTAAAAAGGAAGAATGGGAAAAAGAAAACACTACCCAAAACTTCAAAGTTTCCTCCAAGGTTATCGAGAGAATAGTCCTTAATCGCATGACCAGTTATCTGAATAAGTTCAACCTACTAACTAGCTGTCAGCGTGGTTTCAGATCACAGAGATCGACTCAGACCGCTGCGATTGACTTCTTTGAAGGTGTCTATGAGTCCTTAGATAAGGGTCTTTATGTGGCAGGTCTTTTTTTCGACCTCTCCCGTGCTTTTGACTGCATCACTTCCAAGTTTATATTAAATAAACTTTACCATCTCGGTTTCCGGGGAGTCTTCCTGGACTGGTTGTCGAGTTACATGTCGAATCGTGTTATGTCGGTAAAGGTTGGAGACTGTTGGTCTTCTAATCGCATAAATGACTTAGGTGTTCCTCAGGGCTCCATCTTGGGACTACTGCTTTTCCTTCTTTTCATGAACGATCTACCAAAACATCTGGTCTTGATTCTGGCTCGTTTGATCATTTTTGTTGATGACTTATCAATTGATCTCTTATACGTCAGTTTTTGCTCAAAAAATATTTACTGCACCTTGTGTATATATCTATAATGCCTTAATGTACATGAAAAATAATCAAAGCAGGTTCTGCAGGCTTTCAAGTTTCCATAACTATTCCACCAGAAATACTGAGACCTTCTCTATTCCATTGCACAGAACCACAAAATTCCAATCATCTATTGAGCGCTCGTACTACTTACACGAGGGCTATATCATTTCGTCACGATGTCTGTATTTTTCGAATTTTGAGCCGAAAATGGTCTCAATCGACTATGTTCGACTCACTGATGACGAATCCGTCGGAAAATTCGAGTCTGTCCGTCCGGCCGTCCGTCCGTCCGTCCGGCCGGCCGTCAGCACGATAACTCTCGAACGGATCAACCTAGAGACTTGAAATTTTAAGTGTAGGTTCAAATCCCGAATGCCTCGGTCAAGTTCGTTAATGGGCCAAATTCCATCATGGGTTCCGTAAATATGGCCTGTCTAAGTTTTGTTTCCCTGATTACTTCGAAACTACAGATTCGATCGAGTTGAAACTTTGCACTCAAATGAAGAATGAGGTGTTCAAGGTACATGTGAGATTTTGTCCAGATCGCGTGACCAGAACCATAGAAATCATAGAAAATTGTAACTTTTGAACGGAAAGGCGTAGGGACTTGAAATTTTCAGGATAGGTGTGGATCTTGAATGTCGTGATGACGTTTATCTATGAGCAAAATTATAGTAGGGGCTCCGTAAATATGGTCGTTTGAAATTTAGTTTTCTTGATTATTTCAAAACTACAGATTCGATCGTCACGAAATTTTGTATTTAAAAGGAGAATTATATATTCAAGCTACATTTTGTCCAGATCGCTTGACCAAAACCATAGAAACCATAGAAAATCATAACTTACGAACGGAAAAGCCTAGGGACTTGAAATTTTCAAGATAGGTGTGGATCTCGAATATCGCGATCACTTTCATCAATAAGCAAAATTACATTGAGGGTTCCGTGAATATGGTCGTTTGAAGTTTAGTTTTCTTGATAATTTCAAAACTACGGATTCAATCGTGACTCAATTTTGTATTTCAATCGAGAATGATATATTCAAGCTACATTTTGTCCAGATCGCTTAGCAAGAACCATAGAAACCATAGAAAATTATAAGTTTCGAACGGAAAGGCCTATGGAATTTCAGGGTAGGTTTGGATCGCGAATGTCGCGCTAACGTTCATCAATGAGCAAAATTAGACTAGAGGATCCGTAAATATGACAGTTCAAATTTTTTGAGCGCTCGTACAACTTACACGAGGGCTATATCATTTCGTCACGATGTCTGTATTTTTCGAATTTTGAGCCGAAAATGGTCTCAATCGACTATGTTCGACTCACTGATGACAAATCCGTCGGAAAATTCGAGTCTGTCCGTCCGTCCGGCCGTCCGTCCGCAAGCACGATAACTCTCGAACCTAGAGACTTGAAATTTTCAGTGTAGGTTCAGATCCCAAATGCCTCGGTTAAGTTCGTTAATGGGCAGAATTCCACGAGGGGTTCTGTAAATATGGCCGTTCAAAGTTTTGTTTCCCTGATTACTTGAAAACTACAGATTTGATTGAGATGAGATTTTGCACTCCAATGGAAAATAGGGTGTTCAAGCTACATGTGAAATTTTGTCCAGATCGCATGACCAGAACCATAGAAACCATAGAAAATGGTTACTTCTGAACGGAAACGCCTAGGGACTTGAAATTTTCAGGATAGGTGTGGATCTCGAATGTAGTGATCACGTTCATCTATGAGCAAAATTATACTAGGGGTTCCGTCAATATAGTCGTTTGAAATTTAGTTTTCTTGATAATTTCAAAACTACAGATTCGATCGTGACGAAATTTTGTATACTAATGGAGAATGATATATTCAAGCTACATTTCTCCAGATCACATGACCAGAACCATAGAAACCATAGAAAATCATAACTTTCGAACGGAAAGGCCTAGGGACTTGAAATTTTCAGGATAGGTGTGGATCTGAAATGTCGCGTTCACGTTTATCAATGAACAGAATTATACCAGGGGTTCCGTAAATACGGTCGTTTGAAATTTTGGTTTCTGGATAAATTCGAAACTGCGGATTCGATCGAGATGAAATTTTGTGTTTTAATCGAGAATGATATATTAAAACAATATTTTGTCCAGATCGCATGATCAGAACCATAGAAACCATATAAAATTGTAACTTTTGAACGGAAAGGCCTAGGAACTTGAAATTCTCAGGGTGGGTTTGGATCGCAAATATCGCGATCACGTTCATCTATGAGCAAAATTAGACTAGGGGTTCCGTAAATATGGCCGTTCAAAATATTTTTTTGCTGATAGTTCCGAAAATACTGAGCGGATTGGGATGAAATTTTGCACCTAGCTGAGTAATAATGTATTCAAACTACGTGCAAAATTTTGTCCAGATCGCACTACCAAGACCATAGATACCGTAGAAAATTCTAGCGAATTATCGAAAAAAAATTGATCAGCTGAAGCACTGACATGAAGTCTGGAGTTTCGCCTAAGTTTCAGAATTTTTTTGACAGCTGTCGAAAATTCCTTCAATTGATTTCTGAAACTGGAAAATGCGAATCTACCTACAAGGTGCAAATACGAGCGCTCAAAAGCTCCTGCCTTCACGGCAGTGCTTTTCTTAATTTTCTTATATAGTGGAATTAAACTATACAATCATTTGCCTTCCAAGGTGCGGGCAATGGGTGGACGAGCTTTCAGAACGACGGTGAAAAATTTGTTGATAAGAAAGGCTTATTACAGCATTAATGAGTACTTATGTGATACTAACATTATTGTATAGTTTACTTCACACTTGATGTAACGCTGACCTGTCCTATACATTTTCATGTCGAACTGGATCAATAAATTTATTATTATTATTATTATTATTATTAAATGGTATACAGATGGTTCTAAAACCACGATGGGGGCCGGCGCTGGAGTATACGGGGCAAGAACCAAGTGTACACTATCGTTAGGCTCCTACTCGAGTGCCTTTCAGGCAGAAATACTTGCAATCGAAAGATGCATAGATATAAACCTGGAAAGAAACTATCAAGGGTGTGACATTGTGATCCACTCGGATAGTCAAGCTGCTATCAAAGCACTGAACTCCTATATCATCGACTCAAAGCTGATATGGGAGTGCCGGAGGTAACTTAATGTAGTAGACAAGAAAAATAAGGTCTCTTTAGTCTGGGTTCCTGGTCACTCAGGAATCGAAGGAAACGAAGAGGCCAATACACTTGCAGAAATGGAGCAGAAACGCCACTTACTGGCCCAGAACCCTTATGTGGCATAGGTAAACGCACCTATAAGAAAGAGTTTCTGGAGAAGGAAAAGACCGAAAGAGAAGCTCTCTGGAGGAACCTTCCAGGAATGGACCACTCTTAAAGGTTAATTCGGAACTTTGAAAGTTCAAGATCCAAAAAGTATTTGGATCTCAGTAAGAACAAGTTACGCCTACTCACTGGCTTCCTCACAGAACATTGTCGCCTTAGGAAGCATATGATGAGAATGAGCTTAACAGAAACAGACGGGTGTAGATTCTGTGGTGAAGAGGAGGAGACTCCTGTTCACCTGGTTACAGAATGCCTCGCCATTGCAAACCAGCGCAAAGAATGTCTTGGAAAAGAGAATTACAGGAGGAATGAGGATCTAACCTCCTTGAAGCCCTCTCAGATACTGGAGTTCATTGGAGCTCTGGAGCTGGAGGGCGAGCTGTAGGTAGCGCAGTTGCGAATACGGCTCTGATGGGGGGTACAATAGACCTTGAGGTCGCAGTGGAACGTAACCCCCTTCCTAACTATTAACTATCAACTATTAACGGAAAAGCCTAGGGACTTGAAATTTTCAGGGTATGTTTAGATCTCGAATGTGGCGGCACGTTCATCTATGAGCTACATAAGACTAGGGGTTCCGTAAATATGGTCCATTGAAATTTAGTTTTCTTGATGATTTCAAAACTACGGGGTGTCAATTCTCGAGATCACTCGTTCGATGAACGATACGTTCGTGGACATTCTTCGATCAATTTTGACACGATGCCAAGTTTAGAAATCATTCGAAAGTAACGTATACTTTCGTCGGAACAAGTAGTTGGCATATGCTCGAGAATTGACTATTTGAACTATGCGTCCGATTTTATTCGTTCACGAACGTATCGACGTGTGTGAAGTTTTCGCCGAGACTCAGCGGCAAGTTCGCCGATAAGCGCTCTCAGTGGCGTGCGCCCTCGTCTCATTCTAGTGCAATCGTAACTGTAAATGGTCCTCGTGCGAACGTCGGTACTCGGTACTCGTACTTCACATTGTAAACAGAATTGATACGTATGATCCATGTTTTATTGAAGCACATGAAAAATAAGAACAGAATAATCAGGGAGAATCAGTTTTGTCCCCTGCCCATCTATCCTGGATATAATAGTAATGTAACATATTCTCTCCACTCCAAATATCAGATTAATCATTGGACATTTAATTTTGCCTCTCATTTCCAGAAGAATAAATGAAAATCATTTTTTATTTTTGCATAATATAGGGAAATAATGGTTCTACCGCAGTGCATAGGTCTCATATTTTGTCACCATCAGGAACAATGTCATCCGACCCGTTGAATAATGTTCTTCGGATTGATCGAATAAAAATTCAAACTTCGCGTTGTCCCTATCATTTCCAGAAAAATGAGTGGAAATCATTTTTGTTTTCTGCATAATATGAAGGAATAATGGTTCTACCACAGTGCATAGGTCTCATATTTTGTCACCATCAGGAACAATGTCAACCGAGCCGTTGAAAAATGTTTTTCGGGTTAATCGAATAAAAATTCAAACTTCGCGTTTTCCCCACTCATTTCCAGAAAAATGAGTGGAAATCATTTTTGTTTTTTGCATAACATAAGGGAATAATGGTTCAACCACAGTGCATAGGTCTCATATTTGGTCACCATCAGGTCCATCAGGAACAATGTCAACCGAGCCGTTGAAAAATGTTTTTCGGGTTAATCGAATAAAAATTCAAACTTCGCGTTTTTCCTCTCATTTCCAGAAAAATGATTGGAAATCATTTTTATTTTTTGCATAATATAAAAGAATAAAAGTTCTACCACAGTGCATAGGTCTTATATTTTGTCACCATCAGGAACAATGTCTACCGAGCCGTTGAAAAATGTTTTTCGGGTTAATCGGATAAAAATTCGAATTTCGCGTTTTTCCACTCATTTCCAGAAAAATGAGTGGAAATCATTTTTATTCTTTGCATAATATAGGGAAATAATGGTTCTACCACAATGCATAAGTATCATATTTTGTCACCATCAGGAACAATGTCAACCGAGCCGTTGAATAATGTTCTTCGGATTGATCGAATAAAAATTCAAACTTCGTGTTTTCCCTCTCACTTCCAGAAAAATGAGTGAAAATAATTTCACAGGAATATAAACTAACACGAGATAATGGCACCTGAATAAGTATATTCGAAATATGTTGCAAAAAATTTGACAAAGTTCTCGAGAATAGCACTTCAAACTTATGATCTTAGCACCTTCCAGCTCAAAGCACAGAAGATATAATGCCGAAAATTTGCTTGATTGAATTTTTAAATAAGATGTGAAGGCGGCAGGTGTGTGCATTTTGTGTTAAAGAAACATTAAGCATAAACCATGCATTTAGCTTAACGTTTCATTATTTTATGGTGTACCTATTTCAGGAAGTTTTGGAATTCAAAATATTTTTCGGGAAAATCGGATAAAAATTCGAATTTCGCGTTTTCTCTCTCATTTCCAGAAAAATGAGTGAAAATCAGTTTTGTTTTCTGCATGATATAAGGGAATAATGGTTCTATCACAGTGGATAGGTCTCATATTTTGTCACCATCAGGAACAATGGCAACGGAGCCGTTGAATAATGTTTTGCGGGTTTATCGGATTTCAAACTTCGAAATTTTCCTCTCATTTCTAGAAAAATGAGTGAAAATCTTTTTTGGATTTTGCATACTATGAGGAAATAATGGTTCTACCACAATAAACAGGTCCCATATTTTGACTACATAGAAAGAGTTCAGTGAGCCGCCAAATATGGGTATTAGAAATTGTCGGATAATGTAGTTTTATTTTCACTCTCCAATAGAATATTGTCAGGTACCCATTTACAGACAAAACGTGAGAATCCGTTTCAAACCTCCTCAAGAACAAGATGGTGAAGATTCATTATTGCTCTTAAAGAAGATGAACATATGTTTTGAATTCCAAAACTTCCTGAATTAGGTACACCATAAAATAATGAAACGTTAAGCTAAATGCATGGTTTATGCTTAATGTTTCTTTAACACAAAATGCACACACCTGCCGCCTTCACATATTATTTAAAAATTCAATCAAGCAAATTTTCGGCATTAAATCTTCTGTGCTTTGAGCTGGAAGGTGCTAAGATCATAAGTTTGAAGTGCTATTCTCGAGAACTTTGTCAAATTTTTTGCAACATATTTCGAATATACTTATTCAGGTGCCATTATCTCGTGTTAGTTTATATTCCTGTGAAATTATTTTCACTCATTTTTCTGGAAGTGAGAGGGAAAACACGAAGTTTGAATTTTTATTCGATCAATCCGAAGAACATTATTCAACGGCTCGGTTGACATTGTTCCTGATGGTGACAAAATATGATACTTATGCATTGTGGTAGAACCATTATTTCCCTATATTATGCAAAGAATGAAAATGATTTCCACTCATTTTTCTGGAAATGAGTGCAAAAACGCGAAGTTCGAATTTTTATCCGATTAACCCGAGAAACATTATTCAACGGCTCGGTTGACATTGTTCCTGATGGTGACGAAATATGACACCTATGCACTGTAGTAGAACCATTATTCCCTTATATTATGCAGAAAAAAAAAATGATTTTTACTCGTTTTCCTGGAAATGAGAGGAAAACGCGAAGTTCGAATTTTTATACGATTAAACCGAGAAACATTTTTCAACGGCTCGGTTGACATTGTTCCTGATGGTGACAAACTATGAGACCTATGCACTGTGATAGAACCATCATTCCCTCATATTATGCAAAAAACAGAAATTATTTTCACTTATTTTTCTGGAAATGAGAGGGAAAACGCGAAGTTTGAATTTTTATCCGATTAACCAAAAGAACATTATTCAACGGCTCGGTTGACATTGTTCCTGATGGTGACAAAATATGAGACCTTTGCACTGTGATAGAACCATTATTCCCTCATATTATGCAATAAACAGAAATGATTTTCACTCATTTTTCTGGAAATGAGAGGAAAAACGCGAAGTTTGAATTTTTATCCGATTTTCCCGAAGAACATTATTCAACGGCTCGGTTGACATTGTTCCTGATGGTGACAAAATTCGAGACCCATGCACTGTGATAGAACCATTATTCCCTCATATTATGCAAAAAACAGAAATTATTTTCACTCATTTTTCTGGAAATGAGAGGGAAAACGCGAAGTTTGAATTTTCATCCGATTAACCCGAAAAACATTCTTCAACGGCTCGGATGACATTGTTCCTGATGATGACAAAATATGAGACCTATGCACTGTGATAAAACCATTATTCCCTCATATTGTGCAAAAAACAGAAATGATTTTCACTTATTTTTCTGGAAATGAGAGGGAAAACGCGAAATTCGAATTTTTATCCGATTAACCCGAAAAACATTTTTCAACGGCTCGGTTGACATTGTTCCTGATGTTGACAAAATATGAGACCTATGCACTGTTATAGAACCATTATTCCCTTATATTATGCGAAAAACAAAAATGATTTTCACAAATTTTTCTGGAAATGAGAGGGAAAACGCGAAGTTCGAATTTTTCTCCGGTTAACCCGAAAAACACTTCTCAACGGCTCGGTTGACATTGTTCCTGATGGTGACAAAATATGAGACCTATGCACTGTGATAGAACCATTATTCCTTTATATTAAGCAAAAAATTAAAATGATTTCCACTTATTTTTCTGGAAATTAGTGGAAAAACGCGAAGTTCGAATTTTTATCCGATCAACCCGAAAAACATTATTCAACGGCTCGGTTGACATTGTTCCTGATGGTGACAAAATATGAGACCTATGCACTGTGATAGAACTATTATTCCCTTATATTGTGCAAAAATCAGAAATGATTTTCACTAATTTTTCTGGAAATGAGAGGGAAAACGCGAAGTTCGAAGTTTTATCCGGTTAACCCGAAAAACATTTCTCAACGGCTCGGTTGACATGGTTCCTGATGGTGACAAAATATGAAACCTATGCAATGTGATAGAACCATTATTCCCCTATATTATGCAAAAAATAAAAATGATTTCCACTTATTTTTCTGGAAATGAGTGAAAAAACGCGAAGTTCGAATTTTTATCCGATTAACCCGAAAAACATTTTTCAACGGCTCGTTTGACATTGATTCTGATGGTCACAAAATATCAGACCTTTGCACTGTGATAAAACCATTATTCCCTCATATTATGCAATAAACAGAAATGATTTTCACTCATTTTTCTGGAAATGAGAGGAAAAACGCGAAGTTTGAATTTTTATCCGGTTAACCCGAAAAACATTTCTCAACTGCTCGGTTGACATTGTTCCTGATGGTGACAAAATATGAGACTTATGCACTGTGGTTGAATCATTATTCCCCTATATTATGCAAAAAATAAAAATGATTTCCACTTATTTTTCTGGAAATGAGTGAAAAAACGCGAAGTTCGAATTTTTATCCGATTAACCCGAAAAACATTTTTCAACGGCTCGTTTGACATTGATTCTGATGGTCACAAAATATCAGACCTATGCACTGTGATAGAACCATTATTCCCTCATATTATGCAATAAACAGAAATGATTTTCACTCATTTTTCTGGAAATGAGAGGAAAAACGCGAAGTTTGAATTTTTATCCGGTTAACCCGAAAAACATTTCTCAACTGCTCGGTTGACATTGTTCCTGATGGTGACAAAATATGAGATCTATGCACTGTGATAAAACCATTATTCCTTTATATTAAGCGAAAAATCAAAATGATTTCCACTCATTTTTCTGGAAATTAGTGGAAAAACGCGAAGTTCGAATTTTTATCCGATTAACCCGAAAAACATTTTTCAACGGCTCGGTTGACATTGTTCCTGATGGTGACAAAATATGAGACCTATGCACTGTGATAGAACCATTATTTCCTTATATTATGCAAAAAACAAATATGATTTTCACTGATTTTTCAGGAAATGAGAGGGAAAACGCGAAGTTTGAATTTTTATCCGATTAACCCGAGAAACATTATTCAACGGCTCGGTTGACATTGTTCCTGATAGTGACAAAATATGAGACCTATGCACTGTGATAGAACCATTATTCCCTTATATTATGCAAAAAATAAAAATGATTTCCAGTCATTTTTCTGGAAATGAGTGAAAAAACGCGAAGTTCGAATTTTTACCCGATTAACCCGAAAAACATTTTTCAACGGCTCGGTTGACATCGATTCTGATGGTCACAAAATATCAGACCTATGCACTGTGATAGAACCATTATTCCCTTATATTGTGCAAAGAACAGAAATTATTTTCACTCATTTTTCTGGAAATTAGAGGAAAAACGCGAAATTCGAATTTTTATCCGATTAACCCGAAAAACATTTTTCAACGGCTCGGTTGACATTGTTCCTGATGGTGACAAAATATGAGACCTATGCACTGTGATAGAACCATTATTTCCTTATATTATGCAAAAAACAGAAATGATTTTCACTAATTTTTCTGGAAATGAGAGGGAAAACGCGAAGTTTGAATTTTTATCCGGTTAACCCGAAAAACATTTCTCAACGGCTCGGTTGACATTGTTCCTGATAGTGACAAAATATGAGACCTATGCAGTGTGATAGAACCATTATTCCTTTATATTATGCAAAAAACAGAAATGATTTTCACTCATTTTTCTGGAAATGAGAGGGAAAACGCGAAATTCGAATTTTTATCCGATTAACCCGAAAACCATTTTTCAACGGCTCGGTTGACATTGTTCCTGATGGTGGCAAAATATAAGACATATGCACTGTGGTAGAACCATTATTATTATTATGCTAAAAATAAAAATGATTTCCACTCCTTTTTCTGGAAATGAGAGGAAAAACGCGAAGTTTGAATTTTTATTCGATCAATCCGAAGAACATTATTCAACGGCTCAGTTGACATTGTTTCTGATGGTGACAAAATATGAGACCTATGCACTGTGGTAGAACCATTATTCCCTTATGTTATGCAAAAAACAAAAATGATTTCCACTCATTTTCCTGGAAATGAGAGGGAAAACGCAAAGTTTGAATTTTTATTCGATCAATCCGAAGAACATTATTCAACGGCTCGGTTGAAATTGTTCCTGATGGTGACAAAATATGAGACCTATGCACTGTGGTAGAACCATTATTCCCCTATATTATGCAAAAATAAAATTGAATGTCCAATGATTAATCCGATATTTGGAGTGGAGAGAATATGTTACATTACTATTATATCCAGGATAGATGGACAGGGGACAAAACTGATTCTCCCTGATTATTCTGTTTTTATTTTTCATGTGCTTCAATATAACATGGATCATACGTATCAATTCTGTTTACAATGTGAAGTACGAGTACCGACATTCGCACGGGGACCATTTACTGTTACGATTGCACTAGAATGAGATGAGGGCGCACGCCACTGAGAGCGCTTATCGGCGAACTGGCCGCTGAGTCTCAGCGAAAACTGGCCGCCAACTTCACACACATAACGTATCGTTCATCGAACGAGTGATTTCGAGAATAGGCACCCGGATTCGATCGTGAAGAAATTTCGTATTTTAATGGAGAATGATATATACAAGCTACATTTTTACCAGATCGCATGACCAGACCATATAAAACATAGATAATCATAACTTTCGAACGGAAAGGCCAAGAGACTTGAAATTTTCAGGATATGTGTGGATATCGAATGTCGCGGTCGAGTTCATCAGTGGGCAGAATTAGACTGCTTCAATACACCGGATGATTGTTATTCTGTACAGGGAGATTCTCGATAGCAGTAATGAAACAAGAAAAGTTGTTTCAGATGAACTAATAGAGCAAGCCAACAAATCAATCCTCGTAACCCCAGTTCGTTGTATGGGCGGTCTATTTCTCATATCGAGTTCATCCTGCGGTAGCTTTACTAACGAGACTTGATATAAGTCGAAACCGGTCTAAAGGTTATTATATCTTATTGCCCATTATTGATATATTTCTGAGAGGAATAGATTGATTGATGATCAATTTTCTCATTGGCTAGATGCTATAAGGGTGTCTAAAGAATTTAGGATTTTGGACGGAACGTGACCACGTCGCATTATTAAATCGGCGCTTTTCATTGTTACGGCTCGCTCACACCAAAACCGTCATCGCCCGAATTTCGCTCGGGCGACGACTGCCGAACTCGACGATCAAATCAAACACTTGTGAAAGAAAGACACCAACCCGACCGTCATCGCCCGATGACGCCCGACAACGGCCGATTGACTGACGAATCCGAATTTGTTGGGTTTTCTCGCCGATATCGGCCGACGTCAACAGTGCAAATTGTGTAATTAATTTATATTTTAATTCAATCGTGTTGTTATCTCCCTAAACGAGTATGGATATTAAAAAAATAATTAGTTGTGTTCATAATAGACCAACCCTGTTGGATAAACTTTCAAGAAATTATAATAATCTCGATGTTTCGAAACGGTTATGGGCCGAAGTTGCATCGTCAACGCACGATGTCGGCACAAGTACACAGTTGCAGTGTGAGCACATACATATCCGAGTTACTCGTCCGGGCTGTTCTGTCCGCCATCGGACGATCAAATCGGTTTTGGTGTGAGCGAGCCGTAAGAGAAGGGTCCAAGAGTATCGGAAAACGTTAGAGTAAATTTGAATTATTTCGAATTATAGTAGAATTAGTTAGTTTTCAAGAATTTGTTACGTTTTCTAGAGATTTTACGATAAATTTGGATTATCATCTCTTCTATGCATCCGAAGTTCGCACGTTTACGTTCGAAATATATAAACTACTTAACCATTTTGACTCATCACGTGCATAATTAATTTGAATCGGAAGGCGATAGATCGCAAATCACGGAAACCAAAATACTTATTACGTCATTTTTTGCTATTTATAGATGCAAGTCCCCTAGGCGAATTATCTGCTCGTCCAAAGGAGAAGATTTTCCGAGACATTTGTCTTGGTATAGTAATGCATAAAAGATCAAACGGTAGCAGTTCAGCCAGGTTTTTTCGAAATCGAACGACTACCTCTTATCCATCAATAAAACAAATATCATCCCCATTCCTCAAGTCTATTGTAGCATGCAGCAGTCTTTCGGTAATTTCGTTCCATTCAGCCACAAAGGCCACATGAAAAATGCCCTCTCCAAGTATTTATTTCAATGTGGCCATTTCGGGAATATGTCGAACTTATATTTCGCCGAAAAAATCCAAAACGACACTTCAAGACAAAACCGCCTCCAATGGTTCGCTTCCTGGCAGGATGCCCGTAAATTTCGAAAATTGTTCCTATCCAAATAATGGTCGACAATTTTCAGAACCGCTTGTCCCGTTCTCGGGTCAGCTCAGCCATATGTTAAACACTATGTTGACTCTCGGAGTCACAATAAATAAGTTCCGTACACGGCTCTATTATAGAGCGCTGTCGGTGACATGTAATCGATATCCTATTTATGAATGTTGTTTTATTCACGGGATGTATGCCTAGATTGTTGCATTAATCACCTAATAAAGGCTATGAATTAATTATCGCGACGCCGAGAAAAGATGACAGAGGTAGAATGAGCTGTTCGCCTGTGACAACGATATGGGTGTGAATTTTGCACCCTAACTCGAATTTCCTCTTCATTAATGAATAAAACTGAGGGTCCTTACTGGTTGAAGTTCTTTTCAATGAAAAATCAAGTTCCTCGAGTAATGTACCTTGCGGTTAGGGCGTGTGGACAGCGCTCGAGCCGTGATTTCAGTATTTGTAATCAAAGATAACAAAGTAAAAAGATGAGACTGCCCTTATAACCGGTAAATAACGGTTTGTCGCTAAAGAAATTACGAAAAGCACTGCCGTGAAGTCAGGAGCTTTGAGCGCTCGTACATCCACCTTGTAGGTAGATTCGCATCTTCCAGTTTTAGAAATCAATTAAAGGAATTTTCGACAGCTGTCACAAAAATTCTGAAACTTAGGCGAAACTCCAGACTTCATGTGAGTGCTTTAGGTGACCAATTTTTTTTCGATAATTCGCTAGAATTTTCTACGGTATCTATGGTCTTGGTGAAGCGATCTGGACAAAATTTGGCACGTAGTTTGAATACATTATTCCTAAGCTAGGTTCAAAATTTCATTCCAATCCAATCAGTAGTTTCGAAATTATCAGGAAAAGAATATTTTGAACAGCCATATTCACGGAACCCCTAGTCTAATTTTGCTCATTGATGAACGTGACCGCGATATTCGCGATCCAAACCCACCCTGAAAATTTCAAGTTCCTAGGCCTTTCCGTTCAAGAGTTACAATTTTCTATGGTTTCTATGGTTCTGGTCATGCGATCTGAACAAAAAATTGTTTTAATATATCTTTATCGATTAAAATACAAAATTTCATCTCGATCGAATCCGTAGTTTCGAAATTATCGAGAAAATTTCCAACGACCGTATTTACGGAACCCCTAGTATAATTCTGCTCATTGATGAAAGTGAACGCGACATTTCAGATCCACACCTATCCTGAAAATTTCAAGTCCCTAGGCATTTCCGTTCGAAAGTTATGATTTTCTATGGTTCTGGTCATGTGATCTGGAGAAATGTAGCTTGAATATATCATTCTCCATTAGTATACAAAATTTCGTCACGATCGAATCTGTAGTTTCGAAATTATCAAGAAAACTAAATTTCAAACGACCATATTTACGGAACCCCTAGTATAATTTTGCTCATAGATGAACGTGATCACGACATTCGAGATTCACTACTAACTATCCTGAAAATTTCAAGTCCCTAGGCGTTTCCGTTCAAAAGTTACAATTTTCTATGGTTTCTATGGTTCTGGTCATGCGATATGGACAAAATTTGTAGCTTGAACACCTCATTCTCCATTTCAGTGCAAAATTTCATCTCGATCAAATCTGTAGTTTTCAAGTAATCAGGGAAACAAAACTTTGAACGGCCATATTTACGGAACCCCTGGTGGAATTTGGCCCATTAACGAACTTAACCGAGGCATTCGGGAAATGAACCCACACTGAAAATTTCAAGTCTCTAGGTTGTTCCGTTCGAGAGTTATCGTGCTTACGGCCGGACGGACATACTCGAACTTTCCGACGGATTCGTCATCAGTGAGTCGAACATAGTTGATTGAGACCATTTTCAGCTCGAAATTCGAAAAATACAGACATCGTGACGAAATGATACAGCCCTCGTGTAAGTAGTACGAGCGCTCAAAAACGGGTGGTGCGGGACATATCATCAAATGTCAGGAGACTGCATTTCCGACAAAAGCGGTTCGATTAGCGCGAATTCTTTAGTGCTGTTTTCTGAATTGAATCCCATTCTGGGAAATGCGATAATCCTTCCAATGAGATATTTCTGTAGTTCAATGCTTACGAATATGCAACATGATGAATTCATAGAAATATTCAAAAATTATTCAAAGTTATATCAGCCCAGTCGGAAGGTACTTCAAGTAATTGAAAAATCAATGAAATTTTATAATGTCATTGAGTCATTCGCAGCTATAATGAAACAAACAACAAAACCAAAGCCTTTGTGGAAAAAGTTAGAAGCGAAGAAACCACGAAATTTTCGACCTTGCTTCGGGTTTCCCATTATAACTTGTTCCTATTGCTCTCTACAGTGCCATAATACAAAACAAATTCAAACAAAAAGCATTAGTTATGTTTGGTGCTGTTTCTTCCCAAATATCTATTTTTATGACCTGTTCACACGGTGTCAATTTTTATGGACCGTTACATGGACCTGCCTGTCAGAGTCAGATTTATAACTCTTTTGATGGTACATTAACTGCTTTCCAGCCAGGTGCGTGTTACGCTTGAAGCCCCGAAAATTCGGGTTATGCACCAATGGGAAGGCGGAGGGCTTGGCACTCCGGCACTGGATTGGTCGAACTTATGTCAAACTTTGGTTTGGAGCACTCCTGTGGCGCCCCAGACGGTGGCTGCAAAGCAACTATTGTAATCGAACCCTGATAGATACGAAAAGTCCTGCCTTGCAACGTATTGATGCTTCGCAGATGTCAATAACAATAACAATAACAATCCATTCATTCCGAAAATCTTCATATTTATTCGGTTTTTCTTGGCTTGAATATGTTGCTTCCAGCTGAGGCGCTGATCTAAATGTATACCGATATATTTGGCTTTGGTATCGACTGGTAAATCCCTTTCAAACATTTTGACAGGAGGACAAGTGATTTTTTTGGTTGTGAATGTTACTTGAACTGATTTGCTTTCATTGATGTAGAGTCGCCATTTTCGATGCCACTGTTCATTCAAGTGTTGTTGCAGATTTTCTGAAGCTGTTTCGGCATTCTCGTGAGATGAAAGTAGGGCTATATCGTCTGCAAAAGAGGCTATCGTGGTGTTCCTATTTTCTGGCATGTCTGAAGTATGGAGGATGTATAGAAGTGGTCCTAATATACTTCCCTGTGGGACTCCCGATTCGACCTTACAAGGGGTGGATGTTGCCTCTCCGAATTTCACGGTAAAATAACGGTCTGCTAAATATGATTTCAGAATCATGTAATAATGTTGTGGGAGGAGTTTTTTCAGTTTGTATAGCAATCCTTTATGCCACACCTTGTCGAATGCTCGGGACGAGTCCAGAAATACTGCTGAGCAAAGTTTTTTTTCTTCTAGGCTTGCTGAGATGGCGTTTACAATGCGGTGGATTTGGTGTACTGTGGAATGATTCTCTCGGAAACCTATTCGATGGTCAGGTACTAGTTGGTGAACGTCCATATCTACTTTCAGCCTTTTCAGAAGCAATTTCTCGAATAGTTTACCCAGGATTGGTAGGAGGCTTATGGGTCTATATGATCCTACTTCATGGTCTGGTTTGTTCGTTTTAGCTATCATTATAATCTCAGCATACTTCCATATGATAAGGAAATAGGAAATACTCATCATCCTATTGAATAACGTGGTGATCAGGACGATAGCTTTTTTGGGTAGCTCTTTCAATATTTCTGCCGTTATAAGATCGTATCCGGGTGCCTTTTTGTTTTTTAGCCTTCTTATCTCAGTGCTCACTTCACTCGGCGTAAAAGATTTAATTGGAAGGCACATCTGACATGCAACATTCAGAAAATATTCAATTTCCGCATCGCTGATGCCAGGATATGGGTCGTTTGGATTGAAGACATGTGTCAGATGTGCGGCAAATGTACTGCATTTTTCGTATTAATATAATTACATAATGCCAACCCTGTATATTGCAGATGAACTCCTTATCTATTCTTATTCGAATAATTATATTACCTTGTTACATTTTGATGACACATCATTTTGATCACGCCACGTGTGTGGGTGTATATTTGTCCCATTGTTCGATACTGATTGTCGTAATTGACTTGAGATAAGGAATGTTATAAATACGTCTCAAGACGAATGTCTCCTTAATTAATTCAGTGCATTTCTTCCTAGCTTATTGTTAGAATAGGATAATCTTCCGTTGTACATAAATAAATTCTTTTTTAAAAGATCGGCTTTCGCTCTAAAAACGTAATTGCCGACGAGGTATGGGATTGTGCCGGTTTTCGTGAAGAACTGTGTTTCGAAACTTCGAGCGTGAAATCGTAGTTATCGCCGCGCTAAGAACTTCCAAAAACTTTCAGTTTCAACTGTTAAGGTGCAAAATCCAGCAACAACGAGGAGAAAAGCCATTTGGAGCCTTGATTGTTTGGGTAGCGTCTACAACGACTCCAGAAAAACAACGTGGTGAGAATCCTATCTAGAAACACTTTTTTTAATTCCCAGTCACTGACCCTGGTCCAAAGTCTTCAATCTTTTCCCACGGTTTTGAGCGTAAAACTTGTGTGAGTTTTTTCTAGGTTTCTTATAAAAAACCGATTACCAGAGTTTTTCCTAGGTTTCTTAATACAAAAAACCGATTACCAGAGTTTTTCCTAGGTTTCTTATAAAATAAAAAACCGAATACAATTATTTTCTAAGTACAATATAATTTTTCAAGATTACTTCCGTAAAGCATTTTAAAGGCCGGAAGAATACGAATAAAATGGCAGTCGCACCAGAACCAAATATGTTCGATAGATTAAAATTAATTGATTTATTTTCAAAGTCAATTGTACCATTTGATGGTAATTCCGCGAATCTCGCAAGATTTTTAAATCACTGCGAAAGATTTTATAATAGGTTCCAATCTGCCGACGCGTTATTAAATGAAGCGATAATCGATATAATAAAGAGTAAATTGGTAGGAAATGCCAGTGAAATAGTAAGTTCCAATGAGAGAATCACAGATAACTGGTTTAACTTGAAGGAATTTTTAAAGTTAAGATTTGAGGAAAAAATAAGCCTCACAGTTTTGTTTTGGGATCTCCAGAATGCCCAAAGAATACGTAATGAGAATGATTTAGATTTTCTCGAAAGAATAGTAGATTTAAAAAATAAGTACGATTCGCAAGTCGAATTGTCGAATTTACCGATTCTTGAAAAGGATCAAGAAAAAAATATTGCCTCACGAGTAGCAACTAGAGTTCTGCTCTATAATATTAACCCCGAATTAAGAACAGCCCTTAGAGGTCATGGAATTATGAACTATGACGATATAGTAAATTTCATTCGTCAAGATTATTACTTTTACCAACAACCCTATATGCATTATAAAAACCAAAATAATCAGAGGAATTTTCCTCAACAAAATCAAAGGAATGTCCCTCAAAATAATAAAAATAATTTCCCAAATAATAATCGAGCAAACTTCTCAACTAATAATTATAGAAGTTTTCCTCATAATAATCAATCAAATTTTCCCCAATCTAGTCAAAATAATCAAAGAAATTTTTATCCAAATAATTCCCAACCGAGATTCCCATCTCAACCGATTAGTTTCCAACAAAAACAAGTGAAAACTTATTTCCCGACAAATCGTCAAGTCTTCGGTAATAATGAACGTAAAAACGAGAATGTTTTCAAACCTCATCCTAATCAAAGAATACAATCTCCCCCTGAAAAAATGTCGATTCAGACAAGAAAATTATCCCCAAAAGAGATCTAATTATTCTACTCAATATCAACAAAGTCCTCAGAGACAATATTTTAATAATCAACCCAATCCAAATATAAGGATTGATGAATTAACTAATATTGCGTCTACTTCGAAAGACCCGAGATTCGAAAAACGTGATTTTAACGAACGTTCATATCCAGAACGTAATGATTCAAGTAAATATTTAAATGAAAATTTTCGAGATCGTGCCATGAACGACTCATTGACTTAAATAATACGTTAGATAACACAAACCAACTTCCCTATATTCAATTCCAAAATCCTAAATGTAAACTTTTAATTGATAGTGGATGTTCTGTTTGTCTTATTGATCCAAAATTCGCGTATAATAATTTCCCTAAAAATATTTTTAATGAATCTACGACACTAACTGCATGTTTCAAAAAACAAACTGCAAATGAAAAAGTTTTAATACCTTTATTCCCCGAATTTCAAATTGATGATTTTCATCCCTTTGTCGTATACAAGTTCCATAAGAATTATGATGGTCTTATAGGAGCAGATTTTTTGAATAAATATGGACTTAATTTAGATTTTAAAAATCAATTATTGACTAATAATTATTGTCAAATCCCTTTTTATTATCAGCAAGTATGCCAAAAACCTCAAAATATCCCAATTGACCATGAGTTTTCAAATATAATAAAACATAAAATTGATACGATCAACCAACATTTAGCAGATATCCAAAATATTTTAGAAGCATTTAAAGCGGATAATCTGAAAATTCAATTAAATGAATGTTCTTTTAAAACTGAAATTAAAACAAATGATAATCCTGAAGGAATCGTACCTAATCCAAAAATATTGAAAGCAATTGCTGAATTTCCAATTCCTAAAAATCCCAAAGAAATAAAATCATTTCTTGGACTCGTAGGATATTATAAAAAATGTATCCCTAATTTCGCAAAGATAACGAAACCATTAACTTCTTGTTTGAAGAAAGATTCCAAAATTAATATTGATGATCCGAAATATATCGAAGCGTTCGAAATATGTAAGAGAAATTTATTGAATCACCCTGTATTGAGATACCCCGATTTCAATAAGCCATTCGTTCCTACAACTGATGCGGCAGGTTTCGCGATAGGCTCTGTTTTATCTCAAGGTGAAGTTCCGAAAGAATTTGATTACGGAATACGTTATAAAAAAGGTTCAACTGATAATGCTGATGCTCTCAGTCGAATTATAATAGAGTCAGATAATAAATTGACTTATAAAGAATTTGTAACAAATTATGAATTGAAAAATATTAAAGATTCCCCTAAGATAATTGAAAAAACAGGTGATTTATTTAAAGCCCCAAAGAATTATGCGTTAGCACATTGCGTTTCCCGTGACTTTCGCATGGACCGAGGTGTAGCCCTCGAATTTAAAAATAAATTTGGTCAAATAGATAATTTGAAATCTCAAAATAAGCTACTAGGAGAAGTAGCAATGATCCAAATAAATGATCGAAACATTTATTATTTAATCACGAAAGATTCGTATTTTCATAAACCGGAATATGAAACGGTTTTTCAATCAATATTATATCTTAAGGAATTGTGTCAATATAATAATGACAAATACTTAGCTTTACCTAGAATTGCATGCGGTCTAGATAAATTAGACTGGCATATTATTTCAAATATGATAAAATATATTTTTGCGGAATCTAATATAAAGATAATTGTATATTCCTTACCGAATCGGAATATCAGAGGAAATACTAATGAATTTGAAAATGATCCAATGATAGAGATCAATACGTTCGAAGAAACGAACAGAATCGATAATGATTCAATGGCAAATGCCACAGACATAGATTATTACGAAAATATTGAAATAAACGGAATCGAAGATGATTTGTTATCGATTGCAAATCAAATCACTACGGAAGAATTAGATGAATGTTTGGCCCTATTGGATCCAGACGATGATAATGATAATAATGATAATGATAATAATGTAAACGAAGATTTTATTGATTTAGAGACAGACGATATTACTGTCCATAGTAACATTGAGAATCCTATTTTAGAACTTCCCTATACAGAAAGAAGTTTAAATGCAGCCCCTTTGCAGATAATATTAAAATCATCCCCGAATTATAGTGTTACGAAAACTAAACCTTTCGGAGAAAAACTCAGATTTCGAGTAATGATAAACTCAATAGATACTGACTTATTCAAATTTGTCAAAGAGTATATTCAACCAAAAAAGTCGTATACTTTGTATTTTGCTTCGCCCGAATTAGAGAAACCTCTAATAAATATTTTACAAAATAAATTTGATTATAAAACGTTAAATTTGAAAATTTCTAGAACATACGTAGAAGATGTTGAAGATAAGGAAGAACAACTTCTTCGAATTCAACAGTATCACGAGACAAAGTCTATTCATCGTGGTTTACGAGAAAATATAATTAGTTTAAAACGAAAATATTATTGGCCGAACATGAACAAAGATGTTCAAAGCTTTATAAATTCTTGTGAAATATGTCAAAAAAGCAAATATGAACGAACTCCCATTGAGTTACAATTTAGACCAAACCCAATTGGATCGAAACCTTTCACTCACATTTATTGTGATACAATAAGATTCAATCAAACGTATTGTCTGAGTATAATAGATTCTTTTTCAAGATTAGGTCAATGTTACCCACTTCTACAAAAGACAGGAATTGAAATTGTAGATAAATTATTGATGTATTTTAGCCATTACGGAATTCCTAATAAAATAACGTGTGACAATGGATTAGAATTTAAAAATGGCGTAGTCCAGGATTTTTGTAAAATCCATAAAATTGAAATTCATTATATTACAAATTATAATCCCAATTCGAATGCATTAGTAGAAAGATTTCATTCTACACTAATAGAACAATTGCGAACAATTGAAAGTAGGAATTCAACTTTTCCAAGCAGACTTTCCCAAGCTTTACTAAGTTATAATAATTCGAATCATTCAAGTCTAGAAATGACACCTATGCAAATTATTAAAGCAGATTTAAATTACTCTTTACCAGTTGAACGTACACATAACGAACAAGTTCAAGATTACGTGGAAAATTACATAGACAATCTTAATGAGATTGCAAATCAATTAGAAAAGAATAAAGAGAAAAATATTGCGCGTTTGGAAAAAACGAATGAAAAGCGATCAGCAAAAGAAAGTCACCCCTTAAATAAAAATCCTACTTATATTAAAAATCCAATAACGAGAAAATTGGACCCAGCATTTAAAAAGGTTAATGCTCGTGAAATTGATAATTTACGCATTCAGGATAATAAAAATAAACACATTTATCATAAGAAAATTCTTAAGCAAAGAAAAAACTAGTTCAAAATTTTGTTGCAGATAATGGATCTATACGTCATCCTCGCGATATTATTCGAAATAATTATCGTATCATGTATGGATATCATTCCAATTGAAAGCAACATATTACCAATCGCATTAGGAAAAGCGTATGTCACACACAAAAATCTTCAGTTGATATATCACGTAGATTTAAATAAAATCGAAGAATTGATTCTTAATTATCAGAAAGAAATAATTAAATTAGAAAAGTCAAAATCTAATTTTGCACAAACAGCCAATTTTAAGTATCTACAGCATACTAATGAAATTAATATCAATACCATGGAAGAATTGTTGAATGAAAAAATTAGAGTTAAAAGAGGACTCATTAACTTAGGAGGAAAGATTTCAAAGATTTTATTCGGAACGTTAGATTCCGATGACGAAGAATTATATAAAAACTATTTTGATAGTATTCAAAAGAATGAAAAAGTTTTGATAAGAAATCAAAAACAGATCGCAACAGTCGTAAATGACCTTAAAAATAAGTATATTGAAAAATTTCAGAAAATGTCAGAAAACCTTAAATTGCTTCAAGTTATACCAGCAATACAAGAGATTCAATACATGCATCTCCTGACATTTGAACTCAAAGATATCAAAAATATTCTAGATGAAATTGCAACCGCAGTGAGTTTTGCAAGATTACATCTTTTACATGAATCAATTTTACCTTATTCAAAATTCCTTGAATTAATAAAAAATGTGACGATAATACCTTTACATCATCTGAAAGATTATTATCAGATATGTCATACGAAAGTAATTTTCAAAAAGAAAGCATTACTATTTTTAATATCAATCCCAACGGTATACGAAGAAAGTTATGATTTATACAAGTTTTACTATCTACCACAAAACAATTTATCCCTTCCATATACCGATCCCTATGTACTCTCACAAGAAGAAACCCTGAAATGGTCAACGAAATTTTGCCATCCAGTGAAGGATGATTATCTATGCGATCAAGACACCTTAGCTGAATCACCAGCATGCCTTCGAAATATTCTGAAAAACCACACCGAAAACTGTCCAAGAACGACAACGGTACTTTCCCCAGATTTAAAATTATTAGAAGATGGAAATATCCTATCCATCGAAAATAAAAATGTTTTAGAAAAATGTCTTCAGCAAACAAGACATTATTTTGTGCCTCCTATAACAATTCTACGAACCAAATGTGCTGTAAGCAACACGAGAAAAGAAATCGTCCCAACTACTACATTCAATGAAGAAAAATACGTGATTTTACCCAAGATAACTTTATTCAAACCAAATTCCACAAATGAAGAATCCCGGAAAGATGAAGACATCCCGGATATCAAGATAGAAGACCTGGACCAATGGAATCTCCAGCCTTCAAGATTTACCCTATTATTTGTTTTTATAATAATCATTTTATTGATAATTACTTATTCTATTTTGAAATATTTAAGAAAAGATATTTTTTGTAAAGCTACACCTACTACAGGTGATACCTTTATTCAAGGTGGGGAGGAATTACATAATGCCAACCCTGTATATTGCAGATGAACTCCTTATCTATTCTTATTCGAATAATTATATTACCTTGTTACATTTTGATGACACATCATTTTGATCACGCCACGTGTGTGGGTGTATATTTGTCCCATTGTTCGATACTGATTGTCGTAATTGACTTGAGATAAGGAATGTTATAAATACGTCTCAAGACGAATGTCTCCTTAATTAATTCAGTGCATTTCTTCCTAGCTTATTGTTAGAATAGGATAATCTTCCGTTGTACATAAATAAATTCTTTTTTAAAAGATCGGCTTTCGCTCCAAAAACGTAATTATATATTTGATATCTTCTCATAGTCTACACATACATAATATTTACTCAACACTTTATAAAAGTAAATTGTAAATTACAATAAAAGCGATAAAAAAAAATTCCCAAAATCACTTTACATCAAGAAAGAAAGGAGAATACGTCAATAAAAAAATTGAGAAAAGCACTGCCGTGAAGTCAGGAGCTTTTGAGCGCTCGCACATCCACCGTGTAGGTAAATTCGCATTTTCCAGTTTTAGAAATCAATTGAAGGGATTTTCGACAGCTGTCAAAAAAATTCTCAAACTGAGGCGATAATCCAGACTTCAAGTCAGTGCTTTAGGTGACCAATTTTTTTTCGATAATTCGCTAGAATTTTCTACGGTATCTATGGTCTTGGTGATGCGATTTGTACAAAATTACGCACGTAGTTTGAATACATTATTCTTCAGTTAGGTGTGAAATTTCATTCCAATCCAACCAGTAGTTTCGAAATAATCAGGAACAAAATACTATGAACATCCATATTCACGGAACCACTAGTCTAATTTTGCTCATTGATGAACATGCCCGCGAAATTCGCGATCCGAACCTACCCTGAAAATTTCAAGTCCCTAGGCGTTTACGTTCAAAAGTTACAATTTTCTATGGTTTCTATGGTTCTGGTCATGCGACCTGGACAAAATTTCGCATGTAGCTTGAACACCTCATTCTCCATTTGGGTGCAAAATCTCATCTCGATAAAATCTGTAGTTTCCAAGAAATCAGGATAACAAATCTTTGAACGGCCATATTTACGGAACCCCTAGTGGAATTTGGCCCATTAACGAACTCAACCGAGGTATTTGGGATCTGAACCTACACTGAAAATTTCAAGTCTCTGGTTGTTCCGTTCGAGAGTTATCGTGCTTACGGCCGAACGGACAGACTCGAATTTTCCGACGTATTCGTCATCGGTGAGTCGAACATAGTCGATTGAAACCATTTTAGGCTCAAAATTCTAAAAATTACGAAAAGCACTGCCGTGAAGGCAGGAGCTTTTGAGCGCTCGTACATGCACCTTGTAGGTAGATTCGCATTTTCCAGTTTTGGAAACAGGAAATTTTTGACAGCTGTCAAACAAATTTTCAAACTGAGGCGATAATCCAGACTTCAAGTCAGTGCTTTAGGTGACCAATTTTTTTTCGATAATTCGCTAAAATTTTCTACGGTATCTATGGTCTTGGTGCTGCGATTTGGACAAAATTTCGCACGTAGTTTGAATACATTATTCCTCAGCTAGGTGCAAAACTTCATTCCAATCAAATCGGTAGTTTCGAAATTATCAGGAACAGAATATTTTGAACGGCCATATTTACGGAACCCCTAGTATAATTTTGCTCATAGATGAACGTGATCACGACATTCGAGATCCACACCTATCCTGAAAATTTCAAGTCCTTAGTTCTTTTCGTTCGAAAGTTATGATTTTCTATGGTTTCTATGGTTCTGTTCATGCAATCTAGAGAAATGTAGCTTGAATATATCATTCTCCATTAGTATACAGAATTTCGTCACGATCGAATCTGTAGTTTGGAAATTATCAATAAAAATAAATTTCAAACGACCAAATTCACGGAACCCCTAGTATAATTTTGCTCATAGAGGAAAGTGATCACGACAATCGAGATCCACACCTATCCTGAAAATTTCAAGTCCCTAGGTGTTTCCGTTCAAAAGTTACAATTTTCTATGGTTTCTATGGTTCTGGTAATGCGAATCGAACAAAATTTGTAGCATGGTGTTCAAGCATGTAGCTTGAACACCTAATTTTTCATTAGAGTGCAAAATTATCCCGATAGAATCTGTAGTTCCAAAGTAATCAGGAAAAAAAAAAAATTTCGAGCGGCCATATTTACGGAACCCCTCGGCGAATTTTGCCCAATAACGAACTTAACCGTGGCATTCGAGATTCGAACCTAACCTGAAAATTTCAAGATTCTAGGACATTCCGTTCGAGAGTTATCGTGTATACGGACGGGCGGACGGACGGACGGCCGGACGGACAGACTCGAATTTTTCGACGGATTCGTCATCAGTGAGTCGAACATAGTCGTTTGAGACCATTTTCGGCTCAAAATTCGAAAAATACAGACATCGTGACGAAATGATATAGCCCTCGTGTAAGTTGTACGAGCGCTCAAAAATACAGACATCGTGACGAAATGCTATAGCCCTCGTGTAAGTAGTACGAGCGCAGATATTACCATAATCACCGAAGACCTAGCCGAGCTAGGAATTATTGACGCGGATGTCATAAGGATGACATCCAACAAAACAAAACAATCGATACCCTTCTTTTTGGTGAAAACCCAAAACAAGAACATATTCCAAGTGAAACAGCTTTACGGCATAAATTATGTAGTAGAGCCGAAGGACAAAAGCATTGGCCCTGGCCAATGCAATAGACGTCAGCGCTATGGACATGCGCAAAGTAAATGCACATTCCCATGGAGGTGTGTTAAATGCTCTGGAGCGCACTATAGTAATGATTGTACGCTTACCAGAGAAAACGACGAGAGAAATGCTACTTGTGTGTTCTGCGGAAAAGCAGCTCTCCTAGCCAGCTACAAGGGATGTAGCGAGAAATGAAGGATTGATCGCCACTGTATCCTATCTGTCTGAATTAATGATTACTGACGTTCTCCTCTCAACTTCACTCAATATATAGATTCCAAAAGTGGAATAAATTTGAGAAATTAAATTTTTTTGGCTATGATCACCGACGAAGCGTTTTTAATATCGCCTCTCATTTCAAAAGAAGCATAGAATTATCGGCCGTTTGCCGAGGTACATGAGACGGAGTTTCCGAAGATACAGATCGCTTCCGCTAGCTTTCTTGTAATGAATGGGATTTGAAGAATCTTCCAGACCGGTTGGAAGGAGAATTTATTATCTCGTTAGTGGCAGGTTATTCAGATACGATCCTGAAATCGAATCTCACAGTAGATGACTTTTAATTTATATTTTACGACTCCGGTGGAATTTGGATGAATTCGACGGGTATTGATCATTCGCAATGAACTGCTAAGAATGTTTGATTGACTCAGAATTCATACATTTCCCGCATATCATAGATTGACCTTGAGTTCTACAAATAAAGGAGGATTCTATTGGAAAAGAATTTTGCGTGAGGTGTCAAGAAATAGTGACGAAGAATTATAGGATGAACTGAAATGCGTAATATTATTTTATATTATATTATTCTAGCCATCAATGTTTGATTTAATATTTCCAATAATAAATCTTTGAAATTGTTGGAAGAAAATAGTCCTTTTGTTTACCATACGGAAGTTGCCGTGAAAACTTCGGGAGCTATTGGAATTTAATACAAAATGTTATACAGGGTGTTTCATTGGGAAACGTCAATACTTGAAAGGCGGATAGAGGGCACCGAAGTGGTTCTAGGTATACCAAGTTTATTGCCTATGACTGTCTTTGTAACCGAGATACGGGAGGTTTTATGAATTTTGCTCATTTTTTCTTGAGGGCAAAACAAACGAACCACCCGGTATATTTTCTTATTGGCACACATGTTTCTTCTTTGAAACTCAAATGAATCACTCTATAACCACCAGGAAAATCCAGGTTAACAAAAAATCATGAAACGATTGTATCCTTGCAACAACACCCTGTACGTCGAAATTTCGAAAATTCGTTCACATATTTGGAAAGGCATAAAAACCGAACTGAAACGTGTGCTTTACTTTTTTGCGCAGACAGTTTCACTCCACAAATTTTCAACTCAAAAGTGAAGTTTTTGATGTGGATACCGAATAGTGGTTAAAAGTTACATATTTTCAGTGATATATTTCCAAAACTATTGAATCCAAAATTATTCTGAACTTACTGAATCATTATTAAATACATTAGTTTCCAAATTCCATGACGAAAATGTAAATATTGCTGGTCTGTACTTTCAGCACAATGGTGCATCGCCTTATTATAGGCTTATCGTTAGAGACTTTTTAAATGACAATTTTGGTAACTTATGGATTGGTCGTGGAGGCCCTCATAGTTGGCCATCAAGATCCCCTGATCTGAATCCCGTAGATTATTATGTCTGGGGGGCACCTAAAATCTCCAGTATATTCTTCTGAGATTAACATTCGGGATCAGCTTATTACAAAAATACAAGAAGCTAGCAGGAAAATAAAGAACAATCCGAATGAGGGCCTCCACGACCAATCCATAAGTTACCATTGTTGCGAGTACAAAATTAGAGTAATAATTCTCACCCGCTTAATGATGAGCAGCGCACTACCTTGTGTCGCTGATTTTGCACTGTTTGCAGAGTCTAAAAATGTGACTTTTGGCAGGGATAATAATTGCAAAGTGATTTAAGAGACCAACTGCATTTAAAAGTAAAAAACAATATATTTACATTGTTCTCAAATTACTATATACAAGCTTAAAGGAAATGTATCTACTTAAATTCAATTTGGAGCACTTTTACAAACAAGGAAAAAGATAATGTTTGTGGTTTGAATAGGAACACCTTTTCAAACAAGAACTAGAATTCATAAAGTCTTTTAGAGTTAAAGATTGGGTTTCTTTACTTTTCTTCGGTAATTTTATGACGGTGTTTGAGTAAAACAATGGAATTTTCTGACCTCATTTTCCTGGATTTGATAATAAAAAACAGCCCTGCTTTAATCGTACAGGTCCAACAGAAAACAGCTAAACTTCGTAGATAGACCAGTCTGGATTGAAAGTTTCCTTTGGCTGCTTCGGGAATTTTGTAGGACACAGCTACCAACTTAACACTTAACGGGGGGTACTGACTGACCCTGATTTTAGAGAGAAGAATGAAGTAGAACTTCAGAAATTACGTGAGTTACGTACGAGAACTGTGCGTAATGGACAAACGAATTCCTCCGAAGATGGGACGGAACTCTTGTGCGTTTTGACAAACGCATTTCTTGGACGATGGAATGTAACTGACTGTGATCGTAAAATCGGTAAAAAATGTAATATAAACATTATTAACATAAACAAAATATTAGGGCGCTTATGACGCGTAAGATGCAGGTGGCCGCACTTGAAACAGGGAACCACGTGATGTGAAGAAGTGTTGATTACGGAGAAATTCTAGCTTGGATATAGATTTTGTGGGTCGCTCCTTGTTGCGTTGATTTTAACGCAACATAATCCCGCCCGTTGAAGCTTCTGACTTCAACAAAAAATGAAGGAAAATTATATTAAAAAACAAAAATTTCGAAAAGCACTGCCGTGAAGGCAGGAGCTTTTGAGCGCTCGTACATGCACCTTGTAGGTAGATTTGCATTCTCCAGTTTTACAAACCAATTGGAAAGATTTTGACAGCTGTCAAAGAAAATTTCAAACCAACGCGAAAATCCAGACTTCACGTCAGTGCTTTGGGTCCATTTTTTCGATAATTCGCTAGAATTTTCTACGGTATCTATGGTCTTGGTAATGCAATCTGGACAAAATTATACATTATTCTTCATATATGTGCGAAATTTCATTTCAATCCAATAAGTATTTTCGAAATTATCAGAAAAAATATAGTTTGAACGGCAATATTCACGGAACCCCTAGTCTAATTTGGCTCATTGATGAAAAGGATCGCGAAATTCGCGATCCGAACCTATCCTGAAAATTTCAAGTCACTAGGCCTTTTTGTTCGAAAGTTATGATTTTCTATGGTTTCTATGATTATGATCATACGATCTGGAAGAAATTTAGCTCGAATATATAATTCTCAATTTAAATTCAAAATTTCGTCGAGATCGAATCCATAATTTTGAAATGATCAAGAAAACTGAATTTCAAACGGCCATATTTACGGAACCCCTAGTCTTATTTTGCTCATTGATACACGTGAACGCTACATTTACGATCCACACCTATCCTGAAAATTTCAAGTCTCTAGGCCTTTCCATTACAAAGTTATAATTTTCTATGGTTTCTATGGTTCTGGTCATGCGAGCTGGACAAAATTCTGCATGTAGCTTGAGTACGTAATTATCCATCTGAGTGCAAAATTTTACCTCGATCGAATCAGTAGTTTCGGAGTAATCAGAAAAACAAAATTTCGAGCGGCCATATTTACGGAACCCCTCGGCGAATTTTGCCCAATAACGAACTTAACCGCGGCATTTGAGATTCGAACCTACCCTGAAAATTTCAAGTTTCTAGGACATTCCGTTCGAGAGTTATCGTGTATACGGCCGGCCGGACGAACAGACTCGAATTTTTCGACGGATTCGTCATCAGTGAGTCGAACATAGTCGATTGAGACCATTTTCGGCTCAAAATTCGAAAAATACAGACATCGTGACGAAATGATATAGCCCTCGTGTAAGTTGTACGAGCGCTCAAAAAAGGGGGACGGGGAGACATGAGAAATGTTATTCATGAAGACAAAAAAACTTGCGGCTAAGTCTCATGTACCTCTGGTATGGGAAGGGGGCACAACTTGGCGATGCTTCTTGTGAAGATGCCATCTGCTGTTTTGAGTTTTACACCCTAACTCTTTGGTCCCTACCGGGAAAAACTTCCAACACTCTGGCCAATGGCCATTTTAAAGGTGGGGTCTCCTCATCCTTTAAAAGAATTGAGGCTCCTGTTCGCAGCTCTGGAACAGGACGATACCATTTTGGACGGTTCGGAAGTCTGTTGAGATAATCAATTCTCCATCTCCTCCAAAAAGACTGTGTCACCTGACTTACTCTCTGTCAGCGTGACAACCTGTTTTCTTTTATATTGGTAACGTTTTTTCGAGCGATAGTGAAAGAATCTCCAAGCTTGAGATTCTCACTTGGGGATCTAAATGGTAGATCTACTTGAAACCTGCCATCCTTTAAGATCTTATTTGTTTGAACAAACAATCTCTCAGCTAACTCATCAGCTGAAGAGAGGGACATTGTCTTGGAGACTTCTTCTAGTTTCCAAAACCTTGAGACTTGCTGTTCAAGTTCAGACTCCTCTGTTTTTTGAATCAGCAATGAAACACTAGGATGAGCATTATGAACAGAATTATCTGTGCTCAGTAATGACTGCTGCCTTTTCCCCTTTTGTTGAGCTGGAAAGGAGCCTCCAACAACCCATCCCAACTGGGTGTTGATAAGAGTAGGTAAGTTTTTGCCTATTGGAACAATGCCTTGAGACAGTAACCTATAATACAAATCGGCACCGATGAGCATGTCAATATCAGAAGGTTGGTTAAAATGAGGATCTGCCAGTGCTAGGTCACTGGGGATGTTCCACTTAGAAACATTCAACTTGAACTGTGGAAGTTGACACGTTATGACAGGAAGAATTGCACAAGTTAGTTCAAACTTGTAGTTGAACGTTCGAAAAGAAGGTGAGATCAATCATTTTAGTTGAATGATTACTGCTCAATTCTATTCCTGCGACCATAGTAGAGTGGTTATAAGGCGCATAACCTAGTTTCTCTACTAAACTCTCAGCGACAAAGGAATTCTGAGACCCATTATCCAGAATGGCTCTGGCCTCGATTCTGCGCCCCTGCGAGTCGTATAAGAAGACACGAGCAGTAGCCAGAAGAACAGAATTATTTTTTGTAGAAACACCTGAGAATGCTTGAGAACACTTAGAAGTACCGTCATTACCTTCATGAATAACCTGTGAGTTGCCTTTGGGTTCAGAGCTAGAGGAGGAGGAAGGAAATCTACGGCCTGGATTTGAATGATTCTGGCTAGAACAATGAGAAGAACTAGCCGCCTCGACATGATGATCTATCACGATGGATTCTGAGAATAAGAAATCTGTGATCCCTGATTGGGATGAAGTAGAGAATGGTGTTTTTTGGAGCACACAATGCAGAACCTTTTTGAACTACATTCCGACGCTTGATGACCCTTTGAAAGACAATTGAAGCAAAGCTGTTTGGAGTTCACAAACTGTTTCTTTTCAAAAAGGGGTATACATTTGAACTTGTTGCAAGCATAAATTTTGTGAGACTTATCATTGCAAAAGGAACATAGCGGTGAATTTGAGGAATCATGACGATTAGAAGCATGAAGAGACGCTCTTATTCGAGGTCTCGAATTCTTATTAATCAGTGGTGTCTCAGTACTACTCAAACTTTCGAATACTAAACACCTTTTTCCTACGAATTGAAAAAACTGACTTAACGAGGGAAGTTGCTGCATGTCCCTTTCAGATTCAAACAATCTTCTTGTATTGAAGTCAATCTTTTTGCCTTAGATCAAAAAGAATTCCAAAAGCTCTGAGTCCGAGTAACCCAGATTGTGTAAAGAATCCCAGTTCCTTTTACAATTTGTAACAAACTCTCTTAAATTTGCGTTGATTTTAACGCAACAACCATAATTGTCGTTTAAAAAGTTTTTAACGATAAGCCTGTAGTGAGGCGATTCACCATCGTGCTGAAAGTAAATGCCAGCAATATTTACATTTTCGTCATGGAATTTGGAAACCAATGAATTTAATGATGATTAAGTAATTTCAAAATGATTATGGATTCAATAGTTTTGAAAATAGGTATATCACTTAGTCACTTTTAATCAGTCTTTTGGTTTCCACTTTTTTAAAAACTTCACTTTTGAGTTGAACATTTTTGGAGTAAAACTGTCTGCATAAAAATGTGAAGCTCACGTTTCAGTTCAATTTTTTATGGTCTTCTATTATTCTATTATTATTATTATTATTATTATTATTATTATACATTGATTAGAGTGGAGGTAGGTAATACCTATGCACTCAATTAAAAATAAAAAAATAAACAGTATTCTGCAATACAAAGTATACATAAAAGAGAAAAAGAAAGAAATGTCTCCACAAAAGCACTTCACCTCAGTCTATCGAGTTTTTGAACGCGTTCACTGAACCCACATTCACCACTTCATCGGGAAGGCGATTCCAAGCTTCGAAAACTCGGTTGGACAGGAAGTTCATTCGACAGGTAGTGCGGAATGGTTCCTTGGCAAGTTTGAATTCGTGGCCTCGAAGGTTATTCCGGTTCAAAACGAACAGGTGCCGAAGGTCCACACCGAAGAAACCGTGCATCGCTCGGAAGGCCACTATCAGATCTCCCCTAGCACATCCTCGAAGCTGGTTAGTCCGAACAATCTCAGTCTAGCAGGGTAGTCAGGTCGAGTTGTGGTTGAGAATGGCATTCTGGTGCACCCTCTCTGTACGGACTCAAGAAGGTGCGAGTCGGATCGCAGGGCGGCCCACCAAGCTGGGCCCGCGTATTCAAGAATTGGCCTCACGTAAGTTGTGAACAACAACTTGGCGGTCTGGATACTGCAGCCACGGAAAGAGCGCTGAATAAGATAAGCAGTCCTCTAGGCCCTATTGCAAATTGTCGTGATGTGCTCCGATCAGTCTAATTCAGAATTAACCACCACGCCAAGGTCACAATGGCTCCTGACAACGGCAAGAGGTTGCCCCATGAGCGCATACGGAAGTTCAGGGTTATTCCTGCCAATATGCATGACGCAACATTTCTCCAGGTTGAGAGGCAACAACCACTCTTCAGCCCACCGAGCAATCTCGTCCAAATCCGTCTGTAGCTTGTTAGTCGTCACAGACGGAACGTCGTACAGTTTAGCGTCGTCAGCGAACAGGAGGCATCTGGAGCCGATCAATCTGGGAAGATCAGATGTGTAGAGTAAGAACAGAAGCGGCCCAAGGACCTATCCTTGTGGAACTCCACTTGTGACCCGTCCACCCTGAGTAGAAAACGCGTCGCCAACTCTTACCCTGAACGTTCTCTCACTGAGAAATGACTCGATCCAAGAAAGCAAGTTACCCCGAATACCCAAATGCTCCAGTTTGTAGATGAGACGACGGTGGGGAACCCGATCGAAGGCTTTAGCGAAATCTAGGTACACGACGTCAATCGGTATACCCGCGTCCAATGACTTACTCCAGTCATCAGTCGCCACCAAGAGGTTGGTCAGGGTTGAGCGAGCCGGAAGGAAACCGTGTTGCTCGCTGGGGATCAAACCGTTGGACACAGCAAATTCCAGGATGTGGTCAGCAACGAGTCTTTCCAAGACTTTGGATGGAGACTGAAGACACGAGGCTTATCGGCCGGTAATTTGAAGGGGAAGTTTTGTCCCCGTTCTTGTAAACAGGTGTAGCAATTGCTGAACGCCACTGTGAAGGGAAGGATGATGTGAGCAGAGATTTCTTGAATAAAAGGAAAAGCGGTTCTGCAAGTACACTGGCACATCGCGAGAAAGGAGGCAGGTAATCTCGTCACTACCAGGAGCTGCCGAGGCGTTCATAGCGGAAAGATGCTCCTCAACGAGGCCTTTAGTCAATGGCACTTCACTAAAGGATGAAAGACAAAGAGCGGTGTGCAATGGCGGGAATGAAGAGACCCGTTCGTCAGTGAAGTAGGAGGCAAATGTTGCTGTCAAAACATCGGCAGATTCGGCGTGATCACTGCACAGTCTTCCAGATGGATCTCTCACTAGTGGAACGGATACTTTGCCGTCAAATGAGTTTCTTAAATACTTGTAGAATTGTTTTTTATTTCCCGCCGAAGCCAGACCGTTCTCGAACTTAGCCTTCGCGGCACGAATCAGAGAAGTCACGTAATTGGAATAACTGCGGTGGTTCATGAAATCAGCATATGATCGGCTCCGAGAATAACGCTGCCACAATGACTTCATCACTCTGATGGCCCTCAGGAGACTCCCCGTAACCCTCGGCCTCCCCGGATTATGCTTAGCTGATGTAGTAGAAGTATTCGAGGAAACAATGTCCCGGACTATCTGAAGGAATTTATCCCAGAGAGCATCAACGTTTTCATCTTAGGAAAATATATTTGACCAAATGTAATCTCCAGCGGCGCAGAAACTCCCTCGTAATCTAACCTCTTGAAGATCTTAACTTTTTTTCGGGATGGATTGTAGAACTGCAGCACGGACTTCAAAATAACATGGTCCGATTTACCAAGTGGGGGCAGGTACGAAACCTCAGTCAGAAGGTTGGCATCGGATGTAATTATGACATCCAAAGTGGAGGGAGTCTGTCCATGCCTGAATCTTGTGGGTTCCAGCACAATCTGCTGAAGTCCCGTGTTAAAAACAAGCTCCGCATATGGAAGTGATGGAGAGCTGCGTGACGGAAGCCTGGCTATGGGCCACTCCACATCCGGACAGTTGAAATCGCCAGTAATGATTAAGTTACCACGATGTGAAACCGATATCTCCTCCAGATACTCGACAACAGCTCTGTCCTCCGCACAAGGACGTGGTCTATAGATGCATGCCAAGGTGAAGGAAACATGCACACTAGCTAAGTCCAAGAATAAGTTATCCACACCGTGCCAATCTTGATGAGATACGTATATGCTGAAGGAATCTACTATGTTATCCCTCAAGTAGATGCAGACACCACCATGGCCGAGGGTTCTGACGCTGTCCCGACGAAAAATTTTGTACCCTGGTATGTAGCAAGAGCCATCGGGAATAGAAGAATAGAGCCAGGTTTCAGTGATGCAAATGATGGATGGCTGCTGAATTTGGAAGATGGTGACCAATTCATTGAGTTTGGATAGAAAAGATTGAGCGTTGGTGTAGACAATTGGCCATGAATTTAGGAATGTTGGTTTTTTGTGAGTGTTTTCCGTTGAGCGCCCTCCGTTGATGCTATGGTTGGTCGTCCTTTCTCGTATTTTATAGTAAGGTTCCTCTCACCAGCAGCCAGTCTCCTCCCCAGAACCTCACGGAGTGCACTTAGTTCGGCCACTTGACTCCGAGTCTTATCATCGCGAACCACCACATCACGAAAACGTGGATTCCCATATAAAGACTTTCTGCCCCTGATGACCCTGCCAGCCACGTCAGCGCTCGAGAACGAAACCCTAAGCCATCCCGGTCTATTCTTCTGCTTTCCGGGAATACGAAAAATATTGCTAATAAACTTGCTCGCAGATCGATAGATGTATTCCATAATGGCACTCGCATTCTCCATATCATCTGGACTCTCCGGTAAGTTCGCAATTATAATGTTGTGAGATTTAGCAACCCGATTGACGATCTCATGTATAAGATCAGACCCGGCCTCAGTGGGCATACTATCCAATGCCGACTCGATGGAGGCAATTCTCGAAGAGGCATCCCCCACCAAAGCGGAAAGCTGTGAGTGCGAATCATCCAAGCTGGCTAGATCCGTTCTGAGCACAGATAGGTATTCTTGATGTATATGTAAACAAATTTTCAAAAAAATTTCGATGTATAGGGTGTTGTTTCAAGGATACAATCGTTTCATAATTTTTCGTTTACCCGGACCTGGATTTCCCTTGTGGTTATTGAATGATTCATTTGAGCTTCAAATAGGGAACATGTTTGCCAAATATAAAAAAAATATACTGGGAGGTTCGTTTGTTATGACCTCAAGAAGAAATGAGCAAAATTCATAAAACATCATGTATCACGGTTAAGGCGGCCATCCGTCCGGGTTTACCCGGATTTGTCCTAGTTTTTAGGGCGTCCGGGGAGCGTCCGGGCCGGGTTTTATTTGTTGTCCGGGTATTGCAATTTTCAAGTAGAACCGTTTTTCCGCTTGGATCCCGGTTCGAAACTATTTCTAAAACATTTTGTAGTTGACGTCACCATTTCGTGTATCGATAAAATGCCATAATTTAAAAACGGTGAAGTCCCACCATTCAAATCTTCACAAAACGCACGAATTAACGAATCCATGATGAAATCAACAAATATAACCAATATTCTTTAAAAAGCTGTTTCCGAAAGCGCTCAGAAACCAGTCTATCCATGTCATAAAAGTACGAACTGCAGTTCGAACTATCCCAAAACTTGTTTTCGAACCGGAGTCAATTGTTTCAAACAAATTGGTGCGTTACGCCACCATTCCGACGCAAAAATACGGATATTTGAAAATGGACGAAATAGTTTTGAAAAATCGTCGCGCGAAAAATATCTTTCCCCGGTAGAAATATCTTTTTTTTTCCTTCAAAATAATGGTTTCTACCACATCATGTTGCGTTTGTGTGTAACACGCTCACAAATTAATCAAATCCATCAGTTCCTTCATAGTAAAATATTCTTCATTGAAATACCAATAGATATACAGAAAACCGTATGAATAACTGTTGTCATTTTTTTGGAAAAGAATATCCAACTTCGAATTTCATCTTAAAATATCATACTTTCACATACATAATGAAATACATATCATCATAATAATATCATATTTTATGAGGAAATTTGAAGTTGGATATTTCTTTCCAGAAAAATGACAACTGTTATTCATACGGTTTTCTGTATACCTATTGGTAATTCAATGAAGAATATTTTACTATGAAGGAACTAATGGATTTGATTTATTTGTGGGCGTGTTACACAGAAACGCAACATGATGTAGTAGAAACCATTATTTTGAAAAAAATAGTATATTATTTCATAAGGATGAAAAGTCACCTCTCCTCCGAATGGAATATGTTATTTTTTTTTTCAAACACTTTGAAATTCATTGAAATCTGGGGATTAGATTCATATTCACGATCGTTATAATTGAGTGATCAATAGAAAGTTTCCTAGTTACGGTTGTCTCGCAAAATAAATTAAGATAGTTAATTACATTTTTCCTTACGGCGTACAGAAATGAAATTCATCGTTGACATAGCAACTCAGTTCCATACGGCGGAGGAGAAGTAGAACTTTTCGATGATCCTGTCAGTCGAAATGTGACGTTGTTTCTTTTCGTTTGAAAAAAAAGATATTTCTACCGGGGAAAGATATTTTTTGTTTTTTTTTCAGAGCGCCTGATAGCTCTTCTTTACAGTGTTTCGGGATTTTCCAGTCATTCTGAGATACCCTGTATGAAAGAGTAATAATTCATGGTATAATTCAAAAATTGAAAAAATTAGGAATCTGAAATATTTTTCCTTTATAAAAGGTAGTTGAAAAAATATTTCAACATGTCCGGGTTTTTAGATAAAATGTCCGGGGTTTTAAAGCTTCTTGTCCTAGTTTTCAGATTACAGAGATGGCAACCCTAATCACGGTCACAAAGACAGTCTGAGCCAAAATATGTGGTATATCTAGAACCACCTTGGTGCTCTCTATCCTCCTTTTAAGTATTTACGTTCACCAATGAAACACCTGTATATATCTGAAAAAAATCATTGAGTATTGTACTGTATTCAACTAAGAACATTATAATCAAATTGTTCCAGCAGCGATCGCGTCATGACCAAGAATCCATCCGGAAAGGTAGTGGGACAACATCAGTTTTCTCACTCTGACAAGTCTGCGAAATGCGCCGTATATGTTAAGGTGGGTTTAAACCAAACGAACAAAGCGCAAGAGCTAGAACAAGAACATTCTTTGTTGATCTTTAAGTGTGAACGAAAGCTCGTTTTCAGCGTTTACACCAAAATATCTGCGAGCAAAAACGAGAACTAAGAGCTGGAACGCTTTGAAGAGACAGCTCCGGGAAGCGAGCGCGTCTTTAGGCCGATTTACATCAGACGAGCTAATGCTCGAATTCTCTCGAATTTTTCGACGGATTCGTCATCAGTGAGTCGAACATAGTCGTTTGAGACCATTTTCGGCTCGAAATTCGCAAAATACAGACATCGTGACGAAATTATATAGCCCTCGTGTAAGTAGTACGAGCGCTCAAAAAGTAGCACCATCTCAAATAGATGAAATTCACTTTATAAAAAGTCCCTTCCATTATAAAGATGATTCGTATCGCGTCAATTCAGCGTACCTACCGTAAGATCCATTCCTTAAAACTCGTTTCCTTAAAAGTTGATCGGCATTTGCGTCTCTGTTCTTCCGGAGAAGCGATATATCGTCGTCTTCAGGAGAAAATTGCGTAACGTAACAAAATTTTATAGAAGAAACAAAAACCACTTTCAAAGTCAGATTTTTAAACATTATTTGTGTTGAAAAATATATGTAAATTTTATTCATTTATTTGAAGAGGAAAAAGGGTTTTTTCGAAAAACTCATATTATTAACCATGTTGCCGAACAGAACATTTCCTGAAAAATATGGAGTCACGTAGTTTTCTCCGGAACACGACGATATGTGGTTGATACAGGTCCTCCTTTATTAGGACGTGATTTTTTCAGCTTGTTCGAATTGAATATTTCCAATAATAATTTCATTCATTTTCCTCCAGATTTACTATATCTCGTTAATAAATTTAAATTTGTTTTTCAGCCTGGCCTGGGCAAATTTACCAAAGGCACTATTTCAATAAATTTGAAAACAGATGATGTCACACCAAAATTTTTCCGTGCTCGCCCTGTTCATTTTGCAATCAGGGAAAAGGTTGAGGTGGAGTTAAATAGATTGATTAGTTCAGATGTTTTGGAACCTATTGATTATAACCCGTGGGGAACACCTATCGTTCCAGTATTGAAAAAAATTACGAAAAGCACTGCCGTGAAGGCAGGAGCTTTTGAGCGCTCGTACATGCACCTTGTAGGTAGATTCGCATCTTCCAGTTTTAGAAACCAATTGAAGGAATTTTTGACAGCTGTCAAAAAAATTCTGAAACTTAGGCGAGACTCCAGACTTCATGTCAGTGCTTCAGCTGATCAATTTTGTTGCGATAATTCGCTAGAATTTTCTACGGTATCTATGGTCTTGGTAATGCGGTCTGGACAAAATTTTGCACGTAGTTTGAATACATTATTCCTCAGCTAGGTGCATAATTTCATTCCAATCCGATCAGTAGTTCCGAAACTATCTGGAAAAAAATATTTTGAACGGCCATATTTACGGAACCCCTAGTCTCATTTTGCTCATTGATGAACGTGACCGCGATATTCGCGATCCAAACCAACCCTGAAAATTTCAAGTTCCTAGGCCTTTCCGTTCAAAAGTTACAATTTTCTATGGTTTCTATGGTTCTGGTCATGCGATGTGGACAAAAAATTTGCTTCAATATATCATTCTCGATTAAAATACAAAATTTCATCTCGATCGAATCCGTAGTTTCGAATATATCGAGAAAACGAAATTTCAAACGACCGTACTTACGGAACCCCTTGTATAATGTTGCTCATAGATGAACGTGATCACGACATTCGAGATCCACACCTATCCCGAAAATTTCAAGTCCCTAGGCATTTCCGTTCAAAAGTTACAATTTTCTATGGTTTCTATGGTTCTGGTCATGCGATCTGGACAAAATTTCGCATGTAGCTAAAACACCTCATTTTCCATTTGAGTGCAAAATTTCATCTCGATCGAATCTGTAGTTTTCAAGTAATCAGGGAAACAAAACTTTGAACGGCCATATTTACGGAACCCCTGGTGGAATTTGGCCCATTAACGAACTTAACCGAGGCATTTGGGATCTGAACCTACACTGAAAATTGCAAGTCTCTAGGTTGATCCGTTCGAGAGTTATCGTGCTTACGGCCGGACGGACGGCCGGACGGACGGACGGCCGGACGGACGGACGGCCGGACGGACGGACAGACTCGAATTTTTCGACGGATTCGTCATCAGTGAGTCGAACATAGTCGATTGAGACCATTTTCGGCTCAAAATTCGAAAAATACAGACATCGTGACGAAATGATATAGCCCTCGTGTAAGTAGTACGAGCGCTCAAAAAACATGGTTCGGTAAGAATATGTGGTGATTTTAAGGTTACCTCAAACCCTTTCATTGAAATTGATCAATATCCACTTCCGCGAATTGAAGATTTATTTGTTACTCTACAGGGGGGAGTAGAATTCACTAAACTTGACTTGGCCAATGCATACACACAAGTTTGTTTAGATGAAAAGTCGAAAGACCTTGTTACTATTTCAACCCATAAGGAATTGAATCCTTATACAAGAACTCCATTTGGAATAGCTTGCATTCCTGCCAAATTCCAGAAAATGATGGAATCTTTGCTCAGTGGACTGCCTGGTTGTAATTTTTCAGAATGATATTTTAATAACTGGTAAAGATCGTATAGAACACATCGGTCGTTTGGAACAAGTATTGAATAGGTTACAAGAAGCGGGTTTGAAAATTTCTTCGAACAAATGCGAATTTTTCGAGAATAAAATTTCATATTTAGGTTTTGTTATTGATAAACATGGTGTATACTTGTGAAAATGAAATTTCCGCTATAAAAAATGCTCTTGTTCCACGAAATGTCACCCAGCTGAAATCTTTTTCAGGTTTGATAAATTATTATGGAAGATTTGTCCCTAATTTGAGTAATATTCTGTACCCTTTCTACAGCTTATTGAAAAATGAAAGCAAATGGGATTGGTCGCGGGAAGCGCAAATTGCCCTTGAAAAGGTTAAACTGTTATTGATTTCCGCGGACATATTAGATCATTTTAATTCAGATTTTCCAGTACGTTTGATTACCGACGCTTCGAGTTATGGTATTGGTTGCGTGATTACTCATATTTTACCTAGTGGTTGCAAAAACCAACATTATAGAATACAGAACAGAAATATTCACAAATTGAAAAAGAGGGTTAAGTGATTATTTTTGGTTTATGTGAATTCAATCAGTATTTATACGGAAGAAAGTTCACTTTGGTCACTGACCATAAACCATTGATTTCTATTTTTCATCCAAGAAACGGTATACACCAGTTTTCGGCAAACAGATTACGCCGTTGGGCGGTCATTCTTTCAAACTATAGTTATGATATTGAATTTGTACCGTCCAATAAAAATTATGCCGATAGTTTATCTCGTTTACCTGCGCTTAAGCAGGGTGCTGATTGGGAAGATGTAGATGTAGATTTTGTGAATTATTTTTCCAATAACCCTAAGTTTCCCATAACTTTCTCAAATGTGAAAAGGGAAACTGCCAAAGATCATCGTTTTTTGAAAATAATGGATTTTGTGCGTACAGGGTGGCCACGTACAATTGCGGAAGATTATCTCTAACCATTTCATAAAATAAGATATGATATTGGTATTGAGCAAGATTGTTTGATGTGGAATAACAGATTAATTATTCCAGAAACCCTTAGAAATGATATTTTGAAAGATCTTCATTCTTCCCACATGGGAGTTGTCAAGATGAAAAGTTTGGCGAGATCTTATTTTTGGTGGCCGGGATTAGATAGAAATATTGAAGAATTATGCAGCAACTGCGAAAATTGTTTGCTACATAAAAAGAGTCCTGACAAAGCTATAATACATCATTGGCCTTGGTACCCAGAGGTTTGGTCTCGTATTCATTTAGATTTCATGGGTTCATTCCTCAACAAATATTTTTTGATTTCGATAGATTCTCATTAAAATGGATAGAGGTATTCCCAATGACTTCTATTACTTCTAAATTAACTATTGAGGTATTACGATCACTTTCGCTCATTTTGGTTTACCCTGACAAGTGATCACTGATAATGCTTCCACTTCCACTTCTGAAGAATTCCAAAATTTCTTGGAGGGAAACGATATTAAGCATTTAACTTCTCCCCCACATCAACTTTCATCTAATGGTGCCGCAGAAAATGCAGTAAAAATTGTAAAATATTCTGTGAAAAGAGCTTTTGGCAAAAGTTCAAACTTAGATTTGAATAAAGTAATCAACAATTTTCTTTTTGATCATAGAAATACTAGTCACTGTACAACGGGTTTGAGTCCCGCACATCTTATTTTTGGTAGAAAATTGAGGACGCGATTTGATATACTTTTGCCAGAAATGAAACATTAAGATTCAAGTTTGAAAGATCATAAGCAAATGAAACAGAAAAAGTATCATGGCGGAAAACGTTTTATAGAATTTGACATTAATGATGAGGTCACAGTTAGAGATTAAAGAGATGTAATTAAACCTAGATGGATAAAGGGTATCATTTGTAAAAGAATTGGAAAGACTTTATATCTTGTGAAAATACTCACCTGAATCAAATAAAACGAAGGCTACATACAGTTGCCAGAACTTTCGTCAGATATATCACCAAGTGAAGATTCAAAGAATAGGGAATCGGGTGACTATTCCAATATGATTCCTATTTTGCCCTATGAAACTTAATATTCTTCAGTGATGCGACCCAGTGAATCGAAAGAATCAATTAGTGTTACTCCCAGTGAAACGACAATTAATGATAATCCCTGTCAACACTATGTCTACTAGACCTAAAAGACTTGTTAAACCAATAGATAGATTGAAATATACTTATTTTTAGGAATATGGCATATTTGTAACTATTGTTCTTAATTTTTTGTTAAACTATGGGCAATTTCTTATTATATTATAAGGGGTAAGGTATTGTACTGTATTCTACTTAGAACATATATTCAAATTGTCCCAGCAGCGATCGTGCATGACCAATGTCTTCCAGTGCGCAATCGAGTGGGATTCGCATATGATATTAATTAGTATCAAATTATACCGTATGAAAAGTAGATTGTACATGTTCGATAGATTAAACTTGAGTTAGGAATAATTGCAAGATTCTTCTTTATCAAGATTATCGACATAAAAGAAATAAATCACAAGTATAATAAACAGACATTCCTCTGCTTAATCGAGGTGAAGAAAACCATTGATATCAAACCATCTCGTCCTTGTAATTAACTGTCCAAACGTCGACGGTTTAAAGAGAGTGTATTATTTCCCCATTAGCAGTCCTGAAACCAAAATCCCCTATCCTCTAAAACCATTGATATTTAGGCAAATAATTAAAATAGAAATTCAAAATTATTCATTCATTCAATTGATATGTCTTTTCAAATCTATTACAATTAGGTATTTAATAGTGTCTTCTGTCAATGTGAAATTGAGCAACTTTAAGTTAAGTGCCCTTAGCTTCTTAAACAACCAGGTGACAGCCCCGGAACTGTGCAGAAAAAAGGTTCAAATTCTGCTTCCTATCCTTCAACCCTATTTCAGTATCAGCCCGTGTTGATTCGCAGAGACTCCGTCACCCCCTGTGGGGTTAGTACTTTGCTTTTGCTCAAAATGTTCAATTTCACAGTTTGTTCGTATGAAGGTGGTCGGAAACCATGTTCGACCGTTCATTTAGTATAGCGTCTGAGGTTGGAAGTTGGGATATTCTCCTACCACGTATTGAAGTTGCCTTCAATAAGAACCATAATGACCCAGAAATGTTCAAAAGGCTATTAGACATAATTTGGAAATAGTAAGAATGTGCATCAAAACGGAGGCCCTTTTAAGCAACTTTAATGATTTTTTTCAAATCTTTTACTTGTTTACTCATTTGTTTATTTATTTTCTCACTGTTGGTCATTTATAATGAATTATTCTAAATCCATATTTTTCGGAAAAATTCTTGAAATTATTCATCAGAATATGAAAGAAAATACGAATTTTCCATCATTCGGACAGACAATTTCTCGAATTCAATCAAAATACGACATTTTTGTGAAGTAAGTGGAATTTCACTATCCAATTAAATTTTTCGACAAAAATTTGTATGGGTGCTGGACACTGAAATCTACTGATCAGTTCAAAAGAAAAATCGTTTCGTTTCACCTATGGAAGGGTCTTTCACGTTCCAAATATCAATTGATTAAACTGGATGTTTCAAAATTTATAAGCAATTGAAAATATTGGCGAATACATAAATCATCCTGTATCTCGGCTATGATGTTGATTAGACCTATCATATGAAGTTTTTTTGTAATCGGCTAGGGTAGCTCTACATCAGGTTAACGTATGTTCATTCACCAATGAAACACCCTGTATTGGTTATAGGTATCCGTTCTGGCGATGGATTGGAAAAGTGCGAATTACGAACACTACAAAACTTTGAAATATGAAACCCCACGTAAAAATGGGGTGGATGGAAACTGTGTGGTGAGTAGAAACAAAAAGTAAGAAAGTTTTGTTATAATTCCGTGCTCTATTACTGAGGGAACAAAAAACGCCAAGCGATTTCCAAGAGGGTACCAACGAACTATACGAATTTAATTAGAAGTATGCCTAATCGTATGCGGGATGTTATTAGGGCGAGGGGAGGTCATACCCGCTATTAAAGTAGTACCTGTTGTTTTCAATGGTTTTTCACTGGGCTTCCAAGGTATCAGCTCAGTTTCGAACACTGTAATTTCCGAATAATAGAGATAAATACATGATTAAAATATCAAAACGACCAGAAGAGATGGTACTTCAGTCCGATTCCATTTGCCATTCGTTGCTGCTGTTCCTTTTAGCCACAGGGTATGTCAAAGTTGAGGAATAAATCTTCTTTTCAATCTTGTTTGATGTGGAATAACAGATTAATTATTCCAGAAACCCTTAGAAATGATATTTTGAAAGATCTTCATTCTTCCCACATGGGAGTTGTCAAGATGAAAAGTTTGGCGAGATCTTATTTTTGGTGGCCGGGATTAGATAGAAATATTGAAGAATTATGCAGCAACTGCGAAAATTGTTTGCTACATAAAAAGAGTCCTGACAAAGCTATAATACATCATTGGCCTTGTTCGAACACTGTAATTTCCGAATAATAGAGATAAATACATGATTAAAATATCAAAACGACCAAAAGAGATGGTACTTCAGTCCGATTCCATTTGCCATTCGTTGCTGCTGTTCCTTTTATCCACAAGGTATGACAAAGTTGAGGAATAAATCTTCTTTTCAATCTTGAACCCCATTTATACTGAAATTCAATTGCAAACAAAAGTAGCTTAACACAACATTATCACCAACTGTTGACCTACAATTCAAAAAAAAAATTATCGAAATCCGACTCTCGGATTCCGAGTAATACTTATTTAAAATTTTGTCGAATTTTAGGTGGGCCGATTTCATTGCACCCAAGTGTAGATTCAGTTGTTCATTCGGTGAGTTGTTTGGTTGGTGTCGGTTGGTGTTGAATAACATAGGCTCCCTTGTCAATTTTTCTGTTAGTTGTCGTAAAAAGCATAGTGTTCATGTGAGTAAAATCATTTTTCATAATATTAATAGCAGTAAAGAAAAAAATTAGTTGTTAGAGAACTGTGACCAATTTGGGGTTAGAGTGGGGTAAATAGAAACACTTGTTTCTATCGTATTTGTCATCACCTGATGAAGCCATGGCAATGGCCAAACACGTGTAGTGGTTTTGTAAAACTCTCAATTAGTAAATATCGTAGGCTAAGTTAATTAGTGAATAATACGTTGATTTTCGAACGCATAAAACCTCAAATGTGGCTTCTTGTTAGTTGAAGACCGAAAAGTTCAAATATTATATTCGAAGAGTGATTTCTTGTGAGAAGGAAAACATTGAGGCAAGCTTCCTCAGATCGAAAGAATCTGAAAAAAATATTTATCCTGATGTTCCAGATGTTTGTATGGTTAACATAAATCAAAACATTGACCATACATTAGTTTCTAAGTCCACAAGAGAGACTCTTAGATTTGACATGGATATAATTTAAGAAACACATTATTTGATTTAATATTGAAGAATATTCGATTTGTATTCCCTGTCCATTCAATTATCAATAGAGTGGGCGTTCATGAAATGAAATGATTTTATTTTGCTTCCAAAAACTAAGAAAAAAATATGTATATGCTGTTATATTATATACTCAATTTGATATCAGTTTCCATACAACCCCACTGCAGACCGAAAGCAATATAGACGAGTTTTCAACGTGTGTTTCCATTCACCCCGCCTCGTAGGCGAATGGAAACAAGCCACAAAATATTTTTTTTTGCAGAAATTATCAATTGCACAAACATTTTCTAAACGGGGGTCTATTGTATTAAGTGTGACCAGGCTTTTGTCAAAATATGAATATTGAATTATTTTCTGGAGGAATTCTGCCAATTAACGAACTTAACTGCGGCATTCGGGATTCGAACCTGGCCTGAAAATTTCAATTTTCTAGGTCGTTCCATTCGAGAGTTATCGTGTATAAGGCCGGACAGACTCAAATTTTTCGACGGATTCGTCATCGGTGAGTCAAACCTTGTCGATTGAGACCATTTTCGGCTTAAAATTCGAAAAATACAAACATCGTGAAATGATATAGCCCTCGTGTAAGTAGTAAGCTCAAAAAGTGTGGAGCGTATTCGATAATGTCAATTCACAACTAAAACACAGTAAGATATATCGCGGTGTAACTTTGTTGAGATATTTTATCGAGCCGGCTAAACATTTCTCAAACTATATATAATATCATAAATGTTCACAAACGAGGGTAAAATAAAATTGAGTTTTTCTGATATTTCAATAATAATTCAGTGATTTCATGTTTTGAAGTTCATGAAAATGAAATGAGAGTATTTGTCATAGACTGAAGGCCGTTTTGGTACACAGAAAAAAGCGCGCAAGAGCTGCCGACTTCACTTCAGTACTTTTCTCTAGTTTTTTCACAATCTCAAGATAACAAGAAGCAAATTCGTTTCTTATCCAATAGTACTGGCTTCTCTGCATTATCAACAAAAATAATATACAGGGTGTTCGGGAAAATGTGGGAAATCTCTCGAATTCAGATAAAACTAAAAAAATAAGGTGACAACTTCCCATAATTTTATTTCCTAGCGGCCCTCCCTACGGAGATACAGCCTCCTAAATGACGCCACTGGAAATTCATTTTACTGGAATAAATTTCAATCTACTTGATATAATTTAATGAAAATTTGATATGATAAACAATAGTAAGAACCTCTTAAAATACAGCCTAGCTCATTTAGTTTACCAGGAGCGGACTAGGTTGTACGTTTTAATGCTTACATTTTCAACACCCTGTATGATAAGGAGTTAAAAAAAACAAATTTGGATACCTTGAACATTAAGCTACAGAAAAGGTACTCTTGTTCATTATCGATAAAATGAACCGTTTTCGAATAACAAAATAATAAGAGAAGTAATTTTTTCATTTGTATCAAAAAGAACCATGAATTTTAATTTTTTTTTGTCTGCAACAAAGTGTGATACGAAAGTTATTCAAGGAACAAAAAAGTTATAGTTTACGTTATTGAATCCGACAAAATTACAAAGATTCTTAACAATGCAGTTTTGGCCCAAAAAAAGGCCTCAACAAAAATTATTTTTCAGAAATGTACTCTCACTAAAGCTTACAACGATTGAATCTAAATACGCTTATTAGAAATAATCAATTAAAAACTTCATAAGTGGATTCAACAAATTTTGTCGGATTCAATAACATAAACTTAAACTTGTTTGTTCCTTGAATAACTTTCGTATCACCCTTTGTTGCAGACAAAAAAAATTAGAATTCATGTTTCTTTTTAAAAGAAATAAAAAAGTTACTTCTTTTATTATTTTGTTATTCGAAAACGGTTTATTTTATCGACAATGAACAAGAGTACCTTTTCTTTAGCCTAATGTTCAAGATATCTAAATTTGTTTTTTTTTAATTCCTTATCATACAGGGTGTTGAAAATGTAAGCATTAAAATGTACAACCAAGTCCGCCCCTGGTAAATTAAACGTGCTAATTCAAATTTAAGGGCAATATTCTAAGAGGTCCCTACCACTGTTTATCATATCAAATTTTCATTAAATTATATTAAGTAGTTTAAAAATTTATTCCAGTAAAATGATTTTCCAGTGACGTCATTTAGGAGGCCGTATCCCCGTAGAGAGGGCCGCTAGGAAAAAAATTATGCAAACTTGTCATCTTATTTTTTTATGTTTTATCTGAATCCGAGAGATTTCCCACATTTTCCCGGACACCCTGTATACCCCTACACGTTTATACATATACATCGACCGTCTGTTCTACCGTTAGGTTGTTGGAATAAATATTGTAATTATTGACAGAGGCGTAGGTGGTTGTTGCTGTTCTTGCTTTTGCCTAAATGGAAATATCCTCAAAGAAAAAGTTTCAATATTACATAAGAATTGAATTTCAGAACGTCAATTCGTTTTCTCCATAAACGCCATAATTATAATCGGAGTTTCAAATTTTCAATTCACTAACATCATTTCAACGCACATTCCGAACATCAAAAATACATTGTGTGCGATTGGAAAAGCCCAAAACTTCATTATTTTGGAACGAAAATTTTGAGTTATTATACTCTACGAGTTCTATTCGAAGATGATTTGTTCAAAGACACAGAATTACGAGACCGACTAGGAGACAAGTTCTCATACAAAAAGTGAATATTGAAGAGAGATGTTCGATACTTTATGAAATTCAATAATTAAACTTTTATGAATTACAAGATTTTCACTGACTACAGATTGAAAACCTGCTATAACAATAGCATCATTGTCAGAAATTATCTTATTCACATGATGATGCTATTGTTTCAGCGAAACACTCTTATTGAATTTTCAAACCCTCGTTTGTGAACATTTATAATATTATATATAGTTTGAGAAATGTTTAGCCGGCTCGATAAAATATCTTAACAAAGTTACACCGCGATATATCTTACTGTGTTGTGAATTGACATTATCGAATACGCTCCACACTTTTTGAGCTTACTACTTACACGAGGGCTATATCATTTCGTCACGATGTTTGTATTTTTCGAATTTTGAGCCGAAATTGGTCTCAATCGACTATGTTCGACTCACTGATGACGAATCCGTCAAAAAATTTGAGTCCGGCCGTATAGACGATAACTCTCGAACGGAATTACCTAGAAACTTGAAATTTCCAGAGTAGGTTCGAATCTCGAATGCCGCGGTTGAGTTCGTTATCGGGCAATATTCAGGGGTTCCGTAAATATGGCCGCTCGAATTTTTGTTTTCCTGATAAATTCGAAACTACAGATTCGATAGAGGTAAAATTTTGTACTCAGATGGAGAATAACGTGTTCAAGCTACATGCAAGATTTTGTCCAGCTGCATGACCAAAACCATAGAAAATTATAACTTTCGAACGGAAAAACCTAGAGACTTGAAATTTTCAGGATAGGTGTAGATCTTGTATGTTGCGGTCACGTTCGTCAATGAGCAAAATTAGACCATGGGTTCCGTAAATATGGTCGTTTGAAATTCAGTTTTCTTGATAATTTCCAAACTACAGATTCGATCGTGACGAAATTTTGTATACTTATGGAGAAAGATATATTCAAGCTACATTTCTCTAGATCGCATGACCAGAACCATAGAAACCATAGAAAATCATAACTTTCGAACGGAAAGGCCTAGGGACTTGAAATTTTTGTCGAAAGATTTAATTCGATAGTGAATTTCATTCACTTCACAGAAATGTCGTATATTGAGATTGAATTCGAAAAATTGTCTTTTGGACTGAACTGAAAAGACTTGAAATTTTCAGATCTGAAATGTGGCATTCATTTTTATCAAGAGCAGAATTATACTAGGGGTTCCGTAAATACGGTCGTTTGAAATTTTGTTTTCTCGATAATTTCGAAACTACGGATTCGATCGAGATAAAATTTTGTATTTTAAACGAGAATGACATATTAAAGCAACATTTTGTCCAGATCGCATGACCAGAACCATAGAAACCATAGAAAATCATAACTTCCGAACGGAAAGGCCTAGGGACTTGAAATTTTCAGGATAGGTTCGGATCGCGAATTGTGCGGTTACGTTCATCAATGAGCCAAATCAGGCTTGGGGTTCCATAAATATGGCGGTTCAAACAATTTTTTTTTCTTATAATTCCGAAACTACTTATTGGATTGGAATGAAATTTCGCACATAGATGAAGAATAATGTATTCAAATTACGCGGGAAATTTTGTCCAGATCGCATTACCAAGACAATAGATACCGTAGAAAATACTAGCGAATTATTGAAAACAAAATTGGTCACCTAAAGAAAGCACTGATGTGAAGTCTGGATTTTCGCCTTAGTTTGAAATTTTATTGACAGCTGTAAAAATCTCTCCAATTGGTTTCTAAAACTGAAGAATGCAAATCTACCTACAAGGTGCATGTACGAGCGCTCAAAACCTCCTGCCTTCACGGCAGTGCTTTTCTCAATTTTTTTATGACACATTGTCTAGTAGTGGTTTTCATAATTTCGACTCTTTCAGAAGACCTTGAAATTACGAGTACGGTAAATTTGTCCTGATCATGAAGAAGGCTGTTTGTCACAGTTGGCTTGAACAATATTGAAATTCTGTTTTTTGTGATAATTATAGTCTTTGAATACTCAGTTGAATGGACTATTCGTTGATTATTTTATTTCTCGAGTTACTTCAATGTACTCGTATAAAACCTTTGAATGAAGTCTGTTGGGTTATTGTCATATTGTTTCTCGAATAATGATAAAGTCGGCATTATCTTCATTCATCTACGCCGCTGGGCACAGTATTAGATCTCCGAAGAGTTCGTTATGCAGTCACGATGCACAAGAGTAAGAGCCAGTTTTCGTCATCTCGATGGAAGGACGTCTTACGGATGAATGCTCCAGAGTATATTAACCTGTACACACTGATACACCTTTTCGAAGGAGGAAGAATTTCCCTAGTTCTCTCCGATCGGGTAGACTGAGAAGAGGAAACAGAAACTGGTATTAGCGTCAAGAGCTGTTGAATAACTTTCTTAGGCCGCAGAACAACTTGCTTTTCTCGATGATGATATGTGTAGTCACCTCTTTGTAAACTGGTGATGCTTTTAATTGAAAGTAATAAAGTCTTACCAATGAATTCTAGGAAAAATAATTCATTCACAAAATCAGAATGCTCCAATTTCATAATTGAAAACCATTTATAAATGTAGATTGAAATTGTTATTTCTAATCAAGTGGAACAAATCAATTGATTTGTTGGTGTAATCGAAAAAAAAATGAAGTTCATATAAAAAATATTCGTATATGTACAGGGTGTTTCATTGGTAAATATACATACGTTAACCTGTAGTAGAGCTACCCTAGACTATTCCAAAAAATCAATTTATGATAGGTCTAATCAACTTCATAGCCGAGATTTATGTATTCGTAAATATTTTCAATTGCATATCACTTTCGAACCATCCAATATAATCAATTGATATTTGGAACGTAAAACACACTTCCATGGGTAAATCGATTCATTTTTGAACTGATCAAAAAATCCAGGTCCGTATCAGAATGATATCGGACTTTTCGCAATCTGAGATTCATAAAGGAATATTGGAATTTGATTAGAATATTCGGAAAGAGCAGAATATTTTCGATAGAAATCAGTATATTTCAGTGTCCCGCACGACATTTAACCCATCAAAATTTTTTTCGAAAGATTTAATTCGATAGTGAAATTCCACTTACTTCACAAAAATGTCGTACATTGAGATTGAAATCGAAAAATTGTCTGTTGGACTGTTATGTTGTTCAACTGTTCGAGAATGGTTCCTGTGACGATGAGCCATATTATTTATTTCCCCACTTTTGATCATTTCGAATGAATTTTTCGAAATCCATATTTTTCTGGAAAATTCTAATAAATTTTTCTTCAGTCCAAAAGACAATTTTTCGAATTCAATCTCAATATACGACATTTCTGTGAAGTAAATGAAATTCACTATCGAATTAAATCTTTCGACAAAAATTTCGATGAAGTGAAATGTCGTGCGGGACACTGAAATCTACTGATTCCCATCGAAAATTTTCTGCTTTTTCCGAATATTCTAATCAAATTTCAATATTCCCTCATACAGGGTGTTGAATCTCAGCTTGCGAAAAGTCCCATATTTTTCTGATACGGACCTGGATTTTTTGATCAGCTTCAAAGTGAATCGTTTTCATGGAAGTGTGTTCAACGTTGTTATAAGTAGTATTAGTCTGGTTCTTTACATATTTTCATAGAATCTGTATTATTTAAAATTATTTCGATTCGACAGATAAATTCATGATTTCCATGAAAATAACTTCGATATTCAATCATAAAGAGCTTCAAAATAGAGCAAATTTAGGTCTGGAGTCATGATATTAGGGCAGAAGACAAGTAGCAAGCACAAAAGTTGATATGTCACTCGAAAGCACACTAAATGGGGTAGTTTTTGCTGAAAAGAAAACATGTCCATAATTAATGAGTTTTCATCGATAAAATCATTGGAAAAATATGAATGGTTCTGTTCATCGGAATCGTGACATTCATTTCCTCACCACGCCCGCAATCAGAATTTTTTGGCAGACAGAAATTCTTATCTTGTAGTAAATTTAATGCTGTTTCCAAATATGTGGTCAAATCTGATGAGGCCCTAAGAATAACTGAAGTATAATTGATTTTATGGAAAAACTTTAAATATTTCTTGAAATCAAGAAATGTTAAATTGAAGAAAAACCGTCAACATTTCAACCATGTGTTATATGACATTTTTTGTTGCAGATATTATGTATGATCTTCCCTTGAAGTTTGGCCCTTTTAAAAGTAGACACTCTGTATATATTGTGCGTATCTACCACCGGGGAATGAATGTGCATCTGCATCTTTCATCGGGAAGTTGGAGAAAATTATGGAAAAATGGGTGAAAATGACTTGATACTGGTATGTGGCGATTTCAACTTATCCACGGTGAGGTGGGAGAGCCAACCGGTGGGTGAAAATATGTCCGCAATAGGGCTAGACAGCAAATGGACAGGTATAACTGACACTTATAATTTTCGTGAAGTCAAGCAGTTCAACAAGGTCTACAATTTAAATAATAGAATTTTAGATCTGGTATTGTGTAACAAATTCAGGGTGAAAGAGCTAACTAGGTCTCGAATTTTTGTTTGATATAGAAAATAATTATTTGAAGGAATCTACTGAATATCGGCTCAATTTTAAAAAGACCTATTTCCAGGAAATCAATGGCGATTTATCGGAGGTCGATTGGAGTTCCCTTTTGTCGCGTTCGGATGTTGAGTCTGAGGCGGAGGTGTTTTATGACGTCTTAAACAACCTTGTAGAGAAGTATGTACCGAGGACTAGATGCAGAAAAAAATTTCCTATATTTTACTCGAAAGAACCGGATTCCAACGAGTTTTCCAAATGCATATACCATAAGAAAAAACATGGTAAATTTCCCTCACAATTGAAAGGCCACAATGTTGAGGCTTCCTCATCTGAGGATATAGCCAATCTGTTTGCTCAGTTTTTCAGCAGTGCTTTCGAATCATCTACGAACAGCCACGATAATTTGAAGTACAGAATCTTTATGATAGTGTGTATTTGTCTGAGATCACTTTGACTGAGACAGCAGTGGAAAAGGCTTTAAATGCTCTGAGTCCTGATAAGGGTCCGAGTCTTGATGAAATTCCACCAATGTTGTTGAAAAAATGTATCATAAATATAGCGAAGCCGCACACAATGATTTTCAAAGGGTATTTTTCCCCATAGATGGAAGCTCTCGATGATTGTCCCTATTCACAACGGTGGCGCTAAAAATACTATCGTCCAATATCCATACTTTCGGCTATTCCTAAGCTGTTCGAGTCTTTGGTGAACGATTTCGTTTCTAATCATGTAAAACATATCATAATAGAAAATCAACATGGGTTCATTAAATGTCGCAATCTTGAAACAAATTTATTGAATTTCCTGGAAAATTCCACACATGTGATTTTTAACCAATCAGAACGTGTATTTCTGACAGATCACCATCGCAACGGATGAATTTTAGTGGAAATTTTTTCACGGTACCCAACAGCGAATTATACTGGAAATTTTTCTGACGTTTATAATGACAGAAAATTGATGTTGTTGGAAATAAACGCATTTGGTGTGGAATTTTCTTACCGAATACCACACGAGGTCAAATTAAATCCGGAATTATTTTTAGAAAATTATCCCTCGTCTTCGACTCGGGATAATTTTCAAAATATTCATGAGCTCGAAAAAATTTCCGGCAATAATTTGACCTCTAGTGGTATTACTAGTGAAAATCTTCATGATGGCTTTGAAAGCCATTCTCAGCTAGATGCTGTTCAAACAGATTTCAAGAAGGCTTTTGATAAAATAAATCAAGGTGTTCTGCTGCGACGACTTGCGGAGGTGGGCATAGCTGGAAGCTTATTGAGGTGGATACAGTCCTATATTCTGAATAGATTTCAATTTGTCTGCGTGAATGGACAGAATTCAAGAGTTTTTCCGAATGAATCAGGTGTTCCTCAGGGATCTCATCTGGGGCCCTTGTTCTTTATAATTTATTTGAACAATATTTCCTGCTGCTTTTTTTATGCCAAGTTCTTGGTGTACGCTGATGATCTCAAGGTATTTCTGAGGATAAAGAGCTTCGAAGACTGTATTCGACTACAGGAAAATTTGGACAGGCTTTATGAATACCGCTGTCAAAATTTTTTATTTCAAAATTTTGAAAAATGCTTTAAAATATCTTTTACTAGGAATCTGGAATGTTAACAACTTTTAATTCAATCACGCTCTTAATCGAGTGACTATAAAGCAAGCAGGTGCTGTAAGAGACCTAGGGGTTCTTCTGGACTCGAAGTTGACATTTGACGTGCACATTAATGTAGTTATTGAGTCGTCGAATGAAATGCTCGGGTTCACTCTCAGACATGGAAAATTATTCAAAAAAAAAATACGAAAAGCACTGCCGTGAAGGCAGGAGCTTTTGAGCGCTCGTACATGCACCTTGTAGGTAGATTCGCATTTCCCAGTTTTGGAAACCAATTGAGGAAATTTTTGACAGCTGTCAAACAAATTTTCAAACTAAGGCGATAATCCAGACTTCAAGTCAGTGCTTTAGGTGACCAATTTTTTTTCGATAATTCCCTAAAATTTTCTACGGTATCTATGGTCTCGGTGATGCGATCTGGACAAAATTTCGCACGTAGTTTGAATACATCATACCTCAGCTAGTTGCAAAATTCCATTCCAATCAAATCGGTAGTTTCGAAATTATCAGGAACAGAATATTTTGAACGGCCATATTTACGGAACTCCTAGTCTAATTTTGCTCATTGATGAATGTGACCGTTGAATTCGCGATCCAAATGCACCCTGAAAATTTCAAGTTCCTAGGCCTTTTCCTTCGGAAGTTATAATTTTCTATGGTTTCTATGGTTCTGGTCATGCGATCTGGACAAAATGTTGCTTTAATATGTCATTCTCGTTTAAAATACAAAATTTCATCTCGATCGAATCCGTAGTTTCGAAATTATCGAGAAAACAAAATTTCAAACGACCGTATTTACGGAACCCCTAGTATAATTCTGCTCATTGATAAAAATGAATGCCACATTTCAGATCTGAAAATTTCAAGTCTTTTCAGTTCAGTCCAAAAGACAATTTTTCGAATTCAATCTCAATATACGACATTTCTGTGAAGTGAATGAAATTCACTATCGAATTAAATCTTTCGACAAAAATTTCAAGTCCCTAGGCCTTTCCGTTCGAAAGTTATGATTTTCTATGGTTTCTATGGTTCTGGTCATGCGATCTAGAGAAATGTAGCTTGAATATATCTTTCTCCATAAGTATACAAAATTTCGTCACGATCGAATCTGTAGTTTGGAAATTATCAAGAAAACTGAATTTCAAACGACCATATTTACGGAACCCATGGTCTAATTTTGCTCATTGACGAACGTGACCGCAACATACAAGATCTACACCTATCCTGAAAATTTCAAGTCTCTAGGTTTTTCCGTTCGAAAGTTATAATTTTCTATGGTTTTGGTCATGCAGCTGGACAAAATCTTGCATGTAGCTTGAACACGTTATTCTCCATCTGAGTACAAAATTTTACCTCTATCGAATCTGTAGTTTCGAATTTATCAGGAAAACAAAAATTCGAGCGGCCATATTTACGGAACCCCTGAATATTGCCCGATAACGAACTCAACCGCGGCATTCGAGATTCGAACCTACTCTGGAAATTTCAAGTTTCTAGGTAATTCCGTTCGAGAGTTATCGTCTATACGGCCGGACTCAAATTTTTTGACGGATTCGTCATCAGTCATCAGCTTGAATATATCTTTCTCCATAAGTATACAAAATTTCGTCGCGATCGAATCTGTAGTTTGGAAATTATCAAGAAAACTAAATTTTGAACGACCATATTTACCCCTAATATAATTTTGCTCATAGATAAAAGTGATCACGACAATCGAGATCCACACCTATCCTGAACATGTCCCTAGGCGTTTCCGTTCAAAAGTTACAATTTTCTATTGTTTCTTTGGTTCTGGTGATGCGAGTTGAACAAAATTCAGCATGTAGCTTGAACACCTCATTTTCCATTAGGGTGCAAAATTTTATCTCGGTCGAATCTGTAGTTTCAAAGTAATCAGGAAAACAAAATTTCGAGCGGCCATATTTACGGAACCCTTAAGCGGATTTTGCCCAATAACGAACCTTAACCTCGGCATTCGAGATTCGAACCTACCCTGAAAATTTCAAGTTTCTAGGACATTCCGTTCGAGAGTTATCGTGTATACGGACGGCCGGACGGACAGACTCGAATTTTCCGACGGATTCGTCATCAGTGAGTCGAACATAGTCGTTTGAGACCATTTTCGGCTCAAAATTCGAAAAATACAGACATCGTGACGAAATGATATAGCCCTCGTGTAAGTAGTACGAGCGCTCAAAAATGAGATTTTATTGACTCTTTATTATTCATTTGTGCTCAGTAGGCTTAATTTTGCGACGTCAATATAGAATCCACAGTATAGATGTTACGTCAATAGATAAGAGAGTGTACAGCATAAGTTCCTGAGGTTCTTGTCCTTTAGAAGTCAAATTCAGATTGTTAACTATGATTACGCCGAAATTCAACCAACTTTTAGAATATTAAGCTTGGAAAATCGTAGAAGATTAAACGATATGATTCTGCTTTTCAAATTAGTTAATGGTATACTTTATGTCCCGGAAATTCTGGAATCCATCGATTTTAAATTACCGGAGAGAAGACTAAGATTTTGTTTATTTGTTTTTTTTTTGTTTTTTTTTTTGTTTACATCCCGACTCTCCTTGGTCTCTGTGAAACCCCCCAGAAGCTCAGAGCTTATGCGAGTTAGGATACCCGGTTGTGTTCTGTGTAGGCTTTGTTACTGTGTCATTACGCCACCTGAGGCACAGCACAGTTAACTGTTCACCCAACAGTGAATGGTGGAACCGTATCATGTCAGAAAATTTCTTTCCCGACCGGGGGATTCGAAAGATCCCGCGATTTATTCGCTGTTCCGTTCCGTAGAATTAATAATAGCCAAAATTCGCCTCCCTGTAGAATGCTGTCAATATTCAATTCATCTTCTTCTTGGTCATTTTCAATGTTCACATCCAACAATTAAAAAAATTTCTTAAATCAAGATAACCTCAGTCTGCTGATCATTTTTATATCGTGATATGTTTTATATTCAGTTCATAGAATACATTTTCATTTCAATATTTTAATATTCTGTATGATATATTCGCACCCGTCATAGAATAAGGAGACAACTCGAAAAAGGTCCATTTTGTGTTAGTGACGGTATTAAACTCAGGAAGTAACCCTTTTCTTACGTGCAATATTAGAATAACTCTAGTTGGCCTCTCCGCCACATGAGAGACTGTTCGTGAAAAAAGATAACATTTCAAATTTTTCGGAAAAACAGTAGAATATTCCAACACGACGGGAAAAATTGCATTAATTGAATATTGGGTGCTAGAGTTATAATGTTCAAATGGATTGCTGCAGTTTTTACGAATGTTCAGCGTGTTAAATTGAGTGAGTACACAAAAGTAAAGAACGAAAACTTCGGTAAACCAAAACTTCAAATAAGATTCACCAACAAAATCAATTTTTGAGTTGTCTCCTTATTCTACGACAGGTGCGATATATTGCAAACTGTGAATGCTGTATTGGGTTTTACCTGCATGTATTGCTATTTGTCTAAATAAATAAATAAATAAAATAAATTATGGATTGATTCAATGAACAATAAAAATAAATTTACATAATAAAATTCATATAATAATAATATAAGAAGTAATAGATATTTCAAAATTTATAAAATAATAATATAATAAGTAAATTAATGTACGAATGAGTTATTAACTTGTAAAATCCGTGAGAACGAAGGAACGTTCACCAGATTGTGTACGGACAATAGAAGGGTAAGTTATATATGTAACAATCTGACGATTCCTGAAGAAACTCCAAAACAATGTATTCATTTATTTGCGGAGAAGTTCATTTGATAATCAAAATGCAGCCAATAACATATCGCATCATGTAATACTCAACTCAAACCACTAAGCGGATTTATCATTATATTTTTCGATTCTGAAAGAGACATTTTATCTTTTGAGTCATAGAAGTTATGCGTTCCAAACCCAGCTTTTCTGAAGCAGTTTTGAATAGTCACTTGGTTCTTGGGTTACATCTACCCACTATACTATCGTCGAAATATTGATGCAATCCAATCCAAGAGATCAATTATTGGGAAAGTGGCATTGGACTCAAATCCGTCTAGTATTTTTTCCAAGATTCTACGTTCATAGTAAAATTTACGACTTTTCAAATGTAAAAAGCATCAGTAGCGCAGCTAGAATTTTGTTCTGGGGGGGGGGTGATCTGAACTATTGATAATGAAACAAGAAATATACGAAAGATGGAAAAAAATTAAAGAAGGAATAATAAAACAAAGAATCAATGAGCAATCCAATTTAAGAATTCATAACTTCTCAATATTTAATTTTCAAAATGTCTATAATCGATTGATTTTGTTCTCGTTCTTTTTCGAGGTTAGACCTTTTCGATAATATTTAATATTCAGCCTTCTTTCAGATGTTTCTAATATATCTAATACATCGTCAATATTGAATTCGAAATCATATTATAATATACAGGGTTTTTTCAAAGGTGAGGCTTTTTTTTAACCAGCAATAGAACTCGTCAAAATAAGTCGATACACCAAGAATCGTTCATATAAAATATTCACCAGGGCCGAGTATTTCGAAATAAAAGTTATCCACAAATATGAGAATTTCCTAGCAAGGATCTGGTGACCATTTCGAACAATTTCTGATCAATTGATTTTATAGGTGAGTTTGTGATTCTTTTCAATCAGTAATTTTTCATCTCGTCGGTTTGAACTTTCACAATAATACCGTTTTGAAAAAAACTCCTAATAAAAGTTGAAAGAGAATACAAATTTGCGATAAATTAATGCCGAGAAAACAAACATCGCATGCATATGGCTCCTAACAGAGAGATCCATCCAGAGTGAGGTGGCCATTTTTTTGTAACCTGAAACCAGGACATTATGAATTTTGACCAGTCTCGCCAAAATTTTACAAATCTTCATCAAAAATTCACCCATTCGTGTACTGGTTTTGATGACTAACCCGGACTTATGTCTGAGAACCAGTAGGTACTGTACTGGTAAAATCAGTACGAATGGTCACCTCAATCCAGAGTTGGATTAAGATATTGATGACCAATATTTTTTGCACTGATTCTCAAATTGAATATTTTATATGATGAACTTCCGGCGAAATGATTGCTTTTGACGAGTTCTTGCACCTGCCAAAAAAAGCCTCACCGTGAAAAACACCCTGTTTGTTCAACACAGCAAGTCCAGTCATTCTCTCAGTTCCCATTATGCTCCTTAAGTCCTCGTTTTTTATCTTTTAAGGGTAGAATATGTCCTTTCCGGAGTGGCCGTTGGGCGTTGACACTGATAACGTATACAATATTTTCAACATATGAATATATTCGGAAGTAACTGTATACTACATTCAGAAAGTGCTGATGTTGCACTGAATCTTGAGTATGTAGTTCTCGACATTACCCTCTTCCATTTATTCATTATTTATTTCGTTAACCGTTCAAAGATCGGTTTAATATAATTTTTCTAATATTTTCAATTCAATTAAAGAATTTGTATCTTTGGGGGGTTCTGCAGCCTCATAGGCCCCCCCTGGCTGCGCCACTGAAAAGCATAGATAGATATTCCTTTCGAAAGTTCTATTCACAGAGATTTGGGAATAGAGTTGTCAGTGTTTTCACTGTTTCCACTTGTGTTTTAAGTGATTCTAAAAGAGGTACTTATATATGTGACCAAAAGAAAAGAGGAAAAGAGAAAAACATGAGCTTGAATTGAGAGTTCTCGTATATAAAGAGGAAATCGAAAGAAAACAATTAGAGAATATTGATTATGATGTTAAATAAAAATAAATTGATAATGCCTAATTTGATTTTTTTTTATTCACTAATTTTTGAAATTGTATGTACCCTTCTTTTCATTGAACTTTGAAATATACGTATTGCTATTTACGATCCTCAGACTTACTTTCAATAACGAAAATATTGAATTGTTGATATAAAATTTAATAATTTTTCTTTACTTGATGACGGTAGGTGACCTTTGACGATTGTGATTCGATGAAATATCCCATCATAAAGATGGAACAAAATTCGCAAGTGTAATCTTTTTCCAATGATTTTTTCAATCATGATTCTTGGAAGTTTTCATTTCGATTAATTCATAATGTGGAATCCCTTTGGGTCACTTCGATTCTATATGTTGAGCTGTCATTTCAGTATTTCCTGAATTGTGTAACAAGGTATCGAATTTTTCAGTTCAAAATTTTGAAAATGTGTTCCGTTGTATTTGTGAGAAAATTTTCAGACAGATTTTAACTGTAAATGTTATTTCAGGTTCAATGTGGCCTTGAAGATGGCTTGATGAAAATTGAAGTTTTCTGTGTTTGGGAAGGAAAGGGGAGAAAGCGTTTTCGTCCGTGGTTGACTTCCGGCTTTCTTTATGTATTTCTTTTTAATGCGCTAACATCGCTATACCAAGATAGTATCGTTGTCAGACCTGTTGATGCCGTTTATTTCAAGGTTAATCGAAGGGTTCCTCAAATTTGCCAATCCCATATTACAACAATAAAGAAAAAGCCAGGGCATAACGTGCCATGCACTGAGACGTTAAAACGTATCCCAGGAAATTCATCAATTTTTTTCTGGTGGTTCCTCATTGATTTATTGGCTGCATCGAAGGATGAGTTTCTGATAAAAAATCGACTCTGGCAATGATTGACGCCAAATTCGACGCATCACTTTGATGAACTGGAGCGGAACTTCCCTCGGAAACGTGTATCCATTAATCAAAAGGGCGCAAATAATTATGGAGGAGCGCATGAGGTGATGTATCCGTTGCTGATGATGTTAATTCGACAAGAACGCGAAGCTGTTACCTCCAAATCGATATTATTATATGTTACCATACACCACATGGAAAATCGATTCCGTATGATATGTCAATTTATTTTATTTTCAACTAACATCAATATTTTCTGAAAAAAACTCCAGACACTACAAACGGTTTATTGGATTTTCCACTACCCAGAAAATTTCAGTTATGGTTAGAATTGAAGGTTCTTCATCGGAAAATTCCTACACCATTCAGAATGGTAAGAAATTGTTCAATTGTATAGGAATATATTGTCATGGAAATCAAAAATGAAAAATAAATTCAAATATCACCAAGCAACTTTCAAATATAGTAAATTCAGTAAATTCGATTAAAGTATCAATTTTTGTGATATGATATTTTCAAAGAGGGGTCATTTTATTTGCAACCATGGAAATTTATAAAATGAGAATTAAGCTAGCGGGTTGAAAAACAGTACCTCAGAGGTAAGGTGTGTTAAGTCACATTTTTTCCAGAGACGATTTATCTGCACTATTGGATTTATATTATTAATTCTATCTAGTGGAAAACAGATTTAACTCCCTAGTTAGTTGGATATAATATATATGCAGGATTTATAGAAATTCCGAAAGACTTCTAGTACTTCCGTAAAGCTGTCTTTGCCAAAATACCTCTGGTACTAGAAATTCTGCGGGAAATTGAAAAATGTTAGAGAAGAATAGGTTTTGTGATACTCGAGGAAAGAAACAAGATAAAGATACAAATTAACAATGTAATTCTACGGAAAAGTCGAGAATATGACAATAAAATAAAAAGGTAGATGAATGGGATTATGAATTATGCTTCTTGAAAGTTTTGAATTTTAAGTTTATATTGTTCTACTTACACGAGGGCTATATCATTTCGTCACGATGTCTGTATTTTTCGAATTTTGAGCCGAAAATCATAAAAAGCACTGCCGTGAAGTCAGGAGCTTTCGAGCGCTCGTTCATCCACCTTGTAGGTAGATTCACATTTTCTAGTTAAGAAACCAATTGAAAAAAATTTCAATCTGAGGCGAAAGACTTCACGTCAGTGTTAAAATTTTCTACGGTATCTATGGTTCTGGTCATGCGATCTGGAAAAAATGTAGCTCGAATATGTCATTCTTAATTGAAATACAAAATTTGGTCAAGATCGAATACCTAGTTTTGAAATTATCAAGAAAACTAAATTTCAAACGACCATATTTACGGAACCCCTAGTCTAATTTTGCTCATTGATGAACGTGACCGCGACATTCGAGATCCACACCTATCCTGAAAATTTCAAGTCCCTGGGCCTTTCCGTTCGTAAGTTATGATTTTCTATGGTTTCTATGGTTCTGGTCATGCGATCTGGACATGCATGTAGCTCGAACACGTCATTCTCCATTTGAGTGCAAAATTTCATCCCGATCGAATCTGTACTTTCGGAGAAATCAAAAGAACAAAATTTCGAACAGCTATATTTACGGAACCCCGGATGGAATTCTGCCCATGAAACCATTTTCGGCTGAAAATTATAAAAATACCGACATCGTGACGTTTTTTTGATGACCAGCAGATGATTTCAAATTATAAGGGGAGGGATATATAGGGAATGATAATGAGTGATCTATAGATTTTAGCAATAGAGGGAACTCCAAAATCTGTTTTTGAGCTCTTCTCATGCCTTTTAAATTCAACTAAAATTTCTCAAGGAAGTGGATACCATTATGTAAACAAAGTGATCATCATACAACAAACAACGTTTTTGTTGATCAGCCACTTCCTACAGCCTACACTGTCAACTTGGATGATTGAATTGAATGATAAAGGTAAAATTATCGTAGATGATCGTTAAAGGTAACACGATCGGTTGACACACTTCATGATAAGAAACTGGAAGCGGATATCATTTTGAACAGACCCCTTACTTAACCTAATCTAGCCTCAACCCTGTCGAATGAATGATTTCTAAATTTGGGACCACAAAATATGAGGTATTGTATGTGAGGTTTGGACGAACGATATAAAAAATAAAAGACGGTGTACACATTCATTGAAATATCGGTTAAATATCTAATCTGCACTGCTTCAAAACGAAACAATTAACAACTAGAAGTCAAATACGCAAACTAACTGGAGAAGGAATTGAAATTTTCCACGTAAACTTGGTATCATATAAAGAAGTCCTCAGTGAATATTCAATGTAATAAGTCATAACTTTCAAATGTGAGGAAGCTGGATGAATTGAGCAAAAATAGATGTAACTTTATATATTTTTGTTTTTCGAATATTCATGTACCTAATTGAAATTCGAAGGAAATTTTGTCCAAATCAAGGAAAAGCTCAATTTTATCAACAACTATCGAAATATGAATCTGATGCGCCGATTCAAAATATAGGAAAAAAGCCGAAGATCATAATTTAAATGTCCACATACCTCGAATGCAACACCTCGAACCGCCTCAACGATAAACCTTAAAATTCATTCAGCATCTGATATGAATGTCCCCTAAGTATCCAGCACTACACTCAAACACACAAAACAATTACACCTTAAGTCAGGAAAACATAATTTTCATGGTATTTTTCCCGCAAGAGTCGAAATTACGATGCTTACTAAGCCGTCAGGTGTCATTAGTATTTGTAGTTGTACGAAAAGTCAACCTGCTACGCGTTCTTTCTACTTGAAATTTAGTTGTTGCTTTGCCTTTTGGCCTATTGCATCTCACTCTACCCGATTGTAGTATTATGAATATTCGAAGTGCGAGCTCTGTAACTAGAGATCACACCGAGAATGAAAAATAATTCTTCATTTGTTTCACCATGGTAGATAATTAATTGAATATATAATATATCAATATCATATCCGATTGGCTCATTAAATGGTTTCTTATTCCCGATGAGATGAAATAGTCTATTCGCTATAGATATAATGGTATAATCCAGTTTATCTTCGGATATACTTGAAGGAAGGCACATTGACATTACACTTTCATTTTTCAATAATACTGTCAAGTGTCTGCATTTTGTTCATTGTCCGTGAATTCATCCGTATTTATAAGCCTTGGTGACTGGCACTGAGGTTGATAAATACTGATAGATTGATGAAGAATAAACAAAATACACTTTTCAGTCAAAGATTAGACAACAGATTGTTACTCTTTGATTCAGTATTCTACTGACCACTGACCGTGAAAGGTGCCTTCCAGAAGTGAATGAATACTGTGTAATTCCCTCAAACCACATGATGAAGTAATGCAGCTCCCTAAATGTACTATTCTGACTACCTCTTCCGTAGTTTTCTGTAGGCTCCGCACCTGTATCCTGTATCATAAAGGGCAGTTGCAGGTTGCAGTTATAAGGAGCGGAATGAAACAACAAAGGTGAAGTTTTTCCGAATTTTTGCATTTTACGGCTTAGCGGGCTAGCACGAAATTCTTCGCATTCCTCATTCCTATTATATCCTATTCATGCATACAGGACCGGCTCAAGGGGCCCGCAGCGGATGCAAATAGGGCGCTGTAATATTCGTGTCAATCATAAGAGATCTCAGTTGGTACTGATTTATTCAAAATCATAATATAGATACATGCATATGTTCACACATGTATGATATCTCCCCCATTTCATAAATCAATCAAATAAAATAACATTCTATTATATTATACATATAAATCAATAGTTTTTTTTTCAACTTCAAATATAGATTAACCTAAAATTTAATCTAATTTTGGACGTCGAACTTTCCGTCCATACTTAGATATGTAAATAGTTTTCCTTGTACTCGGATCCCTATTTCTTAATTCAAATTCATTTACTTGTCCAGAATCATCATTTTCCTCGGTAACAATTTCATTTTCAATGTTTCTACTTGTACATAATATATCATCACTAAAACTACTTTTACAAATATTAGGTTGGGGAAAAAGTAATTTCGTATTTTTGGCTTTATTTCAATGCTTCATAAAAAGTGTTACAATCATCCGATTTCAGTCAAATATGCGCCGTTCTGTTCGAAAACTCGTTGCCAACAAGAATCTGAATTCAGAATGCCCCTCCCTTAGAAGCCCTTGTCCCTATTCGCAAAAAACTCAGACAACCAATTTTTACAGGCCCTTATTGAAGCCAAATTTTTACCTCTAAGCGCGTTGGCCATGGACAGGAACAGGTGGTAGACACTTAGTGCCAGGTCCGGACTATAGTGTGGATGCATAAAAACTTTCCATCCTAGCTCCCGAAGCTACTAGCGCGTCATAAAAGATGTGTGCGGCCTGGCGTTGTCCTGATTGAACACGATTTTGTTCCTATCCACCAATGCTGGCCGCTTCTGTTCGATCACCAGCTTCAAACAGTTAAGTTATTCACAGTAGAGGGCAGAATTGAGCGTTTGACCATAGGGGAGCAGTTCATAGTAAAGCACTCTCTGCCTATCTACCAAACGCATTCCTGGCCGTCAATGGCTTAGTCACGGTCTGGACCACTCCGTTGGATTTCGACCACGATATGTGTAGCTTGACTTTTTTATAAGTAACCCATTTTTCATCACCAGTCACCAGGAAATAGGTCGATTTTAGTCGATTTAGTCGATTTTATTGTGATTCAGCAGCGATTGGCAGGTGGAAATTCGGTCTATGATTTTTTTTTGCGTCAGCTCGTGTAGCTCCCAAACATCGAGCTTTTTTTCAAACCACAGTGTTCTGCAAATGGTTCAAAACGGTTTTATGATCGATGTTTAGCTCCTGGGCGATGCTACCACGACTAACATGGCGGTCGATCTCAATATATGCCATGAAAGAGTACCGCCCCCGTATACATGGCAAATTTGTTTGGTCGCTTTCGACGCGTTTTTCTCTCTCAGGTAGTAAAAATGTAAAATATGGCGAATTTCTTTCTTTGAAACCTTCATACTCAACACACGATTGTCCGCGATTGAACCGATCAAACTCAAAACTGTGAGAGAAGCATTTGTAGTATAAAACCACACCTTTACAACGCCGTATCGTAAGACGTTATGAGACCAATAACGAACGAGATATACTTCTTCTTCTAGTAAAAAGGGCGCAAAATACGAAATTACTTTTTCTCCAACCTAATATATTCATCGTTTTCAAATTTACAATCATTCAATTTACTGTTAACATTAGAATTCCTTTTATCAATGTCATTTTGACAATTATCCTCATCATCTGTTTCTGGTATGTAACTAAATTGCTTTGTATATCTATTTCTCCTAAGTATAACATCACTATTAGATTCCTCAACAAGATATGATCTTTCATTAACTTGTTTCGCAACATTTCCTGTTGCCAAATACTACCTTTTTGAGCGCTCGTACTACTTACACGAGGGCTATATCATTTCGTCACGATGTCTGTATTTTTCGAATTTTGAGCCGAAAATGGTCTCAATCGACTATGTTCGACTCACTGATGACGAATCCGTCGAAAAATTCGAGTCTGTCCGTCCGGCCGTCCGCCCGTCCGTCCGTAAGCACGATAACTCTCGAACGCAACAACCTAGAGACTTGAAGCTTTCAGTGTGGATTCAGTTCCCGAATGCCTCGGTCAAGTTCGTTAATGGGCCAAATTCCACCAGGGGTTCCGTAAATATGGCCGTTCAAAGTTTTGTTCCACTGATTACTTGAAAACTAAAGATTTGATCGAGATGAAACTTTGCACTCTAATGGAGAATGAGGTGTTCAAGCTACATGTAAAATTTTGTCTAGATCACATGACCAGAACCATAGAAACCATAGAAAATTGTAACTTTTGAACGAAAATGCCTAGGAACTTGAAATTTTCAGGATAGGTGTGTATCTCGAATGTCGTGATCACGTTCATCTATGAGCAAAATTATACTAGGGTTCCGTATATATGGTCATTTGAAATTTAGTTTTCTTGATAATTTCAAAACTACAGATTCGATCGTGACGAAATTTTGTATACTAATGAACAATGAACAATGGAATGACTTCAAGCTACATTTCTCCAGATCACATGACCAGAACCATAGAAACCATAGAAAAACATAACTTTCGAACGGAAAGGCCTAGGGACTTGAAATTTTCAGGATAGGTGTGGATCTGCAATGTCGCGTTCACGTTTTTCAATGAGCAGAATTATACTTGGAGTTCCGTAAATACGGTCGTTCGAAATTGTGGTTTCTCGATAATTTCGAAACTACGGATTCGATCGAGATGAAATTTTGTATTTTAATCGAGAATGATATATCAAAACAATATTTTGTCCAGATCGCATAACCAGAACCATAGAAAATTGTAACTTTTGAACGGAAAGGCCTAGGAACCTGAAATTTTTAGGGTGGCTTTGGATCGCGAATATCGCGGCCACGTTCATCAATGAGCAAAATTAGACTTGGGGTTCCGTAAATATGGCTGTTCAAAATATTTTTTTCCTGATAATTTCGAAATTACTTATTGGATTGAAATGAAATTTTGCACCTAGCTTAGGAATAGTGTATTCAAACTACGTATCACAGCTGTCGAAAATTCCTTCAATTGATTTTTAAAACTGGAAAATGCGAATCTACCTACAAGGTGCATGTACGAGCGCTCAAAATCTCGTGCCTTCACGGCAGTGCTTTTCGTAATTTTTTTTGATATAAACTTCTTCATCATTTTTCAATTTCTTTAACTTTCTGACAGATTCATCATGAAACATTTTCTGTTTGTTTTGCCTATGGATCCAATTATTTCTCTGACTTCGAAAATTATAACATTTTTCGGATATAATGAGCCACTCGTTACAGGAATTAAAGTTTTTGTTTCCCTTCACTAGGTGATAGAATATTATTATCTATTGGAGTGTTTCGATAATCCAACAATGCCAAAGATTCAGATCTGTTTTGGATTCCAAACATTTCCTTATAATATGTTTAACCGTTTGAATTGGGCGTTCAACCATTCCATTCGAACGAGGGTAATGTGGACTTGAAGTCACATGCTCAAATTGCCAATATGCAGCAAATTTTTCAAATTCAAAACCTGCGAATTGAGTACCATTGTCAGATGCGAAAGTATAAGGAATACCTAGTCTGCCAAAAATGTCCTTTAAATGTTTCACGATAGTTTCTGCAGTTAAATTAATTATATTACAAATTTCTACGTATTTAGAAAAATAGTCAATTATAATGAGATACCTATTTCTACCTATTTTTGACGGTTGCGATTTGTATTCGCAACCGACTTTTTGCCATGGATAATCTGGTATCCGGTGAGGTTTCAGAGGTTCTTTAAAATTGTTTTTCGAATACTTTTGGCATATTCCACATGAAATTACAGTATTCTCAATATCACGGTACATACCAGGCCAATAAAGATATTGTTTTGCCTTTAAAATACATTTTGTAATACCCATATGACTTAAATTGATCAATTTCAGCATATCATTTCTCAAAGATTTGGGTACTACCAAACAATTCCCTTTATACACCAAATTATTAACCATTCCAAGCTCTGCTCTGACTTCGGACTTAGAATTTGGCCATCCTTCTTTCATATAATTTGATATTATCTTGATTTCAAAATCATTCAATGATTCTTTTTCAAATTGTTTTAATCGAGTTTCAGTAATTGGAAAATTTTTCCTTAAATAATTTAATTGAGCTTCGTACTGGTTATCAAAAATCTCAGTGTTATCATATGACATTTTAATTCTGCTCAAAGCATCTGATCAATACATTTCTTTTCCTGGCTTATATTCGACATTTGAATTGTAAATTTGTAAATCAAGAAGCATTCTCTGCAATCTCATAGGACAATCAATTAAAGATTTTTTGAAAATATGAATGAGAGGCTAATGATCTGTTTCTACAATAATTTCCCTACCATATACATATTGATGGAATTTTTTGACGCCATAGACAACTGCCAGCATTTCTTTTTCGTAAGCGTAAGACTTTTGAGCATTATTTAATGATCTTGAAGCATATGCAATAGGTTTTCCTTCTTGTATTAGAGCTGCTCCTAAACCGTCTCTACATGCATCCACTGTTAGAATTAATGTTTTTGAAGGATCGTAAAAACAAAGAACTGGCTCTTTAATCAAAATTTGTTTCAATCGATTGAAGGAACTTTTTTGTTCGAAACCCCATTCAAATATAATTTCTTTTTTCAACAACTCTTTGAGAGGAGCCGTCAACTCAGAAACATTTGGAATAAATTTATGTAAATAATTTACGATACCTAGAAATCTCTGCAATTCTTTGCTATTAGTAGGTTCAGGGTAATTTTCGATGGCCTTAACTTTGGAGTTAACTGGTTTTATACCTTCACTGGTTATCTTATGACCTGTGTACTCTACTTCAATCAATGAAAAATTCCATTTACTACAGTTGTATTTGCATATTACATTTTCGAGCTCTTTCTGATACCTGTAATAACCTTCTATCATGTTTTTCCTTCGAACTTCCGCAAACTAAAATATCATCCACGTAAATGTGAACACCTTCTATATCTTCAAAGCATTGCATTATTTTCCTTTGAAAAACCTCACTACTACATTTCAGACCGAAAGGCAATCTTTTGAATTTATATCTCCCAAATGGGGTATTAAAAGTACATAGCTTTGAACTATAACCGTCTAATTCTATATTCCAGAAACCATTATTTGCATCTAGTACAGAAAAAAGCTTTGCGTTTTTGAGCGCTCGTACTACTTACACGAGGGCTATATCATTTCGTCACGATGTCTGTATTTTTCGAATTTTGAGCCGAAAATGGTCTCAATCGACTATGTTCGACTCACTGATGACGAATCCGTCGGAAAATTCGAGTCTGTCCGTCCGTCCGGCCGTCCGTCCGTCCGGCCGTCCGTCCGGCCGTAAGCACGATAACTCTAGAACGGATCAACCTAGAGACTTGAAATTTTCAGTGTAGGGTCAGATCCCGAATGCCTCGGTTAAGTTCGTTAATGGGCCAAATTCCACCAGGGGTTCCGTAAATATGGCCGTTCAAAGTTTTGTTTCCCTGATTACTTGAAAACTACAGATTCGATCGAGATGAAATTTTTCGCTCAGATGGAAAATGAGGTGTTTTAGCTACATGCGAAATTTTGTCCAGATCGCATGACCAGAACCATAGAAACCATAGAAAATTGTAACTTTTGAACGGAAATGCCTAGGGACTTGAAATTTTCAGGATAGGTGTGGATCTCGAATGTCGTGATCACGTTTATCTATGAGCAACATTATACAAGGGGTTCCGTAAATACGGTCGTTTGAAATTTTGTTTTCTCGATAAATTCGAAACTTCGGATTCGATCGAGATGAAATTTTGTATTTTAATCGAGAATGGATATATTAAAGCAATATTTTGTCCAGATCTTTTGACCAGAACCATAGAAACCATAGAAAATTGTAACTTCTGAACGGAAAGGCCTAGGAACTTGAAATTTTCAGGGTGGGTTTGGATCGCTAATATCGCAGTCACGTTCATCAATGAGCAAAATGAGACTAGGGGTTCCGTAAATATGGCCGTTCAAAATGTTTTTTTCCAGATAGTTTCGGAACTACTGATCGGATTGGAATGAAATTATGCATCTAGCTGAGGAATAATGTATTCAAAGTACGTGCAAAATGTTGTCCAGACCGCATCACCAAGACCATAGATACCGTAGAAAATTCTAGCGAATTATCGAAACAAAATTGATCAGCTGAAGCAGCGACATGAAGTCTGGAGTTTCGCCTAAGTTTCAGAATTTTTTTGACAGCTGTCAAAAATTCCTTCAATTGGTTTCTAAAACTGGAAAATGCGAATCTACCTACAAGGTGCATGTACGAGCGCTCAAAAGCTCCTGCCTTCACGGCAGTGCTTTTCGTAATTTTTTAAACAACTTATAATATCTGTATATGTTGGCATTGTGGAATATTCACGTTTTATTGCTTTATTAAGATCTCTGGGGCCAATACAAATTCGGAAATCTCCATTAGGCTTATCAACTATTACCAAAGAGTTCACCTTTTATGTTGGTTCAAATTCTTTAACAATTATATTTGACTTTTCTAATTTATCTAATTTACTTTTTGGCTTTACCAAAATTGCTTGAGGAAATCGTCTGGCAGCATGTACACATGGCTTTACCTTCGAATCAATTTTTATTTTGTATTTTCCCGGTAGATACCCGATCCCATCAAAAACGTCCTTGAATGTTTCCAAATAATTTTCAGCAGAAACCTCACACAGCGTACCAACCCTCCTGGCAATATCTAATTGTTCTATCGTTTCTCTACCTAGAACAGGTCTCCCATTATTTTTTGCAATGAAAAATTGTATACAATATTCTTTATTTTTATGCAACACTGGAATATCAATACAGCCTAAAATATTAATTTGAGTACCTGAATATTCTGTTAATTTCAATCTACTATCAGAAATTTTTATATTCTGAAAATATTTTTTATAAATTTCGTATGAAATCACATTAACGTCAGCTCCGCTATCAACCTTGAATGAAACTATATTATCAAAAATTTTTAAATCAACAGTCCAATCATTTTTATTAATTTTGTCCAATTCAATTGATCTTATGAAAAGTTCCTCGTTTTTGAGCGCTCGTACTACTTACAAGAGGGCTATATCATTTCGTCACGATGTCTGTATTTTTCGAATTTTGAGCCGAAAATGGTCTCAAACGACTATGTTCGACTCACTGATGACGAATCCGTCGGAAAATTCGAGTCTGTCCGTCCGGCCGTCCGGCCGTCCGTATACACGATAACTGTCGAACGGAATCTCCTAGAAACTTGAAATTTTCAGGGTAGGTTCGAATTTCGAAAGCCGCGGTTAAGTTCGTTATTGGGCGAAATTCGCCAAGGGGTTCCGTTAATATGGCCGCTCGAAATTTTGTTTTCCTGATTACTTCGAAACTACAGATTCGATCGAGATGAAATTTTGCACTCTAATGGAAAGTGAGGTGTTCAAGCTACATGCAAAATTTTGTTCAGCTCGCATCACCAGAACCATAGAAAATTGTAACTTTTGAACGGAAACGCCTAGGGACTTGAAATTTCCAGGATAGGTGTAGATCTGAAATGTGGCGTTCACGTTTATCAATGAGCAGAATTATACAAGGGGTTTCGTAAATACGGTCGTTTGAAATTTTGATTTCTCGATAATTTCGAAACTACGGATTCGATCGAGATAAAATTCTGTATTTTAAACGAGAACGACATATCAAAGCAACATTTTGTCCAGATCGCATGACCAGAATCATAGAAACCATAGAAAATCATAACTTCCGAAGGGAAAGGCCTAGGAACTTGAAATTTTCAGGGTGGGTTTGGATCGCGAATTTCACGGTCACTTTCATCAATGAGCAAAATTATACTAGGGGTTCCGTGAATATGGCCGTTCAAAATATTCTGTTCCTGATAATTTCGAAACTATCGATTTGATTGGAATGAAATTTTGCACCTAGCTGGGGAATAATGTATTCAAACTACGTACGAAATTTTGTCCAGATCGCATCCCCAAGACCATAGATACCGTAGAAAATTCTAGCGAATTATCGAAAAAAAATTGGTTCGAATCTCGAATACCGCGGTTAAGTTCGTTATTGGGCAAAATTCGACCAGGGGTTCTGTCAATATGACCGTTCAAAATTTTGTTTTTCTGATTACTTCGGAACTACTCATTCGATCGGAATGAAATGTAACATTCAGATTGAGAATGAAACGTTAAAGTTACATGCAAAATTTTGTCCAGATCGCATGACCGAAACCGTAGAAAGCATAGAAAATTATAACTTTCGAACGGAAAGGCCTAGGTACTTGAAATTTCTAAAGGAGGTTCGAATCTCGAATATTGCGGTTGAATTCGTAATTGGGCAAAATTCGACCAGGGGTTCCGTAAATATGGCCGTTCGAAATTTTGTTTTCCCGATTACTTCGAAACTACTGTTTCGATAAAAATGAAATTTTGCATTCGGATGAAGAATGAAATTTTCAAGTTACATGCAAAATTTTGTCCAGATCGGATGACCAGAATCATCGAAAATTATAACTTTCGAAAGGAAACGCCGAAGGACCTGAAATTTTCAGAGTAGGTTCGTTATTGGGCAAAATTCGACTAGGGGTTCCAGAAATATGGTCGTTTGAAATTTTGTTTTTTTGAATAATTTCAAAATTACGGATTCGATCGTGACGAAATACTGTATTTTAATAGAGAATGATACATTCAAGCTAGATGTAAAAAAAAATTCAAATCGCATAACCAGAACCAGTTAAAATTTCAACGAATTGTAGAATAAAAATTCCCAATATTTCTGTTACATCAGATACGATCGGGATGAAATTCAGTTTGTACACGCAAAATAATGAGTTGAAAATTTAGAGAGGATCTAACCGATCTTATGTAACCCATAACAATGACAATATATGGGGCTGAAAATCAGAAGATGTCGAGCCGAATGAAGGTCAAAATTATTCATTTCTGTCTTTCATAACAAGTAAATCAAATATTTTTTAGCGCTCGTACAACTTACACGAGGGCTATATCATTTCGTCACGATGTCTGTATTTTTCGAATTTTGAGCCGAAAATGGTCTCAATCGACTATGTTAGACTCACTGATGACGAATCCGTCGGAAAATTCGAGTCTGTCCGTCCGGCCGTCCGGCCGTATACACGATAACTCTCGAACGGAATGTCCTAGAAACTTGAAATTTTCAGGGTAGGTTCGAATCTCGGATGCCGCGGATGAGTTCGTTATTGGGCAAAATTCGCCGAGGGGTTCCGTAAATATGGCCGCTCGAAATTTTGTTTTCCTGGTTACTTTGAAACTACAGATTCGATCGAGATGTAATTTTGCACTCTAATGGAAAATGAGGTGTTCAAGCTACATGCAAAATTTTGTTCAGCTCGCATCACCAGAACCATAGAAACCATAGAAAATTGTAACTTTTGAACGGAAACGCCTAGGGACTTGAAATTTTCAGGATAGGTGTGGATCTTGATTGTCGTGATCACTTTCATCTATGAGCAAAATTATACCAGGGGTTCCGTAAATATGGTCGTTTGAAATCTAGTTTTCTTGATAAATTCCAAACTACAGATTCGATCGTGAAGAAATTCTGTATACTAATGGAGTATGATATATTCAAACTACATTTCTCTAGACCGCATGACCAGAACCATAGAAACCATAGAAAATCATAACTTTCGAACGGAAAGGCTTAGAGACTTGAAATTTTCAGGATAGGTGTAGATCTGAAATGTGGCGTTCACGTATATCAATGAGCAGAATTATACTAGGGGTTCCGTAAATACGGTCGTTTGAAATTTTGTTTCCTCGATAATTTCGAAACTACGGATTCGATCGAGATTAAATTTTGTATTTTAAACGAGAATGATATATTAAAGCAACATTTTGTTCAGATCGCATGACCGGAATCATAGAAAACATAGAAAATTATAACTACCGAAGGGAAAGGCCTAGGAACTTGAAATTTTCAGGGTGAGTTTGGATCGCGAATTTAACGTTCATCAATGAGCAAAATTAGACTAGGGGTTCCGTAAATATGGCCGTTCAAAATATTCTTTTCCTGATAATTTCGAAACTAACAATTTGATTGGAATGAAATTTGGCAACTAGCTGAGGAATAATGTATTCAGACTACGTGCGAAATTTTGTCCAGAGCGCATCACCAAGACCATACATACCGTAGAAAATTTTAGCGAATTATCGAAAAAAAAATTGGTCACCTAAAGCACTGACTTGAAGTCTGGATTATCGCCTTAGTTAGAAAATTTGTTTGACAGCTGTCAAAAATTTCCCCAATTGGTTTCCAAAACTGGAAAATGTGAATCTACCTACAAGGTGCATGTACGAGCGCTCAAAAGCTCCTGCCTTCACGGCAGTGCTTTTCGTAATTTTTTCATCATTGTTCATCTCAATATTCTCAATATTCTTATTCCTACGATATTTACTGAAATGATTCATTAAACCACAATTTTGACATTTTTGAGCGCTCGTACTACTTACACGAGGGCTATATCATTTTGTCACGATGTCTGTATTTTTCGAATTTTGAGCAGAAAATTGTCTCAAAACACTATGTTCAACTCACTGATGACGAATCCGTCAAAAAATTTGAGTCTGTCCGTGCGGCCGTATACACGATAACTCCCGAACGGAATTACCTAGAAACTGGAAATTTCCAGAGTATGTTCGAATCTCGAATGCCGCGGTTAAGTTCGTTATCGGGCAGAATTCCACAAGGGGTTCCGTAAATATGGCCGTTCAAAGTTTTGTTCTCCTGATTACTTCGAAACTACAGATTCGATCGGGATGAAATTTTGCACTCAAATGGAGAATGAGGTGTTCAAGCTACATATGAAGTTTTGTCCAGATCGCATGACCAGAACCATAGAAAATTGTAGCTTTTGAACGGAAACGCCTAGGGACTTGAAATTTTCAGGAAAGGTGTGGATCTCGAATTTCGTGATGACGTTTATCTATGAGCAAAATTATACTAGGGGTTCCGTAAATATGGTCGTTCGAAATTTAGTTTTCTTGATAATTTCAAAACTACAGATTCGATCGTGACAAAATTTTGTATATTAATGGAGAATGATATATTCAAGCTACATTTCTACAGATCGTATGACCAGAACCATAGAAACCATAGAAAATCATAACTTTCGAACGGAAAGGCCTAGGGACTTGAAATTTTCAGGATAGGTTTGGATCTGAAATATCGCGTTCACGTTCATCAATGAGCAGAATTATACTAGGGGTTCCGTAACATACGGTCGTTTGAAATTTAGTTTTCTCGATAATTTCGAAACTACGGATTCGATCGAGATAAAATTTTGTATTTCAATGGAGAATAATATATTCAAGCTACATTTTGTTCAGATCGCATGACCAGAACCATAGAAACCATAGTTAATCATTACTTTCGAACGGAAAGACCTAGGGACTTGAAATTTTCAGGGTAGGTTTGGATCGCGAATGTCACGTTCACGATCATCAATGAGCAAAATTAGACTAGGCGTTCCGTAAATATGGCCGTTCATAATATTTTTTTCCAGATCATTTCGAAACTACTGATTGGATTCGAATGAAATTTTGCACATAGCTGAAGAATAATGTATTCAAACTACGTGCCAAATTTTGTCCAGATAGCATTACGATCGAATTATCGAAAACAAATTGGTCGGCTGAAGCTCTGATGTTAAGTCTGGTGTTTCGCCTTGAAAGCGGTCAAAAAATTTTTCCTTTTGTTTCTGAAACTGGAAAATGCGAATCTACCTACAAGGTGGATGAACGAGCGCTCAAAAGCTCCTGACTTCACGGCAGTGCTTTTGGTCATTTTTTTTATATATCTCTGAAAGCCATTGTTTTTTCCTCTTAGCTCCATCACTTGATCCACCTCTTCTATCCTTGTTGCACTCGCTGAGTTAGAACATAAAACTTCCATTTGTTTATGCGTTACTTCGGCAGATTTACAGATTTCGATCGCCCTTATCAAGTCCAAGTTTTTTGTCCAGAGTTATCTGTCTTTCACGCTCTCATCTTTAATTCCCAACTCCGGCAACACCAGCCTGAAGCGTTCAAACTGTTGAATTAACAATTAATACTTAATTGTGTTACATATTCATCCACGGCATTCATTTTCCATCATTTCTCTTGTGAAAAATAAATATCTTTCATATGTAACATTGATGGCAGGAACGTAGTGAGCTTTGAATTTTTTGACCAAAGTTGAAAATTTCTGTGAGTCCTTGAATTCTTGAAATTCAAAAGTATTATAGATCTTGAGGGCCTTGTCTCCTATACAATTCAGCAGAACTGCGGCTTTGTAATCTTCGCTTTCTTCTTCAGCTTTCGTGGCTTTCAGTAGATATTGAATTTTTAAATGAAAAACTTCCATTCAGCGGCATTATCACCATTCAATTTCAGTTCAGACGGAGGACGTGCACTTTTATCCATTTTCACGACTGCGCCATGTAATATTCGTGTCAATCATAAGAGATCTCAGTTGGTACTGATTTATTCGAAATCATATAGATACATGCATATGTTCACACAGGTATGTCAGGCGCCAAAATTTTATTTGGCATCGGGGCGCTGTATACACTAGAGTCGGCCCTGCATTTATAGAATGAACACGACCTACGACAGGGCCGGCCCTCTAGTATATCAGCGCCCCGATGCAAAATAAAATTTTGGCGCCCTATTTGGTGAAATATAATTTTTTGGTGCGCAAAAGTTCATCATATAAATAACATAATATGATTAAAATAAATTAGTAAAAAGATTAATTCAAAAATTTTGAACTTTTTATTCGAAAAATAACATCCAAGAAACCATGTTCAAGATAGAAACAAAGGGGGAAACAAGGACAAAAGATTAACAAAACTCTAACACATTTCAAATAAACTATTTGCATTCACATAACAATAGTAATGATAATAAATTATAAATAGGAGCTGAGAAGATCCCAACTGTTTGTATAACATAAAAAATGTCTACTCCAAATACATTGTCTTTACCCACATAGCGACCAAAATATAAACGAAATTTTTTACTAATAATACCACTAGAGGTCAAATTATTTCCGGAAATTTTTTCGAGCTCATGAATATTTTGAAAATTATCCCTCGTCGGATAAACCTGTGGAAGAACTGGCGCTTATTCTTGAAGACTATGCCTTCAACATGCGAAAAAAGAACTCCGAAGACTACAAGGAGAGTGTTATCAAAGTTTTATGGAACTCTGCAGCTAAGCAGTTGCAGGAATAATATAAGTTATAATCGAAAATTTAATCCATTCTCTGACATAGCATTTGTCAACGCAAGAGCTGCAAAAAATGCTAAGCGTCGGAAGCTACATATAGATCCAACCAAGAGAAAGGCAAGTTCATCAGCACTATCAGCAGACGAATTGAGAAAGATTATTGAGCTTTGGGACGAAAACACTCCGGAATAATTGCAAAGAAAGTTCTTTCACATTGCTGCTCATGAATTGGCCTGGAGAGGAAATGAAGGAGCGGCAGCAACAATAGAATTTTTTGTGGAGGAAATTGACAATCAAGGGGAACCAACAGGACGCATTGAGTATAACCCGGTTTTCTCCAAGACCACCCAAGGCGGTTCAAAAAGAATGGCCGAAAGTAAGTGGCTAGTACCGAATACAGTCAATGAAGAATTATGCCCAGTAAGACTGTTCAAAAAACTAATCAGCAAGCGAAACCAACTCATCAAAACGGATCGTTTATTTTCAACTGCAAATCCAAACTGGCAGCACACCAATTCCAAAGGCTGGTACAAGAACAGCCCGGTTGGACAAAATGAAATATCTTCCTGGTTCAAATCGGCGGCATCAGTGATTGGAATCGATGTCAACAAGATCAAGATAACAAATCTTTCTGCGAGGGCCACTGCTGTTTCAACTTTAGCCAAAACGGGAACTGGAGAACAGCAATTAATTAAAATAACAGGGCATGGTAGCAGTCACTCCATGAAACCATATCTGCAAATTGACTCGGGCCATGAGGATATAATTGACGCAATGAGGTCTGCTTCAACCTCTGCAAAGACAATCCAAGAATCTCTAAATCAAGAACAAGCAACCTACCATAGTATATAATAATTGCGTTTTTAATATAAACATTGATCATAATGGTCCAAAGAATTTAGAAAACATCTAAGCTTGTAGTTGAAAAGAATCAAAATTATCATGTGAACAATAATGTTGGACGCCGGGATGGTATGTATCGCGCCGGTACCCATATGTTAAATATCTGTCACCAAATGAGATAAGGGTGTTAGGTGCCAACTTGGTGGAGGGTGTCAAGTCAACAATGGAGATGATAACCATGCATGCCAGTGCGATTCGAAGAATCCCATCTGGTTTCGCTTTAGCGCCATTTGACCAGGGGTTGAGACTTGAGAGTTTCAATTTCACCAACTTGGCGCCAGAGGCCATCTGGGTTTAGAAACTCTTGTCGTGGAAGGACCACAGGACCAATTTTGTGATTGGTCAGGTTTCTGAACTTGATGACGCCTTTTGTATATTTTTGTGTATTGATAGTGGGAGAAATGTTTTATATTCCCCAAACTAGTTTAATATAGTTAGTTAATACGATCTCTCGGTAAACCAACAACGTACCATTTGTGATAGAAAAGATACTTACAACATCTTTTCTAAGGGAAGTTTAACTCAGTGTATGTCGTGAGAGTTGTTGAAATCGATACAACCAGACGAACAGATGTATATGTATAATTTGTAAATATATCAAAGACAGCATATACGTCTTTAATTCATCAAAGGGATCTTTCATTAATTTGAGAAATCCAGTCCGTTGAGAACCGGAAATATCCGAAAATTCTCATCGCACCTATACAAAATCTCGTTTCTGCTTTACAACCAGAACCCGGAAAAAATCATCGGTCCAAGGAATTCTTCGATCGAGAAAAGAATTCAAACGTCCCTTGAAAACGGGGTTACGAGATAACAAATAATAAACGTCAAAAAAATTTCCAGTATTATTCGCTGTTAGGTACCCACGAGGAAAAAATTTCCACTAAAATTCATCCGTTGCGATGGTGATCTGTCAGCAATACACATTCTGATTGGTTGAAAAATCACATGTGTGGAATTTTCACTAGTAATACCACTAGAGGTCAAATTATTGCCGGAAATTTTTTCGAGCTCATGAATATTTTGAAAATTATCCCGAGTCGAAGACGAGGGATAATTTTCTAAAAATATTCATGAGTGAGAAAAAATTTCCGGATTTAATTTGACCTCGTGTGGTATTCGGTAAGAAAATTCCACACCAAATGCGTTTATTTCCAACAACATCAATTTTCGTCTTCATCAAGTATAATATTCTGTCATTATAAACGTCAAAAAAATTTCCAGTATAATTCGCTGTTGGGTACCGTGAAAAAATTTCCACTAAAATTCATCCGTTGCGATGGTGATCTGTCAGAAATACACGTTCTGATTGGTTCAAAATCACATGTGTGGAATTTTCATAAAAATATGTTCAAACAAGCTAAAAAATGAGATGAAACCTTATCTACCTACTAATTTACTATTATCTTGAGCGTTTCCACACTTTTCTGTGTTTTAGGATATGAAGTCGCTGGTCGCTGTGTGGGTCGAATATAAAATCATAATCACAATCAAAGGAGAGCAATCAAGAACCAAAACATCATTATATGTATTGGATAATAATTGGCATGGTTGGTGTTTTTTGCTGGATGTGAACGTGTGATGCGTAGAATGCGTATAGACGAAAATTCACTTTACTTAAATGTATTAATTATTTACTATATTCACTAACTAATTTTCGAGCAAAAAATTTGAAGGGCGCCACTTTCCTTTGGCGCCCCGATGCCTTGCATCCGCTGCGGGCCCCTTGAGCCGGCCCTGACATACCATATTAATATTTGTAGGTGTCATATTGATCCGAATATTCTGAACAAGATATTGAATATTACGAAAAGCACTGCCTTGAAGTCAGGAGCTTTTGAGCGCTCGTACATCTACCTTGTAGGTAGATTCGCATTTTCCAGTTTTAGAAATCAATTGAAGAAAAGGCCGATAATCGATAATTCGCAAGAATTTTCTACGGTATCTATGGTCTTGGTGATGCGATTTGGACACGCACGTAGTTTGAATACATTATTCTTCAGCTAGGTGTAAAATTTCATTCCAATCCAACCAGTAGTTTCGAAATTATCAGGAACAAAATATTTTGAACGGCCATATTCACGGAACCCCTAATCTAAATTTGCTCATTGATGAACGTGGCCGCGAAATTCGCGATACAAACCTACCCTGAAAATGTCAAGTTTCTAGGCCTTGTCCTTCGGAAGTTATAATTTTCTATGGTTCTGGTCATGCGATCTGGATTCTCGATTAAAATACAAAATTTCATCTCGATCGAATCCGTAGTTTCGAAATTATCGAGGAAACAAAATTTCAAACCACCGTATTCACGGAACCCCTAGTATTATTTCGCTCATTGATGAACATGCCCGCGAAATTCGCGATCTGAACCTACCCTGGAAATTTCAAGTCCCAATGCCTTTCCGTTCGAAAGTTATGATTTTCTATGGTTTCTATGGTTCTGGTCTTGCGGTCTGGAGAAATGTAGCTTGAATATATCATTCTCCATTAGTATACAAAATTTCGTCACGATTGAATCTGTGGTTTTGAAATTATCAAGAAAACTAAATTTCAAACGACCGTATTTACGGAACCCTCAGTATAATTTTGCTCATAGATAAACGTGATCAAGACATTCGAGATCCACGCCTATCCTGAAAATTTCAAATCCCTAGGCGTTTCCGTTCAAAAGTTTCAATTTTCTATGGTTTCTATGGTTCTGGTCATGCTATCTGGACAAAATTCGCATGTAGCTTGAACACCTCATTCTGCATCAAAATTTCATCTCGATTAAATCTGTAGTTTCCAAGTAATCAGGAGAACAAAACTTTGAACGGCCATATTTACGGAACCCCTAGTGGAATTTGGCCTATTAACGAACTCAACTGAGGCATTTGGGATCTGAACCTACACTGAAAATTTCAAGTCTCTAGGTTGTTCCGTTCGAGAGTTATCGTGCTTACGGCCGGACGGACAGACTCGAATTTTCCGACGGATTCGTCATCAGTGAGTCGAACATAGTCGATTGAGACCATTTTCGGCTCAGAATTCGAAAAATACAGACATCGTGACGAACTGATATATCCCTCGTGTGAGTAGTACGAGCGCTCCAAAATATCAAAAATGAGTAATAATCAGTAGTACTTGTGAACAATTTGAATACAACGAGAGCTAAGCTTTCGTCGAATGAATATTTCATTATGTTTCCTTGTCCCCTTAAAAATTAGTTATAAATATTAAAAATGATCAAGTGTAAAAAGCATTTACCATCGAGTCAGACTTCAGAAAGAGATAATAATAATAATAATATTTATGGATCCTGTGAGACATTACAATGATTAGGACAAGTCAGTTAATACAAAATTAATCACAAAAGAGAATTATCTTCTAAGTATTTTCTGACACTATAGTAGGCTCTACTAAGCATTAATGACTCTACCGTTTTTTCAATTTTTCCATAATTTCAATGGAATTGTACTGAACCTGGGGTTTCTACCCTTATTAATCGTATTCCGCTGTCACCGTATCTCATCTATTTTCCGAAAAGGTCTAGGTCCGTGCTCTCTGCACGAATAGAGAGTCTTTTGTCTTATATTTTCTGAGGAACAGGTATTCAGGAAAGAAAACCTCGAAATTCTAAAAGAACATATTATATTTACGAAGAATGATGTTAAAATGCGTACATAAAATCGAAATTTTCACAGATATCGAAAAGATCATCTAAATATAACAATCTATCATTCACCTAATTTCTCATATTCGTAATTAAATCAAACAATTAAACTGTTACTTCCTTCGAACAAACTAATCTAAATGTACGAGGGGTCAAATAATCAACTGCAACTAATATTCAAATTCCGTACGTAAAATCAAACATACAAATCAACTTCGGATCGAGATATCAATAATATTGGGGATTACAATAACACCATTCACATTCATAGGGGTTAAAACTTTGAACTGAATTTTCCTACCTTGGTCTGCAAACAACCTAATTTCTCTTTGTACGTACTTGGAAACAAAACCACCCACACACGATATTGGCTTTTATTTTTATTCGCACTCGAAACACAAAAATACGGCTTTTAACTCTACTCCTAATAAAACTCCTTCAACACTCATTTCCACGCTCTAACACAATCACTCCCTTTATCCGAAATCTAATAGAATCCTCGACTGAAAATAACAACACTAGTTTCCTACAACGCCCTCGAAACCGTCGTCCGATTTTACCCTTCGTGGATCCCATTTTCGCCGAGCAACTCCCTTTTCGCCGAGTAACTGCCTCTAATTTTTCCTTCTTCTCCAAAAGTAAACTCTACCCCCCTTTCAAAAAGAATCCACAACTCTAGAGTGGGCATCCAGAAGCTTACACAGCAAAATTCTTGCTCCAAAATTTTTCCATGAATTCAATCTCCGCTGGCCCTATCTACCGTAGACATAAACAATTTCAGCCACTACAATGTTGCAAATGGACAACTTCGCCTTTTAGACGTGAATTATCGTGACTCTGGGTGGTCTTTTTCGAACTTATCACGCCGATTAAAACTAACGATATCCTTTTTGAGCGCTCGTACTACTTACACGAGGGCTATATCATTTCGTCACGATGTCTGTATTTTTCGAATTTTGAGCCGAAAATGGTCTCAATCGACTATGTTCGACTCATTGATGACGAATCCGTCGGAAAATTCGAGTCTGTCCGTCCGGCCGTCCGTCCGGCCGTCCGTCAGCACGATAACTCTCGAACGGATCAACCTAGAGACTTGAAATTTTCAGTGTAGGTTCAGATCCCGAATGCCTCGGTTAAGTTCGTTAATGGGCCAAATTCCACCAGGGGTTCCGTAAATATGGCCGTTCAAAGTTTTGTTTCCCTGATTACTTGAAAACTACAGATTCGATCGAGATGAAATTTTGCACTCAGATGGAAAATGAGGTGTTTTACCTACATGCGAAATTTTGTCCAGATCGCATGACCAGAACCATAGAAACCATAGAAAATTGTAACTTTTGAACGGAAATGCCTAGGGACTTGAAATTTTCAGGATAGGTGTGGATCTCGAATGTCGTGATCACGTTCATCTATGAGCAACATTATACAAGGGGTTCCGTAAATACGGTCGTTTGAAATTTTGTTTTCTCGATAACTTCGAAACTTCGGATTCGATCGAGATGAAATTTTGTATTTTAATCGAGAATGATATATTGAAGCAATATTTTGTCCAGATCGCATGACCAGAACCATAGAAACCATAGAAAATTGTAACTTTTGAACGGAAAGGCCTAGGAACTTGAAATTTTCAGGGTGGGTTTGGATCGCGAATATCGCGGTCACGTTCATCAATAAGCAAAATGAGACTAGGGGTTCCGTAAATATGGCCGTTCAAAATATTTTTTTCCAGATAGTTTCGGAACTACTGATCGGATTGGAATGAAATTATGCATCTAGCTGAGGAATAATGTATTCAAAGTACGTGCAAAATGTTGTCCAGACCGCATCACCAAGACCATAGATATCGTAGAAAATTCTAGCGAATTATCGAAACAAAATTGATCAGCTGAAGCACTGACATGAAGTCTGGAGTTTGAGAATTTTTTTGACAGCTGTCAAAAATTCCTTCAATTGGTTTCTAAAACTGGAAAATGCGAATCTACCTACAAGGTGCATGTACGAGCGCTCAAAAGCTCCTGCCTTCACGGCAGTGCTTTTCGTAATTTTAATACCTACAGACTAATACAATGTATATACGGAGGTCTGGAGTCTTTTCATTCGAGAAATGCATTTGAATTTAAATAATCCATTTAATTTTGAATTTGAGTATGCTCCAATTATAACAGAATCAGGTAGATGATTATAAAGTTTCACAAAATTTGGTCAAATGGAGATGATTCAAACTTTGTAGTTCTATGTATAGGCATAGCCAATGTTCCAGAACATCTTGTAGAGTAGTGGTGAAAACTGGAAAATTTGACAAATAGTGATTCATTCTCTCTGGCTTATTGCAAAAACTTAATAATAAATATACAAGGCACTGTCAGAATCCCATTTGCAATAAATATAGATCTGCAGTGATCACGATAACCAAGCCTGAACATCATTCTTATTCAATGAATGGACTGGTGGAAATCCAAATTAAGAAGTGAACTAATGGAACGTGTCATTATCGAACGACAAGAGTGGTAAGTAGCTTTTTAGCCGTCATCAGTACTGCATAACTCAGTCGATGATGAAGACCAACATGAAATGCAGAACGTTTATTCCGAGCGAGAAGACGAGATTTCCACCAGTCCATTCATTGGATTCAATTTGGTAGGCCCAACCTTAATGGCACGAAACCTTCATTTAATCATTCTTATTATACTCTTCTGGGACAGAAAAACTCTATTCAATTCAACAGAATTTCCCCACACCAAAAAATTGTAAGCTATATGGCTGTAACACAAACTATAATATACATTCAGAATTGCATCAAATGGAAGTGAGTCTCTAATACGTCTTAAAGCGAAAAACGATTAGCTCAGTTTTCTGCGAACATGGCCTACATGTTCCCACCATTTCAGGTTCTTATCGACGTATACACCTAAAAACTTTATGGAATCGCTAGATTTCAATTCTTTGTTCTGATATTGCAGCACAAGTGGCCCAGCCACAGAATTCCTAATCTCGAAGTCTCAAACACAACTGATTCGGTCTTGGACACGTTCACGATCAGAGCATTAGCCTGGCACCACTGTACAAAGGTCGCAATTATAATTTCGCATCGATTCGAAAGCTCAGACCCGCTCGGCGCCGAGACCGCCACAGATGTATCATCAACAAAAATGACCAACCACTTGGTAGCACCGTAGTAGGACAAGTCATCAATAAAGAGAATAAACATTAACGGTCCCCTGAGAAACACCCAACTTACTTTCAAAGCTTTCTGAAAATGTCTCAAGAACTTTTTACAGACAGATAAAAAACCTGAGATCCAATCTAAAAAATTTCCCCTGAAACCTAGATTGTACAATTTGTCAATAATAAACTGTGGAGAAATAGAATCAAATGCTCTGGTGAGATCGAAGAAAATACCACATACATGTCCCTCGTCCAAAGAGCGATAGTTGTGATCGAAGAAGTGAAGAGCTGCGGTTTCAGTCGATCTTTTAGCTCTGAATCCGTGCTGACACTTAGAAATTAGGTTGTAATTGTTTAGGTAATTAGTCATACGATTCATCACTACCCTCTCGATGATCTTAGAAAAAAGACTGAGGATGGATATAGGCCTATAATTAATTATACTTCAAGCATCATTCCTCTTATATATTGGTAGCACAGTTGCATGCTTTAAAATAGCAGGAAACACTCCAGAAGAGACCGAGAGATGAATCAAATGTGCCAGATGACCCGCCACATCATCTGCCATCATTTTTAGAATTCTACCAGAAACACAGTCTAATCCAGGACTCGTTTTATTTTTTTAAAACTGTATGGCATCTAGTACCTCACATCTAATAACCGGGTGGAAAAAAAAATGTCGCCGCCATCGGAGAAACCGTACATGATGTAGATATCCGGTCTCCGTAAGTTTCGGCAAGGCAAGACCTCGCTACTGATGAGAAGTACGCCACTGATGAGAAGTACGCCCCAAAAGCATCAGCAATCTTGATGGGTTCGGAACATATTTGACCATCCAAATTTAATTTAGGAGAGTCACAATTTTTGGTTCTGCCAATTTCTCGATTAACAATTCCCCAGACCGTTCTGCTTCTATCATCAGACGAGTTTATAAATATTTGATGGAATTTCTACTCAGAAGATCTCAGCAGCTGGTTATAGTATGCTTTGGCTTTTCTATACAGTTCGAGTGATTGTTTGGTTTGGCAGTTTTTATGTTGCCAAAACACGTTCTTCAAATCCTCGCTAGAACGCCTGATCATGGGCGTTATCCATTTATTAGTCTTATTAGTCCGTAACGTCCATATGTCCCAACGAGCAGCACTTGTTAACCGCCCTGCAGTGGTCCAAGTCCGCATCTGTTGTAATGTAGTCTAAATCTTCAGATTTGCTTGCACAATCTTTACAGCACAGAACTCATACTCCAGTTCTTCAGATAGACATGAGATTGGTAATTCCAGCACATCCAGACCTTTTTTGGCTGAAATGGCAGTACCACCATGTTCCCGTGTTGGCCGGCAAAAACTAGTCACCAATTTGTATCCTAGTAATGTCATCACACCGAGCATCACACTCAGGCTGGCTTCATCACACCAATGCTCAGCCACACTCATAATGTTGGGTTTTTGATTTGACAGCAACACAGACAAGTTGTTCATCTTGTTTGAGATGGATTGAACATTCAATTGCGGAAGCCTGAATTTCCACAAGTCATTTTCTGCAGTCGGAAATGTTGCAGTAGGCAAATTCAACGATTTTTTATTGTCAACCTGCGTTGATAAAAAGAATGAACATTGCATCTGTTCGGCCAGTTTGATTGAACTGTGACCCTTTCGTATTCGTCCTCCGGAATAAGTACTTTGAAAGACGCATAACTATCGGGATAACAAGACTTCAGTAGTTCACATCTGACATCAGTAAAATTCGCTTTAAGGATCATCAGCTGTAGTAGTGGTTCTCAGATTAGAGACATGTAGTGCCTTATATTTTTTGGAGCCTTCCACTGAGGTTGGCCCAGAGAAATTGCCATCCACCAAAGCGGTTCTTTGCTTCCTTCTGTTCCCCTTGCCTGGGACTGTTTTCCAATTATTCTTTCCAACAGAGTCGTTGGAACCTTTAGTAGTAACAGATTCGTTCCCTAGTTTCGGATTGGGTGACAATAACAGAGACTCATCCTTGTTTTATGTTAAGTCTCTGTGTACAAGATCGGATTTTGTTTGTTTTGATTTTGAAGTCGATGTTTTCACATCTGAAAACTGAGAAGATTCCGCAATGGCTAAATTAACATGGGGATCACCTGTTTTGATTATCACTATAGGATCATGCGGTCGTTGCTTAGTCACACTGACCTTATCGGCAGCTGGTTTTGAGTTCGTTGTCTTCAGTTTTTTGTTGAGATCTGATATAGTTTTATCTTTTTCTAAATTCTTTTGCATGGGCATTTTGAAAACTCTACAGTTACCAACATTAAATTTTTTAACCATATTTTTTATTGACTCTATTTGATCCATAGTTATTTCTCTATTTTCAAAATCTCTCTTGACTCTAATTCCTAAAAATTCACATTCCTTATTTGTTAATTTTTTAATTTTGAAAGTTTTGCAAAGTTCTTCATTAAGGTAGGATAAAAAATTATCATCATTACATGCTATGAATATATCATCAACATATAGAAGTTGATAGCATCTTATTTTTTGATCTAGGAAACTATATAAACAATAATCCGACTTCGATCTTCTGAATTTTAAATTAGTCATGAAATTATTAAATTGCTCATTCCATGCTCTAGGAGCTTGTTTTAAACCGTAAATTGCTCTTTTCAACAAACATACTTTATTCCTGTCATTTCTCGAAATTTTAAGACCCTCTGGAATTTTCATTAAAATTCTTTCTTTAATATTACTGTGTAAAAAGGCATTTTTGACATCTAACTGCTCCAAAATCAAACCTAAATTATTGCTAACTGATAGTAAAATTCTTAAGGTTGAAAGTTTTGCAACTGGTGCATGTATTTCTCCAATTTCATTGAAATTCTGTTCAAATCCCCGTGCAACTAATCTGGCCTTGTATATACTTTTACCCTCATTATCCCTTTTGATCCTAAATACCCATCTATTACTGATAACTTCTTCTAGCTCTGGTCTCTCAACCAGTTCCCATGTATCATTATCCTCCAAAGCATTCAACTCATCCTGAACTGCTTTCTCCCAACAATCCCAATTTGCACTTTCTTTAGCTTCTGAGTATGTGTTTGGTGAATCACAATACTCACTTAGTAGTGCCAAACAACTTATGTTCATTTCATAATCCTCAAACCTCGACGGTAACTTTGTTTGTCTTCTCTGTCTGACAGTTTCACTGCTTTCATCCATTTCCCTCTCATCACCTTCAGGTTCACCCTCATCTACCATATCGTCTTCACTATCTTGTACCCTGTTCGGTACAATACCCTTCGTTGAAGGTTAGGTTAGGTTAGGTTAGGTAACCGTGCAACTAATCTGGCCTTGTATATACTTTTACCCTCATTATCCCTTTTGATCCTAAATACCCATCTATTACTGATAACTTCTTCTAGCTCTGGTCTCTCAACCAGTTCCCATGTATCATTATCCTCCAAAGCATTCAACTCATCCTGAACTCTTCTGAGTATGTGTTTGGTGAATCACAATACTCACTTAGTAGTGCCAAACAACTTATGTTCATTTCATAATCCTCAAACCTCGACGGTAACTTTGTTTGTCTTCTCTGTCTGACAGTTTCACTGCTTTCATCCATTTCCCTCTCATCACCTTCAGGTTCACCCTCATCTACCATATCGTCTTCACTATCTTGTACCCTGTTCGGTACAATACCCTTCGTTGAAGGTTAGGTTAGGTTAGGTTAGGTAACCGTGCAACTAATCTGGCCTTGTATATACTTTTACCCTCATTATCCCTTTTGATCCTAAATACCCATCTATTACTGATAACTTCTTCTAGCTCTGGTCTCTCAACCAGTTCCCATGTATCATTATCCTCCAAAGCATTCAACTCATCCTGAACTGCTTTCTCCCAACAATCCCAATTTGCACTTTCTTTAGCTTCTGAGTATGTGTTTGGTGAATCACAATACTCACTTAGTAGTGCCAAACAACTTATGTTCATTTCATAATCCTCAAACCTCGACGGTAACTTTGTTTGTCTTCTCTGTCTGACAGTTTCACTGCTTTCATCCATTTCCCTCTCATCGCCTTCAGGTTCACCCTCATCTACCATATCGTCTTCACTATCTTGTACCCTGTTCGTAAGTTATTTTCATCGAAAATAACATTTCTAGAATGAATTACCTTGTTTTCGTCTTCTTGCCAAAGCTTATATCCATTCTCAGTATATCCAATAAATCTACATTTAAGGCCCTTATCTTGTAATTTTGTTCTCATGCAATCTGGTATTCTTGCATAAGGAATACAACCAAAAACACGTAAATTATAAACATTTGGTTTTTTACCTAACCATAACTCATAGGGAGTTTTGTCATTTTCTAAGCATGACTGTGTTCGATTAGTAACATAAGCAGCTGCTAATACAGCATCTTCCCAAAAGATTTTATTCATTTTAGATTCCATTATCATGGATCTGGCCCTGTCCATAAGAGTTTGATTCATCCTTTCAGCAACTCCATTGAGTTGAGGAGTATATGGTGGAGTATAATTAATTTGAATTCCCTTTTTTAAGCAAAATTCTTCAAACATTTTAGAGCAATATTCACCTCCATTATCGCATTTTATTCTACTTATCTTCCTATCACAAAACAAAGATGCTACCCTGGCTTCATATTCTCTAAAACAATCATATACTTCACTCTTATTTTTCATTAAAAATACCATTACAAATCTTGAATAATCATCAACAAAAGTTACAAAATATTGATTTTCATTATGTGACATAGGTGTAATCGGTCCACATACATCTGTATGTACTAACTCTAATACTCTACTGGATCGAGTAGTTTTTGAATAATATGGAGCACATTTTTGTTTACTTTTAATACAAATTTCACAAAGATCTCTATTTACTGAATTCATGAACTGCAAACCATTAACTAAATTCTTATTTCTCATTTTCAATAAAGAGTTAAAATTCAAATGACCATACCTACGATGCCAAAGTTCAATATCAATATTATTGACTGCTAAATTCGCATGTTCACTATTAATAACTCGAAAAAATAATTTATACAGATTGTTATGTCGCTTACCCTCAGCATATATGACATCACCTTTCTTTATGACAATTTTTTCATCAAAACATGAAATTTTAAAACCAGCTCTTTCTATTGTTGATATTGATAGTAAATTTACTCTAAGGCCTGGAACATACAAAACATCTTGTATCGTAATAGGTACTTCTTTGTGTCCTACTTGACTTATAACTTCAACTTCGCCTACACTGGTTGCTTCCATAAACTTGCCTTCTTGTGCTAGTTGTATGACCCTAGGTTTCAAGAATGATCTTCTATTCCTCAACGATTTTTCATCATTTATGTAATGGTGTGTAGCTCCAGAGTCTGCAAACCATTCCATCTCAACCATATCTCGACTATTCAGCATTGAACAAAAAGCAACTGATTCATCGGTCTGCTTTACTCGATATTTAGATTCATCGGCATCAGCCTCAGTATAATGGGCTTTGTTATAGCTACCTTCCAGAAATGTAACATTTGACTCCACAATTGCTCTTAATATGACCCATTTTGTAGCATTTAATTTGTTTTTGGGAGGCATTGAACAATGATGGCATTGACACACTATTTACTTTGGCAGTTTTTCCACAATTTTTGTTCATATCAAATTCCAGTAACCTATTTTTCACAAATTCTATTTTGAGATCATTTTCCGATAACGTTCTTATTGCAGTTACCACATTTTCGTATTCAGGTGGCATCGATAAAAGTAGGAAACATGACATATCAGAATCTTCAAAACTGCTTCCGAATCCTTTAAGTTCACGAAAAATTCTATCACATTTAGCAAAGTGTTCTTGCAAGACAGTGTTACTTTGGTATTTTAGGTTAATTAATTCTTTCAGCAAATAAAATTTCGAACACGTACCTTTCTTGCTAAAAATTCCTTCGAGCTTTGTTATCATCTCAAAAGCCACCTCTATTCCTTTCACATATTCTAAATGCGAGTCTGATACGCTTGATATTATAACCATACATGCCCTATTGTTCTTTTTGTGCCATTCTGCATTTCTTTCACCAACTCCAACATTTTTCAATATATCATTAAGTTCTTGAGCTTTCAATACAGAATACAGCCTGAACTTCCAATTGTCGAAACCATTTCCATTGAACGGAATTATTCCATGTTTATTCTCACATGCTTGACTTGCCATTTTCGCCCTTTTTCAAATGCAGCATACAATACCACGGCCCGGTCAGTTCCAATATTCTTCCACTTACTTTTATCAACAGCAAACCTTCTCATCTGGGCCCATAACTAATGTTAGAATTATTCCAGCGTGAAGAAGTATTTGACTATTGTAATATTGAAAATAACCATTATCCAAACTAAACATTTATTCATGATCTCTCTTAACAGTCTTAACAACGTGTTCTTGTACAACTTGACATTATCTCCATCTTCTTCTTCTTCTTCTTCTCAACTGCTACCAGATGGATTATCAACTGACTCTTGATGAAACCAGGCAGCGCCCATGGGCTCAGCGTCCTCCGCTATGTACCCAAATTCAATAGCTCTTATCCAATTAGCAGTCCGGCTCCTGGAGGCAGCAGGAATCTGAGACAAAGCTCATACCAGTCTGCTGCTGAGAGACAGATACATATATTTCAAATTAGCTAATGTGCAGCTCTTTAAAGCTCAGCCAAAGCACTAGGGGTCTAATAAGCAACTAATAGAGCAGAACGATGTGGTCTACATAGGGTGACAGCACAACATAAAGCACAACATGCGGATCGATAGTAAGGGAGGGCAGACATTTATTCAGAATCAACACTGATCAAACTACAGCATTCACAATTTCAAACTTGACGCGGCCAAAAAGTCGAACGTCAACTGGAGTACCTTCTGGGAGGAGCTATACACAAAGTCATTAACAGAAAGTGGACCTGTTAAAGTTAGCTGACACAGTTCTCTATAAAATTTGTCGCAGTTATATTGATTATCACGACATTCAAAAAAGATGTGGGGTATTGTACCTATTTCTCCACATGTACAAGTGGGTTGATCTACTACATTAATTCTATGTAGATGGGCAGGGATGCAGCAGTGCCCTGAGCGCAACCTGCACATACTAGTGATCATACGTCTTGGGACAGTTTTTTCTTTGATCAGCCAATAAGGCTCTGTTCTACTTTTATTTTTAGTGTTAAGTGTATAACCTATCCCCTTCGTCAATCCGATATTTTTCCACTCCTCATCCCATTCGCGTATCAACTCCCTACGATACCCGGGCCAAAGCAGACTAGGATCCCCCCTGTAATTCCTTACCTGAGTCATTTGTCTTCCCTCGTTCGCAAGGGTATCTACAATGTCATTCTGTCTGATACCAGAATGACTGGGTATCCACAGAAGTACCGTGTTTAATTGGCGTTGTTTAGTCTTAAACAGCATTTCTTTGACATGAACCGACAATACGTCCAAACCTGCCCCCACCCTCCAGTGTTTCAACCTTTCCAAAGCACTGAGTGAATCCGAAACGACCAGAACATCACCTAGATTTTTTGTGAGTACAAAGTGTACAGCGAAACCAATGGCTGCCATCTCAGCCATGCATATGTTCCAGTGACCCGGAATACGCCTTTTGAAGGTCAAGTTAAATTCCTCAGAGAATACTCCGATTCCCACTGTTCCATTACCCGGATCTGCAGAAGCATCTGTGAAAACAGCTCTATAACCTCTGAATCGTTCGCAACGAAGTTCAAGAAACTTTCCAGCAGTTTCAGCTGCTCCTTTTTTGAGTCCCGAATGTACAATTTCCGGTTGATCAGCGTGTGCAGCAGTGGAAATCATATGACAGGGCAGCACCCTATCTCTCCAAATATGTACGGCTAAAGGCCGTATTCTCCTGTACGCCAACAGGACCGCCGGTAGAACCCCCCGATCCCAGAAACCTCCAGTATCAAGAGACTCCTCAACTGCTCTCAAAACAGGATTACCCTCAATTCTATAAGCCTTTAATAAAAACTTTCCTGCCAACCAGACTCTCCTACACGAGAGCGATACCTCGCCAGCCTCACTCAGGATAACATTTGTGGGGGTTGACCTCATATAACCTAGAGCCACACGAAGTGCCGAGCACTGAACACGATCCAGTCTCACAAGGAGACTTTTAGAGCACTTACCAATAATGCATGTGCCATAGTCCAAATGTGGTCTAACCAGAGCCTTATATAGTGTGAGCAAAACCGAGGGATGAGCTCCCCACCATGTCCTGCATAGCGCCTTCATCACATTAACGCCCTGCAACGCTTTGCCAACAACGTAATCTACGTGCTCCCGCCACAACAGCCTGGAGTCCAGTATTAGCCCCAGATACTTGACCTTATTTACCCAAGGGATTTGCGTACCTGCCAAGCTGAGTACAGGTAGAGTTGGGGGCAACCTACGCTTACCAATTATAATGGCTGTTGTTTTTTCTAGGGAGATAGATAGAAATCTCCTTTTCAAATAGATGTATAAACATTCCAGCGCCTGGTTCATATTATCCACCGCTGTAATCAAGTCTCCTTCAGATGAACGTAGGTATAAATCATCCACATACTGTCCAATCTCTACACCCCGAGGAAGGACATCCGAAACTTTTGACACATAAACATTAAAAAGAGGGGGGCCCAGCTTTGACCCCTGTCCTACACCACACTGTGGTATCCAAGGTCCAAGCAGGTCCGACGATTCACCACTCTGTGTGAATAACCGTCTATTTCGATTCAGTGCGAGGATCAGATCGACGACTTGGTCAGGCACACCAATTTCACACAGATCGTTACCCAAAATCTCAAGATTGACATTATCATAGGCACTTTTAATGTCAACAAAAACGACCACCGAGTATTTTTTAAGGGCTATTTCCCTGTATAATGCCATCGTTAGATGGGTCAGGCAGTCCTGAACTGATTTTTCCTTCCTAAATCCAAAGAGGATCTTTTCAGGGGGTAGAGAATTTTCAAATAAATTTTCCAACCTATCCTTAATTAATGCCTCCAAGATTTTAATACCGCATGTTATAAGGGAAATTGGTCGGAAACTGGTAGCTAAGGTTGGTGGTTTACCTTTCTTTTGGATAGGAAGTACCAATATATCATTTTGGTATTTGGTTGATGCTGGGTCACCCAGCATTCTGTTATAGATCTGCAGTAGTGCAGCGACAGCCACATCAGGCAGGTGCACGTAAAATGAATAAGTCAGTGAGTCCAAACCAGGAGCTGTATCCTTTCTCTGACTGAGATTTTTTTTTAGTTCCTCAATTGTGAAAGGATCCATTGGAACCCCCGAAGGGACCCTAAGAGTGTCAGGAGGTATCAAGGCAGGTGTCAGCCTATCCATAACCTCGTGCAGGACCTGTGGCGGTGGTAAATGAGACTCACCAGGGGGTGCTGACCCATTGAATTTCTTGATTGCCTTCCATATTTTTGGAGTGGCATTCAGATCAATGCTTTCACAGAATTCTTGAAAGGACTTCCTCTTCCTCTCCCTGATAAGCTTCCTGGCAATAGCTGCACATCTACGAGTATTCTCATAATCTTCTCGAGTGGTATGAGATTTATAATATCTGAATGCTGCTCGTCGCTCTCTGATGCACCTATCAATATCCTCGTCCCACCACGGGCAGTTGAACCTGGAGGATGTAGGGTTCCTTTTCAAGGGGAATGTTCTCTCTGCTGCGGCAAGTAGAACCTCATTAAATGACCTCAAATCATAAACATTTGATGTATCGAGGAGTTGAGAAACATTATTTTCATATAGATCCCACTCACCTTTAGAAACGTTGAATTTCTTTGTCGAGCAAAATTTTTTATATGTTGATATCTCGAGAGAACCCTCCTCTAATGAGATGAGTATAGGGTAGTGGTCACTGAATCCAGGGTCTGGAAGGGTATTCCAGGTTGTGGATAGAGCCAGGTTGTCCGAGCACAGGGTCAGATCGGGAGCACTCGCCTGCTGATGGGGAGGACAGACTCTTGTTGATGAGCCATCATTTAAGATGACCATGTCACAGTTGTCCAAGAAACTCTGAACTGTACTTCCATTCAAGTTGAGGGCCCCAGAGCCCCACATAGGATTATGTGCATTAAAATCCCCAATCAAAAGGGTATTATTAGGAAAGCGGATATTAAGATTTCTCAGTATTCTCTCACTCAGACACATATCCGGGGGGTTATATATGCTAAGGAGGTTCAAATCACCTATCTTCACAACTGTGATCTGAAATCTGCCCATTGGTACAATATCCCCCACGGGGACCTCTCTAGCAGGAAGATTACTTTTGACCAAGATGGCCAGTCCTCCATACCCATCCAATCTATCGTTACGGAAGATATTGTATCCCTTTACCCTAAATGCATTATTAGCTCTCAAAAATGTCTCTGATAGAGCAACTACCTCAGGCTGATGCTCGCGGATAGTAATTAAAAGATCATTATAATTTGTTTTAATCGAGCGTATATTCCACTGTAGAATTAACATGTTTTAAGTATGTGAAAGCTGTACGAAAATACAACATCCATCCGTATTAAGGGTAGCTGTTCAAAATAGGTTGCTAGGTTATACTGTATTATAATATTTATTTTAAAGAAAGATTGTCTGTTATTTTATTAAGAGTTACGATAGAAAAAATTTTTTTTTTTTTAATTTAATTACTAACTTTGATTTTTAAAATTCATCCTCATCAATGTTCGGAAGCGGACTTGATGCCTCCATAATATTATTTTTATCTACTAGTTGTGAACAGAGTGAACCAGCAACGTCCATCTGCTCGTATTCTAAATCGTTTTCATAAATGATGACGTTTTCGGAAAGGGAACAATTGGGGAAGACCTCGTCTCTGAAAAGGTTAGAAGAAGAAAATTGTTGAGAGTTGGATTGTTCTCCAGGGGAGTTTGTGACAGATGACACCTGAGATCTGGAAATGCTCCCGGTGTGGCCTGGACGATATTCTATCAAAGCTTTTTTATGCGCGTCTCTATCGTAGCCCTGCCTTGGACTGTTGCGCTTAACAGGATAACTTGGCGTGGAGATATGAGAAACCCTGTTCCGGAGGGGCTTATTGGTTACATTATGCGGCTTGTTTTGTCTAGCTACGGTGCTATGATAATTATCTATTCTTTTCCTTTCCGGTTGCGTTAATATTTGGGCATATGACTGCCTTCTTTCGTATCTGCTTGATTGAATTAACGGTTCCTCAGGAGCGGATCTTTGTGAGGAGAGTTGTGGAAAATCACTGGGTTGGAGTCTCATTCGAGACTCTTTATTGGAGAAAATTCTGTTAGCTTCATAATAGGAGTAATTATGAAAGGCCATGGCTTCCCTAATTGTCCTCTGTCTCTCATATTCAGGGCAGTTCCGATTAACAGACCGATGGTCCCCTTTACAATGAACACAATATTCGGATGGTGATGTGCATTCTGACCTATCATGATTATCACCACATACTTGGCATCTTTTTTTTCCATTACACAATTTAATGGTGTGACCGTACCTTAAGCATTGAAAACATTGAATTACAGGTGAGACATATTGGGTGACTTCCAGATATGTGTGAAACAAAGAGATATAGTTAGGTAATATTCTCCCCTGAAAAGTCAAAACACAGGCTTTTGTGTCCTTGTACAAAACTTCCCCTCCAGAATTATCCCTTCTTTTAAGGCGTTTAAATTTAAGAATTTTAGCTGCCGATTTACTATATGTTAGCACATCATCCTCAGTGATGTCAAAGTCTATGTCCGAAATAACTCCCATGATAGTCACCATTGAGCTAGGAATATAAACTTCATATTCATTTTTATCAAAATTATTGAATGTGACAAATGAATTTGCCTCCTCACCAGTAGCAAAATCAATTCCTACTCGCTTTCTGCCTTTTCTGGCAATTTTAACTATATTAAGTGAAAATTGTTTATCATTATAAAGCATTTTACCAACGGAAATAGGATTCAGATTACCAATGTTCTGGTTTTTACTGGCAATGATGACAGTAAAAGGACCTTTATCATTAGATGCATACAGATAAGATAAGCGTTCAGGTTTTTTTGACATTTTTTTCTTAATGTCGTCTTCTAAAGTAACAATTTCATCAACAAGTTCAGCATCATTATTTAAATTAGCTTGATTTCTTAGGACAGCAAGTTCATTACATATTAACGCATTATCTGCGTATGAAATGATTTCCCCAGATAGGACTCTCTGAGAATGCGGCGTTAACTTTAACAGAACCCGGGCACATGTACCCGGGCTTGAGTTAGACATTTTAACCTAATCTCCCAGAATTGTATTCTAATTGCACTTCTTCTTGAATAATGTTTATAAGAAAGTATACAACTATTTAAAATGTTGATTCCAAACGTAATGGGGTTAACTCACCACACTTTACCAGAAAAGGGAACTAGGAAGGTGATTGACAGCACAATGAGTTCGGGAACAATTCACAAGCTCTTAGCGCTACAAAACCTCGACCTCGAATAATGTATCTCCATCTTGCTACATCGAACTACATATTGACATATTATATACCATAGAATACAGGTTTGCTAAGGTACAGTTCACACGTATATATTTTAACATTACCGACCATCGTCGTCACGTATCCGCGTACCACGCCAGTGCTGTCCCTTGTCATATGACGGCAATCATTACCAACTGCCTCATACCCCCCTTTTTTTTCAAAACTAAACAATATATATATTTTTTTTTATTTCAACCAACAGAACAAAACTTCGGCTTCACTAAATGACTGCGATTTCTCCGGTATTCACCACCATCTGATGTGGCCACAATAAATGACCTTGGACTATCCTGTTTTGCAATTACTTTGGCAGGTTCAACTGATTTGCCTTGTTTCAATAATAATTTATCACCAACAGTCAAGCCTGGTAATTCACGAGCAGTTTTATCATATGCAATCTTCTGTAGTTGACATTTTAAAATGCTCTCTCATAATACATTTATTCAAATTACTTGGATCAAGACATAAACGCAACGAACCTTCTTTTTTCTCGACAATCACAAGACTTTTTACCCATTCTGTGGGCTATCCACTTTCGTTATGATACCAAATTTTTCTAATTCGGTCAACGTCTCTTTCAATCTAGGCTGTATTGCAAATGGTACTTTTCTTGGTGCGTGAACCACTGGTTTTGCATTTGGCATCAGCTTGATGCTATATTCGAATTGTAGTGTACCAACACCTTGGATCACTTCCTTATAATCTTGCTCAATCACTCGCTGTAGTTTGTCCAAACCAACAGAATCAATTCTTTTTACCAATTCCAGTTCTTGGCAACCCCGCAGTCCCACCAATGGTATTGACGTTACATCAGCAACAACAAAATTCAAATTCTTTCTCAAACCTGAGTCCCGTTCACATATCAAATCAACTTTCCCTATTGGTTGTACAGTAAACTCTCTAAATGAAGTTAACGTTGTCCTCGTATCTTTCACATTAACGTTCAACTCCCCCAATAATTTTTTTGTTATTTTATTATGTTTACTTCAGCACCTGTGTCCAATTTGATTTGATTTTCACCCTTTATTTTCAAATCAACATACCAAGCTCTGTCGCTTTTTTCATTTCTTTTGTTTACTTGAGAAACAAAAAAATTATTCGCATCATAATCATCTGGACTATTCTTCTCTGTCACTTGCTCTTGCACTCCATTAACGGAGTTTTTTTTACACGCTCTAGAAAGATGATTATTAACTGCATTTATTACATGTTTTTCCATAAGCTGGACAATTTCTTGGTGTGTGTATACCCACAAAATCTACAACTAATCTTGTTTTTCAGGGGTAATATCCCTAGTGCATTTAATTTTTCCGGAAAAGTTCGGAAAAACGAGTTTCTAAGTAACAGTAAGTAAGTTCGCATTCGCGAAAGTGGAAAAATCCTCGTCTTCGACTCGGATTTTTAAAACCACTCTCGCTCATGCTATTTGTTAAAACAGATTACTTAGAAACGAGTGTTCCAATTTTTCCACGGGAAAAATTAGATGCCCGAGGGATATTTGGTGAGATTATTTCCTGAGTTAAATGAACATTTTATGTGTGAATTTTCTGAGTATTTAGTGGAACACTATTTTCAACAGCCGCATTAATTTTTTCTTTCGGAAACATTTCCAAACCGATTCATTTTGAGTTTCAGTTGAAAAATTACGAAAAGCACTACCGTGAAGGCAGGAGCTTTTGAGCGCTCGTACATGCACCTTGTAGGTGGATTAGCATTTTCCAGTTTTAGAAATAAATTGAAGGAATTTTCGACAGCTGTCAAAAATATTCTGAAACTTAGGCGAAATACCTGACTTCATGTCAGTGCTTCAGCTGATCAATTTTTTTTTCGATAACTCGATAGAATTTTCTACGGTATCTATGGTCTTGTTGATACGATCTGAACGAAGTTCGGCACGTAGTTTGAATACATTATTCCTCAGCTAGGTGCAAAATTTCATTCCAATCCGATCAGTCGTTTCGAAACTATTAGGAAAAAAATATTTTGAACGGCCATATTTACGGAAACCCTAGTCTAATTTTGCTCATTGATGAACGTGACTGCGATATTCGCGAATCAAACCCACTCTGAAAATTTCAAGTTCCTAGGCCTTTCCGTTCAGAAGTTACAATTTTCTATGGTTTCTATGGTTCTGGTCATGTGATCTGAAGAAATGTAGCTTGAATATATAATTCTCCATTTAAATACAAAATTTCGTGACGATCGAATCTGTAGTTTTGAAATTATCAAGAAAACTAAATTTCAAACGACCATATTTACGGAACCCCTAGAATAATTTCGCTCATAGATGAACGTCATCACGACATTCCAGAACCTCACCTATCCTGAAAATTTCAAGTACCTAGGCGTTTCCGTTCGAAAGTTTCTATGGTTCTGGTCATGCGATCTGGACGAAATTTCACATGTAGCTTGAACACCTCATTCTCCATTTGAGTGCAAAGTTTCATCTTGCTCGAATCGAGGTAATCAGGAGAACAAAATTTTGAACTGCCATATTTACGGAACCCTTGGTGGAATTCTGCCCGTTAACGAACTTAACCGAGGCATTTGGGATCTGAACCTACACTGAAAATTTCAAGTCTCTAGGTTGATCCGTTCGAGAGTTATCGTGCTTACGGACGGACGGCCGGACAGACAGACTCGAATTTTCCGACGGATTCGTCATCAGTGAGTCGAACATAGTCGATTGAGACCATTTTCGGCTCAAAATTCGAAAAATACAGACATCGTGACGAATGACGTGTTAGTAGTACGAGCGCTCAAAAATTAATAAATTCGTAAGCATTGTTTGTGATCTTTGTTGTTGGTTACGGTACATAGCAACACAGCATAGAAACTATCAAATTTGTTTTTACAAAGGAACTTGTCAAACTTGCATGAAATTTTTCCAATTTTTTTTCCGGAAAAACTGCTGACAGCTGAGTTGACAGTTGTTAAGTAATTTTTCCACTTAAAATTTATATTTGATATACCAATTCTTGATAGCGATTGGTCAAAATTAATAGGAAGGAAATAATCATAATATCTGACGAGGAAACACTTTCCTTATTTTTCTTTGTCTCGTTTCTTTTCTTCACTGCATTAACATCAGCTGTTTCCTGCAAGACTTTCACTTGCCTGTCAATAATCTCATTTATGCGACACATTCCAACGGCTCTTTCTAACGTAATTTCAGACTCCCTCAATAATCTTCCCTGTAGACCGGCCCATTAATTCCACAAATAACTCTATCTCTGATCAAACTCTCTTTGATCAACAAAATCACATGTAGCAGCGGCTGTTCTGAGTTTTGTTACAAATGAATCGAAATTTTCCCCTTCCTGTTGGCTTATCTGAAAAAAATTGAATCTTTCCACAGTTTGATTGACTTTTGGCAAACAATAATTTTCAAACTTTTGCGAAACATCCTTCAAAACATCATCTTTTTCATCACCGTTGTATACAAAAGTGTTATATATCTCTATTGCATCATCCCCGAGCAAATTCATCAAAATGGCGACTCGACGTTTATCTGCTATTGTCGTCGCATTTAACCCCGCAGCTTCAAGATAATTTTCAAAATTCCTTTTCCAAATTTTCCAAGTCATGTGAAGATCATTCGATCCCTTCAAATCTAATGGTGCAGGTGATCTCAATGATCCATCAATCCCAATATTCGCCATTATTATTTCACTCCCAACTTCTTGCTGTGGATTTCCAGTGTTTACAATATTCACTATATTTTAGCGCAGGATCCCACTTCTGACACCATGTAGCATCTTGTCGTTAATTCTTTATAACACTCTTAAGAATATACATACATAAATATAAATATATCAATAATGTAATGAATAATCATGAATCGTTATTCCACCTTCAATGTCTCTCGTCTTAGTTGTCTTCTGTCATTTACCGACCATCGTCGTCACGTATCCGCGTACCACGCCAGTGCTGCCCCCTATCATATGTCGGCAATCATTACCAACTGCGACACTTATCAAACGATGGTCATTTTTGAGCGCTCGTACTACTTACACGAGGGCTATATCATTTCGTCACGATGTCTGTATTTTTCGAATTTTGAGCCGAAAATGGTCTCAAACGATAGAGTTCGACTCACTGATGACAAATCCGTCGGAAAATTTGAGTCTGTCCGTCCGTCCGTAAGCCCGATAACTCCCGAACGGAACAACCTAGAGACTTGAAATTTTCAGTGTATGTTCAGATCCCAAATGCCTCGGTTGAGTTTGTTAATGGGCAGAATTCCACGAGAGGTTCCGTAAATATAGCTGTTTAAAGTTTTGTTCCCCTGATTACTTGAAAACTACAGATTTGATCGAGATGAAATTTTGCACTCGAATGAAGAATAAGGTGTTTAAGCTACATGTGAAATTTTGTCCAGATTGCATGACCAGAATCATAGAGACCATATAAAATTGTAACTTTTGAACGGAAACGCCTAGGAATTTGAAATTTTCAGGATAGGTGTGGATATCGAATGTCGTGATCACGTTCATCTATGAGCAAAATTATACTAGGCGTTCCGTAAATATGGTCGTTTGAAATTTTGTTTTCTCGTTAATTTCGAAACTACGGATTCGATCGAGATGAAATTCTGTATTTTAATCGAGAATGATATATTAAAGCAATATGTTGTCCAGATCGCATGACCAGAACCATAGAAACCATAGAAAATTGTAACTTTTGAACGGAAAGGCCTAGAAACTCGAAACTTTTACGGATCGCGAGTGTCGCGGTCACGTTCATCAATGAGCAAAATTAGACTAGGGGTTCCGTAAATATGGCCGTTCAAAATATTTTTTTCCTGATAGTTTCGAAACTACTGATAGGATTGAAATGAAATTTTGAACCTAGCTGAGGAATAATGTATTCAAACTACGTGCGAAATTTTCGCATCACCAAGACCACAGATACCGTAAAAAATTCTAGCGAATTATCGAAAAAAAATTGGTCAGCTGAAGCACTGACATGAAGTCTGGAATTTCGCCTAAGTTTCAGAATTTTTTTGACAGCTGTCGAAAATTCTCTCAATTGATTTCTAAAACTGGAAAATTCGAATCTACCTACAAGGATGTACGAGCGCTCAAAAGCTCCTGACTTCACGGCAGTGCTTTTCGTAATTTTTGAGCGCTCGTACTACTTACACGAGGGCTATATCATTTCGTCACGATGTCTGTATTTTTCGAATTTCGAGCCGAAAATGGTCTCAATCGATAGAGTTCGACTCACTGATGACGAATCCGTCGGAAAATTCGAATCTGTCCGTCCGGCCGTAAGCACGATAACACTCGAACGGAACAACCTAGAGACTTGAAATTTTCAGTGTGGGTTCAGTTCCCGAATGCCTCGGTTAAGTTCGTTAATGGGCCAAATTCCACCAGGGGTTCCGTAAATATGGCCGTTCAAAGTTTTGTTTCCCTGATTGCTCGAAAACTACAGATTTTATCGAGATGAAATTTCGCACTCAAATGGAAAATGAGATGTTCAAGCTACATGTGAAATTTTGTCCAGATCGCATGACCAGAAGCATAGAAACCATAGAAAATTGTAACTTTTGAACGGAAACGCCTCGGGACATGAAATTTTCAGGATAGGTGCGGATCTCGAATGTCGTGATCACGTTTATCTATGAGCAAAATTATACTGAGGGTTCCGTAAATATGGTCGTTTGAAATTTAGTTTAGTTCATAATTTCAAAACTACAGATTCGATCGTGACGAAATTTTGTATACTAATGGAGAATGATATATTCAAGCTACATTTCTTCAGATCGCATGACCGGAACCATAGAAACCATAGAAAATCATAACTTTCGAACGGAAAGGCATGGGGACTTGAAATTTCTAGGGTGGGCTCGGATCGCGAATTACGCGGGCATATTCATCAATGAGCAAAATTAGACTAGGGGTTCCGTGAATACGGTCGTTTGAAATTTTGTTTTCTCGATAATTTCGAAACTACGGATAAAATCGATCGAGATAAAATTTTGTATTTTAATCGAGAATGATATAATGAAGCAACATTTTGTCCAGATCGCATGACCAGAACCATTGAAACCATAGAAAATTATAACTTCCGAAGGAGAAGGCCTAGAAACTTGAAATTTTCAGGGTAGGTTTGTATCGTGAATTTCGCGGCCACGTTCATCAATAAGCAAATTTAGACTAGGGGTTCCGTAAATATGGCCGTTCAAAATATTTTGTTCCTGATAATTTCGAAACTACTGGTTGGATTGAAATGAAATTTCACACCTAGCTGAAGAATAATGTATTCAAACTACGTGCAAAAAAGAAAATTCCAGCGAATTATCGAAAAAAAATTGATCAACTGAAGTCTGGAGTTTCGCTTAAGTTTGAGAATTTTTTTGACAGCTGTCGAAAATCCTTTCAATTGATTTCTAAAACTGGAAAATGCGAATCTACCTACAAGGTGGATGTATGAGCGCTTCACGAAAGTGCTTTTCGTAATTTTCTTTGAACCTTTCAAATATATAGTAATGTAAAATAGCTTGCATTTCTGCTGCATTTTCAATATATTTGCGATAGAAATTGATTATACCTGAGAACGTGCGGAGTTTGTTTGTAATATCTGATTGCTTGCAGTTTTTCTGACAGTGGTTTCGATCCACTTGCTGTGATTCCATGTCCGAAAAAGTCTACTTCTTCTACTGCTATTATGGATTTGGACGTATTAATCCGAAGCCCATATTGTCTCAACCGTTCGAAAACAATCGTTAAGGGTTTTCGATGTGTTTCTTTTGAAGAAGCGATCAAAATGTCATCCATATATGGAAAAATTAAATCTAATCCGTTTAAAACTTGATGCATAAATCTTTGAAATGTTGATCCTGCGTTACATATACCAAAACTCATGCAGTTAAATTCGAACTTACCAAAAGGTGTCATAACAGCTGTTTTGCTTTTATCTTCATATGCTATGGGAATTTGGAAATATGCCTTAAACAAGTACATTTTGGAAAATATTTGCGAATTTATGATTGTGATGGAAATCGTCTATTCTTGGAATAGGATAACGATCTGGTAATGTTTGTGCATTCAGTCTTCTATAATCTCCGCATGGTCGGATAGATCCATCTTTTTGGAACAATATGCAATGGACTAAACCAGTTTGACTTCGGAGGTCTAATAATATTATACTCTAGCATAATTTGAAATTCTTGTTTTGCTTATCGCATTCTTTCATGATCTAATGGTCTTGCTTTGTCATGTACTTACAGGATGACCTTGCGTATGTATGTGATGTTTCACGTCATGTTTGATTTCAGAAGGTACTGGGCTTGGGCATGTAATATCGGAAAACGTTGTTGAAATGTCATCGAATTCACTGATATTACTCAACAAAAATATGATATTTTGGCAACTTGCAACAGTAATATTGCCCGTGACGTTCAATTTAGTGAGCCCATCTATTAATTGTCGGCCACGTATGTCAATTAATAAAATGAAATGATTCAAAAAGTCTGCACCTATTATTGCTTTATCAGTTTGTGCTATTATGAAAGGCCATTGGAAGTCCTTAATTCAGTGATAATATTTTTGTACCAAATGTTGGAATAGTTGTTCCATTTGCAGCATATAATTTCAAAGCATCACCAGCTTGTGTTTTAATTTCGGTTTTGTTTACCGGAAAAATTGGAACATCGGCGCCACTATCTATTAGGAATTGCCAACCTGTTTTTTTATCTCTGACAAAAAGGCGGAATTGACGGAGTCCTTCTGTGGCAGTATTGCTATCCGCTTGCCCTACTGCCGATTAGAATTTTCCGACGGCTTCCATGAACAAGGAGGTTCGTATTTTTCAGGAAAGCATTTTTTCTGTAGCGAAAATGAGTATAACAAAATTTTCCGCCAGGGTTATATTTTCTATGCCAGCCACGATCCGCACTGTGTGATCTACTCCTACTGCTACCTCGTGATCGCATCCATCTCTATTTTCGCTTCCAAATTTGCAAATTTCGCATTCAGTTCAGTTATAAAACTGCTCTCATTTCGACAACTTGCCGCTAAAATTTCGGTCCGAGGATTTATTTCTAAAATTTTATCTGCCATAACAGCTAATTTGTCCAAGGTTTCATTACTGACAATAATTATATTTTTCATTGTGTCTGGCAATTTGTCCAACCACAACGTTTTTAATGCTTTATCCGTGATCTCAGCATCTGCAAGCGTCTGCATTCTTCTCAACAAATGGCTAGGTTTCATATGTTCTAGTTCAGGGGTCGGCAACCTTTCGAGTCGGAAGAGTCAAAATAAGAATTCACAAAATTTCAAAGTTTTTGAAGAGCCACAAAATTTTTTTTGCCAACAATAAATAGTAAGTATCTTCTTGCATAAACAAAGTTTTTTGATACAAAAAATTTATTTATTCATTCATGAGAAAAATATCTATTTATTCATATATGTACTTAGTAGTGTAGTGTTTTTCACAACAAATTAGAAAATATATAGGTATTATATAAATATAGTATCAATTTATAATCACTTATTATTCAAGTTAAAAATTGAAACAGTTAAACATTTACTTACAACACTAAAATACCTTGTACTTCAATAACAAAAAATTGAGCAAACAAATTCAATGGGAGCAATGGCTTTTCATGGTTATTCAATCAGAAAATTCAAACTTTACTAAGTAATGTAACTTGTACTGAAAAATGAAAAAAAACAGTAACATAAATTTGAGCAATCAAATTCAATGGCTCCGCATAGTATTAGTAAGTTTGGATAAATTTGACTTGTTGTTTTAAGTTCTAGACACGACTAAATTTTTATCTGTTAGTTGGCTTCTTACTCCACTTTTAATTATATTCATGCAAGAGAATGCTTTCTCGCACAAAATGACGATCCGAAAATAGTCAGCACTCCAAATGCCAACTTATTTACCTCACTCTAGCAATCAGGAAGACCATTTCATGCGTCAAATATAAGTGCCCCAACTGGCGGCATTTCTTTTTAAGTTGTCCACTTTTGTTGCTTTACGTACATACATTTCTGGACTTTCAACTCTTCCAACTTGCTTTACAACTCTGTAAATTTTCCACTCCACACAGCTTTAATCTTTGAATCGATCAATTGCATTTCTAGTGATCCAGTGACCAGTATTAACTCCAAATGGCTCAATGTGGGTTTTGTTACTATTTGTGTGGAGAGGATTTACTATGAATGCTAGAGTGGTTTTGTTGGTTTTGAATTGCTGATATTTGTCAGCAGTTTTAGATTTAGCTCATTATTTCGCGGTGATATCCTCCATGAAGTCGTCGCCTTCAGGAGAAAATTGCGTCACTCCATTCGACAAAATTTTATAGGAAAAACAAAAAACACTTTCAAAGTCAGATTTTTAAACATTATTTGTGTTGACTTATTGAAATATATGTAATTTCATTCATTTATCTAAATAGGAAAAAGGGATTTTTCAAAAAAATCATCATTGCCGAACAGATTGCACCAAAATACCATTTCCTGAAAAATATGGAGTTTCTCCGGAACACGACGAAGTGAAGTTTTTGCAACCATTTGCCATTCTCTAATTTAGACTGATAAATGCCTTTTTTGAGCGCTCGTACTACTTACACGAGGGCTATATCATTTCGTCACGATGTCTGTATTTTTCGAATTTTGAGCCGAAAATGGTCTCAATCGACTATGTTCGACTCACTGATGATGAATCCGTCGGAAAATTCGAGTCTGTCCGTCCGTCCGGCCGTCCGTAAGCACGATTACTCTCGAACGGAACAACCTAGAGACTTGAAATTTTCAGTGTGGGTTCAGTTCCCGAATGCCTCGGTTAAGTTCGTTAATGGGCCAAATTCCACCAGGGGTTCCGTAAATATGGCCGTTCAAAGTTTTGTTCGCCTGCTTACTTGAAAACTACAGATTTGATCGAGATGAAATTTTGCACTCAAATGGAGAATGGGTTGTTCAAGCTACATGTGAAATTTTGTCCAGATCGCATGACTTGAAATTTCCAGGATAGGTGTGGATCGCGAATATTGCGGTCACGTTCATCAATAAACAAAATTAGAATAGGGGTTCCGTAAATATGGGCGTTCGAAATTCAGTCTTCTTGATAATTTCAAAACTACAGATTCGATCGTGACGAAGTTTTGTATACTAATGGATAATGATATATTCAAGCTACATTTCTCCAGATCACATGACCAGAACCATAGAAACCATAGAAAATTGTAACTTCTGAACGGAAAGGCCTAGGAACTTGAAATTTTCAGAGTGGGTTTGAATCGCGAATATCGCAGTCACGTTCATCAATGAGCAAAATTAGACTAGGAGTTCCGTAAGTACGGTCGTTTGAAATTTTGTTTTCTCGATAATTTCGAAACTACGGATTCGATCGAGATGAAATTTTGTATTTTAATCGAGAATGATATATTAGAGCAATATTTTGTCCACATCGCATGACCAGAACCATAGAAACCATAGAAAATTGTAACTTTCGAACGGAAAGGCCTAGGAACTTGAAATTTTCAGGGTGGGTTTGGATCGCTAATATCGCGGCCACGTTCATCAATGAGCAAAATTAGACTAGGGGTTCCGTAAATATGGCCGTTCATAATATTTTTTTCCTGATAGTTTCGGAACTACTGATCGGATTGGAATGAGATTTTGCACCTAGCTGAGGATTAATGTTTTCAAACTACGTGCAAAATTTTGTCCAGATCGCATCACCAAGACTATAGATACCGTAGAAAATTCTAGCAAATTATCGAAAAAAAATTGATCAGCTGAAGCACTGACAGGAAGTCTGGAGTTTCGCCTAAGTTTCAGAATTTTTTTGACAGCTGTCGAAAATTCCTTCAATTGATTTCCAAAACTGGAAAATGCGAATCCACCTACAAGGTGCATGTACGAGCGCTCAAAAGCTCCTGCCTTCACGGCAGTGCTTTTCGTAATTTTTTTCATTGAGGAATGTATTCATTTCATCATTTCAAGTACAAAGCAAAACGTTTAAACACCTTACCTCTGGAAAGCCTTCGCACTTTATTGTGAAGAAAGAGCTCGGAATATTGAGTCTTCATTTCGTTAAAGACTTCTTTAAACTGACGATGATAGAGAGTGCTCTTGACAGGATAACCTTCATTTCCATATTTCGAATACAGTATTCGCCAAAGAATACGCTAAACACTATTCATTTTGCCATCATTACGAGTTGGTATTATCCAAAATTTTACCGAAAGAGAAAAGTGCAGACTGTTGGATCTAGTTCAAAAGTAGGTATGTATTTATAACATCGTTAGCAATTTCCACATTCATAGTGAAGGCAGAACATCTCGATAAACGATAATATTTACATTGTTCATATTATGTTCATATTATACCTTTAATATATAGTAGGTATATACTTGTATCTGGCTTAGGGGACACACTAAAACAATCAGATACCACGAATTATTTATAAATTACTAGCTGACCCGGCAAACGTTGTTTTGCCATATCTCTCCCTTTTTTCGCAATTTCAAAATTGCTCGAGGCCTTCGGCCTCTCTTACCTTAGGAAAGCCCGTTTCTCACTCTCTAAAACGCGGGGGGCGCTTCGCGCCCCCGGTCTCTCCCTTTTTTCGCAATTTCAAATTTGCTCGAGGCCTTCGGCCTCTCTTACCTTAGGAAAGCCCGTTTCTCCCTCTCGAAAACGCGGGGGGCGCTTCGCGCCCCCGGTCTCTCCCTTTTTTCGCAATTTCTTAAAAAATAAGGGTTGATCGTAGAAGGGTGAAAATTGGGGATTGTATGTATTTTTGTATGTTGTATCATAAAAAAATGGAAATTAAAAATTTTGTCTGAAAAATAAAAAAAATAAATTTAGGGGTGGACTACCCCTAACATTTAGGGGGATGAAAAATAGATGTTGGCCGATTCTCATAGATACCGGATAAGCACAAAAAATTTCATCAAAATCGGTTAAGCCGTTTCGGAGGAGTATGGCAACGAAAACTGTGACACGAGAATTTTATATATTAGATTATTTTGGGACTACGTTTTATTTAACCGCTACTTAGAGTACCCACTAAATCAGTTTACGTTTCCGTATCGACTGTGTCCTTTCTCCCAGCGTCGTTCCTGGTTTTCATAAAACTCACTTTTGCTTATAGACCAGGCAATAGAGCAGAAAAAGGGTCATTCTGTGACAAAAATCGTAGAAGAAAACCGCGAGTGGGGAGTTACGTGGGGTGGTCCGTGGATGTTCAGTGATATGTTTTCGACTAGCAAATATCATTACTTTTCTTGTAATTGCGAAGAAACACCAAAAAAAAAGGTGATTTTTTAGGTTTTGCTTGTAAAATCTGAACCAATGGAGCGGTGCTAATACTTTCAACTGACGAATTGTAGAGAATGAAAAGATGAAGAAAATGAGTGCTAGTGCAACTCAATCGGGTCATCATTACCGAAGGAAAGCCGGAAAAACCGTGAAAATCAGCGTTTTTTCAAATCCTCATAACTCGGCCAATTTCGAAGTTGTAGCGCTGGCTTTTCAAATGAAAGTAGTAGTTAATAGATACTTCAAGTTTGCACAACCCAGACGTTGTCCGATAAATAGTTTTTGCGTAATTGCGATTTGAATTATTTAAGGCACTATTTCCCGGAAGAGCTGGATGCGTCGGAAGTAGTCCGATTTCAATTTACAAAACGGATTTTGAAAGAAGAAGTATAGTACTACAAAACGGCAAACTTGATTTTTCGTTAAAATGTTGCAAAATAGGTGAAAAATACGTGGAAACATGACCAAAACCGGCTCAGTGCCCCACCTGGGACGGATAGTGGGGGTAGCCGGCAGACGCGGGGAACGAAAATCGCGCTGAGGCCGGGCGCGAATATTTACGTATAAACATACCCCCACTACATGACTGCAATCGAGCATTCGGCTGATTTTGGTCATGTTTGCATGCTTTTTTCACCTATTTTGAAGCATTTTAACAAAAAATCAAGATTGCCTGATTGTAGTACTATACTTCTTCTTTCAAAATCCAATTTGCAAATTGAAATCGGACTACTTCCGACGCATCCAGCTCTTCCGGAAAATAGTGCCTCAAATAATTCAAATCCCAATTACGCAAAAACTATTTATCTATTTATTATAATTTTTATAATTATTCACCCATATCTTCGATAAAATCATCAAAGCAAGATCTCTATGGGTTATGTTAGTGTTATTCCTATACCAACCTGAATTCAGCAACCCAAAATATTACTGAATAGTCTATTACCAACATAAATTCGATTTTTCACAGCCTACCGAGATGTCAATAATTATTAAACGGAGTATAGTCCATTTAAGAATTATTGACATCGAAGCAGGCCATGAACGTCCAGTCGAGGCATTAATTCTAGTTAGAAAAAAGTTACTAAATTTCATCATAGAAATAAAACATAAATATAACCTAGAAAAGTGTTGAGTATACTAATTTTCGGAATTATCGAATAATTAAGCCGGAATATTTCGATTGCAGTTCAAACATGGGAATTCAGGTTTGAAAGCGCAAAAATATCGTTGAATGCTTTCATATGAAATTATCTGCACTTATCGTTCATATAAAAGTCGACCATGGAAAATTGAAGATCATTCAAATAAATATTTATTTTCACTCAGGACCATGCAATATTTATTGGTATTGGAAATCTTGCAAAATTCTAACCATATAACTATAACAGTACCATTTTATGTCAGGATTCAAGAAGGATAATTAATGGAATTCTAGCAGGTAGCTAGTGGTGCAACAGAAAAAAATTTTTGGATACTTCGCAAGCACAGGGCCAAAAGAATGGATTGGAAAAAAGTTATAATGTATTAAGAAATAAGAGAGAAACAAAAATTAAGAATCTATGTAGTACATGAACAATTTTGACATGAAATTTATCAATATATGAAATAATTTGTGAATTATTTATTGCTCGGTGTTGAATACTTTAAGAAAGTCAATTTTTATTTTCATTCATTAAAACTGTCCATGAATTATTGAAAATATTATAATTGATGAGCAATTTTACAATTATTCAGTATACTTTTGAATTGGGAACAATATAGCATGTGTATTAGCAGAGGGAATGTGAACAGGGTACCATACAGTATAAGTATAATAAATAAACTTAAAATATCTATGAATGATACAAGAGCAAAGATAAAAATATCATTGAAAACTTTGTTTCCACGTAGTGTAGTGATTTGGATGTGTTTATTGAATAAGCTGACATAATCCTATTGATGGGCATCCTTTTGCAGGGAAGGTTTCGATAAAGCATTTATGAAATAATTCACCATTCATAGTAATTTTTATCATTAATACCTCTGTCAAGAATCGGATCACATCCAGGTAAAAATCCATCAATTGTTCCAGCATTCAAAATAGTGCACCTTCTGCCTTTACCCTTGAATATACTCGGCATACCTTTTGGATTATTTTCTAGTGTCCACTGACGAATTGGAATACCAATACGAATACGAATATCCAAATTTCCTCTAGATAAATGAATTTTACGTTTTGTTCCATGTATTCTCGGTATTTATCACAATATCGTATTATTTTCATTATATTTTTCCGTTTATCAGTAAGAATTTTCCTTCGATCAACTTTTTTGTATTTGTATCCAATTTTTTTTATGATATAATATAATGTTGATTTTGATCAATTGAAATCTAGGTGCTCTTTGGCCAGTTCGAAAAGGATATCTAAACTGATATATTCATTGTTTTTAATTCTAGCAAAAACAAAGTCATTCAATGACTCTTTGAAGGAATAATCGTATCGGACAGGTTTTCTTCCACTGCTAATTCCAGGCTGTAATAACATGCTAATATTCTACGGACAGGGCTTAGTGAAATCTGAAAATTTAAGAGACATTGATCAATCAGAATACACTTTGAGTCGGTGAATAACAGTTTACCTGAAACACTAGCGGAAATATATGCCAAATCTTTGAAAAACACGAAGTAACACCGACAAACTGCCTGGCGTTCTCTTGTTAGGCACGATGTATCCTGGTGAATTCCAGCCATTTTAATAGCATAAGACAAAAAATACTCAAATTCAGAGCAAATTTTTATAATTACATATTCACCAATATCTTCGATAAAATTATCAAAACAAGATTTCTATGGGTAATGTTAGTGTTATTCCTATACCAACCTGAATTCAGCAACCCAAAATATTACTGAATAGTCCATTACCACCTTAAATTCGATTTTTCACAGCCAACCGAGATGTCAATAATTCTTAAACGGAGTATATACTCTTTGATTGTTCTCACCTTTGGTGAATGAATTATTACTCACCTTTCCTCGAAAAGAATGATTCTACCCATAGACTAATAATAATTTTGTTATTAGTCTATGATTCTGCCCATCCCTAACTCAGAATATTATATAGTTCTATGCAGTACATAGAACCACTAATTCGAAGAATGTACGATATGTATAAGGATTTCATAAAGAAGTAAAAGAAGAAAGGCTCGACGCCAGTCAAATTAATGTTTTTGCAAAATATTCTGCACTGAATTCAATTATTCGTTGAATAAGCCTTCAAAAGATCTCTGTGCAGAGTAGACCACCTAAAAAAATAGAACACCCTTAATAAAGTGAAAAAAAAAATGAATATGAAAAACACGTGCAAGAAAAGATTAATGAGACAAGAAAAAATTATGAAAAGCATTGCCGTGAAGTCAGGAGCATTTTCCAGTTTCAGAAACCAATTGAAAACTTGTCAAAAAAATTTTCAAACTGAAAAAAAACAAAAGAACAAAATTTCGAACGGCCATATTAACGAAACCGTTCGAGAGTTATCGTGCTTACGGACGGACGGACAGACTCGAATTTTTCGACGGATTCGTCATCAGTGAGTCGAACCTTGTCGATTGAGACCATTTTCGGCTCAAAATTCGAAAAATGCAGACACTGTAACGAAATGATATAGCCCTCGTGTAAATAGAACGAGCACTCAAAAAAGAAGGATGTTGAAAATGCTATTGCACACATTTCAAAGACTAAATCACACTAAAAAAAAATTTGAAATTTACCTGGACACTCTTGCATTTAAGAAATCGGTTCAGTTCATAGTGCCATTGAACGTTTGAGTTTGAGAAAATCCGAATATTTTCACCACTTCCGCTCTTAATAGTCCTTTTGAAAGTAAATACAAAAAGCCTTTTACCATACTTCATATGAAAGAGCTAGAATTTTTAGATTCTTCGTGGTATTCATCAAAACTTAAACACAGTGCAGTTCCGTTTTCAAAGGTGGGTTTCCCTACAATTTACTGAATAATTTCACGAAGTCCGACTCCGAACCTCTTTCAAAGAACATGAATATAAAACCAACAGTTTAAGGCAACGGACTTGATTGTAAGAAGACACCGAAACTGAAGTACTGAACTTAATAATAAAGAAATATGATACTTAAATCCACCTAACGCAAAACAAAGTTAAAATCTATGTACAGGTGGATGCCAGAGGTGGATAAAAACTGTTATGCTCACATTTTTTCTGAAATTTCAGAAAATGAAAAGAAAGAAATTACGAAAAGCACTGCCGTGAAGTCAGGAGCTTTTGAGCGCTCGTTCATCCACCTTGTGGGTAGATTCGCATTCTTCAGTTTTAGAAACCAATTGAAAAGATTTCGACAGCTATCAATGAAAATTTCAAACTAAGGCGAAAATCCAGACTTCATGTCAGTGAAGAATTTTCTACGGTTTCTATGGTCTTGGTATTGCGATCTGGACAAAATTTCTCACGTAGTTTGAATACATTATTCTTCATCCAGGTGCGAAATTTAATTCCAATCCAATAAGTAGTTTCGAAATTATCAGGAAAAATATTGTTTGAACGGCCATATTCACGGAACCCCTAGTCTAATTTTGCTCATTGATGAACGTGATCGCGAAATTTGCGATCCGAACCTATCCTGAAAACTTCAGGTTCCTAAGCCTTTCCGTTCGAAAGTTATAATTTTCCATGGTTCAGATCATGCGATCTGGAAAAAATGTAGCTCGAATATATCATTCTTAATTTAACTACAAAATTTCGTCCCGATCAAATCCATAGTTTTGAAATTATCAAGAAAACTGAATTTCGAACGCCCATATTTACGGAACCCCTATTCTAATTTTGTTTATTGATGAACGTGACCGCAATATTCGCGATCCACACCTCTCCTGGAAAGTCCCTAGGCCCTTCCGTTACAAAGTTATAATTTTCTATGGTTCTGGTCATGCGAGCTGGACAAAATTCCGCATGTAGCTTGACTCGTCATTCTCCATCCGAGTGCAAAATTTCATCTGGATCGAATCATTAGTTTCGAAGTAATTAGGAAAAGAAAATTTCGAGCGGCCATATTCACGGAACCCTTAGGCGAATTTTGCCCAATAACGAATTCAACCGCGGCGTTCGAGATTCGAACATACCCTGAAAATTTCTAGGTCATTCCGTTCGAGAGTTATCGTGTATACGGACAGACTCGAATTTTTCGACGGATTCGTCATCAGTGAGTCGAACATAGTCATTTGAGACCATTTTCGGCTCAAAATTCGAAAAATACAGACGATACATTGCATGACTTGAAGACCAAAGCTGAAAGGGATCTGCGGAGTAAGATATTATGGTTCAAAAATAACAAATTAACTCTAAATATGAACAAGACGAAGTACTTACCTTTTGCAATATATGAGTCCGGTCTTCCAAATATGGGATGCTTATATGTAAATCGGGAAACATCAATCGCTGAAGCAGAAAGTGTGAAATATTTGGGCATAATTATCGATAAACACTTACGATGGGATAAATATATTGATGCATTGGTGAGAAAATTGCGGAGCCTACTCCCAAGGTTCAGACATCTGAGAGAATACCTGGGTCCACCTTTCATGAGAATGATTTACATTGCGCTCTGTCAATCATTGATTAAATATGGAATACTGGGTTGGGGAGGCGCATACAAGTGTCATATGAAAAGAGTTGAGGTAACTCAAAAGCGGATACTTCTAGTGATCTATAAAAAACCCATGATGTTTCCATCGGGAGAGTTGTATGAATTGTCTCAGGTTCTAAATCCTCAACAACCATTTGTGTTGGAAATGTTACAGTCAGTACATAGACTGACATAGAGGAAAAATATATCTACAGTTAAGCGAGATTGAATACGAGATGAGAAGCAGGGGAAATAGATTGTACAGACCAAGAGTTGAAAAACGAATTGGACAGAGATGCATCGTATATTTGGCACCATGAATCTATGCCGATGTTCCTGATTGTTTGAAACAGTTAGGCAGGTCCAGGTCAGTCAGGAAACAACTGGAGGAATGGATCAAATCAAGAGGCATAGATTATGTAAAATATGTTAATGATGAACTTGAACTAGTTATGACAGATTGATATTGTTAGTTTATTATATTGAAAATGTAGATAATTCATATATGCTGTGGTGTTCTTTAATTGAATTTGGTTCATATAATGATGTTTGAGATTGTGGATCACTGAGATCGTTATTGTTTTTCTTATTTTAGTTAGTTGTGGGTTAAATATTGGGCTTATGGAACATGCTTTTGCTATTCACTATATCGCGTACTGGCCTACGCCTCTGCGATTAATGTTTATGACTGTTTCGGAAATAAACTATTATTATTATCGTGACGAAATGATATCGCCCTCGTATAAGTAGTACGAGCGCTCAAAAATGGATACGATTCATTAAAAGATACTGTTACAGTGGTTTATGTTACATGTTCATGTATTTTGGTTATTTGAAAGAGAATACAAAGTTCTATGTTATTCTATTTTTGCAATGAAAAAATGTTGAAAATTGAAATGTATGTCTTCTTTTATTGAAAATTCCCTTTTACAGCAGTTTTCTACTTCTTGAATATAAAACCGAGGCAAACATACTGATTAGATTATAAAATTTATTGTTCAAAAAATTTTTCTGTTTTTGTATCATACAACTCTGTATACTTAGGCAGCGCAATGACGGCTAAAAATTCGAAAAATGAAGACATCGTGACGAAATAATATAGCCCTTGTGTAAGTAGAACGAGCCCTCAAAAAAACTCCAATTTTCTTTGATGATTACACAATTGGGAAAAAACATATTACTTAATGTGAAATTTAATGCATATATGGAAATTCAACATATCTGATGTAATTTGTATGTAATATGTAACAAATTTTTTTTTCCTCTCTAATTTCCTTAACAAAAGACAGCTTCCTTGAAATAAAATCTGTTTGGTAATTTTGAAACATTCATCCTTCAATATTTGAATTTAAAATTTGTTGATCTTTGACGGTGATGGTTTTTCAATCAAATTGGGTCATCCAAGCAATGATTTTTGGAACTTCAGATGTTCGAGAAACACCCAAGAACTTAGTGAAAGGCAATCAGATACTTCAAAATGAATTATTGTGACTGATACTTAAATGAAAGATGATTTATAGCTACAAAAAGTTCCTGTTCACCTCATAACCCATCTCAGATTTAGCCATCTTCAAATTAATTTATAAGTCTTCAATTTCTCCAAACATATGAATCACTTTGAATGAAACAAGGCAGGAAGACTTAGCACGTTAGCTCTTCAAAAGCATTCCTCTCTCTTTTAAACAATTAGGAAAGGTAAGATAGGTAGGTAAGTGAATTATACTACCAAATTTTAATAAGGTCTCTCAAATGTAGAATGACATAAATCTCTACTTCAGTTTCTTCTTCGGGCGGAGATTGTTTGTGTGTCCACACTTTGTTTTCCTGCAGTTGGTTGCGCGGGGATGTAATCTAGCGTAACACTTCCGACAAATCATTTTGTCACAGTTGTACTTCTGGGCCAAAAGACGCAGAGAAGGCTCAATAATACCTCCACGGAGGCGCAACACCAAATGAAGGGTAGATTCCTTCTGAATGTTATAGTCTGAAAGTGTACGTCCATCTTCTAGTTGTTTTCCAGCAAAGATCAATCGTTGCTGATCTGGGGGAATACCTTCCTTGTCTTGAATTTTAGCCTTTACATTTTCAATCGTGTCCGATGGCTCGACCTCTAAGGTAATGGTCTTACCAGTGAGAGTTTTCACGAAAATTTGCATTCTGATGATTTCTACAACAGAAATAAATTTGTCAATGAATCAAACGAGTATAATTTTTGTTGCTTCACTAAATACTTGTAGCATAAAACAAAATATTTTATTACAGATATAAGACCAAACCAAAAGATTCAAAGGAAACTCACTTCTACAAAAACGTGGAGCAACCAACAACCACCACCAACTTCACTGACAAGAGTGACAAGTGACAAGCTCCCAAACACAGAACCAATGAACCAAAAAGGAATAGTCTTTGACAGAACAGAACACCTGAACGTCCTGAACCACTGAACTCTATATTACCTGGAACGGACCCGTCTCTTCAAATTTATCATAAAAAGTGAGGCCAGGCGCAGCCAAGACAAAGATAGACTTATTTACGGCCCTGAACTCTATACCAAAGAGTAACAACATTGTCTAATCTTTGTCTATACTACCTGGAACGGATCCGTCCCTTCAAATTTATCATCAAAAGTGAGGCCAGGGGCAGCCAAGACAAAGATAGACTTATTTACGGTAACCTCTCCTTGTCATACTCATTGAATTCAAATGGAATGCTGACTGAAACGAGTTATGTTTATTTGAAAATCTTTTTTGTTTGCCTGTTATTCGAAATTAGGTGTGTGGACCTATTATTATTGTGATAGTTTCAATTGAAATTAAGAAACAATGGTGTATTATTGTGCAGCGTTTGGGTGCAAGAACGAGCAAGATCATCGACGAATATCTTGTTATGGGTAAGTTGGTGCAATATTTACATTTGGAACATTGATAGATCGATAGTGGATTAAATTTTTTTAGTTTTCCATTCAAACGACCAGAAACCCTGCAATTATGGATAAAGGGAGTTCGCAGAATGAACTGGACTCTAACTAAATAAAATACAGCAAAACTTTGTGGGGAGCATTTTCTTCCAACCGATTATGTTGTGAAACCTGGAAGTACTGCTAAGTTATTGAAATCTTCTTCTGTTTCTTCACCCATGGGGTACGTTCCACTTATCGCCCGCAACGCCATCGACTAGAGATGAGCCAAACGGTGATTTCTGAATATCATCGTGATCAGTGATCGTGATTTGCCAATCACCGTTCTTTTAACCGGTGATTGCGATCACCGTTCTTTCGAAGTTTGAACGGTGAATGAGTCCGACCGTCCGACGAGTCGGTGATTGCGATCACCGTACGCCTTGAGTTGAACGAACATTGAATGAAGTAATGGAACAAGGAACAAGTATCGATGAAAGTGACTCTTAAATGTTCACAAAATTGAAATATATATTATTAGATACGAATAGATTTCCACGTCACCCAAGAGGTACTATTTGACAACGCGTTGGTAATTTTTTTTGGATTGGGACACCTCGCCTATAGTCCTATTATAACCCAATATAAAAAACCAAGTTCTCAAATGAATGAAAACTGAAAATAAAATAAAAAATAATCAAAAATAACAGAAATGCCGAACCTGCATACCCTGATGAGATATAACAAAAAAATTAACAGTTTTTATGATTTGAGTTCAAGAACATCAACATTTTAGTATTTTTATCACCTAATCGCGACCGTCTATCAGAGATTACCTGACCAGCCTTAGAGAAAAATTTGGTTACCCAAAATTTTATTGCTTTTCAAGATTTCCAGGTTTTTCCAACTTATATTGGCAAGATATCGTTTTAACTAACTTTACTAAACAATAACAAATCTGCATGAAAGGTAAACTATTCTCCCTCTATTCATACAAAAAAACGTGGTCAAATACTGACCAATAACAAAATTTGGTTACCCAAAATTTCATTGCTTTTCAAGATTTCCAGGTTTTTCCAACTTATATTGGCATCTTCCTATTCCCAGAACCATATCAGATATAATCTGGTTATCCTAAATGATGCTAATACCTTCCTTACCTTCCTAACGATGCGTAGACTCAAATCTCAAATTCACCGCCGATATTGCCGATAATCCTCCCCTAATCGTCTCCTGATACTTACTTTTGTTAGCCGTGATTGCGATCACCGGGTACGAGTGGGGTAAGTATTGAGTGGACGATAGGAACGATGAACCAATCACCGTGAAAGCACATCCCAGTATTCCCAGTATCGATATCACTGATATCAGAATTCAGAATATCAGTAGAATATCAGTGATATCGAGTATCCCAGAGCGTGAGTGAGAACACCGAGAACTGAGAACGATATTCAACTTGAAAATCACAGGAGCGGTGATTTGAAACTCACGCTGATTGAATCGCCGGTAGTGAAATATCGCTCATCTCTACCATCGACCACGACCGCTGAACTGCCACTAAGGCTAGGAACTAGGGCTGTGTCGATCACGGGTTTTTCGAGACCCGGGTCAAACCCGATCTTTCTGCGCAGTGATCGACTCAAAAGATTCGATCGTTTGATCGAGTCGATCGTTTCGATCTCTCGGTCATTTCGATCTTTCGGTCATTTCGATCTTTCGTTCATTTCGATCTTTCGGTCATTTCGATCTCTCGGTCATTTCGATCTTTTCATCACTGATTTCGATTAAGCTTTTTCGATCCATTAGTATTTGTACTTGTTAAATATGGGTTAACAGCAAGTTTTCATTTTTAGGCGTTCTTGGGTACGTTTTCAAGCTGATTATATAGTTGAATAATAATAATAAAGACCATTCATTATTATTTAACCATATAATTAGCTGAAAAAATTACCCAAGAACCTCTGGAAACGGAACCTCAGAACCAAATGCAAAAAATTTGAGATACGGCATTCTCACTAAGCACGGCAGAAGTGATCGAGTATCGAATATCAATGTAAGTGATTGAAGAAATGGGTTATTCTGAATAATGGTACATTCTCGATTAAAAAATAATACCAATCATACCAATTATGATTAAAAAAAAACTGGAGATATTTTTGAGCGCTCGTACAACTTACACGAGGGCTATATCATTTCGTCACGATGTCTGTATTTTTCGAATTTTGAGCCGAAAATGCTCTCAATCGACTATGTTCGACTCACTGATGACGAATCCGTCGAAAAATTCGAGTCTGTCCGTCCGGCCGGCCGGCCGTAAGCACGATAACTGTCGAACGGATCAACCTAGAGACTTGAAATTTTCAGTGTGGGTTCAGTTCCCGAATGCCTCGGTTAAGTTCGTTAATGGGCCAAATTCCACCAGGGGTTCCGTAAATATGGCCGTTCAAAGTTTTGTCCCCCTGATTACTTGAAAACTACAGATTCGATCAAGATGAAATATGGCACTCAAATGGAGAATGAGGTGTTTAAGCTACATGTGAAATTTTGTCCAGATCGAATGACCAGAACCATAGAAACCATAGAAAATTGTAACTTTTGAACGGAACCCCCTAGGGACTTGAAATTTTCAGGATAGGTGTGGATCTGGAATGTCGTGATTACGTTCATCTATGAGCAAAATTATACAAGGTGTTCCGTAAATATGGTAGTTTGAAATTTAGTTTTCTTGATAATTTCAAAACTACAGATTCGATCGTGACGAAATTTTGTATACTTATGGAGAATGATATATTCAAGCTACATTTCTCCAGATCACATGACTCGAACCATAGAAAATCATAACTTTCGAACGGAAAGGCCTAGGGACTTGAAATTTTCAGGATAGGTGTGGATCTCGATTGTCGTGATCACTTTCATCTATGAGCAAAATTATACTAGGGGTTCCGTAAATACGGTCGTTTGAAATGTTGGTTTCTCGATCATTTCGAAACTACGGATTCGATCGAGATGAAATTTTGTATTTTAATCGAGAATGATATATTAAAACAATATTTTGTCCAGATCTCATGACCAGAACCATAGAAACCATAGAAAATTGTAACTTTCGAACGGAAAGGCCTAGGAACTTGAAATTCTCAGGGTGGGTTTGGATCGTGAATATCGCGGTCATGTTCATCAATGAGCAAAATTAGATTAGGGGTACAGTAAATATGGCCGTTCAAAATATTTTTTTGCTGATAGTTCCGAGAATACTGAGCGGATTGGGATAAAATTCTGCACCTTGCTGAGTAATAATGTATTCAAACTTCATACCATAGATACCGTAGAAAATTCTAGCGAATTATCGAAAAAAAATTGATCAGCTGAAGCACTGACATGAATTCTGGACTTTCACCCAAGTTTCAGAATTTTTTTAACAGCTGTCGAAAATTCCTTCAATTGATTTCTGAAACTGGAAAATGCGAATCTACCTACAAGGTGCATGTACGAGCGCTCAAAAGCTCCTGCCTTCACGGCAGTGCTTTTCGTAATTTTTGTATAATATCATGTTCAGGGCTAGAACCCAGAACTCATTTATTGCACCTGTTGAATATAGGTTAACAGTAACTGATCGAGGATTGATGTATGAAATTAAAGAAATAGGTTTTTCTTAATAATGGTTTATTTCCGAAGAAAAATTAATAGAAATTGTTCAGTTCCAATTATAATTCAGAAAAAGGACTTGCGAGGCCTTTTCAGGCTTGAGGCTGCTTCTTTTCGTATTCATCACCTGGCCAGCTTTCGGAAACACCCTCTCACAAGGTACGGATGTGGCAGGCACACATAGTCGACGCTTCATCAATATATACAATTTCGGATATAAATGCCGACGTTCGTTCCACCATTGAAGCGGATCATCCGTTCTTTTTATTTGTGGCTCATTTAAAGATTCGTCTATTTCTATAATACTCGCTGCTGTTGGGTTTTTGACTATCTCCTTTTCTACCTCTTCGTCAAACGCGTCCCATAAGTTCGCATTTGTTGACTGCGTGGAAGTTGGCAATGCTTCTGGTAATGTTATTGTCTCTTCGCTTGCAATCAATGTGCGTAGTTTCCTTTTTATCGAGCTAAGGCACTGATCATACTTCTCTTTACTCAAAAATGCGTGCTTTTTGAAGCGGGGATCCAGTAAGGCCGCTTCAGCGACCAAGGTATTATTTTCCAAATCCTTGAATCTTTCGTTCAATTGTTCACGGAGAGTGGATAATAATTCTAAAAACTGATCAGGACCATTCTGACTTATAGCCCGATCCACGTGAGTTTTCATTATCTTCACCAGTACCATCACTTTAGAAATTGAGACAGATTTTTCTGTGCTCATTTCAACAATCACCTCATAGAAGACTTTTAAAACTTCTATACTCTTTTCTAAGATGATCCACTCATCAGGAGTTAAAGTGTTAAGGCAGGGTTGCTCAATCGCCAGCGCACTTACAACTGCATCCTTTATTTTCAGCAACCTCTCGAGCATGTCGTAGGTTGAGTTCCACCTCGTTACCACGCTCTGTTTGAGTTTTAGCAGTGGTAAATCCATCTGCTTTTGTATAGCAGCGAGTCGAGTACAAGCTGTGGAACTGTGCTTGAAATATTGAACTATCGCCTTAACCTTATCCAATTGATCCTTTATAGCCTCCAAGCTGTGCTGAACTGTTAAATTTAAAGTATGTGCAAAACAGGCAAAATGTCGCCAGTTCGTTAAGTGTACGGCTGCCACTATATTGGCAGCATTATCTGTTATGATTCCTGTTATTTTGTTTGAAATACCCCAATTCAAGGTTTCGTTAGTTAGGAAACTCGATAAATTTTCGGCAGTGTGCCGCTCACTAAATTGGGTGCAGCCTAAAAGTACGGATTTTAACTTCGTATTTTCATCTATAAAATGCGATGTAAGAGCTATATAACTCACATTATTAAGCGATGTCCAGCCATCTGTAGTTAGGCATATCGCATCTGCCTTGGATATCATTTGCTGCACTTTTTCTCTAGTCCCATGAAAAAGTTTTGGAATTAAACTTTCTGACACTGTTTTACGCCCAGGTATTTTATACGTGGGTACTATCATTTCGTACATTTTTCTGAATTCAGGCTCTTCTACTATAGAAAATGAATGATAGCCTTTCACTATAAATTTAACTATTTGTTCATCTAGTTGTTTTGATTTACCGACTGGCACTGGTCTGGTGGACTTTGCAAACTGATCAATCGTAGTTTGTTGTGCCACTGTGCGCCGAATGAAGGTAGATGTAGAGGAAGACAGTCCTGAGGAAGACGCTGCAGCCGGTTCTTCAGATATTGAAGTTAAAATATTTTGGCTGGTTTGTGCACTGGTAGACGCAATGCATGTTTAAACTGTTTGTAGACTAGCTTCAGCTACTGGGTTGACAATATTCATATGTTGTGCCGATGGTTGCTCTAATGATACTGTCCAATGTATTTTTTTCAAATGCCTATTCAAATTGCCAGTACCACCGCCACCATAACTGATAATTTTTGAGCAGTATTCACACTTAGCCTTCTCATTGTTGACTTTAGTAAAGTGCTTCCATATAACGCTTTGTTTCCTTGCAAGACCTGACATTGTTATTCCAGTAATTAAATAACAAAGAGAAACTAATAATTTAGGGCCTCACCACAATGTTAATTGTTATCTCGTTCACTGAGTTCACTTTACACTTAAAAAGATATTGTGAGTATCTTTTCTATCGCAATTCGTACGATTTTATTTTAACAGAGTATATTTTTGAAAGTTCTCTATAATCAGTACACTACACTTCGAAATAATGTTGGAAATATTTTCTACAGTTGGTTCGTTGATATTTCTCCAAGCTATTGTGTTTAACTGATCTACTAAAACAAAACTGTGCGAAAGGTATAATATTTCTCCCACTTTCAATACAAACTGTGTTTTCAAGTTCTGGGAAAACTTAGAGGTTTTTCCAAATTACCCATATTGGTATCTTCATATTTGCAGAACCCTAATTGAACAGTCCCTTCACCGACAAATTCTGCGAACCGGCAACAAAGAAAATCGTTTTTCCTAATTGCTCACTTAGGCACCTTCAAAAACCTTGTTTATTGTCGGCCTTTAAGATTAGTTATTTATCAATCTCATGGGCCAATAGAAATTTGAGATCACAATAGTAGTTTAGTACAGTTGGAATGGGAAATAAAACGTTCACTGCACTATGAATATGAAATTCTGAGGGATTTTCTGGAAAACGCAATAAAAATGTCGTAGACAATGAAAATCATTCTGTCCCATACAATTATTTTTTTAGTGTTATGGGACAGAATAAAGACCTTCTTACTTATTTTCATCATTCATCTCACCGTACCATACATAATGCATACTTGCTCATAAAAAATAAATGTTATGTTAATGTTAATATTACCTGTATTCAATTAAACGTCGAATACACGAAAAATATTGAAGGGTTCAGATTGTTCAGATGATCAGTTCGCAAAAAGTAGGACTCTAAGGGTCACGGTGCAACCGATCTATATAGAATATGGGTCATTCGATCAATGATCGAATGGGCGATCGAGATCGAAAAAGCGATCGAGATCGAATAAGCGATCGAGATCGAGTAAGCGATCGAGAATGAATGAGAGATCAAGATTGAAATTCGATCTCGATCTCTCATTCGCTCAATCTCGTCCGACTCGATCATTTCATTCAAGCTATTCGAGGAAGCACTGAATGGATACTCACTTTTGACTGATATCGGTGTCATCTATAGAAGAATACCACAATTGGTGGTGGATTTCTAAAACTACAGAAATCTAGCCACAAATCTCGTTGAAACTTTACTACTGAAAAAGTAGTTCTCTACTATATCTAGTCTTATTAGAAAGGGAGAGACACATCTGTTTCGTTTCTCAGCTGGCTCTTCCCGACCCGAGACCCGTGAAACGATCGAGACCCGTGAAATGATCGAATCTTTCCGAGACCCGTGACCCGATCGCTCTCGCATGGGTCGTGATCGAGTCAAGTCGAGGTGTAATTAAATGTTGCTGCAGTTCGTAAGCTGCATCACCCACAAGATGGCTGTCGGATGGAAACTTTTGTTCATCATTCAAAAATTCAGATACTTCCGATAAGCGGAAGACTCTTTGATCATGAATCGATCCAGGGTGTCCAGCGTAACAATTTGTTATCAAACATCTGTGGTCGCAAACGAACTAGAAAAAGAAATAAATACAAATAAAAGCCATACAGGCTAAAATGAAACGAACTACAAAAAACTGGAATTACATGAAATATAGCAATGAATACCTGTAAGTGAATGGAATGATATCCTTCTCGGTTGACATAAGCTATCTGGTCTTCTTTCGGAGCGTTTATACGAATGTGCGTTCCATCTTAGCACCGATAATTTTGGGAAAACCACTACTTTCTTCAAATCCTCGCATAACTGTGGTAGCTTTATCTCCAGTGGGCCATTTTATGAACAAAGGAGCTCGTTTGAATAATGCACGAATCACTCTTCGTACGGCTCTGACAGCAGTTGCCCGACCAACATTAAATCGGTCACAAACAGATCTGCAATCAGTTTAATGGAAAAGTAGTAAATGATCCAATTGATATAAACTTCTACCCACATTGCGCTTTAACAAATTTAAAAATTACGAAAAGCACTGCCGTGAAGGCAGGAGCTTTTGAGCGCTCGTACATGCACCTTGTAGGTAGATTCGCATTTTCCAGTTTCAGAAATCAATTGAAGGAATTTTCGACAGCTGTCAGAAAAATTCTGAAACTTAGGCGAAACTCCAGACTCCATGTCAGTGCTTCAGCTGATCAATTTTTTTCGATAATTCGCTATAATTTTCTACGGTATCTATGGTCTTGGTGGTGCGATCTGGACAAAATTTTGCACGTAGTTTGAATACATTATTACTCAGCAAGGTGCAAAATTTCATCCCAATCCGCTCAGTATTCTCGGAACTATCAGCAAAAAAATATTTTGAACGGCCATATTTACGGAACCCCTAGTTTAATTTTGCTCATTGATGAACATGACCGCGATATTCGCGATCCAAACCCACCCTGAGAATTTCAAGTTCCTAGGCCTTTCCGTTCAACAAGATGTATTAACTCTATATTTGTGGTCATATAAATTACAAATCAAATGAATTCTTCTTATTCTGGCCCTCAGTCCATGCTTTGGCAATACTTCTCTTCATTTCATCATCCCCTTCATCATACCTAGAATACAGAATATTGTCAGTGAATTACACATATTTCTAGAATTACACGTCATTCAGACAACATTTTCCTGTGAGGATAACTTTTGAAACATTGACAAATTTAAGTATTGCAGTAGTTTCTATAACAATTAATTATTCTCAAGACAAGTTTATTGATCTTACATTTTCTTCATTAAAGTCATAAGGGAGTCATTAGGATTCCCAGACTTATCCACATCATATTTCTTAGCTTTAGCATCACTGACTTTCTTTTCAATTTCAGTTACATGTGACCAAGTTGAAGAATCTACCTTGGGTGCATTTATTACCACCATATCTGCAAATTATATGGAAAATTTTTGTTATATTTTTATCTATTTACAATTTTACTAATATACAGGTGCCCCATCTTTCATCTCAACCCTTGAAATAGTATGTATTTATTGAAGGAAAAAAATTCCGCTTTGAGGGTGGATTGAAAAATAGTTCAGCTACTATATAAGCAAAAAAATTTGAAAGTCTTAATATTATATTATTCAACAAACTCTTTTCTTAATTTATTATAACGCCCTTTCAAAAACGAATTCTTTTTAAACCCTGCAAACCTGGCCTCAGGAGCTCCTATCATTTCTTCGTTAGCAAAAAAATATTTTGAACGGCCATATTTACGGAACCCCTAGTTTAATTTTGCTCATTGATGAACATGACCGCGATATTCGCGATCCAAACCCACCCTGAGAATTTCAAGTTCCTAGGCCTTTCCGTTCGAAAGTTACAATTTTCTATGGTTTCTATGGTTCTGGTCATGAGATCTGGACAAAATATTGTTTTAATATATCATTCTCGATTAAAATACAAAATTTCATCTCGATCGAATCCGTAGTTTCGAAATTATCGAGAAACCAAAATTTCAAATGACCGTATTTACGGAACCCCTAGTATAATTTTGCTCATAGATGAAAGTGATCACGACAATCGGGATCCACACCTATCCTGAAAATTTCAAGTCCCTAGGCCTTTCCGATCGAAAGTTATGATTTTCTATGGTTTCTATGGTTCTGGTCATGAGATCTGGACAAAATATTGTTTTAATATATCATTCTCGATTAAAATACAAAATTTCGTCACGATCGAATCTGTAGTTACGAAATTATCAAGAAAACTAAATTTCAAACTACCATATTCACGGAACCCCTTGTATAATTTTGCTCATAGATGAACGTGATCACGACATTCGAGATCCACACCTATCCTGAAAATTTCAAGTCCCTAGGCCTTTCCGTTCAAAAGTTACAATTTTCTATGGTTTCTATGGTTCTGGTCATGCGATCTGGACAAAATTCCACATATACCTTAAACACCTCATTCTCCATTTGAGTGCCATATTTCATCTTGATCGAATCTGTAGTTTTCAAGTAATCAGGGGGACAAAACTTTGAACGGCCATATTTACGGAACCCCTGGTGGAATTTGGCCCATTAACGAACTTAACCGAGGCATTCGGGAACTGAACCCACACTGAAAATTTCAAGTCTCTAGGTTGATCCGTTCGACAGTTATCGTGCTTACGGCCGGCCGGCCGGACGGACAGACTCGAATTTTTCGACGGATTCGTCATCAGTGAGTCGAACATAGTCGATTGAGAGCATTTTCGGCTCAAAATTCGAAAAATACAGACATCGTGACGAAATGATATAGCCCTCGTGTAAGTTGTACGAGCGCTCAAAAAGGAAGACAGAACCCTGTAACCCTTTTTTTTGACAAAGATCAAACTCTCTATTTTTAAATGATATCACGAGTTTCTAAGTTAGATGTTAATCTGATTTTCAATTCTTAAAACTGATCGGTACCTATATGAATCCTCAGTGGCCATCTTCCAAAGCGCTATCATTAGCTGTGTTTGAGAAGGAATACAAGGACAACCCTTTACCTTTCTTAATAAATCTTTTTGCATCATTCCATGGACGTATTGAAACGTAGCTCTTGACATTCTGCAAACAATAGTCAATTAGTTTGTATACTGAAATTAGATGTATGGGCAAATTAATGATTACGATATGAATAAAAAATTACCTGAAATGACTCTCAAACTCGTGATCTGTGTAACAAGCGACCACATCATTATAGCCTCTAATGCGTGGACGTAATTGTCGCTGTCCTCTCACACTCAAAGCAGCTTCCCACATTTCATCAGAACTTGATGAACTTTCCGAGTCATTTTCTCTCATTCGTCTTGTCAAAAACGCAACCATAACTTCACGGGAAACCATGATGAATTAAATTTTACTCCAATCCATGCGAAATATTTACTCACAACCCCCACAGCTGTAGGTTTTCACCTAACCGCCAAATTGCGAGCTCACAACCAAAGAGTAACAACAAGAGAGATCACTCTGTCAAATTAGTACTGAATCGCCCGTAAAAGTGGTGGTGACCTTGAAACTGCTCGAACGCTATTGATGGAGGAGTTGGGTAAGCGCTGGGTAAGCGTTGGGCAAGCCAATCACATCACATCTCGTGGACCGCGCCAAAGATTAAAGGTTTGAAATCTGACGTTTGTCGATTTTCATGATGAAAATGGAGGTAGAAATATTTTGTGCTTTAAATGAATTCACAGGCAAAAAACTATTCGGAAAATCTAGAAATTTCGTCGTGAATTGAGTAGAAGGGAGTTTTCAATGTATAAAAATATCAAATTCTGGTGCTGTTGACATGAATATTCAATGAAAATGTGTAATTTTTTCGAGAAAAACTGAAATTAGTATCGTATTCGATGAAGAATATATTGCTAAATAAATTATATTCAATGTATATTCCATACGACTAATGAAAATTGAAGGATTGCTACTTGTAACATAAAATTAGAATTTTTAGATTTTGTTGCTGTGAACGTGCTATATTAACAATAGAATTGTTTCCTTCAGTTCGTGTTCATTATATCGCCAAGATCAGATAATATCCGGGAAAATACTGAATTTTGAATTGTCTACCATGGTGATACTAAGGCTGAATGAATGGAATTTGTTTTATACTCGATGACAATAGTTATTGATGGATATACCTAGTTACTTTGGATATAAATCTTGGAAACTGGATTTTGTTACTAAAATACTGGAAGGCTGAAATATAAACTTTCTTCAATACATTATCACAGTATGATCACAAATGAAATGTGTAAAGAATCTAGTTTCTACTTTAAAAATCTATAATGCTAGATTATCGAAATCCCTTCGAGGAAGTATAGCAATATTCAGAAATAATTATCATGTATTTGAACTTCTAAATTCAATTTTCCATATTGTAGGTGCATAACTAGAACATAATGAATAATTTTTTTATTCGATATCACTTTACAACTATCTACAATTTTTATTTTTCAATATAACTAGGTACCTACTATGAATATAATACATTTGAGAAAATTTCAACTTAATGGAATACAACTAGCCACTGGTTCCTGGTTTTCTAGATGAATGAATTGCTCAGCATTTTCTTCGTATCCTATTTCATAATTCTTATATTAAAATTTGCATTTTTCACCCCTTCTGAATGGTTTATATCGCATAACTCTCAGTGGTTAGTGTAGAATGGTTTCCTTGAACAAACATATAGATCATAATATCTAGGAAATTCAACTTTCTAAGAACTGAGAACCTGCAAGTATGTATTTTGAACTGCGTTCATGATCATTATCCCAATAATGACATCTTACTTTTTTAAAAAACAGAATTTGTGTGTTCACGATTTCAACTAGTTTTGATTATGCAGAATTTGGTTTTGTCCCTCGATATCTGATGGCAACTACAAACATAAGATTTTGAAAATTAATTTTATTACTGCAGACTTCAGGTCTATATTGCTTACATAGCTAATATGTATTTCAATTCAAAAATATATAATATATAAATACAAGAAACAGATCAGATCCTTTTCATTCTCTGGTCATGTATTTCAACCATTTATCTATAATTGTATACAAATAATTATTTCAATTTCACATCTATGGAATTAAAAATAGTAAGTGAGTCATAATAAAACTTCTTTTGTTTTATCATTTATTTAAACGTGAAATGCAACTCGTAGTCTTCTGTTTCTTGAACAAACATGATTTTGAATATTAGATACTGATAAATATCTACCAGATGAGGTTTTCAATAGGTATAACAGTCTCCCCAAAGTTTTCTCTCGAATAACCTCTGATCCATGATGATACATTTTCTCATAAGATAGCCACTGATATAGGGCTCATAAGTTGGCAAATTATTTCTTCTAGAATCAGCTTTTGTAATCTGTAAATCGAACTATAAATACGTCTGAGATTCTCGATTTAGGCACAAATCACTTACCAGTAATGATATTATATTTAAGACAATATTATGTAAAAAAAGCAGCCAACATAAAAGTTGTATCATTAATACATTCGGGATATAGATTCAATAGAATGAAATCCTAAAAATGTCCTCATTCTGTTTCAATAAACATATTGCTGCGTTTAACGTATGAAATGTTGAGGTTAAGATTATTTGAAAATTCAAAAATCACAATAAACTTAGAAGTGGTTGTCTCTCTCCGATTCACCCCTCTCTATTTTCAGATGAACTCAAGGTCATAGGATAGCGAACAGGCGTAAAAAGTAAAAACGGAGTGATCCATCTTGTTGTCTAATCTTTGTCACAACGCTCAAGATTTGCGTTCCACCTATTACATTCGCCTATAACGCCCGCGGCCTTTTTACGTTAGTGGAACGGCAGTTTCAGCGGTCGTGGACCGTGGTCGATGGCGTTGCGAGCGTTAAGTGGAACGTACCCAAAGTGATTCGATCAATCGCGATCGACACAGCCCTAGTACGAACAACTGTTTTCCTGGACCGCCCTATGAGCTAATAACAAAACCAAAGAGTAACAACTGTCTAATCTTTGACAAAACATCAAAACAATAAATTTGTTTTTAGGTCTTCCATAGGCCATTGCTGTTTCTTGTTCTCCTCATGTTCTTCTTGCAAATCGATTTAACTAAACGCAACTTAACACATATTATATATATTTTTGCCATAATATTAAATATATCTTTGCCATAACGAGGATTTCTCAAGTGTTAGAATAGTGTCGAGAACATTTTGCATTAAAAAAAATTACTTCGGCTTCTCTTCTACATATGTAATTGGAAACAAGTTAAGTAGATATTTTTTAGTCTTTCTTGTTTCTATCCCTTATAGGTATAGTAGATCTAAATCCACAAAGTAGGTTTCGCGTATTTCAAAATGAAGAAAACGAATGTTTATTTCAATCCCATTATAAGCTGCATTCAGAAAATAGCATTATATGAAACCAAATCGGTAAGTACTCATTCACTTCAATTCATAAATGATTGACTTTGGAATTGGGTTTTCAGAAATTTTATCTTGTGGGCTCCAACAATACCCAAACAAGATTCAGAGTTATCAAGATTGATCGAATGGAACCAAAAGAACTTGTAGTTTATGATGATAAAGTAGAATATACTGCAACAGAAATCCATAATTTGATAAATATGATTTTAGCAGGAAACAGAAATAATACTTCCAGCAAAGGTTTACCCAAAATAATTTCTGCTTTTGGAATAGCAGGTAATATTGTAACTTTAGATTATTAATGGTTGTTTGAAGGCAGAAATACATATTACTTTGGTGTACGCATAATGTTCCAGGTTTCATCAGATTTTTAGAGGGTTATTACATTGTTTTAATCACAAAACGTAGAAAAGTTGCTGTTGTAGGGATGCATACTTTATATAAAATAGAGGATACTAACATGATATACATTCCACATGAATCAATTAGAAGCATTCATCCTGAGGAACCAAGATATGTTAAAATGTTTCAGAGCATTGATCTAGCTAGTAATTTCTATTTCAGGTAAATGCATGATGCTCTTTATTTTGAGAATACGGTTAATTTTTACTTTAATGCCCACTCCCCAATTTGAAAAATAGTTTGCATATAGATTCTTTATGACGTTTTCATGCTACAGTTCCAATTAGAGCACTGGCAAATCATTATTTTCCGAGAAAATCGAAATAGAAAAGAACACTTTTCCTGAATACTTTCCTGATATTCAAGGAATAATAATCTCATAATACTATGTGTCGTTCCCATCGTAGAAGATGTACAACGTTGCCACGTAAAATTTGTAATTTTTAGACTTATTGGAGATCGATATGGATATAATACTGTCGTTAATAACCCATATTAATTGCGGACTTAATTCTTAAAAACTATCGGATACGGGGTCGATTCGTTTTACTCGTTACAGTGGAAAAAATGGAAATCAGATCATATCTGGGGATATGACTTACTCCAGAAGATCAATATAGGTTGGTTAAAGTTGGGACAGTGTTGAAATAATTTTTGAAATGAATCAATATTTAGGTTAGTTTAAGTTAAGACAGTGTTGAAACAATTCTCAAAATGAATCAATATTTAGGTTAGGTTAGGTTAGTTTAAGTTAGGACAGTGTTGGAACAATTCTTAAAACGAATCAATATTTAGGATAGGTTAAGTTGAGACAGTGATGGAACAATTCTTAAAATGAATCAATATTTAGGTTAGTTAAGTTAAGACAGTGTTGAAACAATTCTCAAAATGAATCAATATTTAGGTTAGTTTAAGTTAGGACAGTGTTGGAACAATTCTTAAAACGAATCAATATTTAGGGTAGGTTAAGTTGAGACAGTGATGGAACAATTCTTAAAATGAATGAATATTTATGTTAGGTCAAGTTAGGACAGTGTTGAAACAATACTTAGAATGAATCAATATTTAGGTTAGGTTAGTTTAAGTTAGGACAGTGTTGGAACAATTCTTAAAACGAATCAATATTTAGGTTAGGTTATATTAGGACAGTGATGGAACAATTCTCAAAATGGATAGATATTTAGATCAGGTAAGGTTAAGTTAGGACAGTGTTGAAACGATTCTTGGAATGAATTAATATTTTATGCTTTCAAAGGCATAGAATATGCAACACGTGGTTTTAGGACAGCTACAGTTCCTTTCGATCAAACCTATCCGCTGAAGTTCAATAATATAACATCTATCTTGAAAATGTTTGTATACTCCGTTTAAGAGTTATTGACATCGAAGCAGGTCATGAACGTCCAGTCGTGGCTTTATATCTGGTTACAAAAAAAGTTACTGTTTTCATCATAGAAATAAAACATCAAACATAAATATAACCTAGAAAAGTGTTCAGTATACGAATTATCCAATAATTATTAATTAAGCCGGAATATTCCTACTGCAGTTTAAAAATGGGAATTCAGGTCCAACAAGATACATTGAAGCTCCTATACACAGCCAATTTTCAGTCAACCCTTTCATATGGCATTGGGGAAACAGTACATCACGAAACAAAATATTTAAAACACAAAAGCAAGCTATGTATAGAATGTAATATAGAGAAATTTGCAGAGGTGTTCTCAAAAGGGGTAAAATTCTGACGTCAACAGCAATATATGTGCTGAAGTATGTTATATTCCTACAAAGCCACAGTCAACTATTTGAACCGTTTCTGAACAACAACCCAACTAGGAAAATTGATCCTTGTATATACTCGAGGCAACAATTGACACTAGCACAGAATAATGCAAAATACATGTGCATGAAGATCTACAATGCGTTACCCAAACAGTTTCATTCGATAAGAAATGTTGATATATTGAAAAATGACTTAGTTAAATTTTTGCTGAATATTGAATCATACAACTTGCTAGAATATTTGGAATCTAGTAAAGCTAAACCTTACATCTACTTTGTAACCAGTAACCATTGAAATTATTTGACTTATTCCCCATTATTGTAATACAATAATTATAGGAACTAAACATATCGCACCCGTTGTAGAATAAGGAGACAACTCAAAAATTGATTATGTTGGGAAATCGTATTTGAAGTTTGTGTTTACCGAAGTTTTCGTTCTATACTTTTGTGTACTTACTCAATTTAACACGCTGAACATTCGTAATAACTTCAGCCATCCATTTGAACATTATAACTCTGGCACCCAATGTTCAATTAATGCAATTTTTCCCGTCGTGTTGGAATATTCTGTTTTTCCAAAGAATTTGAAATGTTACCTTTTTTCACGAACAGTCTCTTATGTGGCGGAGAGGCCAACTAGAGTTATTCTGATATTGCACGTAAGAAAAGGGATACTTTCTGAGTTCAATACCGTCACCAACACAAAATGGACCTTTTTTGAGTTCTCTCCTTATTCTACGACGGGTGCGATAAATATTATTATTAAATAAGAGAGAAACAAAAATTAAGAATCTATGTAGTACATGAAGAATTTTGACATGAAATTTGTACTGTAACTATCGATATATGAACCAGTTTGTGCATTATTAAGTGCTCAGTGTTAAATACTTTAAGAAAGTCAATTTACTAAAACTGTCCATGAATTATTGAAAATATTATGATTGATGAGCAATTATTCAGTATACTTTTGAATTGTGAACAATATAGCATGTGTTCAATGGCAGTATTAGCAGAGGGAATGTGAACAGGGTACCATACAGTATAAGTATAATGAATAAACTTAAAATATCTACGAATGATACAAGAGTAAAGATGAAAATTTCATTGAAAACTTTGTTTCCACGTATAAGTGTAGTGATTTGGATGTGTTTATTGAATAAGCTAACATAATCCTATTGATGGGCATCCTTTTGCAGGGAAGGTTTCAATTTTTTAATAACCCATTTATGAAATAATTCACCATTCATAGTAGTCCTTATCATTAATACCACTGTCAAGAATCAGATCACATCCAGGTAAAAATCCATCCATTGTTCCACCATTCAAAATAGTGCATCTTCTGCCTTTACCCTTGAATATACCCGGCATACCTTTTGGATTATTTTCTAGTGTCCACTGACGAATTTTAATACCGTTTTCGAATATCCAAGTTTCATCTAGATAAATGAATTTTACATTTTGTTCCATGTATTCTCGGTATTTATCACAATATCGTACTATTTTTGAGCGCTCGTACTAATTACACGAGGGCTATATCATTTCGTCACGATGTCTGTATTTTTCGAATTTTGAGCCGAAAATGGTCTCAATCGACTATGTTCGACTCACTGATGACGAATCCGTCGGAAAATTCGAGTCTGTCCGTCCGGCCGGCCGTAAGCACGATAACTCTCGAACAAAACAACCTAGAGACTTGAAATTTTCAGTGTGGGTTCAGTTCCCGAATGCCTCGGTTAAGTTCGTTAATGGGCCAAATACCACCATGGGTTCCGTAAATATGGCCGTTCAAAGTTTTGTTTCTCCTGATTACTCCGAAACTACAGATTCGATCGAGTTGAAACATTGCACTCAAATGAAGAATGAGGTGTTTCAGCTACATGCGAAATTTTGTCCAGATCGCATGATCAGAACCATAGAAACCATAGAAAATTGTAACTTTCGAACGGAAATGCCTAGGGACTTGAAATTTTCAGGATAGGTGTGGATCTCAAATGTCGTGATCACGTTCATCTATGAGCAACATTATACAAGGGGTTCCGTAAATACGGTCGTTTGAAATTTTGTTTTCTCGATAAATTCGAAACTTCGGATTCGATCGAGATGAAATTTTGTATTTTAATCGAGAATGATATATTGAAGCAATATTTTGTCCAGATCGCATGACCAGAACCATAGAAATCATAGAAAATTGTAACTTTTGAACGGAAAGGCCTAGGAACTTGAAATTTTCAGGGTGGGTTTGGATCGCGAATATCGCGGTCACGTTCATCAATAAGCAAAATGAGACTAGGGGTTCCGTAAATATGGCCGTTCAAAATATTTTTTTCCAGATAGTTTCGGAACTACTGATCGGATTGGAATGAAATTATGCACCTAGCTGAGGAATAATGTATTCAAAGAACGTGCAAAATGTTGTCCAGACCGCATCACCAAGACCATAGATACCGTAGAAAATTCTAGCGAATTATCGAAACAAAATTGATCAGCTGAAGCAGCGACATGAAGTCTGGAGTTTCGCCTAAGTTTCAGAATTTGTTTGACAGCTGTCAAAAATTCCTTCCATTGGTTTCTAAAACTGGAAAATGCGAATCTACCTACAAGGTGCATGTACGAGCGCTCAAAAGCTCCTGCCTTCACGGCAGTGCTTTTCTAAATTTTTATTATATTTTTTGTTTATCAATAAGAATTTTCCTTCGATCAACTTTTTTGTATTGTATCCAATTTTTTTTATGATATAATATAATGTTGACTTTGATCGATTGAAATCTAGGTGCTCTTTGGCCAGTTCGAAAAGGATCGTTTTCAATTCAAGCAAGAACAAAGTCATTCAATGTCTCTTTGAAGGAATAATCGTATCGCACAGGTTTTCTTCCACTGCTAATTCCAGGCTGTAATAACATGCTAATATTCTACGGACAGTGCTTGGTGAAATCTGAAAATTTAAGAGACATTGATCAATCAAAATACGCTTTGAGCAGGTGAATAACAGTTTACCTGAAACACTAGTGAAACTCGATAAATGCTAGCGGAAATATATGCCAAATCTTTGAAAAACTCGAAGTAACACCGACAAACTGCCTGGCGTTCTCTTGTTAGGCGCGATGTATCCTGGTGAATTCCAGCCATTTTAATAGCACAAGACAAAAAATACTCAAATTCAGAGCTAATTTTTATAATTATTCACCAATATCTTCGATCAAATCAACAAAGCAAGATCTCTATGGGTTATGTTAGTGTTATTCCTATACCAACCTGAATTCAGCAACCCAAAATATTACTGAATATTATATTACCAACTTAAGTTCGATTTTTCACAGCCTACCGAGATGACAATAATTCTTAAACGGAGTATATAGAATTTTATGATATCGATTGTTCATACCACACTTTTCACTTTTAATGAAGGTAAACGTGGCAACGTTATGCGCGGCGATAACCCAGATTGTCTCAGATTCGAGACTAACATCTGGAAATTAAATGCGTCGTTGTTTATTGCTCAGTATAGAAAGATCCGCTACGTTGTGGTACTACTGTTATTAGTGTGCAGTTTGATTTGAAGAAAGTGTACCGAATTCGAATGTTAGTAACTAAAGCGAGCCTTACACGGTCAATATTATTGAAGCAATATTATTCACGCAATAAAAATCAAACGGATTTTATTTGTTCCAATATTATTGTTTCGATATCCTTCTTACACGTTCAATATATTGATCGATATCGATATTGCTTCAATAATATTGACCGTGTAAGGCTCGCTTAACGCAACTTATCCATCATGATTTCAATTTTTGAATATTTTTCATTGAAATTCTAGAATGATTCTTGATGGTTTTCAATGATGACAAGTTAGTTTTTATGCAGATTTTTTAAACGGGATCGGCAGTGAACAGGTGTGCTGGATGGGTGAGAATTAGGAAAATAGTGATTTCAAAGCATCTGATTGTTGACCATTATGTCCATTATTACACCGCGTACAATAGGAACATGTAACGACATAGGCAACTGTGTACGTGTAAAATGAATTCAGTCCCGGCTTCAGGTTCGCCCATCTTAATTAAGACCCGCTTTACACGAGTCAAGTAGCTCGCGCAAGTAACTAAATCAATTCAAGAAATTTAGTTACTTGCATCGTGTAAACCACGTTGCAAGTAACTTGAGCAAGTTCTCAATTTAGTCGACCGTTTAGTCAAGTGAACAGAAACACTGTCTATTCACTTGAGCAAGTCGCGTCCCCCTCTCTTGTTTTCCCAACTAAACTCCTCAACTAAACACGTGTAGAATACCTAGATTAGGCAAGTTCATAAATACAAATTGTGCAGAGGGTGTGTTTCTATTCGTATCGACTTCAAAGATCTCTCGTTGGAATGAGGACACCACTTTAAAATTCTTACAACGTTACAGGGAAAGGCATTGTTTGTGGGATTTTAGGGATGCCGTCTTCAAAAACAAGCAAGCTCGAGAATCGGCATATAAGGAAACTAAGGAGATAATGGAAATCGAAGGATTTGGGGTGCCAGAAATTAAAAACAAAATATGGGCGTTGAGATCGACATATTCTCAAGAAAAAAAAATAATTAAGCAGTCCATGAAATCGGGATCCGGAACAGACGATGTTTATGTTCCCACTCTCAAATAGTTCAAGGAACTGGAGGCATTTCTATGGAATTTAGAGGAAAATAACAGACCAACGCTGGATAATTTAACTACGACCAAAACCATAGAAACCATAGAAAATTATAACTTTGGCATAGGGACTTGAAATTTTCAGGATAGGTGTGGATCTCGAATGTCGCGGTCGCGTTTATCAATGAGCAAAATTAGATTAGGGGTTCCGTAAATATGGTCGTTTGAAATTCAGTTTTCTTGATAATTTCAAAACTATGGATTTGATCGTGACCAAATTTCGTATTTAACTGGAGAAAGATATATTCCAGCTACATTTTTTCCGGATCGCATGACCAGAACCATAAAACCATAGAAAATTATAACTTTCGAACGGAAAGGGGGAAAGGACTAGGGACTTGAAATTTTTGGGGTAGGTTCGAATCGCGAATTTCGCGATTACGTTCATCAATGAGCAAAATTAGACTAGGGGTTCCGTAAATATGGCCGTTCAAATTATTTTTTTCCTGATGATTTCGAAACTACCCATTGGATTGGAATGAAATTTCGCACATAGATGAAGAATAATGTGCTCAAACTACGTGGGAAATTTTGTTCAGATCGCATCACCAAGATCAGATAACGCAGAAAATTCTAGCGAATTATCGAAAAATAAATTTGGTCACCAAAAGCACTGACGCGAAGTCTGGATTTTCGCATTAGTTTGAAAATTTTTTTGACAGCTGTCAAAATCATTCCAATTGTTTTCTAAAACTGGACAATGCGAATCTACCTACCAGGTGGATGAAGGAGCGCTCAAAAGCTCCTGACTTCACGTCAGTGCTTTTCGTAATTTTTTTTATAACTTCGTCTGTTATATCGATTAATTCGTCACATAAATATGTCTTGTATACATTTTGTCATTAAATCACGAACAAGTACTCGCAGCCATCTTTGAGATGACTACTAAACGACTGTACAGTAAAAGCTCTTTATTCGCGGGGTATAGATTCCGTTAATATACCGCGAATACAGAAACCGTGAATATGGAATGGTTATTTACATGGAATTATAGGGGATACGTTCCTAGATGACAGAATAAAAACAAATTTAATTGAAGTTTTTGACCATACTCATTAATTTTTATCTGCAGGCAATGGTTTAAAGAATGTTGTAATTTTTTCTTGCATGGCAATTTTTAAAAGTTCCTTCAATTCAGACTGATATTCAGCAGTTGCATTAGCAATTTGCCTCTTAAAAATAAGGAGCTCATTTGCCATTCTTAAAACTTCACTTAGATTCTGCAAATTATAATAATATATATAATCTGTCATTTTTTCAGTGCTTGTTGAAGCCTCTTCTTCAATGTGCTGTGAATTTAACATTTCCTCCAAGTTAGTGTCAGTCAAATCTTCATCTTGCGATTCGAGCAACTCCTGAATGTCTTGATTCTATCGGTTCGAACCCATATCGCCCTATTCCATCCGCAATTTCGGCTATGTTTGCGTCAAAGTTTGAATATGCACAGATTCTTCGTCATTTTTCGCAAGTCAGAGCAGGCCACAGTTTTTCCAGCATGATTAAAATGTGTATGTACCGATGTACGTACCTATTAGATCCGCGAATAAAGAAATGTTTAGCCGCGAATATAGAAATTGGGTTGCATTTTTTGAGCGCTCGTACTACTTACACGAGGGCTATATCATTTCGTCACGATGTCTGTATTTTTCGAATTTTGAGCCGAAAATGGTCTCAATCGACTATGTTCGACTCACTGATGACGAATCCGTCGGAAAATTCGAGTCTGTCTGTCTGGCCGTCCGTCCGGCCGTAAGCACGATAACACTCGAACGAAACAACCGAGAGACTTGAAATTTTCAGTGTAGGTTCAGATCCCAAATGCCTTTTATCGAGATGAAATTTTACACTCGAATGGAAAATGAGGTGTTCAAGCTACATGCGAAATTTTGTCCAGATCGCATGACCAGAACCATAGAAACCATAGAAAATTATAACCTCCGAAGGAAAAGGCCTAGAAACTTGAAATTTTCAGGGTATGTTTGTATCGCGAATTTCGCGGCCACGTTCATCAATGAGCAAATTTAGACCAGGGGTTCCGTAAATATGGCCGTTCAAAATATTTTGTTCCTGATAATTTCGAAACTACTGGTTGGATTGGAATGAAATTTTACACCTAGCTGAAGATTAATGTATTCAAACTACGTGCAAAATTTTGTCCAAATCGCATCACCAAGACCATAGATACCGTAGAAAATTATAGCGAATTATCGAAAAAAAAATTGGTCACCTGAAGCACTGACATGAAGTCTGGAGTTTCGCCTAAGTTTGAGATTTTTTTTGACAGCTGTCGAAAATCCCTTCAATTGATTTCTAAAACTGGAAAATGCGAATCTACCAACAAGGTGGATGTACGAGCGTTCAAAAGCTCCTGACTTCACGGCTGTGCTTTTATAATTTTTTTCATCCGCGAATAGTGAAAACGCGAATAGAGAAAGCGCGAATAAGGTGCTTCTACTGTACCAAAATACGTGTAGACGCTCACTTGCGCGCCAGCAAATTCATTTTAGTTACTCGATTTAGTAGCTTGCGCGAGCTACTTGACACCTGTAAATTCGCCATAACTGTGATCATTTTTTCGAATTTTTTATTTTTTATTTCTTCTCCTAAACTGATGCACAGGTGATAAGTTAAGTTAGGCCAGTTACAATTTGAAATTTCGTTGAAATTGCTTTCTAATCACTATTTTCCTAACGTTTTTCTTAGATTCCTACCTACCCAGCACCCCTCTTCACTCCCGTTCCCATTGAAAAATCTGCATAAATACTAGTTTGCCATCAAGAATCATTCTAGAATGCTTATCTTCAATGAAAAATATTTAAAAATTGAGAAATACGAGTGGACGTTAAAGTAAAAATTTACCGAGAAACACAAAATTAAAGGAAACATCTAATTATTCAAACCATACTTTTTCAGTTATAGTTATGATCTGACTCACAATCTACAGCATAACCTTGCAACACCAAAACAGTTTATACCAAACAATGTTTGGAGTGAAGATCCCAAAAATACCGTAGAGGAACAAAAGAATAACTTTAATATATCATTAGATTGTAATGTTGGCATAGAAAGCTATGGTATTCGCACAAGACCATTCAGAAAGTTTGTATGGAACAATCATCTTTTGAGCTTAGTAGAAGCTGAGCTACACCCAGATTGGCTACTCTATATTATACATGGCTTCATTGGCCAATCATCTATCAATGTAATTGGTAGAGCTATATATGTGACCTTGATTGCTCGGAGATCATGTAGATATGCTGGAACTAGATTTTTAAAGAGAGGTGCCAATGTCCAAGGTGATGTAGCAAATGAAGTTGAGACAGAACAGATGGTATATGATTCAGGCGTCTCTTCGTTGTCTGATGGCCACTTCACTTCTTTTGTACAGATGAGAGGTTCAATTCCAGGTTTGTATTACCATAACATTCAATTGAACAAGAAGAAATTTTTCACTTTATTGAAGGTCACTGGAAGCAAGAAATGGGGAAAATGGTGGCAAAGCCTGCTATTACTTTAGATCTTCCAGACCCATTTGCTGAAACTGCAGCTATACATTTCAATGAACTATTCAGAAGATATGGGTCTCCCATTATTGTTTTGAACTTGGTTAAACAGAAAGAACGAAAACCACAAGAGAGTTTGTTGAGTGAAATTTTGAGTAATGCCATAAAATATCTGAACCAATTTTTGCCTGTGGAAAACCAGATCATTTATAAAACTTTTGATATGGCTAGAAAAAACAAAGGGACAGCTAATGTAATGAAATATTTGGCGGATATCGCCACTAATGCTGTAATGAAAACTGGTATATTTCATAATCAAGTGAAATATTATTCACAAAAGTCTAATACAATAGTTGGACTTGACAAAGAAAACGATTTTGTTAGGTTACAAACTGGGATAATCAGAACAAATTGTGTTGATTGTTTAGATAGAACTAATACAGCCCAGTTTGCCATAGGAAAGTGTGTTTTAGGATATCAACTTTGTGCTCTAGGTATTTTAGATTCTCCAAAACTTGAATTTGATACTGACTGTGTAAGAATGTTGGAATGTTTATATGAAGATCATGGGGATACATTAGCACTTCAATATGGAGGCTCTCAGTTGGTTCACAGAATTAAAACCTACAGGTAATATTAATACTACTTTAGCTATTTGTTCTCGCCGATGTTTGGCAAGTTCTCCGATGAACAACAGGTGATTTTCTGCGGTACAACAGGTATTTGTACCGATAGTGACCCGTCAGCAGTCCCACCATTACCCGGAGCAAAGTTCTATATTTGTTTCAAAAAAAGTTATACAAAGTGAACTAATTTGGGCTATTTACAAAAAAAAACGGATAAATTTTTACTTTAACACCCACTTGTATTTTTAAATTTTCAAATATTTTTCATGGGAAAGGAGCATTCTAAAATGATTCTTGATAGTTTTCAATGATGGCAAACTAATATTTATGCAGATTTTTCAATCGGGAATGGGAGTGTACAGGGTTGGGTGGGTAAAAATCTAAAAAAACTTTAGGAAAATACTGATTTCAAAGCATTTTCACTCGTAGAAATGTCAAAAATATGAAGATCGATGACGTCAATCTCAAAAACAATTGAAAATTCATTTCTTTTTTGTAAATTTGGAGAAAGAAACGTGGAAATCTGCATAAAAAAAAATTGCCATCATTGAAAACCATAGACTGCCATAAATAATCATTAAAGAATGTTTTGTTTTCAGTTGGAAAAAATTTGTTAACAAAATTTCAAATTGTAACTGGCCTAACCTAACTTCACACCTGTGTATCAGTATGGGAGCAGAAATGAGAAATAAAAAAATTCGAAAAAAGATCACAGTTAATTAAAATGGGCGGACCTGAGGACGGGAATGAATTCAATTCACACGTACATAGTTGCCTATGTCGTAACATGTTCCTATTGTAATCAGTGTAATAATGGTCAACAATCAGATGCTTTGAAATCACTATTTTCCTAACGTATTTTTCGAATTTTGAGCCGAAAATGGTCTTAATCGAGTATGTTCGACTCACTGATGACGAATCCGTCGAACAATTTGAGTCTGTCCGGCCGGCCGGCCGTAAGCACGATAACTCTCGAACGGAACAACTTAGAGACTTGAAATTTTCAGTGTAGGTTCAGATCCAAAATGCCTCGGTTAAGTTCTTTAATGGGCCAAATTTCACTAGGGGTTCCGTAAATATGGCTGTTCAAAGTTTTGTTCTCCTGATTACTTGGAAACTTAAGATTTTATCGAGTTGAAATTTTGCACTCAAATGGAGGATGAGGTGTTCAAGCTACATGCGAAAATTTGTCCAGATCGCATGACCAGAACCATAGAAACCATAGAAAATTGTAACTTTGTAATGTAAGGGTCTATGGACTTGAAAATTTCAGGATAGGTGTGGATCTCGAATGTCGTGATCACGTTCATCTATGAGCAAAATTATACTAAGGGTTCCGTAAATATGGTCGTTTAAAATTTAGTTTTCTTTATTATTTCAAAACTACAGATTCGATCGTGACGAAATTTTGAATACTAATGGAGAATGATATATTCAAGCTACATTTCTCCAGATCGCATGACCAGAACCATAGAAACCATAGAAAATCATAACTTTCGAACGGAAAGGCATAGGGACTTGAAATTTCCAGGGTAGATTCGGATCGCGAATTTCGCGGGCATGTTCATCAATGAGCAAAATTAGACTAGGGGTTCCGTGAATACGGTCGTTTGAAATTTTGTTTTCTCGATAATTTCGAAACTACGGATTCGATCGAGATAAAATTTTGTATTTTAATCGAGAATGATATATTAAAGCAACATTTTGTCCAGATCACATGACCAGAACCATAGAAACCATAGAGAATTATAACTTCCGAAGGAAAAGGCCTAGAAACTTGAAATTTTCAGGGTATGTTTGTATCGCGAATTTCGCGGCCACGTTCATCAATGAGCAAATTTAGACAAGGGGTTCCGTAAATATGGCCGTTCAAAATATTTTGTTCCTGATCATTTCGAAACTACTGGTTGGATTGGAATGAAATTTCACACCTAGCTGAAGAATAATGTATTCAAACTACGTGCGAAATTTTGTCCAAATCGCATCACCAAGACCATAGATACCGTAGAAAATTATAGCGAATTATCGAAAAAAAAAATGGTCACCTGAAGCACTGACATGAAGTCAGGAGTTTCGCCTAAGTTTGAGATATTTTTTGACAGCTGTCGAAAATCCCTTCAATTGATTTCTAAAACTGGAAAATGCGAATCTACCTACAAGGTGGACGTACGAGCGCTCAAAAGCTCCTGACTTCACGACCGTGCTTTTCGTAATTTTTTTAAATTCTCACCCACCCAGCACCCCTGTTCACTACCGATTCCGTTTCAAAAATCTGCAGAAAAACTAAATTGCCATCATTGAAAACCATCAAGAATCATTCTAGAATTTCAGAAAAAAATATTTAAAAATTGAAATAATTAAAGATAAGTTGCGTAAGTTGGTTACATTCGGATTTAGTACACTTTTTGAGCGCTCGTACTACTTACACGAGGGCTATATCATTTCGTCACGATGTCTATGTTTTTCGAATTTTGAGCCGAAAATGGTCTCAATCGACTATGTTCGACTCACTGATGACGAATCAGTCGGAAAATTCGAGTCTGTCCGTCCGGCCGTAAGCACGATAACTCTCGAACGGAACAACCTAGAGACTTAAAATTTTCAGTGTAGGTTCAGATCCCAAATGCCTCGGTTAAGTTTGTTAATGGGCCAAATTCCACTAGGGGTTCCGTGAATATGGCCGTACAAAGTTTTGTTCTCCAGATTACTTGGAAACTACAGATTTTATCGAGATGAAATTTTGCACTCGAATGGAAAATGAGGTGTTCAAGCTACATGTGAAATTTTGTCCAGATCGCATGACCAGAACCATAGAAACCATAGAAAATTGTAACTTTTGAACGGAAACGCCTAGGGACTTGAAATTTTCAGGATAGGTGTGGATCTCGAATGTCGTGATCACGTTTATCTATGAGCAAAATTATACTTGAAATTTAGTTTTCTCGATAATTTCAAAACTACAGATTCGATCGTGACGAAATTTTGTATACTAATGGAGAATGATATATTCAAGCTACATATCTCCAGATCGCATGACCAGAACCATAGAAACCATAGAAAATCATAACTTTCGAACGGAAAGGCATAGGGACTAGAAACTTCCAGGGTAGGTTCAGATCGCGAATTTCGCGGGCATGTTCATCAATGAGCAAAATTAGACTAGGGGTTCCGTGAATACGGTCGTTTGAAATTTTGTTTTCTCGATAATTTCGAAACTACAGATTCGAACAAGGTAAAATTTTGTATTTTAATCGAGAATGACATATTAAAGCAACATTTTGTCCAGATCGCATGACCAGAACCATAGAAACCATAGAAAATTATAACTCCCGAAGGAAAAGGCCTAGAAACTTGAAATTTTCAGGGTAGGTTTGTATCGCGAATTTCGCGGTCACGTTCACCAATGAGCAAATTTAGACTAGGGGTTCCGTAAATATGGCCGTTCAAAATATTTTGTTCCTGATAATTTCGAAACTACTGGTTGGATTTGAATGAAATTTCACACATAGCTGAAGAATAATGTATTCCAACTACGTGCGAAATTTTGTCCAAATCGCATCACCAAGACCATAGATACCGTAGAAAATCAGCTGAAGCACTGACATGAAGTCTGGAGTTTCGCCTAAGTTTGAGAATTTTTTTGACAGCGGTCGAAAATTCCTTCAATTGATTTCTAAAACCTTAAGCTGGAAAATGCGAATCCACCGACAAGGCGGATGTACGAGCGCTCAAAAGCTCCTGACTTCACGGCAGTGCTTTTCGTAATTTTTTCAAATCAAACTGGACACTAATAACAGTGATAACACAACGTAGAGGGTCTTTCTATACTGAGCAATAAACAACGACGCATTTAATTTCCAGATGTTAGTCTCGAATCTGGGACAATCTGGGTTATCGCCGCGGATAACGTTGCCACGTTTACCTTCATTAAACATGAAAAGTGTGGTAGGAATAAACCATATCGTAGAATTCTTTTTAAACATTACCAAGACAGACGTTATTATTGAACTTCAACGGATAAATTTGATCGAAAGGAACTGTAGATGTCCTAAAAACACGTGTCGCATATTTTGTGCCCTTTGAAAGCATGAAATATTAATTCATTTCAGAAATTTTTTCAACAATGTCCTAACTCAACCTGACCTAACCTTAATATTGATTCATATTCAGAATTGTTCCAACACTGTCCCAACTCAAATTAACCTAACCTAACATGTATGACAACGCCGTAAACATTACAAGCATGTACAAGCGTTGTCATACATGTGTATTTCGTTTTTGGAGAGCCGATAAGACATTTTATGATCAACAGATATTTGAGACAGTTGACTTTGGAACAGACAGGTGGCGTGATTTGGGAAGTTTTCTCAGTACCACGTTACCTTATGTTTTAAGATCTTTTGTTTAATTCATCGAGTTTATCATATTGTATAGTCGTACTGATGAGATCTGACATGGATCGAAACCGTCTACGATTGTAAATGATAAATTTCGTTGGTATCTGGGATACATGAATTGTCTTGTTGGCTTGCTTATTAGTTTATCTAGTGAAATTTTTCAATTTTCATTCTTGAATTCGACCAATTCAGATAAACAGCCATTATTATTCTTTAGTCAATTATTCAGACGAATAAGGCTTCAGCTTGAATCCGTTGAATTTCCATGTGTGACTATTTATGCTTGTAATGTTTACGGCGTTGTCATACATGTGTATTTCGTTTTTGGAGAGCCGATAAGACATTTTATGATCAACAGATATTTGAGACAGTTGACTTTGGAACAGACAGGTGGCGTGATTTGGGAAGTTTTCTCAGTACCGAGTTACCTTATGTTTTAAGATCTTTTGTTTAATTCATCGAGTTTATCATATTGCATAGTCGTACTGATGAGATCTGACATGGATCGAAACCGGTCTACGATTGCAAATGATAAATTTCGTTGGTATCTGGGATACATGAATTGTCTTGTTGGCTTGCTTATTAGTTTATCTAGTGAAATTTTTCAATTTTCATTCTTGAATTCGACCAATTCAGATAAACAGCCATTATTATTCTTTAGTCAATTATTCAGACGAATAAGGCTTCAGCTTGAATCCGTTGAATTTCCATGTGTGACTATTTATGCTTGTAATGTTTACGGCGTTGTCATACATGTGTATTTCGTTTTTGGAGAGCCGATAAGACATTTTATGATCTACAGATATTTGAGACAGTTGACGTTGGAACAGACAGGTGGCGTGATTTGGGAAGTTTTCTCAGTACCACGTTACCTTATGTTTTAAGATCTTTTGTTTAATTCATCGAGTTTATCATATTGCATAGTCGTATCTGGAATACATGAATTGTCTTGTTGGCTTGCTTATTAGTTTATCTAGTGAAATTTTTCAATTTTCATTCTTGAATTCGACCAATTCAGATAAACAGCCATTGTTATTCTTTGTTTCAACAATGTCCCAATTTAACCTAACCTAACCTAACCTAACCTAAATATTGATTCATTTCAAGAATTGTTCCAACACTGTCCTAACGTAACCTAACCTTGTTATTGATTTATTTTAAGAATTGTTCCAACACTGTCCCTACTTGAACTAACCTAACCTAAACTAAATAGTGATTCATTTTGATAATTGTTTCAACACTGTCCTGACTTAACCTAACTTAAATATTGATTCATATCAAGAATTGTTTCAACACTGTTCTAACTTTAACTAAGCTATATTAATCTTCTGGAATAGGTCATCTGCCCAGATATGAACTGATTTCCATATTTTCCATTATGACGAGTAGAACGAATCGACGCCGTATTCGATAGTTTTAAGAATTAAAGTTCGCAATCAATATGGGTTATTAACCACTGTATCCATATCGACCTCCAATAAGTCTAAAAAGTACAAATTTTACGTGACAACGTTGTGCGTCTCCTACGGTGAGAACCACAAGTAGTATTATGAGATTATTATTCCTTGAATATCAGGCAAGTATTCAGGAAGAGTGTTCTTGAAATACCAATTTTCTTTTCCGATTTTCTCGGAAAATAATGATTTTCTCGGAAAATAATGATTTTCCAGTGCTCTAATTGGAACTGTAGCATGAAAACATCATAATGAATCTATATGCCAAATATTTTTAAAATTGGTGTAAAGTAAAAATTAACCCAAAAACGAAATATCTTAGCATATCTAACTTGGTATTTGACTAAAACAAAAAGATAAACTCAGTTTTATCTAAGCTGGTAAATCAAAATAACAAAAAAAAATTCGAAAAACACCCTGAAGTCAGGAGCTTTTGAGTGTTCGTTCATTTTCCAGGTTTGAAAACTAATCAAAACAATTTTTGACAGTGGTCGAAAAAAGTTTTGGGAACTGAACCAACCCTAAAATTTCAAGTCTCTAGATCGTTCCGTTCGAAAGTTATCGTGCTTACGGAGGGACGGCCTTACGGAGTTGAATTTTTCGAAGGAGTCGTCATCAGTGAGTCGTACCTTGTCAATTAAGACCATTTTTGGCTCAAAATTCGAAAAATATAGACATTGTGACGAAATGATGTAGCCCTCGAATACGTAGAACGAGCGCTCCAAAAACTTGAACTTGGTAGACCTCAAGGGCATGGTCTTTCATTAATGAGTAACATCTGTATTCTTATGGGATAAATCGTAGCTCCTTTCAGATTTTTCTTTTGATTATTTGATAACACCAAGGGCGGATCCAGGATTTCTTTCTGGGGGGGCACAGGATTTTTTCTTGGAAAGGCACAAGGGGCGGAAGGCAAAAAAAAATTCTAAGTATGTACTGTGATTCCGTCTGGGGGGGGAGGGGGGTGGGGCACGTGCCCTCGTGCAACAACCCCTCCCCCCACCCTTGGATCCGCCAGTGGATAACACCCTAGTCTTTTCAAACAATCGGTAAATGGAAATGTCCTCGAAGCTTGCTTCTTGATTTAAAAAAGGATTGTTGGGGTCATACGATTTTTTGAGAGGGTGAAAACCATATGCTCCAACATGGATCCATTTCACACCATCTCTAAAACGCACGTGGTCATGCGATCTGGACAAAATTTTGCATGGACCTACCTTGAACACGTCATTCTCCATCTAAGTGCAAAATTTCATCTCGATGAAATCAGTAGTTTCGAAGAAATCAAGAGGACAAATTTTCGAACGGCCATATTTACGGAACCCCTGGTCGAATTTTGCCGGATAACGAACTTAACCCTGTAACGGCGTTTTTCTCCGGTTGAGAAAAATCGCCTTCAACTTGATTTACGAATGAACTCGGGCGCCAATTGCGATAGGTTTTATAAGGTCGCAATACCTTATGACACTTACTGAGTCCAAACTCGGGTAGCTTTGATACAGTTGGAGACAGAGTTCGACCCAATCTGAGGTGGTAGCGATTGGCAAGTGTCGATTTCTTTGGCCGGTGAGAAGGAGGAGGCTATGGAGGTAGTAAATGAAATTCACTCTGATAGTATGTCCGATTATGGACACTATAATGTCTAATTGGTTAAATTGTTACACCCCAAATGTCGCAACCAGTACGAAAGACAACAATAATAATCCTTTCGACGCAGTCGTATGATCAGCAAAACAAATAATTCTCAGTCTGAAGATCAAAAAAAAGTAACTCTCAATATCTAAATATATACAATGGGTCGGCGGCAAGCGGACGAGGTATGAGTGAGGCGAGCGATCAGCAGTTATTATATTAGAAAGAAATAAGCAGAGCAAATGTGGAAAGCGATGATAAGCGTGGTCAAAATGCGAACAAGTGTGAAAGCATACAAAATGGTAATAAAACAACAGTTTACAGTCCAGAGTTTCGGCGAGGTGACACCCTAACCTGTGTTCCGCGAAATCGGGATTACTTAAGTTCAGTGACAGCACGGCGCTGCCCCAACAACATCTAGACAAATCGGTGATGAAGTAAGTCAAGACTGAAACCAAGTCAAGACAACGTATACTGCCGTGTAATCAATCAGTAAACTCGGAGCTTAATTGGCGCATCCCCCAAAACAACTTTGATCAGCGACAGCACGGCGCTGCCTAAATAGTAGCGGAACCAACCGGGGTTGATGTAAGTCAAGACTGAAACCAAGTCCAGACGAGGTATATTATCATGTAATTAATAAGTAAACTCGGAGTTTAAATAGCGCATCCACCAAAACAATTTTTGGTCGGGGGATTTTATACAAATGGGTCCACAGAGAAGAAGCTGAAACAGGCAAGGGGCGTATCCACCACAATATTACTGCGGAGTGGGATATTGACAAAACTGAAACCTTGTCGGGGAAATATGAGCAAGGCCACCAACGGTGGAGAAAAAGAAACTTGAAATATGGTTGTCACTTCTCGGAGATTCGGAATTGGGACAACTTAACACAGGATATTAACCCCTTTCCTCGAAGTATAAAGTTCATCAGGCATTACCCATAAGATCAAACCGCAATCAGCAATGGACGTCTGAACTTCACTCGAGGGGCATTGAAGCACCGACGCGATACTTCACGCTGCCAGGGTATACTAGTTATTCAGTGGGGTTGAGATTTCAATTACTGGACGTATGCCACCTATCGTGGGTCGGTCCGGACATGTGGTGAAATATTCACCCACAAGAAACTTTAATCGGAGAGAAAAAAAAAGCCAGACCACCAATGGTGGAAAAATTAGAACTTGGACGATGGTTGCCACTGCAATGAATCTCGGACTTGTGGCAACTTACTAAAGGATATTGACCCCTTTCCTCGAAGTATAAAGTTCATCAGGCATTACTCATAAGATCAAACCGCAATCAGCAATGGGCGTCTGAACTTCACTCGAGGGGCATTGAAGCACCGACGCGATACTTCACACTGCCAGGGTATACTAATTACTCGGTGGGGTTAAGATTTCAATTACAGGACGTCTGCCACCTATCGTGGATCGGTCCGGACCTGTGGTGAAATATTCACCCAAAAGAAACTTTAATCAGAGAAAGAAAAAGGCAAGACCACCGATGGTGGAAAAATTAAAACTTGGACGAGGGTTGCCACCGCAATGAACCTTGGACTTGTGGCAACTTACTAAAGGATATCGACCCCTTTCCTCGAAGTATAAAGTTCATCAGGCATTACTCATAAGATCAAACCGCAATCAGCAATGGACGTCTGAACTTCACTCGAGGGGCATTGAAGCACCGACGCGGTACTTCACACTGCCAGGGTATACTAATTATTCGGTGGGGTTAAAATTTCAATTACTGGAATCAAAGCCAGAATGAATGCAAACGAAATCTACCAAGGGGCTTGATTATCTACAAAAATTGTAACAGCTTCGAATTGCCCGTCGGACCAAATCTCGGATAATCTAAGGTGATAATGACTTAGCTAAATTGTCTCTTGGGACTGATAATATAAAAAAAATAAAAGTTACAGAATTTACAAGTAACGATCACGGAACACAGGAAGAATAATCTACGGTAATAAATGAACTCAGGTTAATACGGAAATACAGCTCACCAGCTCTAGGACTTTCCTGTACGGGCAGCACACACTGCACAAGCGTTGAAACACTTCGAACAGCACAAAACGGCTTAGAGTCAATTTCTCGATTTTACGATAACCCCGAACGAAAGTCGGTAATTATCACAAGCGCAACACGATCTCGAGCGGCTTTTTCAGTCGGGAAAATTATTCTCTTGTTCTATCAGCAATTTATAACGACGTTTCTCACGACGAATAATTCTGATTGTTATAATAACGCTTTTCACCAATATTAGACACGACGGCTAAATTGGAATTGCCTCAATTCCGTCCCATTCCTCCTTTTATAAGGTCGGTTTGATGGGGGTAATTCGGACCTTCGAAAACGGCGTCGTTTTCCAAAAAAACTCCCAGTCAACATACAAAAACTCGCTTCTGCAAGCGTTATCTCTTCCGCGACGAAATCCTAGAGTTTTTCTACATAGGCTCGGATTTTAAATGATCGCGTTAAATTCGCCTCATATGCGACATGAAAATTATTCCGACAAATTTTCTCAAAATCCCGGCCAATTATACCGGGTGACTTATGAAACTTCCTGACGGGGAATGAGGATTTATCTGAGTAAAATCTCCAGAAATCGACGTAAAACATACAGGGTGGCCCATATGTCCTCGTATTCAGAAATATTGAACAATTTCCCCAAATTTTCTACAAAAATTTACGTGAATGATACCGGCCGATCTAGTAACGAAATTCACTTCGTTACAACCCTGAAAATTTCAAGTTTCTAGGTCGTTCCGTTCGAGAGTTATCGTGTATACGGACGGCCGGAAGACAGACTCGAATTTCTCGACGGATTCGTCATCAGTGAGTCAAACTCTGTCGATTGCGACCATTTCCGTTCAAAATTTGAAAAAAACAGACATCGTGACGAAATGATATAGCCCTCGTATAAGTAGTACGAGCGCTCAAAAAGATCGGAAATTAACGTGTTCATTTCATTGATATTAAACTTGGAACTCCATAGGTATGATTTGCAGAAGCATTATCATTTCGTTAATCTTTCTTAGTAATTGTGTGAATTTCTACAGAAAGACTGCCCCTTGGACCTCCCAAGGCAATGATATAATGCAGACCCTGAGTCGTTACTACAGCAATACCTTCTCTGATGCAGAAAAACAGAACACTATTAATATTTTCCTAGGTATTTTCATACCAGAAGAAAACAAGCCACAAATTTGGGAATATCAAAATGACTATTATTTTCACCATAAACCCAATGTTTACAACAATAAATCACTGAGCCAATGGTGGGATAAAGACGTGGTTGATTGCTTGCCATATTCCTTCAATGACACAACCAAAAGTTGTTATGAAATCATTCAGGTACACTCAAAAGACGTTGAAATGATTGACGCCTATGTTGACTATCATAGACCAAATGAATTGAGTGTTTTAAGCGAAGTTTTCGCTTTTCAAATCAGTAACTCCTTCAAAGATTTTATGCCTAATTTCACTACAGATTACAGTCCATTCAGTATCAGAATTAGACCAGTGCGAAAAAGAGATGATATTTCTATAAAAGGTAATATGATGAAGAATCCATCTGTTTCTGGACAAAGCTCAACAAGTTCTACTGCCTCTAGTACAAGGTAATAATAATAACGACTTTGTTAGGTGAATGGATATACTATAATATACTATACCATGAATGCATTAATATTCACAATGTCTGTACACATACATCAATAATTTTGCATCAAATTTTCATTCAGGAATTTTTCAATAAAACAGGTTTTTTGAAAATTAAAAGAAAAATTTTGATTATGTCATATTCTCAATTCTCATAATCATTATTTGCTTTTAAGCTCTTTATGATTTATTAAAGATTATCAGTACACCTGATTTCACTACGTGAGGGGTAAATTAAAATGAATAATTCAATGAATATATTTCCTCAAACAATCATTTTGTTTATATTTAATATTCACATAGTACAGTGTATGTTCCATAGTTCCAGTGAAGAAGAATCAGTTGCTGATGAGGATTGTTTTCACATTATTGAAAGTTCTATGTCTGGATCAAAAACTCCTGATTCCCAATCCTTGACATTCAAATCTCTCTTTCCAACAATGAAAGAAGTATATGGAACTGAAATAAATAATCCAAAAGAGGAAGATCTTCTGGATTATAAACGGTAGGTATTCTTAAACATTGGAAGATTATTATTTGAAAAGTTAAAATTAGTCCTTATGGATGAATTGTTTTGCAGATATGTTTTAATTGGAAAAAAGGCCAATGGAACTGCTGTTAAAAATTTCACACCAGTTTCGTTTAATTTGAGACCCTGTGAATTCTCAAAAAATTCTGCTAGGAGTGTTACTGTACCTATAGTGAAAAGAGAATCTATAGAAATTTATGAAAGATATATAGCAACCGCATTGAATGGGGGATTAACTCCAAAAAATGCAGATCTTGAAATGTATAAAAACTACACTTTGTATAAATAAATATTAGACGAAAAGTTCCAGCAGATGCTGAAGTTGAAGGAAACATGGGTTGTACATCTCCAGGTTTTATTACCTCCCGAAAAAACTCGTTTTTTTCGAGTAACAAAACAATAAGCACAGTGATTTGTCGTCGCGTAGCGTTAGTTCATGTGCCATGTGCTAGCCAATAGCGCCACATACACCAGCGGAATATCTGTCAGCTGATACTTGGCGAGCCTAATTCGTACATATATAAATGCGTTAATGGTTAACCACGAGCTAAATACGGCGTGATAAGAAGTTCGTACAAATCAAATCTGCAGGTATCAAATCCGTCCGTTAGTGGTGTAAAATCCAGCATTTCAGACGAATCTGATCTGGCGCGTGGTCTTTTAGTTCACCTAGAAGACCACTTACCGACGGATTTGATACCACGAATCATGCATGCAGATCTAGCACTCGTGTCGGTTTGTTGATCAATGGAAAAGAAGAAATTTAGTTCGTCCGATCTGGATCTGTCGAATCGAATCTCTACGTATCAGAACTACGGATAATCCGCCCGTGTATGGGGCGCTTATAGACAAATCCCAAACGTATGATTCACCACGCAAATTCCCAAATCTGTCATGAATTTTATGCTCTGCGAACATCAAACATGTTTCAGGAACTGCTATACGGTGGCAAAAATTGAATAATACTGGTTCTTGACAGAGACAATCCGTTTTTGGAATGAATTCTTAGACATTAGCGCCCTATACTCATTGAGAAGTGCTGTACGCAGACGACACAGCACTTCTCAATAAGTCGAAACATACTCTGGATAGCAAGACATCGAAGTCCCTAGAAGAGGCCAAAAAATGGTTTCATGTTTGTCTACAAGTAAATGCCGAAAAAACTCAGAAACTCACTTTTACCACCAGAAAGCACACTAATGCATCTCCAACCAAGTCTCTAACATACCTAGGAATAACATTTCATTCGTCGCTTGTCTGGAGTAAATACATCGACGAACTGTGCGGAAGGCTATCGACCGCTATATTTCTGATCAGAAGGATGAAACAGATATCGTGTGGAAACTGCTAAACTCACCTATTATTCTGCCTTTCACAGTCCAATGTTATATGGAATCATTTTGTGGGGTCAAGGTTCCTGCATCGAGAAGGTCCTGCTGAAACAAAAATGGGCCATCAGGACAATCTATGGGATGGAACGAACTGAAAACTGCCGAGGAGTTTTCAAGGGGGAGAAGATTCTTACAGTTGTATCATGTTCCATACTTACCTGTGTAAAATATGTTCATCAGAATCGAGACAAATTCCCAACTAATTATCACTTCCACGATTATAACACTCGCGAGAAACATAACTTTGCTCTTCCATATGCTAGACTCAAGAAAACTCAGCAAGGTACAATCTATATATGTTTGAAATTATATAACAAATTGCCTGATACCATCAAAATACTCAATGAACAAAACTTCAACAAAAGAGTTAAAGAACTGTTGCTGCAGAACACAATTTACAGTTTGGATGAATTTTAAAATGTTTGTTTATTTGTCTGAAATTTTTAATTGAATGACTCATATCTATATAGTTTTTTTGACAAACCGTGTAATTTATTGACGGTAAATATTAATGATGTACAATAGTGTATTATAATATTTTAATTTCTGTAATAATGTGTGTACATTCATGAATAAATTAGTATTATTATTATTACGAACGCTAACATACGTTGTACGAGTACGACGTGTCTCCGTGCAGCTCAGAGAGAAATGGTCTAATTCAAATAAATCCAAATTTCGAAAATTGCATCACTATAATTAATCAAATTTTTTAAATTCTCTTATAGTTTTTTTTTTCTCAAGAAAGATGAATAATCAGTGCAGTGTGTGTGACGTTGGTATCTCCAAGAGAGCTCCGGGTCTCCGGTGCAGTGGTTTTTGTGGATTGTTCTTTCACGCTAATTCCGTATGTTCGGATATAAACAAACATCAGCTGTCACTCGTGAACCTGCCCGGTGGTAATTGCAGTGGCGGCTCGTCGGGGTAGGCAAGGTAGGCGGCGCCTACCTTGGAAAAATCTATCTTTTGTGTATCTACTGATCGAAATTATAAAATGATTTTTCATTACAATTTTCAATTATAATGTGTTACCAAAGAATTTCTCATTCTCATTCATTGTGATATTACACCCTTTCGCTGGCGCTGCATCGCAGCCTCGATCGTTCTTCGCTTTCATCCAAACTGAAGGCGATCTATCCCAGCCAGTGATGCCACCGGCCGAGAGAGAAATTATCGGTCAGTGTTGCCAAAATTATCGGAATTTCTTCAAAATTATGGTACAAATATAAATATGTATAAATCGATGTATATATATATATATTTATATAAATATGTCTTAGGAAATCAAATGAAAATCCAAATATTCGTATTTGTTTCATTTCTCGTTAAATAAAATACAAAAACTATACAAAATAAACATTTTTCTATATCAGAATCAGAATCTGAGCTATCATGAGATATAATTTCATGCGTACTCGTACTGGCCATTGTAAATATGAAATTATGTATTGCTTTCGAAAACACGTAGTTAAATATAACACTGAGCGTAACACAGCGAACGTACAAACTAGCGATAGCGAACTGAAAACCAGCAGCCGTATTGCCCGTATTTCGTATTTCACGATTAAAGGAGAAGCCCCCTTTGAGTTCGATTCGCAATATCATAAAGATTTCTGCAAAATTATCCTACCTTGAATAAGGAATTCTACATTCTATGTTTGGTCAGATATGTTCGTTGTCTTTGCATTCGAACGATAGATGTCCCTACTAACAATACAGTAAATTACTGTGCCGACTATGTCGTAAGCAAAGAAAGATTAATACTAAGCCGTAAGAGTTGCAAATTTGAAAAAATCAAAAATCGTTCACTTGGTCCAGAATTATGTTACAATTATCGATTATGGTACCATTATTGATTAGGATAAATTCAAGGAAAAATTATGTTACAATTCGATAATTATGGTACAAGTGGCATCACTGATCCCAGCGCCTGCAATTCTATCACTACACGTCAGCTCTGCCACAGCCGTCTTTATTAGAAGCCTGGAACGAGAGAAAACTGGCAACGTTGGACGGAGGGATATGGATCTCGGGGGCTTCGCATAATCGAGTTTTCAGTTCAACAAGTCGTAATAGGTTACGCACGTGTTATTGTTTGTGTTTTTGTGAATTAAATAAGTGTAATAAAGTTCAAACTGAAGTGTAATAGTGATTTAAGTGAAGTGAAAGTGTTGTTTTCAGTAATTTTGGTGGGTATATTTGAGATCATCTACTGAGAATCAAGATGGTACGATCGTTGTGTTCCAAATTGTAGAAGCAATTATTCGTATCAGAAAGATAGGAATTATGTAAGTTGTTTTAAATTTCCCAAAAATGAAGAGCTGAAGCGTCTATGGATAAAAGCTTTCCCAAGAAAAGATTTTATTCCGACCTCTTCTAGTTCAGTTTGCGAGAAACATTTCGAAGAAAGTGATATTATTAAGAATGATAAATTTTTAAAGCCAGATGGAACCATTCAATTGTTATCATTAAAATATCCTAAATTAAAAAAAAACGCTATTCCCAAAGTTTTTCCAAATTTACCGAAGTATCTCACAAAATCAACTCCAAAACCGAGGACCGATCCTCAGCTCAGAAAAAATGAAATCATTTCTCGGCAGAATAATGAAATAGAAGCCTTTTTGAGTTCGGACATGATAAAAGATTTCGATGACCTAATCAATAATTATTCGATCAAAATTGATGGGAGATTAAGAAATTCGATGAAAAGATTCATTTTTATATAATTAATTTCGAAAAATCATTATCTGTGGATGTTTCAGTTCAAATAGAGAGAGACCTTAGATTGAAATTATTTATTGAAAATATTCAGATCTCTCAAAATGATATAAAATGGATTCTTCCGTACGATCTAACACTTAGTAGGTGGTCTCAAATTACAAATTTACTTTCTCGTTATAAAAATGTAAATAATGAAGATGCAGTACCTGAAGAATCTATGTCAGATTCATTGAAAAGTTCTTTAGCTTCCTTAGAGTTATTTTTAGCTGATAGAAATAATGAAAATTTTGACAAATTCAGACAGGTAGAAATCATTACAGACCAATTACGACAGGTCATAGCAAAAAGAATTAAATATTCATCAAGTACTATAGTTATGTCATTTATATTATTTTCACATTCACCTTCATGTTATGAATTAATGAGAAATTTTTTTATTTTGCCTTCTAAAAGGTATTTGAGATCAATTTCTTCGTCATTAGAAATATCCCCTAATTCTGACAGTGGAAATAAAAACTATCTCTCAAATGTAACATTTTAAATTCACTCTACTCCATTTTCGCGAATTTACTGCTCAAAAATTATGTGAAAAATAGAAATAATGATTCAAAAGTCGAGCAAATGGAGAAGAAAAGAAAACATTTAGGAGATAGCAAAAAAAAACCATTTAAGAATAAAATTCACTTTGTTATGAGTTTTTCGAAATTTTCATTACTTAATATATTTCTATATTTATTCAATTATTTGTTATGTTTGAGAGTTTATATTTATGTTGAGAATTTTATTTAAGTTTTTTGGGCAAGAGATGACCTTGCACCTTCCCGTGGTTCTTGCTGAACAATAAATTGAATAAAAATTCAGAGAAATATCATTTCAATTTCAACTTTATCATGAGATTATTGTGAAAAACTTACTGAGATATTCAATTTATTGACTAAGTAGGGTCTTATGTTCCTTTTTCTTTCAGTAAAAAATTAATTTGATGACTTGACTAGTGATTTGAATGTGAAATAATACTATATCTCGCGCTATCGCTCCGCACTAGTATACCTACCATTTACGTTCGGATGCGACGATGCCAGACTTCGTTCCAGGCTATCTATAAAGACGGCTGTGGCTCTGCCGAGTGCAGCGAAATCTACCAATGAATTAGTAAAGGATGGATACACTGGTGTATAGAGTGAAACATACGAAATTAAGGCGAACATTAGGCGACGAAATCGTCCGCCTTCGGCTTCTATCGGAAAAGATCGCTGACCGATCCCGCACTCCGCAGCCGCTAGATTCCACCGATTCCATTCCAGTTAGAATCCTGTGCTTGCGCATTCGCATGTGTAGATTTGTGTTTCATATTTTATCATCCTTTGAAGATTACCTGAAAGCGGCAGAACCCGATAAGTACCTTTAGAACTATTCAATTGTTTTAGTTTAGTTGGAACATTAGGTCGTATTTCCAAATTCTTGAGAAATGAATCCCATTCATGATATTATTTGTTCCTTACTGGAAACTCCTTTTTTGCGGTTGAACGATCATAGTCGTAAGGAAATTGTTACAATTGGCCGTCCGACACCATCTCTTGATCTTCTAAAACCTGATGAAAAACATGGAGAAACATTTTCACGTTCTTTCAAAATCCATTGGTATGACAGTAACCAGTGGTTGTGCGGTAGCTCTTTCAAACAGGGTTTATTTTGTTGGCCCTGTTTACTTCTTGGAAAGTCCAGAAATAATGTGTGGGTTTCACCACAGCCGTCTTTATAGATAGCCTGGAACGAAGTCTGGCATCGTCGCATCCGAACGTAAATGGTAGGTATACTAGTGCGGAGCGATAGCGCGAGATATAGTATTATTTCACATTCAAATCACTAGTCAACTCATCAAATTAATTTTTTGCTGAAAGAAAAAGAAACATAAGACCCTACTTAGTCAATAAATTGAATATCTCAGTAAGTTTTGCACAATAATCTCATGATAAAGTAGAAATTGAAATGATATTTCTCTGAATTTTTATTCAATTTATTGTTCAGCAAGAACCACGGGAAGGTGTAAGGTCATCTCTTGCCAAAAAAAAAACTTAAATAAAATTCTCAACATAAATATAAACTCTCAAACATAACAAATAAATGAATAAATATAGAAATATATTAAGTAATGAAAATTTCGAAAAACTCATAACAAAGTGAATTTTATTCTTAAATGGTTTTTTTTTGCTATCTCCTAAATGTTTTCTTTTCTTCTTCATTTGCTCGACTTTTGAATCATTATTTCTATTTTTCACATAATTTTTGAGCAGTAAATTCGCGAAAATGGAGCAGACTGAATTTAAAATGTTACATTTGAGAGATAGTTTTTATTTCCACTGTCAGAATTAGGGGATATTTCTAATGTCGAAGAAATTGATCTCATATACCTTTTAGAAGGCAAAATAAAAAATTTTCTCATTAATTCATAACATGAAGGTGACTGTGAAAATAATATAAATGACATAACTATAGTACTTGATGAATATTTAATTCTTTTTGCTATGACCTGTCGTAATTGGTCTGTAATGATTTCTACCTGTCTGAATTTGTCAAAATTTTCATTATTTCTATCAGCTAAAAATAACTCTAAGGAAGCTAAAGAACTTTTCAATGAATCTGACATAGATTCTTCAGGTACTGCATCTTCATTATTTACATTTTTATAACGAGAAAGTAAATTTGTAATTTGAGACCACCTACTAAGTGTTAGATCGTACGGAAGAATCCATTTTAAATCATTTTAAGAGATCTGAATATTTTTAATGAATAATTTCAATCTAAGGTCTCTATCTATTTGAACTGAAACATCCACAGATAATGATTTTTCGAAATCTAATATATAAAATTCTCGTGTCACAGTTTTCGTTGCCATACTCCTCCGAAACGGCTTAACTCTTTTCGGTACAATGGTACATATTTGTACCACTTCAAAATGGTACTTACTGGTACGGTGGTGCGTATAACGTACCACATCTCAAATTCAGTCTACCGTTCAGCACAGCGATATATTTAATATACCACTGAGCCCTACGCTTCAATTGGTTCATGAACCACCCATTCAAACCACTATCTCCAGAAATTTCTTGTTCAGACAAGTCAGTTGATGAAAATAAGTCTACCGAAATACAATTGTGCGATATAGTTCTTATGTGGTGTGTTTTATTTCGAAAGTAAGTATTAATATTATTCATTATGAAGTGTTGTTGGTATTTAGTATATCTTTATATGGGATAACACGAGAATTGTGCATAATTCTCTCTAGTTTTTTCAATTTTACGTACATTGCGGAAGCCAAATTATGTACCACTGTGAAACTAATGGACAATTTTTTTTTCAGAGAAAAATGGCTTCCAATAGCAACTTGCGAGATTCGAGGAGAGATGAGTTAGACTTTAATTTAGTGGGCTTGAGTAGAGACGAATTTTATGAGCTGGTCGAACAAATTTACAGTGACCAGGAATCTGTAGTAGGTGGGGACTCTGACAGCGATGCTGATATTCAGCAGCCACAGCAGACTAACTTGATTCTCATGGACTGCGAAGGTGAGTCAAGCGATGACGATGTTCCTCTAGCAACGTTCATACCACAACATAAAAAAGAACATCAAAAAATAACGTGGTCCACAAAAAACATAAATAAAATAATAACATTACAAGATTTTACTGAAGAAAATGGGCTGTGTTCGGAATTACTTCAAAAAGAAGATAATGAACTTACTCCTTATTACTTTTTCAACTTGTTCATCTCAGATGAAATCATCGATGATATTTGCTTTCAAACGAATCTATACGCGGAACAGTTATATCAGAAAACAAACAAAAGATACACCCAAACAAGCATAAAAGAAATAAAAGTCTTTATTGGTCTAAATATGCTGATGGGAATAAAACCACTGCCCAGCTATAGGGATTATTGGAGTGTGAATGAAGACCTTCACGATCATTACATTTCCAAATTTATGCCCGTGAATAGATTTGGATGGCTACTCAGCCATGTTCATTTGAACGACAACTCGATCATGCCAAAAAAAGGAGAGCCTGATTTTGATAAGTTATACAAAGTACGACCTTTCATAGACAAAATTAAAAATAACTTCAAAAAGTACTACAAAGTAACCAGAAATATTGCCATTGATGAGTCGATGATCAAGTACAAAGGTAGAAGTACTATAAAGCAGTACATGCCGAAAAAACCGATAAAAAGAGGCTACAAAATTTGGACATTGGCAGATCAGAATGGGTATTTGTACAATTTTGACATTTATACAGGCAAAAGCGACGACTATGTAGAACACTCTTTGGGTGAGAAGGTAGTCCTTAGATTGACGGAAGACCTACAGCAGAAAAACCATATACTATTTTTTGATAATTATTTTAATTCTTACGATCTGCAGAAGATTTTGAAAGAGCGTGGTATCTATGCATGTGGAACAGTAGTTTCAAATCGAAAGCATTTGCCCAAATTGAGTGACGATAAACTGCTAAAAAAAGGTCAATATGATTATCTTACGAGTACTGACGGTATAACTTTTTTCAAATGGAAAGATAAAAGGGCTGTACATATCCTATCTAACTTCCATAATCCCACATTGACGAGTTCTGTCCAAAGACGTCAAAAAGATGGTTCAAAAATTCTTGTGCCATGTCCTATGGCGCTGGTTGATTATAATCTCAATATGAACTTTGTAGACAGGTTTGACCAAATGAAGTCGTCATATGAATTGGATAGAAAAAGTAAAAAATGGTGGATGAGAATATTCTTCCATTTCATTGACTGCTGTGTGGTAAACGCATATACCTTGTATAAATTAAAGGGTCGAGAAAAGTTATCTCTCAAAGATTTCCGAAGAAAAGTCATAGATGGATTATTGGCAGAAAGATATGTGGAACTTTCTTTAGATGATTCGCAGGAAAGAAATGGAGAACCGTTCGAAAAACGAAGAAGAAAGGTACCAGAGGAGGTACGATTTACATCATCTGATCATCAGCCGATTCGAACAACAAGAAGAAGATGTGCAAGGTGTAGCACCAAAGCGCATCAAATTCGAACTGAATGGTCCTGTACTGTATGTAAAGTACCTTTGTGCCTCAGTAAGGCTAGAGACTGCTTTCAAGAATACCATAAAGCATGAATACATTTTCCACTTCATATCTTTTGTATTTTTTTTTTGTTAACTGTTCAAATATGAAATATAAATAAAATTTTCGTTCAAATCATTTATTTGTTTTCGCAATAACCAATACTTTGCATATTTAGCATTCCACTTATTGAACACCATTGTTGCATTGCGGTACATATGCTGTACCACCCTACCGCTGTCAAAATGACAGCTGTATACATAAAAAAACGCCAAATCATATATTTTCTAAGGCTTAAGCCTGAATAAAATCAAAAAAATAGGTCTTTATTCAAAGTTTTATTTTCTGTGCAACATGGGTATGGAAAATCAAGATAAACCTGTGCATGAAAGAGTTAACCGATTTTGATGAAATTTTTAGTGCTTATCCGGTATCTATGAGAATCGGCCAACATCTATTTTTCATCCCCCTAAATGTTAGGGGTAGTCCACCCCTAAATTTTTTTTTTTTATTTTTCAGACAAAATTTCTAATTTCTATTTTTTTATGATACAACATACAAAAATACATACAATCCCCAATTTTCACCCTTCTACGATCAACCCTTATTTTTTAAGAAATTGCGAAAAAAGGGAGAGACCGGGGGCGCGAAGCGCCCCCCGCGTTTTAGAGAGTGAGAAACGGGCTTTCCTAAGGTAAGAGAGGCCGAAGGCCTCGAGCAATTTTGAAATTGCGAAAAAAGGGAGAGATATGGCAAAACAACGTTTGCCGGGTCAGCTAGTTAATTATATAAAAATGAATCTTTTCATCGAATTTCTTAATCTCCCATCAATTTTGATTGAATAATTATTGATTAGGTCATCGAAATCTTTTATCATGTCCGAACTCAAAAAGGCTTCTATTTCATTATTCTGCCGAGAAATGATTTCATTTCTTCTAAGCTGAGGATCGGTCCTCGGTTTTGGAGTTGATTTTGTGAGATACTTCGGTAAATTTGGAAAAACTTTGGGAATAGCGTTTTTTTTTAATTTAGGATATTTTAATGATAACAATTGAATGGTTCCATCTGGCTTTAAAAATTTATCATCCTTAATAATATCACTTTCTTCGAAATGTTTCTCGCAAACTGAACTAGAAGAGGTCGGAATAAAATCTTTTCTTGGGAAAGCTTTTATCCACAGAAGCTTCATCTCTTCATTTTTGGGAAATTTAAAACAACTTACATAATTCCTATCTTTCTGATACGAATAATTGCTTCTACAATTTGGAACACAACACGATCGTACCATCTTGATTCTCAGTAGATGATCTCAAATATACCCACCAAAATTACTGAAAACAACACTTTCACTTCACTTAAATCACTATTACACTTCAGTTTGAACTTTATTACACTTATTCAATTCACAAAAACACAAACAATAACACGTGCGTAACCTATTACGACTTGTTGAACTGAAAACTCGATTATGCGAAGCCCCCGAGTTCCATATCCCTCCGTCCAACGTTGCCAGTTTTCTCTCGTTCCAGGCTTCTAATAAAGACGGCTGTGGTTTCACAGGGTTATTCGGATTTGAAGAATTTATCCGCTAGTGTTAAAAAACACGAGATATCGGAGGAGCACATGAGTAGTTTTTTGAGTTTGAAAAAATTAGAAAAGAACACTCGCACCATTCGAGACGCTCTACAAATGCAGTCTTCATTGTCTCTGCAATTTTATAATGAAGAAGTCAGGAAAAATAGAAAGTTGATGAGTTACTTGATTGACGTAACTTGCTATTTAGCAAAACAAGAACTGTCCTTCCGAGGTCATAATGAAAAGAGCGATTCTTTCAATTCCGGAAATTTCAAAGAAACTTTCAATTTATTGGTTAAGCGGGATTCGGATATACAGGATCATTTGAAGAAAATTGGGCATATTTTCTCGGGGTTATCCAAAACCATTCAAAATGATTTGATTAATTGCATTTCCGAACATCTCGCTGACAAAATTCACACAGAAATTAAAGAGTCTTCATTTTTTTACGTACAAGCAGACGATACAACAGACATTATGGAAAAATCACAGTGCGCGATTTCCATTAGATATGTTAACAAACAGGGCGAAATTAGGGAAGCCTTCTTAGGATTTCGTGAGTGAAGACAGAACAGCCGATGCAATGTACGATTTGATCAGGTCAGTTTTACAGCAGTTTGATTATAGAAACAAATTAGTCGGACAGTGTTATGATGGAGCTAGTGTGATGGCAGGTTCTCTGAATGGGTTGCAGAAAAAAATCAAAGATGACGCACCAGCAGCGTTATTCACACATTGTTGCGCGCATAGGCTTAATTTAGTTCTACAGAGTGGCTTGAGGAACATGAAAAAATGCAGGATCTATTTTGCCGGTGTAACATCAATTCCCGGATTCTTTCACCACTCAGCTAAGCGTACTTTTATTCTGGATTCCATTGTCCAAAAAAGAATTCCTTCTTCTTCTGATACCAGATGGGCTTCCCGGTCTAAAATTATTCAGGTGATCGACTCCGACTGGAGAAATATTAAAAATGTATTTTCCAAAATAATCGACGATAAAACCTCATCGTCAGAGTCTGTTAATGGGGCTAGAGGGTATGTTCAATATATGAACAGTGTAGATTTTTCATTTTTAACGGCAGTTTTCAAGAATATTTTTGATATCACTGATCCTCTTTTCAATGTTCTCCAAAAAAAATCATTAGATATCAATTATTGCAAAAATCAAATCATGTTGGCGGAAGAACGCATAAAATCGTTGAGGAATGAGGACTTCTTCAATATAATATTCGAAACAGCACAATCCCGAATTGGGATGGATGAAATATATATGCAACATACCAAAAGGATCAGATTATCGGACTCAGTGAAAGGCGATGAAAGATTATCTTTGAGAGTTTTATTTTATGAAATAATTGATAATATTGTGAGCCAAATTGACATAAGATTTGCAGACATGTCAGAATTATTATATTTTTCTTTAGTAGATTCTTCAAAATTTAAAGCATACACTAATAACTTTCCCACCGTTTCAGTAGATTATCTCACTAAATTTTATAAAAATATGTTTGACAAACAACAATTAATTAATGAATTAAGTGTAATATACCATGACGAAGATTTTTCAAAATCACCAAATATCGCATCAATTTTAAAACATTTCATGAGTAATGATCTTCAGAAAATATTTCCAGAGGCTTACAAGTTATTTGCATTAACTGCTACCATTCCAGTAACAAGTGTTTCAGTAGAAAGACATTTTTCTTGCCTCAAACGTATCAAGACCTATTGCCGAAATTCAATGAAAAATGATCGTTTGTCGTCTCTAGCACTTATTTCTATAGAAAAAGAATTGTTTTGTTCGCTGCAGAAGGCGGATGATTTCATAGATCAAATAATCAAAAAGTTCGTTTTATTAAAAGATCGACGTATTAATTTAATCTATAAGACTTGAATTTAGTTCTTCATAAAATTTAGAGAAACTTTAAAAAATTGGGGGGGGGGGGGGGGGGTTGTGAAATAGGATATTTTTGGGTCATTTCATAAATACATAATTGAAAATCTGTTTGTCGCCTAACCTCATCCAAACCCCACGAGCCGCCGCTGGGTAATTGGCGTTGTAAGAGCTGTCGTATTGACCAGACTAGCCCGCCACCGTCGCGTGCTCCACGTAACAGCCTACCTCGACGGCGGACTACCAGTGACGGAGGCGAAGATGGGAGCAGTCTGCGAAGCGAGATTTCCCTTCTCCGCGGTGAAATTGCGGAACTTCGGAAGTGCGTTACTTTCTGCTCGGAAAAGATCTCCGATTTCGAGACTCAGTTAAACCGCTTCAAAAATCTATATAAAACTACTGAAGACCTGAAGAAGTAGAACGGTTTGTTGAAGGAGGAAGTAAAGACTCTGGGTACAAAAATTAACAATGCGGAACAATTCAGTAGGGCGAATAACATCGAAATACAGGGTGTCACTGAGAGGAATAACGAAAATCTTGTGGATGTTGTGGAAACCGTTGGGAAATACGTAGGTTATGCAGTCGATAAGTCTGATATTGATTTTGTTGCGCGGGTGCCTACCATGAACCCCGAAAAACCAAAGAACATAATTGTACGATTTTTGTCGAGGCTGAATCGTGATGAGTTTTTGGCCAAATCAAAATCCAAACGTAATGATTCGAATGCTCCTGGTATGAAGATTGAATCACTGTCTAATAATAAAATATATGTAAATGAACATTTGACTGTAATGAACAAACAACTCTACAAAGATGCCCGCGAGACAGCCAAGGAGCGAAATTATAAATTTACCTGGGTACAAAATGGTAGCATTCTTATGCGTAAAGACGACTCAAGTAAAATCATCCATATCAGTAAAGCAAGTGACCTCACAAATATAAAGTAACTTGTATAAGTTCAAAGCACACAGTGTTTTTAACGGCGGTTCAATATGGCTCTAAACATCACATATCAAAACGTCCGAGGACTTAGAACAAAATTAACAGAGTTCAAACTAAATTCCCTGGCTAATAACAGTGACATAATATTTATTACCGAGTCCTGGTTGCACAGTGGTATTTTGGACCATGAAGTGATTGACCCCATTGTGTACAGTGTGTTCCGACGAGACCGTGAAACTTGTACAACCGCAAGTCACAAAAAAACTGGTGGAGGTGTTTTCATCGCGGTGAAAAATGTACTTAACGCAGTCCTTGTTCGTGATTTCCAGAGTGACGCGGAGGATGTGTGGGTGAAGCTGATTATTAACAACGTTCCTGTTCATTTATGCTGTGTTTACCTTCCTCCTGGGGATGGGTTCGCCATGGATACCTTCTCACGCAAGTTGGATTCGATTAAAGGTAAAATAGAAAACAACTTGGTACTCATTTGTGGGGACTTCAACTGCTCGTCGATAAGATGAACACCTCGAACATCTTCTGACCCTTATCCCCTCGACGCCGAAGACGTTGAAAACCAGTATACCCGTTTAATAGACGCTTTTTATTTCTGTGAGTTTGAGCAGTTCAACTATTTGCGTAACCATCAAAACAAAACCCTTGACTTGATTTTGAGTAACAAACACCGCATAAATTTTCTAGATAAAAGTGATCAACCTCTCGTACCAGAGGACAATTATCATCCTTGTGTCGAACTGATATTAAAAGAAGATAACCATCTATTGGAAAATAAAAACAAACGTACAATGTTGAATTATAAAAAAGCTAATTATGACGCAATAAATCAGCACTTTTCATCTGTTCCGTGGTCGACTCTTCTGATAAACCATAGTGTCAATGAAGATGTAGAAATAAGGTATAATATTCTTAATGAAACTATTCATGAATTTGTCCCTAGAAAAACTGTCAACGGAAAATTCCCGAAATTTTATTCAAAACAAACAATTAAACTCATCAAACAAAAAAATCGTGTCCATAAAAAATGGAAAATTTATAGAAATACCTGCGACCTTATTCGCTCTAGATCTCTGCGTGTCCTGTCGAAGAAACATATAAAAAACGACCATTCTAACTATGTTACCTTCCTGGAAGATCAAGCTTCACACGACCCAAAGTTAATTTTTAATATGACATCGATAAAGAATAAATCGTCGGCCTAATTCGTTAACCTGCCAAGTCCATTTTTTGGTCAATTTTACTTTTTGAGCTAGTCATAAAGTTTAGACGATTACCTACCTTATGGGATAAGGTAAAAGGTCGATATCGATATTTAATATGGCAGAAAAGCCGTGCACGAAAAACTGCTTTGTACCCAATAGCAAATCTACACAATGAAAACCTGCTAATCCCATTGGAGCCTCAGTTTTGTACTGATTATGGTCCACCGTATACGTGATTTTTTGGTCGCACGAAGTTATAGGCAATGATTTGATCGAGTTTTTAATTGCATAGTGTTAGTGAAGGCCAAAATTATAAACAAGGTAAAACTCCTTTGTTCCATATTTGAGATATACACTCACGTGCAAAAAAAACGCAACAAGTTAATATTTGTGAAATTTGAGGTCTCGTAGTTTCTTTATTTTTAGTACAATTTTCGAATTTTTGTCAGCAAACTGTAAATAAAATTATTAATTTGAACTTGCCTATTCGGACTTTCGTTAAATGCTGGCTTATAAGTCATTACACAGGGTGTAAGAATTATACCACAGGATGTTTTGAAATTAGGGTTTAACACAAACTTCTTATTAACCCTGTATAAAGACTAATAAGCCAGCATTTGACGAAAGAACGAATGAGCAAGTTGAAGTTACGTTATGGAAGCAATGGATGCAGTCTCTATAAAACTTTTTATAAGGATAACTAGCCACTTTTACCGCAGAAAAGGTCTTCACGATTTCATCCTTGTGAGATTAGTAATCTTACGCAATTGCACCAAAATCGACGTAAAATCACTCATTGGAAGTTTGAGGACTTGTAGCAAATCAGAAGGATTCTCTCACCCGACTATCATTAATATTACGATGATTCACCTCATGAATAGGTTATTTTTGTGATTTTGAATTAAGGGTCGCTAGAAGATTGTTTTTGGTTCAGAATTCAATTTTCTTCAGAATTTCAGTTTTTGTTTGAAAAATATGATTGTTTTTTCAGAATTTTCTTAATTTACTTGGCTCTCAAGTTTTATCTCTGATTAACTCATACGACTGTGACTTATATGGAAGTGTAACTAGTAAAGAACACTGAAAACATTTGAAATTATGTTGATTAATTACATATTGTTTATAAAATACTGAAATAGTTAATACGGTTCCTTGTTTGAATACTGATTGTATTGTTAAAATTTTGATAATAAATATTTTGATTGAAACTGATTGAATTGATTTGATTATAATATAATCCTCAATTGAGAATTACAAGCAAATAATGTTACTTCATGCTCATTTAAATGGAAAAACTGCTATGTCCTCAATCAAATTTAAACTTCATCACGAAAAGCTGCTAAGTGATTATTTTCCAAATTTTTTCGAACTGTGCTTGAGATATTCTATTTTTAAAACGTACAACATATGTAGAATCATTATAGCAACCAAATGTATATTCAGAATCTTTATATGTAAAAAAGAAAAGATATCTTTCAGTTTTTTCTCTCTCCTGTAAACTATGCAAAAATGGACTTAGCAGGTTAACGAATTAGGCCGACGAAATCCAGAACTAGCAAATTTCCTTCTGTTATGACATTGGGTGATCAGGTGGCTACTGGCGGGGTAGATATATGCAATTTGTTTGCGAGTTTTTTTCAAAGCACCTTTGTTAAGTCGACGAAGAAACCGACAGTTTCGATTAACGACTCCGACGGGTGTCACTGTCCTTATTTAACTTCAATAATATTGACGGCAGAGGAAATAGAAAAATCCATACGATCTCTCGACCAACGTAAGGGATCTGGTCCTGATGGTATCCCCTCTCATTTTGTGCATAATTGTCCTTCCCTCAGTATACCTCTTGAAATAATTTTCAATAAGTCGTTAAAACATGGTTACTTCCCTGACATCTGGAAGCGTGCTATTGTTATACCAATTCACAAAGGTGGGGACAATACTTTTGTTGAGAATTACCGACCTATAAGCAAACTGTGTTTAATTGCGAAACTGTTTGAATCACACGTATATAAAAATATTCTCTCGCTCGTCAAAAATCTTATCATACCCGAACAGCACGGCTTTCTGAAAGGAAGGTCTATAGAAACTAATTTAATTAATTTCCTCGAATATACTTATGAAGCTTTGGATGAGAAAATTCAAGTTGATGTTATCCATACCGACTTCACGAAATGTTTTGATAAAATAAACCATGATATTTTATTGAAGAGATTGGATAATGTGGGAATCGGTGGTTCACTGTTGAACTGGTCGAGATCATACCTACTCGACAGGGGTCAAAACGTGTCTGTTGATGGGGAGTTCATGTCGGAAAATATTGATTGCACGTCTGGCGTTCCCCAGGGTTCGCACCTAGGTCCGCTCTTCTTTTTAATATATGTTGATAGTATACATACTGTCTTCAAATTCTGTCGTTTTCTCATGTATGCAGATGATTTAAAAATATTCCTACTTATCAGAAACCTAACCGACTGCCCAACCATCCAGAAAGAATTGGATTCTTTCACAAAATTCTGTTCATTGAACGATCTTTTTTTGAATATTAATAAATGCAACGTCATCACATTTACAAGAAATAAATTACCAACTTGTCATGACTACAAAATTGGCGAAACAGTGCTGAACTGAGTTACTAAAATAAAAGACTTAGGGATTATATTCGACTCAAAACTCTTGTTCAGTTATCACATTGAAAGCATTGTCGCGTCTGCTAGTAGAATGCTCAGATATATTTTTAGGCAATGTAAACCTTCCAGAAACATTCTACCCCTATTACATGTGTACTACACATACGTGTTTAGCCGCTTGAATTTTGCCTCAGTAATCTGAAACCCACAGTATAACATTTATATTTCACGCCTTGAAAGAGTCCAGAACCGATTTCTGAAACGCATTGCCCTCAGAAGAAACCTGTTTTTGCAGCATGGTGTAGATCGCTATCCCTTTTTGAGAAGAGAATTCCAAATATTATCTCTCGAAGACAGACGTAGAATGAACGACATCTTATTCTTGTCGAAAATATTGGGTGGTGATCTGCAGTCTGCTGATATTCTTGAAAAGATAAGAATCAACATTCCGTCATTCAATCTGAGACAACATGAATTATTTCATGTTGAATTCAAGCGGACTAATTACACTAGAAACGGTCCACTCATTAGGATGCTGCGTTCCGCCAACGGATCACAACACCTAGTTGACATATTTCACCTCTCGCCACAAAGAATTAAAAGAATTTTAAAAAATTCATACATTAGTGCCTATTGAAATACTATTGCCAGGTTTCAGTTTTTGATGCCCATTGTTTGTTCTCTTTTATTTTTTTTTTTTTTTTAAATGTTTAGATTTTATGTCAATAATTACAACTGTTTAAATCCATCATTAAGTTTGATTGTGTTCTTTATTGTTTGCTACTTGGATAACATGTAATGATATGATGCTTTTTTTTTATTACTTCCTGTACTGTTCCTACTTTTTGAGTGATTTTTTTTTGTCCATTTTCTCAACTGTGGATATTGTTTCTGGGTTCCACACCTGTTTGTATCCCCAATTCTCTAAATAAATAAATAAATTATTATACACGGGCGGATTATCCGTAGTTCTGATAAGTAGAGATTAGATTCGACAGATCCAGATCGGACGAACTAAATCTTTCTTCGAATTCAAGAATGAAATTTGAAAAATTTTACTAGATAAACTAATAAGCAAGCCAACAAAACAATTCATGTATCCCAGATACCAACGAAATTCATCATTTGCAGTCGTAGACCGGTTTAGATTCGTGTCAGATCTCATCAGTACGATTAGCAAAATGATTAATTTGATGTGATAAACAAAAGACCCTAAATCATAAGGCAACGTAGTACTGAGAAAATTTCCCAAATCACGCCACCTGTCCGTCCCAAGAACAACTGTCTCAAATATCTGTAGATCATAAACTGCTTTATCGGCTCTCCAAAAACGAAATACACATGTATGACAACGCCGTAAACATTACAAGCATAAATAGTCACACAAGGAATTCAATTATTCAGACGAATAGGGCTCAAGCTTGAATCCGTTGAATTCTTTGTGTGACTACTTACGCTTGTAATGTTTACGGCGTTGTCATACATGTGTATTTCGTTTTTGGAGAGCCGATAAAGCAGTTTATGATCTACAGATATTTGACACTTGGAACTGACAGGTGGCGTGATTTTGGAAATCACTATGAAAGTTTCTGCGACATTCGCCTACCAAACCTACCCTGAAAATTTCAAGTCTCTAGGCCTTTCCGTTCGAAAGTTATGATTTTCTATGATTTCTATGGTTCTGGTCATACGATCTGAACAGAATGTAGCTTGAATATTATCATCATTCTTCATTGAAATACAAAATTTTGTCTCGATCGAATCCGTAGTTTCGAAATTATCGAGAAAACTAAATTTCAAACGACCGTATTTACGGAACCCCAAGTATAATTCTGCTCATTGATAAACGTGAACGCGACATTTGAAATCCACACCTATCCTGAAAATTTCAAGTCCCTAGGACTTTCCAAGTTATGATTTTCTATGGTTTCCATGGTTCTGGTCATGAGATCTGGAGAAATGTAGCTTGAATATATCATTCTCCATTAATATACAAAATTTCGTCACGATCGAATCTGTAGTTTTGAAATTATCAAGAAAACTAAATTTCAAACGACCATATTTACGGAACCCCTAGAATAATTTTGCTCATAGATGAACGTCATCGCGACATTCGAGATCCACACCTATCCTGAAAATTTCAAGTCCCTAGGCGTTTCCGTTCAAAAGTTACCATTTTCTATGGTTTCTATGGTTCTGGTCATGCGATCTGGACAAAATTCCACATGTAGCTCATTCTCCATTTGAGTGCAAAATTTCATCTCGATCAAATCTGTATTTTCCAAGTAATCAGGAGAACAAAACTTTGAACGGCCATATTTACGGAACCCCTGGTGGAATTTTGCCCATTAACGAACTCAACCGAGGCATTCGGGAACTGAACCCACACTGAAAATTTCAAGTCTCTAGGTTGTTCCGTTCGAGAATTATTGTGCTTACGGCACATTTTCAGCTCAAAATTCGATAAATACAGACATCGTGACGAAATGATATAGCCCTCGTGTAAGTAGTACGAGCGCTCAAAAAGGCCAATTGTGACACCTCGATAAAATCCAAAATAAATTGCGTCGATCATGGATATTTCGTGACGTTTCTCCCGAAATGATATATTTATGTACGAATTAGATATTATAATTATAGATATAATAATAATAATAATAATAGATATAATAATAATATCTCAAGCTATATGCGGCGAACCAGCATCAAATTGAACGTCTTCTAGAAATAGCGCATGGATTCTCCAGTGATATTCATATTGAATTTGGTCTATCCAAGAGCAAAATCCTTCATACCGAAAAAGGCATTGTCATAGACGGAGATATAAAACTTCCAAACGGAGATATCATAGAGGCAATGGAAAACGGAGAATCTTAAAAATACCTGGGATTCCAACAAGCCAGGTTGCTGGAACACAAGCAGGCTAAAGTAAGAATTCAGGAGCAATACACCAGAAGAGTAAAAGCACTGATGAAGTCTGAGCTGAATGCAGGTCACTTAGTACAGGCAATCAACACATATGCCATATAATAAAAAAAATCATAACTCTTATCTTAAAAATAATCTCAATCTTAATCTATCTCATTTGGGTCGACCTTTTTGAGCGCTCGTACTACTTACACGAGGGCTATATCATTTCGTCACGATGTCTGTATTTTTCGAATTTTGAGCCGAAAATGGTCTCAATCGACTATCTTCGACTCACTGATAACGAATCCGTCGGAAAATTCCAGTCTGTCCGTCCGTCCGGCCGTAAGCACGATAACTATCGAACGGAACAACCTAGTGACTTGAAATTTTCAGAGTGGGTTCAGTTCCCGAATGCCTCGGTTAAGTTCGTTAATGGGCCAAATTCCACCAGGGGTTCTGTAAATATGGCTGTTCAAAGTTTTGTTCCCCAGATTACTTGAAAACTACAGATTTGATCGAGATGCAATTTTGCACTCAAATGGAGAATGAGCTGTTCAAGCTACATGCGAAATTTTGTCCAGATCGCATGACCAGAACTGTAGAAACCATAGAAAATTGTAACTTTTGAACGGAAACGCCTAGGGACTTGAAATTTTCAAGACAGGTGTGGATCTCGAATGTTGTGATCACGTTCATCTATGAGCAAAATTATACTAGGGGTTCCGTAAATATGGTCGTTTCAAATTTAGTTTTCTTGATAATTTCAAAACTACAGATTCGATCGTGACAAAATTTTGTATACTAATGGAGAATGATATATTCAAGCTACATTTCTCCAGATCACATGACCAGCAGGGCCGCGCCTTGCCCAGGATGCGCCCCTGGGCGAATAATATAATTGCGCCCCTTCATGTCATTTCTTATGTTGACTCAAATTGAAACGTGTTTCCAAATTCGAAGTGAACCTTGGAGGACGTGGTGGTATAACTCATTTGTTGTCATTTGAGCTATATTTATTGATATCCAAAATTCAACAGTTTACGGGTTATTTCAGTTTTTGTGTTTTTCGAAAAATTACTCACCTCACTTCATTTTTCGCCAATTTTTTGAATTATTTTCATCAGAGAAGGATATGATATGTATGAAAAAAGTGAAAATATGCTGTAATAGGTGTTGAAAAAGAATTCGTATGATTGGAAAGTTGGTATATGAAGAAAAAAATAGTCGATTTCTAATATCAACTTGCCTGCAACTTTCGAACTCCACAATTTATGTATAGAAAAATTTTTTTGAATACTTGCCGAATTCCTTCTTCATTTCCCAAAAAGTTTTTCGTTAGAACGAAGCCACTAGTTTCGCAGATTTTGATTTGAAAGGGGATATAACCGAAGAAAGAAAAGTAACGATTTATATATTTTCTTATTGCAATTCAACTCAAAATTTCATGGTATGTATTCATAAATTATGTTCGAAAAACATAAATTATATTCCTTATACAAGCACGGGCCCTCTTTCTAATTTCTTCAGTCCTTAAGTTTACTTTACTTTCAATCTTCTCACTGCTATTCTATTCTCTCCACAAGAGTTGTGCACATGTATGTTTTTCCCTTTCATATACCATTTCTCTTAAACTGCCCCAAACATGAAAATCTAACGGTGTTAGATCCGGACTTCTCGATGGCCACGAAATAGCTCATCCCCTACCTATCCACCGATAAGGAAACAATTCAAGAACATACGAACGTTTAGCCTATAGTGTGCGGGACACCCATCCTGTTAAAAAATGATTTCACGCCTGTCAATCAAGGGAACCTCGTCCAAAAAACAGTCCATATTTGTTCTCAAAAATTCTTCATAATTTTCTCCATAAGTTGTCTGGTAAATAGTGAGGACCTATCAAGAGATTAGCTATTGCTCCCATCCAAAGCTTAACGCCAAAACACTATTTTTTATGCCGGACTTTCAAAAGGTTTATGAACAACCTTCTGCTGAAACGAAACTAGTGCCTGCTTTGTGACGAAAACTTTTTTAGGAATTAAAGAAGGAATTTGGAAGTTTTTTAAATAACTTTGTCATACATGAATTGTGGAATTTGAAATTTGTAGGCGAATTGATACTAGAAATTGACTATTCTTTTCTTCATATACCAACTTTTAAATCAGACGAATATTTTTTCAACATATATTAAAGCATATTTTCGCTTTTTGAGCGCTCGTACTACTTACACGAGGGCTATATCATTTCGTCACGATGTCTGTATTTATCGAATTTTGAACTGAAAATGTGCCGTAAACACGATAACTCTCGAACGGAACAACCTAGATACTTGAAATTTTCAGTGTGGGTTCAGTTCCCGAATGCCTCGGTTAAGTTCGTTAATGGGCCAAATTCCACCAGGGGTTCCGTAAATATGGCCGTTCAAAGTTTTATTCTCCTGATTACTTGGAAACTACAGATTCGATCGAGATGAAATTCTGCACTTGAATGGAGAATGAGGTGTTCAAGCTACATGTGAAATTTTGTCCAGATCGCATGACCAGAACCATAGAAACCATGGAAAATTGTAACTTTTGGACGGAAACGCCTAGGGACTTGAAATTTTCAGGATAGGTGTGGATCTCGAATGTTGTGGTCACGTTTATCTATGAGCAAAATTATACTATGGGTTCCGTAAATATGGTCGTTTGAAATTCAGTTTCCTTGATAATTTAAAAACTACAGATTCGATCGTGACGAAATTTTGTTTATTTTGGAGAATGATATATTCAAGCTACATTTCTCCAGATTTCATGACCAGAACCATAGAAACCATAGAAAATCATAACTTTCGAACGGTAAGGCCTAGGAACTTGAAATTTTTAGGGTAGGTTTGCATCGCGAATGTCGCGGTCACGTTCATCAATGAGCAAACTTAGACTAGGGGTTCCGTGAATATGGCCGTTCAAAATTTTGTTCTCTCGATAATCGAGAATAATATATTAAAGCAACATTTTGTCCAGATCGCATCACCAGAACCATAGAAACCATGAAAAATTATAACTTCCGAAGGAAAAGGCCTAGGAACTTGAAATTTTCAGGGTAGGTTTGGATCGCGAATGTCGCGGTCACTTTCATCAATGAGCAAAATTAGACTGGGGGTTCCGTAAATATAGCCGTTCAAAATATTTTTTTCCTGATAATTTCGAAACTACTGATTGGATTGAAAGCACTGACATGAAGTCTGGAGTTTCGCCTAAGTTTGAGAAGTTTTTTGACAGCTGTCGAGAACTCCTTCAATTGATTTCTAAAACTGGAAAATGCGAATCCACCTACAAGGTGGATGTACGAGCGCTCAAAAGCTCCTGACTTCACGCTTTTCGTAATTTTTTTACACTGTTTTGAGTAGTTAGTTATTAAGAATTCGTGAGGAAGAACTAATACTCCGATTCGATCTTCAGTATGTGCAATGTCCACATTATTATAACAAATGTTCGAATTGTCTGCCACCTACTCTGATACATGCGCGACATCAACGAATGAATGCCGTTGAAATAACTTCACGAGACCATTGAGGCAGAGGATAGTAGAAGCTTGCACAGAATTAAAACAAAATCTCGATTTAATGGGGAGGGCAATAAATAATATCATTTCGAGAGCTAGCAGATGTATCCATATGTTTTCGCTGCAGAAAAAGGAAGCTTTTTCGAAGAAAAAACGTATAGAAAATGGAGAAAACCGATGAAAATTACGTTCCTTAGGATATCCTTACGTAAGCGGGAGAAGCAGCGATGCTGATTCTACCATAAAAGTCCCGTGATGCTAACGACAAGGAGTTCAAAATGTTTGAGACTTGGATGAATTCACGAAAGATAAAAGGTATCGATGAAAATGTTCTATTGGCTTATTTTTCACATTTGCAAAAGAATTAGCCATCGACGTTATGGACGAAATACTCGATGCTTCGCTCGACTATTTACATTCATAAAAAAATCGACATCCCATAATATGGCAAACTAACGAGCTTTTCGAAAATCGCAGAGATACAAACCAAAGCAGTCCAAGACATCAGAACGACCTGAAATAGAGAAGTTTTTGAACGAAGGTCCAGACGATGAATACTTGCTGATGAAAGTAGCTTTGATGATGGGGATTAGCGGTGCTTGGAGAAACTGCTCTACACCGGTCACAGCCTGAGAAAGTCTTCGGCGACTCTTTTGGCCAATGCAAGGGCTAACATGACTACTTTGAAGCGTCACGGAGGATGGAAGTCCTCGACGGTTGCAGAAGGATACCTAGAAGAATCGGTGCATAACAAAATACAAATTGCAGAAAAAATACAAGGTTCATATGTGCCGGCGTCTTCCAGCACTATCAGCAGCTGTACCGATATGGGAGAGTCTGGTTCCAACGAACCAACGAATTCTACAATGACATCAAATTCGGATGAACTTTTAGCGTTTTCCTTTAATTTTAATATGTGAATGTGAATTCTGCTTTTAATAATAATAAATAGATATAAAACTTCTTTAAATATGAACTAGTGTGTTGTTTGATAGTTTACTTGTCTAAAATGACATTAATAATGATAGTCATAACTGACATGTGCTGGATAAAATTAATTATCTACCACGTGAGTAATTGTATGTTTACAACCTAACTTAACCTAACCTAACCTAACTTAACAATCCCTCGGGATTGAAATCTGTTGCCCTCTGTAATTAACATCCTCATAACTCCCTTGATACATAAAAAACTATTTTAACACGAAAATAAGATTTTACAAGGCTTTATAATTACTTGACTCTAAATTATTCATCCATTGATTGACATGAAATTGAGGTTATAGAAACTAAACAGGGAACACAAATCACAGATTCCTAGGGATGGGAAAACAGTATGACGCTACTTCTTTTGATATCAGCGACATTAAACATCGTAATAATTGATACTTGCTTATGATTCAAATGGTATCATAAGTCTAAATTATTCTAATCGTTTCTTTGATATCCAATGTTTTTGAGCGCTAGTACTACTTACACGAGGGCTATATCATCTCGTCACGATGTCTGTATTTTTCGAATTTTGATCCGAAAATGGTCTCAATCGACAGAGTTCGACTCACTGATGACGAATCCGTCGAAAAATTCGAGTCTGTCTCTTCGTCCGGCCGTCCGTATACACGATAACTCTCGAACGGAAAGACCTAGAAACTTGAAATTTTCAGGGTAGGTTCGAATCTCGAATGCCGCGGTTGAGTTCGATATTGGGCAAAATTCGCCCAGGGGTTCCGTAAATATGGCCACTCACAATTTTGTTCTCCTGATTACTTCAAAACTACTGATTCGATAGAAGTGAAATTGCACTCAGATGGAGAATGACGTATTCAAGCTACATGCAAAATTTTGTCCAGCTCGCATGGCCAGAACCATAGAAACCATATAAAATTATAACTTTGTAATGGAAGAGCCTAGGGACTTGAAATTTTCAGGATAGGTGTGGATCTCGAATCATGCAATCAAGTTGATCAATGAGCAGAGTTAGGCTAGGTGCTCCGTAAATATGGTCGTTTTGAATTCAAATCTATGGATTTGATCGTGACAAAATTTTTTATTTAAATGGAGAATGGTATATTCGAGCTACATTTTGTCTAGATCGCATGACCAGAACTATAGAAACCATAGAAAATCATAACTTTCGACGGAAAGGCCTAGGGACGTGAAATTTTCAGGATAGGTGTGGATCTCAAATGTCGGGGTTACGTTTATCGATGAGCAAAATAAGGCAAGGGGTTCCGTAAATAAGGTCGTTGAAAATTTTGTTTTCTCGATAATTTCGAAACTACGGATTCGCTTCTGACGAAATTTCGTATTTTGATGAATAATGATATATTCAAGCTACATTTGATCACATAACCACAATCATAGTAACCATAGAAAATCATTACTTTCGAACGGAAAGGCCTTGGGACTTGAAATATCCAGGATAGGTGTGGATTACGAATGTCGCGGTCAATCATATCAATGATCGAAATTAAACTAGGGGTTCCGTAAATATGTCCGTTCAAATTTGTCCGCTGATAATCTCGAAACCACTGATTGAATTAGAATAAAATTTTCATCAAAGCACATAGATGAAGAATAATGTATTCAAACTACGTGAGAAATCATGTCCAGATCGCATTACCAAGACCATAGATACCGTAAAAAATTGTAGCGAATTATCGAAAAAAAAATTGGTCACCTAAAGCACTGACATGAAGTCTGGAGTTTCGTCTCAATTTTTTTTTGACATCTGTCAAAAATTTCTTCAATTGGTTTCAAAAACTGGAAAATGCGAATCTACCTACAAGTTGCATGAACGAGCGCTCAAAAGCTCCTGACTTCACGGCAGTGCTTTTAATAATTTTCATCTTTGAACAGCTCCGATGGAAGTTACGAGTAGCTCTTATCCCTGGTTCGCATTAGGAGTGTATTTTAGTCGAGTAGCGAGTGATTTAGTAACTAAACGTGTCTGAACGATGAAAATTTAGTCTAGTAGTTAGGCAAGTAATTTAGTCGAGTCGTTCCATTCTACTGTATTTTCAACGGGCGAGTAGCACCCCCCACCACGCGTCCGAGATCACTGGCTTGCCGGCTCAAGTGCGAACCCGAATATTTAGTAGAGTTCATTAGTGACATTAGTAGCCTCTATCAGTAGCCGCTAATATGACGTCCTGCTGGAGCGAAGATACAACTTTGAAATTAATTTCGAAGTATCTGGAACATGAATGTTTGTGGAACATGAATGTTTGTGGAACATGAATGTTTGTGGAACATCAAGTCCACCCAGTATAAAAACAGGCAAAACAATCTGCATATTTGGACATCGAAAAAACAATGGACATTTCTGGATTTGGTGAAAGGGAAATAAAAATGAAAATTGAAAATATCAGGTATAAATTCCTTTAATGATTCATATATTGCTTCACAAACTTCGATGATAAATCCAGAAATAGTTGATTTTCCGAGTCTAAATATATGTGTGAGTGTCCTTAAACTGCATCCAGTAGCAAGAAAGTATAGAACTACTTGTAATTTAGTAATTGCAGGAATAGCGCTTCTCAAAAGGGTATCTTTACGCTTAATTTGAGACTGTATTTTCATTAACAGAAAATGCACACATCAACTTTCCGACATTCTGAAACTATAGAAGTATTCTTTGGGATCTTCCAATGCTAATTCTCTCAGAAGACAATTAGTAGCTCCTAGTTTTTCTCTTCTTTCGGTCCATTTTCGTACCCATAGCTTCTTCTTATTAATTACACAAATTTCCTCATCAACGTCTTCTAAAATAGTCGCACGATTAGCTTAATCACTTTGTTTATTTTAATTCGTTGTAGGCTGTTCATCTTGCAAAACACGTACAACCTTACCTCACTTGTGAACTGTCAACTGTACTAAAAGCAAAGTGCGAATGATTTTCGGACAGTAGGGAGTTTAGTCACTCGCTACTCGTCTGAAATACTCTCCTAATGCGAACCAGCCTTCAGAGAGTTCTACGAAATATCCCAACTAGGCAATCTAAGCTAATCCATTCAATTAATCTTGATGCGTTTGACGATGTCTGAACAATGATATGGACTATTTTCATCATCTATAGACGATGACTTACCGAACACTGTTCGTATATGGAGCAGATTTTGTAATGTATCCGTCTTAGGAATATATCCAGAAATCATGACTTCGATGATTTTCTGACATGGAGCACGGTTCCACCATTCACTGTTGGGTAAACAATTAACAGTGCTGTGCCTCAGGTAGCGTAAGGACACAGTAACAAAGCCTACACAGAACACAATCGGGTCTCCTAACTCGCACAAGCTCTGAGCTTCTGTGGGGCCTCACAGAGACCTAGGAGAGTCGGGATATAAACAATAAATAAACAATAAACTGACCAAATTCTGAATTCGAGTGGAGATCGAATAAAAACGAATTGTATGTTTCAGCTTCTTCTTCTTTATCGTATGATTTATACAGGGTGTTTTCAAAGGTGAGGCTTTCTTTGACCAGCAATCGAACTCATCAATATAAGTCATTATTCCAAAAATCGTTCGTTTAAAATATTTACCAGGGCCGAGTATTTCGATATCAAAGTTACCCTCGAATCTGTAAAATTCCCAGCCCGGACCTGGTTCGTATTGATATCTAAATGTGTAGAATTACCAGCTGTGTGAGGTCAGTATACGAGAAATCTATGGTTGAAAACTTTGGTGTTTAGTTCAGTACGTTGAATTGAATAGTGTGAAAGAACTAAGCATTGAATATGCTTGTGACATTAAACTTATTTGATAATTGCTCATGTAAAAGGAATGTTACATGCAGCAACTATTACATCATTACGCCGGGCAAGATTTTGTGCACATCAAATCAATTTCGAACCATTTCGAACAATTTCTGTAAACAATTTGGATCAATTTTATCGGTGCGTTCGTGAACTTCCTAATTTTTTTCATAGGACCTTTTTCCCCTCCTTAGTTTTATACTTTGAGAATTATACCATTCAGGAAAAATCTGCTAATAAAAGTAGAAGGAGAATACACAAATTTGGGATGAATTTTAGTGTCTAGAAAATAACCCACGTTACCGAGTCGTATTAACATGATGATGCCCAAGATTTTTTGCACTTTCTTCAAATTGAATATTTCATATAATAAACTTGCGGCGAAATGATCTCTTTTGATAAGTTCTAGCACCTGTCAAAAAGGAGCTTCACATTAAAAAACATCCTATATCAGCACCTCAGAGGTAAGGTGTCTTAAGTCACATTTTTTTTTAACTCTCTAGTTACTAGGAAAATTTAACTCCCTATTTACTAGGGAGTTAAATCTGTTTTTCCACTTGATGGAATTTAATAATATAAATCCAATAGTGTAGATAACTCCTTTCTGGAAAAAATGTGACTTAACACACCTTACCTCTGAGGTGCTGATATATACCTCATCCTCATAATTTTGGATTATCATATTTCTTTGATCGACGAAAAGTTACCAATCCAATTGGGTTAAATTTACATTATTAGGGACATACAGATGGGACCCTGAAAGACTCCCCCGTCCACAACTCAATAGGTACCCATGTAAGGTAAAATTCGAACCTTCGAATGTCTCTTCATTTCCATCATGATATTTCCATGAAATTGTGTTTTGAATGAATATCAACTCGATTATATCGACGAATAAGTGTGGAAACCCTTCAAACATAATTTAATTGAATTATAAACGGGTTTTCAATACTTACGCTCGATGTTTGAATGAAGCAACGCGTCGAAATTGATAAAATTATTATCAAAATCAATGTTCCATTCGACAAACATTTCGTGCACTCCGTGCAATTTAAGGTGTCGACGAACGTCTTTCAGAATCCACAATTCGCCCTTTAATGAACTGGGAATGTGGAAGATCAAAAAGTGCCTGTACGTCAGCGAAACACAAGATCTGTCGAAAATAAGGCTGTAGTTCGGGCAAGTGTGCATGAAAATCCCCAAAAGTCTATTCCGCGTCGGGCTCAAGAACTTGGACTGTTCTCGACGACAACTTGGCCAATCCTGCATAAGGACTTAGGGCTAAGGGCATAATGTCTATGCTAACAAACCGCTGATGGTTGCTGCCTTGAAGGCCAACATAAGGGGCGTTATTGCTGAGATCGAGCCATTTTTGAGCGCTCGTACGATTTACACGAGGGCTATATCATTTCGTCACGATGTGTGTATTTTTCGAATTTTGAGCCGAAAATGGTCTCAAACGACTATGTTCGACTCACTGATGAAGAATCCGTCGGGAAATTCGAGTCTGTCCGTCCAGCCGTATACACAATAACTCTCGAACGGAACAACCTAGAGACTTGAAATTTCCAGTGTAGGTTCAGATCCCAAATGCCTCGGTTGAGTTCATTAATGGGCAGAATTCCACCAGGGGTTCCGTGAATATGGCCGTTCAAAATTTTGTTCTCCTGATAACTTAGACACTAAAGATTCGATCGATATGAAATTTTGCAAAAAAAAATGTAGAATGAGGTGTTCAAGCTACATGTGAAATTTTGTCCAGATTGCATGACAAGAACCATAGAAACCATATAAAATTGTAACTTTTGAATGGAATCGCCTAGGGACTTTTCAGGATAGGTGTGGATCTAGTCGTGATGACGTTTATCTATGAGCAAAATTATACTAAGGGTTCCGTAAATATCGTCGTTTGAAATTTACTTTTCTTGATAATTTCAAAACTACAGATTCGATCGTGCGAAATATTGTATATTATGGAGAATGATATATTCAAGCTACATTTTGTTCAGATCGCATGACCAGAACCATAGAAACCATAGAAAATCATAACTTTAGAATGAAAAGGCCTAGGGACTTGAAATTTTCAGGATAGGTGTGGATCTGAAATGTCGCGTTCACATTTATCAATGACCAAAATTATACTAGGGGTTCCGTAAATATGGTCGTTTGAAATTAACTTTTCTTGATAATTTCAAAACTACAGATTCGATCGTGACCAAATTTTGTATATTATGGAGAATGATATATTCAAGCTACATTTTGTTCAGATCGCATGACTAGAACCATAGAAACCATAGAAAATCATAACTACAGAACGGAAAGGCCTAGGGACTTGAAATTTTCAGGATAGGTGTGGATCTGAAATGTCGCGTTCACGTTTATCAATGAGCAGAATTATACCAGGGGTTCCGTAACTACGTTCGTTCGAAATTTAGTTTTCTCGATCATTTCGAAACTACGGATTCGATCGAGACAACATTTTGTATTTTAATGGAGAATGACATATTCAAGCTACATTTTGTTCAGATCGCATGACCAGAACCATAGAAACCATAGAAAATCATAACTTTCGAACAGAAAGGCCTAGGGACTTGAAATTCTCATGGTAGGTTTGGATCGCGAATGTCACGGTCACGTTCATCAATGAGCAATTAGGGTAGGCGTTCCGTAAATATGGCCGTTCAAAATATTTTTTTCCTGATCATTTTGAAACAACTGATTGGATTCGAATAAAATTTTGCACATAGCTGAAGAATAATGTATTCAAACTACGTGCCGAATTTTTTCAAACATAATTGAGGGAGGAGGTTTCAATCCAACTTTTGAGGTATTTTTTTTCTATATCGAACATCTCACACATTGATCATAACATATTCCTACCTAGGAATATAAAAATTCTTTTGAGATCCAAATAAGGCTGAGAATAAAGGTAAGGGTTATGGTAAGGGTGAGGGTTGGGTTAGGTTAAGGTTAGGTTAGGGTTAATAATAATCCAACGTATACTTTAGCCACAGCAACGCGTGGCCGAGCCTGCTAGTTACAGATATATTCAACCATTACGCCAGGTCCAGGCGGGTGTAACGTGTAATGTAATATAACGCGTTATTTAGAGGAGCATCGTTTGGACGGCTCACGAATTCCACGCGAATACTTATTCACCGGCTGTTCCAGTCAGTTGCTACGATCATAAAATAGGAAGGTTGTGTGTCAGTCCACATCTTGAAATCACAACTGTACGAATAGCCGTCCAAACGAGAACTGCGAGCGCCTTTGTCTTAGCTAGAAAAACCGACACCCCCATGGATCGGGTTGAACGGTGACCCGAGCATTACGTGTGATGCTCGTAGTACCGTCCAAACGGAGAATTCTCATTACATTACGTGTTACATTACACCTGTCTGGACCCGGCATTAGGTATTGCTGAACAGATTCAAATTTCAATACAAAAAGTTACAAGATTTACCGAACAACAATTCGTTCAAAATAATGGTGGTGGCCTTTATTCACCCAACTGTTGGATTTATCGGTGACAAATACTTGAAGACTTTACCAGATTCAATGTTGCCAATGGCGTCCCACCGAAAAATCCGAATTTTCCGTAAAAAACCAAAAAATATCCGAAAAAATCCGACGCATCGGTGAAAATATCCGAAAAAAATCCACCTGATCATCGAACCATAAAATTAACTCGGAAGACAAAACAAAAATACTTGACAAGCTTCATCGGGTTGTCGACTGTGCTGTCTTCTAAAGTTAATGAGTAACAGAGCTTGTTCAAATCTAGTATTATGACTATTCTGAGTATTCTGTAATTGATGGAGATTGAACTTCGGTAGTGATTTGATATTTGATGGATTTTTGGTGGTTGAAAGATAATAATAGGCGCAATGTTCAAAACGGGAATGACATGGTCTTTGTTTATATCCAAAATAAGTTTTTTACTTCAACTGAAAACAAACTACCAAGTCTTATAATTTGTACCAACTATATATTTCTCTAAAATAACCACAAGTATCGAATAGTATAGTAATAATGATTGACCAAAATTCCGACCAGATTAGGAAATTTTCTCATCATTCTTTCAAGTTTGTTAAAAGAAGATGAAATATAAAGATAAATAAATATGAATTTTCAAAAAAGCTCTAAGCAACAGATACTATTCTGAAAATTTAAATCAATCGATTTTCGTTCTGTTATTCTGTTCTAAAGAATGAATATGAAGAAGACCGATAAGCGGTTACAACAATTTTATGGCTTCGCCACATCTGGCCCATCTGGGATTCCGTTTCACAGTCAATAGGTGGTAATATTTGAATGAGTAGAATGTAATAAATACTTGGACTATTTGGATAGGAAATTCGAACAACTGAACTGCATGATCTATTGCCTAAGTTCATAAAATGAATTATCAATTAAAGTTTTCTTGTGAAAATCTCTCAAAAGTACGTGTCGTTCGAAAATATCCGAAAAAATCCGAAATATTTCAAAATCCGATAAAAATCCGCAATTCGGATTAAAATCCGCCGATTGGCAACACTGACCAGATTGTAAATTCCGAAGAAATGGCAACTCTGCTTGAGGATCGTAGAAGATTTGTAATCGCATACGTCACCAAGAATACATCTTCTGCACCAAAGAGACGAGGACCACTAAAATGCAAATGGCCGAGAGGAAGAATAACGATATTATGAAATAGGTCATCCTATTCCTATCAAGACACAAATGAGATGTGAATTTTATGGAAAAAAACCAATAGAATTTGTGAAAAATGCGATGTAGCTCTACATGATGTCTGCTTTGCACTATTCCATCAAAAATGGGTTTTTTTACAAATCATGTTTTTTTCATTTTTCTGTTGTATATATTTCTGTTCTGCCTTAATCGAATATATTTTGTTGATATAGCAGTCGAAAGACCATTCTTTTTTTTTAAATAACGTCCCAAAAAGGGTACGCTATTTTTCTGGGAATTGAAGAAAATTATTCGAAAATTTTAGGGAACATGTCTTCAGTGAGCAATTCAATACTGGTTCATACACAAGAAATTATAAGGAGCAGTGTCGTGAAGTCAGGAGCTTCTGAGCGCTCGATCATACACCTTGTAGGTAGATTCGCATTTTCCAGTTTCAGGAAACAATTGGAGGAATTTTTGAAAGCTGTCAAAGATATGACAGCCGATTTCTGTCATTCATGCCGAATCAGCTGTTATAGAAATATAGGGATTTTTTATTCAATCATGCGTTTTAATTTAAAATGGTCCTGGTTATGCGATCTGGCAAAAATGTATCTTGAATATATCATTCCCCATTAAAATACAAAATTCTGACACTCATCAAGAAAACCAAATTTTGAACGGCCCCCCTAGTCTAATTTTGCTCATCGATGAACTTGACCTCGACATTCGAGATCCAAACCTACCCTGAAAGTTTCAAGTTTCTGGGCCTTTCCGTTCGAAAGTTATAATTTTCTATGCGATCACGACAAAATTTTGCATGTAGCACAAGTCTTTCTTCATCTGAGTGCAAAATTTCATCTTGATCGAAGTAATCAGAAGAACAAAATTCCGAATGGCCATATTTACGGAACCCCTGGTCGAATTTCGCCCAATAACGAACACAACCGCGGCATTCGAGATTCGAACCTACCCTGAAAATTTCGAGTTCCTTGGTCGTTCGAGAGTTATTGTGTATACGGCCGGACGGACAGACACGAATTTTTCGACGGATTCGTCATCAGTGATTCGAACCTTGTCGATTGAGATCATTTTCGGCTCAAAATAAAAAAAGTACAGAAATTGTGGTGAAATGATATACCTAGCCCTCGTGTGAGTAGAACGAGCGCTCAAAAATCCTACTTCTAAATCAAAAGCTGCTACACTGGCGTCATTCGCAGTTACAGTAGTATAAAACGGAAGAAACCTTTCGAAGATGGAGAAATAATCAAGGAAGCCATGCAGAGAGCTGGAGAAGCAATTTTTAATGACTTTAAAAATAAGAAGGAGATTATTTCGGCCATAAATGACATTTCTTTGTCACGAAACACTCTGATGCGACGAAGTGAAGCCTTATGTGGAAAATTGAAACAATTGCTGAAGGAAGACTTGAAAAAATGTAGTTTCTTATCACTACAATTTGATGGGTCTACAGATGTGACCGACATTGCTGAATTGTGCACTTTCGTGTGTTTAGTTTTTGAAGATATGAAGGCAAAAGAAGAATTATTGACGATGATTCCATTGAAGAGGATATCTTCAGATATTTCAAAGATTTTGTAGAAAAAACTGATTTTCCGATTCACAAACTAGTTGCTAGATGGAGCACCTGCTATGCTTGGAAAAAGAGCTGGTTTTATTTCATTATGCAAAAACGATGACGATGACGACATTCCAAGTTTCACCAACTATCACTGCATCATACACCAGCAAGTTTCGTGCTCTAAAATTCTCGACTCGGATATAATTATGAAAATTGCCTTTAAAATAGTTAATTCTATTCGAGCCAGAAGTTTGCAAAGGCGCCAATTTAGAGCTCTACTTGATGAGACTGAGGCCGAACATGCTGATCTTTTGCTACATACAGATGTCAGATGGCTTAGCCGTGGTGTTTTTTGAGCGCTCGTACTACTTCAGAGCTGTGCCAAAGCATTGTGCTTGGTACTTTCGAAAGCACTCGAAGCCCTTTTGTGCTCCCAAGCACTGTGCTCCCGAGCACTTTTTAAAAGCAGTGCTTAGTGCTTAGTAATCGAAGCACTTCAGCGAAAGGCTTAGTGCTTAGTAATCCCCAAAGTGCTCCCGAGCACTGAAATGCTCCCGAGCACTTCTGCGGATTACTAAGCACTAAGCCCTTTCCCAATCTTGTCGTAACACGAATATATGCGATCGACGCCAACGCCTTGAAACCTTGGGATCTATTATTGATATTCAGTCCAGTGAAAATGAATCGATATATATTTATGAATTCATATTATTTCAACCAAAGAGATCCGGAGTCCTTGCAAATTTTTTTCCAACACACATAGTTCTCGACATGCTAAAAGTGAGAATCGAATTCGGGACCCCCTTTACATCAATAATCTCACATATTATCATATATGTTTGAAATTATGTATATAACAAACTACCAGAAGAGATTAAGATATTGAGTTCGGCAGCTTTCAGTAGGAAGGTAAAATGTCTTCTTTTAGAGAAGTCTATTTATAGGTTGAGTGATTTTTTGGACAGATAATAACTTTTTTTCAGCACTGTTTACATCTCATATATATACATGAAAAACATTGTTTTCAGTCCTCGAGTGTTTATATGTGAATATTTATTGTATTTATGTGCATTCTCTATTTTTCGTTATAGATATATCTATACATAGCCTTTGATAAGCCATGAGTTTATTTGATGGCAAATCATTTGTACATGTGAATCCTTTTTGAGCGCTCGTACTACTTACACGAGGGCTATATCATTTCGTCACGATGTCTGTATTTTTCGAATTTTGAGCCGAAAATGGTCTCAATCGACTATGTTCGCCTCACTGATGACGAATCCGTCGGAAAATTTGAGTCTGTCCGTCCGTCCGTCCGGCCGGCCGTAAGCACGATAACTCTCGAAGGGAATGTCCTAGAAACTTGAAATTTTCAGGGTAGGTTCGAATCTTGAATGCCTCGGTTGAGTTCGTTAATGGGCCAAATTACACCAAGGGTTCCGTAAATATGGCCGTTCAAAGTTTTGTTCCCCTGATTACTTGAAAACTACATATTTGATTGAGATGAAATTTTGCACTCAAATGGAGAATGAGGTGTTCAAGCTACATGTGAAATTTTGTCCAGATCGCATGACCAGAACCATAGAAACCATAGAAAATTGTAACTTTTGAACGGAAACGCCTAGGGACTTGAAATTTTCAGGATTGGTGTGTATCTCGGATGTCGTGATCACGTTGATCTATGATCAAAATTATACTAGGGGTTCCGTAAATATGGTCGTTTGAAATTTAGTTTTCTTGATAATTTCAAAACTACAGATTCGATCGTGACGAAATTTTGTATACTGATGGCGAATGATATATTCAAGCTACATTTCTCCAGATCACATGACCAGAACCATAGAAACCATAGAAAATCATAACTTTCGAACGGAAAGGCCTAGGGACTTGAAATTTTCAGGATATGTGTGGATCTGAAATGTCGCGTTCACGTTTATCAATGAGCAGAATTATACTAGGGGTTCCGTAAATACGGTCGTTTGAAATGTTGGTTTCTCGATAATTTCGAAACTACGGATTCGATCGAGATGAAATTTTGTATTTTAATCGAGAATGATATATTAAAACAATATTTTTTCCAGGTCGCATGACCAGAACCAAAGAAACCATAGAAAATTGTAACTTTTGAACGGAACGGCCTAGGAACTTGAAATTTTCAGGGTGAGTTTGGATCGCTAATATCGCGGCCACGTTTATCAATGAGCAAAATTAGACTAGGGGTTCCGTAAATATGGCTGTTCAAAATATTTTTTTCCTGATTATTTCGAAACTACTGATTGGATTGGGATGAAATTTTGCACCTAGCTTAGGTATAATGAATTCAAACTACGTGCCAAATTTTGTCCAGATCGCACCTCCAAGATCATAGATACCGTAGAAAATTCTACCGAATTATCGAAAAAAAATTGGTCACCTAAAGCACCGACATGAAGTCTGGAGTTTCGCCTAAGTTTCAGAATTTTTGTGACAGCTGTCGAAAATTTCTTCAATTGATTTCTTAAACTGGAAAATGCGAATCTACCTACAAGGTGCATGTACGAGCGCTCAAAAGCTCCTGCCTTCACGGCAGTGCTTTTCGTAATTTTTTGTATTAACTTATCATGTGCGGATAAATTATTATTATAATTATTATAAAACCTCAACTAAATAGGTGCAATATTTCTTTCGATTGAAGTAACTTCACCTCAACAGTTCTTAAGAAAGTGCTTAGGGCTTAGTGCTCGAAATATCGAATTACTTGCACAAAGTGCTTAGTAATCGCGAGCCTTTTGTGGAAATTGGTGCTTAGTGCTCGCGACTCGGGAGCCCCTTTTTCCAAGTGCTTAGTGCTTAGTGCTCGAAGCACTAATATTCAGTGCTCGGCACAGCTCTGTACTACTTACACGAGGGCTATATCATTTCGTCACGATGTCTGTATTTTTAGAATTTTGAGCCGAAAATGGTCTCAATCGACTATGTTCGACTCACTGATGACGAATCCGTCGGAAAATTCGAGTCTGTCCGTCTGTCCGGCCGTCCGTATACACGATAACTCTCGAACGGAATGTCCTAGAAACTTGAAATTTTCAGGGTAGGTTCGAATCTCGAATGCCGAGGTTGAGTTCGTTAATGGGCAAAATCCGCCCAAGGGTTCCGTAAATATGGCCGCTCGAAATTTTGTTTTCCTGATTACTTTGAAACTACAGATTCGATCAGGATGAAATTTTGCACTCAAATGGAGAATGAGGTGTTCAAGCTACATGTGAAATTTTGTCCAGATCGCATCACCAGAACCATAGAAACCATAGAAAATTGTAACTTTTGAACGGAAACGCCTAGGGACTTGAAATTTTCAGGATTGTTGTGGATCTCGTTTGTCGTTATCACTTTCATCTATGAGCAAAATTATACTAGGGGTTCCGTAAATATGGTCGTTTTAAATTTAGTTTTCTTGATAATTTCCAAACTACAGATTCGATCGTGACGAAATTTTGTATACTTATGGAGAATGATATATTCAAGCAATATTTCTCTAGATCGCATGACCAGAACCATAGAAACCATAGAAAATCATAACTTTCGAACAGAAAGGCCTAGGGACTTGAAATTTTCAGGATAGGTGTAGATCTGAAATGTGGCGTTCACGTTTATCAATGAGCAGAATTATACTAGGGGTTCCGTACATACGGTCGTTCGAAATTTTGTTTTCTCGATAATTTCGAAACTACGGATTCGATCGAGATAAAATTTTGTATTTTAAACGAGAATGACATATTAAAGCAACATTTTGTTTAGATCGAATGACCAGAACCATAGAAACCATAGAAAATTATAACTTCCGAAGGAAAAGGCCTAGGAACTTGAAATTTTCAGGGTGGGTTTGGATCGCGAATTTCACGGTCACGTTCATCAATGAGTTAAATTAGACTAGGAGTTCCGTAAATATGGCCGTTCAAAATATTCTGTTCCTGATAATTTCGAAACTAGCAATTTGATTGGAATGAAATTTTGCACCTAGCTGAGGAATAATGTATTCAAACTACGTGCGAAATTTTGTCCAGATCGCATCACCAAGACCATAGATACCGTAGAAATCTTTAGCGAACTATCGAAAAAAAAATTGGTCACATAAAGCACTGACTTGAAGTCTGGATCGCCTTAGTTTGAAAATTTGTTTGACAGCTGTCAAAAATTTCCTCAACTGGTTTCCAAAACTGGAAAATGCGAATCTACCTACAAGGTGCATGTACGAGCGCTCAAAAGCTCCTGCCTTCACGGCAGTGCTTTTCGTAATTTTTTATATATATCATACCCTTTTCTGATAAAAATAATCCGAAATTATAATCAAACTTATTCAACGTAGAAAAAATTGACGAAAAATAAAGTAAGGTCAGTAATTTTCAAAAAAATACGAGAACTCAAATTACTCGTAAACTGTTGATTTTTGGATATCAATGAATATGGCTCAAACGACAGCATAGAGAGAATAACACGTCCTCCAAGGTTCACGTCGAATTTGGAAACACCCTGTATACTGGAATTGAGAAATTGAATTTACATCCATTATTGTACAAACTCTAACGTTTTTTGAGCGCTCGTTCTACTTACACGAGGGCTAAATCATTTTGTCACGATGTCAGTATTTTTCTTATTTTGAGCCGAAAATGGTCTTAATCGACAAGGTTCGACTCATTGATGACGGATCTGTCGAAACATTCAAGTATTTCCGTCCGGCTGTAAGCACGATAACTTTCGAACGGTACGACCTAGAGACTTGAAATTTTCAGTATGGGTTCAGTTTCCGAATGCCGCAGTTTAGTTTGTTAATGGGCAGAACTCCACCAGGGGTTCCGTAAATATGACAGTCCGAAATTTTGTTCTCCTGATTTCTTCGAAACTGCGGATTCAATCGAGATGAAATTTTGCACTCAATTGAAAAATGACGTGTTCAAGCAACATCTAAACTTTTGTCTAGATCGCATGACACAAAAAATGATCTAAAACTCAAATCAAGAATTTTGTTGCAGACCGTTGTGTTTTCCTCGCATATTGGTACCATTGTCATAACCCTGACCACGAAGATCATCCAATTTACTCGTATTCTTCAAATATCACCAACGAAAAGTTTACTAACCTGACCCTGTTATATCGGTATTGGATAAAATTAAAAAAAAAATCTCGTTATGGAGAAGCTGTTCTGATTCAACCGCACAAATCTAGCAAACAGATATCTGCTCTTCTCGGCGGCTATCACCTTGTTCAAAATTTCAGATCTGATATGCTCTGCTATAAGGTGAATTAGCTCATTTCGTATTTTATCACCAATACACTGAGGCATATTTTTGTCTGTATTCATTTGTATATTCTTTATATGTTCTGGGAACTAGTGAATTAGGCACGAGTTTATAAATGTATCCAGTATCCACGCGTTTTCAATCTCAACGACAACGAGTAAAGTATCGTATTGACCTGGCCTGGCGTGGACGCATTTTTGCTTACTGTGGTTCTTCTTCATTTGTACATCAATTAAATCAATAATAATAATATATATACCTATATATATTTCTTTTTCTTTAATTTTATAGAATAGTGTAAAATGTATTCCAGGAATATGATTCATGAATGATAGACATTTTTATGTAATGAGATCAGGGCGCCTGCGGCGCCCCTGGGCCTTGCCCATCCTGCCCATGAGGGCGGCGCAGCCCTGACGACCAGAACCTTAGAAACCATAGAAAATTGTAACTTTTGAACGGAAACGCCTAGGGACTTGAAATTCTCAAGGCAGGTGTGGATCTCGAATGTTGTGATTGGCTCGAGCAAAATTATACTAGGGGTTCCGTTAATATGGTCGTTTGAAATTTAGTTTTCTTGATAATTTCAAAACTACAGATTCGATCGTGACAAAATTTTGTGTACTAATGGAGAATGATATATTCAAGCTACATTTCTCCAGATCACATGACCAGAACCTTAGAAACCATAGAAAATCATAACTTTCGAACGAAAAGGCCTAGGGACTTGAAATTTTCAGGATAGGTGTGGATCTGAAATGTCGCGTTCACGTTCATAAATGAGCAGAATTATTTTATTTTTATTTATTTATTTATTTATAGAAAATAGGAATACAAACGGGTGTTTCAACCCATTAACAGCATTCACAGATTGAAAGTAAAAAAATGGAATCATACAATTGAATCACAAAATATAACTTAACAATAAATTAGAATAAACCATAGTACAAAATTAAAATTTTTTCATGCCACAATGATCAAAGGAAAAGAAATATCAAACTATTTAAACAACATTCCGTGACAACTTTTGCCTAAGATTTTTTTTATATTGAGTCGGGGACGTATTGAACGGGTCAGTGTCACAGAACTCTGAGTTGAACGTCGTCAAAACTCTACAAATCGGCGAATTCTGGGTGAGGTTCAAACGCCGGAAAGGGACAGCAAATGTTTCCATCGATCTCAGTCTTCTCTCGGGGACCTTCAAGGACAATAACTGGAGAATTGAGGGGACCGAAAAGACACCGTTCAGAACCTTATATAGAAAACTCATGTCACTTATTTTCCTGCGGTTTTCCAAACTAAGCATATTGAACCTAGCTTGAGCTTCCGAGTAATCATGATTTCTTATGTTGAAATTATTTCTGTATGATAGGTACCTGAGAAATTTATGTTGCACGCTTTCCAGTCGGTTTTTATGACACTCGTAACGAGGGTTCCAAATCAAAGAGGCAAAACTCAGTTTACTCAGAACGAAGGAGTTATATAAGGTGGTTAAGCTTTTATTAGTTTTGAACAGTTTACCATGACGGAGAGTGAAACCAAGCATTTTGTTTGATGATGAAATAACATTATCTATGTGTTGAATGAAAGTTAACTTGGTGTCCAAAATCACTCCCAAATCACGAATAATCTCAACCCTTCGCAACTGAACTTGATCTATAGAATATACATACTTCAAGACATTCATATTCCTCGTAAACGATATAACAGAACATTTATTCAAATTGAGAAAGAGGAAGTTCTCTCTGCAGTACTGAGCAAACCTGTTCAAATCCTCCTGAAGTAAAACAAAGTCCTCAAAACACTTTATCCTTAGAAACATTTTTAGGTCGTCCGCATAAACCAAGAAACCAGCAGTTCGGAAACAGGAAGAAATATTGTTAATATAAATTAGAAACAGTAGGGGACCCAGATGGGAACCCTGAGGCACACCCGATGTGTTGTGAAATTCACGTGACTTCTGCCCTCCCACGCATACAAACTGGGATCTCCGCAATACATAGGACCTCAGCCACCTCAATAGATTGCCACATATCCCCACCTCCGCAAGTCGATGAAAAAGTACCGAATGATTAACCTTATCAAAAGCTTTTTTAAGGTCGGTATATATTACGTCTGTCTGACTTTGTGACTCAATTCCATCATGTAGGACTTCAAGGAAACTCACCAAATTAGTTTCCAGATTCCTACCCTTAATAAAGCCGTGCTGATTCTCTATGATCAGGTGTCTCACATGATGAGTAAATGACTTGCATACGAGAGACTCAAACAATTTAGGGATGGCCGAGAGAATACTAATAGGTCTATAGTTCTGAACGAGATCCCTCCGGCCCTCCTTATGAACCGGAACAATCTTAGAGAGCTTCCAACGATGCGGAAAAACACCACTCCGGAGCGATCCGTTGAAGAGAATAGTAAGAGGTAAAGATAAAGATTTGTAACAATTTTTCAAGAAAATTGGGGGAACCTCGTCAGGACCAGATCCCTTATTATGATCTATTGTTTTCAAAGCTTCTTCAACAATCGCCCCGGATAGGGAAACCTCGCCCAAGCAACTACTGCTGTAGATGCCCTCCACGAGATTCAAATCTTTAACCGGACCAGAAGGTGGCTCGAAAACAGAACTGAAAAAATCAGCAAAACACTCAGAGATTTCCTCTGATGATGTTGCCTCAACAACTCCATCCGTCATAACAGATGGAAACTTACTGTGACCTTTCTTACGTGATATATAATTAAAAAAGCTCTTTGAATTTTTGGGTAGCTCATGCTCCATACGGTCAAGATAGCTGTGTAAGTCCCTAGAAATTAATTTTTTTGAAAGCTTTCTGAGTTTTTTGAAACGATAATAATCGTATACATCATTATAAATTTTATATTTCTTGTGAACTTGACATTTCTGACGAATGATACGTATTGTTTCTTTGGTATAAAAGTACGGAAATTTTTTATTTATTCTTGTTTTTGGTATATATTTTAAAATCAATTCTCTGAGCATTTCGTAGAGAACATCCACACCTTCGTTCACATCCACACCCTCCAGGAGGGAGCTCCAATCTACCATTAAAAGTTCAGAATTGATCGCATCATAATTGCCTTTCTTGAAATTGAATTTAAATGATGTAGTTTCTTTCAAGTAACCACGAACCCCAACATCACAAAAAAACTCCAATGCCGGATGATGATCATCCTCACCGACCAATGGAGCATCAGTTCGCCTAATGCGATCAACTCTGTTTTTATTACAGAGAATCAGGTCTAGAATTTTATTATTCTTATTAAAAATATTATTGAATTGTTTCAATTCCAAAAAATTCAAGGTATCGACAAAATGGGCATATTTATTTTCAATTTCTTCTGCGACCAATACATCGCCAGATGCCTGATTCACCCACTTTAGGGAAGAGCAATTGAAGTCACCACAGAGCAGAATTATGTCTTGATCACGAAAATTTAAAATATTGTTTTCCAATTTATTAGCGAATGACCTGCAGGCCATCTCATTACCTGGTGCTATGTAAACACAACAAATATAAACTCTTGTCCTATTAAGGTCCACAACCACCCAAAGGTCCTCTTGATCACTGTTGAACTCCGGCACAAGTCTAGCATTGAGGCTATGGCGCACAAGCAAAAGCACTCCACCCCCGTCCTTTTTCCTGGTTTGGGATAGATCTCTATCTCGCCTGAAGATGTCATAATTATCATCAGCCAACTCGTTATCGCATATATTACCATTCAACCATGTTTCAGTTACAGCCATTACGTCAAATGAATTAGCTATCACACTTAATTTGAAATCTGGTAATTTTGTACGCAAGCCGCGTACATTTTGGTATGAAACGTGTAGAGCCATTTTTGACAGAGATTTTTTTACTTTATTTTTTTTTTTTTTTTTTTTTTTTTTTTTTTTTCTTGTTTTTTTTTTTTTTTTTTTTTTTTTTTTGTTTTTTTTTTCTTCTTAACTTATCCTTCCCAAATCAGTTACATTTTGTATTTGCAAGATTTTAGATGTTTCATTTTTTCGCATGAGAACGCTTCCATTTTGGACCCAGACAAATTTGTAACCCTTTTCTTTAGCAAACTCGCGAGCCGATTTGAAAATAATTTTATTTTTTGTAGTGAGATGTTCATTCACATAAAATTTATATATACCCATTATACTAGGGGTTCCGTAAATACGGTTGTTTGAAATTTTGTTTTCTCGATAATTTCGAAACAACGGATTCGATCGAGATGAAATTTTCTATTTTAATCGAGAATGATATATTAAAGCAACATTTTGTCCAGATCGCATGACCAGAACCATAGAAACCATAGAAAATTGTAACTTTTGAACGGAAAGGCCTAGGAACTTGAAATTTTCAGGGTGGGTTTGGATCGCGAATATCGCGGTCACGTTCATCAATGAGCAAAATTAGACTAGGGGTTCCGTAAATATGGCCGTTCAAAATATTATTTTCCTGATAGTTCCGAAACTACTGATCGGATTGGAATGAAATTATGCACCTAGCTTAGGTAGATACCGTAGAAAATTCTAGCGAATTATCGAAAAAAAATTGATCAGCTGAAGCACTGACATGAAGTCTGGAGTTTCGCCTAAGTTTCAAAATTTTTTTGACAGCTGTCGAAAATTCCTTCAATTGATTTCTAAAACTGGAAAATTCGAATCTACCTACAAGGTGCATGTACGAGCGCTCAAAAGTTCCTGCCTTCACGGAAGTGCTTTTCGTAATTTTTTTTCTTTTGCCACTAATCTTTCTTTGGCCCTTCTCAAAACTTTTTTGGTTCCATATCTTCTACCACTTAATGGAAGAGTCTTTTGTTTTTCCATTAACTTGAGCAGATCCTGGAAGAAAAATATACAATATTGAAATATTTTAGTTGAATTTGACCAACATGAAAGAGACATTAGCTACATCTACAATCAGTGTCTATCGTTCTTTCGCATCAAATCCAAAAAATTGTACGATACTACCCAAAAACTGGCAGAAAACGATTCTTATCACGTATCAAATAGAGAAAAGACAATATTCAACTTTTGCAACCACTATAAGAAAAAAAAAATATATGAAATTGTTCTTTGTGTAGCATTACAAACAATAAATTCGAAGAATTCTGATGACTCGAAATTGCCTCTTACAAGAATTTCAGCCAATATCAGAAGTTGTATAACTCTTATGGAGTACTGAAATTCACAAGATGAAAAGTGTATTTAGATGAGTAAATTTACATCACGTTACGTTGGTAGGAGGGAAATCAAATACCTCCCGCGGACCATCAGGTGGAATAGATGGGATTCCGTAGCTGCAAGAGAAAGTAACCCCTCTAGAGGAAGAAAACCTTAAACAAATTACCAGGCCCTCCATGTTCGGGGGTTGAAGCAATGGGTCTGCTCCCCATTCTTTAGAAAAAATATTATTGCAAAAAATCCTAGAAAGAATAATATACCAGACGGATTGAACCAGAGACTGACGCATCGAAAAAGGACTGTGAATTTTGGAACCTGGAATGTTGAAGGCATGGCAAGTAAAGTACAAGATATTGTAAGAGGGCTCGAGGAACTCAACATAGATGTAGCTGTAAATGAATATTGGTCATCTATCTGAAGTTTTCAAATTTCAAAATGATACAAGAAAATATGTATTAGATAGACTAATAAAAGCAAGCCAACAAATCAATACATGTAACCCCATTAAACATCGAAATTTATCCTCTGCATCTGCAGACCGGTTTCGTCGTATCACGACTCATCAGCACAGATCCAGCTCAGGATAAACTCGACGTAGCAGACAGCTACCCAAACAACCTAATGCGACGAAAGTCAGAGTTTATTTCTCTGCTCACGCCACCTGTCGGTCGAAGGAGCAACTGAATGCAGTCCATGATGGTCCATGTAAAGATTTCTTGGCTCCCCTGACAAAACCAAAACAAGCAACAAGACCGTAAACATTACGGCCTAGTAGTCACAAGTGGTAATAAGGGTTTAAGCTACAACCTTATTCGCCAGAATAATTGACATAAATGAATATTGGTCATCTATCTGAAGTTTTCAAATTTCAAAATGATCTTGTTGCTTGTTTTGGTTTTGTCAGGGGAGCCAAGAAATCTTTACATGGACCATCATGGACTGCATTCAGTTGCTCCTTCGACCGACAGGTGGCGTGAGCAGAGAAATAAACTCTGACTTTCGTCGCATTAGGTTGTTTGGGTAGCTGTCTGCTACGTCGAGTTTATCCTGAGCTGGATCTGTACTGATGAGTCGTGATACGACGAAACCGGTCTGCAGATGCAGAGGATAAATTTCGATGTTTCATGGGGTTACATGTATTGATTTGTTGGCTTGCTTTTATTAGTCTATCTAATACATATTTTCTTGTATCATTTTGAAATTAGATGTAGCTGTACTAACAGAAACAAAGAAAAAGGGAAATGGAAGCGAAACAATGGGAAACTACGTCCATCTATTCAGTGGGGTACCAAAACGCCAACCAGCCGCGAAGGGAGTCTCCATTGTTATCAATAAAAAACTCAAACCCAAGCTAACAAACTGGGAAGCTGTCAATGAAAGAATAGTTACAGCAAATCTATTACTGAGAGGACACAAAGTCTCTGTTGTTGGTGTATACGCTCCCACCAATGCTTCTTCACAACAGGAGAAGGACGATTTTTATGGACAGCTTGAGGAAGTTTACTCCAGACTAGGCCAGTAAAGAGAGATTTTCCTCGTGGAAGAACAGGAAGAGCTGCACAAAATTCTATTGTTGGGCGCTTTGGAGAGGACACCCTAAATGAAAACGGTGAAAGACTCATTGAGTTCTGTCAACAAAATGAAATTAAAATACTTAACGGCTTTTACAAACACAAAGACATCCACAAGTATACATGACACCAAAATACAAGACAACTCAAATCAATTATTGACTACATTGTCATCAGGCAAAAGTCAAAATGGAAGATAGAGGATACCAGAGTCTACAGGGGTAACGACTGTGGATCTGACCACTATATGGTTAAGGCAGGTGCAGTTATTCCGTTCAGGGTATCCCCGCGCGGGCCAGATGATACCAAGCTCAATGGAAAGATAAAAACGGAGATATATAACATAGAGAGTCTATACCACAGTAGCACCAAATTTCTATATCAGGCCAGATTAGATCAAAAACTGGACCAGCATTTTCTTCACCAAGACTCCAAGAGTTTATATAGTCATATAGTGCACTCAATAAAAACAGCGGCAGAGGAAGCTCTGGGAATAAGACAGACAAAGAAACATAACAGTTCGGTTACTTGGAACATGGAACTCGAGGAACAACGGGAAATAAAACAGGCAGCTTATGAAAAATGGCTTAGCAGCAAAAAAGATTCTGACCGAGAGGAATACAGGCGAAAACGGAACAGCTTCAAGCGAATGATCGCTGAAAATAAAAATATTTCTTGGGATAGAAGATGCAAAGAGTTGGACAGTTATATTGGGGAAACGAAATCATCTGAGGCCTGGAAACTCATAAAAACGCTCAAAAACGATACGGCTAATAAGGGTTATCTTCAATTGTTTAACATCAATAAATGGAGAGACCACTTTCAAAAAGAACTGAATGAAGACAGAGGTGAATATAAGACACCTTCACCTAGAAAATATCAACATATGTGTGTGTGTGACTGAAGAAATCCTAACGAAGATGGTCGAAGCAATGAAAAATAAAAAAGCTAGCGGCCTAGAGGGAATTCCAGCAGAGCTCCTAAAGAATGGAACACCAAAACTGATGAGCATGATGGCGAATTTATTCGAGAGATATATAAATGGTGAAGATATCCCCGAAAGCTGGAAAGAAGCATGGATCACACCAATACACAAAAAAAAGGCCAAAGGATAACTGCAACAATTACAGGTGTATATCGGTCATGGGCACAATGAACCGACAGTATGGAAAAATACTGAAAACCCTTGTCGAAGAAGAATCTGGCCCACATGAACTTGAGGAGCAGGCTGGATTCAGGGCGGGCCGCTCTTGCATGGATAACGTCTTTCCTTTGACACAGCTTAACGAAAAAAAAGTAGCCCGGGGACGAAAGGTGCATCTGGTATTCGTGGATCTGACTAAAGTATACGATAGTGTGCCAATTACTAAGCTCTGGAATGTATAAACAGCACACTAATAGGAGCCGTACAGAAATTATATAAGAACCAAAGATCCAAAATCAAAGTGGGATATGGAATATCTGGTGACTTCCCTGTGACAAAAGGATTGCGGCAGGGCGATAGTTTATCCCCAACACTCTTTAAAATATACCTAGACCGAGTACTTAAAGACTGGCGAAGATCATGCAAAGATATGGGTATTCCTGTCGCCGACGGGTATACCCTATACTCACTGCTTTCTGCAGATGACCAGGTCATATTTGCCCAAGATGAAGACGATATAGAATTCATGGCCCGAAAACTCATTAAGGAGTATGAAAAGTGGGGATTATCTGTTAACACATCAAAGACCCAATATATGTGTATTGGAGGAGAGAAAAATGACTTGGTATTAGAAAGTGGATTGACCATCAAATCTTGTGAAGACTATGTATACCTTGGAACGCTCATAAGCAATAGTGGTTTATTTACAACGGACGATTGTCCACCCTAATATAACATCAGCTAGACGTGCACTTAATTATTATTGACGACCAATTCGTCTTGAGAGGTATTTATAACATTGTCTTATCGCAAATGAAATACGACAAACCATATCGAACAATGAGACAAATATACACCCACACACGTGGCGTGTTCCAATTGATGTGTAAGCAAAATATAACAAAGTAATATGAACATTCGAATAAGAATAGATAAGGAGTTCATCTGCAATATACAGGGTTGGCATTATGTAATTCCTCCCCACCTCGAATAAAGGTATCACCTTTTGTAGGTGTAGCTTCACAAAAAACATCCTTTCTTAAGTATTTCAAAATAAAATAAGTAAATATCAATAAAATGATTATTATAACAATTAGCAAAAATGTAAATCTTGAAGGCTGGAGATTCCATTGGTCCAGGTCTTTTATCTTGATATCCGGGATGCCTTTATCTTTCCGGGATTCTTCATTTGTTGAATTTGGGTTGGATAAAGTCATCTTGGGTAAAATCACGTACTTTTCTTCATTGAACGTAGTAGTTGGGACGATTTCTTTTCCCGTATTGCTCACAGCACATTTAGTTCTTAGAATTGTCATGGGAGGCACAAAATAATTTCTGGTTAGCTGAGGACATTTTTCTAAAACGTTTTTGTTTTCAATGGATAGGATATTTCCATCTTCTAGTAATTTTAAATCTGGGGAAAGTACCGTTGTCGTTCTTGGACAGTTTTCGGTGTGGTTTTTCAAAATGTTTCGAAGGCATGCTGGTGATTCAGCTAAGGTGTCTTGATCGCACAGATAATCATCTTCCACTGGATGGCAAAATTTCGTTGACCATTTCAGGGTTTCTTCTTGTGAGAGTAAATAGGGATCGGTATATGGAAGGGATAAATTGTTTTGTGGTAGATAGTAAAACTTGTATAAATCATAACTTTCTTCGTATACCGTTGGGATTGATATTAAAAATAGTAATGCTTTCTTTTTGAAAATTACTTTCGTATGACATATCTGATAATAATCTTTCAGATGATGTGAAGGTATTATCGTTACATTTTTTATTAATTCAAGGAATTTTGAATAGGGTAAAATTGGTTCATGTAAAAGATGTAATCTTGCAAAACTGCAGTTGCAATTTCATCTAAAATATTTTTGATATCTTTAAGTTCAAATGTCAGGAGATGCATGTGTTGAATCTCTTGCATTGCTGGTATAACTTGAAGCAATTTAAGGTTTTCTGACATTTTCTGGAATTTTTCAATATACTTATTTTTTAAATCATTTACGACTGTTGCGATCTGTTTTTGATTTCTTATCAAAACTTTTTCATTTTTCTGAATACTATCAAAATAGTTTTTATATAATTCTTCATCATCGGAATATAACGTTCCGAATAAAATCTTTGAAATCTTTCCTCCTAAGTTAATGAGTCCTCTTTTAACTCTAATTTTTTCATTCAACAATTCTTCCATGGTATTGATATTAATTTCATTAGTATGCTGTAGATACTTAAAATTGGCTGTTTGAGCAAAATTAGATTTTGACTTTTCTAATTTAATTATTTCTTTCTGATAATTCAAGATTAATTCTTCGATTTTATTTAAATCTACGTGATATATCAATTGAAGATTCTTATGTGTGACATACGCTTTTCCTAATGCTATTGGTAATATGTTGCTTTCAATTGGAATGATATCCATACATGATACGATAATTATTTCGAATAATATCGCGAGGATGACGTATAGATCCATTGTCTGTTAAAAAATGTTTGAACTAGTTTTTTCTTTGTTTAAGAATTTTCTTATGATAAATGTGTTTATTTTTATTATCCTGAATGCGTAAATTATCAATTTCACGAGCTTAACCTTTTTAAATGCCGGGTCTAATTTTCTCGTTATTGGATTTTTAATATAAGTAGGATTTTTATTTAAGGGATGACTTTCTTTTGCTGATCGCTTTTCATTCGTTTTTTCCAAACGCGCAATATTTTTCTCTTTATTCGTTTCTAATCGTTTTGCAATCTCATTAAGATTGTCTATGTAATTTTCCACATAATCTTGAACTTGTTCGTTATGTGTACGTCCAACTGGTATAGAGTAATTTGAATCTGCCTTAATAATTTGCATAGGCGTCATTTCTAGACTTGAATGATTCGAATTATTATAACTTAATAAAGCTTGGGAAAGTCAGCTTGGAAAAGTTGACTACTTTCAATTGTTCGCAATTGTTCTATTAGTGTAGAATGGAATCTTTCTACTAATGCATTCGAATTGGGATTATAATTTGTAATATAATGAATTTCAATTTTATGGATTTTACAAAAATCTTGAACTACGCCATTTTTAAATTCTAATCCATTGTCACACGTTATTTCATTAGGAATGCCGTTATGGCTAAAATACATCAATAATTTATCTACAATTTCAATTTGAAGAGTATTATGTGTGACGTAGGCTTTTCCTATCGTGATTCAAATATGTACATAACTTTCTATATAGAGAGACATTGCAGATTGTTATTTTCAGACGTAAGCTTTTCCTAACGTGATTTGTAATACATTCTTTTTTTTGGAGATTAATATAATCGCGTTATTGAGCAGGGCTGGCTCTTGTGACATTATAATCGAGGGACTTTTCAATTCTTGAAATATAAATATTACAAAACTTGGAACTCCGAAACTTGGAACTCCGAAACTTGGAAACTTGAAACATCTTGTTCCGTTATTGGTCGAACTAATTAAATTCTCCCGTAATCAATCGAGTTTATCTCGTATCAGTTTGATCAGGGGGTTATCAATACTTGAAATATTTGTCTTAGAAAGGCCTAGGGACTTGAAATTTTCAGGATAGGTGTGGATCTGAAATGCCGCGTTCACGTTTATCAATGAGCAGAATTATACTAGGGGTTCCGTAAATACGGTCGTTTGAAATTTTGGTTTCTCGATAATTTCGAAACTACGGATTCGATCGAGATGAAATTCTGTATTTTAATCGAGAATGATATAATAAAACAATATTTTGATTGACATTTCACACCTAGCTGAAAAATAATGTATTTAAACTACGTGCCAAATTTTGTCCAGATCGCACCACCAAGACCATAGATACCGTAGAAAATTCTAGCGAATTATCGAAAAAAAATTGGTCACCTAAAGCACTGACATGAGGTCTGGAGGTTCGCCTAAGTTTCAGAATTTTTGTGACAGCTGTCGAAAATTCCTTCAATTGATTTCTAAAACTGGAAAATGCGAATCTACCTACAAGGTGCATGTACGAGCGCTCAAAAGCTCCTGCCTTCACGGCAGTGCTTTTCGTAATTTTTTTTATAACGAATTTCATAATCAAATTCTTCTAGTTTGATTCTCTTATGCGATGGAGAATTAAAGGAGTTACGAGTTTTTCTAATTGGGGATTCAGTAGCTGCTTTCAATATTTTTGGATTAGGTACGATTCCTTCAGGAGTATTATTATCACTTGCTAAATGTTGGTTGATCGTATCAATTTTATGTTTTATTATATTTGAAAACTCAGGATCCATTGGGATATTTTGGAGTTTCTGACATACTTGCTGATAATAAAAAGGGATTTGATAAAAATTATTAGTCAATAATTGATTTTTAAAATCTAAATTAAGTCCATATATATTCAAAAAATCTGCTCCTATAAGACCATCATAATTCTTATGGAACTTGTATCTGACAAAGGGATGAAAATCATCTATTTGAAATTCAGGGAACAAAGGTATTAAAACTTTTTCATTAGCAGTTTGTTTTTTGAAACATGCAGTTAATGTCGTAGATTCGTTAAAAATATTTCTAGGAAAATTATGATACGCGAATTTTGGATCAATAAGACAAACAGAACATCCGCTATCAATTAAAAGTTTACATTTTGGATTTTGGAATTCGATATAGGGGAGTTGGTTTGTATTATCTAACATATTATTTAACCGTTTCAGCCCTGACTTTTTGATTTTATTAATATTCTTATTATTATTATTATAAGTTTATTAACTAGCAATTCACAGTCTTTTTTACATTTTCTATAAAAAATTTTTTTTTTTTATGAATTTGCTTACAAGCAACCTTCTAGCAAGTTTCTCAACAAATATGAGGTAGTTCTCAGTATTCGTATAGGAACTATGAAGTAGTGGCAAATTCCACCACCAGGTCTTCAAATACACTTGCTGGTGTATGTTGAACTCTGTGAAGTCAGTGGTAGCAAATGCCACCGTCAGGGCCGAAAGGGTTAAGTCAATGCATCGTTCATGGCACGATCTCGAAAATTTCATTCAAGTATTTACTGGAATTATAACGTTCTGGATATGAACGTTCGTTAAAATCATGATTTTCAAATCTTGGGTCTTTCGAAGTAGACGCTTATTAGTTAATTCTTCAATCATTATATTAGGATTGGGTTGATTATTAAAAAATTACGAAAAGCACTGCCGTGAAGTCAGGAGCTTTTGCGCGCTCGTACATCCACCTTGTAGGTAGATTCGCATTTTCCAGCTTTTGAAATCAATTGAAGGAATTTAAGACAGCTGTCACAAAAATTCTGAAACATGTCAGTGCTTTAGGTGACCAATTTTTTTTCGATAATTCGCTAGAATTTTCTACGGTATCTATGGTCTTGATGATGCGATCTGGACAAAATTTCTCACGTAGTTTGAATACATTATTCTTCATCTATGTGCGAAATTTCATTCCAATCCAATGAGGAGTTTCGAAATTATCAGGAAAAATATTTTGAACCGCCATATTTACGGAACCCCTAGTCTAATTTTGCTAATTGATGAACGTGGCCGCGATATTCGCGATCCAAACCCGTCCTGAAAATTTCAAATTCCTAGGTCTTTCCGTTCAAAATATACAATTTTCTATGGTTTCTTTGGTTCTGGTCATATAGTTTATAGTTTATAGTTAGGAAGGGGTTACGTTCCACTGCGACCTCAAGGTCTATTGTGCCCCCTATCAGAGCCGTATTCGCAAATGCGCTACCTACAGCTCGCCCTCCAGCTCCAGAGCTCCAATGAACTCCAGTATCTGAGAGGGCTTCAAGGAGGTTAGATCCTCATTCCTCCTGTAATTCTCTTGTCCAAGACATTCTCTGCGCTGGTTTGCAATGGCGAGGCATTCTGTAACCAGGTGAACAGGAGTCTCCTCCTCTTCACCACAGAATCTACACTCGTCTGTTTCTGTCAAGCTCATTCTCATCATATGCTTCCTAAGGCGACAATGTCCTGTGAGGAAGCCAGTGAGTAGACGTAACTTGTTCTTACTGAGATCCAAATACTTTTTGGATCTTGAACTTTCATAGTTCCGAATGAACCTTTTAGAGTGGTCCATTCCTGGAAGGTTCCTCCAGAGTGCTTCTCTTTCGGTCTCTTCCTTCTCCAAAAACTCTTTCTTATAGGTGTGTTTACCTATGCCACAGAAGGGTTCTGGGCCAGTAAGTGGCGTTTGTGCTCCCTTTCTGGCAAGTGTATTGGCCTCTTCGTTTCCTTTGATTCCTGAGTGACCAGGAACCCAGACTAAAGAGACCTTATTTTTCATGCCTACTTCATTAAGTTTCCTCCGGCACTCCCATATCAGCTTTGAGTCGATGATATAGGAGTTCAGTGCTTTGATAGCAGTTTGACTATCCGAGTGGATCACAATGTCACACCCTTGATAGTTTCTTTCCAGGTTTATATCTATACATCTTTCGATTGCAAGTATTTCTGCCTGAAAGGCACTCGAGTAGGAGCCTAGCGATAGTGTACACTTGGTTCTTGCCCCGTATACTCCAGCGCCGGCCCCCATCGTGGTTTTAGAACCATCTGTATACCATTTAATGGTATTCACTTTGAAGTTTTGGGTAGTGTATTCCTTTTCCCATTCTTCCTTTTTACATAGCATAGTGTTGAAGTTCTTCTCAATGCTTACTCTTTTAATCATAACATCACTAGGCAGGTTTGGTTCTGGTAATGCGATCTGGACAAAAAATTGCTTTAATATATCATTCTCGATTAAAATACAAAATTTCATCTCGATCGAATCCGTAGTTTCGAAATTATCGAGAAAAAAAAATTTCAAACGACCGTATTTACGGAACCCCTAGTATAATTCTGCTCATTGATAAACGTGAACGCGACATTTCAGATACACACCTATCCTGAAAATTTCAAACCGCTAGGCCTTTCCGTTCGAAAGTTATGATTTTCTATGGTTCTGGACTTGCGATCTGGAGAAATGTAGCTTGAATATATCTTCTCCATTAGTATACAAAATTTCGTCACGATCGAATCTGTAGTTTTGAAATTATCAAGAAAACTAAATTTCAAACGACCATATTTACGTAACCCCTAGTTTAATTTTGCTCATAAATGAACGTGATTACGACATTCGAGATCCACACCTATCCTAAAAATTTCAAGTTCCTAGGCGTTTCCGTTCAAAAGTTACAATTTTCTATGGTTTCTATGGTTCTGGTCATGCGATCTGGACAAAATTTCACATGTAGCTTGAACACCTCATTCTCCATTTGAGTGCAAAATTTCATCTCGATCAAATTTGTAGTTTTCAAGTTATCAGGGAAACAAAACTTTGAACAGCCATATTTACGGAACCCCTGGTGGAATTTGGCCCATTAACGAACTTAGCCAGACCTTGGTGCCACATCTTATCAAATGCCTTTTCAATATCCAGGAAAACGGCTCCGGTGTCTGTAGATAGGTTCATCTTTTCTTTTATATTTTCTGTTAATCTGACCTGTTGGTGTACTGTCGAATGTTCCGTGCGGAAACCGATTTGGTGGTCTGGAATTATTTTCTTGATTTTCACGAAATTTGCTATTCTTCTGTATCACCTTCTCTATCACTTTGCTCAGTGCAGAAAGTAGGCTTATAGGTCTATAGTTGGTTGGGTCGTTTTTGTCCTTTTTCCCTTTTTTCCATATCAGTATTGTGTCAGATGTCTTCCATTTTTTAGGGTAATGGCCTGTTCGTAGCATAGCCCTGGCTATTTCTGCTATTTCTTCTTGCGCTTCATTTGGTAGGTTTTGGAGAGCCTGATTTTGGATTCCGTCGATTCCGGGGGCCTTTCTGTTTTTCAGTTGTCCAATAATTTCTTTTATTTCGTCTCTGGTTAGTTCATTAATTTCTTCTTTTGTTCCGTAGAAGTCGGTGGCTGGTATGTTCCCAATTTCTCCTACTGACTTGTTGAACCTGTCGTCGTTGTTCTTCGGATTCGGCTTGAATTGTTGCTCTAGCGAGTTGGAGAACATTTCAGCTTTTTCTTCGTTCGTAATATCTGTCTGACTTCCTTTTGTCAGTTTTGGAATCTTTGTTTTCGTTTTCTTCCCGGTTAATGCTGATGCCATTTGCCATAAAGATCGATCTTCTATATCTAGATTCTCTAGTTTTTTGTCCCATAACTTCCGTAAATAATTCACGGACCCTGGCTTTCACCTCGTTGGTTAGTTTATTTAGTATAGTTTTGTCATTTGGGTGTAGTGTCCGTCTATACTGTTTCTTGGCCTTCCTTTTTTCCTCCAGTAAAATTTGCACGTCTACAGGTAAGGGACTTTTCTTCGGTATTTGTTTAGTTTTACTTGACTGTGTTTGGGCTTCGATTATTCTTCTCTCTAAATCTTCGATTGCTTCATCTATTTCTTCTTCGTTGTTTATCTTAACACTTCTGGATTTGAAGACTTCTTTGAATTTCTTCCAGTTTATTGTTTTCCAATTGGTAGGTGATCTGTCAGTTTCTATTTCCAAAATGAACTCGACGTAGCAGACAGCTACCCAAACAACCTAACGCGATGACGGTTAGAGACTATTTCCCCACTCACGCCACCTGTCGACCGAAGGAGCAACTGAATGCAGTCCATGATGGTCCATGTAAAGATTTCTTGGCTCCCCTGACAAGTGGAGAAATAATCTCTAACCGTCATCGCGTTAGGTTGTTTGGGTAGCTGTCTGCTACGTCGAGTTCATCCTGAGCTGATCTGTACTGACGAGCCGTAAAACGGCGAAACCGGTCTGCAGATGCAAAGGACGAATTTCGATGTTTCATGGGGTTACATGTATTGATTTGTTGGCTTGCTTTTATTAGTCTATCTAATACATATTTTCTTGTCTCATTTTGAAATTTTGAAAACTTCAGATAGACGACCAATATTCATTCATGTCAATTATTCTGGCGAATAAGGTTGTAGCTTGAACCCTTATTACCACTTGTGACTACTAGGCCGTAATGTTTACGGTCTTGTTGCTTGTTTTGGTTTTGTCAGGGGAGCCAAGAAATCTTTACATGGACCATCATGGACTGCATTCAGTTGCTCCTTCGGCCGACAGGTGGCGTGAGTGGAGAAATAATCTCTAACCGTCATCGCGTTAGGTTGTTTGGGTAGCTGTTTGCTACGTCGAGTTCATCCTGAACTGATCTGTACTGACGAGCCGTAAAACGGCGAAACCGGTCTGCAGATGCAAAGGATGAATTTCGATGTTTCATGGGGTTACATGTATTGATTTGTTGGCTTGCTTTTATTAGTCTATCTAATACATATTTTCTTGTCTCATTTTGAAATTTAAGAATAATTTGATCTCTTCTGGGGATAATTTCTTGTCTGAATCGACATTTTTTCAGGGGGAGATTGTATCCTTTGATTTGGATGAGGTTTGAAAACATTTTCATTTTTTCGTTCATTATTACCGAAGACTTGACGATTTGTCGGGAAATAAGTTTCTACTTGTTTTTGTTGGAAATGAATTGGTTGAGATGGGAATCTCGGTTGGCAATTATTTGGGTAAAAATTTCTTTGATTATTTTGACTAGACTGGGGGAAATTTTGTTGATTATTATGAGAAAAACTTCTATAATTATTAATTGGGAAGTTCGCTCGATTATTATTTGGGTAATTAGTGTGAGATCGGGAAAAATAGTCTTTAGAACTAGTTTTAGTATGTTGTATTTCATTTTATTTTATTTTTGAGTGTCATAAATTTAAGGATTAAGATAAGCAATACTGTCAAAATGTGCCGGACAGATTGTCGCCAGATGTAAGCAAGTTAGTTGCAAGTGGGCGAGCGGGGTAGTAAACCCAGGTATGAGTTTAGGGGTACGTTGAGGGTGTACATAGTTTTTAGTCTTTGACGAGAGCTGACCGACGTCGGTACTCTCTTCCATGTAATTCTTTTTCTGTTTTCAATAAATGCAGCACATATTATTATAACTTAGTGCCTGTCCTGTGGTTTCATTTAATCAACAGTATCTATAATAATAAAACCTTATTATTTTCATACCAACAATAATCCGATACTACATTTTTGGGGCTCAACCGGGATCACAGCGATCAGGAACATTATCAGTGTGTGTGTGCAAACCAGTTAGTGAAGTTTGTTTCGATTCAGTGAAGTGCATAAACTTAGTGAGGCAATGGAAGACGTGACTGACCAGGTCGCAAGAGGTGTAGGCGCAATACAGTTGGATGATAACCAACTGGCGCAAATGACGGTCGTTCAGCTCACAGAGGAGCTCAGGCGGCGGCGTCTCCGGGTGACGGGTCGAAAAGCTGAGTTGATAGCTAAGTTAAGAGCAGCGTTGCTGGTCGAAAGAGAACAAATGGCTGACGATGAAGAAGAGGAAGACGAGGCCGACGCTGAAGCTGACGGAGGTCATGAAGGGAACGACGCTGAAGGGGCCAACGCTTTTCGACGTAGAGATGAGCGTGCAGGAGGCAGACACAACGATGAACGTCACCGAAATCCTGTCGCTGGCCGCCGAAGAATTAAATACGACGTTAACGACGACGATGCTGATGATGAGAGCATTCGTGACGCGACACCCGTGATTCGTAGACGAGAAAACGTATCACGTGTGCTTTTAACTTTCAAAGACGTGGAGGGTACGTTGAGAAAATTCAACGGAGACAAACAGGAAAACGTTCGACGATGGCTGGAAGACTTTGAGGAGATGGCCTCATTGTGCCAGTGGAACGAGATCCAAAAAATCGCATATGCCAAACGACTGTTGGATGGCTCAGCTAGGTTGTTCGTAGAATATGAGCGTTGTGCGAAGACCTGGACTAAGCTAAAGGACGCATTGACAGACGAGTTCGAGAAAACGGTGGATACTTCAAAAGTCCACCGAGAACTAACTAGAAGGAAGAAGAAGCCCGACGAAACATATCAGGAATACGCCTATAAAATGATGAAGATAGCCGATCAGGCAAGTTTCGATGCGCGAACCACCATTCGGTATATTATAGAGGGTATTCCTGATGACGCATCGAACAAACAGATGTTGTACGGTGCGAGAAGTATGCGGCAACTAGGAGGAGGAGTACGAGGAGATGAAGGACGCGATGCCGAAGTCGAAGATGCGTTCAGCAGACAAGAGAGATGACAAAGCAGTGCACGACAAGAAGAAATTCGGAGGACCAGCGGCCAAAACTACTAAGCGTTGCTATAATTGCGGCGCTGAAGATCATATGAGTGCGGCATGTCCTGCTAGGGAAAAGGGTAAAAAGTGCTTTAAGTGTGGTGAGTTCGGGCACATTTCATCTGAATGCCAGGCCAAACCTAAAGATGTGTATACAGTGTCATGGCCGAAGAAGGAAAAATATCGAAAACTGGAGGAGATTGAGAACCGTAAGATATTAGTTTTAGTTGACACTGGCAGTGATTTAACCCTGATGCGTGAGAGTGTGTATGAGAGTTTGGGATCGCCTCGGTTGTAGAAGAAGCAGGTATGTTTCGATGGTCTTGGGTCTGAAATGAATGAAACAATAGGCATTTTTACCGCTAACATGCGGGTAGAAAATGATGAATTCACTGCCGATTTTTATGTCGTACCTGACACTATACTTAAATACCCTGTCCTGCTCGGTACAGACCATCTTGACGAAGTTGAATTGCGTGTGCGACGAGGAGAGGTAACATTTGTTAAGTTAGATGACCACGACGACACTAACGCTGACGGATTAAAGCAACCCTACATTTTTAGAATTAATGCAGTCAATGAGGGACCCGAAGTAGACTTATCTCACATTGAAAACGAAGAATGTCGAATAGAAATTAATAAAATGGTCGAGACTTATAAACCGGTAGCAACTCGCGATATTGGTATACGAGCAAAAATTATTTTAAAATCAGACCAAGTGGTAGCTTCACGACCTCGTAGATTAGCTCCTTCAGAGCGCAAAGAAGTGAGTGACTTAATGCAGGTATGGGCGAACGAAGGTATTATCCGACCATCGAATTCTGAGTACGCGAGTCCTATTGTTCTCGTAAAGAAAAAAGACGGTACAATTCGAGTATGTGTCGATTATAGAAAATTAAATCAATTAATTCTAAGACCTTTGTCGCCGTTGCCACTCATCGAAGATCAGATAGACGCGCTTGCAGAAGGTGTATACTTTACGGTACTCGATTTAAAAAAACGGATTTTTTCATGTACCTGTCGAAGAAAAGAGTCGGAAGTATACAGCGTTCGTAACACCAGACGGCCAATATGAATTTTTGAAATTGCCGTTTGGATTGTGTATTTCTCCCGCCATCTTTCAACAGTATGTGAACGCGGTTTTTAAAGAGCTGTTACGATCAGGGATTATGGTAATTTACATGGATGATATTATAATTATCGCAGCTACATTAAAAGAAGCCCTCGAAAGGCTGAAGTGCATATTAGAAGTCGCGGCTCAGTATGGGTTAATCATTAAGTGGGAAAAATGTCAATTCTTAAAAACGACAGTAGAATATCTGGGGCACATAATATCAAAGGGTACGGTTAAGCCATCGGAATGTAAAACATTAGCTGTAAGAAATTTTCCTCAGCCGAATACAATTAAGACAGTACAGAGTTTTCTCGGCTTAACAGGGTACTTTCGGAAGTTCATACCTGGATACTCACTAATAGCTCGATCCTTGACTGACCTGCTTAAAAAGGACGTTAAATTCTACTTTGGAGAGAGAGAGATGGGTGCATTCGAGAAATTGAAGGCTGCATTAGCATGCGGACCTGTTTTAAAAATATACCGGGTAGGAGCGGAGACAGAGCTGCACACAGATGCATCATGTTTGGGATATGGTGCTATCTTAATGCAGAAAGATAATGAAGACGGTAAATTTCATCCAGTATATTTTGCGAGTGGTAAAACTACTGAAGCCGAATCGAAATCGAAATCGAATCGAAAAAGTTATGAATTAGAGGTACTGGCAATTGTGAAAGCATTAGAAAAATTTAGAGTGTATTTGTTAGGCATTAAGTTTAAAATTGTAACCGATTGTCAGGCATTTGCAGCCACGATGCGAAAGGAAAAATTGTGTTTAAGAGTAGCGAGATGGGTGTTGTTGTTAGAGGATTCCGATTATGAAGTAGTGCATAGACCGGGAAAAAATATGCCGCATGTAGACGCACGGAGTCGAAACCCTCTACCAGTAACGCTATTTATTGGTGAGAATGATAACAGCTTGATTGCGCGGTTGAGAAATGCCCAAGAAAGGGATGAAGACTTGAAAACAATTATAGAGGCCGCAACGCGCAATGAAGCCGATGATTTTATTATAAAAAATAAATTATTGTATAAAAGTGTCGGAGGGGATGTATTAGTAGTAGTACCCAAAAGTATGGAGGTACAAGTTATTCGCCGAGCCCATGACCGAGGACATTTCGGAATCAATAAGACCGAAGCTATCGTTAAAAAGGATTTTTGGTTTGGCAAGGGATGCGAGAAAAGGTCGAGCAGGTAGTGTCAAACTGTTTGGACTGTATTTTGGCAGAACGAAAACAAGGTGAGCAAGAGGGACTGCTGCATTCGATAGACAAGGGTGATACTCCGCTTGATACCTACCATATTGACCACGTGGGTCCTATGGTCAACACAAAGAAAAGGTATAATCACATTTTCGTTGTTATTGACGCTTTCAGTAAGTTTGTGTGGTTATATCCCACGAGGTCTACTGACGCTAGTGAGGTGATTGCTCGACTAAGTAGTCAAGCAAATATTTTTGGAAACCCAAGAAGAATAATCTCGGATCGTGGAACCGCCTTTACATCTAATATGTTCCGGGAATACTGTGAGAGTCAAAATATCGAGCATTCGTTAATTACCACCGGGCTTCCACGAGGAAATGGCCAAGTGGAGCGGGTTAATCGGACACTCATACCCTTATTAACAAAGATGACGGCTCCTACACCCGAATACTGGTACAGGCATTTTGACGCTGTACAGAGGTACTTGAACGCTACTCCAAATAGCAGCACAGGGAAAGCGCCGTGTCAATTGTTGTTGGGCGTAGAAATGAGGCTGAAAGAAGATGTAGATTTGAAGGAGTTGCTTGAGCGCGAGTGGACTGCACAGTTCGAAGAAGAGCGCGAGGAGTTGAGACAAGCAGCGCGGAAACAAATCAAGAAGACACAAGAACAAAATCGTAAAGGGTACAAGAAAAACCGTAAGCCAGCAAGTAAATATGAAGAAGGCGATCTAGTAGCTATTCAGCGTACTCAGTTTGGGCCCGGATTAAAATTAAAGGGGAAATTTTTGGGTCCGCATCGCGTTTCTCGGGTGCTACGCAACGACCGATACCTGGTCGAAAAGGTCGGCGAGCACGAGGGGCCGACGCGGACGTCTACGTCAGCTGACCACATGAAACGCTGGGGAATAGGTGCCAGAAATAGTGACAATGAGGTTTAAAATCCATACAACATTTGAGGGCAAATGTTTTTTTTTTGGATGGCCGAGTGTGAGATCGGGAAAAATAGTCTTTAGAACTAGTTTTAGTATGTTGTATTTCATTTTATTTTATTTTTGAGTGTCATAAATTTAAGGATTAAGATAAGCAATACTGTCAAAATGTGCCGGACAGATTGTCGCCAGATGTAAGCAACGTAGTTGCAAGTGGGCGAGCGGGGTAGTAAACCCAGGTATGAGTTTAGGGGTACGTTGAGGGTGTACATAGTTTTTAGTCTTTGACGAGAGCTGACCGACGTCGGTACTCTCTTCCATGTAATTCTTTTTCTGTTTTCAATAAATGCAGCACATATTATTATAACTTAGTTCCTGCCCTGTGGTTTCATTTAATCAACAGTATCTATAATAATAAAACCTTATTATTTTCATACCAACAATAATCCGATACTACATTAGTTTTATTATTTTGAGGGACATTCTTTTGATTTTGCTGAGGAAAATTCCTCTGATTATTTTGACTTTTGTAATGCATATAGGGTTGTTGATAAAAATAAAAATCTTGACGAATAAAGTTTACAATATCGTCGTAATTCATAATTCCATGACCTCTAAGGGCTGTTCTTAATTCGAGGTTAATATTATAGAGCAGAACTCTAGTTGCTACTCGTGACTCAATATTCTTTTCTTGATCCTTTAAAAGAATCGGTAAATTCGATAATTCTTCTTGTGAATCATATTTGTTTTTTAAATCAACTATTCTTTCGAGAAAATCTAAGTCAGTTTCACTACGTATTCTTTGGGCATTTTGGAGATCCCAAAATAAAACTGTGAGGCTAATTTTTTCCTCAAATCTTAACTTCAAAATTCTTTCAAGTTATTCCAGTTATCTGTAATTCTTTCATTCGAACTTACAATTTCAGTGGCATTTCCTACCAATTTACTTTTTATAATATCGATTATCGCTTCATTTATTAACGCGTCGGCAGATCTGAACCTATTATAAAATCTTTCGCAATGATTCAAAAATCGTGCGAGATTTGCTGAGTTACCATCAAACGGTACCATCGATTTTGAAAATAAAACAATTAATTTTAATCTATCAAACATATTTGGTCCCATCTTTTTGAGCGCTCGTACTACTTACACGAGGGCTATATCATTTCGTCACGATGTCTGTATTTATCGAATTTTGAACTGAAAATATGCCGTATACACGATAACTCTCGAACGGAACGTCCTAGAGACTCGAAACTTTCAGTGCGGGTTCAGTTCCCATGTTCCCAAATGCCGTGGTTAAGTTCGTTAATGGGCAGAATTCCACCAGGGGTTCCGTGAATATGGCCGTTCGAAGTTTTGTTTTTCTGATTACTCCGAAACAACACATTCGACCGAGATGAAATTTTGCACTCAAATGCAAAATGTCGTGTTCGAGGTACTCACGAAATTTTGTCTAGATTGCATGACCAGAACCATAGAAACCAAAGAAAATTATAAATTTGTAATGGAAAGGCCTAGAGACTTGAAATTTTCAGGATAGGTGTGGATCTCGAATGTCGCGGTCGCGTTCATCAATAAGCAAAATTAGACTAGGGGTTCCGTGAATATAGTCGTTTGAAATTTAGTTTTCTTCATAATTTCAAAACTACGGATTTGATCTTGACGAAATTTTTATTTTGTTGGATAATGATATATTCAGGCTACATTTTGTCCAAATCGCACGACTAGAACCATAGAAACCATAGAAAATTATAGCTTTCGAACGGAAAGGCCAAGGGTCTTGAAAACGAATGAATGAAATATGGCCGTTCGAAATTTTGTTGTCCTAATTACTTCGAATCAGCTGATTTGATCGAGGTGAAATTGAGAGCGAAATGAGAGTGGGGGTTCCGTAAATATGATCGTTTGAAATTTAGTTTTCTTGATCATTCCAAAACTACGGATTTGATCGTGACGAAATTTTGTATTTTAATGGAGAATGATATATTCATGCTACATCTTTTCCAGATCGCATGACCAGAACCATAGAAACCATAGAAAATTATAACTTTCGAACGGAAAGGCCTAGGGACTTGAAATTTTCAAGGTGGGTTTGGATCGAGAATTTCGCGGTCACGTTCATCAATGATCAAAATAAGACTATGGGTTCCGTAAATATGGCCATTCAGATTATTTTTTACGTGATAATTTCGAAATTACTCATTGGATTGAAATGAAATTCGGCACATAGATGAAGAATGATGTATTCAAACTACGCTACGCAACAAGACCATAGATATCGTAAAAAATTCTAGCGAATTATCGAAAAAAAATCACCTAAAGCCTGACGTGAAGTCTGGAGTTCGTTACATTGCCCCCTTCTTAAAGACATTTCATTCCGAAATGTCATCCTCGGAGTGTGACGATACCTGCATGACTCTCCATCTCTGCATCGCGAAGTTCGATGGGAATAACATTCCACGGTCTTCAAGTTTGGTCGTGGAAGATGGTTACAGCAAACCACAATTTCGACGCCGCTGGATTTGAATATTGTCTCTTTATGATTCCCAAGTCCAGCCTATCGAGATCACAGGACAATTTCCGAATTGCTAGCTTCACCAGATTCTGGTCTACCATAGTGTCTCTTAACTTGGTCAGACTCTTCTAGACATCCTCATGAGATGGTTTACCTTGGAAGTACTTCTTGGTTACTAAGTAGAAGATGTTTCTTTGTCCCTTTTTCAACTGCAGACTACAGCACCCTTCCAACTTCTGGATTCTGCTCTCGCAGTGTTTGGAGTTGATCAAAGTCTTGGAGAACACAACAGCAATGCCCCTGGACATTCGTAGATCTTCTGCCAAGTAGTGTGCTAGTGCGTAACAATCCGGCACCTTGAAAATGTCCTGTGGCTCCTCTCTAGTTACACCATGTAGCACTTTCTGTCCGTTCGAATACAAGGACATAAACGTCTGGTATGTCATCTCATCTTCTGGTGATTTGAGGGCGCGAACTTGGTCATGATTTCCAGCGTAAGGGGCCAATCTATTGAAGTGGACGACCCTTGGTTTCCCTCGAAGTGGCTTTTGGATTCGGTAGATAAGGTCGTTTATCCTTTTCATGATTTTATGCGGACCTTCCAAAGAGTTCTGCAACTTTTGCGATAGTCCACGACTACGTTTGGGGTTGTGCAGCCAAACCAGGTCACCATCCTGAAACCCTCCAGCCTCGGCCTCGATGTCGTACGTCTGCTTCATTCTATCGCTGGCGCTCTGGATGTTTAACCGGACTCGTTCTCGGAAATCGTCCATCCTTTGTCTCAAGTTGCTGACATAGTCCTCTCCCGCAGTGTCTTGTCCCGGTGGCTAAACCGCAGGTCACATGAAATTCGTATTTTTCATGTACCTAATCGTCACTAGCCCCGTCGGAGTTGAGAGCCCATTACAATACTAGCAGGGGTTTGGCCAGTTGATTTGTAGTACTACAAATCGATATGCTATCGACAGAAACAAATGAAGGTACTCTCTTTGATGGTCAGAGACAACCTTGGACAAGTAGCGGTTGATTGTTCTGTTCATCCACTCCACCATTTCATCAGACTGCGGATGAAGCAACGTGGTCCTTGTTTTGAAGTTCAGCAGTTGGCATATGTTGTGTACGGGTAAAAATAAATATACACAAGATTCTCCGGATAATTTTAATATAATAATAATTCTCACATTCTCTGATACAACTCCTTACTTATTATTGACAATCTTTCATATCCTTTTTTAAATTGACATATAACATAATTTATTCTTCTTCTTTCTTAATGACCCTCGTGACTTAATACACTACAACATCCCCTCTTATAAATTCAATCTATCAGGTGGTTTCATTCTGCACCTTGGTCTTAAATTCATCTTACACTCGTACCTTCTGCAGTAATGTCTTGTGTTTGATCATCTACTACAACATATCTTTCCTCATTCACAACTTCGTTTGAGGTGTTTTCATCACCTTCAACATCAGATTCACCTGTTTCTAATAACCGTTTTTCCTTTACTAATCCCTCCCTTATCAAACTATTTTCTAATAGCTTATTATTACTTTCTCTCACAGTAATCTTGTCTGGAATTTCCTCTGGTTCTTCAAAAATTTGTTCAGAACATTTAATAATTTGATCTGTATGACGTTTCCACACAAGATTCTCTGTTAACAATTTACAAAAGTATACCGAATCACCAAGTAATTCGTCTATTCTTGCCTTAACCCAACTTTTCTTATTAGGATTCCTTAAATCTCTACAATACACTATCTCCCCGATCTCAGAATGTTTGATCTTTTTCTTTACATCATTTTTGTTCTTTGTAAATGTTTCAGTTGACTTTAATATATCTAGTCTAGTTTTTGGCTGATATTTTAACATTAAACTTGCGGGTGTCACTCCAGTAGACATGTGATTAGAGTTTCTTTAACTAAATAAAAAACGAGTATTTGAAAACTCACAGCCTTATTAGAACTATCTTTTGTATTTTCAATTAAACAATTCTTGAAACTTTTCACTAGATTTTCAGCCTGACCATTGCTAGATGGATCTCCAACAGGAGAAGTCAAAAATTTTAAACCATTCTTTGCTGAAATCTACCCCCCCCCAGAGCACCGGAAATTTTATTTAGGAAAAGAAGACCAACAAGAAAATGATATAATAATGAAAAAAAATTAACCGAAAAAAAAAACTAAATCAGAAAAATCAGTAAAATAAATGAAAATTTCCGAAGTTTAACTTTCAGTCGTACGTTTCATTTTTGAAGATCATATTGCATAAAATGTATAAGTGGTTAGTATGTTGTTTGACAAGATTGATAGCTAACCTGCTCATGTTGTAGCAAAGGCCTAGATTGTTTATTGGGGGGGTAATCGATAAAATAGCTCGTCAGGTATACATCAAGCCTTGGCGATAATTCTGAAACTTTATATTTTGGAAGTCTTGGGGGGGTAATCAATTATGCCAGTACCCCTCCATATCTACGCCCTTGTGTTGTGGTATCTTTTCAGCCTTAAGAAGAGAACATTTGTTTTCCGATTAAGAAGGTGTTGGATTCGTAAGAACGTGAAAATAAGAACTGCAAAGTTTGTGAAAAAATTTATAACACAACCGGGTCTCCTAACTCGCACAAGCCCTGAGTTTCTAAAGCTCTGAACTTCTGGAGGGTCTCACAGAGAACTAGGAGAGTAAGCATATAACCAAAAATAAATAAAATAAATAAATGAATAAAATAAAAAGCACTGCCATGAAGTCGGGAGCTTTCGAGCGCTCTTTCATCCACCTTTTAGGTAGATTCGCTTTTTCAAGTTTTAGAAACCCATTGAAAATTTTTTTAAAAGGTGTCAAAAAAAATAACACTGAGACGAACTCTAGACTTCACGTCAGTGCTTTAGGTTTCCAATTTTCCTTTCGATTATGCGCTAGAATTTTATACGGTATTTATAGTTTTGGTAATGCGATCTGGACAAAATTTCGCATGTAGTTCCAGTACATTATTATCTATGTGCAAAATTTCATTCCAATCCATTCAGTATCAGGAAACAAATTTTTTGAATGGCCATATTTACGGAACCCCTAGTTTAATTTTGCTCATTGATAAACATGACCGCGACATTCGCGATCCAAACCAGAAACTTTCAAGTCCCTAGGCCTTTTCCTTCGAAAGTTATAATTTTCTATGGTTCTGGTCATGCGATCTGGTCAGAATGTAGCTTAAATAAATCATTCTCCTGTTCTCCATTAAAATACAAAATTCAGCCACAATCGAATCCTTAGTTTTGAAATTATCAAGAGAACTAAATTTCCAACGACGATATTTACGGAACCCTTAGTCTAATTCTGCTCATTGATGAACGTGACCGCGAAATTCGAAATCCACACTTATCCTGAAAATTTCCCTAGGCGTTTCCGTTCGAAAGTTAAAATTTTCTATGTTTCTATAGTTCTGATCATGCGATATGGAAAAATTGTAGCTTGAATATATCAATCTCCATTGAAATACAAAATTTCGTCACGATCGGATCCCTATTTTCGAAATTATCAAGAAAACTGAATTTCAAACGACCATGACGAAATGATATAGCCCTCGTGTAAGTAGAACGAGCGCTCAAAAAATAACAACAATGAAAAGAACAGAAAAATATTAGTATAAAGTAGTTTAGACGGTCAAAATATTCCCGCCGGGGGGGAAGGGGGGTTTGCAATCTCCCAAAAAAAAATTGTTCACACAATTACCCCCCCAGAAATTCAGCCTAGGACCGCCCTTGTATGTAACCAGTACTTCAATTAAACCTAATGCTGACATAAACATTCTGAACTTTTCGATCGTTTCTTTTGCATCTCCTGATTTATTCATGACATATGCCTCTGGCCATTTACTGTACGAATCTATTATCACTAAAACAGTTTTTCCCATAAAAGGACCTAAGAAATCAGCATGAACCCGTTGTAATGGTTTCTGTGTTCTCATCCAAGGATTTGAATTACTTTTGGGAGGCTCTGGCCTCTGTTTAATGCATATTTCGCAATTTTTCACTATTTTTTCTATGTCACCATGTAATGAAGGCCACCAAAAGTAAGATCGAGCCCTCGTCTTCATCTTAACAATCCCTTCATGATTAGCATGTAATTCCTGTAACAACGGTGTTCTTAAAATAAACGGAAAAACAACTCTGTAACCCCACATTATCCCACTTTCGTCTAACGATAGTTCGTCTTTTCTACAATAAAATGGTTTTAACCTATCATCACTATTTTCCTTTTCAAAACCATACCTGATCGAATTGTAAACTTTCCCTAAAGTTACATCTTTTCGCGTGTCTGGCCTAACTTTATTAATATCGATAACATTCAAACCTTCTACAAAATTAACATAGTCCAACCCTTCATACTCTTTCACTATTGTTTGAACTGGCAATCTTGAAAGTGCTTCTGCCTTCACATTTTCAGAACATTTTATATACCTACTTGAATGAATAATCAAAATTTGAAAGAAATAATGACCACCGCTGGACACGACCATTCCACAGAAAGCTTTCACCTCTGTCACATTTTTAGGTTCATAACATTTCAAAACTCCTGCGATTTTATCAAGATCTTTTTTTTGAACCTTCTGCTGAAATATAATGACCTAAATAAGTTATACTGTCTTTAAAGTAGTCACAAAAGTGTGAATTACTTTTGTTTATTTAATCTGAATCCAAATTTTTCAAGTCTACACAATACTTGTTCTAAATTCTTTAAATGTTCTTCCTTTGTTCTACCAGGTACCACTATATCGTCTACTCTGATATACCACTTAAAACTTTCTCTAAAATAGATTGAAATATAGCACAAGCAGGCTTGGTACCAAATGGAAACCTTTTCAACTTGAAAATACCTAAATCCGTACTCCATGCTAACAGTAATCCTGTATTTTCATCTACTTTCAATTGATTATAGGCATCCTTGCAATCTAACTCAGTGAAATGCTCACCTCCCTGTAAAATTGCAAATATCGTCTGGATTAGTGGCAATGGGTAACAACATGTACTAAATACTTGTTTATTGTTGCCTTATAATTAGCACATAATCTTATATCCTTGCCATTTGGTTTAAACGCAATCGCTAATGGCGTACCCCACTCCGCATGGTCAACTTTTTCAATAATACCTAAATCTAACAGTCTAGATAATCCTAGATAATTCTAGATAATTCCTTTTTTACTTCTTCAGAACCATTATAACAACCCAGTTCATTTTTGAATACATTTTCAAATCTTTCCAACAATTGCTTTAAATCTGATTGTCCTTCAAGTGAATTGATATTCTCAAACACTGTAAGCAAATCCACATTAAACTTTTTCAATAAATCTCTTCCCAGTAGTAATCTACTTCCCCTTTCAACTACCATAAAACTACAATTCTCTTCGATGCTTTTTATGCCCACTTTCAAATTCAAACATCCCTTAGGAATAATAACCGTTCCATCATAAGTTTTCAATTCAACCTGAGTTTCTGACAATGGGATACTCCTTGAGGCGACGAGGATATAAAACCTCTAGTTAGTTATTTTCGAGGAATTTCAACATTTAACAAGAGTGCAACTGTTCCCTGTGTTTGACCACGTTTCTTTCAACGCAGAAATGACTCAAGAAAGACCTCAAAAATCTGAAATTGTGATTGTAAGCAACAGTATTTGCCAATTAAATGGTTTCAAGGCAGGAGATGATTTCGAAATTTTCGCAGAGAGGCTGGAGCAATATTTCATCGCCAATGCAGTGAGTAACGATAGGAAAACCGCTCTCCTGTTAGTTTTTGTTGACGAAGAAGTTTACAAAACGGTGAAAAACGTATTGATCCAGTATTACCCAAAGAGAAAACGTATAAGGAACTCATAGAATTATTGGAAACCCAATATAAGGCCAGGGTGAGTGTTTTTCGTAAATGAATTATGTTCAATAATTTAAGGCAAGGAGAAGAGTCCATAAGTGAATGGTTTGTTAAAATTAAGCTGTTAGCTGCACCATGTAAATTTGGAAATTCCCTGAATGAAAGGGTAAGGGACAAGTTTGTAACTGGGTTGAGAAATGGCCCAATTTTAGACAGACTTTGTGAGGAGTCTCTATATGAAATCGCTGTAGGAAAAGAAGCTGCCATAAAGGAGACAAAGGTAATGGATTATGGATGTCAACAAAGTTAACCATATCATGGAACGAAAAATTCAGGAGTACATCAAAAGAAGACGAGGACATCAACAATGAAAGAGGAAAAGAAGAAAGGTCCAAAATGTTTTGCTTGTGATGGTACAGTCCATGATTTTTTTAAGTGTAAGTTCCAAAAATGTATTTGTAGAAAATGTAACAAAAAGGGGCATATTGAGAAAGCTTGTAAGGAGGAAGTACATGAAGTCGAAGAAACTGTAGAAGATTTGCATGTTTTTGAGATGTTTAATTTAAGGAATAATTATTCTGATCCTATTTTTGTTGAAGTTTGCTTGAACGATTGACTTTTTGAGATGGAAATCGTTACAGGAGCAGGGTTGAGTTGTATGCCATTGAATATTTATCTGAAACATTTTAGGAGTATTCCATCCTCTTCGCCACAATTTGTTGTGTACGGGTAAAAATAAATATACACAAGATTCTCCGGATAATTTTAATAGAAAAATAATAAACACATTCTCTAATACCACTTCTTACTTATTATTGACTTTCTTAATGACCCTAGTGACTTAATACACTACAGCACATTTCTTGAAACACTTTGGATTCAGAAGGTCTGACTGCAGTTCTAATGGAATACAGAATCGACATATCCACTCTTTCATCAAAACGTCGGCGACGGTGATAGCTTCCTGTTTGGATAGGACATAGACTTCGGCCCACTTACTGAAATAATCCATTGCCACCAGAATGTATTTATTTCCAAGGTCGGATTCGGAAAACGGGCCAGCGATGTCGATAGCGATTCTCTCGAATGGGCTGCCTACATTGTACTGACGCATCGGGGCCTGAGGTCGTATTCGAGGTCCATTGCTAGCAGCACATACAGCGCACTTTTTGCACCAGTCCTGAACATCATCTCGACAACTGGCCCAGTAGAACCGTTGCCTCACTTTCTGCAAGGTCTTCTTCACCCCCAGATGTCCTCCGGCGACCCCATCATGGATTTCCCGATGTACTTCCTGTCTTCGAATCCTGGGTAACACTATTTGGCGACGGTCTTCACCATTATTCTCGGACTCCAATACACGCTTCAGTACCCCATTGTCCAGAGTGAAAGAATTGCATTGGACCCAGTAGGACTTGACGGCTGGCAAGTAACCTGCAATTTCCTGCCATGATGGTATTCGATTGCACCTTCTCCAGCTGATGACTTAACCAAGTTCGGGATCTTTCTCTTGATTTCTCTGGATATTGTTGTAATTCCAGTTGTCATCTACCGCCCTGGCACAAAGTTTCAATTATTTCTCTTCTGCGAGTCGGCAATGGGAGCAGTCATCCTGGCATGGTCTCCTCGATAAAGCGTCTGCATTCTTATGGCTAGTTCCGGCTCGATGTTCGATCTCAAAATCAAACTCTTGGAGTCTCTCGATACATCGTGCTACTTGATCCTCAGGATTTTTGAACTGCAACAGCCATTTGAGAGCTCAGTTCTCAACAAGAATCTTCTCCCATACACGTACTTGTAGAAGTGTTACACTCCCTTAATGACAGCTGGCAGCTCTCGCCTGGCAACACAGTACTTACGTTCTGGTTCACTGAGCGTCTTGCTGTCCCTCCTGGATCTGAGATAGAACCGCTCCAAGTCCTACGTTTCTAGCTTCCGTGTCCAGAATGAATTTTCCATCGGGTAGGGGATAGCTCAGAACAAGTGCGTTGATCAAAGGTCCTTTCAGCTTCTTAAACGAGTCTTGGCATTCCTCAGACCACTGGAATTTTGTTTGACCTTCCGTGAGCTTGGTCAGTGGTTTAGCGATGTTGGCGAACCCCAGCACATATCTACGTTAATATGTGCACAAACCAAGGAAGGGCTGGTGAAGCACTTTTGGGATGCGCCATTCCTCAACAGCTTTGATCTTCTGGTCATCCACTGCTACTCCTTTTCCAGAAACAACGTGACTGAGGTATCGTACTTCTTTTTGGAACATATGGCATTTCTTAGGGCTCCGTTTCAATCCAGAGTTTCTTAGTCTCAGGAAAACATCCTCCAGGATTTTCATGTGCTCCTCGAATGATATGCCGACCACAATTATATCGTCGAGAGTCGAGATATACTAACATGTCTTCCACGAAAGGCCTTTCAACACCGTCTCCATCAATCTTTCGAATGTGGCCGGGGCATTACAAAGTCCGAACGGCATAACGGTGAACTGCCACAATCCAGAGCCGATGGTGAAAGCACTATTTTCTCAATCCTCTTTAGCAAGCTCCACTTGCCAATATTCATTCTTTAGATGGAGGGTCGTGAATAAAATAAAAGAACTCAATGAAGAAATACGTTCATTGAAGAGTTCTAAAAACCTTATCACGCATTCAACTGATAATGATTGTGGCAGGAAATCTGAAACAACGGGGAATCCGGGTGAATCATCTCCATCGCTGAAATTTGTGAGCGTAGGTCCGTTGATACGTTGTCATTCGTATGGTTTGATGAACTAATCATAAAATTTTTTGATAGCCAAGACATATGATTTGCCATCCATAGGCGACCTTGACAATAACAATTATTGAACTACCATTATAAAGCGAAAGAAATGATAATTGTTTACAAAAAGTATGTATAAAATTGATCTTTCTAGTTTAAATAGGTGAATATTGAAAATTAGCAATATGATTATATAATAATGGGTTTTGTAGAAGATGTATCAAATGAAAATTACGACTTGCCATCCATAGGCGACTGTAATACGCAGACGCGATATCTCGTTACTTCTAAACAAAAAAAAAAACAAAAATAATCTTCCATAAACTTTTTGTGGGATACTAACCCCAATCCAATCGAGCGGTTAATTGGATAGGGCCTTGGATTCGAGCCTTGAGCAAAGTAAGGACTTCGAGTATATTGAATTTTCCTTGAAAACCCCAATTAATGAATATAAATGAAACAGTGATGAGTTTTCATTAAATATATATTAAAAAAAAATAAAAAGATTCTTTACAAAGTATATATATATACACCAATGCATCAACACACGCATTCAATCTTCACCAGAATGAATAAATCTCGACAAATTTATCACAAAAAAAAACTGTCAAATTAAGGTTTGATTAATTATCTCAGAATAACAATTATCTAAAAGAAACTGAATTTCAAGAGTACCTAATTCAATCTTGTGTGGGAGATTTCAAGACTCGGGACTAGTGAGAACTGAAATAAAACCATGCGTAATTTTAGAATTACCTTTTCTCGTGCTCCGCCACTGGAGGGTTTAATCCTGTATTGTTCGCACTTAATAAAGCCGAGAGTTCACTGCGCTACAAAACACATCATCTTCGACACTACTTACTTCCACAAGCTATCACAGATTTTTCCCTAATCCGGACTCTAAAAAAACTCCCGACTGAAAATACTAAAGCTATTTCCCTACAACGGACTACTACCTCAATTTAGTCCCTACACCGGCCTCGAACCGAAACTTATAATTCTGTACCTATCTTGGCACCTTCCCGACTTCCAACTACACCGGCCTCTAACCGGAAAACCGACCCCGTACGACTAATTCTTAATGAGTTCTCTACCTGCGAGCACTGCCTCTAAATCGAAAAGTGAACCTAAAATTCTGTACCTATCGTGGCACCTTCCCGACTTTCAATTTCTGCCCTAATGCGAGTCATCGACTCAAAACAACGAAATCTCCAAAGTTCTCTACTCCCGCACAATTCCCCTTCGGTCCCAGACCGGTAACAACTGACTATTTCCGAGCCCCTCCAACTCGCGAACAACCGACCCTCGATCGACAACAACTTTTTCTACCGGGTTCCCCGAACCAACTGCCTTACTCCGATCTTTTTTCGTCTCAAGAAAATTTGCAACCCTACCATTCTAGGTGGTTCCAAATGATTTTTTCGCTTTCGTTGAACCAATCACCCCCTTCAATCATCCTTTTTAAGGCGGTTCGTAAACCAACCATCGGCAATTATTGGTCTGAAAATTCTGAACCAATCACCTATCGCATGGTATGGTGGTATGGTGTGAAATTTTTCCATCTAAACCCTAATCAAGTGTTTCGTGGAATCGATGAGGGAGAATTATAAATCTCCCAACGCTTCATTTTTTTTTTGGTCAATATATGCGCGATAAGGCATTTATATTTATGGGTCCCTAAACACTTGAGTTTGGGTTATCAACATATTTTCACTCTCAAATAAAACTAAACAGATGGAAAAATATATGCGCGATGAGGCATTTATATTTATGGGTCCCTAAAATATATGAGTTTGCTTATCGACATTTCAACGAATAAAACTAGACAGATGGCTTGCTAGGCGTTCCCACGATATCGATTTTTTCTTGTATCGACTAGGCAAAAAGAAATAATTCTCTATTCCCGTCTACTCAAATTAACTCTGCATTCACCGAAATGTTATCAAGTCTTTCAATTCATTACAATATTTCCCCTTTGAAAAAGTTTTGGCATCGGTTGCCATAACTTTTCCCTATCATCGTTCTTGGTAATCCACTAGTCCATCGTCTCCCATATATCAATTAGTGATCCTACAAACTTTTATTCAATTTGCACACATGCATCATTCATCAATATCGACTAATCCCTCAAAAAAAAAATTAAAAATTAAAGAAAAAAAATCCTTCTTAAACTATTCAGGTGGTATTTTCCTCACACCACTAATAAGTATTAGTTCACAAAAAATAATGGGTCGACATACACATCAATACGTGACCACACAAAAGGAAATCGCAAAAGCAAAAAGAAAAATAACACTAAAAGCTCATTTATAGAGTCCTAGATAATCCCTAAATGGAATGTGCATTTTTCGGAATTCAATTTCACTTTCTCGAACACTCACAAGTCTCCTCCTCTGGTACCATACAATACATCTCCATATGGACCTCCTCTGACCGTGACCTTCACCTTGAGAATAACCTTCAGAGATAAATAACGACCCTTTCTGTCTTTTCAGCGTATCGCACTCCGTGTTCAAACACAATATTTTCGGTACATGCCCGAATGTTCTTAATATCTCGCGAATTGTCTCTTACACTGGCTTCAATCCGGGAATCCGGGTTCACGACTTACAACAACGTCGGTACCTGTCTCTTCTTTTCAGTGTGGTGCGTTCGCGGTTAACGTGGGGTATAACGTAGACCTTCTGGGTTTCTCTAATACTGTTGCTTTTGCCTCTCTATTTATCCTTTGGTTGTCCTGTTCTGGTTTATGTCGATTCATCACACACATGGTAAGAGTTTTCCAAAAACTCACCAGTATCGTTATTCCACAACCAAAAACTTCATATAGGTGTAGCCCATTCAGTGATACTCCTATAGCTTATTTTATCTTCCAGAAAATTGCATAAAATCTCATTAGTCCATTCATGAAAAGCCAAATACCAGTGAACCATTCCCACACTTGTCGTTTGGTATGGTTTACTAATTCTTTCATCTCATTTGGATTGAACCTTCTTCCTCATTGTCGAAAATCCTTGGTCTGACGTCTCCATCTCTGCTACTCTTCTGACGATGATATTTTCCACTGCTTTCTTTTTAGAGTACATTCACTTTAAACGTTTCACTGTTGTTCGTAGTCTCTAAGGTAGAGCACTCCGCGACATCGCGTATCGATACTATGTTCAGTTCACTTTTTTTTTTCATACAATCATTCGCTATCAACGCTTCAACACTCGTTATTATCAATGGAAAGGTTATCCCACCAGCTAGTAGGTCGGTCTCTTCCCCATTGGTGGTGGTTGACTAGGATCCCCTGTACTTTTCTTGTATAAATAAGAATTCCACAATCATAATCAATCATAGATGTGAGTAAAATAATGTTCAATAATCGTTCTCATCACAATTGGGAGTAAAACTCAAAAAAACAATCAAAAATATGCAATACAAAATATTCGCCTTTGAAAATAAACTCAACGATTCAAAAAAAATCAGTAAGACAATAAAAAAAATTATACATTAACACTCGAACAACAAAAATTATTGGAACATACCACCTATGCGCTTACGTAGCGTTGTGCTCGCCATTGAACGTTTGTACAAGGGAGAGTGTTCGTTGACGACCACAACGTCTTTATTTCTATGTTTCGGGTTTTGTTACTCAAATCCCTATGATTAAAAACTAAACAAAAATTCATCTCCATCTCAATTTTTGACTTTTCTGAAAGAAAACATCAATTTTATCAAGTTTCTGCGTGTCCGTCGTGCCGCCACTGGGCTCCGCATTCCCTACACGTGAAGTAAATTCACCTCCTTCCTTACTCGTAATTTTCCTGAAACAAATATCAATTGGAGCAACCTTCCGCTTTCTTCCTCGAGCCGCCACTGGGCTCCATCTGGCGTCTACCCGAAGGGCCTCCGGTACCTTCTGTCAAAGAAAGTATCGGGTCACCCACACGTCAATAATGACCTACCTAATAAAAACGAACCCCCGAAATATGTCTTATCTGCTATACCTTATCGGCTGTTCGTGACCTTTAACACGAGTTCCATTAGTAAACAAACATATACAGGGTGATTTCGTCGGATAAACATTTCTAATTTCGACCGGAAAACAAAATTCGAATTCAAACAAGGGAAATTCAGAGCTGGGCTGATTCACAGGCTCCCTCAACTTTACCTATGAACCAGAACTCGGACCGTGGAGCCGTCAATCTCCAATGATATGAAAAAATACCATTCCGTGCGGGAATTAATTCCCTAAAATAAACCAAATCACGGTTTTCGAAACATGACACTCCTGGAGAAAAAAAGTTGAAATACCTAAAACAAAAACACATGAGGATCCCCTGACTAAAAATAAAGGATAATTCTGGTTTTGTAGTGTTATTCGCCACATTTACCCCCCTGCTAGTGGTTGTGGTTTTATTAATCACGAAATCCTTCAATTTAGTGGCGAAACGAACTCTTCTCTCGGACCTGGTTCGTTGGGTATCTTCTTCGTTCTGGGAGGTTGCGGAGGTGAATGTTGCTGTTGTCGTTCTCCTCGGTGGCGATGTATGCTGGTTTAAGTTGGTCGATCGTCACTGTTGATTATTTTCCGTTGTAGTTGATGGTGAAGGTTTCTCGTCCCGTCTTATGACTTGATATTCTCAACCTCAAATACTGCTTGGTCTGTCCTATGTATGATTTGCCACACGAACAAGGTATTTTATAGATGACGTTTGATATATTGTTGAACGGTGTTGGGTCTTTCAACCGTGTAAATAGAAAATTGGTGGTATGTACATTATAGTATGCCAAATGGGTGTTCTGATTGAAGGCCCCATTAGTAGCTTGTGAAAGACCCTGTACAAACGGAAACCTGAAGTATTTGCTATCTGAGACAGCCTCTTGAACACTCACATGACCACGTTCTATGAAAAACGAGCGTATGCACCGGTTCACAAAATTTCTAGGGTAGTTGTTGTTACGCAAGATGGCTCTTATCCGTTCCAAGTTGGCATCATGATGAGAAAAATGACTCAAACTCACCATTCTGTATAGTAGACCCCTCATTATACTTATCTTGTGGTTGATCGGGTTGTTTGAGCAAAAATTTAATATTCTACCAGAACTTGTTGGTTTGGTGTACCAGTTTGTCGTCAGTTCTCCACTGCATATATCCAGAAAAATGGAACCATGAATGTTAAACTAGTCATCACTGAAGAAACCAATTCGTCCATTCTAATTTCCGCTAAAACTGGGCTCAAAGGATTCCCCATAGCACTGCCATCCAACTGCAGATAAAAAGTCCCCCTAAACTGAAAGTAGATTGACTCGAGACAAAAATCAATCATCTCCATGAACAGTTTGCGAGGAATGTTAGTGTACGCCGAAATAAATTTCCATCGCTTGTTCAGTGTGCTTCGAACCAGCCGTTTAGGTATATTCGTGAACAATGAAATCAAATCTAACGAGATCAAGCTATAATTTGGAGGTAAGTGTACGTGCTTCAGGTTATTGACGAAGTCGAAGGAGTTCTTGACTTTATAGGTGAATGTTGTTGTCAGTGGAAGTAAAATCTGATGTAGAAACACAGCCAGCCCATATGACGAAGCGTTGATGCAGCTGACGATTGGCCTAAGAGTGAATGCATCTTTGTGGGTCTTCCTGAGTCCATATATCTTGGGTGGAACAGAATTGTTAATTTTTATTTTTTTACTTTGTGTTGTATTAATGTATTCACCCTCGAGTAGTTACTTCACAAAACCATTGGCACGGTCCTGGAATTTTTCAGTTGGATCTTTCGCAATTAATTCGTATACTTCCTCATCTGTCAGCATCTCGATCATTTTTTATACATTATTAGAAATAAGGAATACGAAACAAATTGAGAAGAATAATAATAATGTAGTTCATTGGCATATACTCATCAATCGCTGATGCTTCAGAGCCTGTACGCGATATACAATTAACATATTATTATACATTATTTCAGTAGCCATTTCTAAAATGAATACACAAGAGAAAATTCCAATTGAATTAACATAAAGGAAACAAATCAATAAAAATATAAGGAAGAATTACCAATATTCACACCGCCTGGTTACATCATAGCTGCCTCACTTTGCAGGGAAAAAGGCCGACATGGTGGATGTGCAGTTTTCTTGGAGAGGGGTATGCAATTCACTGATAGAAAAGACTTTAAGAATTTCAATGTCGATGGTTCTTTTGAGTGTTGTGCATGTTAGATGGTATTAAGCAGTGGCGGATTAATGGCCGTGTGCACCGACTTGTTCTCTAATACCGGATTATGTAATCTCGAATTAAATTTCATTGTAGGATTAATTTCAATCCCTGTTCACCGAATACTTTATACGATAGATTAGTTAACTCCTGAATAAATATGGCAACATTGCATAATTGTGGCATAGGAAAGTATAGTACGCCGATATTTGGCTTAGGCTAGGAACATAGTGAAGGGACCAAGGGGTGCGATGAGGACAGCTGAGAGGATAGCGGTTCCTGAGAGTAGCGGCGAAGACGAGGTACCATCTCATAGTGAGGCGACCAAGATAGCAGAGCGATAGTCGAGTTTGATTATTATTGTGGTGGCGTATGTTCGAATTAGGGATTTAAATGAATTTATATCTATACTTTTAGAAAATTCGACATTGAACCTCTGTTAGGTATCTGATAAAAAATGATGAGAATAGAAGAACTTGTAGTGTTCACGAAATAAATAAATCTATGAAAGTACATATATGGTGAATTTCATAATGTATGGAAAATTACATTCATATTTCTGTATGAATGCATACGGAAATATGAATGAAATTCCTCTAGAGGCTCGCGTAATTTTTCATACATTATGAAATTCACCATATATGTACTTTTCCTAGATTTATTTATTTCGTGAATAGTGTGGCCATTTCGAACAATTTCTGTTAACCATTTGGATCAATTTTATCAGTTAGTTTGTGAACATCCCAGTTTTTTTTCAAGGAAGTTTTCAATCAGTAATTTTTTCTCTCTTCAGTTTGAACTTCAAGAATTATACCGTTCAGGAAAAATCACTTAATACAAGTTGAAAGAGAATATACGGACATGCGATTAAATCCAGCAGTTCATTTACTTGCTAGATACCTACATATGGCACCGTGATTCATGGCAGATCTTCTAACAGTGTGTGTGTGTGTGTGACTCGTCCTAAGATCTTGATGCCCAAGATTGTTTGCACTTTTTTCAAATTGAATTGTTTATTGTTTATATCCCGACTCTCCTAGGTCTCTGTGAGACCCCTCACAGAGATTATATTTTATATAATCAACTTCCGGCAAAATGATCTGTTTTGATGAGTTCTAGCACCTGTCAAAAAAAAAGCCCAACCTTGAAAAACACCTTGTATATCACCGTCATCGCGGTCAAGCAATGTTCGATGATAGGGATAGCGATGGAGTATCGACACTACGAACGCGTAAAATTGCATTTGTAACTATCATTATGAAATCACACAATGAAGGAAAAATCAAGAAGGCCACGCACGCTTCGAAACCTCTGCCACCATAGAATTTTATATTGTGTGAGCAGGTGCATACCTACTTACTGACACATTCAATTATTTTATTATTTTTATATCTTACGCGTGCGCCCCCTGTACCTTGGCGCCCCCAGGCACGTGCCTACTTGGCACGTGCCTTATGGATAATCCGCCACTGGTATTGAGTTCTGCGAAGTATTTGATAATTTGTATATACCGCCCTAATACTCTCCCTCTGAGTCATCTTGAAATTTTCCTCTCCTAGCAGCATTGATTTCAGTTGTGGTACGGTTCAGACAAGTTCTTACACGAAACTACTGGGTGTACATGTTGATGACAATTTAAATTGGTCGGTACACTGTGATTCATTAATGAGCAAGCTAAATTCTACTATATAAAGGGTGTTTCTATAAGAGCGCAAGATTTCAGTGTTCGATAAAACAAAGTTTCCTGTAACAAAGTATTGAAATATTTATTGATTCAGAAAAAATACATTTGGGAATTATGTATAAAACAAAATATATTGTAAATGGCCGCCACGGCTTTGTTGGCATATGCGTTCGCTTTCGAGGAAAATTTCCATAACGTTATTGAATACATGCGGTGGTATTTCATTATCATTGATACAGCGTCTAAATTCAGCTTTCAATGCTTCGATACACAGGCTTATTGGCATGAACCTGAGACTTCAGATAACCCCACAGCCAGAAGTCTAGAAGCGTTAAATCGTAAGAGAGAATTCTGGTCATCAAAACGAGAAATTACACAACCAGAATTGGCCTCCACGCTTTTGCGATTTAACGCTTTTAGACTTCTGGCTGAGGGGTTATCTGAAGGCACTGGTTCAAGCCAATAAGCCTGAAACCATCGAAGCATTGAAAGCCGAATTTAGACGCTGTATCAATGATAATGAAATACATACACCACATGTATTCAATAACGTTATGGAAAATTTCCTCGAAAGGGAAAGCATATGCCAGCAAAGCCGTGGCGGCCATTTACAATATATTTTGGTTTATACATAATGCCCAAATGTAATTTTTATGAATCAATTTTTTACATGTAGCTTGAACACCTCATTCTCCATTTGAGTGCAAAGTTTCATCTCGATCGAATTTGTAGTTTCGAAGTAATCAGGAGAACAAAATTCTGAACGGCCATATTTACGGAACCCCTGGTGGTATTCCGCCCATTAACGAACTTAACCGAGGCATTCGGGAACTGAACCTACACTGAAAATTTCAAGTCTCTAGGTTGATCCATTCGAGAGTTATCGTGCTTACGGACGGCCGGACGGACGGACAGACTCGAATTTTCCGACGGATTCGTCATCAGTGAGTCGAAGATAGTCGATTGAGACCATTTTCGGCTCAAAATTCGAAAAATACAGACATCGTGACGAAATGATATAGCCCTCGTGTAAGTAGTACGAGCGCTCAAAAAGATCAGTCGAGTCATAGTCGAGTGTGAGCCTTATACACTACTTGAATTCAAGAATTACTGCAGGGATCTGTAATATATTTTCCTTGTAACATTTTTTTGACTTGTTTTCTTTTGTTGTTGTAGCAACTTTGAAAATAAACAATATAAACATATATTATTATTATTATTATTATAGTGGAATGTGTCCTAAAGCCAGGCTCGCACGTAGTATGTGGAGCAGTGGGGAAGACAGCACGTCCAGCCCCTTGGAAAACAGTGCCGGGATAATGCCATCCTCACCAGCTGCCTTTCGAAGCCGTTGATAGCCCAACGTAATCGAGAGTATGTAACCACTTGTGAATCCATCTTCCAATCCTCACATGAGGCATGCCGAGGGCACTCACTTTGTGTGTTTCCATTCTCAATGAAGCCCGGAAAGTGCGCCTCTAAGCGATGTTCCAAGCTTTCCTCCTCTGAGCATGTTTTGTGCCCCGTGGGAAGCTTTAAGTAATCAATTCTTGGAGGGCCCCCTGCAGACACTATCCTCCTGAGCCGGTTAGCTTCAGGTGCGCCCTCAATGTCACTACAAAAGCGCCTCCACAATTCTCTTTTGGACTTCCTTATAAGTCCCTTGTATATTTTCAGGGCCGCTTTGTATTCGTCCCAGTAATTGGCAAGGCCAGATCTCATTGTTGAAGAGATGCCTGCTGTTGATTCTGGCATCATTCATTTCAGAGGTCCACCATTTCGTCTGACCCTTCGGTCTTCGAAACTGGGGACTGCAGCTGCTGTGGTAGGCCGAGATTATGGAATCCTGTAGCTTGCTAGCTGCAGTGTCCAACCCTCTCGTAATCCTTTCCAGATTGTCATAGAGGAACTCCGAATATCTGGACCAATCTGTTTTCCTGAGGTTCCTGAAAATTTCCGGATCCCCTGCACATCTTCTACCTTTAATGGTGAAGCAGATGTGCCGGTGCTCAGACAATGAGATCACCTCTGTAGCTACACGCCAATCCTCAATACAATCGGCGATAGGGATGCTACACATAGTGATGTCGTGCACCTCCCTTCTTCTTGAAGTGATGAAGGTCGGCTCGTCACGCCTATTGAGTAGGGTGAGTAGGCTGGTTGAGAACAGGAAGTCGGCTAGAGCCTCGCCCCTCGGATCGACGCCAGAGCTACCCAACAGAATGTGTTGTGCATTCGCATCACAACCAAAGAGCAAGAGGCATCCTTTCCGCTCGCAGAATAGCTCCTCCATTTCCTTCGTTGGCGGAAGATCCGAGAAGTCGTATGGAAGGTATGCCGAGCATACCACCAAGTTTTCCAGCGGTCTCTCATAGTCCGGAAACCGGACCGCTACTAGATCTCAGAAACAGAAATTGGTTGATAATTGAGCCCCGATATTATCAGAAGCAATTATACACGCCCTCGGATTTGTGTCCTTGGGTGTGCAGAAGAGCCTGCTTCCTCGAAAGGAGAGACCCCTCACCTCACCTCCTCTAACCCAGGGCTCCAGAATCAGGGCTAAAAATGTCTGCACCTTCGACAGCTGCAACCGGAGGATATCGGTAGCCGCTATGCAATGGTGCAATTATTGTATCGTATTTTTCCTCCTGATATTCTCTGATAAACGAATTCATGGCTTCATCAATCAATCAACAACAACAAAACTATGTAATCTATAATACTAACGATAAGAGCAAAAAAAAGAAGAACATGCAATACATACAATTATGTTCTGGTTTACTTAATTCTGAGTCTCGTTGTCAGTCTATAATCTATCTTAGTCGGTGATTTTTTCTTAGACGGCTTGACAGTTTTTTGGATTTTTGGTGTTCTTCCAACATTATGAGGTATTGAATTTGCCGCTTTTCTAACTGAACTACACCCTTCCACGGGCACTCCTGCAGTTTCCGAATCCGTCTCGAAATCGTCACTCTCTTCGGTTTTCTCGCACTCTCTGGATTACTGGAAAATGAAGGTGTTGGGGGCGCGCTATGGGGTTCCTTTTTTCGACTGTTATTGGGGCGCGCTATGGGGTTCCTTTTTTCGACTGTTATTGGGGCGCGCTATGGGGTTCCTTTTTTCGACTGTTATTCACTAGGTCGTCTACACTATATTCCTTGTTGCCAACTATGAGACGATTTCCTCTTATGAATGATTTGATAGATAAACCTTTTCTTCTATCCATATATTCAATGCTTTCCTTCAGGTTGGAGTTTTCTATCTCTAACTGATCCAGCCTCTTTTTTAAAGAATGAACTTCCAGAACGAGTCAAGCCTCTGATGCTGCGATCGAGCTTTCCACTTCTGGGGGGGCTGAAATCGTTTGTGTCATCAACTTCAATATTTCGGAGCGACATCACAATTAAGTTCGATAATGTGTGCCCGTCTTTATGGAAATTAGTACCGTGAATGATGTTTGGAGGTTATGTTTCCTCAATTGCGATGCCAGAAAATCGAAATCACTTCGGCCCTAATATCCAATGTGGGTAATTTATCTTTTCAGTCAAGCAGTAACTCAGATTCAATAATACAACAATATCGCCAACAATCCAACACTACTTCTTATCAGATTGGTAACAATTTGTAGAGCACAAATCGGCGATGTTTACTCTCACAGGACATGAATGTATCCATTATACATAAGTAATTGCGACCTTATAAAACCTATCACAATTGGCGCCCGAGTAGATTTAGAAAGGAAGTAACAGACACTATTCACGATCCGGAGAGAATCGCCATCACAATATTGTAATAATTGGGAAATATTTATTCAAAAGTACATGGATTCTTTAAATTTAAATGCATTGCCTGAATGGAAAGAAAATACTTCATCTACATTGTATTAATCTGCAGGATGTCGTTTGTTTTAATGATCATGATAAGTTCGACTCGATAAGTAACGTCTGAAAAGCAAAGTTGTCCATTTGCAACATTGTAGTGGCTGAAATTGTTTATGTCTACGGTAGATAGGGCCAGTTGAGATTAAAATTCATGGGAAACATTTTTGAAGCAAGAATTGCTGTATAGGCGTCTGGACGCCCACTCTGGAGCTGTAGATTCGTTTTGAAAGAGGGGGAGAGTTTACTTTTGGAGATCAAGGAAAAATTAAAGGCAGTTACTCGGGGAGATTGGAGTTACTCGGAAAAAAGGGAGTTGGTCGGCGAAAATGGGACCCACGAAGGGTAAAATCGGACGACGGTTTCGAGGGCGGTGTAGGAAACTAGTGTTGTAATTTTTCAGTATAGGATTTCTGGAGATTTCGGATTAAGGGAGTCATTGTGTTAGATCGTACAAACAAGTGTTTAAGAAGTTTATTTTGAGTAGAGTTAAAAAGCCGTAGGTTGTGTTTCGAGTGCGAATAAAAATAAAGGCCAATATCGTGTGTGGGTGGTTTAGTTTCCAAACAGGTACAAAAGAGAAACTAGGTGGTTTGCAGACCAAGGTAGGAAAATTCAATTCAAAGCTTTAACCCCTATGAATGTGAATGGCGTTATTGTAATTCCCAATATTATTGATATCTCGATTCGAAGTTGATTTGATGTACGTTCGATTTTACGTACGAAATTTGAATATTAGTTGTAACTGATTATCTGACCCCTCGTACATTTTCGATTGGCATGTTGATGGGAAGTAACAGTTGAATTGTTTGATTTAATTACGATTGTGAGAAACTAAGTGAACGATAGATGCTTTATTTGGATGTTCTTTTGATGTTTGTGCAAATTACGATTTTATGTACGCATTTTACCATCATTTTTCCGTAAATATAATATGTTCTTTTAAAATTTCGAGGTTTTCTTTCCTGAATACCTGTTCCTCAGAAAATATAAGACAGAAGACTCTCTCTTAGTGCAGAGAGCACGAATCCAGACCTTTTCGGAAAATAGATAGATAAAAATTGGTGACAGCGAAATATGATTAATAAGGGTAGAAACCCCAGGTTTTAGTACGAATTGGTGACAGCGGAATATAGAAAATACGATTAAATAAAGAATAGAACCACCCCAGGTTTATTACAAATTGGCGACCAGCGGTGGGATTATGTTTAATTTTTTTTGAGGAAAAGGAGCAGGAAAGAGATAGAGAATTTTGAAATTGTCTTTCTATCGGGAAAGTTATTTTGTGTCGGAAATTTAAGGTTGAATAGAACTTTTTCGGTGTTTATAGAAACATCAAATCAGTTGGATCGAGAGAATATCAGACAGGGGAATGTTTTTGATTTGTTGAGCTAATTATGTGTTACTAACATTTGTGTGGATAATTTTTGTGTGTTTCAGGAAGGCAGCTTTGAATATAAGTTTGATTGATTTTAGGGAAGTTTATTATTTTGTGTGTTTCAGGACGGCATTTCGGAGTAAAAGTTTTTTTGATTTTAGGGAAGTTTATTATTTTGTGTGTTTCAGGACGGCATTTCCGAGTAAAAGTTTTGTTGATTTTAGGGAAGTTTATTATTTTGTGTGTTTCAGGACGGCATTTTCGAATATAAATTTAATCAGGTTGAGGGTTGTTGGTCATTCTATATTTTTTTGGACGGGAGTTCAGAATATAAATTTTATAGGACTTAGGTCAAGTGGATTTAAATAACATCAACTGTTTGAAATTTTTTTGTGATATTAATTCGAGTCAATAGGGGGTTTGATTCCAAAATTTTTTTTTGTTTTTGTTTTTGTTGGGATAACGTTGTGATTTTGGGTTATCAGAATATTCTCGAATAATTTTCTCAAAAATAATAGTTATCGGTGCATTTGAGAAAAAAAAAATTTTTTTTTTCAGAAAGCTGATTAAGAGGGAGTAGGATTGAAATTTTTTTTAAATTTTTCATTTTTTCATTTTTTTATATAAATTTTACCTTCAAAAAATAAAGATTTGAGATGTTGCCTGCAGCTTCTTCGGCGAGCGGTATGGCTGGGGGAAATGCGAATGTGCCAACGCCAAACGTAGTCAACTTATTACGTGGGGCGGGAATGTACTCGCTAGGTATGATAGCCACAACATTAGAAAACTTTTCGGGGAAAGAAGCGGCGAGGTACTTCGATAAACTGGAGTTACGCTCAAAATTGGACGGATGGACCGAGGAAGAAACTCAGAAATTACTAAAATTTAAACTCGTAGGGGAGGCGTATAGTTTCTTCAAATCAGATCCAGGGTTAGATTTGTTAACGTATTACGAATTAAAGAATAGATTTTTACGAAAATTTACGCCGTTCAGACTGCCAGGGGAAAATCAGTGGAACCTGTGCAGGTGTTTCCAAAGACATGACGAGGATGTATCTTCATTTTGCACAAGGCTGCGTACGCTAGGAGCAAGTTTATTGCGGGAGGATTTGGAAGGAGCCACCGTGGATGAGGAGGCTGGAATCAGAAAGAAAAACAAAGATCTGATTTTGAACCAGTTCAAAATGGGTCTACGAAAGGATTTGATGAAGGATACAGGAATTTTATTGTTGAAGGAGAAAGATTTAGATTTGGAAAAAGCGGAGGAGCTAGTGAAGTTACAGGAAACTATCATAAGAATGTTACAAGGGCGTTTGGGCGGTACCAGGATAGCAGGAGTTGACACAGAACAAGTATGTCAACTGTGTGATAAGGAGGGGCACTCAGCAAGGGAATGTAGAAGGACCAGACAAGGTCGGGAAAATCAAGAAAAGCCACAAGGGATGAGATGCTTTTCCTGTGGCAAAACGGGCCATATTTCAAGATAATGTCGAAACACGAAGGGGGCAGTACAAGGAGCGCCAGGTTCGTGCTTCAACTGTAACCAACAAGGACATTGGTTAAGGGACTGTCCGAAAAGGGATAGAAACAGGGGACCGGACCAAAGGGATAGAAACAGGGAACAGGACCAAAGGCAGAGGTTCAGAGAGGAGACAAGGAGAGAGGAAGGATTCCCGACCTGGAATACACGAGGGGGCGAGAATGGGAATTCTCAATATTCCAGGAACCAAGAAGGGCCGATCATTTCCGCAAATAGGGAATCTACTGGCGCGATTCCACAACGATCGCAATCGCCGCCTGCTTTTCGTACAACAAATTTAAACTTCAAGGGCCAAAGTTCATCTGCCAGGACGGAGGCCAAAGGGTGGTAGAGAGGCAGGGAAAACGGGAGTCATCAATAGAGCAAGGACACAAGGAGAATCCAAATGGATCATCGGTCATGGTAATCCCAGAAGTAAATTCATTGGGATTATATGACGTACCACACATAATAAAATTGGCTATTAATGGAAAGGCGAGTTCTTGTTTGGTCGACAGCGGGGCAGCGGTGACTCTCGTGAATAAAGGATTGATCCCGGACGGTAGGATCGATAAGAACGAGATCGGTGTCCGTCTAACGAGTGTGACGGGACACGACTTACGTACCTGGGGTACGGCGACTATTTTTGTAGGACCAGAAGGAGAAAAATTGGGAACGAATTGGACAGCGGTCCTTTGTGATGACACGATGTTAGGGAACGTCCAGGTCATATTAGGACGAGATTTTTTGTACGCCAATGAGGCGCACCTAGATTATGAGGGGGAACCCTACCTGAAGATGTGGGGTAGGAAATTTATGTTTTTGAATAAGGGAGACTTAGAGGAACAGGTACTCACGGGAGGTGAGAACACGGAAGGAGTTACAGGAAGAATACAGGAGGTACAGGGATATAATCACGGAGATTATAGGAGTGATTTTGTGGAGATTATGCCGATGGAAACGGTGGGAACAAGGAATAACTACACACCCAAGGGTAACGGAGTCGTCAGGGACGACACGAGGGAGGATATTCCAGGGAATCTACAAGGAAATGTAGGAAATAAGGCTAAAATAGCTTGTAGGGAATTCGGTACACAGACCGACAATTATACGGAAACGAGGGAACTAATGGGAAAGAAAGGGATGACTGTCGAAAGTCAGGTGGAGAAAATAGAAGAATCGAACGCGATAAGTAGTTCAAAAGGTAAAGAGACAAATGAACCGGATGATGATGTTGTATTGTTGGAAAATATAGACATAAGGGTATGTAGAGGAGAAGAAAGAGGGAGGAGAAATGAAGAACAGCGAAATATCGATAATAATGGGGAGGAATTCACCGCCGATAAAGAAGAACGGTGGGAAACTAAAGTTGTATTGATATCAGGGGTTATTCACGCACATTCAAAAGCTCTAGTAGAAGCTAGACTGAAGAAGGACGTAAGAAGGGCATGCGTTGTTTGCGAACCGGCAAATTTGGGCGACGGACAAGTGTATGTCGCGAACTCTTTGATGAAAAAGTAACCAGTTCAGGTACGCGTGGTAATGATAATTGACATTACCTTCAGGAGAAATGAATCGACTTCCTGCCTGTAGCGTAGATTCCAGCGGCTCTTTTGACCCGGGGAGTTATCAGCTGAAAGGGTCCCGTCTTGAGTTACATACTCTGCTGTCAGCAACTAAGGTCAAGGTCCCAATTCTTGTTTTCATTTTTCTGTTCCGTTATTGATTCTGAGTTGCTGACTAGCGACCTTCCTCAATGAACGCCTCTATCACGACTATCGTTTACGTTTTTACGTTGATAGTATCATTCTCTAGAGCTAGCCTCATTTTGTATATAATTTTTCAAACTTGGGAAAGACACGAAAAGTGTGTAACGAAAATTAAATCGTTATGATTTTAACGTTTTGGTCACTGATTGGTGCATAGGTGAACACAACGTTGAGAGTTGAAAGGAAGGATTTGTTTTTATTTTAGTTTTTCTTTATTTTCGTTCAACCACGAAACGTTAGTGTGGTGTGAATAAACTGATTGTTGAATTATGTAGGTATTCCCGGAATGACTTTGATTGTATAATTGCAATTTTTTTGTACTGTTATAATTCACGTGTAACAAAATATTTAGGTTAAGAATAGGTGTTCATGTTGAGAAGTTTTATTGATTGATAAGTTGTCAATTTTTTTTTGTTTTCAATTTGTTTTTGTTTTTTGTGGAAATGAACACTACAGGATCAGTCCGAAATGAGAAATAATCACATGTGGAGTAACCTTCATCCTTTGTCCTTTCCATTGTCGGTATTTAGGCGTGACTAGACTATGATTGTACGGACAAAAGTGCGGAAATAGCTGCGGTATCAATTCAAGAATTCGCGTAGTATTCGGCCCCCAAAACGGCGTACAAAAGTAACCCGGTTAAAGTAGGAGTTTCGTCAATTCAACCTATTGGAACACTAGGAATATAGACCCAAGGGAGATAGATAAGGCACAGAGAATGCAGAGTTTCGGAGCAGAGCGAAAAGCTGTTGAGAATATTATGGTGGAGAAAGTAGCAGGGACTGGACAGGGTTTCTTTACAGTGGAACGATTCAACCCAGAGGAGATGAAGAAACTAGCACACCACACGACGAGACAGGAGTAATATTGAATGGAGTACAATTAAACCAGAACCCAGGATGTGAATTCATGATGTTAGCCGGTCTGTGGAACACACTTACAATGTGGGTCACTCACATGCACAGGGCAAAGCAGGAACGAGTAAAAACCCAAACAGAAGGACGAGAGTCGGAAACCCTGGAAGAAGTGACGATGCGAGATTGTTCCCCTCTATAGACATTGGACGGAAGAACCGAAATAATGGGTACTAAACTAGGGCGTTCGTCGTATATTTGGTGCGGTGACGAGACAATCATATCTCTCGAAAAAACAATGGTGGTGTCGTTTGCGTCATTGTCAGACTAATGCAGACCAATGAATGCTAGTGCGAACATGCCAAATAGACCTGAAAATCCCTTTTCTTTCCCCTTACCCCGAAGGTTACCGCCTCATTTAAGATTATTCTCTTACTAACATGTGGACCGGAGTTTGCAGAAACGAGCCCTGCCACAAGAAGTCATGCCCTAGACAAGGAGACTTCCCTACAATAAGAGGCCCGATCCCAGGAGAGGATTCGCCCAACCCATGGATTAGGAATGTGTCGCGAATACCGAGATAGTGGTACGCGAAAGAGCCAATTTCGAATCGGAAAAAGGTGAACGAAAAGTCATGTGTGCGGAAGTGGGTCGTATCGTAGTGGGAAGTACTTTACTTGAACGCTTTATTGTTTGCTATGCAAGAAATCTCTGTCATTTTTTTTTGTTTTGGTTAACTTACCCTAGAGGACGTTCATTCTTGTTTTTTTTTGGTTTTAGTTTGTATTATTCCTAGTTTAAGTTGTAGATGATGCACTTTATAGATAGTATCTTAGTATTAAGACGGTAAAATTGCGTATATACGAGGGGTTACTGTTAAGTTGTTGGGCATTAGCGAATAGGTATCGCATTGTCTGGGTTGAGACGAGATATGGGGTCAGCCCATTATATATGTTAAGTGAATATGGGAAAAGTATTGGCCTTGTAGTGCCAAGACTTTTTCGTAGGGGAGAGTGATGTAATAATTGGGAAATATTTATTCAAAAGTACATGGATTCTTTAAATTCAAATGCATTGCCTGAATGGAAAGAAAATACTTCATCTACATTGTATTAATCTGCAGGATGTCGTTTGTTTTAATGATCATGATAAGTTCGACTCGATAAGTAACGTCTGAAAAGCAAAGTTGTCCATTTGCAACATTGTAGTGGCTGAAATTGTTTATGTCTACGGTAGATAGGGCCAGTTGAGATTAAAATTCATGGGAAACATTTTTGAAGCAAGAATTGCTGTATAGGCGTCTGGACGCCCACTCTGGAGCTGTAGATTCTTTTTGAAAGAGGGGGAGAGTTTACTTTTGGAGATCAAGGAAAAATTAAAGGCAGTTACTCGGGGAGATTGGAGTTACTCGGAAAAAAGGGAGTTGGTCGGCGAAAATGGGACCCACGAAGGGTAAAATCGGACGACGGTTTCGAGGGCGGTGTAGGAAACTAGTGTTGTAATTTTTCAGTATAGGATTTCTGTTAGATTTCGGATTAAGGGAGTCATTGTGTTAGATCGTACAAACAAGTGTTTAAGAAGTTTATTTTGAGTAGAGTTAAAAAGCCGTAGGTTGTGTTTCGAGTGCGAATAAAAATAAAGGCCAATATCGTGTGTGGGTGGTCTAGTTTCCAAACAGGTACAAAAGAGAAACTAGGTGGTTTGCAGACCAAGGTAGGAAAATTCAATTCAAAGCTTTAACCCCTATGAATGTGAATGGCGTTATTGTAATTCCCAATATTATTGATATCTCGATTCGAAGTTGATTTGATGTATACTCCGTTTAAGAATTATTGACATCTCGGTTGGCTGTGAAAAATCGAATTTAAGTTGGTAATAGACTATTCAGTGATATTTTGGGTTGCTGAATTCAGGTTGGTATAGGAATAGCACTAACATTACCCATAGAAATCTTGCTTTGATGATTTTATCGAAGATATTGGTGAATATGTAATTATAAAAATTTGCTCTGAATTTGAGTATTTTTTGTCTTATGCTATTAAAATAAAATGGCTGGAATTGACCAGGATACATCGCGCCTAACAAGAGAACGCCAGGCAGTTTGTCGGTGTTACTTCGAGTTTTTCAAAGTTTTGGCATATATTTCCGCTAGGGTTTCAGGTAAACTGTTATTCACCGACTCAAAGTGTATTCTGATTGATCAATGTCTCTTAAATTTTCAGATTTCACCAAGCCCTTTCTGTAGAATATTAGCATGTTTTTATAGCCTGGAATAAGCAGTGGAAGAAAACCTGTGCGATACGATTATTCCTTCAAAGAGACATTGAATGACTTTGTTTTTGCTAGAACGAAAAACAATGAATATATCAGTTTAGATATCCTTTTCGAACTGGCCAAAGAGCACCTAGATTTCAATTGATCGAAGTCAACATCATATTATATCATAAAAAAAATTGGATTCAAATACAAAAAAGTTGATCGAAGGAAAATTCTTACTGATAAACAGAAAAATATAATAAAAATAATATGATATTGTGATAAATACCGAGAATACATGGAACAAAACGTAAAATTCATTCATCTAGATGAGATTTGGATATTCGAAAACGGTATTCAAATTCGTCAGTGGACACTAGAAAATAATCCAAAAGGTATGCAGAGTATTATTCAAGGGTAAAGGCAGAAGGTGCACTATTTTGAATGCTGGAACAATTGATGGATTTTTACCTGGATGTGATCCGATTCTTGACAGTGGTATTAATGATAAGGATTACTATGAATGGTGAATTATTTCATAAATGGGTTATTGAAAAATTGAAACCTTCCCTGCAAAAGGATGCCCATCAATAGGATTGTCAGCTTATTCAATAAACACATCCAAATCACTACACTACGAGGAAACAAAGTTTTCAATGATATTTTTATCTTTGCTCTTGTATCATTCATAGATATTTTAAGTTTATTTATTATACTTATACTGTATTTACCCTTCACATTCCCTCTGCTAATACACATGCTATATTGTTCCCAATTCAAAAGTATACTGAATAATTGTAAAATTGCTCATCAATTATAATATTTTCAATAATTCATGGACAGTTTTAATGAATGAAAATAAAAATTGACTTTCTTAAAGTATTCAACACCGAGCAATAAATAATTCACAAATTGGTTCATATATTGATAGTTCGGTACAAAGTTCATGTCAAAATTCTTCATGTACTACATAGATTCTTAATTTTTGTTTCTCTCTAATTTCTTAATACATTATAACGTTTATTCCAATCCATTCTTTTGAGCCCTGTGCTTGCGAAGTATCCAAAAATTTTTTTCTGTTGCACCACTAGCTACCTGCAAGAATTCCATTAATTATCCTTCTTAAATCCTGACATAAAATGGTCCTCTTATAGTTATATGGTTAGAATTTTGCAAGATTTCCAATACCAATAAATATAGCATGGTCCTGAGTGAAAATAAATATTTATTTGAATGATCTTCAATTTTCCATGGTTGACTTTTATATGAACGATAAGTTCAGATAATTTCATATGAAAGCATTCCACGATATTTTTGCGCTTTCAAACCTGAATTCCCATGTTTGAACTGCAATCGAAATATTCCGGCTTAATTATTCGATAATTCGTATACTCAACACTTTTCTAGGTTATATTTATGTTACATTTCTATGATTAAAACAGTAACTTTTTTGTAACTAGAAATAAAGCCTCGACTAGACGTTCATGGCCTGCTTCGATGTCAATAATTCTTAAATGGACTATACGTTCGATTTTACGTACGAAATTTGAATATTAGTTGTAACTGATTATCTGACCCCTCGTACATTTTCGATTGGCATGTTGATGGGAAGTAACAGTTGAATTGTTTGATTTAATTACGATTGTGAGAAACTAAGTGAACGATAGATGCTTTATTTGGATGTTCTTTTGATGTTTGTGCAAATTACGATTTTATGTACGCATTTTACCATCATTTTTCCGTAAATATAATATGTTCTTTTAAAATTTCGAGGTTTTCTTTCCTGAATACCTGTTCCTCAGAAAATATAAGACAGAAGACTCTCTCTTAGTGCAGAGAGCACGAATCCAGACCTTTTCGGAAAATAGATAGATAAAAATTGGTGACAGCGAAATATGATTAATAAGGGTAGAAACCCCAGGTTTTAGTACGAATTGGTGACAGCGGAATATAGAAAATACGATTAAATAAAGAATAGAACCACCCCAGGTTTATTACAATATTGACAACTTTATCAGGTCAGCAAGATAGCCCGTAACGTATAATACAGAGACTTTCAATATTCCTGAAGAAATACATTCAGTACCAGTACATCTTTTGTTCTTCAACGAACTTATGACATTTAGGACTTCTTCCATATGGCAACTGCATAGAATCAAAATCTATGGGGCACCAACTAAGATGTTGTGCAGATGAGAGATATATCATTTCCATAGTGTTGCTTTAGAACAACAGTTGGTATTTTAGAAAAATTTTCAGGAAAGGCAGCAGCTATTATGGGAAACTCCAAAAATAGAATTCCATGCAAATTAAGAAACATCACACCCTGATTCACATCCTTCCTACCAGTTTCCAGACAGTCTTCCAGACAGTCTTCCAGACAGTCTTCCAGACAGTTTTGTTTTTGTTAACTAAATTATCCAGTCCAGTCGCATTTGACATATGGAATTATCAGTTGGGGGTTTGAGTGATACTCACCTGGAGGAATTGAGCGTTGTTCAAAGGTGGATTCTACGGGTTATCTATAATAAGCCACTTGCCTTCTCTAACGATATGTTGCATGAAGAATCAGAGATACATGATGTGAGACAACTATTCTGTTTGAATGTGCTGGTGAATATAAAGAAATCCAGAATTGTTTCTGCGTCTATTGTACACTGCCACAACGCCCACAACACCAGAACGAGGTTAGGCTCCTTGAGCGTACCTAGATGTGAAAAAATTATAGGGCAACAGCACTGTAACTATCTTGCACCGAAAATCTTCAATCAACTTCCTTCTAACATCTTAAGGACGAACAATGTCAATTTGTTCAGAGACATGTGCAAAAAATGGATTCTCTGCTACGGAAGAGGTAGACTACATAGTCTACCAAAACAACCAAAAACTTGGATTTGGATGAGACGAGAAAAAGAAGAAAAAAAACCATAGCAACTGGATAGTTCGTCAGTTTTACGTTTGAGTACCTAATCCACTGGAATTCTGAACTGAGAGAAATTTATGATCACTGAGGTTTGTTTCAATTACTTTGGCCTGACAATATTTCAGGGCAATATTACTAATGTAATCATTTTTGGGGGACAATGTTCTTCCAGAAATATTTGTGAATATTCTTGTCTTGAGATGATACAGGCAGATCGAAGCCAATAAGTAAATCAAAAAACAATTTCCTCAAATCAAAGTTAGGTTTTAGAAAATCAACATTGAAGCCACCACACACAACTTTGTTGTCCATTAACCTAATGCAGAATTGCAATTCAGCAGTTAATTTTTCGAGGAATTTCTAGAAATTTTCTGTTGGGAGCCTATAAACACTGATGATCCCTATTTTTACAATAGGAGACGGCAGAAGAAATCAGCCTGCCGATATCCTAGAAGCATCATCAGCCCGATGTTTTCATAGCTGCACCAAATTCAAATTGAATATAGGAATTTTCAACATCTGTGTTGATATGAATATAAGTATTTTCGTGGCATTTCAGACAGAAAGATGTTGAATGAATTCCGGAAAGAACTTTCTGACCGTTTGAATACAAGGACATAAACTTCTGGTATGTCATCTCATCCTCTGGTGGTTTGAGAGTGCGAACTTGGTCGTGATTTCCAGCGTAAGGGGCCAATCGATTGAAGTGGACGACCCTTGGTTTCCCTCGTGGTGGCTTCTGAATTCGGTAGATAAGGTCGTTTATCCTTTTCATGATTTCAAATGATAGTCCACGACTACGTTTGGGGTTGTGCAACCAAACCAGGTCACCATCCTTCATTCTATCGGAGGCTCTCTGGATGTTTAACCGGATCCGTTCGTGGATACCGTCCATTCTCTGTCTCAAGTTTCTGACATAGTCCTCCCCCGCAGTGTCTTGTCCGGGTGGTATCCAAAATCGCAGGTCACTTGGGAGTCGTGGTTTTCGGCCCATTACGATACTAGCAGGGGTTTGTCCAGTTGATTCGTGTACTGCAGATCGATAGGCCATCGGGAACAAATGAAGATACTGGTCCCAGTCTCTTTGATGGTCAGAGACAACCTTGGACAAATAGCGGTTGATTATTCTGTTCATCCGTTCCACCATTCCATCGGAATGCGGATGAAGCGCCGTGGTCCTTGTCTTGTTGATGTTCAGCAATTGACACATTTCTTGAAATACTTTGGATTCGAAGTTCCTGCCTTGGTCTGAGTGTAGCTCCAATGGAATACCGAATCGACATATCCACTCTTTCATCAAGACGTCGGCAACGGTGATAGCTTCCTGGTTGGGTAGTGCATAAGCTTCGGCCCACTTACTGAAATAATCCATTGCCACCAGGATGTGTTTATTTCCATGGTCTGATTCTAGAAACGGGCCGGCAATGTCGATGGCGATTCTCTCGAATGGTCTGCCTACATTGTACTGACGCATGGGAGCCTTTGGTCGTATTCGAGGTCCATTACTAGCAGCACATACAGCGCATTTTCTGCACCAGTCCTGGACATCATCTCAACAACTAGCCGAGTAGAACCGTTGCCTCACTTTCTGCAAGGTCTTCTGCACCCCCAGATGTCTTCCGGCGACCCCGTCATGTATCTCCCGAAGCACTTCCTGTCTTCGAATCCTCGGTACCACTATTTGGCGTCGGTCTTCACCACCATTTTCGGACTCCAACACACGCTTCAGTACCCCATTGTCCAGAATGAAAGAATTCCATTGGGACCAGTAGGATTTAACAGCTTGCAATAGCCTGCAATTTCCTGCCATGATGGTCTTCGATTGCACTTCTTCCAGCTGATGACTAAACCAAGTTCTGGATCTTTCTCTTGGTCTGTCTGAATATTGCTGTCATTCCAGTTATCATCTACTGCCTTGGTTCTACAAAGTGTTGCTTCTTTCTCTTCTGCTCGTCGGCAATGGGAGCAGTCATCTGGGCATGGTCTCCTCGATAAGGCGTCTGCATTCTTATGGCTAGTTCCGGCTCGATGTTCGATCTCGAAATCAAACTCTTGGAGTCTCTCGATCCATCTTGCTACTTGACCCTCAGGATTTTTGACTCACAAGAGCCATTTGAGAGCTGCATGGTCAGTTCTCAACAAGAATATTCTCCCATAAACGTACTTGTAGAAGTGTTCCACTCCCTTAACGACGGCTAAAAAGCTCCCGCCTGATCACGCAGTAATTGCGTTCTGGTTTGCTGAGTGTCTTGCTAAAATAACTAATCACCCTCTCCTGTCCTTCCTGCATCTGAGATAGAACAGCTCCTAGTCCTACGTTGCTAGCGTCCGTGTCCAGAATTAATTTTCCGTTGGGTAGGGGATAGCTCATAACAGGTGCGTTGATCAAAGGTTCTTTCAGCTTCTTAAACGAGTCTTGGCATTCCTCAGACCACTGGAATTTTGTTTGACCTTCCGTGAGCTTGGTCAGTGGTTTAGCGATGTTGGCAAACCCCAGCACATATCTACGATAATATGTGCACAAATCAAGAAAACTTCGGAGCTGGTTGAGGTCTTTTGGGATGGGCCATTCTTTAACAGCTTTGATCTTCTGGTCATCCACTGCTACTCCTTTTCCAGAAACAACGTGACCGAGGTATCGTACTTCTTTTTGAAACAGATGACATTTCTTAGGGCTCCGTTTCAATCCAGAGTTTCTTAGTCTCTGGAATACCTCCCCCAGGTTTTTCACGTGGACCTCGAATGATCTGCCGACCACAATTATATCGTCGAGATATACCAGACATGTCCTCCAAGAAAGTCCTTTCAACACCGTCTTCATCAATCTTTCGAATGTGGCCGGGGCGTTACACAGTCCGAACGGCATGACGGTGAACTGCCGTAATCCAGACCCAATGGTGAAAGCTGTCTTTTCTCGATCCTCTTTAGCCAGTTCTACCTGCCAATGTCCACTCTTCACATCAAGGGTCGAGAATATCGTGGAACCAGCCAACGTGTCCAGAGTGACATCTATTCTCGGGAGAGGGTAACTGGCTTTCTTCGTGACGTTGTTTAACTGACGGTAGTTCACGCAAAATCGTGTCGATCCGTCCTTCTTCTTCACCAGTACGACTGAAGAGGACCAAGGACTGTCAGATGGTTCGATGACTCCTTCTTTCCCCATATGACTGACGATTTTGTCAACCTCCTCCTTCTTGGCAAGAGGAAGTCTCCTAGCTGCCTGTCGAATCGGTCTGGCGTCTCCAGTATCAATTTTGTGCTGAACCACATTAGTTCGATCTCCTCTCCCTCGTCCGGTATCGAAAATGTCTTGGTATTTCTTGACCAAGTTTCTCAGTTTGGGCTGTTGATCTCAAGGCCTTTGGAAGAGAGGGCAACTTACTTTTCCAATTCTGTTGGTAGATGCTTGTCCTGGCTAATCGTACCTTGTACACTCCGTATCACAGAGGAAACTGACAAGCATTGTCCTAAAACTGTCTCCTTTTTTAAGGTCACTGGGAAATAATTAACATTCATTACCCTTACCGGCACCAGTTTGTCAGCACTCTGCAAGGTATTCCCTAGAGCAATCCCTCGTCCAATTTCCTCATCATGAAGTTTGGGCTCGAATATGAGCACGTCTCCATTACTTGCATTGCTGTCCAGACGTGCCTCCACAATGTTTTCGGCCCTCTCAGGTACTCTTGCATCTTCTGCCAATACGACACAGATCTTCTCCTCACTTCTCCCATGAAGCACCAGCTCCTCTCCGTTGACACATAAGACGCCGTCCTTGAAATTCAACTCAAACCCTTTTGAGTTCATGATGTCCATACCAATGATCGCATCGTCTTCGATGTCCGCTACTAGTGCTTGATGTTTCACTTTATTGCTACCCAAAGCCAGTTCAACTGGCAGCTTACCATATACAGTAGCTGGCTCTCCTGTTGCTGTGCGCAACTTCCAAGACGTCGGTTCAATTCTTGGCGATGTTCTGGCGAAGGAAGGTCCCAAAATTGTCCTAGTTGCACCTGTATCCAGCAACATGGTGCAAGGCTCGTCATTGATGAGACCGTCTACAAAGACACCTTTACTCTGCTGTTGAAGCACAGCCATATATGCGTCGTTGACTGGGGCTCGCTGGATACAGGTCGAATATTGCCCCTCCTCATCGACCCTTTTTAGTTTTCCTGCGTCTGTGTCGATTCCTTTAACGTCGGGCATTTGCTACGCACATGTACGATTTTTTCCACAGTTCCAACATTTTATCTGGTTTTTTTCCAGGTAGCACTTCCTTCATTACTTTTTTTATGGCAGCTTCCAGGTCAGCAGGCTCCTGTGAATCTTCCTCAATCATACGGATTTTGCCTTGACCTCTACAGGGCTGCTTCGCTGCCTCGAACTCCAACGCGCGGGCCAGTGCGTCTACGAGATGTGATGGTCGGGCTAGTGTCAACGCTTGTCCAGTTTCTTGCTCACGAAGTCCATCCAAGAATGCTTGCACCGCCAATCGCTCCATCACGTTCTCCGGTGTGGCTGGATATGCGAGACGTACCAGGCGTGCAATATCAGCTTCGAATTCCTGTAATGACTCGGCTCGGATTTCTGGTAGCGATTCTTCAATTGGGAGTGGTATACGTGTTCAAAATGGGCCTGGCCAAAACGTAGTTCCAGATGTTCCAGATTCAACTGATCGTAGTCTTCCTGTTCTTGAGGAGAGAGGGTCTGAAGAATATCTGTCGCTTCTCCTCGTAATGCCCGAGTGAGTGCAACAGCTCTTTCGTCTGCATTCCATTCGTTTGCCTTCGCCGCTGCTTCAAATTGACGGCGGTAATTTGCCCATAGGGTTCTTCTGTCGAACTGGGGAGGTTTCATGGAAAGCTTTTTAATTCCAGAATTTACCTTGAAATCCGACATATCTTTCTTCAGGTCCATTATTGAAATCTCGTTTACCCTGTCCGTGGTTTGCGCAGTATTAACTCGTTTTTCCAGCCTATTAATGGTTTCCTTCATTGTTTCCATTTTCTCCTCGAATTTATCTATATCTGTGTTTATTTGCTCCCTAATGTTATCCATCTCTGTCTCTATTCTTTCTTCTTGAACATCCCATAGCTTCTCTTCCAAGTACTTCGCATTTTCATGAAGTTGTTCCTCCAGGTTTCTAGAATTTTCTTGGAGCTTCTCTTCCAGATTTCTAGAATTTTCTAGATGCTTTTCTTCCAGAGTTTCCTGCAGATCTTCTTTCAGGGATTTGGTTGTTTCCTGAAACTTTTCTTCCAAATTTCTAGAATTTTCTTCTAGATCTTTCAAAGATTTAGTAGTTTCCTGAAGTTTTTCTTCCAAATTTTTAGAACTTTCCTGCAGATCTTCTTTCAAACTTCTAGAATTTTCTTTCAGCGTTCTTGAATTTTCTTCGAGTTTATTCAGTATCAAATCAACACCGGGAACTTCAAATAAAAATGTTTTGGTGTCCTCACCTTCTTGTGTATGACTTTCTGCAAGTTTTTCTTGAAGAACTGCATTTTCACCCTTTGTTTCCAGTTCCCTTTCTTCCAGTTCCTGTTTCAACTCCGCCACTTTCAATTCCACAAGACGCAACTTTCTCATCATTTTTCTGTCTTTTGAACGAAATAAAACCAGTCTTCACGTTGAAAGTTCAATCAATTTGTGCACTTATTTATTTAAAAATCGCACTTCTGACACCACTGCAATGAATATTGTCCAAGTTCTCCTTAAATAATTTATTCACAATTCACTAATACTACACCACTAATTCATTTCCAACACTCAAATCATTTATCTGTCCTATACTGTATTGCCTCTCGCTCGGGCCGATGTCGTTTTATATAGCCGGGTAGAAGTCTCGAAGCGCCTCGTCGTTTCTAGCATATTCGAGACTGTCGACGTGGTTGGTTCTAGAAAGGTCTGGAGCCGCGATAGGTCCGGCTTTAGTTCGTTACAATATATGTCTGAAAATATTATATAAGTTACCAGTGTCAATGGCCACTCCGGAAAGGACATATTATACCATTAAAAGATAGTATCGTACCTACTGGTTTTCAGTACCGTACCTACTGGTTTTCAGAAATTAGTCCTGGTTGGTCATTTAACAAGATCAGTACACGAATGGGTGAATTTTTGATGAAGATTTTTGAAATTTGGGCGAGACTGGTCAAAATTCATATTGCCCTGGTTTCAGGTTAGAAAAAATGGCCACCTTACTCTGTATGGATCTCTCTGTTAGGAGCCATATGCATACGATGTTTGTTTTCTCCATTCATTTATCTCAAATTTGAATTCTCTTTCAACTTTTATTAGGAGATGTTTCCTAAACGGTATTATTGTTAGAGTTCAAACTGAGGAGATGAAAAATTACTGATTGAAAAGGATCACAAACTCACCTATAAAATAAATTGATCCGAATTGTTAACAGAAATTGTTCGAAATGGTCACCATTTGTTTTATGTGCACGAAGTCTTGCCTGGCGTAATTTCGAATAGTCACCTATACACTAATCTTTTCAAATGAGCCCCAAAGAAAGAAATCACAGGGGTTTAGATCGGAAAACTTAGTCATCATACGCATCATATAAATTAATTCCAGTATACTGACCTCACACAGCTGGTAATATCTGAAAATTTAAATATCAATACGAACCTAATAAAGATCCGTGCTAGGAAATTCTCATATTTGCGTATAATTTTGATTTCGAAATACTCGGCCCTGGTGAATATTTTATATGAACGATTTTTGGTATATCGACTTATTATGACGAGTTCTATTGCTGGTAAAAAAGCCTCACCTTTGAAAACACCCTGTATATTATGATTTCGAATTCACTATTGACGACGTATTAGATATATTAGGAACATCTGAAAGACGGCTGAATATTCAATATTATCAAAAAGGTCTAACCTCTTAAGGAAACGAGAATAAAATCAATCGATTATAGACATTTTGAAAATTAAATATTGAGAAGTTATGAATTCTTGAATTGGATTGTTCATTCATTCTTTGTTTTATTATTCCTTCCTTCTTTTATTTTTTTCCATCTTTCGTATATTTCTTGTTTCATTATTAATTGTTCAGTTCAGCCCCCCCCCAAAACAAAATCCTAGCTGCGCCATGGTTACCATTCGATATATAAAAATGCTTAATTTCTCTTTAGATTTTGGTTTGGATATTACTTGTCTACTTTCTTGACAAATAAAACATGAACGTTCCAAATTACTCAAAGTATTCTTCTTTATTTTCGACTCCACTTCACTCTCAGAACTAGTGTTGCTTGAAATGTTCATGAAGACACAGGAAAGGATGGAAATAAATATAACCTCACAAAAAAATATTGAAACCTACCTTAATGATTTTTCGTTGTCCCACTGTGAATATTGCACTTGCTTTTTGCAAAAAATAGGATAGGGAGCAAATATTACACCCTCAAATAGTAGCAAATACGCATGACATTAGGATATAATAAAATTATTGCAACACACATACATAAAAATACAGGAGAGTAAAGCTGCCAGACTCAAAAGGAACCTTATGAACGAATGGATCCATAAGGTCGTTTATTTCTGTCCCGACAAGCGTTTATTCATCAGAGTGCGTCTTACTAGCGTCTCCACGTTCAGTCGCGGCTAATCGGATGTAATAGCACATTTTCCTATTTTTTGAGGAAATTATTTGGACAATTTGGAAGAAACCTTCCGAATCCTCGCATTCTGAGGAAGACCCTTCATATAAAGCACTAAAGCAGCAGTCTTCGAGTAAAATTCAGATGAACATAATTGTGAATATAGCTTTTCAGGGCAATCTAAAGGAACTCAATATAAGCGATAATAAAAAAAAAAATTCTGAATCGTATATTTCGATGAAAATTGGAATGAATATTAGCCACTTGATGAAGATGATTGTAAACGAAAATTCCTACTTTCTACGAGCACCACTTATACCGAAAATCAAATCTACCTGGAATAAAAACGTATCAATATCCTGTTGATTTATATAATATAATTCGTGCATACCTTCGTAAGCAAATATCTGCTATCTTGAGCGTTTTAGAGAAAGATATTTATTTCTTTGATGTCAACGTTTACGATTTCTTACTTTTGAAACCATCTAATTATCTTTCAAGCAAAGCCAACAGTTTAGGATAAGTCGCAATATTAATGTTATTATGGTTTATGTTTATTGTTGACCTTAGCATTGAATAAATTGACCAAAGTGACTTCATTTCTTTCGACAGTTGCGTTTTGGTTTTTGGTTCTTCAAAATGTACTTACATAACATTTTCTGGAAATAAATTGATTTTGCTTTCAGTCCATGAATTCTTGAAAAACTGATTCGTATCTTTCACGAGAATTCGCGGGTAACAAATTATTTTTTCGCTTTTTCCCTATATCCGGTGGTGTACACATTTCATCTTCATTACTACTCGTCATTTTTCACAATAATTTTCATTTGTTACCAGGGATTTATCTCCAAATAATCTTGGCAAATCGAAAACCCTATCTCATTGGTTATAGGTAACCTCTACAGATGCTGTCGTATTGGTTGTTAAGCGTGCTTTCTGTTCACGGTAAAGTTGAATCGTACTGTTTAAGGTCACATAGTGCTTAAATAGACAGTTACATAGTTGGCGAGTTGTTCAAATTTCGTTATTCTCTGTGGGAGGAGTAGAAAAAAAACTATAATAAACACTGTAAGATAATAGAACATAGATTTATGACATTGAATGTGTATATGAATGTCACAGGTTTTTAATTTCTACTGAAAATAGTTGTCGGTTATGATATGACTATACAATATTTTTTGGGTAATGTGTACTAAATAGAAGCAACCTGGTTATAATGATAATGAAAATAATGTTCAGTTGAATATGATGTTAAACCTTTGCGTCATAGCGATGTAAAGGAAAAGTTTAAGGAGAATAGCATATTGATTGATGCCGTGTCGGTCTGAAAATAATCGGTCCTTGGTATGAGCGCCGCAACGCTTTCTCCATTCGGCGTCAGTTGCGCACAGGCGCCCGTCGAGAAACATTCATCTAAAACAAAGTCCATGAACTTTGTTTCAATAACCTTGACCCCTGTTTATCATAACATTATATACTATGGCTTATAGATGATACATGGAGCTGATAAGGTAAGTTCTCAAGGCTAGTAGCTGAACCTATGTAAAAATAGTCCAAATAATACTAACTACTTTTCATCAAATTTAGTTTTGGTTTTTTATGATCACTGATAAAATTATGTCATACGAAACATGTCTATTGATATATATTTTTTGTATTACAATTCAGATTGCGATATTATGAAATTGATTGATTATCAACTACTCTTATTCGTTTCCTAAAATCGTTTTCCAAGTACATATTAAAATCCTGTAAATATTTTCTCATTACCTTCGAATAGCGGTTTTTGTATGAAGGATTTTTCGGAATAAAAAGGATGTTAAAATACTGAGCTTGGCGGAAATGTACTTATATCGAAATGCTGTATCTATGAATATACCTTTAAAAATAACGTTTTCTTCATTCGTTCAAATTTGATATCCTTCATATACAACACTCTAAATATAACTTGAAATACGTACTGAAATCGGTTAGACTTTGAACGTTCACTCCAATTGACTCTTCTGTGGAATAAATATTGCATCTATTGGAAATTTTATCTTGTATTCTAATGTTACTTATGGTTGCCTATCGATCTATTGTAACCTAAAAACTATACAGTTCGAAAAAATTCAAAGAATTCGAATATGACCTATTTTTTTCAATTCGCACTTGTTATCTTGATGTTAACTGTAACGTGTGGTACATTCAAGAATTATTGTTTTTCTTCACCTTCAAATTATTACCAATTGCTATTTCAGATGCTTGCAAAGTACAAACTATATTCTGTTCTGAAATGCTTCAGAAAAGGAGGCTCTTCCAAAAACTTTTCTCCATCTGAATTTGACGTATCGAACAAAACTCCCGAAATGGATGATTCATCTTATTCTACGCAAAGAAACATACGGAGGAAACGAATTAATATTTCCTTAGAGAAGTCAAGATTTTGGGATATGTGCTGTTACTCTAGGAAAAAGTCTAAAATGGCAAAAATGGAAAGAAGTGAGTTCAAAATTCTTTAACCATTTCAATCAAATTCTTTGTGGAGCAATATAAATACAGGGTGTTCAGTAAACCTTATTGCAAGTGATGAAATATCAGAATTTCATCTCAGAAAAAATCACAGTTTTAGATATAATGGGCATTTTCGAAATTTCTAGAAAATCGGTACCGCGGTTTTTTGAGTCTACAAATTGAGACTGATTCGAATATATTTGTTGCTGGAGTAATGATGGAATGGTGACGTAAAAAACAATTCTTGATATGAATTCCACCAGTTTTGTTCGAGTCATAAAATTGACATAACTGTCTTAAAAGAACTATAACCCTATGGAGATATACATTCATCACATAAAATATCTATTTTGCCTAATCTCTGAAATGGTATGAAACACTCTATAATTATCATCGAAAGGAGTGATATTTCCTGATAAGAAATCTTCAGTAGCAAAGACATCTGATAACGTCTCAATTTGTTTCGATTTTCCGGAAATGCTCTCATCTGAAATTGGTGAGATTTTTTTCTGGTCTGAAATTCTGATATTTTAAATGGTCATGGCCGAGTCTATCACTAGTTGAAGAAATGAACAAGGTTTATCGGACAGCTAGGATAGCCTATAAAACAGGGGTGGCCAAACTTTTGAACTCTGAGGTCTACTTGTGTTCGAAAATATTTCTTGCGGACGACTGTAACAGCTCGCTCACACCAAAACCGATTATGTCGGCCGATGGCGGACAGAACTGCCTGGACGAGTAACTCGGATATGTATGTGCTCACACTGCAACCGTGAACTAGTGCCGACATCGTGCGTTGCCGATGCAACTTCAGCCCATGACCGTTTCGAAACATTTAGATTATTATAATTTCTTGGATATTTATCCCATAGGGTTGGTCTATTATGAACACAACTTATTATGTTTTCAATATCCATACTCGTTTAGGAAGATAACAACAGGATTGAATTAAACTATAAATTATTTGGTCAATTTGCACTGTAGAAGTCGGCCGATATCGGCGAAAAATCCCAACAAGTTCGGATTCGGTTAATCGGCCGTTTTCGGGCGTCATCGGACGATGACGGTCAGGTTGGTGTGCGCGCTCTTTTTCATTCACAAGTGTTTGATTCGATCGTCCGAGTTCGGCCGTCGTCGCCCGAGCAAAATTCGGCCGATGACGGTTTTGGTGTGAGCGAGCCGTAAGGTAGAGTTTACAAGAGAGAAATAAAACATTTCAGCAATAATTGAATAAGTGTTTTTTATTCAAACGTTAAAAATAAAATACATTATCTTCATTCTGCATTATGTTTTTGGGTAGATATTTTGCACTGCATATTCTCAACAAGTTTATCATATTGGGTAGTGTAAGAAGTAACTACGATGCGCAAACAAGAAGCTAAGTGGGAAACTGTTAAACGGGAACGATGTTTTGTTTTCATTACATTCATAGTTGAAAATGTCGATTCGCAAAGATAGGTGGAAACAAAAAATGAAGTTAAATATAAGGCTACCTTTCTTAGGCATGGGAACTTTTCTTTGCAAATCAATTTTCAAAAATCAGTACTATTATCAAGACCTCAAGCTTTCAAAAATATGCCAAATCTCATTTTAATTATCTCTACTTCGATCACAACAGATTCGGAATCAATAAACTTGCCTATTTTAACAGTTGCTGTGAAGGTCAATGCTTTCACTAAAAGTGATTGTCATGAAACTCAGCACTTCTTCGAGAGCGGCGAAATCCTCAAACCTTCTTTCGAACTCCAGGTGCAAATCATCCAGTTGTCTGGCGAAAGTTTCAAAGTCCTTAACTTGTGCGTACATTCTTCTTCCATGTTTTTATAGTTTCTCAATTCACCTCGTCTTAATTGAGATGCATGTACCTACTTGAATCTGACATTTGAATGTTTCAATCGAAGTTGTCATATCAATCACATTCTTGTTTTTCCCTTGATGATTTAGGTTCAATTCATTGAGTTTTTCCGTTATGTCACAAAGAAATGCCAATTTCATGAGCCATTTTTCATCTTCAAGCTCAGGTACCTCTTCTCTTTTTGATTGGATGAAAATTTTGATTTCTGGCAATAATTGGCGAAACCGCTTTAAAAAATTACGAAAAGAACTGCCGTGAAGGCAGGAGCTTTTGAGCGCTCGTACATGCACTTTGTAGGTAGATTCGCATTTTCTTGTTTTGGAAACCAGTTGAGGAAATTTTTGACAGCTGTCAAACAAATTTTCAAACTAAGGCGATCCAGACTTCAAGTCAGTGCTTTAGGTGACCAACTTTTTTTTCGATAGTTCGCTAAAGATTTCTACGGTATCTATGGTCTTGGTGATGCGATCTGGACAAAATTTCGCACGTAGTTTGAATACATTATTCCTCAGCTAGGTGCAAAATTTCATTCCAATCAAATCGGTAGTTTCGAAATTATCAGGAACAGAATATTTTGAACGGCCATATTTACGGAACTCCTAGTCTAATTTAGCTCATTGATGAACGTGACCGTGAAATTCGCGATCCAAACCCACCCTGAAAATGTCAAGTTCCTAGGCCATTTCCTTCGGAAGTTATAATTTTCTATGGTTTCTATGGTTCTGGTCATGCGATCTAAACAAAATGTTGCTTCAATATGTCATTCTCGTTTAAAATACAAAATTTATTTCGATCGAATCCGTAGTTTCGAAATTATCGAGAAAAAAAAATTTCGAACGACCGTATTTACGGAACCCCTAGTATAATTCTGCTCATTGATAAACGTGAACGCCACATTTCAGATCTACACATATCTTGAAAATTTCAAGTCCCTAGGCCTTTCTGTTCGAAAGTTATGATTTTCTATGGTTTCTATGGTTCTGGTCATGCGATCTAGAGAAATATTGCTTGAATATATCATTCTATATATACAAAATTTCGTCACGATCGAATCTGTAGTTTGGAAATTATCAAGAAAACTAAATTTAAAACGACCATATTTACGGAACCCCTAGTATAATTTTGCTCATAGATGAAAGTGATAACGACAAACGAGATCCACAACAATCCTGAAAATTTCAAGTCCCTAGGCGTTTCCGTTCGAAAGTTACAATTTTCTATGGTTTCTATGGTTCTGGTGATGCGAGCTGGACAAAATTTTGCATGTAGCTTGAACACCTCATTTTCTGGTAGAGTGCAAAATTTCATTCCGATCGAATCTGTAGTTTCAAAGTAATCAGGAAAACAAAATTTCGAGCGGCCATATTTACGGAACCCTTGGGCGGATTTTGCCCATTAACGAACTCAACCTCGGCATTCGAGATTCGAACCTACCCTGAAAGTTTCTAGGACATTCCGTTCGAGAGTTATCGTGTATACGAACGGCCGGACGGACGGACAGACTCGGACGGACTCAGTGAGTCGAACATAGTCGATTGAGACCATTTTCGGCTCAAAATTCGAAAAATACAGACATCGTGACGAAATGATATAGCCCTCGTGTAAGTAGTACGAGCGCTCAAAAAACACCACGGCTAAGCCATCTGACATCTGTATGTAGCAAAAGATCAGAGTGTTCGGCCTCAGTCTCATCAAGTAGAGCTCTAAATTGGCGCCTTTGCAAACTTCTGGCTCGAATAGAATTAACTATTTTAAAGGCAATTTTCATAATTATATCCGAGTCGAGAATTTTAGAGCACGAAACTTGCTGGTGTATGATGCAGTGATAGTTGGTGAAACTTGGAATGTCGTCATCGTCATCGTTTTTGCATAATGAAATAAAACCAGCTCTTTTTCCAAGCATAGCAGGTGCTCCATCTAGCAACTAGTTTGTGAATCGGAAAATCAGTTTTTTCTACAAAATCTTTGAAATATCTGAAGATATCCCCTTCAATGGAATCATCGTCAATAATTCTTCTTTTGCCTTCATATCTTCAAAAACTAAACGCACGAAAGTGCACAATTCAGCAATGTCGGTCACATCTGTAGACTCATCAAATTGTAGTGATAAGAAACTACATTTTTTCAAGTCTTCCGTCAGCAATTGTTTCAAATTTCCACATAAGGCTTCACTTCGTCGCATCACAGTGTTTCGTGACAAAGAAATGTCATTTGTGGCCGAAATAATCTCCTTCTTATTTTTAAAGTCATAAAAATTGCTTCTCCAGCTCTCTGCATGGCTTCCTTGATTATTTCTCCATCTTCGAAAGGTTTCTTCCGTTTTATACTACTGTAACTGCGAATGACGCCAGTGTAGCAGTTTTTGATTTAGAAGTAGGTTTTTGAGCGCTCGTTCTACTCACACGAGGGCTAGGTATATCATTTCACCAAAATTTCTGTACTTTTTTTATTTTGTGCCGAAAATGATCTCAATCGACAAGGTTCGAATCACTGATGACGAATCCGTCGAAAAATTCGTGTCTGTCCGTCCGGCCGTATACACAATAACTCTCGAACGACCAAGGAACTCGAAATTTTCAGGGTAGGTTCGAATCTCGAATACCGCGGTTGTGTTCGTTATTGGGCAAAATTCGACCGTAAATATGGCCATTCGGAATTTTGTTCTTCTGATTACTTCGATCAAGATAAAATTTTGCACTCAGATGAAGAAAGACTTGTGCTACATGCAAAATTTTGTCGTGATCGCATAGAAAATTATAACTTTCGAACGGAAAGGCCCAGAAACTTGAAACTTTCAGGGTAGGTTTGGATCTCGAATGTCGAGGTCAAGTTCATCGATGAGCAAAATTAGACTAGGGGGGCCGTTCAAAATTTGGTTTTCTTGATGAGTGTCAGAATTTTGTATTTTAATGGGGAATGATATATTTAAGATACATTTTTTCCAGATCGCATAACCAGGACCATTTTAAATTAAAACGCATGATTGAATAAAAAATCCCTATATTTCTATAACAGCTGATTCGGCATGAATGACAGAAATCGGCTGTCATATCTTAGACAGCCTTCAGAAATTCCTCCAATTGTTTCCTGAAACTGGAAAATGCGAATCTACCTACAAGGTGTATGATCGAGCGCTCAGAAGCTCCTGACTTCACGACACTGCTCCTTATAATTTCTTGTGTATGAACCAGTATTGAATTGCTCACTGAAGACATGTTCCCTAAAATTTTCGAATAATTTTCTTCAATTCCCATAAAAATAGCGTACCCTTTTTGGGACGTTATTTTAAAAAAAAAGAATGGTCTTTCGATTGCTATATCAACAAAATATATTTGATTAAGGCAGAACAGAAATATATACAACAGAAAAATGAAAAAAACATGATTTGTAAAAAAACTCATTTTTGATGGAATAGTGCAAAGCAGACATCGTGTAGAGCTACATCGCATTTTTCACAAATTCTATTGGTTTTTTTTTCCATAAAATTCACATCTCATTTGTGTCTTGATAGGAATAGGATGACCTATTTCATAATATCGTTATTCTTCCTCTCGGCCATTTGCATTTTAGTGGTCTTCGTCTCTTTGGTGCAGAAGATGTATTCTTGGTGACGTATGCCATTACAAATCTTCTACGATCCTCAAGCAGAGTAACCATTTCTTCGGAATTTACAGTCTGGTAAAGTCTTCAAGTATTTCTCACCGATAAATCCAACAGTTGGGTGAATAAAGGCCACCACCATTATTTTGAACGAATTGTTGTTCGGTAAATCTTGTAACTTGTATTGCCGGGTCCAGACAGGTGTAATGTAACGCGTAATGTAATGCGAATTCTCTGTTTGGACGGTACTACGAGCATCACACGTAATGCTCGGGTCACCGTTCAACCCGATCCATGGGGGTGTCGGTTTTTCTAGCTAAGACAAAGGCGCTCGCAGTTCTCGTTTGGACGGCTATTCGTACAGTTGTGATTTCAAGATGTGGACTGACACACAACCTTCCTATTTTATGATCGTAGCAACTGACTGGAACAGCCGGTGAATAAGTATTCGCGTTGAATTCGTGAGCCGTCCAAACGATGCTCATCTAAATTACGCGTTATATTACATTACACGTTACACCCGCCTGGACCTGGCGTAATGGTTGAATATATCTATAACTAGCAGGCCCGGCCACGCGTTGCTGTGGCTAAAGTATACGTTGGATTATCATTAACCCTAACCTAACCCTAACCTAACCCAACCCTAACCCTTACCATAACCCTTACCTTTATTCTCAGCCTTATTTGGATCTCAAAATAATTTTCATATTCGTAGGTAGGAATATGTTATGATCAATGTGTGAGATGTTCGATATAGAAAAAAAATACCTCAAAAGTTGGATTGAAACCTCCTCCCTCAATTATGTTTGAACCAAATGATGTCATAGAATGTTTAGATAGAGGTTCTTGTCCTGAAAGTAACGAATTCAAAGGTTCGGGTGGCGTTGTCAGTTGTTGCAATTTGATTTTTCCATTCAAACAACATAATCTTGGGGGTTCGTTTTGATATCTCAGAGCATTGCAGTATTTCCAAAAGACACCAATATATTGCTAGCATAATCGAATGTGGGATCATATCTAAATGCCAAACTCTTAAAGTTGATGATTTCATCGGATTCTATATTCTGTTGTATCTCGCCTGAGATCGATAATATCGATTCTTCTGGAGCTGGAGCAGATCTTGATTGAGAACCTCTCATTCTGTTTGCTCATTGTCTCGATCATTACGAACACGCCCACAACACAACGATATATATCAAACACAGTGATAAACTTCTGAGCAATTTCTAGAAACACGATAAACTTCACTCACACAAGTGTCAAAATTCTCATGAAATATAAGTAATCTATGATTGTTCGCATTGGTCGGAGGAAAAAATAAAGCCTTTTTTTCTTTTCCGTACGGGTTTTTCGGGTATATTTCGTTGTATATAGTTTTTCGTGATAATAATGAACACAACTGAAAAAGAATTATCGAATTTGGTGCAGTCGTTTGAACGTGATGCTTTTACATACATGAACCATAGATCCTCTTTTATTAATATAGATTGGTAGATAGTGAAATAGCTTTTATGATCATTCCACTGCAGAACCAGGATTTCGTTTGATCGGTGAAACTGGTAGTCGAAATATTGTCTGCGCTCCTCAACCTCAATTTTAAGTTTTTATAATTGTAATGATGAATACTGAATACAATAATTGATATTAAGTTTTTATAATTGTAGATAATGATAAAAAATAAATTAGGCATTTCGTGAGCATTTCTATTAGGCATATTCAGCATTTTTCCCAAGAAAATTTTTACTATATAAGGTAAGAACAATCGAGGAATCAAAAAAATAATATTATATTCCATGTAATAAAGTTATGATTTTTGAGCGCTCGTACTACTTACACGAGGGCTATATCATTTCGTCACGATAAATGTATTTTTCGAATTTTGAGCCGAAAATGGTCTCAAACGACTATGTTCGACTCACTGATGACTTATACGTCGAAAAATTCGAGTCTGTCCGTATACACGATGTCTTTCGAACGAAATGTCAAAGAAACTTGAAATTTTCAGGGTAGGTTCAAATCTCGAATGCCGCGGTTGAGTTCGTTATTGGGCAGAATTCGCCCAGGGGTTCCGTAAATATGGCCGCTCAAAATTTTGTTTTCCTGATTACTCCGAAACTACAGATTCGATCGTAGTGAAATTTTGCACTCAGATGGAGAATTACGTGTTCAAGCTACATGCTAAATTTTGTCCAGATCGCATGACTAGAACCATAGAAACCATATAAAATTATAACCTTGTAATGGAAAGGCCTAGGGATTTGAAATTTTCAGGATAGGTGTGGATATCGAATCTCGCAGTCAAGTTTATCAATGAGCAGAATTAGGCTAGGGGTTCCGCCAATATGGTCGTTTGAAATTCAGTTTTCTTGATAATTTCAAAACTATGTATTTGATCGTGACGAAATTTTGTATTTTTGAGCGCTCGTACTACTTACACGAGGGCTATATCATTTCGTCACGATGTCTGTATTTATCGAATTTTGAACTGAAAATGTGCCGTAAACACGATAACTCTCGAACGGAACAACCTAGATACTCGAAATTTTCAGTGTAGGTTCAGTTCCCGAATGCCTCGGTTAAGTTCGTTAATGGGCCAAATTGCACTAGGGGTTCCGTAAATATGGCCGTTCAAAGTTTTGTTCTCCTGATTACTTGGAAACTACAGATTCGATCGAGATGAAATTCTGCACTTGAATGGAGAATGAGGTGTTCAAGCTACATGTGAAATTTTGTCCAGATCGCATGACCAGAACCATAGAAACCATGGAAAATTGTAACTTTTGGACGAAAACGCCTAGGGACTTGAAATTTTCAGGATAGGTGTGGATCTCGAATGTCGTGGTCACGTTTATCTATGAGCAGAATTATACTATGGGTTCCGTAAATATGGTCGTTTGAAATTCAGTTTCCTTGATAATTTCAAAACTACAGATTCGATCGTGACGAAATTTTGTTTATTAATGGAGAATGATATATTCAAGCTACATTTCTCCAGATTTCATGACCAGAACCATAGAAACCATAGAAAATCATAACTTTCGAACGGTAAGGCCTAGGAACTTGAAATTTTTAGGGTAGGTTTGCATCGCGAATGTCGCGGTCACGTTCATCAATGAGCAAACTTAGACTAGGGGTTCCGTGAATATGGCCGTTCAAAATTTTGTTCTCTCGATAATCGAGAATAATATATCAAAGCAACATTTTGTCCAGATCGCATCACCAGAACCATAGAAACCATGAAAAATTATAACTTCCGAAGGAAAAGGCCTAGGAACTTGAAATTTTCAGGGTAGGTTTGGATCGCGAATGTCGCGGTCACGTTCATCAATGAGCAAAATTAGACTAGGGGTTCCGTAAATATAGCCGTTCAAAATATTTTTTTCCTGATAATTTCGAAACTACTGATTGGATTGAAAGCACTGACATGAAGTCTGGAGTTTCGCCTAAGTTTGAGAAGTTTTTTGACAGCTGTCGAGAACTCCTTCAATTGATTTCTAAAACTGGAAAATGCGAATCTACCTACAAGGTGGATGTACGAGCGCTCAAAAGCTCCTGACTTCACGCTTTTCGTAATTTTTTCTAGATCGCATGACCAGAACCATAGAAACCAAAAAAAATCAGAACTTTCGAACGGGAAGGCCTAGAGACTTGAAATTTCCAGGATAGCGAATTTCGCGGTCACATTCATCAATGAGCCAAATTAGACTGGGAGTTCCGTAAATACACTAAACGTAAACTACGTGGGAAATTTTGTTCAGATCACATTACCAAGACCATAGATACCGTAGAAAATTCTCGCGAATTATCGCCTAAAGCACTGACGTGAAGTCTGGATTTTCGACTCAGTTTGAAATTATCTATCTCTAACTACGTGCGAAATTTTTCAATTTGTTTCTGAAACTGGAGAATGCGAATCTACCTTCAAGGTGCATGAACGAGCGCTCAAAAGCTCCTGACTTCACGGCAGTGCTTTTCTAAATTTTTATTTTCCACCGTATTATTATCACAAACTTTCTTGTCCCCTTGTTCTTGACCTTTGTCCAGACTAAATCTGTGAATATAAATTCACTCACCTAACCCCCCCTCATTAAGAACTCAAAAATGTTTGAGGGGAAGGGCCCGGATTAAACTTGCTACGCCCCTGGTTCTAAACCGATAGGAAGGGAAGATTATATCGATAAATACTTATGCCCACGAATATAAAGGGTTTTTCATTAGAAGCGCTCGATCTTTGTAACGCAATAAAACAAATTATGAGGATGATAGTGATCCTTTTTCACTTTTATTAGAAAGTACATATGTTCAAATTATGTTTTTAAAATTATATCAGGTAAATGTCCGCCGCGGCTTTGCCTGGTTTGTTGCATTTTGGATACCCAATTTTTGATGACGCTATCGCATAAAAAATGACGAAAAGCACTGGCGTGAAGTCAGGAGCTTTCGAGCGCTCGTTTGAGAAACCAATTGAAAAAATTTTTGACAGATGTCAAAAAAAGTCTCAAACTAAGGCGAAACTCCAGACTTCACGTCAGTGCTTTAGCTGACCAATTTTTTTTTTTTTCGATAATTCGCTGGAATTCTCTATGGTATCCATGGTCTTGGTAATGCGATCAGAAAAAAATTTGGCACGTAGTTTGAATACATTATTCTTCAGCTATGTGCAAAATTTTATTCGAATCCAATAGGAAGTTTTAAAATGATCAGGAAAAAAATATTTTGAACGGCCATATTTACGGAACGCCTACTCTAATTTTGCTCATTGATGAACGTGACCGTGACATTCGCGATCCAAACCTACCATGAAAATTTCAAGTCCCTAGGCCTTTCCGTTCGAAAGTTATGATTTTCTATGGTTTCTATGGTTCTGGTCAAGTAGGCATGAAAAATAAGGTCTCTTTAGTCTGGGTTCCTGGTCACTCAGGAATCAAAGGACACGAAGAGGCCAATACACTTGCCAGAAAGGGAGCACAAACGCCACTTTCTGGCCCAGAACCCTTCTGTGGCATAGGTAAACACACCTATAAGAAAGAGTTTCTGGAGAAGGAAGAGACCGAAAGAGAAGCACTCTGGAGGAACCTTCCAGGAATGGACCACTCTAAAAGGTTCATTCGGAACTATGAAAGTTCAAGATCCAAAAAGTATTTGGATCTCAGTAAGAACAAGTTACGTCTACTCACTGGCTTCCTCACAGGACATTGTCGCCTTAGGAAGCATATGATGAGAATGAGCTTGACAGAAACAGACGAGTGTAGATTCTGTGGTGAAGAGGAGGAGACTCCTGTTCACCTGGTTACAGAATGCCTCGCCATTGCAAACCAGCGCAAAGAATGTCTTGGACAAGAGAATTAGAGGAGGAATGAGGATCTAACCTCCTTGAAGCCCTCTCAGATACTGGAGTTCATTGGAGCTCTGGAGCTGGAGGGCGAGCTGTAGGTAGCGCATTTGCGAATACGGCTCTGATGGGGGGCACAATAGACCTTGAGGTCGCAGTGGAACGTAACCCCTTCCTAACTATAAACTATAAACTATGGTTCTGGTCATGCGATCTGAACAAAATGTAGCTTGAATATGTCATTCTCCATTGAAATACAAAATGTTGTCTCGATCGAATCCGTAGTTTCGAAATGATCGAGAAAACTGAATTTCGAACGAACGTATTTACGGAACCCCTGGTATAATTCTGCTCATTGATAAACGTGAACGCGACATTTCAGATCCACACCTATCATGAAAATTTCAAGTCCCTAGGCCTTTCCGTTCTGTAGTTATGATTTTCTATGGTTTCTATGGTTCTAGTCATGCGATCTGAACAAAATGTAGCTTGAATATATCATTCTCCATAATATACAAAATTTGGTCACGATCGAATCTGTAGTTTTGAAATTATCAAGAAAAGTCAATTTCAAACGACCATATTTACGGAACCCCTATTATAATTTTGGTCATTGATAAACGTGAACGCAACATTTCAGATCCACACCTATTCTGAAAATTTCAAGTCCCTAGGCCTTTCCATTCTAAAGTTATGATTTTCTATGGTTTCTATGGTTCTGGTCATGCGATCTGAACAAAATGTAGCTTGAATATATCATTCTCCATAATATACAAAATTTCGTCACGATCGAATCTGTAGTTTTGAAATTACCAAGAAAAGTAAATTTCAAACGACGATATTCACGGAACCCTTAGTATAATTTTTCTTGAGGTCGCAGTGGAACGTAACCCCTTCCTAACTATAAACTATAAACTAGTATAATTTTGCTCATAGATAAACGTGAACTCGACATTTCAGATCCCCACCTATCCTGAAAATTTCAAGTCCCTAGGCCTTTCCGTTCTGTAGTTATGATTTTCTATGGTTTCTATGGTTCTAGTCATGCGATCTGAACAAAATGTAGCTTGAATATATCATTCTCCATAATATACAAAATTTCGTCACGATCGAATCTGTAGTTTTGAAATTATCAAGAAAAGTAAATTTCAAACGACGATATTTACGGAACCCTTAGTATAATTTTGCTCATAGATAAACGTCATCACGACTAGATCCACACCTATCCTGAAAAGTCCCTAGGCGATTCCGTTCAAAAGTTACAATTTTATATGGTTTCTATGGTTCTTGTCATGCAATCAGGACAAAATTTCACATGTAGCTTGAACACCTCATTCTACATTTTTTTTTGCAAAATTTCATATCGATCGAATCTTTAGTTTTGAAATTATCAAGAAAAGTAAATTTCAAACGAAGATATTGACGGAACCCTTAGTATAATTTTGCTCATAGATAAACGTCATCACGACTAGATCCACACCTATCCTGAAAAGTCCCTAGGCGATTCCGTTCAAAAGTTACAATTTTATATGGTTTCTATGGTTCTTGTCATGCAATCAGGACAAAATTTCACATTTTCACACCTCATTCTACATTTTTTTTTTGCAAAATTTCATATCGATCGAATCTTTAGTGCCTAAGTTATCAGGAGAACAAAATTTTGAACGGCCATATTTACGGAACCCCTGGTGGAATTCTGCCCATTAATGAACTCAACCGAGGCATTTGGGATCTGAACATACACTGGAAATTTCAAGTCTCTAGGTTGTTCCGTTCGAGAGTTATTGTGTATACGGCTGGACGGACAGACTCGAATTTCCCGACGGATTCTTCATCAGTGAGTCGAACATAGTCGTTTGAGACCATTATCGACTCAAAATTCGAAAAATACAGACATCTTGACGAAATGATATAGCCCTCGTGTAAATAGTACGAGCGCTCAAAAATGGCTCGATCTCAGCAATAACGCCCCTTATGTTGGCCTTCAAGGCAGCAACCATCAGCGGTTTGTTAGCATAGACATTATGCCCTTAGCCCTAAGTCCTTATGCAGGATTGGCCAAGTTGTCGTCGAAGACAGTCTAAGTTCTTGAGCCCGACGCGGGATAGACTGTTGGGGATTTTCATGCACACTTGCCCGAACTACAGCCATATTTTCGACAGATCTTGTGTTTCGCTGACGTACAGGCAGTTTTTGATCTTCCACATTCCCAGTTCATTAAAGGGCGAAATGTGGATTCTGAAGGACGTTCGTCGACACTTTAAATTGCACGGAGTGCACGAAATGTTTGTCGAATGGAACATTGATTTTGATAATAATTTTTATCAATTTCGACGCGTTGCTTCATTCAAACATCGAGCGTAAGTATTGAAAACCCCTTTATAATTCAATTGAATTATGTTTGAAGGGTTTCCACACTTATTCGTCGATATAATCGAGTTGATATTCATTCAAAACACAATTTCATGGAAATATCATGATGGAAATGAAGAGACATTCGAAGGTTCGAATTTTACCTTACATGGGTACCTATTGAGTTGTGGACGGGGGAGTCTTTCAGGGTTCCATCTGTATGTCCCTAATAATGTAAATTTAACCCAATTGGATTGGTAACTTTTCGTCGATCAAAGAAATATGATAATCCAAAATTATGAGGATGAGGTATATATCAGCACCTCAGAGGTAAGGTGTGTTGAGTCACATTTTTTCCAGAAAGGAGTTATCTACACTATTGGATTTATATTATTAAATTCCATCAAGTGGAAAAACAGATTTAACTCCCTAGTAAATAGGGAGTTAAATTTTCCTAGTAACTAGGGAGTTGAAAAAAATGTGACTTAACACACCTTACCTCTGAGGTGCTGATATAGGATGTTTTTTAATGTGAAGCTCCTTTTTGACAGGTGCTAGAACTTATCAAAAGAGATCATTTCGCCGCAAGTTGATTATATGAAATATTCAATTTGAAGAAAGTGCAAAAAATCTTGGGCATCATCATGTTAATACGACTCGGTAACGTGGGTTATTTTCTAGACACTAAAATTTATCCCAAATTTGTGTATTCTCCTTCTACTTTTATTAGCAGATTTTTCCTGAATGGTATAATTCTCAAAGTATAAAACTAAGGAGGGGAAAAAGGTCCTATGAAAAAAATTAGGAAGTTCACGAACGCACCGATAAAATTGATCCAAATTGTTTACAGAAATTGTTCGAAATGGTAACCATTGATTTGATGTGCACAAAATCTTGCCCGGCGTAATGATGTAATAGTTGCTGCATGTAACATTCCTTTTACATGAGCAATTATCAAATAAGTTTAATGTCACAAGCATATTAAATGCTTAGTTCTTTCACACTATTCAATTCAACGTACTAAACTAAACACCAAAGTTTTCAACCATAGATTTCTCGTATACTGACCTCACACAGCTGGTAATTCTACACATTTAGATATCAATACGAACCAGGTCCGGGCTGGGAATTTTACAGATTCGAGGGTAACTTTGATATCGAAATACTCGGCCCTGGTAAATATTTTAAACGAACGATTTTTGGAATAATGACTTATTTTGATGAGTTCGATTGCTGGTCAAAGAAAGCCTCACCTTTGAAAACACCCTGTATAAATCATACGATAAAGAAGAAGAAGCTGAAACATACAATTCGTTTTTATTCGATCTCCACTCGAATTCAGAATTTGGTCAGTTTATTGTTTATTTATTGTTTATATCCCGCCTCTCCTAGGTCTCTGTGAGGCCCCTCAGAAGCTCAGAGCTTGTGCGAGTTAGGAGACCCGATTGTGTTCTGTGTAGGCTTTGTTACTGTGTCCTCACGCTACCTGAGGCACAGCAATGTTAATTGTTTACCCAACAGTGAATGGTGGAACCGTGCTCCATGTCAGAAAATCATCGAAGTCATGATTTCTGGATATATTCCTAAGACGGATACATTACAAAATCTGCTCCATATACGAACAGTGTTCGGTAAGTCATCGTCTATAGATGATGAAAATAGTCCATATCATTTTTCAGACATCGTGAAACGCATCAAGATTAATTGAATGGATTAGCTTAGATTGCCTAGTTGGGATATTTCGTAGAACTCTCTGAAGGCTGGTTCGCATTAGGAGAGTATTTTAGACGAGTAGCGAGTGACTAAACTCCCTACTGTCCGAAAATCGTTCGCACTTTGCTTTTAGTACAGTTGACAGTTCACAAGTGAGGTAAGGTTGTACGTGTTTTCCAAGATGAACAGCCTACAACGCATTAAAATAAACAAAGTGATTAAGCTAATCGTGTCGGCTATTTTAGAAGACGTGGATGAGGAAATTTGTGTAATTAATAAGAAGAAGCTATGGGTACGAAAATGGACCGAAAGAAGAGAAAAACTAGGAGCTACTAATTGTCTTCTGAGAGAATTAGCATTGGAAGATTCCAAAGAATACTTCTATAGTTTCAGAATGTCGGAAAGTTGATGTGTGCATTTTCTGTTAATGAAAATACAGTCTCAAATTAAGCGTAAAGATACCCTTTTGAGAAGCGCTATTCCTGCAATTACTAAATTACAAGTAGTTCTATACTTTCTTGCTACTGGATGCAGTTTAAGGACACTCACACATATATTTAGACTCGGAAAATCAACTATTTCTGGATTTATCATCGAAGTTTGTGAAGCAATATATGAATCATTAAAGGAATTTATACCTGATATTTTCAATTTTCATTTTTATTTCCCTTTCACCAAATCCAGAAATGTCCATTGTTTTTTCGATGTCCAAATATGCAGATTGTTTTGCCTGTTTTTATACTGGGTGGACTTGATGTTCCACAAACATTCATGTTCCAGATACTTCAAAATGAATTTCAAAGTTGTATCTTCGCTCCAGCAGGATGTCATATTAGCGGCTACTGATAGAGGCTACTAATGAACTCTACTGAATATTCGGGTTCGCACTTGTTGAGCCGGCAAGCCAGTGATCTCGGACGCGTGGTGGGAGGTGCTACTCGCCCGTTGAAAATACAGTAGAATGGAACGACTCGACTAAATTACTTGCCTAACTACTAGACTAAATTTTCATCGTTCAGACACGTTTAGTTACTAAATCACTCGCTACTCGACTAAAATACACTCCTAATGCGAACCAGGCATAAGAGCTACTCGTAACTCCCATCGGAGCTGTTCAAAGATGAAAATTATTAAAAGCACTGCCGTGAAGTCAGGAGCTTTTGAGCGCTCGTTCATGCACCTTGTAGGTAGATTCGCATTTTCCAGTTTTTGAAGAAGATTGAAGAAATTTTTGACAGATGTCAAAAAAAAATTGAGACGAAACTCCAGGCAGTCAGTCAGTGCTTTAGGTGACCAATTTTTTTTTCGATAATTCGAAACAATTTTTTACGGTATCTATGGTCTTGGTAATGCGATCTGGACATGATTTCTCACGTAGTTTGAATAAATTATTCTTCATCTATGTGCTTTGATGAAAATTTTATTCTAATTCAATCAGTGGTTTCGAAATTATCAGCGGACAAATTTGAACGGACATATTTACGGAACCCCTAGTCTTATTTCGATCATTGATATGATTGACCGCGACATTCGTAATCCACACCTATCCTGGATATTGCAAGTCCCAAGGCCTTTCCGTTCGAAAGTAATGATTTTCTATGGTTACTATGATTGTGGTCATGTGATCAAATGTAGCTTGAATATATCATTATTCATCAAAATACGAAATTTCGTCAGAAGCGAATCCGTAGTTTCGAAATGATCGAGAAAACAAAATTTTCAACGACCTTATTTACGGAACCCCTTGCCTTATTTTGCTCATCGATAAACGTAACCCCGACATTTGAGATCTACACCTATCCTGAAAATTTCACGTCCCTAGGCCTTTCCGTCGAATGTTATGATTTTCTATGGTTTCTATGGTTCTGGTCATGCGATCTAGACAAAATGTAGCTCGAATATACCATTCTCCATTTAAATAAAAAATTTCGTCACGATCAAATCCATAGATTTGAATTTAAAACAACCATATTTACGGAACACCTAGCCTAACTCTGCTCATTGATCAACTTGATTGCATGATTCGAGATCCACACCTATCCTGAAAATTTCAAGTCCCTAGGCTTTTCCATTACAAAGTTATAATTTTATATGGTTTCTATGGTTCTGGCCATGCGAGCTGGACAAAATTTTGCATGTAGCTTGAATACGTCATTCTCTATCTGAGTGCAATTTCACTTCTATCGAATCAGTAGTTTTGAAGTAATCAGGAGAACAAAATTGTGAGTGGCCATATCTACGGAACCCCTGGGCGAATTTTGCCCAATATCGAACTCAACCGCGGCATTCAAGATTCGAACCTACCCTGAAAATTTCAAGTTTCTAGGTCTTTCCGTTCGAGAGTTATCGTGTATACGGACGGCCGGACGAAGGGACAGACTCGAATTTTTCGACGGATTTGTCATCAGTGAGTCGAACTCTGTCGATTGAGACCATTTTCGGATCAAAATTCGAAAAATACAGACATCGTGACGAGATGATATAGCCCTCGTGTAAGTAGTACTAGCGCTCAAAAACATTGGATATCAAAGAAACGATTAGAATAATTTAGACTTATGATACCATTTGAATCATAAGCAAGTATCAATTATTACGATGTTTAATGTCGCTGATATCAAAAGAAGTAGCGTCGTTCTGTTTTTCCATCCCTAGGAATCTGTGATTTGTGTTCCGTGTTTAGTTTCTATAACCTCAATTTCATGTCAATCAATGGATGAATAATTTAGAGTCAAGTAATTATAAAGCCTTGTAAAATCTTATTTTCGTGTTAAAATAGTTTTTTATGTATCAAGGGAGTTATGAGGATGTTAATTACAGAGGGCAACAGATTTCAATCCCGAGGGATTGTTAAGTTAGGTTAGGTTAGGTTAAGTTAGGTTGTAAACATACAATTACTCACGTGGTAGATAATTAATTTTATCCAGCACATGTCAGTTATGACTATCATTATTAATGTCATTTTAGACAAGTAAACTATCAAACAACACACTAGTTCATATTTAAAGAAGTTTTATATCTATTTATTATTATTAAAAGCAGAATTCACATTCACATATTAAAATTAAAGGAAAACGCTAAAAGTTCATCCGAATTTGAAGTCATTGTAGAATTCGTTGGTTCGTTGGAACCAGACTCTCCCATATCGGTACAGCTGCTGATAGTGCTGGAAGACGCCGGCACATATGAACATTGTATTTTTTCTGCAATTTGTATTTTGTTATGCACCGATTCTTCTAGGTATCCTTCTGCAACCGTCGAGGACTTCCATCCTCCGTGACGCTTCAAAGTAGTCATGTTAGCCCTTGCATTGGCCAAAAGAGTCGCCGAAGACTTTCTCAGGCTGTGACCGGTGTAGAGCAGTTTCTCCAAGCACCGCTAATCCCCATCATCAAAGCTACTTTCATCAGCAAGTATTCATCGTCGGGACCTTCGTTCAAAAACTTCTCTATTTCAGGTCGTTCTGATGTCTTGGACTGCTTTGGTTTGTATCTCTGCGATTTTCGAAAAGCTCGTTAGTTTGCCATATTATGGGATGTCGATTTTTTTATAAATGTAAATAGTCGAGCGAAGCATCGAGTATTTCGTCCTAACGTCGATGGCTAATTTTTTTGCAAATGTGAAAAATAAGCCAATAGAACATTTTCATCGATACCTTTTATCTTTCGTGAATTCATCCAAGTCTCAAACATTTTGAACTCCTTGTCGTTAGCATCACGGGACTTTTATGGTAGAATCAGCATTGCTGCTTCTCCCGCTTACGTAAGGATATCCTAAGGAACGTAATTTTCATCGGTTTTCTCCATTTTCTATACGTTTTTTCTTCAAAAAAGCTTCCTTTTTCTGCAGGGAAAACATATGGATACATCTGCTAGCTCTCGAAATGATATTATTTATTGCCCTCCCCATTAAATCGAGATTTTGTTTTAATTCTGTGCAAGCTTCTACTATCCTCTGCCTCAATGGTCTCGTGAAGTTATTTCAACGGCATTCATTCGTTGATGTCGCGCATGTATCAGAGTAGGTGGCAGACAATTCGAACATTTGTTATAATAATGTGGACATTGCACATACTAAAGATCGAATCGAAGTATTAGTTCTTCCCCCCGAATTCTTAATAACTAACTACTCAAAACAGTGTAAAAAAATTACGAAAAGCGTGAAGTCAGGAGCTTTTGAGCGCTCGTACATCCACCTTGTAGGTGAATTCGCATTTTCCAGTTTTAGAAATCAATTGAAGGAGTTCTCGACAGCTGTCAAAAAACTTCTCAAACTTAGGCGAAACTCCAGACTTCATGTCAGTGCTTACAATCCAATCAGTAGTTTCGAAATTATCAGGAAAAAAATATTTTGAACGGCTATATTTACGGAACCCCCAGTCTAATTTTGCTCATTGATGAAAGTGACCGCGACATCCAAACCTACCCTGAAAATTTCAAGTTCCTAGGCCTTTTCCTTCGGATCTTCCTTATAATTTTTCATGGTTTCCATGGTTCTGGTGATGCGATCTGGACAAAATGTTGCTTTAATATATTATTCTCGATTATCGAGAGAACAAAATTTTGAACGGCCATATTCACGGAACCCCTAGTCTAAGTTTGCTCATTGATGAACGTGACCGCGACATTCGCGATGCAAACCTACCCTGAAAATTTCAAGTTCCTAGGCCTTACCGTTCGAAAGTTATGATTTTCTATGGTTTCTATGGTTCTGGTCATGAAATCTGGAGAAATGTAGCTTGAATATATCATTCTCCATTAATAAACAAAATTTCGTCACGATCGAATCTGTAGTTTTGAAATTATCAAGGAAACTGAAATTCAAACGACCATATTTACGGAACCCATAGTATAATTTTGCTCATAGATAAACGTGACCACAACATTCGAGATCCACACCTATCCTGAAAATTTCAAGTCCCTAGGCGTTTCCGTCCAAAAGTTACAATTTTCCATGGTTTCTATGGTTCTGGTCATGCGATCTGGACAAAATTTCACATGTAGCTTGAACACCTCATTCTCCATTCAAGTGCAGAATTTCATCTCGATCGAATCTGTAGGTTCCAAGTAATCAGGAGAACAAAACTTTGAACGGCCATATTTACGGAACCCCTGGTGGAATTTGGCCCATTAACGAACTTAACCGAGGCATTCGGGAACTGAACCCACACTGAAAATTTCAAGTATCTAGGTTGTTCCGTTCGAGAGTTATCGTGTTTACGGCACATTTTCAGTTCAAAATTCGATAAATACAGACATCGTGACGAAATGATATAGCCCTCGTGTAAGTAGTACGAGCGCTCAAAAACTATTTGATTTCAACTTCGATTCCCTGATTAAGAGGAATGAATATAATATTACTATGTTACGGTGTTTTTTACGAAGCCCTTATCATCAGGTTCAGAATAAGAGGTGAAAGTATAGAACCTTCAATATTTTGCTATTCAGTCGAATTTGCTCCTTCTGTATACGCAATAACTTCGCATCTACATAAGTTATGAAGATGCATTGTACCATTTTGGAATCTATATGAAAGGCGCATATTTTTTTCAAGTTGGCCATTCAGGCTTACTAACCTTTTTTTTTCACCATGAACGATTAAACTTTCACATCACATTTTGTGATGAAATTTGAAGTTGGATATTTTTTCCCCAAAAAGTTACAACATATATTTATACGGTTTTCTGTATATCTTATTGTATTTTATTGAAGAATATTTCACCATAAAGAAACTGATTGATTTGATTCATTTGTGAGCGTGTTATACAGAAACGCAACGTGATGTGCAAGAAATCATTATTTTGAAAAAAAAAAATTTCTCGTGGCGATAGATTTTTTTTTGTATTTTTTTCAGAGAGTCCAAAAGCTCTTCTATACAGTGTTACAGCATTATCCATTCATTCTGGGACACCCTGTATATGATTTTGGATAAGAAATGTATGAAGATCAATACATACCTGGGAGGAACTAAGTGTTCCGAGACATGGAAGTTCATTAAGAGAGTCAAATCCAGTGGAAGAAATCAGGCATACCTGCCTGACAGATAATACCAAAAAAAAATTGCGAACAACTGCTTATAGAAAATAGAAGTCAATATAAAACGATCAGAAATATCGATCGAAGGAGAGCAAATAAACATCGACGTCGGTACACTCGAAAGGGCTGTGACTAAATTGAAAAATGGCAAAGCGACAGGTCCAGAAGGAATACCAGTAGAGCTGTTGAAGTATGGAACAAGAAAGCTCTTCCAGCCTGGTGCATGAATAAGTTCATAAATGGTGCTCCAGTACCAGAACAATGGAAAATAGCCTATATTTCCTCAATACATAAGAAGGGAGATAACTGAACTGCGCTAATTATAGAGGCATTTCAGTGACGAGCACGATGATTCGCCTCTATGGAAGGATTCTCCGAGATCTTATAGAATCCGAATACAGCTTTCAAGAGGAGGAGGAACTATGTGGGTTCAGAGCTCATAGAACATGCACCGATAACGGCGATGATGTTCTCTGCTTGAAACAACTAATAGAGAAAAGAATGAACACAAATCAGAAAACTCATCTTATGTTTATAGACCTCCACAAAGCCTATGACACGGTACCTGTTAAGCAACTATGGAAAGTATTGCAGCAGTCGAATATCCACCAAACCTTAATAAAAGCTCTTCGAAATCTTTATAATGGTTCAACATCTAGAATAAAAATAGGCAATCGACTATCACAAAGTTTTTCGGTCAACTAGGGGTTACGACAAGATTGCTGCTTATCTTCCACACTATTTGGAAACTATGTGGCCAAAGCTTTGGCTCTTTGGAAAGAAAATGTCTGTTCTCATTACAGTTTGCGGACGACCAAGTGATCATTGCTAACGACAAGGCTGACCTGGAAATACATGACCCGAAAATTGCAGAAAGAGTATAAAGAGTGGGGTTTAGAACTCAATACCAAGAAAACCAAATATTTACCAATAGGAGGTGAATGATCGAACATCCAACTCAATATAGAAGATATCGCTGCCTGCACGAGCTACACATATTTGGGTGTGGTGTTTGATATTGACGGCAGGGACGATCAAGAAATGAAAAACGTATCAACCAAGCCGGAGTATTCTGGAGCAGCGAAATAGGAAGAAAACAAAAATATAACATCTATGAAACGATGATAAAAAGTTCTTTATTGTATGGCTTGGAAACGTGGAAAATTACGGAGAACAATAGGAAAAAACTGCCGAAATAGATGTGTTCAGGAGGTCAATAGGAATATCAAGAAGAGACCGAATACGGAATGAAGATGTTCTAGCAAGAATGGGAATAGATGGATCACTCATGACGGACATCGAGCGGAGACAACTTATTTGGTATGGACACGTGCAGAGGATGGATAACACCAGACTACCAAAGCAGATCCTGGAATGGGTACCACCACATCGAAGAAAACGAGAAAGACCGAGAAAAACGTGGATAGAAAGGGTTTCGAAAGCGATGAGCGCAAGAAATCTGACAGAAAACCAATGGAATGACAGGAGGTCATGGAAATTAGGAATCGGACAACGACGAAAGACAATATGAAACCGATATATAACTTCTCTGAATCGAAAATACTCACAATTAGTGTACATAGTTCGAATTTCGAATGAAAATTGGAGTTATTTTGAATTTGACAGCTATGTTTGGAGGAAAAGAATATCGTTCCTTGAATTCAAGTAACACAAATATTCAATGTGTGAAGCGATATCTAGCGAATTTCCTGAGGAATACAAGTCAATTTTTTTGAGCGCTTGTACAACTTTCACGAGGGCTATATCATTTCGTCACGTTGTCTATATTTTTCGAATTTTGAGCCGAAATGGTCTCAAACGACAGAGTTCGACTCACTGATGACGAATCGAAAAATACGAGTCTGTCCGTCCGTATACACGATAACCCTCGAACGGAACGTCCTGAAAACTAAAAATTTTCATTGTAGGTTTGAATCTCGGATGCCGCGGTTAAGTTCGTTATTGGGCAAAATTCGACAAGTGAATATGGCCTTCCGAATTTTTGTCCTCCTGATTACTTCGAAACTACAAATTCGATTGAGGTAGAATTTTGCACTCAGATAGAGAATGACGTGTTCCAGATACATGCAAAATTTTGTCCAAATCGCATGACCAGAACCATAGAAACCATGGAAAATTATAACTTTGTAATGGAAAGGCCTAGGGACCTAATAGACCAGGCAATAGAGCAGAAAAAGGGTCATTCTGTGACAAAAATAGTAGAAGAAAACCGCGAGTGGGGGGTTGCGTGGGGTGGTCCGTGGATGTTCAGTGATATGTTTTCGACTCGCAAATATCATTACTTTTCTTGTAATTGCGAAGAAACACCAAAAAAAAAAGGTGTTTTTTTATTTTTTTGCTTGTAAAATCTGAACCAATGAAGCGGTGCTAATACTTTCAACAGACGAATTGTAGAGAATGAAAAGATGAATAAAATGAGTGCTAGTGCAACTCAATCGGGTCATCATTACCGGAGGAAAGCCGGAAAAACCGTGAAAATCAGCGATTTTTCAAATCCTCATAACTCGGCCAATTTCGAAGTTGTAGCGCTGGCTTTCCAAATGAAAGTAGTGGTTAATAGATACTTTGAGTGTGCATAACCCGGACGTTGTCCGATGAACAGTTTTTGCGTAATTGCGTTTTGGATTATTTAAGGCACTATTTTCCGGAAGAGCTGGATGCGTCGGAAGTAGTCCGATTTCAATTTACAAAACGGATTTTGAAAGAAGAAGTATAGTACTACAAAACAGCAAACTTGATTTTTCGTTAAAATGCTTCAAAATAGGTGAAAAAAGCATGCAAACATGACCAAAATCAGCCGAATGCTCGATTGCAGTCAAGTAGTGGGGGTATATACGTAAATATTCGCGCCCGGCCTCAGCGCGATTTTCGTTCCCCGCGTCTGCCGGCTACCCCCACTAGTCGTCCGCGGAAGTGCACTCGGCCGGTTTTGGTCATGTTTGCATGCTTTTTTCACCTATTTTGAAGCATTTTAACGAAAAATCAAGTTTGCTGTTTTGTAGTACTATACTTCTTCTTTCAAAATCCGTTTTGTAAATTGAAATCGGACTACTTCCGACGCATCCAGCTCTTCCGGAAAATAGTGCCTTAAATAATCCAAAACGCAATTACGCAAAAACTGTTCATCGGACAACGTCCGGGTTATGCACACTCAAAGTATCTATTAACCACTACTTTCATTTGGAAAGCCAGCGCTACAACTTCGAAATTGGCCGAGTTATGAGGATTTGAAAAAACGCTGATTTTCACGGTTTTTCCGGCTTTCCTCCGGTAATGATGACCCGATTGAGTTGCACTAGCACTCATTTTATTCATCTTTTCATTCTCTACAATTCGTCTGTTGAAAGTATTAGCACCGCTCCATTGGTTCAAATTTTACAAGCAAAAAACTAAAAAAACACCTTTTTTTTTGGTGTTTCTTCGCAATTACAAGAAAAGTAATGATATTTGCGAGTCGAAAACATATCACTGTACATCCACGGACCACCCCACGCAACCCCCCACCCGCGGTTTTCTTCTACTATTTTTGTCACGAAAAAATCTCTATTGCCTGGTCTATAAGGATAGGTGTAGATCTCGAATGTCGCGGTCATGTTCCGTAAATATGGTCGTTTGAAATTTTGTTTTCTTGATAATTCCAAAACAACGGAAATGATCGTGACAAAATTTTGTATTTTAATGAAGAATGATATATTCAAGCTACATTTTTTCCAGATCGCATGACCAGAACCATAGAAACCATAGAAAATTATAACTTTCGAGCGGAAAAGCCTAGGGACTTGAAATTTTCAGGATAGGTTCGGATCGCGAATTTCGCGGTCACGTTCATCAATGAGCAAAATTAGACTAGGGGTCCCGTAAATATGGCCAAAATTTTTTTTTCTGATCATTTCGAAACAACCCATTGGATTGGAATGAAATTTTGCTCATAGATGAAGAATTATGTATACAAACTACGTGGGAAATTATGTCCAGATCGCATAACCAAGACCATAGATACGGTAGAAAATTCTAGCGAATTATCGAAAAAAAAATCGCCTAAAGCCTGACGTGAAGTCTGGAGTTTCGCCTCAGTTCGAAAAATTTTTTGACAGCTGTCAAACATTTTTCTAATTTGTTTCTAAAACTGGAAAATGCGAATCTTCCTACAAGGTGGATGAACGAGCACTCAAAAGCTCCTGACTTCACGACAGTGTTTTTGAGCACTCGTACCACTTACACGAGGGCTATATCATTTCGTCACGATGTCTGTATTTTTCGAATTTTGAGCCGAAAATGGTCTCAATCGACTATGTTCGACTCACTGATGACGAATCCGTCGAAAAAAATGAGTCTGTCCGTCCGGCCGTAAGCACGATAACACTCGAACGGAACAACCTAGAGACTTGAAATTTTCAGTGTAGGTTCAGTTCCCGAATGCCTCGGTTGTGTTCGTTAATGGGCCGAATTCCACCAAGGGTTCCGTAAATATGGCCGTTCAAAATGTTGTTCCCCTGATTACTTGAAAACTACAGGTTTGATTGAGATGAAATTTTGCACTCAAATGGAGAATGAGGTGTTCAAGCTACATGTGAAATTTTGTCCAGATCGCATGACCAGAACCATAGAAACCATGGAAAATTGTAACTTTTGAACGGAAACGCCTAGGGACTTGAAATTTTCAGGATAGGTGTGGATCTGAAATGTAGCGTTCACGTTTATCAATGAGCAGAATTATACTAGGGGTTCCGTAAATACGGTCGTTTGAAATTTTGGTTTCACGATAATTTCGAAACTACGGATTCGATCGAGAATGATATATTAAAACAATATTTTGTCCAGATCGCATGACCAGAACCATAGAAACCAAAGAAAATTGTAACTTTTGAACGGAAAGGCCTAGGAACTTGAAATTTTCAGGGTGAGTTTGGATCGCGAATATCGCGGCCACGTTAATCAATGAGCAAAATTAGACTAGGGGTTCCGTAAATATGGCTGTTCAAAATATTTGTTTCCTGATTATTTCGGAACTACTGATTGGATTGGAATGAAATTTTGCACCTAGCTTAGGAATAATGAATTCAAACTACTTGCCAAATTTTATACAGATCGCACCACCAAGACCATAGATACCGTAGAAAATTCTCGCGAATTATCGAAAAAAAATTGGTCACCTAAAGCACTGACATGAAGTCTGGAGCAGGGCCGCGCCGCCCTCATGGGCAGGATGGGCAAGGCCCAGGGGCGCCGAGACTTCAGGGGCGCCGCAGGCGCCCTGATCTCATTTCATAAAAATGTTTATCATTCATGAATCATATTCCTGGAATACATTTTACAATATTCTATAAAATTAAAGGAAATATATATATATATATATATATATGTATGTAAAGCGTCAAGTTTGGGGACTTTTTCGAGTTGCCTTTTTTTCTGTATACATAACTATACATTCGTATATATGAGTCATTCGACCCTGAAAAAGTCAAAAAAAAACATTTTTTCAAGTTTGGGGACATTTTCATTTTGAGTTTTTTTTTTGATTTTTTCGTATACATATGTTAACTTTTATGTAACAAGTAGAAAAAACCACAAATATATAAAAAAAAATGTTTCAGAATGTTTTTGATAAATTGTTAGTTTAGGTTCTGCAGCCCCTTCGGGGAAAGAAAAGCCAGAAAAGTCACCTGGTTGGTTTCTCGAATAAAAAGTGTGATCAGGAACGGGAAACAGGTTTTTACGATCTATTTCTATTCGCCATTCCCCTGCTTAATTGTTTTTTGATATTGTAAAACTTTGTATCTGCTCTATACCAAAAGAATATACAGGGTGTCCCAGAATGAATGGATAATCCTGTAACACTTTATAGAAGACCTATAGGACTCTCTGAAAAATATACAAAAAAAAAATCCCTAGGCGGATTCAGCCTGTTAACGAACTCAACCCTGGCATTCATAAAAAAAAGTTTATGCTTATACCTGCAAAAAATGATTGATTTCCTTTTTGAGCGTTCGCACTACTTACACGAGGGCTATATCATTTCGTCACAATGTCTGTATTAACCGAATTTTGAGCCGAAATGGTGTCAAACGACAGAGTTCGCCTCACTGATGACGAATCCGTCAAAAAATTCGAGTCTGTCCGTCCGTCCGTCTGTATACACGATAACTCTCGTACGGAATGTCCTAGGAACTTGAAATTTAGGGTAGGTTCGAATCTCAAATGCCGCGGTTAAGTTTGTTATTGGGCAATATTCGCCCAGGGGTTCCATAAATATGGTCGCTCGAAATTTTGTTTTTTTGATTACTTCGAAACTACTGATTCAATGGGAGTGAAATTTTGCACACAGATGGAGAATTACGTTTTCAAGCTACATGCATAATTTTGTCCAGCACACATTATCAGAACCATTGAAACTATAGAAAATTATTACTTTGTAATGGAAAGGCCTAGGGACTTGAAATTTTCAGGATAGTTGTGGATCTCGAATGTTGCTGTCACGTTCATCAATGAGCAAAATTAGACTAGGGGTTCCGTAAATATGGCCGTTTGAGATTCAGTTTTTTTGATAATCACAAAACTATGGATTTGATCATAAATAAAGCCGTTCAAACTATTCTTTTCCTGATAATTTCGAAACAACTTATTGAATTAGGATGAAATTTCGCACATAGATGGAAAATAATGTATTCAAACTACGTGGGAAATTTTGTCCAGATCGCATTAACAAGACCATAGATACCGTAGAAAATTCGAGCGAATTGTCGAAAAAAAAATTGGTCATCAAGAACTGACGTGAAGTCTTGATTTTCGCCTTAGTTTGAAATTTTCTTTGACAGCTGTCAAAATCTCTCCAATTGTTTTCTAAAACGAGCGCTCAGAAGCTCCTGACTTCACGGCAGTGCTTTTCGTAATTTTTAATAAAGGTCTTAAATAAGGACACAATCAATTTTATTCCAGACTGTTTATAAATTTTTATATCGAGGACGTGATTTGTCGAGTAATTTTATTTATCCTCATCAGAAAATTCGGATTGGACAAAAAATGATTTCTGAACATTTTGTTACTTTTTAGAAGTTACTGCTTTTGCATAACAGTAGCAATAACCACGTCTCTATCTATATTGATGAGTTATGATAATGCATTGTACTATTCTGAAATCTGCATTAGAGACTCCCTTCTTTCATCGAGCTTTCAATTTTTTGCCACCACGTCGTCTAATCTTGCACAATATAAAGTAGAGTTAACACATTGAATGATTCGATGCCGTTGACATTGTTTCCCGAAGAATTCAGTCATTTATAGATTCTCTGCGTATTCATTGGCATAGTTATTCCATGAATAATATTATGCAAAGGAAACCCTGCTGGATTTGACACATGAAAATGGAATACAGAAACGTGACGTAGAGTGTGAGAAGAACGGCAATTTTGAAGGAAAAAGTCAACATGTCGTAATGTTCGAGAAGGTTGTCTGTTATTTTATGATCAGTTTGGGGACAACAATATTTTAGAAATCTCTGCTATGTTTCGATTTTCAACGTGTTTTTATACATCGGAACCAACGTCGAACAAAAATCTTTGAGCTTATCCAAAAATATAATTTTCCTCGACCTCATCTTCAATATAACAAAAACAGCATTTTTGAGATTGAAATTTTCATAACCATTTCTATATACGCATGAACGATAACTGAAATGGTAAAAAATGAAAAATTGAATAGAAAACTTGACATATGAATTCTACACAAATTGAGAAAAATATTTGGATACCATTTGAGTGATAATCATTATTCTGCAAACCTCCAAATTACAGTTTATACATTTTATGAAGAAGTTTGGAGACACGTCCTCAAACTAACCGTTTAATCAATTCATGAAAAAGTTTGGGGAACCCGTCCTCAAACTAACCATTTCTCAACAGAAAAGTTTGGGGATATTCAATTCAGATTCAATTTCCTTCTGAAACTAGAAAATGCGAATCTACCTACAAGATGGATGTACGAGCGCTCAAAAGCTCCTGACTTCACGGCAGTGCTTTTCGTAATTTTTAGTAAGGTCTTAAATAAGGACACAATCAATTTAATTCCACACTGTTTATAAATTTATATATCGATGACGTGATTTGTCGAGTAATTTTATTTATCCTCATCAGAAAATTCGGATTGGACAAAAAATGATTTCTGAACATTTCGTTACTTTTTAGAAGTTACTGTTTTTGCATAACAGTAGCAATAACCACGTCTCTATCTATATTGATGAGTTATGATAATGCATTGTACTATTCTGAAATATGCATTAGAGACTCCCTTCTTTCATCGAGCTTTTAATTTTTTGCCACAACGTCGTCTAATCTTGCACAATATAAAGTAGAGTTAACACATTGAATGATTCGATGGCGTTGACATTGTTTCCCGAAAAATTTAGTCATTTATAGATTCTCTGCGTATTCATTGGCATAGTTATTCCATGAATAATATTAGACAAAGAAAACCCCGCTGGATTTGATACATGAAAATGAAATACAGAAACGTGACGTAGAGTGTGAGAAGAACGGCAATTTTGAAGGAAAAGGTCAACATGTCGTAATGTTCGAGAAGGTTTTCTGTTATGTTATGATCAGTTTGGGGACAACAATATTTTAGAAATCTCTGCTATGTTTCGACTTTCAACTAGTTTTTTTACATCGGAACCAACGTCGAACAAAAATCTTTGAGCTTATCCAAAAATATAATTTTCCTCGACTTCTTCTTCAATATAACAAACACAGCATTTTTGAGATTGAAATTTCCATAACCATTTCTATATGCGCATGAACGATAACTGAAATGGTAAAAGATGAAAAACTGAATAGAAAACTTGACATATGAATTCTACACAAATCGAGAAAAATATTTGGATACCATTTGGGTGATAATCATTATTCTGCAAACCTCCAAAGTTACAGTTTTTACATTTTATGAAGAAGTTTGGAGACACGTCCTCGAACTAACCGTTTAATCAATTCATGAAAAAGTTTGGGGAACCCGTCCTCAAACTAACCATTTCTCAACAGAAAAGTTTGGGGATATTCAATTCAGATTCAATTTTCTTCTGAAACTAGAAAATGCGAATCTACCTACAAGGTGGATGTACGAGCGCTCAAAAGCTCCTGACTTCACGGCAACGCTTTTCGTAATTTTTAATAAAGGTCTTAAATAAGGACACAATCAATTTTATTCCACACTGTTTATAAATTTATATATCGCGGACGTGATTTGTCGAGTAATTTTATTTATCCCCATCAGAAAATTCGGATTGGACAAAAAATGATTTCTGAACATTTTGTTACTTTTAAGAAGTTACTGTTTTTGCATAACAGTAGCAATAACTACGTCTCTATCTATATTGATGAGTTATGATAATGCATTTTACTATTTTGAAATCTGCATTAAAGACTCCCTTCTTTTATCGAGATTTTAATTTTTTGCCACCACGTCGTCTAATCTTGCACAATATAAAGTAGAGTTAACACATTTAATGATTCGATGGCGTTGACATTGTTTCCCGAAAAATTCAGTCATTTATAGATTCTCTGCGAATTCATTGGCATAGTTATTCCATGAATAATATTATGCAAAGGAAACCCCGCTGGATTTGACTCATGAAAATGAAATACAGAAACGTGACGTAGAGTGTGAGAAGAACGGCAATTTGCAATTTTGAAGGAAAAAGTCAACATGTCTCAATGTTCGAGAAGGTTATGTTATGTTATGATCAGTTTTGGGACAACAATATTTCAGAAATCTCTGCTATGTTTCGACTTCCAACGAGTTTTTTTACATCGGAACCAACGTCGAACAAAAATCTTTGAGCTTATCCAAAAATATAATTTTCCTCGACCTCTTCTTCAATATAACTTTGAGATTGAAATTTTCATAACCATTTCTATATACGCATGAACAATAACTGAAATGGTAAAAGATGAAGAATTGAATAGAAAACTTGGCATATGAATTCTACACAAATTGAGAAAAATATTTGGATACCATTTGGGTGATAATCATTATTCTGCAAACCTCCAAAGTAACAGTTTATACTTTTTATGAAGAAGTTTGGAGACACGTCCTCAAACTAACCGTTTAATCAATTCATGAAAAAGTTTGGGGACCCGACCTCAAACTAACCAATTCTCAACAGAAAAGTTTGGGGACGGACCCCAAAGTTGACAAATGTCTCCAAACTGACCATTTAGTGACGGAAATGGTCCCCAAACTCGACGATTTACATACATATATATATATATATATATATATATATATATATTATTATTATTGATTTAATTGATGTACAGATAAAGAAGAACCACAGTAAGCAAAAATGCGTCCACGCCAGGCCAGGTCAATACGATACTTTACCCGTTGTCGTTGAGATTGAAAATGCGTAGGGTAAAAGGTACAGTTGTTGACACCCCAGTGATTGACACCCTCATTTTCATATTTGAATTATAAGAATTTGATGGAGGCCTCAAAAACATGGAGCTTTGAAAAAAATATTTCAATTTTTCAAGTTTGGACTGTTAGTATTAATTTGGGTTAGGTTTACATTCCTAATTCACCATATATTTATCAATGTGCAGCGTGCTGACGATCATTGCAATTAGAAAAATACTGCCATTTTCTCAAGGTACTTAACTCAAGTTCATAACATTTTTTTAATTGTTCTAATTTTTGTCTGAAGCATAATTTTTGTTTGAATTATTGAAACTCTTCAATAAATACTTTTTCATAACTTAAAATCTATTTGGTTGAAGGTTTCGCGTTTTTTTGTGGGTGTCAATAATTGCCTTTGAAAATATGTGGATGAATAGTGATTGACATACTATGTCAATAACTGTCGTATTCAAATTTTGCAAAATTGGTCCGTATTGCCTACTATTCAGGCCTCAATTTCTCAATGAATACTGAAAAATGGTTGAACTTTATCTAATTTTGTTGCTATTATTTCTGCCTTATCAGCAGTAAAATCAGAAGGAATGTCCAGAAAACTTGCCTCCCAAACCTATGGCGTTCCTCGTTCTACAATAATTTTTTGGTTGAGTGGAAAACTTGTTGAAAAAATGAAAAGCACTGACGTGTAGTCAGGAGCTTTTGAGCGCTCGTTCATCTACCTAGTAGGTAGAATCTTCCTAAAAAAAAATTTTTTGAACATCCACTTTTGGTCATTGATAATTTTGTTCATTGATAAACGTGACCGCGATATTCGAGATCCACACCTATCCTGAAAATGTCTAGTCCCTAGGCCCCTCCGTTCGAAAGTTATTATTTTCGATTTGGACAAATTTTGCATGTAACTTGAACACGTCATTCGCACCATCTGGGTGCGAAATTTCATCTCGTTCGAATCAGTAGTTTAGAAGTAATCAGGAGATCAAAATTTCGAACGGCCATATTTACGGAACCCCTGATGGAATTCTGCTCATTAACCAACTTAACGGCAGTCGGAAACTGAACCCACACTGAAAATTTAAAGTCTCTAGGTCGTTCCGTTCGAAAGTTATCGTGCTTACGGCAAGATTCGAAAAATACAGACATCTTGACGAAATGATGTAGCCCTGGTGTAAGTCCAACGAGCGCTCAACAAATCACGGACCTTGCCCTGTATTAACCTATGAAGAAGATCTCAAATTATGTGATAGAATAGACGGGTGTGCCAAAAAAAATAAAAAAAAAATTATTTCAAACATAAAGCTTGATGATGAAATTCATGAAGAATCCTTTATACAGTCATGAAACAGTCCAATATGGACATGGATTGTACATCTGAAGACATAATCTGTGATAACAATGAAAACCAAGTTGCTATAAACGGCTACTGGAGAACCAACTGCCAGGGCTTGTGTCCTATTTGCAAAAAGAATTTGGATTTAAATGGTATTAAATAATTAAATGCATTTCCTGTGCATGAAAATTCCATGTTTAATGTTTATTGAAATATGTCTTCATAGAGTTTCCATTTCGAATATTTTTCAATGCAAAACTTATAAATAAATCTTATAATGAACGATCCATTACTATATATTATACCTATCCACATCCTTGTTCAGATGATTGAAAATATGAGAGATAACAGTATGTCAATAACTGTATCAGGTGGTGTCAACAATAGATTTTACAGTGTCAATCACTGAAAATTTACACATGATGTTAACGATGTGTTTTAAAGCTTCTTCTGAAAAGGTTTTTCCACTTTCGGTTGTTAATTTGAATCGAGTATAAACCAAAACATAACCTCGAAAAAGAAATATTTTCATTTCATACCCAAATAACAAATTATTTATATTCTATTGGGACAGTTGGCTTAAGGTGTCAATAACTGTAGTGTTTACCCTAGATACTGGACACATTGATAAACTCATGCCTAATTCACTAGTTCCCAGAACATATAAAGAATATACAAATGAATACAGACAAAAATATGCCTCAGTATATTGGTGATAAAATACAAAATGAGCTAATTCACCTTATAGGAGAGCATATCAGATCTGAAATTTTGAACAAGGTGATAGCCGCCGAGAAGAGCAGATATCTGTTTGCTAGATTTGTGCGGTTGAATCAGAACAGCTTCTCCATAACGAGATTTTTTTAAATTTTATCCAATACCGATATAACAGGGTCAGGTCGGTAAACTTTTCGTTGGTGATATTTGAAGAATACGAGCTTAAATTGGATGATCTTCGTGGTTATGACAATGGTGCCAATATGCGAGGAAAACACAACGGTCTGCAAAAAAATTCTTGATTTCAGTTTTAGATCATTTTTTGTGTCATGCGATCTAGACAAAATTTTACATGTTGCTTGAACACGTCATTTTTCAATTGAATGCAAAATTTCATCTCGATTGAATCCGCAGTTTCGAAGTAATCAGGAGAACAAAATTTCGGACTGTCATATTTACGGAACCCCAGGTGGAGTTCTGCCCATTAACGAACTAAACTGCGGCATTCGGAAACCATACTGAAAATTTCAAGTCTCTAGGTCGTACCGTTCGAAAAGTATTGTGCTTACGGCCGGACGGAAAGACTTGAAATTTTCGACGGATCCGTCATCAGTGAGTCGAACCTTGTCGATTAAGACCATTTTCGGTTCAAAATAAGAAAAATACAGACATCGTGACAAAATGATATAGCCCTCGTGTTAGTAGAACGAGCGCTCAAAAAACGCTGGAGTCTGTACAATAATGGATGTAAATCCAATTTCTCAATTCCATTATACAGGAGGGTGTTTCCAAATTCGACGTGAACCTTGTAGGACGTGTTAGTCTCTCTTTGCTGTCGTTTGAGCCATATTTATTGATATCCAAAAATCAACAGTTTACGAGTAATTTGAGGTCTCGTATTTTTTTGAAAATTACTGACCTTACTTCATTTTTCGTCAATTTTTTCTACGTTGAACAAGTTTGATTATAATTTCGGATTATTTAAAATAAAAAAGCGAAAATATGCTGTAATATATGTTGAAAAAGAATGCGTCCGGTTTAAAAGTTGGTATATGAAGAAAAGAATAGTCAATTTCTAGTATCAATTCGCCTACAAATTTCGAATTCCACAATTCATGTATGACAAAGTTATTTGAAAACTTCCAAATTCCTTCTTTAATTCCTAAAAAAGTTTTCGTTACAAAGCAGGCACTAGTTTCGTTTCAGCAGATTTTTTTATGAACAACCTTTTGAAAGTCCGGCATAAAAATAGTGTTTGGGCGTTAAGCTTTGGATGAGAGCAATAGCTAATCTTTTGATAGGTCCTCACTATTTACCTGACAACTTAAATAGAGAAAATTATGAAGAATTTTTCAGAACAAATATGGACAGTTTTTTGGACGAGGTTCCCTTGATTGACAGGCGTGAAATCATTTTTTAATAGGATGGTTGTCCCGCACACTATAGGCTAAACGTTCGTATGTTCTTGAACGAATTGTTTCCTTATCGGTGGATAGGTAGGGAAGGAGCTATTTCGTGGCCAGCGAGAAGTCCGGATCTAACACCGTTAGATTTTCATGTTTGGGGCAGTTTAAGAGAAATAGTATATGAAAGGGAAAAACATACATCTGCACAACTCTTGAGGAGAGAATAGACGGAGTAGTGAGAAGATTGAAAGTAAACTTCAGGACTGAAGAAATAAGAAAGAGGGCCCGTGATTGTATAAGGAATATAATTTATGTTTTTCGAACATGATTTATGAATACATACAATGAAATTTTGAGTTGAATTGCAATAAAAAAATATTTGAATCGTTACTTTTCTTTCTTCGGTTATATCCCCTTTCAAATCAAAATCTGCGAAACTAGTGGCTTCGTTCTAACGAAAAACTTTTTAGGAAATGAAGAAGGAATTCGACAAGTATTTAAAATAATTTTTCTATACATAAATTGTGGAGTTCGAAAGTTGCAGGCAAGTTGATATTAGAAATCGACTATTCTTTTCTTCATATACCAACTTTCAAATCATACGAATTCTTTTTCAACACCTATTACAGCATATTTTCACTTTTTTCATACATATCATATCCTTCTCTGATGAAAATAATTCAAAAAATTGACACAAAATGAAGTGAGGTGAGTAATTTTTCGAAAAACACAAAAACTGAAATAGCTCGTAAACTGTTGAATTTTTGATATCAATAAATATGGCTCAAATGACAACAAATGAGTTATACCACCACGTCCTCCAAGGTTCACTTCGAATTTGGAAACACCCTGTATACTTTTCAGTTTGAGTCAACATAAGAAATAACATGAAGGGGCGCAATTATATTATTTGCCCAGGGGCGCATCCTGGGCTAGGCGCGGCCCTGGTCTGGAGATTCGCCTCAGTTTCAGAATTTTTGTGACAGCGGTCGAAAATTCCTTCAATTGATTTCTAAAACTGGAAAATGCGAATCTACCTACAAGGTGCATGTACGAGCGCTCTAAGTGATGTAAAAAAGATTTTGAGGCTTCAAAGATAAACCACGATATTCTGAGTACTACTCTGAGAATATTTCTATTTCATAGGACATTCGAAAAGACTTTTTGAAGCGAACAAACCCATGAAATTTGATCAAAAGCGGACCTCAGAATCCAAAGTTATGGCTATCGTAAATTCAAGCCGATCTCCATAAATCACCTTTCATCACCTTAACTAATAGCCTTAAGATACAAAACAAGCAACTTTTCTGAAAAGCCTGGATGCCCTGCATTCACCACTAGGATATGGCCAACCACGCATGAAACACCCTGTATATCGTAAGGCAAAAATGTTTCTTTCGATCTAATATACAGCGTGTCCGGGAAAATGTGGGAAATCTTTCGGATTCAGATAAAACATGAAAGAATAAGATGACAAGTTCCCATAATTTTTGAGCGCTCGTACAACTTACACGAGGGCTATATCGTTTCGTCACGATGTCTGTATTTTTCGAATTTTGAGCCGAAATTGGTCTCAATCGACTATGTTCGACTCACTGATGAGGAATCCGTCGGAAAATTCGAGTCTGTCCGTCCGTCCGGCCATCCGGCCGTAGGCACGATAACTCTCGAACGGATCAAGCTAGAGACTTGAAATTTTCAGTGTAGGTTCAGATCCCAAATGCCTCGGTTAAGTTCGTTAATGGGCAGAATTCCACCAGGGGTTCCGTAAATATGGGCGTTCAAAATTTTGTTCTCCTGATTACTTCGAAACTACGGATTCGATCGAGTTGAAACTTTGCACTCAAATGAAGAATGAGGTGTTCAAGCTACATGTGAAATTTTGTCCAGATCGAATGACCAGAACCATAGAAACAATAGAAAATTGTAACTTTTGAACGGAAACGCCTAGGGACTTGAAATTTTCAGGATAGGTGTGGACCTCGAATGTCGTGATCACGTTCATCTATGAGCAAAATTATACAAGGTGTTCCGTAAATATGGTCGTTTGAAATTTAGTTTTCTTGATAATTTCAAAATAATAGATTCGATCGTGACGAAATTTTGTATACTATTGAAGAAATTTATATTCAAGCTACATTCTCCCAGATCACATGACCAGAACCATAGAAACCATAGAAAATTATAACTTTTGAAGGGAAAGGCCTAGGGACTTGAAATTTTCAGGATAGGTGTGGATCTGAAATGTCGCGTTCACGTTTATCAATGAGCAGAATTATACTAGGGATTCCGTAAATACGGTCGTTTGAAATTTTGGTTTCTCGATAATTTCGAAACAACAGATTCGATCGAGATGAAATTTTGTATTTTAATCGAGAATGATATATCAAAACAATATTTTGTCCAGATCGCATGACCAGAACCATAGAAACCATAGAAAATTGTAACTTTTGAACGGAAAAGCCTAGGAACTTGAGATTCGCAGGGTGGGTTTGGATCGCGAATATCGCAGTCACGTTCATCAATGAGCAAAATGAGTTCAAAATATTTTTTTGCTGATAGTTCCGAAAATACTGAGCGGATTGGAATGAAATTTTGCACCTAGCTGAGTATTAATGTATTCAAACTACATGCAAAATTTTGTCGAGATCGCACCACCAAGACCATAGATACCGTAGGAAATTCTAGCGAATCATCGAAAAAAAAATGGTCAGCTGAAGCACTGACATGAAGTCTAGAGTTTCGCCTAAGTTTCAGAATTTTTTTGACAGCTGTCGAAAATTCCTTCAATTGATTTCTGAAACTGAAAAATGCGAATCTACCTACAAGGTGCATGTACGAGCGCTCAAAAGCTCCTGCCTTCACGGCAGTGCTTTTCGTAATTTTTTTTCCTAGCGGCCCTCCCTACGGAGATACGGCCTCCTGAATGACGTCACTGTGTAGTGAACCTGGGGATGTTCTATTCTTTATTACTCGAATTCCGCTGTCACCAATTCGTACTAAGACCTGGGGTTTCTACCCTTATCAATCATATTCCGCTGTCACCAATTTTTACCTATCTATAACCAGAGTTGTTTAACTAGAAAACTACCTTGTACACTTATCTATTTTTCGAAAAGGCCTAGATTCATGCTCTCTGCACGAGGAGAGAGTCTTTTGTCTTATTTATCTGAGGAACAGGTATTCAGGAAAGAAAACCTCGAAATTTCAAAAGAACATATTATATTTAAGAAAAAAAATGATGGTAAAATGCGTACATAAAATCTTAATTTTCACAAACATCAAAAGAACATCCAAATAAAGTATCTATCGTTCACCTAGTTTCTCACAATCGTAATTAAATCAAACAATGCCACTGTTACTTCCCATCAACATACCCATCGCGATGTTCGTGGGGTCAGATAATCAGTTACAACTAATATTCAAATTTCGTACGTAAAATCGAAAGTATATCGAATCAACTTCGGATCGAGATATCAATAATATTGGGGATTACCATAACACCATTCACATTCATAGGGGTTAAAGCTTTGAATTGAATTTTCCTACCTTGGTCTGCAAACCACCTAATTCCTCTTTTTGTACCTGTTTGGGAACTAAACCACCCACACACGATATTGGCCTTTATTTTTATTCGCACTCGAAACACAAAAGTACGGCTTTTAACTTTACTCAAAATAAACTTCTTGAACACTCATTTGTACGATCTAACACAGTTACTCCCTTAATCCGAAATCTCACAGAAATCCTCTACTGAAAAATACAACACTAACTTCCTCTAACCGCCCTCCGACCGAAACCGTCATCCGAATTTTCCCCTCATCGTGATGAGTCCGCGTTTTCCGAGCAACTCCCTTTTTCCGAGTAACTCCACTCTCGCCGAGTAACTGACTCTAATTTTTCCTTGATCTCCAAAAGTAAACTCTACCCCCCTTTCAAAAAGAATCCTCAGCTCAAGAGTGGGCATCCAGACGCTTAAACAGCAATTCTCGTTTCAAAAATGTTCCCGTGAGACCGATTTCGTAATCTACGGTGGACATAAACAATTTCAGCCACTACAATGTTGCAAATAGACAACTTTGCTTTTTAGACGTTACTTATCGAGACCATGGGTGGTCTTTTCGTCGAACTTATCATGACCATTGAAATGACATCCGTCTGGACACCTGCAGATTAATACAATGTAGATGAAGTATTTTCTTTCCATTCAGGCAATGGATTTAAATAATCCATGTAATTTTGAATAGGTATTTCCCAATTATTACAACTGGAAATTCATTTTACTGGAATAAATTTTAAAATACTTGATGAACAGTAGTAAGGACTTCTTAAAATACGGCCCTTTTATTTAAATTAGCTCGTTTAGTTTACCAGGGACGGACTAGGTTGTACGTTTTAATGCTTACATTTTCAATGTAGTGTTTCAATGTATGATAAGGAGTTAAAAAAAACAAATTTGGTTACCTTGAACATTAAGCTAAGAGAGCTTAGAAAAGGTTTTCTTGTTTATAGTCGATAAAATGAACCGTTTTCGAAAAACAAAATAATAAAAGAAGTAACTTCTTTATTTCTATTGAAAAGAATCATGAATTCTAATTTTTTTTGTCTGCAACGAAGTGTGATACGAAAGTTTTTCCAGGAACAAAAAAGTTTTAGTTTATGTTATTGAATCCGACAAAATTTGTTTCTTATCACATCCAATGAAACGTATGTATTTTTGTTAAGGTGCCTTCCTGGGCCAAAACTGCATTGTTGAGAATCTTTGTAATTTTGTCGGATTCAATAACGTAAACTAAAATTTGTCTGTTCCTTGAATAACTTTCGTATCACACTTTGTTGCAGACAAAAAAAAATAGAATTCATGATTTTTTTTTATAGAAATAAAGAAGTTACTTCTTTTATTATTTTGTTTTTCGGAAACGGTTCATTTTATCTACTATAAACAGTACCTTTTCTTTAGCTTAATGTTCAAGGTATCCAAATTTGTTTTTTTTAACTCCTTATCATACAGGTTGTTGAAAATGTAAGCATTGAAATGTACAACCTAGTCCGTCCCTGGTAAACTAAACGAGCTGATTTAAATTAAAGGGCAGTATTTCAAGAAGGCCTCACTAATGTTCATCATATCAAATTTTCATTAAATTATATTAAGTAGTTTAAAATTTATTCCAGTAAAATGAATTTCCAGTGACGTCATTCAGGAGGCCGTATCTCCGTAGGGAGGGCCGCTAGGAAAAAAAATTATGAAAACTTGTCATCTTATTCTTTTATGTTTTATCTGAATCCGAGAGATTTCCCACATTTTCCCGGACACCCTGTATATTAGATCGAAATAAACATTTTTGCCTTACGATATACAGGGTGTTTCATGCGTGGTTGGCCATAGCCTAGTGGTGAATGCAGGGCATCCAGGCTTTTCAGAAAAGTTGCTTGTTCTGTACATGACTGTATATATTTGTCCAGTTTATGCTTGAACAAAATGTATAAGAGTATTTTGTACAACTCATAATGCGATCTCTTGAAGACCATTGAGAAAATAACTAAATATTTTTTACCAAATTTCATGCAATTAGTTCTTTTTTTTCCTTGGAAGAGCTCTGGACGACGGAAAGCAAACTGATGCATTTTCAATTTGAATTTTATATTGTACACAACCTAAACCTGAACTGTTGAAATTTCCGCGATGAGATAAACAAGTTTTGTCTCGAACGTACACTTGATACCGCTAGCTTCAGTTTTTCGAAGGCTCTTCAAAGAGCAACAAGAGTTATGTTGCCATATCAAAATTGAAGTGGTACTTGGGTATTTTAGGATTTCAAAGAAAAATCTCGGATAGGTTAAAAAAATTAGATGGATGGAGTGAGTGTATAGGCATTGGGTCGAAAAATTATCCACCTTCTTGAGAAATATGAATTTTTTGGGGGTTTTGAGTAATATGAATATAATTTCAATGGAGTACATTCGATGAATGAATGCAATTAGAAAAGCGGTTATTCATTCGCTGTCTACTAGCACCATTCGAAGCAAACATCAAACATAATGTCCCTTGTTTCAGCTGTTAAAGCAACGCTACTAATACAAAAATGGTTCAGACGGTATATGGCCAGATTAGAACTACGTCGTAGGTATACCTGGAATATTTTTCAAAGCCTTGAGTATGCTGGAGAACACGACCAAGTGAAGGTAACCAATACAAAATCAGGCTTACTGGAAATTATGACTAGGACTCATAATTATTTCATTCTACATTTTTGCAGTTGTACAATTTTTTCAATGCCCTCCTGAGCCACATTCCTGTTAATAGAGAAGAAAGTACAAGCAGCATTGGAAACACCGCATCAATTGGTGTGTATTTCACCTACATAATATTATCAGATTTTACGCAATATTTTTCATTTTCTCCAGATGAGTATTTCACTGTACTCATTCAAGATGATTCGGATGAGGATGATTTGTCAGAAGGAGAAAAACAATTCAGGGTGTCTTTTCCTTTGACAGAAGACATTGTTCGTTCGCTGATAGAAATGTACAAGACGAAGAGGGTGAGTCAACAGATGTTTCATATTCAGATCCCCACATTTGCATTCAATTTTTTCATTATCATGGATTTGTTGGTAGATACGAAAGAAAGTAACAACAATCAAGCAAAAACATCTTTCTTGAGGTATTGAAAAATGTCAGTCAATGAAGTCAGTAGCTTTTGAGCGCTCATTCATCCACCTTGTAGGTAGATTCGCATTATCCAGTTCTAGAAATAAATTCAAAATTATTTTGACAGCTGTCAAAAAAAATTTCAAACTAAGGCGAAACTCCAGACTTCACGTAAGTGCTTTAGGTGATTTTTTTTCGATGATTCGCTAGAATTTTTACGGTATCTATGGTCTCGGTGATGCGATCTGGACAAAATTCCGCACGTAGTTTGAATACATTATTCTTCATCTGAGTGCAAATTTTCATTCCAATCCAATGAGTAGTTTCGAAATTATCCCGAAAAAAAAATTTGAACAGCCATATTTACGGAACCCCTGGTCTAATTTTGATCATTGATGAACGTGACCGCGAAATTCGCGATCCTAACCTAACCTGAGAATTTCAAGTCCCTAGGCCTTTCCGTTCGAAAGTTTCGATTTTCTATGGTTTCTATGGTTCTGGTCATAAGATCTGGAAGGAATGTAGCTTGAATATATCATTCTCCAATAAAATACAAAATTTCTTCACGATCAAATCCGTAGTTTTGAAATGATCGAGAAAACAAAATTTCAAACGACCATATTTACGGAACCCCTAGTCTAATTTTGCTCATTGATTAACGTGACCGTAACATTCGAGATCCACACCTATCCTGAAAATTTCAAGTACCTAGACCTCTCCATTACAAAGTTATGATTTTCTATGGTTTCTATGGTTCTGATCATGCGATCTGGACGAAATTTTGCATGTAGCTTGAACACGCCATTTCACACCTGAGTACAAAATTTCACCTCGATCGAATCAGGAGAACAAAATTTCGAACGGCCATCTTTACGGAACCCCTGGTTGAATTTGGCCCAATAACGAACTTAACCGCGGCATTTGAGATTCGAACATACCCTGAAAATTTCAAGTTTCTGAGTTGTTGCGTTCGAAAGTTATCGTGTATACGGCCGGACGGACGGACAGACTCAAATTTTCCGACAGATTCGTCATCAGTGAGTCGAACATAGTCGATTGAGACCATTTTCGGCTCAAAATTCGAAAAATACAGACATCGTGACGAAATGATATAGCCCTCGTGTAATTAGTACGAGCGCTCAAAAATGGATAGTTGGCCAATTTTGAAAATAATATCATTGCTCTATGAATTTTTCAATATGAGAAAATATTTTCATCTAGTTTTTTATCTGCCAAGTCACATATTACATGTAACTATTATTGGAAAAAGTTCGTATGGAACCAGGTTATCTTGTACAAGACAGAGAAGAATTTTTCGCGGTGCAATTCACTTCCACAGCAGTCATGAACTAAAGGGAAAAATCACGAAGTGGGCACATCTACTTCTAATCGTTTGAACTAGCCGAGTGATGAACAACAAACTAACGTGTGTGTGTTTATATGGAAAAAATGTGAAATATTTGTATGATTTTGAGTAATTTATGTATCAAAAGTGATATATTTATGGACAATTGTTTCAAATAAACTGTATACGAGCTGAAAATGAAGCGGATTGGAAGAGGTAATGTGGGAATAAGATCACGAAAAATGTGCTCTGTTCCTCAATGTTCATCACATAGTTCTTCTCAAATTTCTTTGCACAGATTTCCGTTGAATCCCAAGTCAGTTAAAAAATTGAAGACAATCTTGAAGATTGGGAAACGTATCTCAAAGAATGATTTTTTTTATCGTAAGTTCAATAATTTTCTATTATATAGTGGTCATTTGCTATCATATTCACGTTCACCCACATTATCAAAAATTTCCAAAGTGGTTATCCTGACTTTCAAGGCATTATTATTAATTCCGCAATCTTATAAAAAATATTTTATTTACTTGTTATGAAAGACAGAAATGACAGAATAATTTTGACCATCATTCGGGCCGACATCTTGTGATTTTCAGCGCTACTAGCGGTACGTGATTTTTCCCCATACAGATCTGTGCAGACTTATTTGGGCATATTCTGTTTTCAGAAAAGTAGCTTGAACTGAAGGCGCTCAAGGTCAAAACTGAGTACAGGACCCACTTTTTGGATCATTTCCAAAGCTTAGAAAGATCACAAACACTGATGACAGCTATCTTTGATTTCGAAACGCCCTTTGGTCATTGATGACCGTCCTAGTACAATACATTTCGTAAATCGTTTGGACAAAAAGTCATCTATATGTCATGGATCAAAATCAGAGAGAGAGAGACAGAGAGACACAGGCATTGGGGTAAACGGACGGAAGTTGAGCCTTGGGAAGTTAGCCTGCTATTCTACAGACCGAGACACTGGCTGTCTACATCAGCGCTCAAGAGTGTCTTAAAAGGAACCCCAAAGGCGCGCATATCTACGGTCAGCCAGGCCACGTTGAGGTCCCTGGAATCACACAGCCAGGGATCTCCGCTGACATGGAAATGCCGTAATATCATAAAGCAACTGGCCAAAGGCAATAAAATGAGTCTACCATGGGTTCGGGGCATTGTGGTATTGAAGGAAATGAAAGAGTCAATGAACTTGCGAAAAAAGCACCAAGGTTAACACCTGCTGGACCTGAGCCCTTCTGTGGGCTTGGAAAAAAACAAAATAACCCGGCGGTCCAACAATGGCAGTTGGATAACATAATAACTCCCAGGAGGAATACTCCTGGATTTGCTCAGGCAAAGAAATTTGTGGTACATTCACCGACCTATACCAGGAATCTCCTCAAGCTGCCACAAGCTGAGTTTAGGGGAGTGCTGACGGGTCACTTACGGTACAAATACCTTTTGTACTGCATGGGAAAGTCGGCAGATGAGATTTGCAGGCTCTGTGGTTCAGAAGCAGAAACAGCTGAACACATGGTATGCAAATGTTCAGAGTTGATTGGCCTAAGAACCATTCATATGGGGACGCCAGTCCTGGATACTCGACTGGAATTCTTTACATGGGATGATGATGCTTCAGCTAGAGGTTGGAGAGTAGAAGCTGAGAATTTACCAAGACGATGAGTTGGGGATCCGAAGGCACTGACGATTCGACGAAGGGGGTTGTCCGGTTTGTGAATTTTCGGTGATCCGTAGATTCGAGAGGTGCGAGAAGATTTGTCTCTTGGGATGATGGAATTTTTTTTATTTCTATCGAGAGATCATTGCATTGATGATAGTTTTGTTTTTTTTTCGAGGTATGTTCTAGAGCAGGCCTGGGCAAACTACGACCCGCGGGGCACATGCGGCCCGCGAATACAATTCTCTCGTCCCGCCAATGAATTTTTTCCACACCTGACGCACCCTCAAATTTGCTCTATAAAGATATCACAACAAATAATATTAGTGTAGCAACAACATCAGTCCCACCTAATAATGATGCTCTTGTGAAAGAAACGCAACTCTAGGTGTTTCATAAGTTAAAAACTAGTGACCTAAGAGTAACGAAGTTTATTTTTGTTGAATTATATCTGTTTGGGCGAAAAAAGGTTGTCCATGCCTGTTCTAGAGTCTCGTGGGGTAGAATGATATTCGGAAGAATTTTTTATCAATCTTCTCCACGGCACCCTATAACATACCTTGAGAAGAAAACCAAAACTCCCATCAATGTACCATTTCATAATAATCCATTGAATAATTTCGGGCGCCGTCCAACAGACGGCACCTGACCACTTAAGGGATGAATCGAAAAATACCTCATGGCACAGTCAGTAACAGCAACAACTCAACAACTAAAAATTGAAAAGCACTGCCTTGGAGTCAGGAGCTTTTGAGTGCTAGTTCATCTACCTTGTAGGTAGATTCGCATTTTCCAGTTTCAGAAACCAATTGAGGAAATTTTTGACAACTGTCAAACAAATGACAGCAGCTCTTTTTCAATTATGCCAAATCAGCCTGACAGAAATATGAGGATTTTTGAGCGCTCGTACTACTTACACGAGGGCTATATCATTTCGTCACGATGTCTGTATTTTTCGAATTTTGAGCCGAAAATGGTCTCAATCGACTAACTCACTGATGACGAATCTGTCTGAAAATTCGAGTCTGTCCGTCCGGCCGTAAGCACGATAACTCTCGAACAGAACAACCTAGAGACTTGAAATTTTCAGTGTGGTTCAGATCCCAAATGCCTCGGTTAAGTTCGTTAATGGGCAACATTCCACCAGGGGTTCCGCACTCAAATGGATAATGAGGTGTTCAAGCTACATGTGAAATTTTGTCCAGATCGCATGACCAGAACCATAGAAACCATAGAAAATTGTAACTTTAGAACGGAAACGCCTAGGAACTTGCAATTTTCAGGATAGGTGAAGATCTCGAATGTCGTGATGACATTTATCTATGAACAAAATTATACTAGGGGTTCCGTGAATATAGTCGTTTGAAATTTAGTTTTCTTGATAATTTCAAAACTACAGATTCGATCTCTCGAAATTTTGTATATTAATGGAGAATGATATATTCAAGTTACATTTCTCCAGATCGCATAACCAGAACTATATGCTCTGTTCCTCAATGTTCATCACATAGTTCTTCTCAAATTTCTTTGCACAGATTTCCGTTGAATCCCAAGTCAGTTAAAAAATTGAAGACAATCTTGAAGATTGGGAAACGTATCTCAAAGAATGATATTGTAATAATCCTCTCAAACGTCAAATCAAAATGACATTATTTGTTAATTTTTCACTGAACAACATTTCAGAAACCCAAATTGATTTGACATTACTGTCAAGTTGAATGTTGTGTCAGTTGAACAACGGTTTGATCAGTCTTTAAGGAACCGGGAGTAAGAGAAGGTATAATTTAAACAAGTTGCTCGTCGACCGTCGTGCAACTTCTCGGAGGAATATTAATTGAGGAACAAAGGGCCAGTATTATGAACGATAGCTCCAACCGGCAACTGATGAACCTAGAGTTTAGTATCAACCATATTTTGGACGTTAACGTCAGTCGTCGGCCAACTTGTCTGGCGGGACCCCTTACTCATAACAGAAAACAACATGTAGCGTTTGGGAATTCTTCATCCAGTGAAGCAAATGTTTAACTTGGCGTACCACAAGGATCGATATTGGGACCTTGTTTGTTACTAATCTATATAAATGATTTGAACGTTCCTGATTGTGTGAATACTTTCCTTTACTTTGATGACACATCAGTATTGATAAAGAGTAGAAATATCAAAGATATGCGAAACAAGGAGAAAAATATCAAAGAATATATTGAGGAATGGTTTACCACAAATCAACTCAAATTAAATGCGGATAAGACAGAGGAAATAAGTTTTCATTCTAATGCCGAAGTTAAGCATATAGAATTTTTGGGAATAACTCTTCATAGCAAACTAGCCGGGACAACACATGTAGATGAAATCTGCAAAAAATCTCAAAATCAGTGTATCTCATTAGAAAGAGTGCTACGCACCAAACAGCTAAGACTGCATATCGTCGGCCTAATTCGTTAACCTGCTAAGTCCATTGTTTGGTCAATTTACTTTTTGAGCTGATCATGAAGTTCAGACGATTACCTACCTTATGGCATAAGAAATAGGTCGATATCAGTTTTCAATGTGATAAAAAAGCCGTGCACGAAATCTGCTTTGTACTCAATAGCAAATATACACATAGAAAACCTGCTAAATCTCATTGGGGACTCAGTTTTGTACTGACGCTCGAAGTTAGACAATGTTTTGATCGAGTTTTCATTTGCATAGTGTAAGTGAAGGCCAAAATTATAGACAAGTCAAGTCAAGTTTTTTTTGTTCTATCATTTAAGATATACACTCCCGTGCAAGAAAAAAAACAACAAGTTAATATTTTTTTGTGAAATTTTAGGTCTCGTAGTTTCTTAGTTTTAACTCATTTTTCAAATTTTTTCAGCAAACTGTGGATACATTTATTAATTTCATCTTCGTCATTCATTCTTTTGTTAAAAGCTGGCTCATAAGTCATTATACAGTGTTAATTAGAAGTTTGTTGTTGAACCCTAATTTTGAAACATCGTGTGAAATTCTTTCGAAATGCCAATTTTTGTTGGTTTTCCTTGCCAACATTTTTTTTTTGATTCATGCCTTTGAGTGCTTTAGTTCATTTTCAAGAACGAAATGAACTTGTCATCAACGGTTTACCTCAAGAATTGTGATTTTTTGAAGAGGTGAATTGGGGGAGGAAAATTGCACAAAGGCTGTTGCTCTTGTTGAAGTTAATTATGAATATTTTGCATGAATTCTTCATGTTCATCGTTCTACCGTCAAAAGAGTAGTCGAAGCTTGCAGACCAGAAACTGGACGCAAATTACTTCAGCGTCATCGAGTAGCTTTACCGAACATTCACATTGGACTTACGGCAACGAAGCAATGTTCTTTTCACTGACGAATCCAGATTCACCTTCTCCAGATGGAAAATAGTATGGAGAAGGAACGGAGATGGATTTTTTTTTCTCAAAATTAGGTAAACTGTTGCTCGGAGTTCATTTCCCTCTTAAAAATCAACTTGGTGCACCTGAAGACATGAACCAAAAAACAAAATGTGAAAATGAATGGTTCCTAACCTAAATTGGTATTTTGAAAAAATTTGACCACGAAATTATTCCACAGGATGTTTTGAAATTAGGGTTTAACAACAAACTTTTAATCAACCCTTTATAATAACTAATAAGCCAGCATTTTACAAAAGACCGAATGAGCGAGTTGAAATTAATAATTGTATCTACAGTTTGCTGAAAAAATTTTAAAAAATGGACTAAAAATAAGGAAACTACGCACGTGGGTATATTTTCATTCAGTGTTACGTTATGAGAGCAATGGATCCATTCTCTATAAAACTTTTTATAATGATGACTGGCAACTTTTTCTGCAGAGAAGGTCTTCACGATTTAATCCTTGTGAGACTCGTGATTTAACGCAATTGCACCAAAATCGACGCAAAATTACTCTTCGGAAAAACTGCTTATCCTCAATCGAATGTAAACTTCATAACGAAAAGCTACTAAGTGATTATTTTCCTGATTTTTTCGAACTGTGCTTAAGATATTCTAAAATTAAAACTTACAAAATAACTAGAAGCCAAAGGGATTTTCAGAATCTTTACATGTAAAATAGAAAAGATTTCTTTCAGTTTTTTTTCTCTCCTGTGAACTATGCCGAAATGGACTTAGAAGGTTAACGAATTAGGCCGACGATATTATGCTTGTTTACACAGTCATCTTTCATATGGAATTCTTCTGTGGGGTCAGTCATCAAGAGAAGTCTTCAAACAGCAAAAAAAAGGCTATAAGAGTATTAAAGGGACTGGGTAGGAGAGACAGCTGCAGAAATTCATTCAAAGAGGAAAAAATACTAACGGTACCTTCAATATTCATCAGGGAATGTTTGAAGTACATACACCAACACAAGAAGACAAGGAATTTAAATCAGGATCAGCATGAGGATGATACGAGAAGAAAACATCAGTTGATAACACCATTACATCGCTCAGCCCGGACACAACAATTTTTTGACTACTGGGGGGTAAAATTCTACAATTCCCTCCCATCAAGAATCAAAACCTTGCCAATGAAGAAATTTGATCGAAAAGAGTTTCTAATTAATGGCTCTTTTTATAGCATAGAAGAATATTTAACTTCGAATATGTTATAATATGAATAATTTGACATAGCATGTAAATTTTGATGTTGAATAAACTTTACTATTACTACTATTACTACGGCCGGAGCCGGGTGAAAGAATCATACCAGCAATTTCTATTGACTCGTTCACGCTGCACCGAGTGGTTCACGTATCATGCCTGGTGGAAAATAGAGCTGGACTTTTTTTGCACGACCGGGCCTGGCTTTCAGTTGATTCATACCCGCAGAACGTTTAGGCTTCTTTCCGGAATTCAACTAAAAATGATAATAATTGAATATTATGTTGTGTGTTGAATTACAATTGACTTTGCATAAATATGTGTTTATTTGCTTCATTAATTTTGTGTATTCAGTTATTGGTTATAAATAGATTACCTGATACATGCTGCTGATCGCTCAGTGCGTGAAATGGGCTCCTGAGTTAGTGTCTTCTGTTTCAAGAGACCATATTTAACTGTTAGAAGTAAAACATTGAAACATTCTTCGGACATTCGAAAATATCCAAAGAATTGACTTTCATCGTCCAACATAGTGTTGCAAAATTTCCCCCCAACTTCCCTCTCCGCCAAGTTGGATGCACGCCCTATCTTCTAGACCAGCAACTTGTTCTTCACTTTCTGCAATTGCAGTTGCTGATATATCTTCTTTAGAAAAGTTCATTCTGAAATCACAATTGTGACAAACGGCCAAGGCCCGCCCAGAACTGACGGTATAGCATGCATGGAGTCACGGTTTCTACCCTGTTGCAACAGCCCTCGTTGGTGGACCCTAGTGTCTAGCATGAATCATGCCTTAATACCGGCCCTAAATAGTTCGTAATACTGAGATAAAACTTAGATGAATAAACACGGTTAGCGTTAGATTATAAAAACTCAAACTGAAGAAACTGACAGCGCAAACTAATTCCTCAAACAACGACCTACGTTCTAGGGTAAGTCGAGAAAAAAAGGGACCGAACATGCCAAACGAACTGACCTATTCTTTTATTGACACGAACTCTGTGCAGTAGGATGCATTTGTTTTATTCAATCCGGAGAGGACACAATTTGATTGATGATTGATAAGGCAGAAAATGGAAGATATAAAGGACGAGGAGGATAACTTCGACCTCAGTGGAGGCTTATATGTGAGTCGTTGCTCACAGATTACTCGAAACACATGATGTTTCGCGGCTTCTACGGCTACCTCCCAAAGGCCAACGAATGCGGAATCAAACATCTATCAGTCCTAGAAGAAGAAGCAACATGAGATAGATGTTCAGAAGCCGACAAAAGACGTGCTTAATACTCAAAAAACGACGATATGCGGGAGTTTACATTGGTAAAACAGATGAACATCACATCATAACGTAAAAGGGACCTGCATATTCAACCCCAGTGGTTGGAGGGAGTAAAAGAGGACAAGCGCTCAGGTGTTGGTGAAATCTTTTCGAGACATCCTAGTGTCGTTTTTCATGCAAGTCGGATAATAATGGAATTCTATCAAATCTTTTCCTACTAGTAACTCTTTCCTATGCAGCTCTCGCTATTCAAGACATTCTGGAACAAGTCATGGATGTAGGCAGGTTTGATCGTTACAACAGCGTTCTACGCTCCTTGTTTTCTTGGCACAAAATGTTGTCTCGATAATGAACCAACACCACATTGGTGAAAATTATTTCGATGGCCAATAAAAAACGGTTATTATTATTATTATTATTTCCATGAATTTATTATTGTGATGCAGATCAATAAAATGAAATTTTCAAAAGGTGTGGACTCGACAATGAAGTATCGGCACCAATTTATAATGACAATTGTTTCCATGAGTTAATTATTATAATCCAGATCTGAAAATTTAGTTAAATCGTCTAGGTACAAACTGGTGGTACTCTTAAGACTTCAGACTAGATGATTTAGTGGTAGTTGGGAAGCAAATGACAAAATACTATTGGTTTTTTGGGAATTCCAGTTCCCTCAGCAGCTGATGAAGGTTCGTCGGTAAACTAATCACTGAATTTACCTCTCGTGATCTGGATAGTCCAATTGACAACAACTGCACTATTGTCGCGGTGGTGCAACGATGATCCATTAAATAGTTCGTAATAGTAAGACGGAAACTCCGGTGATAATTAGATGCATATAAGCGAATAAACACGGTTAGCGATAGATATCAGAAACTTGAAACTGAAGAAACTGACTTACTCCAGCAATAACCGGCGTAAATGCACATTTAGATGAAGAGAGTTTCTCGATTCGAATGTACGAATATCGAAAGGATATAGAAAAACTCTCACCATGTAAAAAATCACGTTTACCGCCTTCCCCGAGGGCTTTTATGGCGGTTATTGCATGCAACAATTGCAAACGATTTCTTGCTCCGAGAAACTCTCTCCATCTAAATGGGCCTTGAGGGTACAAACGCAGAGGAAGCAGGCAAACTGCTCTTCTACCGGCGTCAACCGACGCGGCGGCGCTGGCAAGCTCCAAAAACTATTTCATATTATTGAACAGACTGCAACACAGTGCACAAAGTGGATATCAATATTGACTAATCGACTAACTAGTCAAGAATTAAAAGAAAAACTACTAATGGGATAAGAGTTTCCTGGATTATTTGAGTGTATCGAAATAACGTTTCATGTACACATATCGGAAAAGTCTAGGGATATTTTTATAAATAGGCGTTTTTCATTTTTTTCAGTTGATTAAGGGCGAAACTAAAATTATAAAGTAATGAGTAAATGTTTAATATGTCATTAAATTAATTTTTTGCATGAAACGAACGTATGAATAAAGTATAAACCATAATTCTACTAGCTATACAAAAAAAGATCAAGTATGCAAATAATTAACCAATGAAGAGTATGACCTCAACGTTGGTTTAGAACAGCTCTGCACCTATTGTTCATAGTCAAAATGACATTGTCAATGCCCGATGGAGGTATACTTGCCTATTCTGTGGTTAGAATCTTTCGGAATTGAAGAGCATTTTGGATATCACCCAAAATGGAAGTAATTCTACGTTGAAGCATGTCCAATACATGCTCAATCGGATAAAGATCCTGAGATTGTGTACGCCATGGCAATACTTCAATTCCCTCTTTTTCTAACCTGTTCGCCACAATCGCAGCGGTATGGGGACGAGCATTATTATGCATTGGGCGAAAGTTTGCACCAACACCACCAGCAAATAAAGGCACAATGGGTTGAAAAATATTATCCACGTACTGCTGACCTGTCAGGAATCCATTTGGAAAAACGAGGTCGGTTCTGCCGCCTATAATTATTCTGCCCCATACCATTATTGTACCGCCTCTGTATTTGTGAACTTCCTGAACATTTCTTAAACGTTCCACGTTCCCGGATCGCCTCCACACTCGTGTCCGACGAGAATCTGGATGAAATCCAAATCTGGATTTTTATCAGTGAACAGAACTGTTGGTCAATCATCTGCATCCCAATTTTGATATTCTTCGCACCAGTCTACTCTGGCTGCGCGATTGCCTCTAGACAGAAATGGACATCAAATTGGTCTCCGAATATGAAGATTGGCTTCGTGGAGACGATTTCTCACATAATCTCGCCCAACGGTTATGTTATGCGCTCGCTGCAATTCCATAACCAATTCAGGTGCTGTAATTGTAAGGTGTCTTCTAACACTTAGCTGTAAAAATCTACCCTGACTCGCCGTTGTATAGCGTCTTCGTATAGTGTTGTTCAGCCGGACTACCAGTTTCCCTGAAATGCCTCCATAAACGACTTATGACCCTTTGGGAAACACCCATCTGCTGAGCTACTTCGACTTGTCGCATGCCAGCTTGAAGAAGGTCTACTGCTGGATTCATCTAATCTGAAGACAAATGTCGTCGTTTCACACTAAAACACAATATTCTCAATGCAACAATACTATCGAAGAACACTATAGACAGAATTGAATCGGAAAACTGAGTCCTTATAGAATTCACTTTTTCCATCTATCATGTTTGTCAAGTCTTTTCATTATATTTTTTACATTTTTTTCCGAAAAAAGGCGTATTCAAACGGGGCAAATGAACTGATCAGTACGTTAGTAGTAGGTACAGTTGAAACGAGAAAAAAGTTTCTTTTGACGCTTGTATGATTTTTTACGAATATCCCTAGACTTTTCCGATGCGTGTTACATAATAATGATAATAATAATAGTGTCTTCATTTGAAAACCAGAAAGAAAAAAAAGAGAATGCACTTGGGGCGAAGTCTAGCATCAGCTATTCTACTCTACCCCTGACATATTTAAAGTGGAATACATGAAAAAGAGAAAATATTTACAGAAAATGAACCGAATCAACGAAATCTACAGTGAACTGTAGAAGGCTATAATGCATTTGGAAAGAATCACAAAAGATTCGAAACGTTGGCGATGTATTAACCCTTTCAGCCCTGACTTTTTGATTTTATTATAATCATTATTATTATTATCATAAGTTCATTTACTATCAATTTAGAGTCTTTTTTTATATTTTATAAAAAAATAATTTTTTTTTCTATGAATTTGCTTACAAGCAACCTTCTAGCAAGTTTTTCAACAAATATAAGGTAGTTCTCAGTATTAGTATAGGAACTATGAAGTAGTGGCAAATTCCACCTCCAGGTCTTCAAATAAACTTGCTAGGTGTATGTTGAACTCTGTGAAGTCAGTGGTGGCAAATGCCACCGTCAGGGCCGAAAGGGTTAATTGGCGATTAAATAAATATATTCGTCCGAATTCCTGTAAGAATGTTTTTCTCAATAATAACAAGTTTATTCACAAAAAACCCTCATTACAATAACAAAGAAACTTTGAAATTGCTTGTAATATATCTGATGGATGAATTGAAGTGTGTCATATGATGAGTAGGTACAATTTGTGAATAATTCGTTGAAAATAAACGATTTTAAATTGGACACATTCATTTGACAAATTTCTTGAATGGGCAATTGAACTTTTATGGAACTACCGTTAGTATGTATTCATCATTCATCAAATTTGTTGCCATTGTTCCTTAGCTCTGGTTAATTGTTGCTCTAACTAACAAGTAATATTTGATGATAGCATTTCAGGCTTCCTGCGAAAGATCTCGGAGAAATACTGAAGCGTGCTATAATAGGATTGAGGAAACTACCAAATTTCAATCCCGCATGTACGGCGCTTGCAAAACAGATCACAGTGTGTGGAGATTTACATGGGAAGTTCGACGATCTTCTGTCCATTTTCCATAAAGTGAGTATATAATATCGAAAAATCAGTTCAATGCAAAATTTTTGGTGGAATCTGACTTCTGTTCGTACTCTTGATTGAAAAATGTATTCACTCAATGCATGCATCAAATTAACACAAGAAATATGCCTAACCTTACCATCTGTGGAAAAATCATTCCGGACATACTCATGTCGAAGAATTCTCTATGAAGTTTGATGACAATCAGCTAGTGTTCTTGCCAACACACTTGAACTGAAGTCATGCAGAGAAATAATAATAACCATAATGTCCATAATGATAAGGAATAACGTAATGAACGATAGGTATTCCCTTAGACTTTTCTATACAGGGTGTTCTTGAAGGTGAGGCTTTTTTTGACAGAAGCTAGAACTCATCAAAATAAGTCAAAATTCCAAAAATCCTTTCTATAAAATATTAACCAGGGTATTTCGATGAATCTGAGAAATTTCAACACAGATACGTACTGAGATCTAAATGTGTTTATTGAATGTTCAGTTTACGGGAAATCAAATGACAGAGAATATGATTTTTGTAACTTCCGAATTTCGCAAAGTTAGTGGAAATGCAGTAAATGCACGCTCCCCGGATCTCAACGGTTACGGTGAGGTGAATGTTGAACAACCAAAACAACGCATTGAAAATGCTTGTAACATTATTCGGCAAACTGATGACCATTTCGAACAATTTCTGTAAACAATTTGGAACAATTTTATCGGTGAGTTTGTGAACCTAATTTTTTTATAGGACCTTTTCAATCAGTTATTTTTCTTCTTCTCAGTTTGAACTTCAAGAATGATACAGTTCAGGAAAAATCTCCTGAAGAAAATTGAAAGAATATACGAATTTGCGATAAAATCCAGTCATTTATTTACTTGCTGGAATGCAAACCTATGTGACCCTGAATCATGGCAGATCTTCTTACATAGAAATAACACGATCCAAAGTGGTCTTGAGATATTTATGCCCAAGATTTTCGGCACTTTTTTCGAATTAAATATTTGATTAGAAAACACCCTGTATAAGTGTGTGTCTTAATTTCAAGTCAAGTTTGAAATAGTTTCGACTCAAAAAAAAATTACGAAAAGCACTGCCGTGAAGGCAGGAGCTTTTGAGCGCTCGTACATACCTTGTAGGTAGATTCCCATTGTCCAGTTTCAGAAATCCATTGAAGGAATTTTCGACAGCTGTCAAAAAAATTCTGAAACTTAGGCGAAACTCCAGACTTCATGTCAGTGCTTCAGCTGATCAATTTGTTTTCGATAATTCGCTAGAATTTTCTACGGTATCTATGGTCTTGGTGGTGATATCTGGACAAAATTTTGAAAGTTTGAATACATTATTACTCAGCTAGGTGCAGAATTTCTTCCCAATCCGATCAGGATTTTCGGAACTATCAGCAAAAAAATACTTTGAACGGCCATATTTACGGAACCCCTAGTCTAATTTTGCTCATTGATGAACTTAACCGCGATATTCGCGATCCAAACCAACCCTGAGAATTTCGAGTTCCTAGGCCTTTCCGTTCAAAAGTTACAATCTTCTATGGTTTCTATGGTTCTGGTCATGCGATCTGGACAAAATATTGTTTTAATATATCATTCTCGATTAAAATACAAAATTTCATCTCGATCGAATCCGTGGTTTCGAAATTATCGACAAACCAAAATTTCAAACGACCGTATTTACGAAACCCCTAGTATAATTCTGCTCATTGATAAACGTGAACGCGACATTTCAGATCCACACCTATCCTGGAAATTTCAAGTCCCTAGGCCTTTCCGTTCGAAAGTTATGATTTTCTATGGTTTCCATGAGTCTGGTCATGTGATCTGGAGAAATGTAGCTTGAATATATCATTCTTCATTAGTATAGAAAATTTCGTCACGATCGAATCTGAAGAATTATCAAGAAAACTAAATTTCAAACGACCATATTTACGGAACCCTTAGTATAATTTTCCTCATAGATGAACGTGATCACGACATTCGACACGCACACCTATCCTGAAAATTTCAAGTCCCTAGGCGTTTCCGTTCAAAAGTTACAATTTTCTATGGTTTCTATGGTTCTGGTCATGCGATCTGGACATAATTTCACATGTAGCTTGAACACCTCATTCTCCATTTGAGTGCAAAATTTCATCTCAATCAAATCTGTAGTTTTCAAGTAATCAGGGGAACAAAACTTTGAACGGCCATAATTACGGAACCCCTTGTGGAATTTGGCCCATTAACGAACTTAATCGAGGCATTCGGGAACTGAACCCATACTGTAAATTTCAAGTCTCTAGGTTGTTCCGTTCGAGAGTTATTGTGCTTACGGACGGCCGGACGGACGGATAGACTCGAATTTTCCGACGGATTCCTCATCAGTGAGTCGAACATAGTCGACTGAGACCATTTTTGGCTCAAAATTCGAAAAGTATAGACATCGTGACGTAATTATATAGACCTCCTGTAAGTAGTACGAGCGCTCAATGAATAGACTTCGACAGATTTGAGATCAGAACAGGTTCAACAGAATAATTCGTTCAGATTGTGTATTCCACATATTCAGTCTTCTATTTTTCATCTGCTTTTATACGCTTGGTTTACCATAACTTATTATAATTTGCTTTGTTCTTGGTCTCTTTATATTTTTTGCGAGAAGTTCCTTCTTGTTTCAGTGTGAATTTGGTTCATTATATTAGTAGTTTTGTGAAATTGAATTTATCTCGTTAAGACAGAGATGAACAAATTCTTGTGTATTCGAAAAATGTGTGAGATGTTATCACTGCCAAAGAATTAGCTAACAAGAAAAAAAAATCTCTAAAATCGAATTTAAAACAACACATATCGGTCAAAAATGTTTTGAGGACATAATAGTATGTTATTCCATAAGGAGGAGAAGTATCACTTTTCATGGCGAGCCTGGGTAATTAAGGCGAGCTTTAGATTAGACTTATATTTACGATCTTTATAAGTGAGTGATCAATGCAAAATTTGCCTAGTTACGGTTGTCATGCCAAATTAATTTTGATTTCGACGGACATGAAGTATAATAGTTGTTCGTAGTAACTAATTCATCGTTTACATAGCTACACTTTTTCCTCCGGCGTACGGAAATGTAAATCATCGTTGACATAGCAACACTTCTCCCTACGGCGGAGGAGAAGTTGAACTTTTCGATGATCCTGTCAGTCGATATATGACGTTGTTTCTGTACGTTTGAAAAAAAAGCAATTTTCACGTCATACCATATATTATTGTTTATATTGGTGAGTGAATCAATGTACGAGCTTTTCCAATTTGCAGTTGAGGCAGTTCTTCCTCCTTTACTTTCTGATTATATCTACCCTCTATCATTGGAGCAGAAGATTTTCTCAAAACTATTGATCTTCACTGAAGGAAGAAAAATAGTCAGAAGAGACAAAAATTGAGGTTGTGAGCATAATACTTACAGTAGATTTTAAGTACCACATATCGTCGCTTACGAAACGAACTGGCGTAAGTCAAAAATAGACATTTTTCAGTATGATGTTGGAAGGATTATTTGTGCCCAATGCGATCAAGTATTACAGATTTATTTATTGAGTTGCAATGAATCATATTGCAACTCAATAACTCAGTAAATAAATCTGTAATACTTGATCGCATTGGGCAGAAATAATCCTTCAAACAACGTACTGATAAATGTCTATTTTCGACTTACGCCAGTTCGTTTTGTTAGCGACGATATGTCATATTTGGCTGACGTTGGCAGACATAAATATAACCCTTAGATGAGTCCAAATGGTAGAAACGAAAAAATTTTCAACTTGAAGAACCTTCAAGTTAGAAGGAAGTTTTGTGGGAGACCTGAACAAGCGGTCGTATATCTTACAGCAGGTCGAAAGAAAAGAAAGAGATCCTCTGTCTCGTCCGTGTAAAACTCTCGTAATTCGCCAGCGCGAAATGCATGGAGAGCGATCAGTAAATCCTGATCATCTTTACTTCAAATGGAGTAAATTTGTATGAACAAATTTTCAAGGAGTTCAATTCAATATTTATAATAGTTCTCTTTACCGTTACGGAACATAGAATGATATTCACATGATAAAAGCCGTATTTGCAAAATTTAGTTGCCTACTTTGAACTCATGGCAAATTGTCCGTTATGGAAAGGGTAAAAAAATGTCAAAAGAATAATAGTATATTATTTCATAACGAGGAAAAGTGTCACACGACAATGAATTTGCGCTCGAATTGCACACAAGTTTTCTTTTACAATCGAGCAGTTCACATTTCCGAAAATTGATTTCATTTGATGAATGAAAATTAACAGTACAGATTTCACAATTTTTTATCACAGCAGAGTTCATAGTTTTAGCGTTTTCATCAAAGGAAGTCATTATTACGTTCTCAGTGTACCTCTAATTTTCCTTGAATTACACCATGTGTTGCAGAGTTCGTACTGCTTTCCATACTTCCCTCGTGAGTTTTCTGGCAAAAGATTCAATGTCGCGACTTTAGCGGCGCTTGCAATTTCAGGTGGTGTACGTGAAAAATCACTACAATCATTCACTTCTTCCATTTTTGCCGCTTCACGCTCACATACGAATTATTACTTAGGAAATTTTCCACTCAAATGAAAGATGTCATTTACTATTTACTCGTTGTCATTGCATACTCTGAACAATGCATAGGTGTATTCGATTTAAAGTTGATAGGTAATTGGGAGAGCGAGCGTTTTTTGTATTTTGTCGTTTATAAGCGACAAAGTGACATTCCTCGAAAAAGATTACGTTTGCGTTGTCAAATACGAGCGCAAATGCCTACTTTGGATATCGATTGTAGAAAACACTAATTTATTGATGCACACTACATGCTACTTATGCTATTATTTTTTTCAGAATGGTTTTCCTTCGCATGAAAATCCGTATATATTCAATGGAGATTTTGTGGACCGAGGTCGCAGAAGTATTGAAGTGTTGATAGCCCTCTTGTGTTTATTTTTGCTTTATCCAGAAGCCATTTTCCTTAACAGGGGAAATCACGAAGATTCAATTATGAATTCAAGGTGAGTTGCATTCGACATATTTTCTTTTATTTTACACACACTGGTGGACGGCATGCGTTGCAATGCCTCTTGAATTTTTTTGGAATCTGTTCGAAATACACCTGGGAGCAATGAAATCGGCTCACCTTAAATTTGACCGAATTTCAAACAGGATATCTCGCGAGCCGCTAGTCGGATATTGATGTTCTTTCTTTTAAATTTTAGGTTATACCTTCGATAATAATGTTATTCTAAGATATTTTTGTCTACATTTTAATTTCAGTATATACGAGGTGCAAGATTGATAAAAGAAGATTTTTCCTTCAACTTTGACACACCCTGTGGATACAAGAAGTCGCAGCAACGAATGGCAAAAAGAGTCAAACTGAAGTCCCATCTTTTCTGGTTATTTTGTTTTTTAATTGTGTGTTTATCTCTATTATTTCTGCCTGGGGTAAACTTTCAAACAAGCTTACAAAAAGTACACATTCTTCGAGAATTGTCAGAGACCACATTGCAGCAGTCGACTTTCGAGTTATGGTGTGGCCATCGTGCAGTCCTGACCTAAACCCCATTGAGAATTTGTGGAATGAACTAAAACGAAGAGTCCTATGAGCCTTTTCCAGCGTCGATCCCGGAGCTTTGTGTTGCAGTAGAGAAAGAGTGGCGAAACATCCCACAAGAAACAATAGTGAATTTTATTGAAAGTATGCCTAATCGTATGCGTCATGTTATTAGGGCGAGGGGAGGTCATACCCGCTATTAAAATAATTTAGTTTTAGGAAAAACCTGTTGTTTTCAATGTTTTTTTCACTGGGCTTCCAAGGTATCAGCTCAGAGTTTCGAAACATTGTAATTTCCGTAATAATAGAGATACATAAATACATGATTGAAAGAACAAAACGACCAGAAGAGATAGTACTTCAGTCCGATTCCATTTGACATTCGTTGCTGCTGTTCCTTTTATCCACAGGGTGTGTCAAAGTTGAGGAATAAATCTTCTTTTCAATCTTGCACCCCCGTATATGCTGAAATTCAAATGCAAACAGAAGTATCTTAACACAACATTATCACCGACTGTTGACCTGCAATTGAAAAAAAATTTATCAAAATCCGACCAGCGGATTGCGAGAAATAATTATTTGAAATTGGGTCGAATTTCAGGTGGGCCGATTTCATTGCACTCAAGTGTATGTACCTAGTGCTGTGCCTCAGGTGGCGTAAGGACACAGTAAGCCTACACAGAACACAACCGGGTCTCCTAACTCGCACAAGCTCTGAGCTTCTGAGGGGTCTCACAGAGACCTAGGAGAGTCGGGATATAAACAATATACCTACATACATACTGCGTGGGCAAAATTCGATGTCTAGTGAGAATATCACGAGAACAATCGGAGCTAGAAGAATACGGATTTGCACATTTTCCAGCCCTTTTTCCTGACAAATCCAAATCTGACAACAGAACCTACCTTTCATTTATGGATTTTTAGTTATGATCGAAATGTGGAAACAGTCATTTTCATTAATGCTCAAATAAAACGAGTTAAGTACCTACCTACCTAATAATTGGACAAAAATGAAGGGTTTTCCGTTAGAAGCAATCGATTTTTGTAATGCAATAAAACATTATAGTGATCTATTTTTATTTTTGTATAAAGTACTTGTGTTTACATTATGTTTTCAAAAATTATATGAGGTTAGTGTCCGTCGCGGTTTTGCCTGGTTTGTTTGATCCTGGATACCCAATTTGTGATGACGCTATCGCATGAAAGTGGCTCGATTTCAGCAATAACGCCCCTAATGTTGGCCTTCAAGGCTAGGGTTGCCAGGCCCTAGAATAAAAAATTGATGAAAAGAAGTCAGGAGCTTTTGAGCGCTCGTTCATTCACCTTGTAGATGATTTCGCATTTTCCAGTTTAAGAAACCAATTGAAAAAACGTTTGACAGCTGTCCATTGATCCATTTTTTTTTTTCGATAATTCGCTAGAATTGGTGGTCTTGGTTATGCGATCTGGACATTTCGCACGTACTTTGAATACTTCTTCTATGTGCAAAATTTCATTCCAATTCAATCAGTAGTTTCGAAATAACCAGGAAAAAAAATATTTACGGAACTCTAGTCTGATTTTGCTCATTGATAAACGTGACTGCGACATTCTCGATCCAAACCTACCCGAAAATTTCAAGTCCCTAGGCCTTTCCATTCGAAAGTTATGATTCTCTATGGTTCCTATAGTTTTGGTCATGCGATCTGGGAGAAATGTAGCTTGAATATATCATTCTCCATCAGTATACAAAATTTCGTCACGATCGAATCCGTAGTTTTGAAATTATCAAGAAAACTAAATTTCAAACGACCATATCTACGGAACCCCTGGTCTTATTCTGCTCATTGATAAACATGACCTCGAAATCCGAGATCCAAACCTACCCTGAAAATTTCAAGTCTCTAGGTTTTTCCGTTCGAAATTATAATTTTTTTATGGTTTCTATGGTTCTGATCGAGCGATCTGGACAGAATCATTTTCCATTTGAGTTCAAATTTCATCTCGATCGAATCTGTAGTTTCGAATTAGTCAGGAGAACAAAATTTCGAAAGGCCATATTCACGGAACCCCTGGTGAAATTCTACCCATTAACGAACTCAACCGCGGCATTTTGGGAACTGAACCCATACTGAAAATTTCAAGTCTCTAGGTTGTTTCTTTCGAGAGTAATCGTGCTTACGGCCGGCCGGACGGACATACAGACTTGAATTGTCCGACGGATTCGTCATCAGCGAGTCGAACCTTGTCGATTGAGACCATTTTCAGCTCAAAATTCGAAAAATACAGACATCGTGACAAAATGGTATAGCCCTCGTGTAAGTAGAACGAGCGCTCAAAAAGCCGGACACACCGCTTGTAAAATCCAGACATTCTGCCCTTAAAGAATAATATCATATTATTCTATAGTAAATTATTCAGACGAATAAGGCTTAAACTTGAATCCGGTGAATTCCTTGTGTGACTATTTGTGCTTGTAATGTTTACAGCGTTGTCATACATGTGTATTTCGTTTTTGGAGAGCCGATAAAACAGTTTATGATCTACAGGTATTTGAGACAGTTGGTCTTGGAACGGACAGGTGGCGTGATTTGGGAAGTTTTCTCAGTACCACGTTGCCTTATGTTTTAAGGTCTTTTGTTTCTCACATCGAATTTATCATATTGCAAATCGTACTGATGAGATCTGATATGGATCGAAACAAGTCTACGACTGCAAATGATGAATTTCGTTGGTATCTGGGATACATGAATACATAAAAAATTTTCCATTTTCATCCTTGAATTCGTTATGCCCTTAAAGCCAGACATGACTTTTTGAAAAGCCAAACATACGGTTTCTAAGCCGGACATGATGGGCCGTATTTATGAAAAAAAAGGTTATGCTTATACTTGCAAAAAATGAAGGAAATTCTTTTGCTCGCATTCATAATATCCCGAGTAAAACCTTATACTTATAGAGTAGAAGCATATACTTCACAAACAAGTATTTGGCTATTCATAAAGGTCTCCTTTCACTCTAAATAAAAAGGTATACTCCATTTTCTGCGAGTATAAGCATAATTTTTTTTTTATGAATACGGCCCAATATGTTTTTTTTATTGAGGGGAACGGGACGTGGTTCCACCGATCGTTCGCCCGTCAGTTGTCGTCTGTCATAGCGTGGATCGTCATGTTACGAGCTTTTCGTCATTTGTCAGTATAAAGCTAAGCGCACATACATCGGCATCGGACGGTACGAACGGAACGGAAAGGAATGCGGGCGAAATGCGATGCCTGCCGTTCATGATGTGCGTTGCTCCATTCAATTTCATTGAAATTATTTGTTTTCCGTTCCGTGCCGTCCGTCCGATGCCGATGTATGTGCGCTTAGCTTTATACTTTCAAATGACGAAAAGCCTGACCAGAGCCGGACTGACCGGACACGATAATGTTTGGCCGGATATGACCCTGTAAAGCTAAACATGTCCGGCTAAATCTGGACACCTGGCAACCCTATTCAAGGCGGCAAACCGTCCGCGGTTTGTTAGCATAGACCTTATGCCCTTAGCCCTAAGTCATTATGCAGGATTCACCAAGTTGTCGTCGAAGACAGGCCAAGTTCTTGCGCCCGACGCGGAATAGACTGCACACTTGCCCGAAGCGGATTTTCATGCACACTTGCCCGAACTGAAGCAATATTTTCAAGAGATCTTGCGTTTCGCTGACGTACAGGCACTTTTTGATCGGTCATAGACCCATTTTATTAAACGGCGAATTGTGAATTCTGCAGAACAATCGTGGACACCATAAATTGCACGGAGTGCACGAAATGTTTGTCGAATGAAACATTGATTTTGAAATAAATTTTTAATAATTTCGACGCGTTGCTCAGTCGTTTAACGCTACATAATAAAATGTGGAGACTAACTGAATACGACTTTCAAAGATAGCTCCTGTGTGACTATCGACTTCGTCATGCGCTGTTGTCAAACATCGAGCGTTACTTTCGGAAAACCCTTTATATTTCTATCAGAAATGTTTCATAGTTGCTACAGCTATTTTAAAAAAATTTCACATTTTGATATAATGTTTACTTTTGAGTTTTGAATGTAAATAATTATCCAGAATGCTGTTTCCAAACCTTGAAGCAAATTTTTTGATGATTTCGAAAATGTAGTATATTTCATTGTCCACACGAAATTTCGTAAAAATAGTTGCAGCAATTATGTAAAATTCCAGTTGAATGACATTGAGTGCACTCAAGCCACCGTTTGGGGCGCACCCAGTGCGCCTCGGGAATGCTCCACACCGAAGAATGACCGTTCCAGTACCGGAGCGTCACGCACTAGCGGCACCTTCCCCTATCCCCTGGTGCACCACCCGAATTTGCGGGGTTTCAAGCCCTGGCAGCTGTTCAACTCCAAACCCGTCATATTTGCTGTTTTGTTTACGTTTTTTGACAGTTTGGGTTTGGCATGTTGCCGTGATAGCGAGGGCGTGACGCCTCAGAGCGTCAAGCCTCGGAGTAACACGTACCTTCCAGGAAAGCCACTATTGCTTTCCTATTATTAGATACTCCATTCGTTATTCGTTCTATTCAACTCAAAAATGAAATAATGTAGGATATAACTTCTTTACATCAGATGATAGATTTCTATTCTGAAAAAAACCGATGAAAATTGAGACATAGAAGAAATGATTCGACAGAGGGTGTTTTCGGTCACTAGACAACAAATTTTGTCCAGCCAGTACACTTTTTTTTTTCGTCTGTTGGTCTGTCCGTCATTACGTCCATCCCGGCTATTCGTCTATCCTGTTCGTCTGCCCCGCTCCCTTACCTCTCCTTTCATGTTGTTGGATGGTGTTCAAAATTTGCTCTAAACTATGAAGGGTAGAGATAAGGAGAATAATCTTCCCTTTTCAAAAGTGTTCATCGAACTGACCTAAATTGGTGGCGCTAGTATAGCTTCACGGTGAATTGCATAGGAAACGTCTAAAAGACCTGATAGAGCTAGGGCAATAAGTAAACAAGGATGAAAATTGAAAACAAATAATCAACAGTATTTGATAGAGTAATTTATTTTCCAGCTTGCCATGAGTATTTTGTTTTACTTTCCACAAATTCAACCTTTTTTCTCCCCTTTTCATTATTAGAAAACTTGAGATCCAAACAGTTTTACTCAAAATTGAGTCGAATCATCAACTCTGCTTTTATTGAATCCATGCACATTTGGCTCCTCTCCTTTATGTAAAAATTATTCAAAACTAAACATACATATTTATTTTCCCTTCTGGGAGGCGATTTGAATTAAATGTTTCTTTTAATGAACAACAATCATTATTCAACCTCAAAACGTACCCCGCGCGCTATAAACGTTCCGTTGTTTTTTCGGCAGATTTTTCACTTTGTCGGGAGGACATACATAAATTCGGGAGAATTCAGCCAAATTCTGACCATCTGGCAACCCTAGGTGCAATTGTTGAAAATATACTATATTAATAGAAGAGGATCTATGGTTCACCTATGTGCGAGCATCGCGCTCAAACGACTGCACCAAATTCGATAATTATATTTCAGTTGTGTTCGTTATTATCACGACAAGGTTTATACAACGAAATATTTCCGAAAAAGCAGTAAAGAAAAGAAAAAAAGGCTTTTCTTTTTCCTCCGACCAAGCGAACAATCATAGATTACTTATATTCCGAACGTAAGAAAATAACGTTCGGATAAGGTGGGGTGATGGTGAGGGTGAGGGTAAGGATAAGAGTGAGGGTGAGGTTAAGGGTAAGGGTAAGGGTCAGGGTAAGGGTGAGGGTTCGGTCAAGGTTAGGTTAGGTTAGGGTGAATAATAATCCTATGTAAACCTTAGCCACAGCAACGCGTGGCCGGGGCTGCTGGTTATTTCATAAAAAAGCAATGTAACGACTTTCAGAAGAATAAAAATGCATTTGCACTCGCATTATTCTAGAAGTGCATTGTGTTGTCGATTACTTATTGAATTAATAAATTCTTTCGAAATAGAACATATTATATTCTAAGGTTAACCACGTTCAGAATGAAACCACTGAAGGCAGATTGTTGAAAACACAGTAAACAAATATAACCTTTTGCTATACTAGCGCCATTGTGCCATTGAACCCTTATTCAAGCTTTTGCGCTGGACACTTCCTCTACAGTTCTACCATAGATTATTCTCCTTGTCTGTTTCCTCCATTCTTTCAACCTTCCCATACCTCTTCTTCGTATATACAAAGAATGAAGTTGATCGATGACCAGTATAGAAACGAGACGGAACAATTCGACAGACTGACAAATTTATATACATTTTTTAGGCCATGGACCCTCTTTGGCATGCACAAAAAAACGCAACTAATTTTCAGCGTAATAGCAACCATGGATTGAGAACGCATAGATAATTTTTATTTAACTTCCACCCTTCCACCCACACCACATAATCCAGGAGATTCATCGTTGAATTTCAACGCTGAAAGTTGCATTCGTCATCAATTCGCTGGCTTCGAACCGCAATCTAAGTAGATGGCTTTCCCAGTTATCATTCGTGATAAAATTCAGGTCCAGCACGTCGGTAGCATTTCATTCAAGCTGCAAACTTTCACTTCAGGACGAAATTTCGTGCTGGCTATCGATCATGCGTAGTAATGGCTTTCAGGTCAATTATGATTCGATTTGAGTATTTTGTTATGTGCTCGGTGCCGTATTTGTTGATTTGGTTTATGTTTGAGCTCGAAATTTGAATTACATTCGAGAAATGTTTCATCGTCAATTACACTTCCTATTGCATCCATTGTTATATCACAAGAAAACTAACTTTAAAAACGCAAGGTACAGAAAGAACAAAAATTCGAACATAATTGGGATGTGTTTTACGTTCACGGATGATTTCTATTAATTTCGTTCGTTTACTTCCACCTAACATTAGGTTATCTATGATAGTTATGCAACAAACCAAACTTCAAAGCGAATGCTGTCAATCGAACACCGAAGTTGATGGCTAATGGTAAATTTCGTGCCGAATTGCCACTCGGCGCAATTCTTCATATTCATTGTGACGTGCTAGATGGCTTTGCGTTTGACGTGCACGAATTAGTTCCATTCTGATTCGGATCGCTACTTTTATGATATAATAACTTAGAGGTAAGATATTGCGTAGCTTCTGTGACGTCACAAGAGAGTAAACAACGAACGGTTACAAGCTAATCGTACTATTTTCAGTGAAAGCGTGCTCGAGAATGGAATATTATTGTATTCCTGTAAATAATCTCAGAGAAAAGTACTTCAGATAGTATAAGAGGTCATATTTTTTGAACCTAAAATGCGTTGCTTCGTGTTTTGTTGTGAAAGTGATAATTGAGCCTAACATTTTGATCATCAGGCCAAGTTATACCTTTTTCCAAAGGATAATTTGAGGCCAAGTTATACCTTTTTCCAAAGGATAATTTGATTAAACAACAATGTGTACTCGCTTGTTGTCGTCAAGATAGTCAAGATTGATGCATGAACTTAGATATTTTACTTAGAGTGGAAATTGAAACCTGAAGCCCTTCCACACGTTAATTTGAAACAAATTTGTTGCAGGCAGTTCAAGCAATAATAGAGCAAGCAATCTTTAACGAACATAATTTCAGTAAATTCCTTTCGTATCAATTTTAAGTGAAAATCAAATTGTACTCTCTTGTGACGTCATGCGCCAACAGCACTCTATTTCGCCCGCTGAATATCTTACCTTGTTTTATCGTTTAATGGCTACTACTATTTTCACCATAAGTAGCTCGCTGGTCAGCATTGATGTTTGAACCTGAATTTGCTTGCCGTACATTCGACTGACTTCGACACAGAATTGTCTTCAAGGTTCCACAACTTGTCTTGATTACTAATATTGATATCTTCAAACCATCTCCTCGAGACTCGCTTTTAACCTGAAAGCTGATCAAAATAAAAAAATGTTCGGAAATTATATTCGTTTCAATCAAATCGTAGTTGTCAAATGATAGGTCTGTCATGAACCCATAGAAATCGCATACAAAATAACGATTTTCTCGATTTTTCCGCTAAATTGTATTTTTCCACATAAAAAATTATTCAAATCGTATAGGTAGGCCATTTTCGAATTTTAGCGTGACTAACGAAGACATATTCATTCTAATATATAAGAGAAAAGAAAAGATAGTAGTGTTGTCATTCCATCGTGATTTCAGTGGAACTTTTCCCTTAGGTATGGATTCATAAGAGAGGTCCAACAAAAATATCCTGTAAGTCTTCATTAATCATTTTCTATTAGACTAGTTCGATAATTGTCAGCCTCTTAACTTCTAAGATTTTAGTTATTGAGTGTTGAATTGAGCATTGAAAAAATAACACTGATTATGCTGGATAGCAATTATCATTTCCTCCTTTGTGACCATTCACTAACTTTGAACAGCACTAAATGGGCAATATCTCAACACTTGATTATTTCACTGAGCGGTCTCAACAGTTGAGAGCACTTCACTTCGAACAATAAGATCTCATCAAAATACATAATGATTATTGAAGCGAGATTGCCAATTGAGTGTAATTCATTTATGAATGAGCAGATTGATAATTAGTGACATGTGAGCAATTCCATGTTGAAAAAATCTCCTTATTCTGCAAGTTTTATACTATATCAAAAAATTATAGAACAATAATAAAAAATTATAAAAGCACTGCCGTGAAGTCAGGAGCTTTTGAGCGCTCGTACATCCACCTTGTAGGTAGATTCGAATTTTCCAGTTTCGGAAATCAATTGAAGGAATTTCCGAAAGCTGTCAAAAAAATTCTAAAACTTCGGCGAAACTCCAGAATTTATGTCAGTGCTTCAGCCGACCAATTTTTCCCCGATAATTCGCTAGAATTTTCTACGGTATCTATGGTCTTGGTGATGCGATCTGGATTAAATTCCGCACGTAGTTTGAATACATTATTTTTCAGCTAGGTGTAAAATTTCATTTCAATCCAATCAGTAATTTCGATTAATTATCTTGCTGCATATATTTTTATATAATCTTAATGTAATTTTTCTAGAGTTGGCATGACATTTCTAAATTCATTTTCGAATAATTCAAACCACGAATTATAACAATAATAACTACAACAGAAACTTCAAACATCAGAATGCGTGCTACGTCAACGAATCGTTCACAACGAACGTATGAAACAGATCACTCGCTGTCGAACGAACGTTTGAACTATTATTTTGAACGAATAGTTCATAGAGTCGTTCCCCGAGAATTGCAATTTCCAGAAATCTACGCTCATGACGTCACGAACGTATACGTTCATCGAACGAGTGATCTCGAGAATTGACCCCCGGGTCGCTCGAAAGAGAGCGCGCACACCAACCCGACCGCCATCGTCCGATGACGGTCGGGTTGATGTGCGCGCTCTCTTTCTTTCACAAGTGTTCGATTCGATCGGCCGAGTTCGGCCGTCGTCGCCCGAGCACAATTCGGCCGATGACTGTTTTGGTGTGAGCGAGCCGGAATCCGAATTTGTTGGGATTTCTCGACGTCTACAGTGCAAATTGAGTAAATAATTCATATTTTAATTCAATCGTGTTGTTATCTTTTCAAACGAGTATGGTTATTGAAAAAATAATAAATTGTGCTCATAATAGACCAACCCTGTGGGATAAACATCCAAGAAATTATAATAATTCAGATGTTTCGAATCGATTATGGGCTGAAGTTGCATCGGCAACGCACGATGTCGGCACAAGTACGCGGTTGCAGTGTGAGCACATACATATCCGAGTTACTCGACCGGGCAGTTCTGTCCGCCATCGGCCGACAAAATCGGTTTTGGTGTGAGCGAGCCGTTAGTCTCTGAATAATTGAAACCATTATCTCAACCGAATATTTCATGTACCCTGGCAGCGTGGAGTATCATTAATTTGTGCTTCAATGTCCCTCAAGTGAAGTTCGGACGCTGTCGCTCATTGTGGCCTAGCCTAGCCAGCTGAATTTCATACTTTGAGGAGAGGGTTCAACTTCTTTTAGTTGTCTGTCGCAAGCTCGAGTCCCAGTTTGGTGACAACAGTATTTCATGTCCCGATTTTCCACCGTTGGTGTTCTTCCCTTTATTTCCCCGATCAAGGTTTCGTTTTGGTGAATATCTCGCCACAAATCCCGACTGACCCACTATAGGTGGCATAGGTCATTATTTCAACCGAATATTTCATGTACCCTGGCAGCATGGAGTATCATTTATTTGTGCTTCAATGTCCCTCAAGTGAAGTTCAGACGCTGTCGCTCATTGTGTCCTAGCCTTATGGGAGACCTCAGATGAACTTCATCCTGAGGAAAGGGGTCGATCTCTTCAGTTAGTCTTTCTCAGACTAGAGTGCCATTTTGATCTACATCATCCTGACTTGAGTTCGGTCTTACATCTTGACAGGGGTGTCTGGTTACTGTCTAGACAGTGCCGTATTACAGGTAAATATCACCAATCTCGAATACGTGGAACACAGGGTAGGTTGTCACCTCGCCGAAACTCTGGACTGTTATATAATTACCATTTTGTATGTTTCCACACTTGTCCACATTTTACCGCATTTACCATTGCTTTCGACATTTACCCCGCTTACCGCTTTGTAGTATAATACACGTTTATATCCTGTGGCATCACGGAATAAACCATATTTTTAATCGGTTCATCTGGGGGTTTAACTTTGGGATGGCGTCTCTAGGTACCTATAGCAATTATCCATCGACAAATCGTGAATGACAAATGATATGTGAAAAATTATAAAAAGCACTGACATGTAGTCAGGAGCTTTTGAGCACTCGTTCATCCACCCTTTATTGAAAAATTTTCGAAAGCCGTATTTACGGAACCCCTTCAACTTTGATCGGTGCTCCGAAGAGGTCTATGTCTCATCTTCATGTCACGCGACTCAGCCCTACAACTACTACTAATGATGTACTGAAGTTTCTTAGGGACCAAATTCAAGATTCAATATGCGAAAAATTGAACTCTGAAAAGCCTGATATTTAATCCTCCTTCAAATTGTCGATTCCAACGCAATATTTGTCTCAGTTGATGGAGACTGCATTTTGGCCATCTGGAGTAACTGTGAATCGGTTTTTTTTCTGAAACGTCGGCCGAGATCTTCCTATAAGGGATCAACCGATTATTGTGGTGAACTGAAGAAACCATGTTCCAGTCTATCTTCCTACTATCAGAATGCAAGGGGATGGAATTCTGGAACACATAATTTCTTTTGTGGTGTTTTGGGGAGTGATTATGATATTGTTGGTGCAATTGAAACATGGCGTCGCGTCGTGGTGATGTGATGACGTCGGAGTTGTTTCCCGAAGGCTATTGCGCGTTTCGTTGTGATCGGAACCTGGAAGCTACTGGTGTGTCAACTGGAGGAGGTGTTTTGCTCGCGGTGCGTGAGATGGTGCGTTCCAGACCTGTTCATCTTGCTTTCCTCCGTCAGCTCGTTCCATATATTGATGTCATTGCTAGTTAGATTAAAGATCTCAATCCATTTTTATTGTTCTGGTTTCTGGTTTATATACCGCCGAGGTTTGATGCTTCAACATATGAATCCTTTTTGAGCGCTTGTCCTACTTACACGAGGTCACGACTCACGAGGGCTATATCATTTTCTCACGATGTCTGTGTTTTTCGAATTTTGAGCCGAAAATGATCTCAATCGACAAGGCTCGACTGACACTGATGACGAATACGTCGGAAAATTCTAGTCTGTCCGTCTGTCCGGCCGTAAGCACGATAACTCTCGAACGCAACAACCTAGATTTGAAATTTGCAATGTGGGTTCAGTTCCCAAATGCCGCGGTTAAGTTTGTTAAAGGGCAGAATTTCAGGGGTTCCGTAAATATGGCCGTTCGAAATTTTGTTTTCTAATTACTTCGAAACTACAGATTTTATCGAGATGAAATTGTGCACTCAAATGTAGAATGACGTATCCAAGCCTCATGCGAAATATTGTTCAGATCGCATGACCAGAACCATAGAAAATTATAACTTTCGAACAAAAAGGCCTAAGGACTCGAAATTTTCAGGATAGGTGTGGATTTCGAATGTCGCGGTTAAGTTCATCAATGAGCAGAATTAGACTAGGGGTTCCGTAAATATGGTCGTTTGAAATTTAGTTTTCTTGATAATTTCTAAACTACGGATTCGATAGTGGCGAAATTGTGTATTTCAATGGAGAATGATATATGAAAGCTGCATTTTGTCCAGATAGCATGACCAGAACCATGGAAACCATAGAAAATTGAAACTTACGGACGGAAAGGCCTAGGGACTTGAAATTTTCAGGGTAGGTTTGGATCGCGAATGTCACATTAATCAATGAGCAAAATTATACCATGGATTTCGTTCAAATAATTTCTTTCCTGATTATTTCGAAACTACGGATTGGATTGGAATAAAATTTTGCACATAGATGGAGAATAATGTATTCTAAACTATAGTCTATTTAAGAATTATTGACATCGAAGCAGACCATGAACGTCCAGTCGAGGCTTTATTTCTGGTTACAAAAAAGTTACTGTTTTCATCATAGAAATAAAACATAAATATAACCTAGAAAAGTGTTCAGTATACGAATTATCGAATAATTATTAATTAAGCCGGAATATTCCGAATGCAGTTTAAAAATGGGAATTCAGGTTCAACGTTAGATATATTAAGAAATGGAACCCCCAAATAGAAAACTTGAACAGGAAACTCACCACCATAATCTACACCCTCAATGGTATGAAATACCATATCCAAAAAGATACATTGAAGCTCCTATATGTGTATAGGAATTTTCAGTCAACCTTTTCATATGGCATTGTTTACTGGGGAAACAGTACATCACGAAACAAAATATTTAAAACAAAAAAGCAAGCAATCCGAGCTATGTATAGAATGAAATATAGAGATACTTGTAGGGGTGTTCTCAAAAGGAATAAAATCCTGACGTCAACAGCAATATATGTGCTAAAGTATATGATATTCCCACAAAGCCACAATAAACTATTTGAACCGTTTCTGAACAACAACCCAACTAGGAAAATTGATCCTTATATATACCCGAGGCAACAATTGACACTAGCAAAGAATAATGCAAAATACATGTGCATGAAGATCTACAATGCGTTACCCAAACAGTTTCATTCGATAAAAAATGTTAATATATTGAAAAAAGACTTAGTTAAATTTTTGCTGAATATTGAACCATACAACTTGCTAGGATATTTGGAATCTGGTAAAGCTAAACCTTACATCTACTCTGTAACCAGTAACCATTGAAATTATCTGACTTATTCCCCATTATTATAAAACAATAATTGTAGGAACTGAACATATACCATTATTATTATTAAAATAAGAGAGAAACAAAAATTAAGAATCTATGTAGTACATGAAATTTGTACTGTAACTATCAATATATGAACCAGTTTGTGCTCGGTGTTGAATACTTCAAGAAAGTCAATTTTTATTTTCATTCATTAAAACTGACCATGAATTATTGAAAATATTATGATTGATGAGCAATTTTACATTTATTCAGTATGTTTTTGAATTGTGAACAATATAGCATGTGTTCAATGGCAGTATTAGCAGATAGAATGTGAACACCATACACTATAAGTATAATAAATAAACTTAAAATATCTACGAATGATACAAGAGCAAAGATGAAAATCTCATTGAAAACTTTGTTTCCACCTATAAGTGTAGTGATTTGGATGTGTTTATTGAATAAGCTGACATAATCCTATTGATGGGCATCCTTTTGCAGGGAAGGTTTCAATTTTTCAATAACCCATTTATGAAATAATTCACCATTCATAGTAATCCTTATCATTAATACCACTGTCAAGAATCAGATCACATCCAGGTAAAAATCCATCCATTGTTCCAGCATTCAAAATAGTGCACCTTCTGCCTTTACCCTTGAATATACTCGGCATACCTTTTGGATTATTTTCTAGTGTCCACTGATGAATTTGAATAGCGTTTTCGAATATCCAAGTTTCATCTAGATAAATGAATTTTATGTTTTGTTCCATGTATTCTCGGTATTTATCACAATATCGTACTGTTTTTATTATCTTTTTCTAATTATCAATAAGAATTTTCCTTCAATCATTTTTTTTGTATTGTATACAATTTTTTTTATGATATAATATAATGTTGACTTTGATCGATTGAAATCTAGGTGCCCTTTGGCCAGTTCGAAAAGGATCGTTTTTAATTCTAGCAAAAACAAAGTCATTCAATGTCTCTTTGAAGGAATAATCGTATCGCAATGGTTTTCTTCCACTGCTAATTCCAGGCTGTAATAACATGCTAATATTCTACGGACAGTGCTTGGTGAAATCTGAAAATTTAAGAGACATTGATCAATCAGAATACACTTTGAGTAGGTGAATAACAGTTTACCTGAAACACTAGTGAAACTCGATAAATGCTAGCGGAAATATATGCCAAATCTTTGAAAAACTCGAAGTAACACCGACAAACTGCCTTGCGTTCTCTTGTTGGGCGCGATGTATCCTGGTGAATTCCAGCCATTTTAATAGCATAAGACAAAAAATACTCAAATTCAGAGCTAATTTTTATAATTATTCGCCAATATCTTCGATAAAATCATCAAAGCAAGATCTCTATGGATTAAGTTAGTGTTATTCCTATACCAACCTGAATTCAGCAACCCAAAATATTACTGAATAGACTATTACCAACTTAAATTCGATTTTTCACAGCCTACCGAGATGTCAATAATTCTCAAACGGAGTATACGTGCGAAGTTTTGTCCAGATCGCATTACCAAGACCATAGATATCGTAGAAAAGTCCAGCGAATTATCGAAAAAAAAATCACTTAAAACTGACGTGAAGTCTGGAGTTTCGCCTTAGCTGTCAAAATTGTTTTCAATTTGTTTCCAAAACTGGAACGGTGGATGAACAAGCGCTCAAAAGCTCCTGACTTCACGGCAGTGCTTTTTATAGTTTTTTGATACTCCGTTATCGATGATCTGCATGTTTAGTGGTAAATTTTTGATTTTCGGTTTCAATCTTGGATCACATCGGTTACAACTCGTAGCATTTATGAAAAGGAAAGAATCTAAAAAAAGTATGAAAAGTTCAGAACGTGGGATCTCTTTGAGCGTTATAGGGCTCTGAGAGCTGTATCTAAGGAAAGAATTGCCCTGGATTACAAGGTGTTCGTTCGGAATTCGGAGATGAGAATATTGGAGGATGCTTCTGACTTTTGGTCCTATATTCATAGCAAAAAAGCTGGCTCACGTGTTCCTGGGTATATGAAAGATGAAGATATGGAATATTAGGGAGCTTCCGAAATAGGAAGCCTTTGCCAGTTATTTCAGGGGTGTCTTTGTTAGGTCCTCAGAAACTGCAGGTGCTTGTTCGAGAGAATCTTTTTATGGGGATACACTTTCGCTCAAATTTATATCTATGGAGTCCCTTATTGCAGCATCCAAGAAGTTGTTCGTTGGATTGACTGCGGGCCCTGATGGTGTTTTCAGTTTCCTCGTTGAGGATTTTGTTGGTGTCCTATCCATCCCGCTGTTACATATCTTCAACATGGCTCTTGGATATGGCGAGTTCCCACCGTGCTGGAAAATGGCTAAGGTATGGCAGTATTGAAAAAAGGTGATCCAACAGATTTAAGGAACTACAGGCCGATTTCTTCATTTCGAATTTTGAGAAATTGTTGGAGATCACACACTGCCAGAAGATATATCCTGCTTTGAGGCAATTGATCAGACTAAAACAACATATCTTTTTGTCGAAGAGATCGTGTACTACTAATATGGCGGTTTTCTCCCAGTTTGTCTCTGAGAATCTGGATAAGACTGTCTAGGTAGATACAATACAGGTTGTCTACTTTTTAAAGGGCCAAATTTCACTGGGGGATCATACATGATTTGCAACAAAAAATGTCATGCTTATCAAAACATTTCATTGTACATTATTATGTTTGGCGCGAATAATAATAATAAGTAAGTACCTACTATCAACGTTCCAAAACCCTACAGCATATGATAATGTATGCGGTGACCTACACGGAATCCACAGGCATAATCAAGTCTGCTACATTGTCCTTCAGAATCTTGTATACAGTATTCAGCATTATAAAGTCTTAGAATATTGTCCATTTATTAGCTTTCTTCAGAGACAGTTCAGAACTAGTTAGGAGGTGTAATGAGCAAGCTCGTCCATTTTAGTGCACTTTGAATCAGTCAACACGTCCCCAGTCTAGTTCCGAGCCGGACTCGAACGCAGTGTGAAACAAAGGTATAATCATTTTTCGGTGCCAAATTAGTGTTGATGGTCCAACTTTGCGTAAGGCAAAATATGCGCCTCAATTGCGCGCGGCAGACCCACCAACATTGTTCGAACTACAGCACCCGCGTCTACATCAAGTGCATATCGAACGCGGTAGAACGATCATATCATCGGCCCAATCATAAAACAACGTAAATCCAAATTTTTGGGATCGATAAACGGACTAAAATATCTCGAATTCATTCGAGATAGGTGATATTGCGATAACAGTATCTTCGCCAATAAAATTTTGTATATTTCGGATCACCTCAAACATTCCTCGAACAGTGTTCTACCGCAGTATTATGCGAGATATTATTACTTGCCCCAAAACATGCGAGAAACTCTCTCCATCTAAATGGGTCTTTGATCGAATGCTCTCCAGAAGGAATCGTCATATATTTCCACCCACAACTCAAACAGTATTCGTCGGTGTGCAGCGCGCAATGGAGTCGTAGCCAAAGAAAACCAGAATACAACTCAAGGTTCATCAAGTGTGACGAGACCTCTTAATGTGTACTTTGAAGTTTTTCACAGAAAAAAAAGTTTATTCGAACCCTGCACCGTTCTTTTCCTCTTTGCAACTTATCGAATATCTCAAGTTTTGGAAAATTGACAATTTAATTATTCGTCTTCTCTTAATCAATAATTCCTTCAAATTCACAGAGAACGAGTTCCCATATTTTAAAACTCATCGAAGGAGTGTATAGATGGCTTCCTTTAGGAACTCTCATCAATAATAAAGTGCTAGTGGTCCATGGAGGAATTTCAGATTCTACAGACCTAGACATAATCAAAGATATAGACCGTAGTAAGGTGAGTTCGGCAAATACACTAGAAACAGAAAGTGGTTTTCCTTTTTTCCTACCTCCGCCGGTATATTTTAAGCGCTTTATTTACAGTATGTTTCACTACTCCGACCTCCCCTTGCTCATGGCAGCAGAGGATCTGATAGCGTTGATAAAGCGGAGTGGAAACAGGTACAGGATTTAGTGGCTAATAAGGTCTTAGAAAGTTAATGAATTTGTTCCTCAGGTTTTCGACTTGCTGTGGTCAGATCCCATGACAGGAAATGGATGTGTGCCTAATACCTTACGTGGTGCAGGTACTTACTTCGGACCGAATGTAACGAGTACATTCCTGAAAAAATACGATTTGTTATTTCTGATTCGCTCACACGAGTGTAAATTGAATGGATATGAATTGTGTCACGATGATAAGGTATACATAAAATCGAAATGTCTCATCGGTGGCAAGGCCAGATACTCCGAAATTTTCATTTCGCTTTTAAGAAAATGCAAATTGATCAATTCATTTGAATCAATGGTGGAAATATGTACAAAATGCATATATAATATATGATATGTGTTATTCGCCGAAGCAAATGCAATAACGCTCAAGTCAATAGGTTCATTATCCTCACATGTGGCAGAAGAAAAGGGTCCGGTTGAAACCTTGTTTTGATTTCACAGGCCAACAGACATTTTGTTGCCAGAGATGTTGTAACCTGTTATCATTGATTTCGATGTGCTGATTCCAAAAATCAAACCCGTTTTGTCCCATCAGTTCCCAAAATTGCGTTGGTCATGCTATACATATACCATAGTTATTGAATAAAACCCCCAATCTCTTACTAGTTTTGATTCCAAAATGTGAGTTATATTCGAAATAATGAAGGTAACCAACGCAATATTAAAAACAAATAAATTTCTTCATGGGTTTTTGAAGAACTGTTCAAATGACTTTTTGGAAGCTTAGTTAACGTGACTTTTGTTCCTGAGAGGAGTACATTTTTTTCGGCTAGTTAATATTAAAGAAGCTCAGAGGATTCTTCAGAGAGTCCAAGGTCTTTTATGCACCACATGTTCCACATGCAACGTCATCTTCAGAGACCTTGGAAGGTTATGAGAAGTCGGAATGGGTACTTCCTCAGAATGAGGGACTGGGCATCTTGCAGAAGGTGAATCTGGATGGGGCCCAACGTGACGATTACACCAATTAAAACCTTTGACGTTGACTGCACAAAAATAGCAATCGTCAGCATGGTTTGATGGTTCTCTCCAATGCACAGGTTCATTGGCGTAAATGTAAAGTATTACAAAGAACATGTGGAACCCACTTTTTATTTTGGTCCTCATGTCTACACCAAAATAAGCTAGTTAGGCCGAAGTCGGATATAGGTTTTCTGTAAACTTCTTGAGTGTAGTCACCACATACCATATCATATCAAAACACATCAGGGTGATTGGCACAACGCCTTCTACTTGAAACCATTCTACAAAAGCAAAATACTCAATAAATCCAATATGATTTTCATGAAAAACTTGAGAGGACTGAGGAAGAGTTACATATCGAACTTTGAACTTAAAACCCCGTCTTTCTCTTCTTTTTTCTTTCTCCTTCTTCAATATGTATTTAAAAAGATGGGCCCTTAACAAAAATAAATTCGTGATGATAAAAGGAATTGAGAAATTAAAGTAAACCTGTCAACAAATAAGTTAGTTAGGTAGGTACCTACCAACGAAATGTTTTTTCGATATTTCGCTTTTGGCTATTGGAGCGAAACTACAATGATTCATAAGCAACATAGTATTCTCGGACGTGGGTATGGAGATACAGGATGTTTTATGAATATTGCTCATATCTTCTTGAGGTCATAACAAATGAACTACACGGTATATTCTCTTGATATTTGGCACACATGTTCCTTCTTTGAAGCTCAAATAAATCACTCAATAACCACAAGGAAAATCCAGGGTTAACAAAAATTATGAAGCAATTGTATCCTTGAAACAACACCCTGTATATCGAGATTTTGAAAATTCGTTCATATTCGAGCGGAGCATAAAAAACTAACAAAAAACAGCTCTTTTTCATTCGGTGATTCTCTATAAATCCCCACCATATTATTTATATAACAAAATCAAATTTCGCTCGGATCTTCATACCTTAGACATGGGGGTTCCTAAAAGTTGTTACGGTGGGATGACGTACTTTCCCCATGTCCTAGTTGGAAGCCTCAAAACTATTTAAAAATTAAAAATAATATTAAAAACAACTGCGAAGATTAAAACTGATGTTTGTACAGTGTTAATTGTTTGGAAAGTTTGGTGATTTCTTAGAAAATCCGTGATTTATGATTTACATGTGACTTGTGGAAGACTTTTTTTGGGGATTGGTTTTACCAAGACTCCTGCAGTTCCTCAGGACCCCAAAAATACAACGATGAAGATGGCACCGAGATTGAACACATAGCCTCCGTTGCTGAGCCCAGACCACAGCCATCAAGTTCTAGGGGTGCTGCTAGACGGGTTGCTCGTGTCAAGAATGAATGAATGAATGAATTAACCTTAGATGACGCGGTCTTTTGTCATCACCTCCTAATTCTACAGCAATATTCACTAGGTCACTCTCATATCGTAGGTCAATTGACAGAGGGGTGTATCTGCAAATTTTAGTTTTTCAAGATACCCTCGATCAAAGCTCTCAGGTGGACTACCTAACCTGATTAAAATTTTCAACCCCTTATTGATTATTATCACCTGTTTTTGCTTCATTTTAGGACTAGATGGGTAATGCAACGCTCAATAAGCTAGAGCTACGGTTTCCAAAGTGAAGCTAACTCGAAAAATTAAAATTTGCAGATACGTCCTTTGTCAATTTACCGACGATATAATATATATACACTGTACAATGGTCTACCTCTTCGAATGAAATCGTGCAATTTATCCTCTTGACTTGATTTTCTTACGTTCTTCTTATTTACAATTTTGTGAAAGATTTCAAGCATCAGGTGTAGGAATATTCTGATTTTTTTTTCATATGTTTTGGGAGCTAACATATCAACATTTTTACTGCCATAAAGACCCCCATCCACGGTCAAACAATTTGTGCAAATTCGGTGTTTGTGCAACTAATTTGATCGTCGACGGGACTGTTTGATGGTTGTGCAAACTGTTTGAGTAAAATCGGTCTGGATCGAAATCTTTTGCGCAAACGACTTTTATTTGACTACCTGTTTGACCGTGGATGGTAGTATTGTGCAAACTTCGGATAAGTCTATGCCTTTTCCCCTTCGCGAACAGACGCCTTTTCGCTTCTTCCAAGACCAGAGCGTCACAAGTTTTCACTTTTATTCTCTCAAGCGTTTGAGCTGAGATGGCAAATTGAAATTTCAGCTCTTCAAAGGAGGCCCCGGTTACAAGGTATCTCAAAGTTGCCAATAATCTCAGTTCTGGAGATATTGCTTCTCTCATGTTCGTGGTGATTTTCTGTATGAAGGGAGTAACCATTTCGAGTACCTCGCTGAACGTAGCTGCGGGCATTCTAAGGTAGTTTCTGTAGTTCGCAGCTGAGGTAAGCCTGAGCGCTGTGACCAAGCGGTAATGACCAAATTTGTTCCTCTTCAGAAGCCAAGTCTTCGCCCACATGTTTGGCTTTCTTTTTTTTAGACTCATGTTGGTGCAAACAGGCATTTGCACAACACCGAATTTGCGCAAATTGCTTGATCATGGATGGGGGCCTTAAGTCTCCTTTTTGCAGCCAGATGTTATCTTGTTGATTAAGTTAAGGAAATACTTTCATATTTACAAATGTTACTGCGAATGAAGATTATTATTATTATTATTCTGATATTATTATCATTCTGATATTCCTTTAACTAACTCCTTTTCAGGTGATAACTATTTTCTCAGCATCCAATTATTACGAGATAGGATCCAACAAAGGGGCCTACTTGAATTTATTGGGCGATGACCTAACACAACACTTCGTACAATTCAGTTCGGTAATTGGAAAAGCTAAAAACTTGAATTGCTTCCAAAAAATGAGTATCATAGAATCTTCCGTCGTTCGTGAAATTCAGGGTCAAATTTTGAGGAATCAAGCAAAATTAGAAACATTATTTCGTTCATTAGATCAAGAAGATACTGGTAAGTTCATACTTTGTTCGCAAATATTAAGTACCTACATTGAAATATTGAATTGTCCTCATAGGTTCAATTTCTATCGGGGACTGGTGCAAATCTATGGAATATGCCACAGGACTTGAGTTGCCTTGGAGAATGTTGAGGAATAAATTAGTAACAATCGAGTCGACCGACACCAACTCCCAAATGGTTGCTTATCGGACAACATTTGATAATATAGGAAAAACAAATTCCAATGTGAGTTCGAAAAAAAAAACTGTATTTTTTCATTATTGGGATCGGGGGTGGAGGGTTTGTGGGCATCATGAGATATAAACCTGTTTCCCATTGAGTATCTCTAGTAAAAGTCATCATATTTTAAAAAAATCCTTCATATTACCATACAATTTCGAGTTTATCACAGTCGATTCTATAGTTACCTTCGTTTTGAATGGATAATTTACAATCGTACAATCCATTGTAGATACTGCATGGAAAAAAATTTCGATGTTTCAAGGTAAATCATAGATAGGTATGTTTTTCCAAAAATGGAGAAAGTATTATTTTTCATGTTCTATGAATTTTTCAGTTCAGTTCATTTTTGTCAGAAAATTTAAAGTATTCGCTATTTCAACCGGAAGCGAAATTACCACTAGTTATTTGAAATTGAAACTATGTATAAAACCTATATGGAGCATTATCAGCTACCGGAGTTTATTATCTGGAACTGGATGATGAGTTGTGAAAAGCTCAAGATGGACCTTGTCCAACTCGAAGTCGTAGCCGTAGATTATAAGAAACCTCTTATTTCCAATAATAATAATATTGATAAAAAAAAATGTCAGAAGAAATATAATAAGGTTGAAATATTTCGAATTTCCGACTGGTTTTGATAAAAAAGAATTCGAATCACTAAGTGTTTGAAGAGTATTTGTTTGAAACATTGATGTGTTAACTTCAACCATTAGTTTTTCGAATTAAGACATGGAAAAATTCATTGGATATTTTCACATTGTTCAAAAACCTGTTATTCACATTGGATGAACACAGTATTGCGTTACATCTTGAAAACGGTTGATCAAAAAATGATGAAAAGCACTGCCGTGAAGTCAGGAGCTTTTGAGCGCTCGTTTATCCACCTTGTAGGTTGATTCGCATTGTCCAGTTTTAGATACCAATTGGAAAGATTTTGACAGCTGTGAAAGAAAATTTCAAACCAAGGCGAAAATCCAGACTTCACGTCAGTGCTCTAGGTGATAATTCGCTAGAATTTTCTATGGTCTTGGTAATGCGATCTGGATAAAATTTCCCACGTAGTTTGAATACATTATTCTTCATCTATGTGCGAAATTTCATACCAATCCAATAAAAAGTTTCGAAATTATCAGGAAAAAAATAGTTTGAACGGCTATATTTACGGAACCCCTAGTCTAATTTTGCTTATGACGAACGTGACCTCGGAATACGCGATCCAAACCTATCCTGAAAATTTCAAGTCCCTAGGCCTTTCTGTTCGAAAGTTATGATTTTTTATGGTTCTGATCATACGATCTGGAAAAAATGTAGCTCGGATATATCATTCTCAATTTAAATACAAAATTTCGTCACGATCAAATCCATAGTTTTGAAATTATCAAGAAAAGTGAATTTCAAACGACCATATTTACGGAACCCATAGTCTAATTTTGCTCATTGATGAACGTGACCGCAATATTCGAGATCCACACCTATCCTGAAAATTTCAAGTCCATAGGCCTTTCCATTACAAAGTTATAATTGTCTATGGTTCCTATGGTTCTGGTCATGCGAGCTGGACAAAATCTTGCATGTAGCTTGAACACGTAATTCTCCATCTGAGTGCAAAATTTCACCTCGATCGAATATGTAGTTTTGAAGTTATCAGAAAATTTCGAGCGGCCATATTTACGGAACCCCTGGGCGAATTTTGCTCAATAACGAACTTAACCGCGGCATTTGAGATTCGAACCTACCCTGAAAATTTCAAGTTTCTAGGACATTCCATTCGAGAGTTATCGTGTATACGGCCGGACGGACAGACTCGAATTTTTCGACGGATTCGTCATCAGTGAGTCGAACATAGTCGTTTGAGACCATTTTCGGCTCAAAATTCGAAAAATACAGACATCGTGACGAAATGATATAGCCCTCGTGTAAGTAGTACGAGCGCTCAAAAAGTGATATCAAAACATTCTATTGAAAAAAATTATAAAAAGCACTGCCGTGAAGTCGGGAGCATTTGTGCGTATACTAGTACGACGAGGTTTGGTACAGTAAATATCAATGCGATGCACAAAGAAGAAGGAAATCCCATTATTAGATTTTGAAGATATAATGACGCGGAATTAGTCCAAGGTTTCTGCTTCTAAAATCGCTTCGCGGTACGCATACTCTGTATACTAGAAGTGTACCTACGCTTACACGTGCCACCCATGATACAATAAATAATACAAGGTAAAACATTCAGCGGACGACATAGCCTTCACTTGGCGCATGACGTCACCAGAGAATAAACAATGCAGTTTTCAGTTCAAATTGATACGTTTAATTGTATTTTATTGAATTAGAAACTTTAACTCATTTATATAGTTTCCGATGTTCAAATGTTAAAGTAATTAAGTATCGCCTGGTGCACATTAATCCATAATACATCAATGATGCATTCATCATCATCAATCAGCCATTTGCGTCCATTGCTGAACATAGGCCTCCTCAAGACGTTTCCACTTCGTTCTATTTTGGGCTTCTGGATCCAATTTCCGGCAATTCTCTTGATGTCATCTGTCCACCGGGTCGGCGGTCTACCTCTACTCCTCGTATCTTGTCTTGACCTCCACTCTAAAACCTTTTTCGTCCATCTGCAATCGGACATACGATTTCTTCTATTTCAATCTATTAGACCGTATTTTGGAATTTTGAAGGAAGTAAAGTATGTATTGAGTGCTGAAAATACGGTCCTGGGGGGAGTTTCCTGTAGTTCCTCTGTAATCTGCAGTAATTTTTCCCTATTGTTCGTTTGTGTACTGGTTTTATCTCGGAGGGTAAAGATTTCCTTTTTGTCATTTGAGATGTTTCTCCTGAGTATCTTCATGCTTCTATTTTCCTCTATAGTTTGTTCGATTCTATCCCCATTGAACTCCCTTAAATCCTTTCTTATTTCCTTGGATATATCTTTATTCAAGCTTCTCAGTTGCTCTCGGGTATGTTCTTTTGGCAGTTCTCGTCTTTGCATCATGAAGTCTTAGGTACTTTGTCGAGATTTCTTATCATGTTTGCCTGATTTTTTACAAACATTGATTCTCTACACGCCTGACTGCATATTATAGTATGGTGGTGTTCACAGCTTCGATATCATTCACGTCAATCATGGTCTTATCCATATTGGCTGATACTGTTCTTGAGAATTCTTCAATATTGGTAAGTGTGTTTCATCTCTTGGAACTTTTCATCGTCACCATTTTATGTCTCTCTTTGGCAAGACTTAATTTAATTTTGTCTCTGACCAGTCTGTGATCGCTGCCAGTATGAAATCTTTGGAGTGTTGTAACGTCACTTACAATTTGTTTATGGTCTGTTATTATGTAGTCGATTTCTTCTTGTGTTTTTCCATCGTAGCTCTTCAATGTATACCAACGGTGTTCCTTTTTCTGGAAAAAAGCTGTTCATGAGGTACAAATTTTGTTGGAGAAGGAAATCAACCAACATATCTCCCCTTTCGTTTCGTTCTCTCAGGCCAAAGTTGCCCAATAGAGTCTCCCGTTTCTTCCTAACTCTTCGCCAATTATGAAATGCTCTCGTATAATCAATGGTGCATTATACAATCAAAATTTAATGAAATTATGTTCGCTACAGATTTCTCTCTATTATTGCTTGAATTGCCTGTAAGAAATTTATTTCAAATTAACGTGTGGAACGGCTTCAGGTTTTAATTTCCATCCTGATTTTGGTAAAGTATTCAATTTCATGCATCAAATTTTTTTCATAGTCATCATCTGTGAAATGTTTAGAAAATATTCTTGCAGTTTTCAAAGTGGGAACATCTTGAAGACGACAAGCAAGTACACATTGTTGTCTGGTCAAATTATACTTGGAAAAAGGTGAAACTGGGTCTGATGTTCAAATTGTATGGCTGGATTATTACTTTTGCAAAACAACCCGGAGCAACGCATTTAAGGTTAAAAAAATATAATATAACCTGCCCATTCAGAATGAACGTAAGCGTAAACGTAGAATTTATGTAATTCTTACGGTGTTCACAATTAACGTAACTTGAAACGCATTTTCTACTTACCACCTTACAAAATTAGGTGTACCATGGTCAAAATCACAGAGTATCTCTGTTTACTGTCTAATATTTTGTTTTTCCAAGTTAATCGGTAATCCAACGACTTCTCAAAATTTGTTTGTGGTTAGTTATCTTGTATGTTTCCTAAGCTAGAAAGTTTGAAGTGTGCATATTTCGTTAAAACAATTAAATTTAGGCGAATTCTAGGGTGGAATATCACGACGTGCAATTTGTGTGCTGTGTCAATCCACTGTGCACAATTTTTGTACACAAAACTTCAACTCAAAAGAATCTCACAGCACTCTTGACCACGAATTTAAATGAACGCCCGTTAGATTTCATTTCTAAGATCCTTATGACTTTGGTAATTTTTAAGAACTGTTCAACTTCGAAAACCCTGAAAATATTCCTAGATTTTACCCTAAAATCAAAATAAAGTTGAGATGACTTCAACTCTCCGTTTTGCTTACGTAAGCACGCAAATCTCACGTTAACGTGAATATTACGTTTTGTATTGTGGACACTTACATGCATAAGCCTATGTTTCAACTTCACGTTTTACGTTTCAATTGCGTTTGAGTTACTTCTTACGTTAATTGTGAATGGGCACTTACACAAAAAATGAAACTGAACTACATTAAATAACTATAGAGTCAATATCTGAAACACTTTTTTTCTAAAATAATCTACAGGAACACAATAATATTCAATTCTCGTCACGCTTTCACTGGCAATAGTACGATCATCTTGTAATCGTTCGTTGTTTATTCTCTCGTGACGTCACAGAAGCTGCGCAATATCTTACCTCTAAGTTAGTAATTGTATCATGCGTGCCACGTACGCCCTTCTTTAGTTTTGATTGATTTTGCTGTGTTTGGAAAGGGCCGGGCATAAAGCATTGTCGTTCTGTTGGATTTTCGGTTTTCTGTACGCATGTCTTTTCATTCCATTAACATTACTGTGCCAAGACGTAACGTTGCCGGACCTGTATATCTAGATATAATCGTTGTCCATTGTCTCAAGTGTTTCAATTTCCATGTGTGACAATTATGCTCGCAATGAATACGGCTACCACATATTGGTCTTTGTCTAGGCGAGCTGAGAAAACTTTCCATGGCCTGCAGAGATTTGAGACAGTTGATTTTGGAACGGACAGGTGGTTTCATTGGAGAAATATTCTCCGATCACTGCGTTATGTTTTTAAGATGCAGATCTGCTTGTTGTGTTCCGCGCTAGATGTTTCCATTTCTCTCTTAGTATTCTTTTCGTCTATGGTACCGCGACGTTTTCCCTAATCCCTCCAGAACTGCCCCTAGCCCTCAGTAAACCTGAAATCGAACAATATAAGTTGTCGCTCCTGGAGATGCTTATTCATACCCGGTGGCAACAAGAGTGGCACTCTTGCCGCCACCGGTCGGTTCAATTACCTCTGGTTTCTTGTCGTAGACTCTGTCCCCCGTCCATCCTGGTTCCGTCCCAACTACCCCTTCACATGCTTTATCACGAGCCACGGCCCCTTCAGAGCTAACCTCCTCAGGTTAGTTCTGTCGGAGGTTGCCGCATGCGAGTGCGGTGAAGTGGAATCCGCCGAGAACGTGGCACGTGAATGTGGAGTGTCCCCTCTTCCCATAGATCGCTGCCTCTGGTCTCGTCTGGTCTTCGTGATCATCTGGCTCCCTCACTGTCCCTCAGTCGCTGACCCCTCCTTTTCTTCCCTGCTCCTTTCCCCCGGGCGTTTTCGCGCGATGAAAGAACTGGCGACTGCGCTGGTCTCCGACCTGTATCCCAGAAACGGGGAGCAGCTCGACCGGTTGTTCGGTACACCAATGATGAGAACTTTGTTCTAGTGCTATAAAAATGGTGAAGAGCATTCACTATTCCACTAATATACCATGAAAAAAGCACGGCTGAGCTGTACTGATGTAAGACTTGGTATTTCAATCTCAAGGGTCCACTGTGTTTCTTGAAAGCTACAATTCAGTCATTCTACTTACCACACATTGAACCCCACCGAGTACCTCTCCATTTCTGAGCATTCTGCATCATGCCAATTGTCTATAAGTATCCCTACTATACAGGTGCATCTGTTCAATATTTACATAATATCCTGCAAATTTTACACGAAGGTTTATTCAACATTCCTAGCATAGTTTCGTCTTTTCCAAAAATTTTTTACTAAATTTCAAAATTTTTACTTCTGCGAAGCAGTAACCCGTGCTACTCATTAAGACACCTAGGCAACTGAACGACTGAAGGTTTAGGAGAACCGAGATAAAAACATTGAACAATCATTGAACATGTATTCCATCTATATCAAAAATTTTAACTTTGCAGTCTGTTCAAGGAGTGCAGGGCTACTCTACTGTAATTGAAACTTTGTACAAAAATAGACAAAACCTGGAAGCAATATTCAGGATAATAGACAAAGATAATTCTGGTAAGAATGACACGGATTCCCGAAATTTTGATGAAATATCGATCTTATTTTTAGGTTACATAAATAGGGAAGAATTTCACGAGGCCTGTGATCTTATAAAGGAATATTTACCTAATTCCAACAGCATGGAACAACTGGATGACATCTGCCAACTGATGGATTTAAATAAGGATGGACTTGTCGATCTCAATGAATTTTTAGAATCCTTTAGAATGGTCGACAAAGATCGCACCAAAAGTGAAGATTTCATAGAAGAAAAAGAAACTATACCAGAAGTAAAAGTTACGGCTATTGGAAAATCAGTTGAAAAACATGAACCGACTACTGAAAATGAAGAACCACAAGAAGATGAAAATACAAAGAAGGAAACTCCGGAATCTGGATCACCTAGTTCCCTACCACTTTTTACAGTTTCTCCTCTGAGTTCAGCATCTCTAGAAGTGTTTCTATCGAAAGAGCTACCTTCAGTGAAAATGAATAATATGTTAACTGGCTCTTGTAGACAAGGGAAAGGACATGTCCCTTTCACTCCGAGTGATTCCATCCAATCTCTGACTTACATAGAACTAGTTGAAAAAGGTGATCAAATGCAGAAATCTAACTCTTCCAAAGAACTAGCCGACAAAAATCCGGACGCTGAACAAATTCCAGATAAGACATCACCGATACTTCCTCCTGTTCTAAGTACAAGAAGGGGAAGTCAAATATGAATTGATGTGGACCTTCTTAAACCTTCAATTTTCAGAGTTGAGTTTTCGACTGGTATATTTATTTTAGCAGAATATTCTTGAATTCAAATTTCCATTGTATGAAAATTTTTCTGAATTCGGCTATGTTGAAAACATATTGCCCTTTCAAGACGGTCAGTTGGGTTAGTACATCCCTCTTACTACCAGTGGCGCAGCCAGGGGGAGGGGGGGCTTTGGGGCTGCAGTTCCCCCCCAAAGATACAAATTCTTTGATTGAATTTAAAAAATCAATAAAATTATATGAACTTCAAACCAAATAATAAATAAATGGAACAAGGTTATGTCAAGAACTACAGACTCAAGATTCAGTGCCACATCGGCATTTTCTGAATGTAGTATACAATAACTTCCGAATATATTAATATGTCTGAAAATATTGTATACGTTACCAGTGTCAACGGCCACTCCGGAAAGGACATATTCTACCCTTAAAAGATTAAAAATTACGAAAAGCACTGCCGTGAAGTCAGGAGCTTTTGAGCGCTCGTACATCCACCTTGTAGGTAGATTCGCATTTTCCAGTTTTAGAAATCAATTGAAGGGATTTTCGACAGCTGTCAAAAAAATTCTCAAACTTAGGCGAAACTCCAGAGTTCATGTCAGTGCTTCAGCTGATCAATTGAAGGGATTTTCGACAGCTGTCAAAAAAATTCTCAAACTTAGGCGAAACTCCAGACTTCATGTCAGTGCTTCAGCTGATCAATTTTTTTTCGTTAATTCGCTAGAATTTCCTACGGTATCTATGGTCTTGGTGGTGCGATCTGGACCAAATTTCGCACGTAGTTTGAATACATTATTTTTCAGCTAGGTGTGAAATGTCATTCCAATCCAACCAGTAGTTTCGAAATTATCAGGAACAAAATATTTTGAACGGCCATATTTACGGAACCCCTAGTCTAAATTTGCTCATTGATGAACGTGGTCGAAATTTGCGATACAAACCTACCCTGAAAATTTCGAGTTTCTAGGCCTTTTCCTTTGGAAGTTATAATTTTCTATGGGTTTCTATGGTTCTGGTCATGCGATCTGGACAAAATTTTGCTTTAATATATCATTCTCGATTAAAATACAGAATTTTAACTCGATCGAATCCGTAGTTTCGAAATTATCGAGAAAACAAAATTTCAAACGACCGTATTCACGGAACCCCTAGTCTAATGTTGCCCATTGATGAACATGCCCGCGAAATTCGCGATCCGAACCTACCCTGGAAATTTCAAGCCCCTATGCCTTTCCGTTCGAAAGTTATGATTTTCTATGGTTTCTATGGTTCTGGTCATGCGATCTGGAGAAATGTAGCTTGAATATATCATTCTCCATTAGTATACAAAATTTCGTTACGATCGAATCTGTAGTTTTGAAATTATCAAGAAAACTAAATTTCAAACGACCATATTTACGGAACCCTTAGTATAATTTTGCTCATAGATAAACGTGATCACGACATTCGAGATCCACATCTATCCTGAAAATTTCAAGTCCCTAGGCGTTTCCGTTCAAAAGTTACAATTTTCTATGGTTTATATGGTTCTGGTCATGCGGTCTGGACAAAATTTCGCATGTAGCTTGAACACCTCATTCTCCATTTGAGTGCAAAATTTCATCTCGATAAAATCTGTAGTTTCCAAGTTATCAGGAGAACAAAACTTTGAACGGCCATATTTACGGAACCCCTAGTGGAATTTGGCCCATTAACGAACTTAACCGAGGCATTTGGGATCTGAACCTACACTGAAAATTTCAAGTATCTAGGTTGTTCCGTTCGAGAGTTATCGTGCCTACGGCCGGACGGACAGACTCGACAGTGAGTCGAACATAGTCGATTGAGACCATTTTCGGCTCAAAATTCGGAAAATACAGATATCGTGAAGAAATGATATAGCCCTCGTGTAAGTAGTACGAGCGCTCAAAAACGTAATTAAGTACTTTAGGAAGCGCAATAGGAACTGAGAGAATGACTGGACTTGCTCTGTTTAATATACAGGGTGTTTTTTAAGGTGAGGCTTTTTTTGGCAGGTGCTAGAACTCATCAAAAGCGATCATTTCATCGGAAGTTGATCATATAAAATATTCAATTCGAAAAACAGTGCAAAAAATATTGGTCATCAATATCTTAATCCCACTCTGGATTAAGGTGACCATTATCACCTCAGAAATGATTTACCAGTACAGTACCTACTGTTTTTCAGACAATAGTCCTGGTTAGTCGTCAGAACCAGTACACGAATGGGTGTATTTTTTATGAAGATTTGTAAAATTTGGGCGAGAACGGTCAAAATTCATATCGTTCTGGTTTTAGGTTAGAAAAAAATGGTCACCTTACTCTGGATGGATATCTCTGTTAGGAGCCATATGCAAGCGATATTTGTTTTCTCGGCATTCATTTATCGCAAATTTGTATTCTCTTTCAACTTTTATTAAGAGATGTTTTCTAAACGGTATTATTGTTAAAGTTCAAACTGAGTAGATGAAAAATTACCGATTGAAAAGGATCACAAACTCACCTATAAAATAAATTGAACCGAATTGTTTACAGAAATTGTTCGAAATGGTCACCATTTGTTTGATGTGCACAAAGTATTGTCTGGCGTAATTCCGAATGGTCACCTATACAGTAATCTTTCCAAATGACCCCCAAAAAAAGAAATCACAGGGGTTCAAATCGGAAAACTTCATTATACGCATCATATAATTTAATTCCCGTATACTGACCTCACACAGCTGGTAATATCTGAAAATCCAAATATCAATACAAACCTAATAAAGATCGGTGCTAGGAATTACTCATATTTGCGGATTATTTTGTTATCAAAATACTCAGCCCTGGTGAATATTTTATATGAACGATTTTTGGTATATCGACTTATTTTGAGGAATTCGATTACTAGTCAAAAAAAATTACGAAAAGCACTGCCGTGAAGGCAGGAGCTTTTGAGCGCTCGTACATGCACCTGGTAGGGAGATTCGCATTTTCCAGTTTTAGAAATCAATTGAAGAAATTTTCGACAGCTGTCAAAAAAATTCTGAAACTTAGGCGAAACTCCAGAATTCATGTCAGTGCTTCAGCTGATCAATTTTGTTTCGATAATTCGCTAGAATTTTCTACGGTATCTATGGTCTTGGTGATGCGATCTGGACAAACTTTCGCACGTAGTTTGAATACATTATTCCTCAGCTAGGTGCAAAATTTCATTCCAATCAAATCGTTAGTTTCGAAATTATCAGGAACAGAATATTTTGGACGGCCATATTTACGGAACCCCTAGTCTAATTTTGATCATTGATGAACGTGACCGTGAAATTCGCGATCCAAACCCACCCTGAAAATTTCAAGTTCCTAGGCCTTTCCGTTCAAAAGTTACAATTTTCTATGGTTTCTATGGTTCTGGTCATGCGATCTGGACAAAATATTGCTTTAATATATCATTCTCGATTAAAATATGAAATTTTATCTCGATCGAATCTGTAGTTTCGAAATTATCGAGAAACCAAAATTTCAAACGACCGTATTTACGGAACCCCTAGTATAATTCTGCTCATTGATAAACGTGAACGCGACATTTCAGATTCACACCTATCCTGAAAATTTCGAGTCCCTAGGCCTTTCCGTTCGAAAGCTATGATTTTCTATGGTTTCTATGGTTCTGGTCATGTGATCTGGAGAAGTGTAGCTTGAATATATCATTCTTCATTAGTATACAAAATTTCGTCACGATCGAATCTGTAGTTTTGAAATTATCAAGAAAACCGAATTTCAAACGACCATATTTACGGAACCCCTAGTATAATTTTGTTCATAGATGAAAGTGATCACGACAATCGAGATGCACACCTATCCTGCAAATTTCAAGTCCCTAGGCGTTTCCGTTCAAGAGTTACAATTTTCTATTGTTTCTATGGTTCTGGTCATGCGATCTGGACAAAATTTCACATGTAGCTTGAACACCTCATTCTCTATTTGAGTGCAAAGTTTCATCTTGATCGAATCTGTAGTTTCAAAGTAATCAGGAGAACAAAATTTTGAACGGCTATATTCACGGAACCCCTGGTGGAATTCTGCCCAATAACGAACTTAACCGAGGCATTTGGGATCTGAACCTACACTGAAAATTTCAAGTCTCTAGATTGATCCGTTCGAGAGTTATCGTGCTTACGGACGGACGGACGGCCGGACGGACAGACTCAAATTTTCCGACGGATTCGTCATCAGTGAGTTGAACTCTATCGTTTGAGACCATTTTCGGCTCAAAATTCGAAAAATACAGACATCGTGACGAAATGATATAGCCCTCGTGTAAGTTGTACGAGCGCTCAAAAGGCCTCACCTTTGAAAACACCCTGTGTATTATGCTTTCGAATTCAATATTGACGACGTATTAAGGTGTGTACAGACATGCTTCGAATATCGTACCGAACCGTGTCGCGTATCCCGACGCGATCAGCGAGAGCGAATCAAATTCATCGCACGTAGAGGTGCGATTTGAATTCGTGAATTTGATTCGCTCTCGCTGATCGCGTCGGGGTACGCGACACGGTTCGGTACGATATTCGGAGCATGTCTGTACACACCTTAAGATATATTAGGAACATCTGAAAGAGGGAGAGAGGAGAAAGGAACGAGAATAAAATCAATCGATTGACATTTGAAAATTTAATACTGAGAAGTTATGAATTCTTAAATTGGATTGTTCATTGATTCTTTGTTTCATTTTTCCCTTCCTTCTTTTATTTTTTTCCATCTTTCGTATATTTCCTGTTTCATTATTAATTGTTCAGTTAAGCCCCCCCCCAAAACAAAATCCTAGCTGCGCCACTGCTTACTACATTCGCTCAATGTATGGAAAGAAATCAAAAATTCTTGTTTGGAATTGATTGAATACATCGGGTTATATTTCTATACCAAACTTGTTCTCATGATAATGAAAATTTGTGAAACAGGACATCATCAGGAATATTAAATGTGGTCTTCGGAAATATATTTTCACTTGTTGTTTGATGATTAGCTTGTAGGTACTAGTATAACGTAATATCTTCGACGCCGTTTTTCTTGATAATATGAAAATACGGTTTGTTTTCATTCTTATCGTTGAATTTTCAACTGCATACATGAATTCATGAATTCAATTTCCATAGGGCCTTTCTCTGATTCCTAGACCACAGACTTTATTACAAATAACATAATTTCGTCATTTATGTCAAATTAATAATGAAAGAGGCTAGATTGTGACATCTGGTTGCATAGTGGTTTTAGTTCAGGGATATGAGTTGTAAAAATAATCAAAAAATGTATGTAATTTTTGAAAAATTTTGTCGGATAAAATTTAAAACATCTGGAAAGCGGTGCATTTCGCGAAAAAATGTAGAATAAATCATTTTCTGAAATGTTGAGATCATTCCTCATAATTTTGATACCTGAAAAGATATCCGAAGGTGTTGATTGGCTAATTAAAAATAATTTCAAAACAACCGTGCTCTCATGAAAACGATTTTCATATTTCCAACAAAGCCGAATTTTGAAAAATTTAATTCAAAAACGTGTTTTCTGTGAGAAGAATCTACAATTTAGGAATATGAATCAGCCAAAGTCTGTCCCATCAAATAGCTCACATAAAACTGCGGTAGGCATCTCAAAAAATGATCTCACATTCTCAAATTACGAAAAGCACTGCCGTGAAGCCAGGAGCTTTTGAGCGCTCGTACATCCACCTTATAGGTAGATTCGCATTTTCCAGTTTTAGAGACCAATTGAAGGGATTTTCGACAGCTGTCAAAAAAATTCTCAAACTTAGGCGAAACTCCAGACTTCATGTCAGTGCTTCAGCTGATCAATTTTTTTTCGATAATTCGCTAGAATTTTCTACGGTATCTATGGTCTTGGTGATGCGATTTGGACAAAATTTCGCACGTAGTTTGAATACATTATTCTTCAGCTAGGTGTGAAATTTCATTCCAATCTAACCAGTATTTTCGAAATTATCAGGAACAAAATATTTTGAACGGCCATATTTACGGAACCCCTAGTCTAAATTTGCTCATTGATGAACGTGGCCGCGAAACTCGCGATACATTCTACCCTGAAAATTTCAAGTTTCTAGGCCTTTTCCTTCGGAAGTTATAATTTTCGACGGTTTCTATGGTTCTGGTCATGCGATCTGGACAAAATGTTGCTTTAATATATCATTCCGTAGTTTCGAAATTATCGAGAAAACAAAATTTCAAACGACCGTATTCACGGAACCCCTAGTCTAATTTTGCTCATTGATGAACATGCCCGCGAAATTCGCGATCCGAACCTACCCTGGAAATTTCAAGTCCCTATGCCTTTCCGTTCGAAAGTTATGATTTTCTATGGTTTCTATGGTTCTGGTCATGCGATCTGGAGAAATTTAGCTTGAATATATCATTCTCCATTAGTATACAAAATTTCGTCACGATCGAATCTGTAGTTTCGAAATCATCAAGAAAACTAAATTTCAAACGGCCATATTTACGGAACCCTTGGTATAATTTTGCTCATAGATAGGTAAACGTGATCAAGACATTCGAGATCCACACCTATCTTGAAAATTTCAAGCCCCTAGGCGTTTCCGTTCAAAAGTTACAATTTTGTATGGTTTCTATGGTTTTGGTCATGCGATCTGGACAAAATTTCGCATGTAGCTTGAACACCTCATTCTCCATTTGAGTGCAAAATTTCATCTCGATAAAATCTGTAGTTTCCAAGTCATCAGAAGAACAAAACTTTGAACGGCCATATTCACGGAACCCCTGGTGGAATTTGGCCCATTAACGAACTCAACCGAGGCATTTGGGATCTGAACCTACACTGAAAATTTGAAGTCTCTAGGTTTTTCCGTTCGAGAGTTATCGTGCTTACGGCCAGACGGCCGGACGGACACACTCGAATTTTCCGACGGATTCGTCATCAGTGAGTCGAACATAGTCGATTGAGACCATTTTCGGCTCAAAATTCGAAAAATACAGACATCGTGACGAAATGATAGCCCTCGTGTAAGTAGTGCGAGCGCTCAATGAGGATCTGAAATAGTAAATTATACGAATGAGTAAAACACTCTCAGAATTTTGAAATTTAATGTGAATTGCAAGGGATTTATAACGGCATCCTACTCGAACTCCAATGCCTTTCAAATTTTTTGGGGTCGTTCTAGCCTTCGTTTGGGAGTAATGGGAGTTACAGTGCTGGAAGCTAAATACTGGGAGAAAAGAGTGTCAATCGAATAACAGCGGGTCCTAGCGTTTTTCTAAAATTCATTGACTGATGGTGGCTCTGATCCGTTTTTGTATGAACGTGATATAATTAGAGGTGTATCTATTTGTTTATCGATAATATCATATTAGTAATGTTCTTTCGTACTGAGCGAAGTGATTTATGTAAGTTAAATCACATAGATCAGTTTAAGCGATCGTTCTTTCGTTTTCAATCAGTTCCCCCTTCCACAACTCCAAAGTGATTGCAAGTGATTATTGTGATCGCGAAATTTCTTATTTTAATTAGATCACATTGGTAAAGTCAAAATTTGAAGTTTGAGTTATAGAATTTTATATATAAAGAAGTGAGCGCATTCTTTCGGGCTTTAAGTAAATGAATGTGTTCTGATTTCAAAATCGCTTTCACTCAAATCACATAAGTTCCATCAGTTGAATCAGTACGAAAGAACACAACTATTGAATCATATTCCAATTCGAAGTTTATTGTTTGAGCTTTCCAGAAAGCAAATTCAGTCAGCTGACTACACTTTTACTTAACTTCACGAAATTTCATTACAGTGTATGTGAAGAATTAAGCTTCAAAATCAAATGACGTTATTTTAAACGGGGATAATCCAACCTAAACTATGACAAGAACCACGAGCAGCAAACTATACAATTAACTTTTAGCACTTCCCTCGTGACATTCATACAGAACTATCGGGTGAAAATTTCACTTAGATCTTACTCCGAGATGCCTAACCCAGATTATGGTATTGCTTGATTGAGCATGGCTGATAAGGCAGGAATTATTTTAAAATTTATTGAATCTTATTCAAGACTCTTGGAACCGAAACGTTACCAGTATTGAAAATTATTTAGCTCATTTTATGACTTTCACCAATATTCATAAATGAACATTAGTATTCATTTAAATAATTGATTGATTCTAAGTAAACATCCATCCTGTTCGAATAAAAAATATTTTTTCTTTAAACAATCATTTCAGAATAAAATAAGGAATAATGAGGAATTTATACATACCTACCTAATTACACTGGACCAACGCAAATCGATGTAATTGAAATGAAACTATTTATATCAATATATATTCTCTGTGTATTTTGAACACTACGAAATCGAGGATGCGATTGAAAAATATTTTAAATGTTCATCAGATACACCTCCACTTAACTATTATATATGTAAATTTAATAATATTGAATCGAAATGACAGCATATCCAAGATTATTATCCTGAAAATATTAAAGGACATCACGATAGTCTAGTTAATTAATTATATAAATATATACAGGTAATCCTCCCGTTCCCTTTATTACCTATATGCAGGTTGTTTTTGAAGGTAAGTCCCGCCATTGCTCGGCTAGCCAACGCAAAAAAAACCTTGGACAAAAGAGTTGTAGAGGTGAGGAAGTAACCTCATTGAAGCAATCCCAGATACTGGAGTTCATTAGACGTCTGGAACTGGAGGGCGAGCTGTGAACTGCGTAATGGCGAGAACAGCTCTGATCAGTCTGATGAGGGGGATAATAGACCATGCGGTCGCAGTACAATGAAACCCCCTTAAAATCTAAATCTAATTATTCTATTTTGTGGGTTGAGAAGTTGTACATCCGGACGAACGTTCGACGTCATTCAGAACGAGGTTAACTTTTACCCGATTTCGATTCCGAACGCCCATCTTGAAATCCGACTCACGTCGGACAACGTCCGACATTGATTAAAGGAAGGTATAGACAAAGATTAGACAACAAGATAGATCACTCCGCTTTTGTGACCTTGAGTTCATCTGCAAATAGAGAGGGGTGAATCGGAGAGAGACAACCACTTCTCAGTTTAAATTTTCAAATAATCTTAACCTCAACTTTTCATACGTTAAACGCAGCAATATGTTTATTGAAACAGAATGAGGACATTTTAAGGATTTAATTCTATTGAATCTATATACCGAATGTATTAATGATACAACTTTTATGTTGGCTGCTTTTTTTACATAATATAGTCATAAATATAATGCCGAGGTTAAGTTCGTTAATGGGCAGAATTCCAACAAGGTTTCCGTAAATATGGCCGTTCGAAGTTTTGTTTTTCTGATTACTCCGAAACCACACATTCGACCGAGATGAAATTTAGCACTCAGATGTAAAATGTCGTGTTCAAGATACTCACAAAATTTTGTCTAGACTGCATGACCAGCACCATAGAAAAATTATAACTTTGTAATGGAAAGGCCTAGGGACTTTAAATTCTCAGGATAGGTGTGGATCTCGAATGTTGCGGTCATGATCATCAATGAGCAGAATTAGTCTAGGGGTTCCGTAAATATGGCCATTTAAAATTTAGTTTTCTTGATAATTCCAAAACTACGGATTCGATCAAGACGAATTTTTTTTTTTTTGATGGAGAATGAAATATTCAAGCGGCATTTTTATCAGATTGCATGACCTAAACCATGGAAAATTATAACTTTCGAACGGAAAGGCCTAGGGTCCTGAAATTTTCAGAGTAGGTTCGTATCGCGAATTTCGCGTTCACTTTCATCAACGAGCAAAATTAGACTAGGGGTTCCATAAAAATGGCCGTTCAAAATATTTTTATCCGGATCATTTGGAAACTACTCATTGGATTAGAATGAAATCTTACACATAAATGAAAAATAATATATTCAAACTACGAGGGAAATTTTGTCCAGATCGCATACCGAGACCATAGAAACCGTAAAAAATTCAAGCGAATTATCGAAAAAAAAATTGGTCACTAAAGCACTGACGTGAAGTCTGGATTTTCGCCCAAGTTTGAAATTTTTTTTGGCAGCTGTCAAAATTTTTTAAATTGGTTTCTAAAACTGGAGAATGGGCATCTAACTACAAGGTGAATGAACGAGCGCTCAAAAGCTCCCGACTTCACGGCAGTGCTTTTCATCATTTTTTGTTTAGCAGTTGCTACCATTAAAATGTAAAAAGCGCGAGAATTTAGTGATATGCCACCAGTTGTCTATTGTTACGCATTGTAAATAAGCAGGTGCTATTTCAAAGGTATGTAAAATATAATTTCGTCCATTATATGAATTCGCATGTATATTATATTTATTGTGAAAGGTCTGAAGCTTCATAATAATCATTTAAAACTGTATTTTTTTGTATTATGAAGTGATAATTAGGTGTCCGGTAACTGGAAAAGTTTTTGGGTGAAATTCCAGTATTCGGACAGGTGTCCGACTACTAGTAGTTCAAAGCTTGTTCATTTCGTTTCTTTTTGGCGTGTTTGTATGACTTATCGCACATCTCTTTCACATCAAATAAATTGATACTTCTTTTAAACTGTAGCTAGTGGTCGTACAGAGGAACCAAATATTATATTGTAACGAACTTAAGCCGGACCTGTCGCGACTAGATTATTCCACGCACTTCTCGACTTCGAGTATTCCAGACCCTTCTAGATGCTCATCAAGCGCTATATAAAACAACATCGGCCCGAGCGAGAAGTAGAACAGAATTGGACTCGCGTGAAGATAAATGATTTGAGTGTTGAAAATAAATTAGTAGTGTAGTATTAGTGAACTGTAAATAAATTATTTGTATTACGCTATAACAATATTGTTATTGTAAGTGCCGGGGATAAACACATCAAACACGAGCTTGCCGTTTACGAGGCCAGAGTCACATCACTCCCATCTATACCTTCCTTTATCTATGGTTGATTATGAACGCAACCCAGCCTCTAATTTTCCGTGTATGTACATCATTCTGGAGTTGACGGCGGCTCCGTATACGTCGTCGTTCGCGGGCAGGGGGTGTTCGGAGAGAGCACCGCCTAACCTCGCTAGATTTTAAATTCGCCACAAGCTTAATTTACTGGAAATTATTTTACATATAACAACAGTGATATCATTAGTTATGTATAATGATATCAGGTATGGAGGGGGTCAATATTCAAGAATAAATATAAACATGAAAAAGGAACAGCACTCTGTATTGAAAACACAGATTAAACAATTAAACAACATCAAATATTACAAAATCGAAATTTTTTCCCAAAGCAATTATTTTTCAATGAGGATCCCCTTTTGCGACATCTTCGAAACTGATCATTTGAGAATCTTCCCTTTGTGGGTCTCTTTTTTTTTTCTTCTTCCCTAAAACCAGGAAAAATATTCTGCCCGTTTGTGAACAAATAGAAAAAGTGGTAACAGTGTGGTAACAGTCCCAAAACATACAATACAATAGGGTTAGTAAACATTCAGCATTAAGAACATAATGAATATAATATTATATTTTGTACAAAAGGTTTGAACAAGTTATTCTAGTGAATTAAAATATTCAAGACAATAATTTATTTCAATGGGCAAAACCTTGATTGTCATTGTGGAACAATGGCGTCTCCTTGTAATATGCATATCGAAAACATTCAATTTACTATTTGCATTTTGTTGTCTTTGGCATTTGTTTGAATAACATTCTTGTTGAGATCTTTCTGCAGAAAAAATATTTCGTTCCTTTTTGGAAACTATTTCTCATTCATCATTTAAATGTTAATTAACAGAATAAACCAAACCGTTGATAGCAGTTCTAGATTTGTGAGAATGCCCATTACAAGATTTTACGACACTTATATCAGAAGAATACCAATTCAGGAGAAACATTCATTTGATAATCTACTACTGTGAACGTTATTTACAGAAGAATCGACTTGAAAGATGATTCTAAAGAATAGGGATGTCAGACATTTTGAACCCAAAAATTTTTGTCATATGATGTTTGTCACATGAAAATATCCGGTTGACAACTTGAAAAAAAATATTCAGATTATTTTCTAGTTAATTGTGAAATTTCAAACATTCATCAATGTCTTGATATAATCTGAATAAATATTTTTATATAGATCGAATTTTTTTTTTCCAGCTTAGAATCAGATATTTTCTACCAAAGTATGAGCCTTTAAAACTTATAATTATTCCACTTTTTCAAATATTTCTGAATCATGAAAAACAAATATTAATAATTTACATAAAATTCAATGGTAAACCTTGCCGCTCATACTTTAGATGAAGAAAACAGAATACTCGAAATATATTACAGAAATACTAAAAGTAAGTTTGTGCTGGGGGATTCATTTTTTCTTACTACGAGCGGTTTTATTATTTCTAATATTCGTACCATTTTTCTCGTTATTTCCAGACATCGAAGTAACAGATTTTGTGTTTGTGTTACCTGGATGAGGTATTTTGAACAATTCAACATGGAGATAATCGCATATTTCCGTGCAGATCTGATAACAGTATCTCAACAAATCAAGAGTCACCCAAATCTGGAAAATAATGATCGTAAGTGATGTTCATTCGAATCATATGAGATTATCTATATGAATAGCAATAAGATGTCAAAAACAAAGGTTCATTCAAATTATTTAATCACTGTACGTATAATGATTACACGTGACATAATTTCAAATGCCTTAAGCCATTCGCTTTAGTACTTGCATTGCCTTCTAATAAAGTAATGAAACAACGCAATTATATTTGGGTCGTTCAAATCAACTATGAGAATGATAGCCACAGCAAATTCAGCGATTGATGATGTCCAAACGTCCCTTCATTAAAAAAAAATTTTGCAGGTTATCCAACACCATTAGATTTTTCGTAAAGTTGAATGGCGTATACATGATAACTAGACAATAATAATTTATCTGTCTAAAGAAACATCATACAAGTTGAAAATTCAAAAATTATTCCAGCAACATATATTCAAAAATACAAATTTTGGACATGTGGCTTTCAATTTCGTATATAGTGCTGTAGGTCATATAAAAAAAAATCATAATTTTGATTCAATAAAGTTAAAATATTGGATAAAGAACACAATTATCACAAATTATGTTTCAGCGAGATGATTCATATTTCAATTAATGACCCAGTAAATGTTCATTTTCATCCACTCAACTATAGGTACTCTTTCATTTAAAAATTTGACAATTTTGAAACTGGTAGATCTCGGAGGGTTTCGTCAGTAAAAAGTCGATCTTGAGTCTCATCAAATTGGTCACCCCTGGTATACATGATACAATAACTTAGAGGTAAGATATTGCGCAGCTGCTGTTTTCATACAGCTGGCGATCACGTCAAAAGAGAGTGAACAAGCTAATTGTACTTTTTTCAGTGGAAGCGTACTTGAGAGATGAATATTATTGTGTTAGTGTACAGAGAAAAGTGTCTAAGATAGTGACCCAACATTGATCACAGGAAAATTGGCTAGTGTTACCAATATCAGTAGAACCAGTATCCGCCGAATCCTGAAACATCATGAATTCCACCCCCACAAAATACATTTGGTACACCAATTGAATGAAGATCATTTCGATAGGCAACAGCAATTTTGTGAAATTATAATTGCGAGAATAGATGCTGATGAGAATTTCCTTTTCGACATCTGCTTTTCTGATGAGTCTACATTCTTTTTGAATTCGACAGTGAATCGCCATAACTGTCGTTATTGGTCAGATGTCAATCCACATGACATCAACGAAGTCCATATTAAAACTCCCCCAAAACTCAACGTCTGGACCGGTATTTTCGGGGACCCTTTGATTGGGCCATTATTTCTCGACGGTAACCTTACAGGAGAAAGTTATTTGGAATTATTGAAACAATTGTTTATCCACATTTAGTAGACATCATTGAAAATGACGATCGTTACCATGAGGACCACTAGCTACTTTTACCTCAAACTAAAAATGTACCCTCTACTACCTTAACTGTTATTTGGTCAATGTTTTGTCTATTTGATAGCAGGTGTTGTACCTTTTTGAATAGCTAAGGAGACATAGAAGTTTTTAAACTTATTTGCAGAATAAGTTCCATGAAGTTTTTCTCAAAAAAAGCGCTTCAAAATTGAAAACACTTAGTGGAAATTCTGTGATTCTAACGGTTGTCGAGCAGTCTTATTAAGCTGTTAGTAGTAGGTTCAGTTTCTGTTGATCATTTTTATTAATTGGCATGCCCTCCAACTAGATATATCGAAGAAACGGCTCCTAGGAGATCCAATCCGAAAAAAAGATAAAAAAAAGCCAAAAAATAAAGGATTCTTTAAAAAAAATCTTCAAAACTCATTATCTCCATAACGGTTAAGTTTCGGACACCATATTATAGAACCAAATCCATCAGAAATGACCTGAATAATATCGTCCTTCAATATTCAGTACGACTTTCCCTGTAACCCCGTATTTATATATATACTTCTTTTTTTTTTCAATTTCACACTCCGCGGTTTGGCTAGAGTGGCTAGACTGTCCGGCCACAAATGACAAGACTTCAATATTTCGTATGGGGGTAGACCACCTGCCGTATGATGTTCACCGTACCAAGGATAACGGCTTTCTGCATCCAACATATTGCATTTGTAGGTAGTTGGAATTCTTGCAGATGCTCGACATTTTTTTTATGGCTAAGCTCATTGCAGCTGATGATAAGAGGCTTTATTTTTACCCGTTGCGATTCCACATATTTTCGATTTGTCTCGCCAGCGCCTCATACTTTGTGATTTTTTTTTATAGGTTTTCGCCAGATTTTGATCTGAAGGCACTGCAAAATCAATAATAATGGCGTTGTTTTTTTATCCCACACCCCCATATCAGGTCGGTTATGTTCCACTCCCTGATCAGTCGAGATCGGTTTATCCCAGTAAACTTTGATGTTCTTGTTTTTCAGAAGCGCTTGTGGATTGTAAACGTAGTGCGGGGTAGAGTGCTGAATAAGTCCCTCCTTCAAGCACAGCTACTAGTGCACAACCTTACCCATATTATTGTGCCGGCCTAGGTATTTCGTTCCGGCTATAGCCGAACAACCCGCTGAAAGGTGTTGCTCGGATTCCTCTTCTTGATTGCAGAGTCTACATTTTGTGGTTTCAACGTTTTTTTCATTATGTGTTTTGCGTAGACTCTTGTTTGCACTACCTGTAGGGTAACCACAAGTGGCTTCGACAGTACTGTCGATTGCTTGTGGATACCCTACTGGTCTTGTATGGCCAAAATTGTTCCTTCTGTCTGGGGAAAAAGGTATCCTTGAATTCAGTACGTCAACCTCTGGTTGATTATGGAGGTTTCAGATAAATGAACAATCACCGAAAAGAAGTTCAAGTATCCGTAGCAATAATAAATAGCTGGCAATAGTGATGAAAAAAAATTTGGATATTCAATCATGAAAATGCTTGTAACTCGAAAACGGTGTAATTTTTGCACCGGTATACCTTTTTTGCAGAATTAATGATAAAATATGATAAATGGAGGAATTTCGTCGATATCTTCTGCCAAAAAAAAAATCTGACCATGGAGTTCTAGGTTCAGTCCGTTCTTGGCGATCTGGAAGACTTATGAAGGTGTTGAAAAAAACCATTAATGAAATATGTATTGATTCAAATTCAAAAAATTATCAAAATCAGTTGAGTCGGAAGTTATTACAAAGAATTTAATTATGGGAGTACCACGTACCAAGTCTAGTTTCATTTATTTTCAACTTGATCATATTTACTAGACTTAATAGTAGAGTTGGCATGAAAAGAGCTCTAAAACTGATTTTCGTGTGAACTTCATTGCTAAAATGTAGGAACCACTTAGTAAGATTCCCTACACCCAAACAATACAAAATCAACGTGTCGTCAAAAAATCGTCGTTTGCAGGAAATGATGGGAGCATTTTTCCAAAAATTGAAAAAATTTTTTTTCATCTACATCAAGTGGCTAATAAACATACCAATTTTCATCGATATAACCGCTTGCCCTGAAAAGGCATATTCACCATTAGGTTCGTTTCAATTTTAATCGAAAACTTTTGTTACAACGAAAAAGTGCCTTCCCCAGAAACCGACGATTCAGAAATTTTTTTCCAAATTTCAATTGGCCAAAAAATTTCCTCACAAAATAGGAAAATGTGCTGTTACATCCGATTAGCCGCGACTGAATGTGAAGATGCTAGTAAGGCGCACTTTGATGAATAAACGCTTGACGGGACAGAAATAAACGACCTTATGGTTCAACTCGTCCATAAGGTTCCTTTTGAGTCGGGACAACTTTACGCTCCTATATTTTTATGTACGTGTGTTGCAATAATTTAATTATTTCCTAATGTCATGCGTATTTTCTGCTATTTGAGGGTGTAATATTTGCCACCTTTCCTATTTTTTGCGAAAAGCAAGTGAAATTTTCAAAGTGGGACAACGATAAATTATTACGGTAGGTTTTAAACATTTCTTTGTGAGATTATATTTATTTCCATCTGTCCTGTGTCCTCAGTAATGAACATTTCAAGCAATCACTGGTTCTGACAGTGAACTTGAGTCGAAAATCAAGCTGGAACCTTCCCAGGAGAATACTTTGAGCGATTTGGAACTTTCATGTTTTATTTGTCAAGAAGGTGGACAATTAGAAATATCCAAAACACAATCTAAAGAGAAATTTTTTTAATGTACAATGCACCATAGGAATATTTATCCAAAAGATGCCGATAGTACCAGATTTATTCTAACCTCAACGATTTTATAGCTCAGGATTAGTTGAAATGGCATAGAAACTGCAATAAATCCTTTACCAGTTTGAGAAATATTTCCACATACAAATCTAAGCATGCCAAGAAAAGTAACTCTCTTCCAGTCACGTTCAAACGACGAAAAGGTATAGCAAAAGTTCCATTTGATCTCAATCTTCTCTCGCCCATCTCACTGTGGTATCTATAACACGATTCGACATTCCAGGGGTATTTCTATCAAATGCTGATGTACTGAGCGAAGTAAGTTTCCCTCGTTTTCAAAATTTGCTTTGTATACTTCATTTCTCAAATGGCTCCAAAAAAAGAAAGGCTACAGGTGTTAGATCTGGAAACCTTGCTGGCCAGGGTGTATCACTATGAGTGCCAATCCATTTTTTTGGGAATCGCTCCCACGGGAATTGGCGATCAGCTATGGTGCACAATTTTGTTGAATCCAGCAATTATGCACAGCGTCCAATGACATATTATCTAATGCATCCTCCAGATCTTGTCGTAACTACATCCCTTCATTTTGATGTAGAAGAAACGAAGGCAACAACAACAATGAAATACTCATTCAAGACGAAAATTGTTGTATGGAAACTGGAAGCTATGTATGTTGCCATGGATTTTCTCTAAGCCGCCTATGTTCAAAAACTATACAGAGCAGTTTCTCTGAAAAAAACATTGAAAAACATATTGTGCCGCACGTCGTTGCATTCGCAATCTAAAATTCTATATCATACAGGGTGTAAATTTTTTTCGTGCCATATAAAAAAACAAAGGTGATGATGGTTTCTTCCAAACGAAACGTTTTACGGAGATTTTGTGGACGCCATCTTGTAGAGGTTGAGAAGTGGCAATGAGAAAGTGCCTTTGGTTTTTCCGAAATTTTTCAAATAACTTCAGGAAAAAATAAAAACGAAATCGCAAAATTTCATTTTTTTTCCGAATATCTCCGGTAGTTAACGAAATTTGGGATTTACTAACAAAACGCTAGCATCAGAAATTTTTCAACGGCAAATTCTGGCAACAATTGGATTGCCAACCAAGGTCCCAACCGGTGGCCGGTCGCCTGACCTAAGGCGCTGGTCTCCTCGAAACGCGTCGGTCGACCGTGCGGTGACGTCATACGCGGAGACGCCTCCGTCAATTTTCGAATTATATGTTCGGGAAACCCCAAGCACGGTCTCCCTGAACCGACGCATGCGACGTTCAGTCAGGGCGGGCGAGATTTAAACGTTACACGCTTGGATTGGTATTAGAATAGCATAGTGACGGGCGGACGTTCGGTTGAAAAATGTGTTCTTCTAATAAAAATAAGGAAAAAGACGAAATGCTGATTGAGTTAGTTAAATTCAATCCTGTTCTATACGATGCCAACGAAATCTCCAATACACAAATTTTTCGACTCCATGGCTGATACTGTTTCAGAACTTCCACCAAATCTTATCGCGGAAGTAAGACACAAAGTATTTGAAATGGTACATGAAATAGAAATAAAAAGGTACGATGAGCAGTCTACAGACTTCGCGAGCAATGCACCGAATAATTGTACCGGTGGTAGTGCCACGTAAATGAACTTGTGAATTAACCTTGAAATATTTCACTTATGTCTACCAAATATAAATGTTTGTAACGAACGCATTTTTTTCCCTTTTTTCCTACTAATTACACCAAAACTAAAATATTTCAACAATGCAAACTTACCTTAACGTCACTGCTAGTTTTTCAGAGGGTGTAATAGGACGTGGGTTTCTATTGCTTCGCGGTTTTGTGATATCATGTTCAATCAAACTTAATATTCTTGCGAATTGTCCTTGGGAAAGTCGAAGGAATTCTTTAAATTTTGTATCATTGCACTTAAGATGTTTTTTAACCAAACTGTAAAAAGTGCCTTCTGCCCGTCTGTTCTGGAACATTGTATCCGTTTTTTGCCTTTTTCTAGACAAAGGCAATAGTTCATCGTCTTCTTCCTCTTCATCTTCCAAAATTAAACAAAGTAACTCTTTATTCATCTTTAAAACGTGTAGAAGCGCGCGTGTAGATTGCGAAATGAATTTCAGGGAGACCGTGCGCCCGTTGCTAACGACCGACACCCTTCCGTATGACGTCACCGCACGTCGTCGGTCGACCGACGCGTTTCGAGGAGACCAGCGCCTAAAGCCTATGGACTTTTACCTTTAGGTAAGGTTTCGCTTCTCTTACTTCCATTGAATTGAACAATTCAGCAAAAAATATTCATACAAGGTGCGAATGTGCTCGAACGAAAATGGTCGACACTTTGAACCCTCATTTGATGAAATTATTCGTTTCATGTTATTTTTAAATAAAGTTCGAATTTTTTTGGTTTTTCTAAAAGACAACGTGTTTTCTTCAAACTGTTAACTGTTTGAATCGAACTTTGAAAGCCAACAATCAATGTTGGCACTATTTTAATTTCAACGCCGCACAGTCCAAAGCCCACTTATCCAAGAGATAATATTTGAAAATATCAATAACTTCGAGCGGTTGTCGTCTCTTTGGATATAGTAGTGAACTTCATTGCTAAAATGTATGAACCACTTAGTATCATTCCCTACATCATAACAATGCAATTACACACGAAAATCTCTTTTAGAGCTCTTTTCATGCTTCGCGAACTCTACTAATAGTTTTCACGAAACAAATACTTGCTGCCTCTGCAGACTCTCCGGTTTGTATAAAACGGACTAACATGTCCCACTTATCGTAATTTTCGTATGTCATTGCAAAAATTTGAACAGAAATTGCAAACTAAACTGAACTCTTATTGATTCAATAAACGTTTGAGAACTTACATGTCTATGGTTTCATTCAAAATCGCATCCTCCAAAGCCTAATTATCTAAGAGATAAAATTCAATAACTCTAGAACAATATCAAGTATGCTATATTTTTGAAATGGCAATTTCAAGTTCTATCGAAATATGTAAAAATATACGGGTGCCCCATTTGAAAAAATATTTTCATAGCGATATCTCATGAAATATCAATTTGCCGAAATTTAAATAACCTCATTGAATTCTATGTAAGGAGTTGCTGCAAGAATGTTTTTACAGAACTAGAAAAATTTCAACAGGAAAAAAGTTCCAGCAATATATATCGTCGCCTTCAGGGGAAAATTGCCTACCTACATTTGACAAAATTTTATAGGAGACACAAAAAACACTTTCAAAGTCAAATTTTTGAACATTATTTGTGTTGACTTACTGCAATATATGTAGTTTTATTTGTTTATTTAAAGAGGAAAAAGGGTTTTTTCAAAAAACTCATATTATACCATATTGCCGAACAGATCGCATCAAAATACCATTTCCTGGAAAATATGGAGTTACGTAGTTTTCTCCGGAACACGACGATATCTAAAATAAACATTTTCGAAAAACACCCTGTAACAGTGTAACGGTGTAACAATGCAGCTATGGAGTTGCGTCAATGAGATTCTCATGAAAATTGGCCCCTCAGAAACCGAAATCACTTTTCGTCTATCTAGTATGTACAGAAATATAGGACTTCCCATTCAAAAGTGTCCATTGGCCTAGCCTGTATATTTGTACTTATAACTAAACATTTTCAATGTATTTTTGGTCCAACTAGAGTAAGGGCATATCTACCGTTTTATTTTTAAATTTATCGCTTTTTTTGGTCATGTCTACCGCTTTCTTCATTTTCAACCAGTACAAAAGCGCCCTTTAGGACATAAAAATGGGCTTTTGAAAACCAACGAGACGAGGTAACAGACGGAATGAATTTATTTCGATTATTTCCTTCCTATTAATTTTGACCAATCGCTATCAAGAATTGGTATGTCAAATATAAATTTTAAGTGGAAAAATTACCTTACAACTGTCAACTTAGCTGTCAGCAGTTTTTCCGGAAAAAAAGTTGGAAAAATTTCATGGAAGTTTGACAAGGTGCTTCGTAAAAACAAACTTGATAGTTTCTATGCTGTGTTGCTATGTACCGTTACCAACAACAAAGATCACAAACAACGCTTACGAATTTATTAATTTTTCAACGGAAACTCATAATGAATCGGTTTGGAATTGTTTCCGAAAGTAAAATTAATGCGGCTGTTGAAAATAGTGTTCCACTAAATACTCAGAAAGTTCACACATAAAAATTTGTTTTAACAAATAGCATTCGCGAAAGTGAAAAAATCCTCGTCTTCGACTCAGATTTTTAAAACCACTCTCGCTCATGCTATTTGTTAAAACAAATTTATTTAGAAACTCGTTTTTCCGAATTTTTCCGGAAAAATTGAATGCACTAGGGATATTACCCCCGAAAAAATACTCGGACACGTCGATTTTTGATTCGAGGGGGACAACTCTTAAGATCAAATTCACAACCATATCGTTTCAGCCCTAAATGTTACAAACCCAACCCCTAAATTTTGGATAGAGAAGATGGGGTAAGTGAAACCTCATTTGAAAGGTCTTTTTATACTGAGTTCACCTGACTCAGCTGTAGTGTCGTGGCTTAGGGTTTGCACCAGGATAAACGATGCCAGATGAGACACCGAGCATACCTCAGGACCATTGTGTTATACCAACGCTTCCTAGCTGTCCGTGGTCATGTCTCGAGGGCCAGTGAGATGGGGGGACTTGGCTCGACCGCCTGGACCAAGAGGAAACAACCTCATCAAAAATTGCAAATCCAAGGCGGGAACCATGCCGAAGGATGCATGGTGCGGGGGGAACTCCATTGTATAAACCCCTTACCTCTGCATGCGGGGCTCGATATGACCCTAGCTTCTCGCGGGACCATTTATGAATAGGAAAACGATCAGCAAAATTATCACTGGAAGAGGGGCGGAGAAAACTGCCGCCTCCTCATCCGGGCTCTGTGCAAAAGGGAAGGTCAGACGTCAGAAATATCGTCTGCCGTTCCGAGTTGCCCAACCAGAACAACCAGGCGGCAGAGACCACCCACCGAGAAAGGGTCTCAGTGGAGCAGGGGTGCGAAAGTACCTGCGACACCTCCATCAGGGATTACAACCTGAGGAGGCTAGGAAGCGGGCTCTTCAGCGCCCTGACCTGAAGGTCACTCCAACAGGGAAAGATCACGGCAAGAGAGGTCCGGAACAAATTTCACCTTCTCCGTTGCCTCTGCCGAGAAAGCAGAAGATAGCTGCAGCTAAAACCAGGCAAGCTACTGGTTATGCAGCAGCTGTCGAAGCATCTCTACATCTAGTGATCAATAGGCTAGCCCATGTGGCTATCCCCACAATAGCTAGGGAAGGTATAGGGAATGAGATAATTAAAAGTCAGGGAGCCTGATCTCTCATCAGCGATCCTGCCTAGTGATGTTATGATTAAAGAATTATAAAGAGCACTGCCGTGAAGTCAGGAGCTTTTGAGCGTTCGTTCATGCACTTAGTAGGTAGATTCGCATTCTACAGTTTTAGAAACCCATTGAAGAAATTTTTGACAGTTGTCAAACAAAATTTTAAACTAAGGCGAAACTCCAAACTTCACGTCAGTGCTAAGTGGCCAAATTTGTTTTCGATAATTCGCTAGAATTTTCTACGGTATCTATGGTCTGGTAATGCGATCTGGACAAAATTGCGCACGTAGTTTGAATTAATTATTCTTCATCTATGTGCAAAATTTCATTCCAATCAGTAGTTTCGAAATGATCAGGAAAAAAAAATGATGAAAAGCACTGCCGTGAAGTCAGAAAGTTTTGAGCGCTCGTTAATTCACCTTGTAGGAGATTCGCATTTTCCAGTTTCAGAAACAAATTGAAAAAAATTTTTGACAGCTGTCAAAAAAATTCTCAAACTGAGGCGAAACTCCAGATTTCACGTCAGTGCTTAAGCTGACCAATTTTTCTTTCGATAATTCTCTAGAATTCTCTACACTACAGTATCTATGGTCTCAGTAACGCGATCTGGACAAAATTTCTAACGTTGTTTGAATACATTATTCTTCAGCTATGTGCAAAATTTCAGTCCAATCCAATCAGTAATTTCGAAATTATCAGGAAAAAAATATTTTGACCGGCCATATTTACGGAACCCCTAGTCTAATTTTGCTCATTGATGAACGTGACCGCGACATTCGAGATCCAAACATACCCTGAAAATTGCAAGTCCCTAGGCTTTTCCGTTCGAAAGTTATAATTTTCTCTGGTTTCTATCGTTCTGGTCATGCGATCTGGACAAAATGTAGCTTTAATATATCATTCTCCATTAAAATACAAAATTTTCCCTCGATCGAATTGCTAGTTTCGAAATTATCGAGAAAACTAAAATTCGAACGACCGTATTTACGGAACCCCTAGTATAACTCTACTCATAGATAAACGTGAACGCGACATTTCAGATCCACACCTATCCTGAAAGTTTCAAGTCCCTAGGCCTTTCCGTTCGGAAGTTATGATTTTCTATGGTTTCTGGTCAAGCGATCTGGGGAAACGTAGCTTGAATATCATTCTCCATTTGAGTGCAAAATTTCATCTTGATCGAATCTATTGTTTCAAAATAATCAGGAGAACAAAATTTTGAACGGCCATATTTAGGGAACCTCTGGTGGAATTCTGCCCACTAACGAAATCAACTGCGGCATTGGGGAACTGAACCCACATTGAAAATTTCAAGTCTCTAGGTTGTTTCCGTTCGTGCTTACGGACGGACGGCCGGACGGACAGACCCGAATGGTCCGAAGGATTCGTCATCAGTGATTCGAAAAATACAGAGATCGTGACGAATTGATATAGCCGTCGTATAAGTAGTACGAGCGCTCAAAAAATATTTTGAAGCGCCATATTCACAGAACCCCCAGTCTAATTTTGCTCATTTATGAACGTGACTGCGACATTCGAGATCCACACCTATCCTGAAAGTTTCAAGTTCCTAAGTCTTTCCGTTCGTGAGTTATAATTTTCTATGGTTTTTATAGTTCTGGTCATGCGATCTAGACAAAATTTCGCATATACCTTAATTATCCTTCAGAGTGCAAAATTTCATTTCGATCGAATTAGTAGTTTCGAAGAAATCAGGAGAACCTAATTTCGAACGGCCATATTTACGGAACCCCTGGTCGAATTTTGTCCAATAACGAACTCAACCGCGGCATTCGAAATTCGAACCTACCCTGAAAATTCCAAGTTTCTAGGTCATTCCGTTCGAGAGTTATCGTGTATGCTGACGGCCGGCTGGACGGACGGACAGCCGGACAGACTCGAATTTTTCGATGGATTCGTCATCAGTCAGTCGAACCTGGTAGATTGAGACCATTTTCGGCTCAAAACTCGAAAAATACAGACATCGTGACGAAAAGATATAGCCCTCGTGTAAGTAGAACGAGCGCTCAAAAAGTAAGCATTGAGAATTACTTACTTTGGCTATGTAAAAAGAAAGAATGGAAAAAGGAATACACTACCCAAATTTTCAAAGTGAATACCATTATTTGGTATACAGATGGTTCTAAACCAACGATAGGGGGCGGCGCTAGAGTATACGGGGCAGGTAACAAGTGCACACTATCGTTAGGCTCCTACTCGAGTGTTTTTCAGGCAGAAATACTATATACTACTAGATATAAACCTGGAAATAAACTATCAAGGGTGTGGCATTGTGATCCATTCTGATAGTCAAGCTGCTATCAAAGCACTGAAACTCATGTATCATCGACTCAAAGCTGATATGGGAGTGCCGGACGAAACTTGCTGAAGTAGGCAAGAACAACAAGGTCTCTTCAGTCTGGGTTCCTGGTCACTCAGGAATCACAGGTAACGACAAGGCCAATACACTTGCCAGAAAGGGAGCACGAACGCCACTTACTGGCCCAGAACCTTTCTGTGGCATAGGCAAATGCCCCTATAAGAAAGAGTTTATGGAGAAGGAATGGACTGAAAGAGAAGCACACTGTAGGAATATTCCGGAAATGGATCACTCCAAAAAATTCCTTAGGAACTTTGAAAGTGAAAGATCCAAAAAGTATTTGGATCTCAGTAAGAATAAGAAACGCCTCCTCACTGGCTTCCTCCCAGGTCATTGTCGCCTTAGAAAGCATATGATGAGAATGGGCTTATCATAAACTGTGTAATGTGTAGTGTAGATTGTGTGGGGAAAAGGAAGAAACTCCTGTTCACCTGGTTACAGAATGCCTCGCCATTGCAAACCAGCGCAAAGAATGTCTAGGACAAGAGAATTACAGGAGAAACGAGGTAACCTCCTTGAACCCCTTTCAGATACTGGAGTTCATTGGAGGGTGAGCTATAGGTAGCGCATTTGCGAAAACATCTCTGATGGGGGGCACAACAGACCTTGAGGTCGCAGTAAAATGTAACCCCCTTACCTAACTACTCAGTTCAGAATATTGAATTTTTTCTCATTTGATTCGTTGGTTTTCGAGATATTGAAATTTCAATGTTGTACAGTACTGGTCATTCGGTTAAGCATGCTATGTTAATTTTTACTGATTTATTCTTGGGTTACGATGATAATCGTTAACTGTCATACACCAGGAAATTAAATAATTCGAATCCAAGAATGAAATTGAAAAATTTTACTAGATAAACTTATTAGTGGCTATTTAGCAAGCAAACAAAACAATTCATGTATCCCAGATACCAACGAAATTCATCATTTGCAGTAGTAGACCGGTTTCGATCCATATCAGATCTCATCAGTACGATTAACAAAATGATAAATTCGATGTGAGAAACAGAAGACCTTAAAACATAAGGCAGCGTGGTACTGAGAAAATTTCCCAAATCACACCACCTGTCCGTTCCAAGAGAAACTGTCTCAAATATCTGTAGATCATAAACGGCTTTATCGGCTCTCCAAAAACGAAATACACATGTATGACAACGCCATCAACATTACAATCATAAATAGTCACACAAGGAATTCAACGGATTCAAGCTTAAGCCTTATTCGTCTGAATAATTGATTAAAGAATAATATACGGCTGTTTATTGATTATTCTTCAGACGAATAAGGCTTAAGCTTGAATCCGTTTGAATTCCTTGTGTGACTATTTATGCTTGTTATGTTTACGGCGTTGTCATACATGTGTATTTCGTTTTTGGAGAGCCGATAAAGCCGTTTATGATCTACAAAAAAAAAAATAGATATTCTCCTTTTGGGCGAAACCCATCTGAAATCGACAATGACGATGAAAATAAGAAATTACGAGATATATAGAAGAGACAGACTAACAGCCAGAGGAGGTGGAACAGCTGCCCTAGAGAAAAAGGGGAATAAGCCATACTGAATTACCAGATGTTCAAGGAAACAACATTGAGGAAAAAGGGGTAAGTGTGCAAACACGCGAAGGCGAAATTAACATTAACAGCAGAATAGTAAATAGTCAAGGGAATAAACTCAAACAAATTACCGACAAACATATAGACCAGGCAATAGAGCAGAAAAAGGGTCATTCTGTGACAAAAATCGTAGAAGAAAACCGCGAGTGGGGAGTTACGTGGGGTGGTCCGTGGATGTTCAGTGATATGTTTTCGACTCGCAAATATCATTACTTTTCTTGTAATTGCGAAGAAACACCAAAAAAAACGATGTTTTTTTAGTTTTTTGCTTGTAAAATCTGAACCAATGGAGCGATGCTAATACTTTCATGAGACGAATTGTAGAGAATGAAAAAATGAAAAAAATGAGTGCTAGTGCAACTCAATCGGGTCATTATTACCGGAGAAAAGCCGGAAAAACCGTGAAAATCAGCGTTTTTTCAAATCCTCATAACTCGGCCAATTTCGAAGTTGTAGCGCTGGCTTTCCAGATGAAAGTAGTGGTTAATAGATACTTTAAGTGTGCATAACCCAGACGATGTCCGATAAATATTATTTGCGTAATTGCGATTTGAATTATTTGAGGCACTATTTTCCGGAAGAGCTGGATGCGTCGGAAGTAGTCCGATTTCAATTTACAAAACGGATTTTGAAAGAAGAAGTATAGTACTAAAAAACGGCAAACTTGATTTTTTGTTTAAATGTTGCAAAATAGGTGAAAAATACGTGGAAACATGACCAAAACCGGCTCAGTGCCCCATCTGGGACGGATAGTGGGGGTAGCCGGCAGACGCGGGGAACCAAAATCGCGCTGAGGCCAGGCGCGAATATTTACGTATATACCCCCACTACTTGACTGCAATCGAGCATTCGGCTTATTTTGGTCATGTTTGCATGCTTTTTTCACCTTTTTTGAAGCATTTTAACGAAAAATCAAGATTGCCTTTTTGTAGTACTATACTTCTTCTTTCAAAATCCGTTTTGCAAATTGAAATCGGACTACTTCCGACGCATCCAGCTCTTCCGGAAAATAGTGCTTTAAATAATTCAAATCGCAATTACGCAAAAACTATTTATCGGACAACGTCCAGGTTATGCACACTCAAAGTATCTATTGACCACTACTTTCATTTGGAAAGCCAGCGCTGCAACTTCGAAATTGGCCGAGTTATGAGGTTTTGAAAAAACTGATTTTCACGGTTTTTCCGGCTTTCCTCCGGTAATGATGACCCGATTGAGTTGCTTTAGCACTCATTTTTTTCATCTTTTCATTCTCTACAATTCGTCTATTGAAAGTATTAGCACCGCTCCATTGGTTCAGATTTTACAAGCAAAAAACTTTTCTTCGCAATTACAAGAAAAGTAATGATATTTGCGAGTCGAAAACATATCACTGAACATCCACGGACCACCCCACGTAACTCCCCATTCGCGGTTTTCTTCTACGATTTTTGTCACGAAAAAATCTCTATTGCCTGGTCTAATAATTTACTAGTTGTCGGCCCAGATGACCCCACACACATCCATGTCGCAACAGGAACGACGAATGACCTGGATATAGCAATAATGAAGAACGTAAGAAAAAATTACGATATCGAAACCAAGATGGATCTATCGGATCCTTGCCCTGTGATCCTGGCTTTGGAAATAGAAACTGACAGATCACCTACCAATAGGAAAACAATAAACTGGAAGAAATTCAAAGAAGTCTTCAAATCCAGAAGTGTGAAGATAAACAACAAAGAAGAAATAGATAAAGCAACCGATGATTTAGAGAGAAGAATCATCGAAGCCCAAACACAGTCAAGTAAAACTAAATAAATACCGAAGAAAAGTCCTTTACCTGTAGACATGCAAATTTTACTGGAGGAAAAAAAGGAGGCCAGGAAACAGTATAGACGGACACTACACCCAAATGACAAAACCATACTAAATAAACTAACCAACGAGGTGAAAGCCAGAGTCCGTGAGTTATTTACGGAAGAATGGGTCAAAAAGCTAGAGAATCTAGATGCAGAAGATCGATTCTTATGGCAAATGGCATCAGCATTAACCGGGAAGAAAACAAAAACAAAGATTGCCAAACTGACAAAAGAAAGTCAAACCGCAATTACAAACGAAGAAAAGGCTGAAATGTTCGCCGACTCGCTAGAGCAACAATTCAAGCCGAATCCGAAGAACAACGACGACAAGTTCAACAAGTCAGTAGAAGAAATTGGGATTATACCAACCACCGACGTCTATGGAACAAAAGAAGAAATTAATGAACTAACCAGAGACGAAATAAAAGAAATTATTGGACAATTGAAAAACAGAAAGGCCCCCGGAATCGACGGAATCCAAAATCAGGCTCTCAAAAAGCTAACAGATGAAGCACAAGAAGAAATAGCAGAAATAGCCAGGGCTATGTTACGAACAGGACATTACCCTAAAAAATGGAAGACATCTGACACATTACTGATATGGAAAAAAGGGAAAAAGGACAAAAGGACAAAAACGACCCAACCAACTATAGACCTATAAGCCTACTTCCTGCACTGAGCAAAGTAATAGAGAAGATGATATACAGAAGAATAGCTGATTTCGTGAAAATCAAGAAAATAATTCCAGACCACCAGTTCGGTTTCTGCATGGAACATTCGACGGTACACCAACTGGTCAGATTAACCAAAGATATAAAAGAAAAGATGAACCTATCTGCAGATACCGGAGCCGTTTTCCTGGATATTGAAAAGGCATTTGATAAGATGTGGCACCAAGGTCTGATATACAAGATGTAGATGTGGAAATTTCCAGCCGAACTCACTAGATTGATACAAGCATACTTGAAGGAAAGAAAATTCAAAATCAACATAGATGGTACGAGGTCAACCACCAGGAAAATTTAAGCCGGCGTACCACAAGGATCGGTAATAGGACCGTTGCTGTTCAACATATATATGTCGGACATACCAAAAATAGGAAGATGTAAGATTGCCCAGTTTGCAGAAGACACTGCTGTATACTATTCCAGCAGAATGAGGAAATCGATAACGAAGCAACTCCAGATAGACGTAGACAAACTGATGAGCTATTTCAAGAAATGGAGGTTCAAGATAAATGCGAAGAAAACAGTTGCCATATACTTCGGCGGCACAAAACTGAAGAAGGAAAAAGCAGGGAACGTCATGATAGAAAACCAGAAGATAGACTGGGAAGATGAAGCGAAATATCTGGGCGTGACCCTAGAAGAAAAGCTGAAATTTAACAAACAAATGGAAGAAATCAAAAAGAAGACCAGGCAACTACATGGGTATTTATATCTGCTCCTAAATGCAAACAGCAAACTTTCGCTGGAAAACAAGATGAAGATAATCAAGACAGTGCTAATACCAAGCAAAACGTACGAGGGAGTAGTTTGGTTCAATGTCGAAAGTTGCAAAAAGAAAGATCTACAAAGTACGTTGAATAAAATAATAAGGATGGCTGTAGGTGCCCCATGGTACGTCAGCAATAAACAAATAAGAGAGGAATTGAAAATACCAACAATCGAGGAAATAATTGACAAACAAACCAAGAAGACAAACGAAACGATGGAAGAACACGAAAACAAAGAAATAAGAAGGATGGTAATGATACCAGTCAGAACCACAGACAAGAGGAAATATCTCTTGCAGAGAAGCCAATGACGGATAGCCAAGAACCACGCAGAAGAGAGGAGGACCTCTCCAAGTAATCAATAGAAGGAAAAAGGAAAAATTATATTAAAGGGGAAGGGAAGTAGATTCCAGTCCTTTTCAAAAACCAGGACCTACGACATCGAATTTATCATATTGCTAATCATACTGATGAGATCTGATATGGATCGAAACTGGTCTACAACTGCAAATGATGAATTTCGTTGGTATCTGGGATACATGAATGGTTTTGTTGGCTTGCTTATTAGTTTATCTAGTAAAATTTTTCAATTTCATTCTTGAATTTGATCAATTCAGATAAACAGCCGTATATTATTCTTTAATTAAATAATTACTGTTCAATAGTTTCATCAACAATTGATTCCTTGGCAGAATGACCAGTACTGTACAAAATTTAAATTTGAATATCTCATAGACGAATGGATCAAATGAAAAAAAAATCGATATTCTGAACAGAGGATAGAAAGATCATTCAAATGAGGTATCAATTACCCCATATTCCCTATTCAAAATTAAGGGGTTGGTGACCAAACGCTGAGGGTTGAAGCGATATGGTTGTAAATTTGATCTTAAAAGTTGTCCCTCTGGAATCAAAAATCGACGTGTTGGAGAATTTTTTCGAAATAAATTCATTCCGTCTGTTATCTTGTCTGTTTCCTTTTCAAAAGCCTAACTTGTATACCATAGCCTGCTTAATAGAAACCTTTTCAAAGAGGCCAATTCACAACTAAGAAAAATAACCAGTCTTAAAAGTAAGTGTGTTATTCCCTGAATGTTTTTAACAAAATCTTATTATTGATCACACCAGTACTTCATGTCGAATAAGATATTTCTTATTTTGGTCAGAACAAAAAAGCTAGAACTCACCAAGCATAACCACAATACATAATATTCGGTGATGAAGGTATTGAAATACTGGTTCAAGAATAACATGGTTGGCCCAATCAACGATAAATCTGTATAATCCATTTCACTCTTTGTCATATGAGCAACCTAGAAAGCATAAATTTTTTGTAAATAAAATTCGACTGATACTTTCAATAATACTTACTACTAAGCGGTTTGTGATTTTGGCAGCTACTAGCCCAAAAGCCAGGATGTACAATGCTGGATGGTTTTCATAAACGTGTTCTGTTGACTTTTGGTATATTATGAAGGCTGGCACTAATATCATTGAGAATGGTATAACTGGAGATAAAACGCTAGTTCCCTAAAGAAAAAACAACCGTTTTTATTAAAAGTCCATGTATTCATTTCAAGAATAATAAACTATGGTTATGTTTTGCATGTTAGTACAACATAATTACCAAACAATTCAAGCATGAGTCACGTTGTGTAAATTCAAAATACCAATAAAAGATTTTCACCATTTATTAATATGTGTTATTACATATTATTCATAAAAATATTATGTATGTATCATTTGATGAAATCTTGTTTTTCAAAGTTATTAAAAGATAAAGAATACTCAACCTGCAGGTATTTTCTGATGAAAATCTTCTTGCTATTGAGTATTTATAAGAGTCAGAATATTACTTCAATTTCCCCGTTCATTTTGAGAAAACAAGCAAGTTACTAGATAACATTATGAAGGTAATAGGAAGAACTGAAGTTGATAATAAAACTCAATGGGTCAATTCTGGGCAGATCTGAATGGCCTGTAAGCCAAAATGCAAAACTATCCTTGACGCTGATTTAACAACAAACTATATGAATATTTGGCGAATAATGCAAACTTGTGAGAATTGAGTAGGTACCTAAATCTTAAATGGCAAAGGATAAATGCTGTGAATAAATCGAAATAAGGAACAGAATTCTTGACAGTTCTAGACCCAAGTTATAACTTGATGTTGGTTGTGAAACCGTCACAAAGGCTGTTTCCAATTTTGGCTAGCATCACAAAAGTGCCCAAAATAGACCCATTTATTTGTAATGACGTATCGCTTAAAAACTTCATCTGAATGCCTGCTTATTGTATTATATCAAAAATAATCAAAAATGTTTGGAGTAATTCTGCTCTAAAGTAAAATTTCAATCGTAAGACTCAAGCACAGCAAGCAATACTAAACTAAACAGAAGCAAATTAATGGAGGTTTTGACAAAGTAGAAACTACATTTGTTAAATACTCCATCTAGGCAGGCATCTAAGCATTAAATGTTTCCAATTTTGGAGACAATCTTACTGCAACAGAAGATCCATTTTTACCAATTCCTCCAGTGAAAATAACCGATATATTAGCTTGGGCGACAAATGCTGCAATGGCACATGCAGTTATCATCAAAAATGTCTTCATTTCCATAACTGTCCCAGGTATCTTCGGTGAGGAATGAACAAAACATTAATTCTTTCAAAAAAGCATTAGTATCATTCATATCTGGCCCAAAAATGATAATTTTCCACATTTCTATTATTGAATAACTATACCTAAAGGACTTGAAGTTATTTACCATACTGAATCAATTATTTTCACCAGATAAGGCTAGAAATGTGAAACAAACTCAGCACCTCTTAGATTGATGAAATACTTCATTTAGATTCATTAGTCAACTAAATGTGTATCCTGCCTTAATGTCGGAAGAATTGAAAAAAGCAATACGTAGATTAACTTGCATTTTATATCATATACTATCTCTTCATATTAATCCCAACTAATCCAGATTTAATTCAGAAATTCGGTCTGGTTTCATCTAATTATTTTATTATTTGCAAAGTGAATGTCGTTGCGACTTTTTTCAAATTATTCCACACCTAACACATTCCATATGAATATCGTGCTGTAGATTACCCCAAACCTATTGCAATTTCAAAAAGTTAAATGTAAATATCTTACTGCTATGGAAGAACCGTTTTTTCCGCATCCTCCTTTGGCCACATTGTGAACAAAAGCAAAAAATACTTGAAGGTATCCCAGATAGAAGACGCAACATATTACATGTGACCATCTAAAACTAAAGCCAGGTACCTAGAAAATATATTGTCCGTTTTATAATTACTATAGGTTACCAATGAAGTCTGGCTTAGATAGATTGAAAACATGTAATATATGTAATGATTTTTACAGGTCAGAAAATTCAAAAACCGCCAACGAACAAACATTTTCACAATATGTATGTTAGCAGTAAAACATAGACAACTAATGAAATACAACAAAGACATAAGAATCATTTTCAGGTAAATTAAATTTTTTACAACAAATTGTTCGCTTCACAAGAACTTTCTCACCAATCAGTAAAAAATTTTTGAAAATACGAATTATTCTTTGTATCTCATGAATATGCACCCAATATAACTGAAAGCAAATGAATACAAAATATAAGTTAGTGGGCAATGTTTACTCCATGCGTCATAACTTCAAATTATCCAAATAGGCATCATTGTAACAAAATTGGAAATTTTTGAACTTATGACATGAATTGTGGGTTGAAAATAGTATTCTATTCTAAATTTCCAATTCATAATACAAAATAGCCCGATTTCCCAGCATTCTGATAAACTTACTGCCACTGTAGATCCATTTTTGCCCACACCTCCGGTAAATATAACAATTAAGCTCTGGTATACCGCAAGTGAACCACATAGTATGGTACATAGTGGTATAAAGTACCATAAACAAATATTGTCACTAAAAAACTAAATTTTAAATCAATTGATAAATTATGCTCAAGACTTTTTGAAGGTGAAGCGGAAATCAATCAAGCCAATAGGAGTAAAATTTTTGAATTTTTGAGATTTATTATCGAACTCAACATGGTGAACAAAAATTTAGGTATGAAACATTGTTGATTATTTTAAAACCTGTCTTGAAGAATCATGATATAAGTAAGATATTTAGTAAATATGTAGTTTCAATGTCATCAAAGAACCAGTGTTTGAAAAAGTTCAGTGGGTAGCAACACATAATTGCCTTTTTTATAATAATAATAAAGGGCCTTTATTTGTATTCTGTTCAATAATTATTATCATTCTTTCAAGTTAATGTTTGAATGAGAATATTTCAAAATCATTCCAAACAACTGATTCTATCTTAACAATAAGTACCATATACATATTGGGCTTCAAGGCAAAAATGAGGAAAATTTGGAATGGAATGGTCAAGGGTTGACAGATTCAAAACCAGACAAATTCAGCAATTAGCAATTTTCGATCTTTGTATTGAGAAATAATATTTGGTCCCTATATGAAAAATCAATTCGATAAATAAAATTGGTTGTTCTTATGTATGTTCTTGAGTTATGTAATTTATCTGTATAAACAGTATAATATGGTATAATACTTATGTGGACTTCTCAAGACTAGAAAGAGATGGGATACCCCACCAATCATTTCATCTTTCTTTACACAATCTCAATGTGAGTGAGATATGTCATTCTTTCACTCTGGATTTGTGTAGAGAAGGATAAAATGATTAGTGGGATTACCCATCTCTTTCTAGCCTTGGGACATCAGCATCTTATGCAAGAGTCACATGATACCCAGTCAATGTATTATTAGGTCTATTCTATAGTATATATTCAGGAAGCAATGCATAATTAAAGAACTCCTACCGCACCCTGAACTTCACAGTATAAATAATAATTTTTATTTCAAGAAAGAATCATTATTTTTCCTGTCAAACCCAGTGAACTCTCATATAGGAAATAATATGAAATTAATGCAGTATGCCAATATTTTTAATTTTATTACTATTCACTTCCCGAACTTTCTAAGATATTCGAAGAGAGTTGGACCTCGCACAGTGAAAAGTTCTGAAATAATAGTGTGTAACCAAAACTATCTAGTATCATATCTTAAAAACTACAAAACGCATAGTTCAACCTTTTTTTTTTGAAGTATTTCTTAAGTTCTACAAGCTTGATTATTTTCATAATTTTCCACCCAGGTTGAAAAGTTAGAGGGGGCGTCACAATTTTGACAACTTCAGCTCATATCTCACCAATTATTGACTATATGGAAGAAATTATGTCGCAACTTTTGTATCATTCTTTAAGATTTATCTAACGAAACTCCACACATCATGTGTCCTGGAATTTTTTCCATATAGAGCGCTTGCCCTATCTATTTCAATTCTATTTTTTTTTCATATTTCAAGTATATTGTTCTTTAGTGATTCATAAAGGACACCTGCCTTTCAAACTTCATCATTAACTGCAAATAATCTCTGAGTAAAATAGCTGTGATATGCAGATAGAGGGATAGACAGGTTCCGTTTTCGCAATTTTGGCTATGGAGCTCTAAAAAGATCAAATTATTCTACTCCCATCAAAGAACAGTTGGTTCTGAAGACTTACATATAATATCAAGCATGTTCAACTGAGTCTCATCGAAAATGTATTAAGAAGAATCAGGAGAGAAAACATATTTTGGACTAGCACCACCATAACTCTCAAAATGAAAGGCCTGGAGATATGAAATTTTCAGGGCTGAATGCTCAGGTAGAGTCTGTGAATTTCCAAATTCCCAGGATTTCATAGATATAGCCATCTGAATTTTTCTCAGTAATTAGAAAAATACCAATTCGATCGAATTGAAACTCTGTAGTTAGTTGTGAAATAGCTACAGGAAGGTTCATATGGAATTTCATGAGGATCGTATCTCTAGAAGTAACCATCAAAATTCTATATGAAACTTCAGTATCTCGAAAACTATTCACCATATCCTGCTGAATGATGTCTACATATGAGTTATGTAGAAATTTGGCTTTCTAAAGGTTCCGTATGCATAGAAAATTGAGTTTTTCTGATATACTCAATATAATTCGGAGATTCTATCTTTTGAAATTCATAGAATAAAATTTGAGGAATTTGTGACACTGATAATTAACACTGATGGCAGGTTTGGTACACAGAACAATAGCGCAAAATCTACTGACATCATGTCAGTGCTTGTCTCAATTTTTTTTTATTTTTTTTGTATTCTCATTTGTTATGAATTCTAAGGCCCTATTACCAGTACTAGATTCTGTATATGAAGTCAGAAATTGAGCTTTGTTATTATTATTATCATAAAATACTTATTTTGATTTTATTTTCGAGGAGAATGAAAATCATTTGCAGCTATTTGGAGAATAAAGAATATCATATTTTACCTTGGTAGACCAAACTTCTGGTCCAAATATAGCAGAAATAGCTAATATCAACATTATTGTCACTTGTGCTTCTGTCACATCCACTCTACCAAATCTTAAAGTTCCTGATACATAGGTCTGCCAATGTGCACAATAAAAAAGTGTAATGGCACAAAAACACTAGAAATAAGAATATTTCATTAATAATTAGTAAAGTGGAAATCAATTGTACATATTCCTTGAGAACATACTAAATTGAACAGTTATTTAGTAACTGGTAGTGCTACAAAACTTTTACTAGACTCAGGCCCTGTTTAGAGTAACCACAAATGTTGGGACTGAGCCCAAAATTGAGGATAATCTATCAATTGCATATAGTTTTCGAACTGTAAAAAATCATAACTGAGAACTCGAGTGTTCAAGAGGGATATGGACTTATCAAAATTGCGCTCAGCTTATATTATACATAATTACATCATACAGTTCCTTATCTGGAAACTATTTTCATAATATAGGCTGAGACCTTCCTTAAAAATCTCAAGGCATGCTTTGACCTTTTTTTAACGCATGTTACAATATTCTTTGTTCTATGGTTCTAAACATTGGTAACTATTCTATACTAAAATACAGAATGAATTTTGGTTTCTAATAGAACCAAAACTGAAAGTAAATTATTTGACCAAGTTCGACATGTGTTAGTTATAGTGTGTGGTAATGCATATTTCCAGAAAATCACACTTATTTGGTGTTCCAGTTGTTACCATTTAAAGCAAGTTTATAACATGACGCCTATGAAAGTCGCATAATGGGTCGTATTCATAAAAAAAAGGTTATGCTTATACTTGCAAAAAATGAAGGAAAATTCTTTAGCTTGCATTCATAATATTCCGAGTAAAACCTTATACTTATAAAATAGAAGCGTATCCTGCACAAAATAGTATTTGCTTATTCATAAAGGTCTCCTTCTACTCTAAATGAAAAGGATATCCTTCATTTTTCGCAAATATAAGCATAACCTTTTTTTTTATGAATACAGCGCATTGAGATGCCAGATATTGCATAACCATTGACTGTGTAATCAACGTGTTAAAAAACCCTACAGTCTGTTTGTATAAAAACAGGATTTAATTCAAAACCCTTGCAATTTTTCTACAAAAATCAGTTGAAGAATGTTATGATCAAATTGAATTAATTTTCATTTCAATACCTGAAAAAACATCCAACTGGGGTGATTTCCCAACTGTACAGCTACACAAGCTGATAAAGCAACAAATACTGTAGAAATTGAATCACAACCATGATCAAAGAGTTCTCCTAATGGATTTGCACTACCAGTCCTTCGGGCTTGTTTTCCATCTATCGCATCCAAGCTCTGATAAGCAAATAATCCTATTCCACACAGGGCACATGCCCATCGAGGTACTCCGTCTTTAGCATTAGGTGAATACCTGAGACATTAAGGAATAACAAACAATTTTTATGAATACATTGACTCACCAAACAAGAATGAGTGCGGTAACAATATTTAGAATAAGTCCTACTATAGTTATGAGGTTAGGTGCAAGCCATAAGGGAACTTTAAGGACCAACCAATTCCAATAAGGCTGCAAAAATGTATCCAAATAACTACAACTAGTACAAGAATATTGGTGTTCCCCTAAGCGTTTCAGTTGTATTTCACTTAGAAGTTTTTCTTTATATAATTTCATTTTAAAGGTTAACGATTGTATAGATTCAATGCATGAAGTAATCGGAGATATTCCAATTCAAGAATCGAATTATGATATTCGTTTTCAATAAATTATAAATCGTAAATAGTATTCACTTCAAAACGAGCGTTTACTCTTCTACGTTCAACGTAAAGTGCCCGTTAACTGGTTAACTCTAGAGTCTACGATAAAATAATTAACACATAGAATATATTCTATACTCAAAGAGTTAACAGCACATTTTTTTTGAACAAATGACAGCAGACAGCATCTGATGTTTTTTTGACAGACATTTCTGAGAGTCGTTTTTTAGCGTGGAATGTTTTTGAAACTATTCCGTCTGTTTTGAAAATTTAATTATAAAATATATTGATTTTGGCATAGAAACTGTAGAAAGTAAAAACGGTGTACATAACTGCCATCTGATCTATTCTATTTTATACTATCCTACTCGAGAAACTCCAGATCCGAGATATAATCATAATCCTTCAAACGATCCTTCCACTATGACTATGATCACTCGATCAGTAAAAATGATGAAAAGAACTGCCGTGAAGTCAGGAGCTTTTGAGCGCTCGTTTATCCACCTTGTAGGTTGATTTGCATTCTCCAGGTTTAGAAACCAATTGGAAAGATTTTGACAGCAGTCAAAGAAAATTTCAAACTAAGGCGAAAATCCAGACTTCACGTCAGTGCTTTAGGTGACCAATTTTTTTTCGATAATTCGCTAGAATTTTCTACGGTATCTATGGTCTTGGTAATGCGATCTGGATAAAATTGTCCACGTAGTTTGAGTACATTATTATTTATCTATGTGCGAAATTTCATAACAATCCAATAAATAGTTTCGAAATCATCAGGAAAATATTAACGGAACCCCTAGTCTCATTTTGCTTATTGATGAATGTGACCGCGAAATACGCGGTCCAAACCTATCCAGAACATTTCAAGTCCCTAGGCCTTTCCGTTCGAAAGTTATAATTTTCTATGGTTTCTATGATTCTGATCATGCGATCTGGAAAAAATGTAGTTCGAATATAGCCCATTTAAGAATTATTGACATCGAAGCAGGCCATGAACGTCCAGTCGAGGCTTTATTTCTAGTTACAAAAAAGTTACTGTTTTAATCATAGAAATAAAACATAAATATAACCTAGAAAAGCGTTCAGTATACGAATTATCGAATAATTATTAATTAAGCTGGAATATTTCGACTGCAGTTTAAAAATGGGAATTCAGGTTCAACGTTATATATATTAAGAAATGGAACCCCCAAATAAAAAACTTGAACAGGAAACTCACCACCATAATCTACACCCTCAATAGCATGAAATACCATATCCAACAAGATAGATTGAAGCTCCTATACACAGCCAATTTTCAGTCAACCCTTTCATATGGCATTGTTTACTGGGGAAACAGTACATCGGAAAAAAATATTTGAAACACAAAAGCAAGCAATCCGAGCTATGTATAGAATAAAATATAGAGAGACTTGTAGAAGTGTTTTCAAAAGGAATCAAATCCTGACGTTAACAGCAATATATATGCTGAAGTATGTTATCTTCCTACAAAGCCACAGTGAACTATTTGAACCGTTTCTGAACAACAACCCAACTTGGAAAATTGATCCTTATAACCTTATATACCTGAGGCAACAATTGACACTAGCACAGAATAATGTGAAATACATGTGCATGAAGATCTACGATGCATTACCCAAACAGTTTCATTCGATATAATATCGCACCCGCTGTAGAATAAGGAGACAACTCAAAAATTGATTTTGTTGGGAAATCGTATTTGAAGTTTTGGTTTACCGAAGTTTTCGTTCTATACTTTTGTGTACTTACTCAATTTAACACGCTGAACATTCGTAATAACTGCAGCAATCCATTTGAACATTATAACTCTAGCACCCAATATTCAATTAATGCAATTTTTCCCATCGTGGTGGAATATTCTACTGTTTTTCCAAAAAATTTGAAATGTTACCTTTTTTCACGAAAAGTCTCTTATGTGGCGGAGAGGCCAACTAGAGTTATTCTGATATTGCACATAAGAAAAGGGATACTTCCTGAGTTCAATACCGTCACTAACACAAAATGGACCTTTTTTGAGTTGTTTGTCTCCTTAGTCTACAACTGGTGCGATATATATTATTATTAAAATAAGAGAGAAACAAAAATTAAGAATCTATGTAGTACATGAAGAATTTTGACATGAAATTTTACAATTATTCAGTATACTTTTGAATTGGGAACAATACAGCATGTGTATTAGCAGAGGGAATGTGAACAGGGTAGGGGAGAGCGGGGCTGAAAGTGCCGGGGGTAAATTGTGCCGATGCTAATATCTCGAAATCAGAAATAGATTGATAAAAGATCGTATTGTATCGCGTATTGCATAACCATCGGGCAGACGTGGCTGCCATCTCAGCTGCGTCAGCGAAGCGGACCGAGTAGAATTACATGTTACTCATGTGAAGTTCCTTTAGCAGCACGTCAGTAAATATTTCCGTTTCGATACATTTTGGTCGCAAGCTAGCATTTTTCGTGCTTTTAATATGAAACTTTCAGTGAAATGTGTGTTATTTATCGTAGTTTGTTATCCAGTGTAATTTCAATGATTTCAGCAGAGTGATTTTTATATGTCGGACAAAATATCACACTCTCGCAAACGGGGTAAAATGTGCCGTTCATTTGGGGCTGGTTGTGCCGCGGCACAACCAATCCCTACGTAGCCTATATTGTTCCATTATTTTTTGTTTGGCAGAATGAGGACGTACAAGCGAAAAACACAAAGGGGAACTACAAGTCAGGATCTTTCACAAAGGGCTGCTGATGCAGTCATCAAGGATGGACTCAAATTAAAACAGTTGCACGTGAATTGTAAATTTGTCACACAACACTACAACGCTATGTAAAAAAAAATAAAAAGTGGAGTTACTACTGCGGTTGTATACGAACCAAGACTAGTGTTTAATGAGGAATAATGCACTACTGTCGAAGTACATCTTGAGAAGCGCTTCAATTTACTCCGGTCTTCTACCGATTCCAGTGTGCCGTGAAGTTCAATGTACAAAACATCCTACCATCTTTGCATAAATATATTATTATAAAATTGACAACTTTTAAATTCCAAATTGATTTCCATTCATATGAAACACCTAGCATTATCAACGGCACAACCGACCCCAGCTACGACACAACTTGCCCCAGAGTGGGGTTGGTAGTGCCTTTTCGCCGCTGTATAAAAAAATCACTTTTTCTCAAAAACTATTGAAAATGTGCAAAATCTGTAGGTAAATTCGTATTATGGACTAAATTTGGCTAAGGATGAACCACTACTTCCAGATATAGTCCTTGTTTTATCTGAATCATATAAGGATTTGTAAAAAACGGCACTTTCAACCCCGCTCTCCCCTACTATACAGTTTAAGTATAATAAATAAACTTGAAATATCTATGAATGATACAAGGGCAAAGATAAAAATATTGAGAACTTTGTTTTCACATAGTGCAGAGATTTGGATGTGTTTATTGAATAAGCTGACATAATTCTATTGATGGGCATCCTTTTGCAGGGAAGGTTTCAATATTTCAACCCATTTATGAAATAATTCACCATTCATAGCAATCCTTATCATTACTACTACTGTCAAGAATCAGATTCCATCCAGGTAAAAATTCATCAATTGTTCCAGCATTCAAAATAGTGCACCTTCTGCCTTTACCCATCTAGATAAATGAATTTTACGTTTTGTTCCATGTATTCTCGGTATTTATCACAATATTGTACTATTTTCATTATATTTTTCTGTTTATCAGTAAGAATTTTCCTTCGATCATCTTTTTTGTATTTGTATCCAATTTTTTTTATGATATAATATAATGTTGACTTTGATCAATTGAAATCTAGGTACTCTTTGGCCAGTTCGAAAAGGATATCTAAACTGATATATTCATTGCTTTTAATTCTAGCAAAAACAAAGTAATTCAATGTCTCTTTGAAGGAATAATCATATCGCACAGGTTTTCTTCCACTGCTAATTCCAGGCTGTAATAACATGCTAATATTCTACGGACAGGGCTTGGTGAAATCTGAAAATTTAAGAGACATTGATCAATCAGAATACACTCTGAGTCGGTGAATAACAGTTTACCTGAAACACTATCGGAAATATATGCCAAATCTTTGAAAAACTCGAAGTAACACCGACAAACTGCCTGGCGTTCTCTTGTTAGGCGCGATGTATCCTGGTCAATTCCAGCCATTTTAATAGCATAAGACAAAAAAACCTCAAATTCAGAGCAAATTTTTATAATTACATATTCACCAATATCTTCGATAAAATCATCAAAGCAAGATTTCTATGGGTAATGTTAGTGTTATTCCTATACCAACCTGAATTCAGCAACCCAAAATATTACTGAATAGTCTATTACCAACTTAAATTCGATTTTTCACAGCCAACCGAGATGTCAATAATTCTTAAACGGAGTATATATCATTCTCAATTTAAATACAAAATTTCGTCACGATTAAATCCATAGTTTTGAAATTATCAAGAAAACTGAATTTCAAACGACCATATTTATGAAACCCATAGTTTAATTTTGCTCATTGATGAACGTGGCCGCAACATTCGAGATCCACACCTATCCTGAAAATTTCAAATCCCTAGGCCTTTCCATTACAAATTTATAATTTTCTATGGTTTCTATGGTTCTGGTCATGCGATCTGGACAAAATTTTGCATGTAGCTTGAACGCGTCATTATCCATTTGAGCACAAAATTTCAAATAGATCGAATCTGTAGTTTCGAAGTAATCAAAATAACAGAATTTCGAGCGGCCATATTTTCGGAACCCATGGACGAATTTTGCCCAATAACGAACTTAACCGCGGTATTCGAGATTCGAACCTACCCTGAAAATTTCGAGTTTCTAGGACATTCTGTTCGAGAGTTATCGTGTATACGGCCGGCCAGACGGACAGACTCGAATTTTTCGACGGATTCGTCATCACTGAGTCGAACATAGTCGTTTGAGACAATTTTCGGCTCAAAATTCGAAAAATACAGACATCGTGAAGAAATGATATAGCCCTCGTGTAAGTAGTACGAGCGCTCAAAAAGGAACTTCTTCTGCGCAGCTTGAAAACGTGGAGTAAGAGAAAGCGAGAACGGTTGAAAAATAACAACAAAGGACTCGCCATAGACACCATAGATAGAGGAATATTCCGTTATCGGCGTTATCTATGGCACTTTGTTAGTTTTTAATCGTGAGATCTACAGGTTTTCAACCCTTTTAAACCCTGGGAACGGCCTTGCAATACCATTTGAGCGCTCATACTACTTACACGAGGGCTATATCATTTCGTCACGATGTCTGCATTTTTCGAATTTTGAGCCGAAAATGGTCTCAATCTACAAGGTTCGACTCACTGATGACAAATCCGTCGAAAAATTCGGGTCTGTCCGTCCGGCCGGCCGAACGCCCGTATACACGATAACTCTGGAACGGAACGTCCTAGAAATTTGAAATTTTCAGGGTAGGTTCGAATCTCGGGTGCCGCAGTTGAGTTCGTTATTGGGCAAAATTCGACCAGGGGTTCCGTAAATATGGCATTCGGAATTTTTTTCTCTTGAGTACTTCGAAACTACAGATTTGATTGAGGTGAAATTTTGCACTCAGATGGCGAATGACGTGTTCAAGATACATGCGAAGTTTTGTCCAGATCGCCTGACCAGATAGTAGAAAATTATAACTTTGAAATGGAAAGGCCTAGGGACTTGAAATTTTCAGGATAGGTGTGGATCTCGAATGTCGTGGTGACGTTCATTAACGAGCAAAATTAGACTAGGGGTTCCGTAAATATGGTCGTTTGAAATTTAGTTTTCTTGATCATTTCAAAAGTACGGATTTGATCGTGACGAAATTTTGTATTTTAATAAAGAATTATATATCCAAGCCACATTTCCTCCAGATCGCATGACCAGAACCATACAAACCATAGAAAATTTTAACTTTCGAACGGAAAGGCCTAGGGACTTGAAATGTTCAGGATAGGTTCGGATCGCGAATTTCGCGGCCACGTTCATCAATGAGCAAAATTAGACAAGGGGTTCCGTAAATATGGCCATTCAAAATATTTTTTCCTGATAATTTCGAAACTACCCATTGGATTGGAATGAAATTTTGCAAATAGATGAAGAATAATGTATTCAAACTACGTAGGAAATCGCATCGTCCAGATCGCATTACCAAGACCATAGATACCGTAGAAAATTCTAGCGAATTATCGAAAAAAAAATCACCTAAAGCCTGACGTGAAGTCGGGAGTTATGCCTTAGTTTGAAAATTTTTTTGACAGCTTTCGAAAATCCCTTCAATTGATTTCTAAAACTGGAAAATGCGAATCTACCTACAAGGTGCATGTACGAGCGCTCAAAAGCTCCTGCCTTCACGGCAGTGCTTTTCGTAATTTTTTTGTATCAATATGGTTATTAAAGAACTTGACACTTTCCTACCTTTTTGTTCAATATATAACCTTCATGTCAGGAAATGGAAGAAGGGGTTATGTACACATAAATCCAGATTTATATCAAAAAATGACATGATAGCAAAATGCTGTAAATCATAAAAAATCATCCAAAAACTTGACCACTTTCAGAAATTTCTTTAGTTTGTTTCTAAAACTGAAAAATACGAATCTACCTACAAGGTGGATGAACGAGCGCTCAAAAGCTCCTGACTTCACGACAGTGCTTTTCATCCTTTTTCAAATAATACCAGTTGAATAACTATATTATATGCAATTGTTATGGCCTCCAGCTATTATTACTGTTATCAAAGGGTCATCGGTAATTTTTGAGCGCTCGTTCTACTTTCAAGAGGGTTAGATCATATTGTAATGAATTCAGGCCAAGTTCTTCTTAAATAATTTATTTTAGTACTAGTAAACCAGTAGATCCACATGATAAATAGATCCACAAACAGGTAGATCAACACAAAAAGTAGATCCACGAACAGGCAGATCCACATAATGAGTAGATCTTCAAAATAAATCCACAGAAAGGGTAATAATAGGATCACATTGAAAGTATTATTAATTTTCCATTTCTATTATGGAAGTTGATCATATTTGTTGGGATATTGTTATATTTTATTTGAAGAGATAGTATTATGAAGGTGACATAATGAGGAAAATTGAAATAGGTTAACTTTCATTTTGTGATGTTGATACAGATACACTCATTTCTTGATAAATAAATATATTTTGTTAACGAAAACAATGAAATTAAACATGGAGAAATTATATTAATTTTTTTAAGATTTAAAACGAAAGGTTTGCCGATTGATCGGATATTTTGAAAACAATTGAAGATAGATATGATTTTATTTGATTTTGAGGGAAAAAAAAACGATTCCGTTCTTTTTCTATGTCCGCGTTCGCGTGGTTCATGCTATAGTGTGTATTCATGATTTCAATATGAAAATTGTATTCAACACGGTTCCTACTCAATCTTGCTTAACCCAACCTATTTATTAATTCATTTCAATAATTATTTTCGACACTGCCATAACTTGAGCTAACCTAACCTAAATGATAATAAATTTCAAGAATTGTTTCAACACTGTCAGATCAGATCAGATCCAACCTAACCTAAATATCAATTTTTTTTGAGAATTGTTTCAACACTGTCTTAACTCCAGCCAACCTAACCCAACCGAAATATTGATTCATTTTGAGAATTGTCTCAACACTGTCCTAACTCCAGCCAAGCTAACCTAACCTAAATATTGATTTATTTCGAGAATTGTTTCAACACTGTCCTAACTTAAGCTAACCTAACCCAACCTGACCTAAATATTGATTTATTTCGAGAATTGTTTCAACACTGTCCTAACCTAACCTAAATATTGATTTATTTCGAGAATTGTCCCAACACTGTCCTAACTTAAGCTAACCTAACCCAACCTAACCTAAATATTGATTTATTTCGAGAATTGTTTCAACACTGTCCTAACTTAAGCTAACCTAACCCAACCTGACCTAAATATTGATTTATTTCGGGAATTGTTTCAACACTGTCCTAACCTTGTAATGGATCGGTCCTAGATTAACATCCTACAAATGAGGAAACTTCATATAATACCGATTGCAGAGTAGATTAGAAGAACACGGTCGAATATTCTGAACACGGTCAAATAACTCCGTGATTTTTATTTTTTACACCGTGATTCTATTCGATGGTTTTTGGAGGTTATAGGAAAAGAAGAGGATTTTGGACTTCTTGAAAGCGATGCACCAGGGTTGCTCTGCTCTGATATTCAGATACACAAAGCGAAGAACACTGGTAAGGTTGTTAAGCATTAGTCGTAGAATTCAGCAAATTTAATTATCCCTAGTATTTTATTACCGTTTTCTTTGATAATCGTATGCAAGTAAGTGAATTTCTTTGACATTGAAACATTATTTATTCTTGATTGTTGTCTATACTGGTACTATTTCTCCATTTAATATTTATTACGTATTTGTGCTTGTGATATTTATTCATATTTCAGGTACTTGTGTACCCCCAGTCAATACCACTATTTCAATTCTCCCACTTGGGAAACTTGGTAGATGGTTCATTAATATGTTGGATTCTTGAAACTTAATTGGAGAGATAAGTGCCTGCTAAACATAATGACGCGATATAGAGATTCCCCCATGGGAGATATATCAAGAATTGTATCTCTTTGCATTGTGTAGTTGTTGAACCTTCCTCCCTGTAGAGCACTTAATCACTGCTCGAACTTGCAGGATTCCCTGAATTTATTTCACTGAGATTACAGCCTGTTAAGATGGTCTCGGTCCCTATCTGCCCTTTACCTCATTTAGTATTTAGTCATTAAGGGGATAGAGAATGCAATTCTGGAATAATCTTTCCTTTGTACCGTTCAAGTTGTTGGTGTGGACGTAGCACATATCATTCTGAAGGAAAGTCCCTCTTGAATCCAACCCTTTTCTGTGTATATTGTTATTTAGTGAACAGTTTTTCACTTACGATACATGATCTTTGCATCCACCATTTGTGATATCTTTTACCATTAATGCTATCTATTCTACAGAAAGGGTTTTCTCGTTCTGTAGTATCTATTTTTGATTGTGATATGTTTCCCCATTGCTCTCTATGACTGACTTTTGATTTTGATATATTTTAATACTCTCATTATTACCTGATTTTGATATATTTAAATACTCTCATTATTACTTGATTTTGATACATTTTACCACTCTCATTATTACTTGATGTTGATATATTTTACCACTTGATTTTGATATATTCTACTATTCTCATAATTATTTACCATTTTATTATTTGCCTCTGTTTAGGAATATTCTTTACTTGCGAGGTTGTTTTTTTTCTTCCCCTTGGGGTTGTTTTTTTTTTACCTTTTGGCACTCTGAAATAAACTTGTTATTTTCTTACTTTGGGTGCTAAAAATATTGTGTTTTAATTGTCTAAGACTTCCCGATAAATTTTCCTAGTACGATGAGAAGGTCCTGTGGTTTCTACGAAATGTAGAGTCCTTCCTAGATTGATCACCGCGCTGGCCAAAAATAGTTAAGATTAGTTTGCGATCCCGCGTGTTCGTATATTGAAAGTGTTCTGAACTCTCGTTCAGATAAAATAGTCGGTATTTAAAACTGCAAAACATTACAACCTAACCTAAATATTGATTTATTTCGAGAATTGTCTCAACACTGTCCTAACCTAACCTAACCTGAATATTGATTTATTTCGAGAATTGACTCAACACTGTCCTAACCTAACCTTACCTAAATATTGATTTATTTCGAGAATTGTCTCAACACTGTCCTAACTTAAGCTAACCTAACCCAACCTAACCTAAATATTGATTCATTTCGAGAATTGTCTCAACACTGTCCTAACTTAAGCTAACCCAACCTAACCTAAATAATGTTTCATTTCGATAATTGTCTCAACACTGTCCTAACTTAAGCTAACCTAACCCAACCTAACCTAAATATTGATTCATTTCGAGAATTGTCTCAACACTGTCCTAACTTAAGCTAACCCAACCTAACCTAAATAATGTTTCATTTCGATAATTGTCTCAACACTGTCCTAACTTAAGCTAACCCAACCTAACCTAAATATTGATTCATTTCGAGAATTGTCTCAACACTGTCCTAACTTAAGCTAACCTAACCTAACCTAAATATTGATTTATTTCGAGGATTGTCTCAACACTGTCCTAACTTAAGCTAACCTAACCTAACCTAACCTAAATATTGATTTATTTCGAGAATTGTCTCAACACTGTCCTAACTTAACCTAACCTAAATATTGATTTATTTCGAGAATTGTCTCAACACTGTCCTAACTCAAACTAACCTAACCTAACCTAAATATTGATTTATTTTGAGAATTGTCTCAACACTGTCCTAACCTAACCTAACAGTACCTAACCTAAATATCCAGTGTATGTTATGTTTTTTGTTCTATTTAATAAATTAACCTAACCTAAATATTGATTTATTTTGAGAATTGTCTCAACACTGTCCTAACCTAACCTAACAGTACCTAACCTAAATATCCAGTGTATGTTATGTTTTTTGTTCTATTTAATAAATTTCCAAATATACACTTATAAAAGGGTTTATTTTGTTTGCTCATTGAATGTTAATCAATGCGATATTGTTTATAAATTCAACGAAACATTAAAGATTTCTTCTTTCATTCTAACAGGAAGCGCTAAAGAGTTAGTAGATTTCTGTAATTGACTTTGGTAGAAAAAAGTAGATTTCTGCTGAAGGTTTGGTAGATTCCGATTGTTCACGCAACTATTGCTGGCCCTTCTTTTGGTTACAGTGACTAGATTAAACACAGTGGCGACATTCAGGCTAAGCCCCGCCCCATACACCATATTCTTCCTAAATTTGAATGTGAATCCATAGGATTTGAATGGACATCGTAATAAAAAACTTATGATAATTAAATAGAATGATTTTTTCCCTAATATTTACTGGTAAATCGTTGTAAGAACGTAATAGAATATCCAGATCATATATTTTATTACTTATAGTACTGTATTGCAGTGTTATAATGAAAAGAATCTTTTGGATTTCACGTTCATTCATTCCCTTTGGAAGGATACAAATATCAATAAAAAACAAATTGAAGACTTTTAATAAATGATTAATCGAAACATAAATAATTCAGAATAAGTTGCCAGCTTCTCATTTTTTTTTAGGATGCTTTGAATTTTCTCGAATTAATTTTCAATCTATAAATAATAAATCTTTTTATAATTTTGGTTTTGAGATTCTGGCAATCTGGCCTCAAATCTGACATTTCTTTAAAATAAAATAATTTCAGATCTATAATTTGAGATGGAATATTTTCTGAAAATACTCTCCATCTCTAAAGAAAACAAAACACTGCCTCTGAAGTGAAAAATAAGGATCGTTAGTTGAACCTCTTTATTAGTATAAATTTACTACATTTTTTGTGCAATGGCCTTTTGGAAACTGCTGAACTCACACATTCGATGGTATTAAAAGTTTTTAAAATATATCCTGATATATTATAAAGAGAACTCAAGTCCCTCCGATTCAAATTAAAAATTGGAGTTTCTATCATTTCTGGCAACATATCTTAATCATGAAGTGGCTTCAATGTTTTCAGACTGTCTAAAAAACCTGAAGAAACTCTGTCATCTTCCTTGTAGCTGCTATTATTTACGTTCAACAAGTATTCCGACACAGAGATCAATTTCAGGTTGTATTTCACTTGTACCACATTTGGCACAATTTGTTTGCTTCTCAATACACAGAATAAAATTCCCAAACAATCTTGAGAAAATAGACTTGTTAAAACAAATTGGTATGCTCTCTATTCCAACAATTCAGTTTGGAGTTCCAGAATGGATCGTGTCGAAATGACAACACCTGTTTGGGATGGTTTCCAAATTTTCTTATAGCCTACTTCCGTATTGGTGAATATTTTGATGAATTCTTCTGAAAATGTTATCGTTTCGTTATCGACATCAGTGTTAAATTTGCTTATTGCAGCAGATGGATGTCTGGATGTCATCAAGTGAACCATTGATCTAAAAAAAAATATACTCTTCAAATCGAAGTTTCGGCTGCGATATCACATACTAGGTAAAGAACCCAAGATTTAAGGATAATTTAAATAACAAATGGTACAAGAAAACGTATGGAATACTCATATATAAAAGACAACACTTACCACTTTGGCTGAAAAATAACAAGAAAATTTTGATAGTTAAGGGATACTTGGCCAAAAAGTATCAGTCAAATATAACAGGTACATTTCTAAACCATTAAATTTTCTTACTTTCTCACTACAATGGGCCTTATATTTTGAATAAAACCTAAAATTCAGGTAAACGAAGAATGTAAACAAACGAATTTAGGAAGAATATGGCGGCTGAGCCGGCAGCCAATCAAAAATGAGACCACGAATGTCGCCACTGTGTTTAATCTAGTCACTGAACTTTTGGTTATAGAGAGCCACGTGATACCAAAGATTAGACAACTTACTCTTTGGTGATACCATCTGTTTTGACAGAAATCGTCGGTTATCTTAGGGAAAAGAAATTTTTCACATTATCCCGTTACCTTCGTCTCTCGAAATTTTTGTTGATGTCCGATCGGGTTATTATAATATTTTGGAATTTAGAAGAATGACTTCAGTTCCCAATCGTGATTATATTGATATCAACACTTGTATTTTCGAAAATTATTACTTCTGTCGGACCATTCTGGATAATTCATTTATCTCGAATATCTTCGATGTGACCAACCCAAAACTTGGATGGATTTTTATTTATTTTGAAATAAGAAACAATATTTCATGTGTAAAGAAATTCAGTTTTAGCAGATGAATGTAAACTTCTCCATACTTTACGTTGTATGATACAAAAGCACGGTTTTGTTTACCGAAATTAATGCCATTGTTTTTTGTACTTTGAATTAAGAATCTATTACATACAATAATATGTAATGTAAATCTGTATATGAGATAAGACTGTTCTGGATAATTCATTTATATCGAATACCTTCGATGTAACCCTTCCTCAGATTTCGTTAGGTTTAATGTGCTTAGAAATAATTCGCACGTTCAAACTATGTGAACCATTAATATTGAAAATTTTCAATTTCTCGAGTCTTATAGCATCTAGTCGTTACAAAGATTAATCGTCAATTATATTATTCCTCTCTGTTCAATATGCCTTGTGAAATGATAAATCCACTGAAACAGGAAATCAATAGAAAAAGTAGATCGATATATACCAATGTATATCAATAATGGGCAATAAGTACACCTCTCAAGAATCTCTCTGTATAGAATATGTACATATTATATTGAACAATACTATATCCTGTGATTACACTCAAAATATAATGGTGAACCAGGGATTAGGGAATTCATTTTCTTGATGAAAGCAATGAATATCTAGGTATAATTATTGAATTGGCCTATTATCGATCGATTTCAACGAAATTTAGAGATAATTTATCAATATCCATTAAATATTCCTCCTTCCTTCCTTGGATAAATAGATTTGGCACTGTAAAAAAAAAATTAGAGGAATTTAATCTTTATAATCTGAAATAAATCAAATACATACTTCGTACTATCGTGAGATGGGAATTAAATCGACATATTATTATTTGTATGACTGCTGGACTGTCACTCAGCGTTGCCAGATAGCTAAGTTTATATTCCCTAGGAAAATAACCAAAAATTCCCTAGATTTTCCCTAGATTTCTTGGCTCTTGGTTTCTAGAGTTTCTTGGTATCTTTTTAACCACACTAGTGATAAGGAAGTAGTTACGAAAGAGAAAATGAAGAGATATTTTAATACTTTTATTTTTTCATAATGTAATGGATCGGTCCTAGATTAACATCCTACGAATGAGGGAACTTCATCTAATACCGATTTCAGAGTAGATTAAAAGAACACGGTCGAATATTCTGAACACGGTCAAATAACTCCGTGATCTTTATTTTTTTACACCGTGATTCTATTCGATGGTTTTTGGAGGTTATAGGAAGAAAGGATTACTTTTTTGGAACTTCTTGAAAAGCGAGGCACTAGAGTTAGTGGGCTCTCATATTTGATAAACACAAAGCGAAGAACACTGGTAAGGTTGTTAAGCGTTAGTCGTAGAATTCAGCAAATTTACGAAACCAAAGGTTTCCGTTATCCCTAGTGTATTATTAGAGTTTTCTTTGATAATCGTATACAAGTGAGTCCATTGTGAATTTCTTCTACATCGAAACATATTATTATTTATTCTTGATTGTTGTCTATACTGGTACTATTTCTCCATTTAATATTTATTACGTATTTGTGCTTGTGATATTTATTCATATTTCAGGTACTTGTGTACCCCAGTCAATACCACTATTTCAATTCTCCCACTTGGGAAACTTGGTAGATGGTTCATTAATATGTTGGATTCTTGAAACTTAATTGGAGAGATAAGTGCCTGCTAAACATAATGACGCGGTATAGAGATTCCCCCATGGGAGATATATCAAGAATTGTACCTCTTTGCATCTAAGTAGCGTTGAACCTTCCCACCTGTAGAGCACTTAACACTGCTCGAACTTGCAGGCTTCCCTGAATTTATTTCACTGAGATTACAGACTGTCGAGATGGTCTCGGTCCCTATCTGCCCATACCTCATTTATTATTTAGTCATTAAGGGGATAGAGAATGCAATTCTGGAATAATCTTCCCTTTGTACCATTCAAGTTGTTGGTGTGGACGTAGCACATATCATTCTGAAGGAAAGTCCCTCTTGAATCCAACCCTTTTCTGTGTCTATTGTTATTTAGTGAACAGTTTTTCACTTACCATACATGATCTTTGCATCCACCATTTATGATATCTTTTACCATTAATGCTATCTATTCTACAGAAAGGGTTTTCTCGTTCTGTAGTATCTATTTTTGATTGTGATATATTTCCCCATTGCTCTCTATGACTGACTTTTGATTTTGATATATTTTAATACTCTCATTATTACCTGATTTTGATATATTTAAATACTCTCATTATTACTTGATTTTGATACATTTTACCACTCTCATTATTACTTGATGTTGATATATTTTACCACTTGATTTTGATATATTCTACTATTCTCATAATTATTTACCATTTTATTATTTGCCTCTGTTTAGGAATATTCTTTACTTGCGAGGTTGTTTTTTTTTCTTCCCCTTGGGGTTGCTTTTTTTTTACCTTTTGGCACTCTGAAATAAACTTGTTATTTTCATATTTTGAGTGCTAAAAATATTGTGTTTTAATTGTCTCAGACTTCCCGATAAATTTCCCTAGTACGATGAGAAGGTCCTGTGGTTTCTACGAAATGTAGAGTCCTTCCTAGATTGATCACTGCGCTGGCCAAAAATAGTTAAGATTAGTTTGCGATCCCGCGTGTTCGTATATTGAAAGTGTTCTGAACTATCGTTCAGATAAAATAGTCGGTATTTAAAACTGCAAAACTTTACAGTGGTGCCGAATGACCAGAATCTCTCCGAAAAGGAAAAGTGGAAGTCTAGCGATTACTATACATGTATATATTTTCTCTTGTCAAAGAACATTTATCTGGCTTGAGTTTATGTTACAGGAACGTTACTTTCAAAGTATCGAAATATCAGGATGAACGAAACTATTGAACTAACAGGGCTGTCATGGATTGGGAACTTACAGAGATATCCTAGGGAAGTCTAAGAGTGGTTGTCACGAGTGATAGTTGAGTGTATGTCTCCACGGCATTCTCTGACCGCATTTACCTGGATCGAACATGGACTACATAAGCTTTGGTGAAGTATCCTTCAAAATGTTATTATTCTAAAACCTCCAAGTTTGGGTATTTCCCTGGAAATTCAGATCCAATATCATAAGGCCCTACCCCTCGTATGTGTCTCCTTTAGTGAAGGGTGGCTCAACTTCCCATATGGTTTCTGGTATCTCCATTCCTGTCGATCATTCCATTCTCGTTTAGCATCTTCCAGTCAAACGTCTAGTCGTCTGGGAAACTTTGAGACATAATGAACCCCACATTACATCAATTTGACATTTCATTCCATTGGAGCTTTCATCCAAACCGATGCTGCTATCGTTTACAAACTTTCTAATATAGGGGCGGATCTTTATTGTTGGATATGTAACGATTTGGCATAACAGTTTATTGGGGATGGTGGCAAACGAATTGTGATACCCATTCATAACTTTTTAAGCGAAGGGGCGTCATTTCTTTTCGCAAATCCATGTCCATTGGACATTTCAATAAACTGAAAAGTATTTTGAAAACCTTTGTGTAAACATCAATAACTTATAACATAGGGGCGCCACTCCTTTTTAAAATCAAGGTCCATTGGATATCACAACTAATCAAAGGGTATTTTTGACAATGCCTTTTCAAACGTAGGGGCGTCGCTCCACTTTCCAATCGTTATCCATTTGACAGTTCATTTAATTGCGGAATAGAATAGAATTTATGTCATTTCTACAATTATTGGGACACCATAATTGGAATTGAGTCAATATTACATCTTGTTATCTTTTACGTAGAGTTTGCTTCACAACCTTGATAATATTCCTGAAGACAGTATGGTTCCATATTTATCGGAAACTGGAGTATCTCCTTCTTCAAGATTTTTACATCCGTTATGGTATGGCGAAGCGTTATAAACTTTAATGCACATTTATTTTGCATTATTCTGTACTAAAGTTAGTTGTTGCTTTGGGTTGTTATAGGGGTCAATTTTCCTGGTGTTGTTTTGGTTAAGAAACTGTTCAGATAATTCACTGTGGATTCTCTGAAAGATGACACACTTCAACACATAGTGCTATCAGTGTCAGGATGTTATTTCTTTTAAAGACACCTCTACAGGTCTCTCAATTTTTCATCCGATATATCACTCTTATATCTCTCTTTTGAGTTTTAAACATTTTGTTCTGGGATATGCCATTTCCCCACTGAAGATGACGATGCCATACGTCAACATGGACTGGAAATTTGCAATATATAGGGTCTTTAAGTTATCTTCTTGGATGTGATGTTTCCTTACATTGAAGGTTTATATGATGGTGTTGAGTTCTCTATTTATGTTTTCTTTGTGTGGGTTCCACTTCATATTGAAGTCAACCAAATACCTAAAAATCTTATTTGTTCTGATCTCTTTACAACAACGTTATTTAGGGTTATACCCTTTGGTAGGGTGTTTCTAGTTCTATCAGTGCGGAAAATGATGAACTCTGTTTTTCCGGTATTAAGTTGAAGTTTGTTGCTGTTGCACCATTTTTGTACTTCCGTCATGATGGTCCACAATGGTGTGTCACTGTTTGGTTGTTTTCTGCAGTTATAACAGTTCTGTGTTTGTAACAGATTATTTTCCAACCAATTGCTATCCAATCAGCATCAACGACATTTTAGACCCAGGGGCGTCATTTCATTAACAAAGTTCCTTTGATGTTCCGATTACTGAACATTTGGTCAAATTAGATTGTCTCCTACCAAGTTCGATATTGTTTTTGATTATTTAACGTAACAAGGTTGCTAGAATTTCTGTCAATTCAAGTAAGGGTTTAAACTATACTATAACTATAAGGGTTTAAATTCGAGTTGATGGTATCTAACTGAATAGGGCAAATTGAAATGCGTGTCTTGTGAATTGTTTGTTTGGGAATGTACGACTGTCTTGGAAACTTCTGAATGTTTCACTCTTTTGGTTTGCTTTACGTTTCATTCGCTAGGGGCGTAGGTTAATCAAGATACATAAAAGCGCATCCACCATTTTAAGGAGTGCAACATGACTATACCAATCGTGCGAAAGTAGCCTCGCTATACACATCTGTTGAGTTTTGAATCGCGAGTCATTGGTTGCTTGATCAGGAGGAGCAGAAATAAAAACAGTGTTCATTTGACATCTTCGCTTTCACTTCATAATCCACCAATACGTGTTCTTCTTATGAGCATTAGGGCCTATCCTTCGTTGTGAGGGGATACTGCAATACTTGAATCTCTCTTCACATTGATAGATGACAATTTTGATGTTTGATCTTGTACATTTTGTTTGTGTCTCATTACGTACCTAATTCTACATTTTTGCGTCCTCAGTTCAAACGGAAAATCTCAAAATAATGGGAGAAATCAGGCCCAGCCGGAATTACCACAAACAAACAAACAAAAAAAAGGAAATGTTTTTTTTGCGAGTAAGGTTAGGATACGACATTAAATTGTGGCCGGCTTGAAACGAAAACTTTCCAATACCCCATCTTTTGTTAACAAGATAAGGGTGGAGCAGAAAAATAAAAGACAGTTCCTTGTTACTGTCCAGCCATATTCGAAAGTCTTCTTCTTCTCCAACAGCCTGTTTGCATTAACTCATGGATATAGGCCTCCCCTGAGTTTTTCCAATTTATTCGATCTTGAGCCAACTGGTGCCAACATTTTCCAGCCAGCGTTTTGGTGGTCTTCCCTACACCTCGCTTATGTTCTTGTGGTCTTCGATGTACTCGAAAGTAACTCTCTAATATAAAGATCTTTTGTTCAGCTGTCATACATACTGCCATGATGTTGTCTCATTCCGCCCACGAACCTGTGTTCCAGGATTCTAAAAATCACATGCGAAGCATCAAGCTGAATTACAGATGAAGTTTTCAAATTTATTTTGTCACCGGTTGTTTTCAGCACATCCATTGGTAACCCCTTCATTTCGAGAACAGTTTCATTGGCTCTGATTTCTACAGAGAAACATATTATTCCTGCGTTACTTGATTATATTTATTTATTGTAACTCTTTTTCATGTTGGTCGAAATTTACGCCATTGAGAGGACCCCACTGATAGGGGACAACTGCAGACGAACGATTAGGCATTCATGCGAGGAGAAGCAGCTCATGAGTCTATGACGGTTTACAACCTACACCTGTTGGTGCTTATTTGTTAAGCTGTCATTGATCTGAGAGGCCAATGCTAACCCGGGTCTAGATCACAAAGGTTACGATGAGATTTCAACCTACATCCACCTAGCGAGCCAGCGAGTGTTGAAATTCCATTTAAAGGCACCTCCACACCTCTAAACGAAATTTCAAAGGGGCGACTGTAATGGATCGGTCCTAGATTAACATCCTACGAATGAGGGAACTTCATCTAATACCGATTTCAGAGTAGATTAAAAGAACACGGTCGAATATTCTGAACACGGTCAAATAACTCCGTGATCTTTATTTTTTTACACCGTGATTCTATTCGATGGTTTTTGGAGGTTATAGGAAGAAAGGATTACTTTTTTGGAACTTCTTGAAAAGCGAGGCACTAGAGTTAGTGGGCTCTCATATTTGATAAACACAAAGCGAAGAACACTGGTAAGGTTGTTAAGCGTTAGTCGTAGAATTCAGCAAATTTACGAAACCAAAGGTTTCCGTTATCCCTAGTGTATTATTAGAGTTTTCTTTGATAATCGTATACAAGTGAGTCCATTGTGAATTTCTTCTACATCGAAACATATTATTATTTATTCTTGATTGTTGTCTATACTGGTACTATTTCTCCATTTAATATTTATTACGTATTTGTGCTTGTGATATTTATTCATATTTCAGGTACTTGTGTACCCCAGTCAATACCACTATTTCAATTCTCCCACTTGGGAAACTTGGTAGATGGTTCATTAATATGTTGGATTCTTGAAACTTAATTGGAGAGATAAGTGCCTGCTAAACATAATGACGCGGTATAGAGATTCCCCCATGGGAGATATATCAAGAATTGTACCTCTTTGCATCTAAGTAGCGTTGAACCTTCCCACCTGTAGAGCACTTAACACTGCTCGAACTTGCAGGCTTCCCTGAATTTATTTCACTGAGATTACAGACTGTCGAGATGGTCTCGGTCCCTATCTGCCCATACCTCATTTATTATTTAGTCATTAAGGGGATAGAGAATGCAATTCTGGAATAATCTTCCCTTTGTACCATTCAAGTTGTTGGTGTGGACGTAGCACATATCATTCTGAAGGAAAGTCCCTCTTGAATCCAACCCTTTTCTGTGTCTATTGTTATTTAGTGAACAGTTTTTCACTTACCATACATGATCTTTGCATCCACCATTTATGATATCTTTTACCATTAATGCTATCTATTCTACAGAAAGGGTTTTCTCGTTCTGTAGTATCTATTTTTGATTGTGATATATTTCCCCATTGCTCTCTATGACTGACTTTTGATTTTGATATATTTTAATACTCTCATTATTACCTGATTTTGATATATTTAAATACTCTCATTATTACTTGATTTTGATACATTTTACCACTCTCATTATTACTTGATGTTGATATATTTTACCACTTGATTTTGATATATTCTACTATTCTCATAATTATTTACCATTTTATTATTTGCCTCTGTTTAGGAATATTCTTTACTTGCGAGGTTGTTTTTTTTTCTTCCCCTTGGGGTTGCTTTTTTTTTACCTTTTGGCACTCTGAAATAAACTTGTTATTTTCATATTTTGAGTGCTAAAAATATTGTGTTTTAATTGTCTCAGACTTCCCGATAAATTTCCCTAGTACGATGAGAAGGTCCTGTGGTTTCTACGAAATGTAGAGTCCTTCCTAGATTGATCACTGCGCTGGCCAAAAATAGTTAAGATTAGTTTGCGATCCCGCGTGTTCGTATATTGAAAGTGTTCTGAACTATCGTTCAGATAAAATAGTCGGTATTTAAAACTGCAAAACATTACAATAATATAAAACATGACTCCTTACAAAAATAACATAATTGACTTACAATAACATAACATAACAATAATAAATTCATGCAAAATAAAAAAACATAATGCATATTGCTATTTTAACAAAAACACAAAAAAATTAATTATTATTAAATATTTTGTGCCGTATAATTTATCATTGATTTTTTTCACCAAATTAATATCAACTTTGAATTCAAAACAAGTAGTATTCTTTTGTTTTTTGTGTGTAGAATACCAGTGAGGGTGTTAGTAGCGAGTCGATTTCTTGTTTTAGTTTTATTCAAATTTATTTGGGAAAATATTCGCTTTACTGTCGCACTGGAATGTGGTAAGCATAGTAATTGAAAAACAAATTGACATATATTCTTGTAAAGTAGATTATCGTCTCCGGTCTTCAATTTGCCCAATTTGGTCCAGAAATCAATAACGCAATCATTTTTGTATTCCGTCAAATCCATATTCTGTATCTGTCTCCATTCACGATCAAGATCATTCAATTTATTTTGCTCCACTAGATGTGGAAACAAAATTGCTAAAGGAGCAATTGAGGGGGAGGGAAACTTTCTTCAACACAGATTTGGGATCTACAATATTCATTTTCTCTAAAATCTTTTGTGTCTGGTCCTTAAAATTAAATCTTTTACAAATCTGTTCACATCCCTCTATGAAAAATTCTAAGCATCTTTTTCTGAAACTTAGCAATTCACCGTCGCTTAAATTATGTAACCTATTATGGATCTTTCCAGTAATGACTGCTCCTAGATAAAGATCTTCTATTTCCATGAAATGACGAGGATTTCGGAACTCGATATTTTCTAGTTCCATAGAAGATATATATTGTCTTCGAAGATAACAGCCCATAATCGTTTTGATAATTGTTTTAATCCGTTCATAAAGAATGTGAATTTTTACATTTTCTGATTGCATCTCTAAAGTGAGATCAGTAAGAAGAGGTAGAGCAAAATCAAGAAATTCTAAATATAATCGGAATGAGGGATCTCTCATAGAGTTAAGAATTTTTTCAGCAGCAGGTACTTTGTCTACTAACCAGGCATTAGTGAAATATAAAAGTAGAGCATTGAATTGTTCTAAGAGTCTTTTTACGACAGACAAAAGAGAAAGCCAGCGTGTTTGGGAAGGGTGTAATATTTTGTGAGGCCTTATATCCACGAAGTTTTGAAATTCTGCTAAATCTGACTGCCTTTTGAAGCTATATTTCAGAAACGAATAAATATCTCGTGCTGTGTCTTCAACGATAGATGGCAGTTTTTCGCAGGCATAACTTGCACACAATGCAAGAGAATGACAAATGCATTTCATGATAAATAAATGCTGTACATCTTTTTTCAATAAAACGGATAACGAATTACGTATCCCCATCATTACACTGGCGCCATCAGCTGCAAAACCAATTAGGTTTTCCTTATAAGGTACTTTATTTTCCGAAAAAAAGGTTGTGATAGCCGAATATAAGTTTTCGGCCGTTGCTGATGGCACTTGCAGTAAACCAAGAAATATGTCTACAACCGTATTATGTTCTTGATCGAATAGCCTTACTACCATTGCTAAATGTTTCATATCTCCTTTATCGGTAGATTCATCGACAATTAGTGAAAATTTAGTTTTTTGTAACAGACTTAATTTTTTCGAAACAGTATCTACCTGTCACATTATTAACGATGGCTGTTGCTTTAGTCCTTCCACAAGTGACGTTTTTCGCTATTTCGGAATCTGAATACATTGCTGCATTTAACTTGACAAGGTGATCTAAGGTACTGAACGCAATATTATGTTCGACGGCAAATACTGCTAATCTGATTTCAGCTTCTTTAACTTTTAGCTGTAAAGCAGTTTTTTTTTGTAACGATGGCATATCCGTCAATGTTTGTTGGCGAGCGATTCCTTTTGCATTCATTATGTGTTTTTTTTCCAGATGCATGTTTCTCAATTTCAGACTTACCACACACAAAGTCTTTATTGCATGCTTTGCAAAAACAAAATGTCGTTCCTTTTTTGCTTTTTGTTAGCCAGCCTTTAAATCTTTCATCTTGCTCCCACTTTGTTTGGTATTGTTGTTTATAGCTCTTCTTAGTTTTCTTTGAAACTGGTGGCCGCACAACGTCCTCTCCAGATGAGCTTGTTGACGAATACGTCTTAGAAGAAGTTGAAGCCATTTTCTAGAAAACGAAAAAGATATTCAACTCATGCGACGGTATATTTACAGGGTGTTTCAAAATTAGACGTTGGAGGACATGTCAGTATGACTTATTTGCAGTCATTTGAGCCATATTCATTGATTACAAAAAATCAACAGTTTACCAGTTATTTGAGTTCTTGTGATAATTGAAAGATTTCTCACCTTACTTTATTTTTCGTCAATTTTTTTTACGTTGACCAAATTTGATTATGATTTTGAATTATTTTCATCAGAACAGGATATGATATGTATGAAAAAAGGAAAACTATCCTGTATTAGACGTTGAAAAAAAATTAGTATGATTTGAAAGTTGGTATATGAAGAAAATCAAAATCAATGTCTAATAACAATTTGCCTGCGACTCTCGAATTCCACAATTTATGTATGAAAAAATTATTTTAAAATAGATTTGCTTTTTTCATACACATCATAATCATTTTCTACTGGAAATAATCCCAAATTATAATCAAACTTGGTCAACGTAGAAAAAATTGGCGAAAATTGAAGTAGGGTGAGAAATTTTATGAAAGACACAAGAACTCAAAAGATCTCAGAAACTGTTATTTTCGGTTATGAAAAAGTCTATACGTTAAATATAAAAAAATCACTACAATAATCTTTGCCAGATGAGATTGAAGATTCAATGAAAACTATAAAAAGTAACACTAAAATTTGTTCTTGAATTGAAAGGAACAATATTATTATATTAAAATATTAACAAATAATTAAATTAATTAATTTAATAATAATTATCCGATGCCAGAATAATGTGATAAAAAATAACAAATACTTAGTACAACTCACCTTCAATAGCACAATTTATAATGCTCGAATCCAAAAGCACAAGGGCACAAAAAAGTCAGAATATAAGAAAAAACTCAAAACTTATAACACTTTAAATCTGGATACACACTAAACGAACATCAAAATTTAAATTTTTAGCTCTTCTCTTCACAATTGAAAGAAATGGATATTTTTGTAGAATCAGTAGAATAGAATAAGATTACCCAATTTTTCTCCCACTTCTTGAGCTCAAAACTCTGATTGGTGAATTTTTGGAAATAGAAATCGTTTTTGAAAAACCCACAGATGTGGCCTAAGAATCTAAACAAATCGATCATTATGAACCCAGAACCATCACCATCAAAGAAGCCGCCCTTCAAAACATACTGCGATAAGGGATGTAGTGTAAACAACTAAAACAACTCATAAAAGGGCTGGCTTGGAATTTGGAATCGCATGAGGATATTGCCGATTGTAATATTTATGATCATAGTGTGGCATCTTTGAAAATTTTTCACAACAATTGGGCCATATTTCTCGTATTTCTGAACTTATTGCATTTTCATTCTGTACTTTCATAAAAGCCGCATTCGCGGTATTGTTTATTCCGTCATTCTAACTAGAGTCTGCTAAGAATTTGTTTGAGAACTTCAAGATGCTCTGCAGTTTGGAAATAATTCGAGAAACCTGAAAAATTCCCTAGAAAATAGAAAAATCCCCTTTTTCCCTGTCTCGCGATATTCTTCCCTAGATCTAGGGAAATTTCCCTAGCAATGGCAACGCTGCTGTCACTCGCCGAGTAGCCGATTCACAGATGGCATTTAATTATAGGTTATTGGCGCTTTCGATATGGGTTTTCGTCAACCGTGTTGTTTCTTTTCGAAGCGAATCGTATGCGAGAATTTATATTTCGTGCATTGTAGGACTTTATTTTATTGTTTTGAGCCAACTTTTCGAAGCAAATCGAATGCGCGAATGTCATATTTCGTGAACTGGTGTTGCTCAGATAGCCATATCGAAAGCTGCAAATGAAGGAGACGCTTATTCGGTGTGTCTATCTGACATTTGTACCATTTGTTTACCAAAAGTACGATTTTCAAAAGCAAATCTTGCAAAAATGGTGGAAAGTGTGGAAAAGCCATATAGCCTATCTGTACCTATTATTCTTCGAGATTCGATTACAACTTGATTCATTCCACAAGATGGGAATGGAAAAATTTGCATACCATTTCTTGAAGACTCCTTTAATGCTTTTCATCGATTTTGGCCATTTCCGAACATTATTTTAAAATACTTCAAGATGGGCTAGAGGGATCGTTTGGACATCGTTGGAAAGCCCGTTTCTTCTTGTAAAAAACACGGGGGGTCATGGGTCACTCAACGATCGCTGAAGGGTCTCATTTTTCAGTATCCCAACGTGCCATTTACGAATTCAAACGGTAAGCGGAGATCTGTCTATCCGATTCTATGCGTCCTTAACCTTCCGGAACACGCGCGCGGACTCACACTCCGCAGTCCTACATGTTGTAAGTTTATAAAGGGGGTGTTCATCGCCCCCTCTATCACTTTAATGTATCTGCTTGTCTAGATACTTTCTATCATAGTTTGCGATCGAATGTTAGATAATTAGGTTTTTTTACTGTTGAGTAGTTTTTGCGGATCAGCAGTCCGCAGCGTGTAGTGGTGCGGTAAATATTGCAGTACTAGTGAAATACTCTTTTTGTTAGAAGTAAGTGGAATCGTCTATTTTATAAGGCTTATTGGTATTTATTCTCAAATTTTTGGGATGTATTCATTTGAAAAAGAACAGAAGCGTCTAGAAATGTTGATGGAGGAATGTCTGAGAGAAGATGAAGTCGAGGAATCTAATGTCCATTATGATGATCAATCAGATCAAGATGAAGAAGAGGTTTTACAAATGAGTGACCATGATAGCAGTACCGAACAAGAAATTTCTGATGGAGAACTCGTTCAGGAATCTCGCGGTCCATATTTTCTAGGAAATGATGGAATTTCAAGATGGAACAAGCATGCTGCTAAAAGAAACGTCTAAAAATAATGCCACCACCGGTAAAGGCAGATGTGCATATTGTGATCGCAAAAAAAAAGACCATCAAGAATGTCATGCACAAAATTTATGTGTGGTGAACACTGCCTTCACATTTGTCCTGAATGTTATGAAGAAACTTTTGGCTTGCAATGAAATATTGTTTTTTTCTAGAATTTTCTGTTTCGTTATATGTTCAGCTGAAAATAAAATTTTGAATGAACGACTATTCTTTTCTAAACATATAAAATATATCGTTTCGCGAAAAAATCAGCATAAAGTCAATGAAAACAAATCCTGAGAGGATTGCGGACTGAGAGTCCGCAGCGTGTACTTACGACGCAAAAGTCGACGCGTGTCCCGGAAGGTTAAAGCTTTAAGTGTATGTAAAGACTACACTACTAATTTATTTTCAACACTCAAATCATTTATTTGCACGCGCGCTATATGTCCTATACTGTAAGGGAACAATCGTGAAGCTTCCCGATGTCTCCAGTATTCTCTCGAAGATTCGCGGTCGTTCTATTCGGTTCTAGAAGGCGACAAGTTCGTTACATTGCCCCCTTCTTAAAGACATTTCGTCCCGAAATGTCATCCTCGGAGTGTAACTATACCTGCACGACTCTCCATATCTGCATCGCGAAGTTCGATGGAAATGAGACTCTAGGGTCTTCATGTTTGGTCGTGGAAGATGGTTACAGCAAACCAAAATTTCGACGCCGCTGGATTTGAATATTCTCTCCAACATACTCCTTATGATTCTCCAGTCCAGCCTATCGAGTCCACATGACCATTTCGGAATTGCTAGCATTACCAGATTCTGGTCTACCATAGTGTCTCTTAGCTTGGTGAGACTCTTCCAGACATCCTCATAAGACGGTTCACTATGAGAGTACTTCTTGGTAACTATGTAGAAGATGTTTCTTTCACCCTTTTTCAACTGTAGCACCCTTCCAACTCCTGGATTCTGCTCTCGCAGTGTTTGTAGTTGACCGAATTTCTTGGAGAACACGACAGCAATGCCCCTGGACATTCGTAGATCTTCTGCCACACAATGTGCTAGAGCGTAATTAGCAGGCACCTTGAAAGGTCTCGTGGCTCCTCTCTAGTTACACCATGTAGCACTTTCTGTCCGTTTGAAAACAAGGACATAAACTTCTCGTATGTCATCTCATCATCTGATGGTTTGAGGGTGCGAACTTGGTCGTGATTTCCAGCGTAAGGGGCCAATCGATTGAAATGGACGACCCTTGGTTTCCCTCGTGGTGGCTTCTGAATTCGGTAGATAAGGTCGTTTATCCTTTTCATGATTTCAAACAGCCCTTCCCAAGAGTTCTGCAACTTCGGCGATAGCCCACGACTACGTTTGGGGTTGTGCAACCAAACCGGGTCACCATCCTGAAACTCTCCAGCCTCGGCTTTGATGACGTACATCTGCTTCATTCTATCGCTGGTGCTCTGGATGTTTAACCGGACTCGTTCGTGGATATCGTCTCAAGTTGCTGACATAGTCCTCTCCGGCAATGTCTTGTCCCGGTGGTATCCCAAACCGCAGGTCACATGGGAGTCGTAGTTCTCGGCCCATAACGATATTAGCAGGGGTTTGGCCAGTTGATTCATTTACTGCAGATCGATAGGCCATCAGGAACAGATGAAAATACTGGTCGTATTCGATGTCCATTGCTAGCAGCACGTACAGCGCACTTTCTGTCCTGAACATCATCTCGACAACTAGTCCAGTAGAACCGTTGCCTCACTTTCTGCAAGGTCTTCTCCACCCCAAGATGTCCTCTGGCAACCCCGTCATGGATTTCCCGAAGCACTTCCTGTCTTCGAATCCTGGTACCACTATTTGGCATCGGTCTTCACTACCATTTTCGGACTCCAACACACGCTTCAGTACCCCATTGTCCAGAATGAGAGAATTCCATTGGGCCCAGATGGATTCAACGGCTGGAGAGTAACCTGCAATTCTTCCAGCTGATGACTAAACCAAGTTCTGAATCTTTCTCTTGGTCTTTCTGAATATTTCTGTCATTTCAGTTATCATCTACTGCCTTGGTTCTACAAAGTGTTGCTTCTTTCTCTTCTGCTCGTCGGCAATGAGAACAGTCATCTGGGCATGGTCTCCTCGATAAGGCGTCTGCATTCTTATCATCTTATGGTTAGTTCCGGCCCGATGTTCGATCTCGAAATTATGGAGTCTATCGATCCATCCTGCTACTTGACCCTAAGGATTTTTGAATTGCAAGAGCCATTTTTGAGAGCTGCATGACTATGCAGCTCTCAAAAATGGCTCTTGCAATTGTTGATTCTTGTTGAGAACTGACTAGTTCTCAACAAGAATCTCCTCCCATAAACATACTTGTAGAAGTGTTCCACTCCCTTAACGATAGCTAAAAGCTCCCGCCTGCTCACGCAGTAATTGCGTTCTGGTTTGTTGAGTGTCTTGCTAAAATAACCAATCACCCTCTCCTGTCCCTCCTGCATCTGAGATAGAACAGCTCCTAGTCCTACGTTGCTAGCATCCGTGTCCAGAATGAATTTTCCGTTGGGTAGGGGATAGCTCCCCTGCCAAAAATGTCTCATTGAAACTGATAGAAAATGGTCTAAGAGAACTTATGAGATCCAAATTGGATAGTGAAACCGCAAATCCGTATAGAACCGTATACGATATTCATAAGTATTTAATGGAGATTACAGATACATATTGCTCAGTTTCTAATGGCATTCCCTAACGTGATTCGTATCCGTTTCTATCAGCGATTCCTGGGATGAATGCTTTATGTTTCTATAAGGACATGCAGTTTGAAAATAAATGAGAATGTATGAGATCCAAATTGGATAGTGAAACCGCAAATCCGTATAGAACCGTATACGATATTCATAAGTATTTAATGCAAATTACAGATACATATTGCTTCCTTCAGTTTCTAATGGCATTCCCTTACGTGATTCATATCCCTTTCTATCAGCGATTCCTGGGCTGAATGCTTTATGTTTCTATAAGGAAATGGAGTTTGAAAATAAATGAGAATGTATGAGATTCTATAGAAGGTTCTGTAACGTACCCAGCTAGGGTAGGTTCGCTCAATCGTTATGCAGTCGAGGGATGGTGAATAATACACTAACACTCGTTAAAGGTTTATTGGTAACATCTCGGGACTCTCATCTGAAGACTTCTATCTGAAGACTTGATGTTAAAATGTTTATATATATTAATAAGATGTTATGTGTTTAATCGAATGTATCAAAACACCTTCGAGAATCGATAACATGATTGATAACATTTCATGTTATCGTAAACACATCTATTTACTATTTGATCACGCTTGCCTACACAAAACGAGGTAACAGATATTGCAACTCAAGATCGTGACCTACATACTACAATCGTGACCTACATACTACACCTTCCCCCTTTGAGAGAAAAAAAATTTTTCTATACAAGTATAACAATTTTTTTTTTGACTTATCTATAGCTTAATATCTATATATACGTTATACATAATTTTAATGGACTTACATATACAAAGTTTTAATACCTAATCTAAAATTTACATCAGTCTTTTAATTCTATCACTGGTTAGTAATCGTTACTCATTATGAAAAATACGGTTTCACTCTGTTCTTGTGAACTTCTTCGAGTTTGTTCCTGTCCGTTTTCACAATAATGTTCGGGTTTCGCACTTTCACTATTTCGTAGGGACCGTTAAATAAGGGGTCAAGTTTATTGTCACTGTTCTTATTATTCACGAGCACCTTATCTCCTACTTTATAGTTCATTTCATTACAATTTCTGTCGAAATTCTCTTTTCTTTTTACTTTTGTCATCACCAAGTTTTCTCTAGCATCTTTCCATGCCGTTTGCAACCTATATTTTAGTTCTAGAGGATAGTTGTCAAAATTGTAGATTGGATCTACTTGGCTTTTTAAATTTTGTGGAAATCTACTAGGTTTTCCGAAAACAAGTTCGTGAGGAGTATAGCGAGTTGAAGAGTTCACGGTATTGTTGTATGCAAAGCACCAATATGGAACCCAATTACTCCAGTTGTTACTTTCCTTAGCTGCGTACATACGAAGGAATGCTCCTAAGTGTTTATGCGAATTTTCAAGCGCACCTAGTGTTTCGTGGTGATAAGCTGTTGAATTGAATTGCTTTATTTTGAGTAATTCGCACGATTCACTAAATATTCTTGATAAGAATTCTGTGCCTTGGTCTGTAACAACTTCCGAAGGTATACCATACCTTAAAACAAAGTTTTGAACAAAAGATTTCGAAACTGGTTCTGCCTCTTTGTTTGGCAGAGGATAACACTCTACGAATTTGGACAAGTCGCATTGAATAGTGAGAATATACTTATTATTTCCGATATCCGTAGGTAATGGACCTACGAGATCTAAAAAAACTTTCTGAAAAGCAGACGTAGCTGTGGTGGTGATTGCCAAAGGTTCCTTTCTAGGTAAGGAATGTTTATGACGTTGACAATCGTCACACTTCTTTACAAATTTTTCAACGTCAGATCTTAAACCATTCCAGAAATACTCTCTTTTTATATTGTTGAACATGCGTTCGATACCTGCATGTCCACCGGTTGGAAGCATATGAAAGTCGTTCAGAATAATTTGCCTTAATTCTGTGTCTTCTATTCGCGTTACATCTCTTATTATGTTAATCTTTAAGGATGTTCCTAGAATTTCATTTTTACAATTTGTCAACATATTCAAAAATTTTATATTGCTGGCCAGCTTTATGAGGAACAATTCTAATATATTATTTTCTGCGCATATTTTTCCCAGTATCCTCAACGATGTACCTAGGTCTTACGTTGATCGGTTTTCTGGTTAATGAAAATAATTTGTGAATTTACATTATATATTAAATTCTCATTGTAATCCTCTGAATGTTGATTTTTCAAATTGAGAAATTCTTTTTCTGAAAGCGGTCTTAACTCAACACTTTCTACTGGACGTTTCAACACTTCGATAACAATAGGTGATCAATCCTTTTGCCATCGGAGGTATTCGCGATAAGGCATCTGATTCTTCTAATAAAATGGAATTTGGTTAATCCACTAAAAGGATTAGTCAGCTAATTCAGTGGTCGATGATCGACACCGCTTTCAAATTCCCGTCTATATAAACAAAATAAGTTATTGTTTACCGAATGCTTTGCGAACTGGTGACCTCGACCTTGCTCGAAATTCTTTTTCGCTGAATTGAAGTTCTAATTTCTGCGGTCACGACCTCGATATGAATGTTTATACCTTACGATTTCGATTTAAAATTTCAATTAGATCTTTCTTGAAGCGATTTCCTCGATTCTAAAATTGAATCTTCTATAATTCTTTGGTGAGGACTTAATGCTTTGAGAAAATTTGGTTCTGACTTGACAATTTCATTCAATGTGTTGAATTAATATTCTAACTTGAGTTATTCTTTCAGACATTTACTAAATAGTTCATTATATACCATGGATAATCAGTTATAAGCAAGGAAAAATGTTCTTACGGTTTGTTTTACACTAAATCGTGGTGGCTTCTTCTGATTTCCATCTGCACTTTCTTCTCGATTGCCTTCTTTACTTTCCAGTACAGGTACATGACGGCTCCAATACAAACTAGCAGGAACGCTATTATTCCCAGGACTTCTGGCACTGACAGGGACTTGGCTTCAATTGCAGCGGTGGCTGCACTATTCCCTGTCTGGGCAATAATTACTTCATCTTCCTTGGACTGTCTTGGGTAGGGCGTTGGGCTTCTTCTTGGGGTGATAGGGTTGACTGTCTTCTTGGGGTCTGCCATCTTAGCTTGGCGGTGCAAACCATTGGACCTCGACTGCAATCGACTGTTCTGCTCATCTCGCCTTGGCGGTGAAAACCATTGGACCTCGACTGCATCGGACGGATCTGCTCATCTCGGCTTGGCGGTGAAAACCACCATCCCTCTGACTGCATAGGACTGGCAGGATCGCCATGTAACGTACCCATCTAGGGTAGGTTCGCTCAATCGTTATGCAGTCGAGGGATGGTGAATAATACACTAACACTCGTTAAAGGTTTATTGGTAACATCTCGGGACTCTCATCTGAAGACTTCTATCTGAAGACTTGATGTTAAAATGTTTATATATATTAATAAGATGTTATGTGTTTAATCGAATGTATCAAAACACCTTCGAGAATCGATAACATGATTGATAACATTTCATGTTATCGTAAACACATCTATTTACTATTTGATCACGCTTGCCTACACAAAACGAGGTAACAGATATTGCAACTCAAGATCGTGACCTACATACTACAATCGTGACCTACATACTACAGTTCTTATAAGGGTCTATGGTTTTCAATTGTGGTTCTCACATAATATAACACCTATCTGTTCCTGATGGAAACTCCCAGAATGATTGCTATATGGTTTGTATGTGTTTAAACACATACAAATGAAAATGTGAAGAATATAAAAAATAAGTACATTCTACCTAACAATTCACCAAAACAACTCAGTGATTTTTATCAAAATGAAACAGTTTTAAGAGTTTGATATATCTATTATTCAGAAACAAAAGGATCTTGAAAAGTATAAACTGAATAATTTAAGTTTGAAATCCCTACAGTGTCTTTTAATTGCTGCTATCTGATTCATCCAATAATATAATAATAATACTTTAGCTATTTCCCTCTCTTTTGGATGGATGAATCCCTCCTCTGATATTTGCTCCTCTCCGACGCCTTCACACTACTTGACTTTGTCCCTAAGAAAATATATTATTAAGTCAGATGGAATACTTATTGCAATATTTGTGGAAGGAACTGAATTGAAAAATATATTCAAAAATAAAATTTTCTATTTAATGTCAGACTCAAGAAAGTTGTGTACCCTAAGTGCACTATTAGCATTAAGCACTTGTTCCCCTCAAAAAATAATCGAATATAAGGTGTAGCTTCCAAATAATTGAACACTGTCATCAAACTCAAATAGAGCTCCATTTTTACTGTTGAATTATTATCAATTTCGATATAATTAATATTAAAAAAACCAATTTGTTCACCTGAAATCAATAAACATGACACTATACTATCAGTAATCCAATCATTCACTAAAAAGTCTTCACATAAAACACACAAAATCGAAGAAAAACCTGAAAATCCCCTAAAATAATCCGTTTCACCACAATAAATTCCGAAAAGGTACTGGTTTCCGTTCATGTTGTCGCATCGTCATCATTATCGCCCGATGGAAGTTGTTTGGATTGGAATAACGAATATACTTCGGCCTTTGTTTATGTTTATTTCAGTGACTGGACATTTTGTAACAACGTGATCAAAATATTGGGCTGTGATATTCAGTGATATTGTGGTATTCAGATTTTTCTTTTTTCTTGGGGGGGTAATCGATACAAAAATTTCGTCAGGCACACATCAAGTCTTGGCGATAATCCTGAAACTTTATATTTTGGGGGGAAGGGAGGGGTGTAATTACCCCCCAGTACCCCATATATCTACGCCCTTGGGAAATTATTCCCCGACCCAAACATTTCCCTCAATCGAATCCAAGGGCGGATCCAGGATTTTTTTCTGGGGGGGCAAAGAATTTATGCTGGGGGTGGCACAAGATGCGGAAGGCAAAAAAATCTCCCCGCCACCTCGATCGAATCTTATAGTACCTTCGAACCTCCACTTAATATAGAATATATAGGGGGGGGGTACTGGAGGTAATTACCACTTCCCGCCCCCTCCCCCCAAGACATCCAAAATATAAAGTTTCAGAATTATCGCCAAAAAGAACGGAAATTTTTTCATAAAAATGAACCTAACGAAATATAAAGTTTCAGAATTATCGCCAAAAAGAACGGAAATTTTTTCATAAAAATGAACCTAACGAAATTTTTTATCGATTACCCCCCTCGGCCCCCCCAAGGAAAATTAAGATTTACGACCTTGCTACCACTGCAACTACAAACTCTTATACTTTGTTTTCATGTTTTCCTATCGAAACTTATAAATTCTCAGTTGTTCTTAGCCATATAAACGCTTATAGAAACCGCATAAAATTAGATAAGGAATCCCTGATTAAAACCATCAAATCCTGAACCCACTATCTCCCCAAGATAACCAATAAGATTTTAATTGTGAATTCCCACTCATTTCTGATACGTCCTCAAGCTTATGACTGAGCATACAATATCGTTATAATTGAAAGTGAAAAACCTCATCGAATCTCATAGACTCCTTTCAGCACCACTGCCTGATACAAACCATTACACCATGTTTTCGGATATGCTTATAAATAACATCTACTTATGAACTCTCATAAAACCTTATAAAAAGTTTATGTGTCACGGATAACGTCCGCATAGATTACAGACTATCCTCATAGATCCTTATATATATTTATATCCATAAATTGTCTATATTATTTCATGAGATTTAATGAGGTATTTTTGGCAGGGTCAGAACTGGTGCGTTGATCAAAGCTCCTTTCAGCTTCTTAAACGAGTCTTGGCATTCCTCAGACCACTGGAACTTTGTTTGACCTTCCGTGAGCTTGGTCAGTGGTTTAGCGATGTTGGCGAACCCTAGCACATTGAATACTATAATATTTGCACCAACCAAGGAAACTTTGGAGCTGGTGAAGGTCTTTTGGGATGGGCCATTCTTTAACAGCTTTGATCTTCTGGTCATCCACTGCTACTCCTTTTCCAGAAACAACGTGACCGAGGTATCGTACTTCTTTTTGAAACAGATAACATTTCTTAGGGCTCAGTTTCAATCCAGGGTTTCTGAGTCTCTGGATTACCTCCTCCAGGTTTTTCACGTGGTCCTCCAATGATCTGCCGACCACAATTATATCATCGATATATACCAGACATGTCCTCCAAGAAAGTCCTTTCAACACCGTCTCCATCAATCTTTCGAATGTGGCTGGGGCGTTACACAATCCGAACGGCATGACGGTGAACTGCCCTAATCCTGATCCAATGGTGAAAGCTGTCTTTTCCCGATCCTACCCTGCCAATACCCACTCTCCAGATCAAGGGTCGAGAATATCGTGGAACCAGCCAACGTGTCCAGAGTGTCATCTATTCTCAGGATAGGGTAACTATCTTTCTTCGTGACGTTGTTTAATTGACGGTAGTCCACGCAAAATCGTGTCGATCCGTCTTTGTTCTTCACCAGTACGACTGGAGAGGACCAGGAACTGTCAGATGGTTCGATGGCTCCTTCTTTCCCCATATCACTGACGATTTTGTCAGCCTCCTCCTTCTTGGCAAGAGGAAGACTCCAAGCTGCCTGTCGAATCGGTCCGGCGTCTCCAGTATCAGTTTTGTGCTGAACCACATTAGTTCGACCTCCTTTCCCTCGTCCGGTATCGAAAATGTCTTGATATTTCTTGACCAAGTTTCTCAGTTTGGGCTGATGATCTGATTTTAGGCCTTTGGAAGAGAGGGCAACTAACTTTTCCAATTCCGTTGGTAGATTATTGTCCTGGCTAATCGTACCTTGTACACTCCGTATCACAGAGGAAACTGACGAGCAATGTCCTGAAACCGTCCCCTTTTTTAAGGTCACTGTGAAATAATTAACATTCATGACCCTTTCCGCACCAATTTGTCAGCACGCAGCAAGGTCTTCCCTAGAGCAATCCCTCGTCCAATTTCCTCATCATGAAGTTTGGGTTCGAACATGACCATGTCCCCATTACTTGCATTGCTGTCCAGACGAGCTTCCACAATGTTTTCGGCCCTCTCAGGTACTCTTACATCTTTTGCCAATACGACACAGATCTTCTCCTCACTTCTCCCATGAAGCACCAGCTCCTCTCCGTTGACACGTAAGACGCCGTCCCTGAAATTCAACTCAAACCCTCTTGAGTTCATGATGTCCATCCCAATGATCACATCGTCTTCGATGTCCGCTACTAGAGCCTGATGTTCACTTTAGTGCTACCCAAAACCAGTTCAACCGGCAGCTCACCATATACAGTAGCTGGCTCCCCTGTTGCTGTGCGTAACTTCCAAGACGTAGGTTCTATTCTTGCCGGTGATTTGGCAAAGGAAGGTCCCAAAATTGTCCTAGTTGCACCTGTATCCAGCAACATGGTGCAAGGCTCGTCATTGATGAGACCGCCTACGAAGACGCCCTTATTCTGAGGTTGAAGGACAGCCACATATGCGTTGTTGAATGGGGCTCGCTGGATACAGGTCGAAGATTGTCCCTCCTCATCGACCCTTTTTAGTTTTCCTTCGTCTTTGCCGATTCTTTGAACGTCGGGCATTTGCTACGCACATGTCCGATTTTTCGACAGTGCCAACATTTTATCTGTCTTTTCCCAGGCTACACTTCCTTGATTACTTTTTCTATGGCAGCTTTCAGGTCAGCAGGCTCCTGTGAATCTTCCTCAATCAATCGGATTTCGCATTGACCTCTACAGGACTGCTTTGCTGCCTCGAACTCCAACGCGCGTGCCAGCGCGTCTTAGCGATGTGATGGTCGGGCTAGTGTCAACGCTTGTCTAGTTTCTTGGTCACGAAGTCCATCCAAGAATGCTTGAACCGCCAATCTTTCCATTACGTTCTCCGGTGTGGCCGGATATACGGGACACACGCTTCTCCCCGCAATGCCAGTGTAAGTGCTACAGCTCTTTCCACTCGTTTGCTTTGGCCGCAGCTTCAAATTGACGGCGGTAATTTGCCCATGGAGTTTTTCCGTCAAACTGAGGCGGCTTCATAGAAAGCTTCTTGCTTCCAGAATCAACCTTGAAATTCTGCATCCCCTTCTTCAGGTCCAGCATTGATTTATCGTTGACCATGTCTGTGGTTTGCGCAGTATTAACTAGTTTTTCCAGATTACTAAAGTTTTTCCTCATCTTGTCTTTTTCTTCCTCAAATCTATCTATGTCCTTGTCATTTGCTCCCTAATGTTATCCATCTCTGTCCTTAATCTTTCTTCTACACCACATAGTTCCTGTTTTAGGCCTTCCAGACTTTCCGCATTTTCCTGAAGCTTTTCCTCTAAGTTTCTAAAATTTTCTAGAAACTTCTCTTCCAAGTTTCTACAAATTTCTTCTAGAGTTTTTTGCAGATCTTCTTTCAAGGATTTAGTAGTCTCTTGAAACTTTTCTTCCAAATTTCTAGAATTTTCTTCCAGATCTTATTTCAGGAATCTGGTAGTCTCTTGAAACTTATCTTCCAAAGTTCTAGAATTTTCTTCCAGATCTTCTTTCAGGGATCTGGTAGTCTCTTGAAACTTATCTACCAAATTTCTAGAATTTTCTTGCAGATCTTCTTTCAAGCTTCTAGAATTTTCTTCTAGCGTTCCTGAATTTTCCTCGAGTTTATTCAGTATTGAACTCAAATCAACAACGGGAACTTCGAATAAAAATGTTTCGAGGTTCTCACCTTCTTGAATAAGTCCTTCTGCAAGTCTTTCTTGAAGAACTGCCTTTTTACCCGTTGTTTCCAGTTCCCTTTCTTCCAGTTTCTGTTTTAACTCCACGACTTTCAATTCCACAAGACGCACTTTTCTCATCATTTTGTCTTTGAACGGAAGAACCAGTCTGTTTTACGTTCAAAGTTCAATTAGTTTATTTTCCGCGAACCAGCTTTCCACTACGCGAGCACTTATTTATTTAAAAATCGCAGTACTGACACCACTGTAATGAATTCAGTCCAAGTTCTTCTTGAAATAATTTATTTACAGTTCACTAATACTACACTACTAATTTATTTTCAACACTCAAATCATTTATCTGCGCTATGAGTCCTATACTGTATTCTCTTAGGGCCGATGTCGACTTATATATTGGAAGGGAACAATCGTGAAGCTTCCCGATGTCTCCAGTATTCTCTCGAAGATTCGCGGTCGTTCTATTCGGTTGTAGAAGGCGACAGGTCCGGCTTAAGTTCTTAAAGACATTAATTATTTTCAATTCTTCACCATATCTTTATATATAAAAATTACGTGTCGCGTTGTTTCTCCGGGATGAACTCTTAAAATACTGAACTGATTTCAATCAAATTTTGCACACTGTGTGCAGTTTGATTCAACTTAAAAAGTAGGATAGTTAAGATAGTTAATATCTCGACTAGCAGACCCGGCCACGCCTTGCTGTGGCTAAAGTATACGTTGAATTAAATTGTAGTGAAATATTCAATAAAGTGGAATTATTATTATTATTAACCCTAACCTACTCCTAACTTAAGCCTAACCTAACCCTTTCTTTTCGGGTTGTGAAAAGAAATCTGTTGCCAGATTCAACCACGACCCGTGTTGTGGGATATGTCGGTTTGGCTTTATGTTGTTGCCAGCCGACTAAAAAAAAATTACGAAAAGCACTGCCGTGAAGGCAGGAGCTTTTGAGCGCTCGTACATGCATCTTGTAGGTAGATTCGCATTTTCTAGTTTCAGAAATCAATTGAAGGAATTTTCGACAGCTGTCAAAAAAATTCTGAAACTCAGGCGAAACTCCAGACTTAATGTCAGTGCTTCAGCTGATCAATTTTTTTTCGATAATTCGCTATAATTTTCTACGGTATCTATGGTCTTGGTGGTGCGATCTGGACAAAATTTTGCACGTAGTTTGAATACATTATTACTCAGCAAGGTGCAAAATTCCATCTCCGCTCAGTATTCTCGGAACTATCAGCAAAAAAATATTTTGAAAGGCCATATTTACGGAACCCCTAGTCTAATTTTGCTCATTGATGAACATGACCGCGATATTCGCGATCCAAACCCACCCTGAGAATTTCAAGTTCCTAGGCCGTTCCGTTCAAAAGTTACAATTTTCTATGGTTTCTATGGTTCTGGTCATGAGATCTTGACAAAACATTGTTTTAATATATCATTCTCGATTAAAATACGAAATTTCATCTCGATCGAATCCGTAGTTTCGAAATGATCGAGAAACCAACATTTCAAACGACCGTATTTACGGAACCCCTAGTATAATTTTGCTCATAGATGAAAGTGATCACGAAAATCGAGATCCACACCTACCCTGAAAATTTCAAGTCCCTAGGCCTTTCCGTTCGAAAGTTATGATTTTCTATGGTCTATGGTTTCTATGGTTCTGGTCATGTGATATGAAGAAATGTAGCTTGATTATATCATTCTCCATAAGTATACAAAATTTCGTCACGATCGAATCTGTAGTTTTGAAATTATCAAGAAAACTAAATTTCAAAGTACCATATTTACGGAACCCCTTGTATAATTTTGCTCATAGATGAACGTGATCACGAAATTCGAGATCCACACCTATCCTGAAAATTTCAAGTCCCTAGGTCTTTCCGTTCAAAAGTTACAATTTTCTATGGTTTCTATGGTTCTGGTGATGTGATCTGGACAAAATTTCACATGAACACACCTCACCTCATTCTCCATTTGAGTGCCAAATTTCATCTTGATCGAATCTGTAGTTCTCAAGTAATCAGGGGATCAAAACTTTGAACGGCCATATTTACGGAACCCCTGGTGGAATTTGGCCCATTAACGAACTCAACCGAGGCATTCGGGAACTGAACGCACACTGAAAATTTCAAGTCTCTAGGTTGATCCGTTCGAGAGTTATCGTGCTTACGGCCGGCCGGACGGCCGGACGGACAGACTCGAATTTTCCGACGGATTCGTCATCAGTGAGTCGAACATAGTCGATTGAGACCATTTTCGGCTCAAAATTCGAAAAATACAGACATCGTGACGAAATGATATAGCCCTCGTGTAAGTTGTACGAGCGCTCAAAAACACAACTTGGGGAAATGCGAGGACCACCGGAAAAGACATCCCGGTCGGTACTTCGATGATACCCGATGAATAGCGGTCCTGTCTCTTTTCTCCTCATGTCTCCTGTCACAAAGCCGTAAACGCCTTCCAGTATCCTTCATGCTGTATCATTTTCTCTATTATATACTGAACTGGTGGTAAGCGGCCTATCTTTCCAACCAGTACGTTCTTTTCCTCCGTTCATCTGATCTGAGGTAGTGCTTCTGGTCGTTTACAACGTGGCATGCATGACAGATCATCCCGTCCTATCCTCTTAGTAAAGGTACCACAAGATCCATGCCCTGTCAAAAATTGAGTAAAATAGTACCCGGTCGTTTTATGCTCACATTGGATCCACTGCTCCAAATTCCTGATCAGACTGCGCGTCCAAGCGGCATTTTGCCCTCCACCATCCCATCTTTCCTGCAATTCACTCAGTGTCTTCCTTCCTGCCATACGTCGATTGCCCGTTAGTGCTCCTCCTATTGTATAAAATAAAGGAAGCATCTTTGCGCCATCATTGGGTATATTGGTGGGAAGCCAGCATCTCTCAAGTTGGATGAAACTGCACACAGTTCGCAAAATAAAATCAATCACATAAATATTTGACACATAAATATTTTGACAAACTGCACACAGTGTGCAAAAATTTGATTGAAATCGGTTCAGTATTTTAGGAGACCATGCCGGACAAACAACGTGTTACGTAAGTTTTATATATAAAAATTTACAATTGCAATATTCTTGTATTGCAAATTATTTGTTCATTATATATGACAAAGAGTGATAATTATCAACGTGGGTCTCAAATTTACGGCAGGTCATCGCGTCCCCACCTCACCCGATCACTCGAAAGAGCGATTACGTGCGAGAAGTGATGCCAAGTTTCTGGGTCTTTCCCAAAACTGAAGAAATTTGGAACTGTTGAGAACTGGGTTATTACTTTTAGAAAATCAAGGACAGGGTTAGGGTTAGGGTAGGGTCAGGTTAGGGTAGGGTTAGGTAAGGGTAGGGTTAGGTTAGGGTTAATAATAATAATAATTCCACTGGTTTGAATACTTTACTACAATATAATTCGATGTATACCTTAACCAATGCAACGGCCGTGAAGACAGCGGCTAAACTTGGCAGACCAAATATCCGGAAATACCCGATCGACCAGTGGCGTGCCGAAAAAATATTTCTATGTACTATTACGATAATTATAAGTTCTTTTTCGGGACAAATGGAAATAATACATTAATTATTCACCTAGATAACATGTAACATGAAATATAAATGGAAATTATTTATAATGGTAAATAATAGAAGAAATGTTAAGCCGAGTGGCCGATTCTTACACAGCTCGACATTTGAAAAATTCTTTTCACATAGAAGCCGTGGTGCTAGCATCACCAGATTTTCACAGGATGTTTCTTATCGCAATATAAGCATTTCATGAAAAAATGGTTGACTTCTCTTGGGATCCAGGGGATGAAATTTCAACCCTTAAATTTCAAAAATTAGTTTTATATAGGAGCCTTCGTTCTAGCATCACCAGATTTTCACAGGATGTTTCTTATTGCAATACTAGTATTTCGTGAAAAAATGGTTGACTTCTCTTGGGATCCAGGGGTTGAAATTTCAACCCTTGAACTTCAAAAATTAGTTTTATATAGAAGCCTTCGTTCTAGCATCACCAGATTCTCACAGGATGTTTCTTATTGCAATACTAGTATTTCGTGAAGAAACGATTGACTTCTCTTGGGATCCAGGGGTTGAAATTTCAACCCTTAAATTAAAGAAGTTCTTTTCATATAGAAGCCTTCGTTCTAGCATCACCAGATTTTCACAGGATGTTTCTTATTGCAATATAAGTATTTCGTGAAAAAATGGTTGACTTCTCTTGGGATCCAGGGGTTGAAATTTCAATCCTTAAATTTCAAAAATTTGTTTTATATAGAAGCTTTCGTTCTAGCATCACCAGATTTTCACAGGATGTTTCTTATTGCAATATTAGTCTTTCGTGAAAAAATGGTTGACTTCTCTTGGGATCCAGGGGTTGAAATTTCAACCCTTGAACTTCAAAAATTAATTTTAAATAGAAGGCTTTGTTCTAGCATCACAATATTTTCACAGGATGTTTCTTATTGCAATACTAGTATTTCGTGAAAAAACGATTGACTTCTCTTGGGATCCAGGGGTTGAAATTTCAACCCTTAAATTTCAAAAATTAATTTCATATAGAAGCCGCCGTTCTAGCATCACCAGATTTTTCACGAAATACTAGTATTGCAATAAGAAACATCCTGTGAAAATATTGTGATGCTAGAACAAAGCCTTCTATATAAAATTAATTTTTGAAGTTCAAGGGTTGAAATTTCAACCCCAAAAAAAATGTTTGAGGGAATATGTTTTGCCCCAGGGCCCGGATCAAACTTGCTACGCCCCTGATAATAACCACTGAATTGTATCCATATTGAATTCCAAAAAATGTGAAGGTTAAAAAAGCATGGCAACATTGTACGTCTACAACAGAAACAAACGCCCGTAGTATTTCGGAATTAATGTAGGTGCGTCAAATATCAGGCAAGAATATTTAATTGAAACATCAATTTTCTTTTTCGATTATCTCGGGAAATATCGATTTGCCGGAGCTCTCATTAAAACTGTGGCATAAAAACGAATATTCTCCAGAGGAAATTATGATAAAACTGCAAAAGTGTTTGAGAGGTGAAGCCAAGCTTGCAGTATCAGGAATGATGACCTCCCCAGATAATATTGATTTACTTTTGAGAACACTCAAAATGAGATTTGGTAGACCTGACCAAATCATCGAGGGACTCATCATGAAGGTGAGAAATCTTCCACTTATAAAAAAACAACAGTTTAATTCAACTGTCTAACCAAGTTGGCTGCCTTGTGGCTACTATCAAATCATTGGACCATTATGAACACCTTCAGAATCCGCATTCCTGATTCGTTGAAACAATGCGGAGAAGAAATTATGCGGAAAAGGGGACCGAAAAATCTAAACGATTTTTTATTTGGATTCATTAAAAAGCAACTGCGGCGTATTTTAGCAGAAATGAAACCAAAACAGTTTCATTTTCTTCCAAACTACAAGAAACCACTTTGATTTTGACAGATACAAAAAGTTATGACGAGAAATCTAAATATTGTGCTGTAAAAGGGCTTAAAATACAGGATTGTACGAAAATGACTTCCGACGACATTGACACAAGATGGACGGTCATAAAAAAACAAAAATTGTGTTCTTAATGTCTCCGAAACAACCACCAGACCATGAAATGCTGACCAAAAAGGCAGGGCAACATCAATGGCTGTAAACGTTCCCATCACCTGCTGCTTCATAAAGATTCATAAAGTCCTATCGAAAATACTGATAAGCATTCAACTCAGTCAATGTTTTGTTAAGGATGGTGGGAGTAAATTTGTATGGTAACAATATTGTTTTGAATGTAGCTTTATGTGACGAAGCTTCTTCTGTGAGCCTCGTGGACAAGTCAATAGCCAACAGATTGGGACTAGATGGAACACCACAGCCAACAGCCACTTTGCATCCAATGGACTAACAACTTAGCCTCTCGTCATGACGATTCGAGCTGCTTGAATTTGGAAATATCAGGAGTATTCGATGGAGCTTGGATTTTCAGTATGAAAAATATTAGAACGGTGCAAAATTTAGCACTGCCCGTTCAAGAAATAAGAGAATCCAATTGGGAAAGATATTCCTATTTGACAGGAATTCCGTTTCACGAAATAGGAGAACGCCCTATGATTTTACTGGGTCAAGAAAATGTACGCCTTAAGGTGCGTACAGACATGCTCCGAATATCATACCGAACCGCGTCGCGTACCCAAGTGTGGACGGAGGGTTGCAACCTCGTATCGCACCTCTACGCGATCACGGTGTTAAGGTGTGTACAGACATGCTCCGAATATCGTACCGAACCGTGTCGCGTACCCCGCGAGAGCGAATCAAATTCATCGCACGTAGAGGTGCAATTTGAATTCGTGAATTTGATTCGCTCTCGCGGGGTACGCGACACGGTTCGGTACGATATTCGGAGCATGTCTGTACACACCTTAATATGATGGCGTTCGCGTACAAGATTAGTCATGCAGCGACGATTCCTATTCGCCAGGACAGTCATTACTGGCGAATAGGAATCGCATTTTACATATAGCTTGAAAACTTGATTCCCCATTTGAGTTCAAAGTTCTAGTTTCGGAGAAATCAAAAGAACAAAATTTCGAACGGCCATATTTACGGAACCCCTGGTGAAATTCTGCCCATTAACGAACTTAACCGAGGCATTTGGGAACTGAACCCACACTCTAGGTTGTTCCTTTCGAGAGTTATCGTCCTTACGGACGGCCGGACAGACTTGAATTTTCCGACGGATTCGTCATCAGTTTTACACTCTGTCGATTGTGATCATTTTCGGCTTAAAATTCGAAAAACACAGACATCGTGACGAAATGATATAGCCCTCGTGTAAGTAGAACGAGCGCTCAAAAAACGACGAAAAACAAAAACCCTCTCCTTAACTCGTTCAAACACACAAGTAAAGGATATCCATAGACGGCAACAGGTCGACTGGTGAGAATTCTCTCATATGATGTTTGAAGGTGGTTTAGTGAGTTTAATGCTGAACTAGTAACTCCTTTACCTTAATAGGTTATGAGATAAGAATCTATGGATTAGACGGTGATTATTTACAGCAGTGATGATTTCCACGTCGAGGAGAGGGGGACAGCGACCAGTCCCTTGATGAGTTGTTTCCCACGGCGGATTATAGTTAAATATTTAGCTAGTTAACGCAATGTTGCGTCTACGATAGCTGGTTCCCTGGGGTGTGATCCCATCGAGAATTATGTATAGCTGATAATGATGAGTGAAGAGTACGAACAATCTGAAGATAAAACTGTTCGAACTTCTGTTTATATTTGAAGGGGCAAGTGTAAGAATGGGTCAAGTGACATTTTCTGAAAATATTCGGTTATGCCATGGAACAAGGTGTTACGAACATATCGTCGGCCTAATTCGTTAACCTGCCAAGTCCATTTTTTGGTCATTTTTACTTTTTGAGCTAGTCATAAAGTTTAGACGATTACCTACCTTATGGGATAAGGTAAAAGGTCGATATCGATATTCATTATGGTAGAAAAGCCGTGCACGAAAAACTGCTTTGTACCCAATAGCAAATCTACACAATGAAAACCTGCTAAATCCCATTGGGGCCTCAGTTTTGTACTGACTATGGTCCACCGTATACGTGATTTTTTGGTCGCACGAAGTTATAGGCAATGTTTTGATCGAGTTTTTAATTGCATAGTGTTAGTGAAGGCCAAAATTATAAACAAGGTAAGTCTCCTTTGTTCCATATTCGAGATATACACTCACGTGCAAAAAAAACGCAACAAGTTAATATTTGTGAAATTTGAGGTCTCGTAGTTTCTTTATTTTACGTACAATTTTCGAATTTTTGTCAGCAAACTGTAGATAAAATTAGTAATTTGAACTTGCCTATTCGGACTTTCGTTAAATGCTGGCTTATAAGTCATTACACAGGGTTAATCAGAAGTTTGTTGTTGAACCCTAATTTCGAAACATCCTGTGGAATAATTTCGTGATCGAATTCTTCCAAAATACCAATTTTTGTCGAAAACTTTTCCTTTCCAACATTTTGTTTTTTGATTCATGCCTTTGAGTGCTCTAGTCTAATTCATTTTCAAGAACGAAATGAACGAAGTCAACAACGGTTAACTGTAAGAATTGTAATTTTGTGAAGAGGTGAATTGGGGGAGGAAATTTGCACAATAGCTGTTGCTCTTGTTGAAGATGAACGTAATTATGAATATGTTGCAAGAATTCTTCATGTTTATTGCTCTACCGTCGAAAGAGTGGTCGAAGCTTGCAGACTAGTAGCTGGACCAAACTTCGGCGTCACCGAGTAGCTAAACTGCAATTTGTTACTGAACATTGACATTGTAACTTAGAGCAATGAAACAATGTTCTTTTCACTGACGAATCCAGATTCTCCTCACATTCTCCAGACGGATGGAAAAGAGTATGAAGAAGGAACAAAGAAAATTTTTTTTTCTTTAGAGTTCTTTCCCCTCTTAAAAATTAGTTGGTGCACCTGAAGACATGAACCAAAAACAAAATGTTGAGAACGAATGGTTCTTAACCTAAATTGGTATTTTGAAAGAATTTGACCACGAAATTATACCACAGGATGTTTTGAAATTAGGGTTCAACACAAACTACTTATTAACCCTGTATAAAGACTAATAAGCCCGCATTTGACGAAAGAACGCATGAGCAAGTTAAAGTTAGTAATTTTATCTACAATTTACTGCAAAAATGTTAAAAATGGAACTGAAAATAAAGAAACTACGAGACCTCAAATTTTACCAAATATTAGCTTGTTGCGTTTTTTTTTGCACGTGAGTCTATTTTCATTCAGTGTTACGTTATGGAAGCAATGGATCCAGTCTCTATAAAACTTTTTATAAGGATAACAAGCAACTTTTACCGCAGAAAAGGTCTTCACGATTTCATCCTTCTGAGATTAGTAATCTTACGCAATTGCACCAAAATCGACGTAAAATCACTCATTGGAAGTTTGAGGACTTGTAGCAAATCAGAAGGACTCTTTCACCCGACTATCATTAATATTACGATGATTTACCTCATGAATAGGTTATTTTTGTGATTCTTAATTAATGGTCACTAGAAGGTTGTTTTTGGTTCAGAATTCAATTTTCTTCAGAATTTTAGTTTTTGTTTGAAAAATATGATTTTTTTTCAGAATTTTCTTAATTTACTTGGCTCTCAAGTTTTATCTCTGATTAATTCATACAACTGTGACTTATATGGAAGTTTAACTAGTAAAGAACACTGAAAACATTTGAAATGATGTTGGTCAATTACATATTGTTTATAAAATACTAAAATAGTTAATACGGTTCCTTGTTTGAATACTGATTGTATCGTTAAAATTTTGATAATAAATATTTTGATTGAAACTGATTGAATTCATTTGATTATAATATAATCCTCAATTGAAAATTACAAGCAAATAATGTTACTTCATGCTCATTCAAATGGAAAAACTGCTATGTCCTCAATCAAATTTAAACTTCATAATGAAAAGCTGCTAAGTGATTATTTTCCAAATTTTTTCGAACTGTGCTTGAGATATTCTAGTTTTAAAACTCACAACATATGTAGAATCATTATAGCAACCAAATGTATATTCAGAATCTTTATATGTAAAATAGAAAAGATATCTTTCAGTTTTTTCTCTCTCCTGTAAACTATGCAAAAATGGACTTAGCAGGTTAACGAATTAGGCCGAAGATATGTAACTTGCCCCGTCAGGATTTGCCTCTGTTCTTCATATCTGAGCAGATACACAGTGGTAAAAGGGGTTATGTTAGATTAAAAATCAAGGACGCTATGGAAGAAGGAGCTATGTGCCCATAACCCTTTTTTCCGCCTCACAAAAATAAGTTTCAGTGATCATTCAGATATTGTGTAACTTCTCTGAATCGAAAATACTCACAATTGGTGTACATAGTTCGAATTTTGAGTGAAAATTGGAGTAACTTCGAATTTGACAGCTTTGTTTGGAGGCAAAGAATATCGTTTCTAGAATTCAAGTAACACAAATAATCATTCAATGTGTAAAGAAAGCGATATCTAGCGAATTTCCTACGGGTCAATATTTTTGAGCGCTCGTACTACTTACACGAGGGCTATATCATTTCGTCACGATGTCTCTATTTTCGAATTTTGAGCCGAAAATGGTCTCAATCGACTATGTTCGACTCACTGATGACGAATCCGTCGAAAAATTCGAGTCTGTCCGTCCGGCCGTCCGTAAGCACGATAACTCTCGAACGGAACAACCTAGAGACTTGAAATTTTCAGTGTGGGATCAGTTCTCCAATGCCTCGGTTGAGTTTGTTAATGGGCGAAATTCCACTAGGGGTTCCGTAAATAGAGCCCTTCAAAGTTTTGTTCTCCTGATTACTTGAAAACTACAGATTTGATTGAGATGAAATTTTGCACTCGAATGGAGAATGAGGTGTTCAAGCTACATGTGAAATTTTGTCCAGATCACATAACCAGAATCATAGAAACCATAGAAAATTGTAACTTCTGAACGGAAACGCCTAGGGACTTGAAATTTTCAGGATAGGTGTGGATCTCGAATGTCGTGATCACGTTCATCTATGAGCAAAATTATGCTAGGGGTTCCGTAAATATGGTCGTTTGAAATTTAGTTTTCTTGATAATTTCAAAACTACAGATTCGATCGTGACGAAATTTTGTATATTAATCGAGAATGATATATTAAAACAATATTTTGTCCAGATCGCATCACCAGAACCATAGAAACCATAGAAAATTGTAACTTTTGAACGGAACTTGAAATTTTCAGGGTGGGTTTGGATCGCAAATATCGCGTTCACGTTTATCAATGAGCAAAATAAGACTAGGGGTTCCGTAAATGTGGCCGTTCAAAATATTTTTTTCCGGATAGTTCCGAAAATACTGAGCGGATTGGAATGAAATTTTGCACCTAGCTGAGGAATAATGTATTCAAATCAAACTACGTGCAAAATTTCGTCGCACCACCAAGACCATAGATACCGTAGAAAATTCTAGCGAATTATCGAAAAAAAATTTTTCAGCTGAAGCACTGACATGAAGTCTGGAGTTTCGCCTAAGTTTGAGAAGTGTTTTGACAGCTGTCGAAAATTACTTCAATTGATTTCTAAAACTGGAAAATTCTAATCTATCTACAAGATCAAAAGCTCCTGCCTTCACGGCAGTGCTTTTCGTAATTTTTTTTTATGCAAATGCACTCATTGGTTACAAGAGGTTCAACGCCATTTGTCCCCAAATAGAAAAAGAAAAGAAAGGAAGTACTTTCTTCATTTAAATTTAACGCGCTCCATATTACGCGCGGGCCTTCTAATTAACCGACCAGATGGAACAATACATAAGATGACTAGCAGATTTTGAAGATCTGAAAATAATACGTTGAGCAGTGAATCAATAAATAGATTTTAAGATTGTAAATCAAGTGAAGCAAAGAGTGATAATAATAAACTTTAATTGTTGTTTCTTTCGTTTTGCAGAGAAACAAAACTGATTATCGTTATCAAAAACAATTTAACATCCTTATAAAAACAATTTAACTTCCTTATAAAACAACAATTTTGTTCATGATGTCGAAATTACAGTTTGAATTTATGGTGGTGACTCCACCAAAAGATGCTAAGACAAATGTAATTGCCATAACCTCAATTTGTACAGAGGATGGAAAAAGATATGTACTGCCAGAATAATTTAGATATATGGGAGATCATGTAGAATTGAGAAAAACAAACAATTATACAAAACTACTTGATTCATTAAAGAGAAGAAATCAGGTGAGAAAAGTGTGGATAACAATGACAAAAGAATTAGAGGAGGCATACATAAATGAAGATGGAAATTTACAATTCAAAGATCAATATTTAGAGGAGATAAATGAAGGGAATACAAACTGAACACAAGATCAGAATCTAAAAAAAATTTTAGAAAAACTGATGGAAACAACACAAAATAAAGATAAAGAGAAAAACTTAAAACAAATATTAAAAAAAATTTTGATAGAAAAATTTTCAAGTAAAAATACTAATGCTAAACAATGGATGGAAAGCTTTGAGAAAGAGTGCTCTAGATTTCAAATAGATAGAATTGAGGATAAAATTGAATTATTGAAATTATTTTTGGATAAACCAAGTTGAGATTGGCACTCTTCTACACTCAGAAGATTAACATTAAATGCTGGTTGGTTAGAATGGAAAAAAAGATTTTTAGAATGCTTTACAGATAATGGATGGAATAATGTCACTTATGCACTATCATTTAAATATCGAGAAGGTTCGCTAACTGACTATGCTTTGAAAAAAGAAAATTTAAATCATTCAGATGATAAGAAAAAAAAATTACGAAAAGCACTGCCGTGAAGGCAGGAGCTTTTGAGCGCTCGTACATGCACCTTGTAGGTAGATTCGCATTTTCCAGTTTCAGAAATCAATTGAAGGAATTTTCGACAGCTGTCAAAAGAATTCTGAAACTTCCAGACTTCATGTCAGTGCTTCAGCTGATCAATTTTTTTTCGATAATTCGCTATAATTTTCTACGGTATCTATGGTCTTGGTGGTGCGATCTGGACAAAATCCTGCACGTAGTTCGAATACATTATTACTCAGCAAGGTGCATAATTTCATTCCAATCCGATCAGTCGTTTCGAAACTATCAGGAAAATAATATTTTCAACGGCCATATTTACGGAGTCTGGTTAGTTAGTCTAATTTTGCTCATTGATGAACGTGACTACGATATTCACGATCCAAACCCATCCTGAAAATTTCAAGTTCCTAGGCTTTTCCGTTCAAAAGTTACAATTTTCTATGGTTTCTATGGTTCTGGTCATGCGATCTTGACAAAATATTGTTTCAATATATCATTCTCGATTAAAATACAAAATTTCATTTCGATCGAATCCGTAGTTTCGAAATTATCGAGAAACCAAAATTTCAAACGACCGTATTTACGGAACCCCTAGTATAATTTTGCTCATAGATGAAAGTGATCACGACAATCGAGATCCACACCTATTCTGAAAATTTCAAGTCCCTAGACCTTTCCGTTCGAAAGTTATGATTTTCTATGGTTTCTATGGTTCTGGTCATGTGATCTGGAGAAATGTAGCTTGAATATATCATTCTCCATAAGTATACAAAATTTCGTCACGATCGAATCTGTAGTTTTGAAATTATCAAGAAAACTAAATTTCAAACTACCATATTTACGGAACCCCTTGTATAATTTTGCTCATATATGGACGTGATCACGACATTCGAGATCCACACCTATCCTGAAAATTTCAAGTCCCTAGGCCTTTCCGTTCAAAAGTTACAATTTTCTGTGGTTTCTACGTGCTTACGGCCGGACGGACGGCCGGACGGACGGACGGACAGACTCGAATTTTCCGACGGATTCGTCATCAGTGAGTCGAACATAGTCGATTGAGACCATTTTCGGCTCAAAATTCGAAAAATACAGACATCGTGACGAAATGATATAGCCCTCGTGTAAGTTGTACGAGCGCTCAAAAACAAAATAGAACAATTGATAGAGGAATATAAAGCAATATTTGCCAAAGATAAATATGATATAGGAACTGTAAAATATTATGAAGCCAGAATAGATCTCTTAGTGGATAAATTTTGTAGTAAAAGACCATATAAATGTACGATTGAAGACAGGAATGAAATAGAACAGCAGGTGGCAGAACTATTAGGAAAAAATTTAATTGAAGAGTCATATAGTCTGTTTAAGCGCGACAAAAGAGCAAGTGGACTGTATGAAATTCGAACAATAATAACAAATCAAACGATCAAAAAGTAACACCAGAACGATAATCTGACTCACCTTTCTTTCACTTTCGACCATAAAACTTCACCGAATGTGAACGACACTCTCCAAAAATGCAACGAAAATCTACCGTCGACGACGATGCGAAAAAAAAATCTCCTCTCTCCGATCTTCGGGGAAATATCTCTTCCCTCGAAATTCCGGTGTTGCCAGCATTACACATTGTGGTGCAAACAAGGGAAAACAAACAAAATATTCCGACATTGGTCTATTCGTTCCGAAATTCACAAACCAAAAATTATGCGAAACCCTAACATTCCGCTCACCAAAAATATCAAGATATTTTTTTTAAAAATAGAACCCGAAAAAAAAATCAATGTACAGCTTGATTCAAGCAAAATAAAATAAACAAGTGCATATATACTCGAACCTCCATGTATACATGAAAAAATTCAAAAAAACTAATTTGATTTTGGTAGTGGACATAATTTAGTAAGTCCACGTTTGAACTGACTATCAGGTGTTTTGACCGAAGCCACTCGAACAACTCCATCCCTGCCGGGATATAATTCCGTGATTCTACCAATCTTCCACTTTAATGGGGGAAGATTTTCATCCTTTATCAGAACTAAATCACCGACATCTATTCCAACACCGTCGCTCGTCCATTTCAATCGTTGATTTAAAGAATGCAAGTATTCAATGTGCCATCGCTTCCAAAAATCTTGGTGCAATCGAGTCAATAATTGCCACCTATCGAGATGATTGAAATTCAACGAAGTCAAATCAGGGTCCGGCAAAGCCGATAACGGTTCCAATGTCAAAAAATGACCTGGAGTCAAAACCGAAAAATCATTGGGATCTGAACTTTGTTCTGTCAGAGGGCGCGAATTGAGCACAGCTTCTATTTGAACTAATAATGTGTTCAATTCTTCGAAAGTGAGAATTTGTTCTCCTATTATACGATACAAATGTGTTTTGACCGACTTGATACCGCTCTCAGCAAGACCACCGAAATGTGGTGTGGCGGGAGGATTAAACGACCATTCCAATTTTTCGTATTCCGCAGCATCCCTCAAGATGTTCTTCAAATAATTTGCTGCCTCTACAAAGTTAGTACCACCATCCGTGTGAATGTGTGATACTCGACCGTGCCTTCCAATAAAACGACGAAAGGCGGCCAGAAAACAGGCAGTACTTAGATCCGAAGCCAATTCTAAATGCAATGCCTTTGTAGCACAACAAACAAACAGACAAAGATACGATTTCTGCATTTTAGCAGATCGCAATCCGCTACTTTTGATGGTGAACGGACCACCAAAGTCGATACCCACGCACGAAAACGGTTTAGCCTGGGATATACGAAAGGGAGGCAAATTTCCCATCAATGGCTGAAAAGTTTTAGGATTCGTCCTGAAACATTTGAAGCATTTTGAAATAATACTGCGAATTGCCCTTCTAGGTGACAGAATCCAATACTGTTGCGAGAGCAAATACTGCAGTGTACGTATACCGGGATGCAAATACTTGCGATGAAAACTTTCGATTATTAATTCCGTCAATCTATGTTTTCTAGGCAGCAAAATCGGATATTTCTTATCATAAGATAATTTACTATTAATAATACGACCGCCTACTCTGAGCAAACCGAAATCGCATAGAAACGGCATCAATTTGCGTAGAGGTTTCGAAAGAGGTAAACCTTGTTTTAACCGCTTTATTTCTTCCGCAAAAACAATACTCTGAACGTTTCTAACAACGATCATTAAAGCTGTATTCAATTCTATGGCAGTAAGAACACTCATCTTATGTTTATCTTTCCGAATATTATTCATGAATCTATAAAGATAGGCCATAATAGACTGTATTTTACTTAAAGACGAATATTTTTCTAATAAAGAAGAAACTACTCCATCTTCAACATGAACATTGAAACTATAAAGTTTCGTTTCCGATATTATCTCATCATCAGAGAAATTTTCTGCAATTCCATTAGAAACAGAAAAAACACTTCTAAGAAAAGGGGGCCCCGCCCACCATAACGAATTATCTAAAAGCTCAGAGGGTAGACAACCTCTAGATCCGATGTCTGCTGGATTTTCACAACCATTAGTATGATGCCAGCAACTTGAACTAACCTTTTCTTGAATAGAAGCTACTCTATTGGCGACGAAAGTCTTCCATCTACTTGGTGGAGACTTGATCCAACATAATGCAACATTTGAATCTGACCAGGCAAATGTGCGAGTTATAGTGAAATTGGAAACAAATACCGATTTTATATAACTTAACATGTTACTTAACAACACGGCGGCACACAACTCCAATCTTGGTAGGGGAGAGCGGGGCTGAAAGTGCCGGGGGTAAATTGTGCCGATCCTAATATCTCGAAATCAGAAATAGATTGATAAAAGATTGTTTCGTATCGCGTATTGCCTAACCATCGGGCACACGTGGCTGCCATCTCAGTTGCGTCAGCAAAGCGGACCGAGTAGAATTACATGTAACTCATGTGAGGTTCCTCCAGCAGCACGTCAGTAAATATTTCCGTTTCGATACTTTTTGGTCGCAAGCTAGCATTCTTCGTGCTGTTGATATGAAAGTTTCAGTGAAATGTGTGTTATTTATCGTAGTTTGTTATGCAGTGTGATTTCAATGATTTGAGCAGAGTGATTTTTATATGACGGACCAAATATCACACTCTCATAAACGGGGTAAAATGTGCCGTTCATTTGGGGCTTGTTGTGCCGCGGCACAACCAACCCCTCAGTAGCCTATATTGTCCCATTATTTTTCGTTTAGCAGAATGAGGACGTATAAGCGAAAAACACAAAGGGAAACTTCAAGTCAGGATCTTTTACAAAGGGCTGCTGATGCAGTCATCAAGGATGGACTCAAATTAAAAACAGTTGCACGTGAATTGTAAATTTGTTGCACAACACTACAACGCTATGTTAAAAAAATAAAAAGTGGAGGTACTCCTGCGGTTGTATACAAACCAAGACTAGTGTTCAATGAGGAAAAATGCACTACTGTCGAAGTACATCTTAAAAATTACAAAAAGCACTTCCGTGAAGGCAAGAGCTTTTGAGCGCTCGTACATAAACCTTATAGGAAGATTCACATTTTCCAGTTTTAGAAACCAATTGGAAAGATTTTGACAGCTGTCAAAGACAATTTCAAACTAAGACCAATTTTTTTTCGATAATTCGCTAGAATTTTCTACGGTATCTATGGTCTTAGTAATGCGATCTAGACACGTAGTTTGAATACATCATTCTTCGTCTATGTGAGAAATTCCATTCCAATCCAATAAGTAGTTTCGAAATAATCAGGAAAAAAATAGTATGAACCCCTAGTCTAATTTTGCTCATTAATGAACGTAACCGCGAAATTTGCGATCCGAATCTATCCTGAAAATTTCAAGTCCCTAGGCCTTCCCGTTCGAAAGTTATGATTTTCTATGGCTTCTATGGTTCTGATCATGCGATCTGGAAAAAAATGTAGCTCGAATATATCATTCTCAATTTAAATACAAAATTTCGTCACGATCGAATCCATAGTTTTAAAATTATCAAGAAAACTGAATTTCAAACGGCCATATTTACGGAACCCCTAGTCTAATTTCGCTCATTGATGAACGTGACCGCAACATTCGAGATCCGCACCTATCCTAAAAATTTCAAGTCCCTAGGCTTTTCCATTACAAAGTTATAATTTTCTATGGTTTCTATGGTTCTGGTCATGCGAGCTGGACAAAATTTCGAATGTAGCTTGAACACATGATTCTCCATCTGAGTGCAAAATTTCACCTTGATCGAATCCGTAGTTTCGAAGTTATTAGGAAAACAAAATTTCGAGTAGCCATATTTACGGAACCCCTGAGCGAATTTTGCCCAATAAAGAACTTAACCGCGGCATTCGAGATTCGAACTTACCCTGAAAATTTCGATTTTTTAGGACATTTCGTTCGAGAGTTATCGTGTATACGGACGGACGGCCGGACAGCCGGACAGACGGACAGACTCGAATTTTTCGACGGATTCGTCATCAGTGAGTCGAAGATAGTCGTTTTAGACCATTTTCGGCTCAAAATTCGAAAAATACAGACATCGTGACGAAATGATATAGCCCTCGTGTAAGTAGTACGAGCGCTCAAAAAGCGCTTCAATTGACTTCGGTCTTCTACCGAAAGAAGTACGACAACTTGCGTTCCAGTGTGCCGTGAAGTTCAATGCACAAAATATCCCACCATATTGGCCTAAATATCTAATATATAAAATTCTCGTGTCCACAGTGTTCGTTGCCATACTCCTCCGAAACGGCTTAACCGATTTTGATGAAATTTTTTGTGCTTATCCGGTATCTATCAGAATCGGCCAACATCTATTTTTCATCCCCCTAAATGTTAGGGGTAGTCCACCCCTAAATTTTTTTTTTTATTTTTTAGACAAAATTTCTAATTTCTATTTTTTTATGATACAACATACAAAAATACATACAATCCCCAATTTTCACCCTTCTACGATCAACCCTTATTTTTTAATAGCCAGAACAACGAGAGGCCGAAGGCCTCGAGTAATTTTGAAATTGCGAAAAAAGGGAGAGACCGGGGGCGCGAAGCGCCCCCCGCGTTTTCGAGAGGGAGAAACGGGCTTTTCTAAGGTAAGAGAGGCCGAAGGCCTCGAGCAATTTTGAAATTGCGAAAAAAGGGAGAGATATGGCAAAACAACGTTTGCCGGGTCAGCTAGGTTAGGTTAGGTTAGGTTAGGTTAGGTTAGGTTTAGGTTAGGTTATTTTGAGACGAGAGGCCGAAGGCCTCGAGCAATTTTGAAATTGCGAAAAAAGGGAGAGACCGGGGGCGCGAAGCGCCCCCCGCGTTTTCGAGAGGGAGAAACGGGCTTTCCTAAGGTAAGAGAGGCCGAAGGCCTCGAGCAATTTTGAAATTGCGAAAAAAGGGAGAGATATGGCAAAACAACGTTTGCCGGGTCATCTAGTATTATTATAAAATTGACGTCTTTTGAATTCTAAATTGATTTCCATTCATGTGAAACACCTAGCATTATCAACGGCACAACCGACCCCAGCTACGGCACAACTTGCCCCAAAGTGGGGTTGGTTGTGCCTTGTCGCCGCTGTTTAAAAAAATCACTTTTTCTCAAAAACTATTAAAAATGTCCAAAATCTGTAGGTAAATTCGTATTATGGACTAAATTTGGCTAAGGATGAACCACTACTTCTAGATATAGTCCTTGTTTTATCTGAATTATATGAGGATTTGTAAAAATCGGCACTTTCAACCCCGCTCTCCCCTATCGATACCTTTTTTGAGGGAGCAACCTTTGTTTTTGCCAGAACTAATATCGACTCGTATTCGAACTCCGAAATCTTCATTCTCAAGTACGCAACACCAGCATAACCTCGTTCACTCGCGTCACAAAATCCGTGCAATTCACAAGATTTGGATCGAGGAATTTCTAAAAATCTAGGAATTTCAAGATTTGAAAGAGACTCGAGTTCTGATCTATATTGATTCCATCGAGAAACGATATTCTCTGGAGGAACGTCATCCCAATCTAATCCCAAACTCCATAAAATTTGGTTCAAATATTTAGCGAAAAATGTAATAGGTGCGAGAAAGCCTAAAGGATCAAATATTCTCGCTAACTCCGATAAAATAGTGCGTTTAGTGCATTATTTAGATGAAACATTCACGGTATAACAAAATACGTCTTTAGTAGGATTCCATTTCAAACCCAAGACTTTAACAATAGAACTGTCGTCTAAATCAAGAGGAATCTGTTCAAATTCATCTGGCAGAAAACTAAGTAATTCAGAACAATTTGAAGCCCATTTCCTCAGAGGGAAACCGGCTTTTCCAAAAGCACAAATCAATTGTACGATAATTACACGAGCCTCATCTAATTCTAAAGAATCACTTCCCGACAGAACATCATCGATATAAATATCATTATTTAAAATTGAAATGACTAACGGAAAGTTACAACCCTCATCAATGGCGAGCTGTTTGATTACTCTATTTGCAAGAAACGGCGAACATGTTAATCCGAATGTAACCGTATTCAACGTATATTCTAAAAGTGGTTCATCACTAGAGAAACGCCAAAAAATACGCTGATAATCTCGAAACTTAGGCGAAACTATAATTTGTCGAAACATCTGCTTAATGTCAGCAGTAAAAGCAATACGATGTGTTCTGAAACGAGCCAAAAGACCCACCAAATCAGTTGTAATTTGGGGCCGACGTACAACGAATCATTAAGTGAAAACCCCGATGTGCATTTTTGAGATGCATCAAAGACTACTCTCAATTTAGTTGTCAATGAGTCAGGTTTTATAACGCAGTGATGTGGCAAATAATAGGATTTAGAATAATCCGTCAAATTTGGAGCAATGGTCATATGTCCCGAATTCAAATAATCACGCATGAAGTCATCATACTGAATTTTCAAAACATCATCCTTGCTTAACCGACATTCCAAGTTGAAAAATCTTTTGATAGCTATCTCCCGAGAATCTTGAAAAGATGGTTCCAAATTCGAAATAAAAGGCAAATCAACTATATATCGACCATCAACATCCCGAGTTGTAGTTTTCGAGAAGATATCTTCGCAGAGCTGATCATCTTCAGAAATGACATTATGTTCAGGTACTTGTTCCAACTCCCAAAATTTCTTTAGCGTATTTTCCAATGATTCTACTTCAGTTGGACATGAAACCAAAAATGATGTTAAACCAGCACTATCAACAAAAGAATTTTCTGAACCGATTCGTCCAGTCAAAACCCAACCGAATAATGTATTGATAGCTATAGGTTCTCCAATATTATTTTCAACTTTACCTGGAATTAATATCTGAGCAAAGATATCCCCAGAAATGAGCATATCAATCGAACGCGAACTATGGAATTTGGGATCAGCCAATTTCAGAAAAGTTATATGAGGCCAATTAAACGAAGTTATCTTGAAATTTGGCATATCCGAACATATTTTTGGTAAAACAAAGACATCAACTTTTAATTCTTGCTCGGTGTCATAACATGAACTAATCGTACAAGTTGAAGATCCCTTGGGTACAACGGGAGAGCTACCAATTCCATGAATCGAAGTTGTCAAGGGAAAATATCTCAAACCTAACTTATTCAAACATTTTGATGTTATGAAACTAGCCTGACTTCCATTATCAAGCAATGCACGAAATTTTTGTTTATTACCAAATGCGTCTTTTACCAAAATTTCTGCTGTCGAAAGCAAAACAAACGATTCTGACGATTTAATAGGAGAAATTTGCAGAGAAACTGCCTGATTTAAACTAGTTTGAGACTTATTATCAACTATAGCCTCAGAACTATCCGAATTATTTTTATGAATCAAAGAACCTGAAGCTGAAGTGCTCGGTTTATTTTCCAATGATCGATTAAATTCAACTCGCTCAAAATGTAGAAATGAATGATGTCTACTACTTCCACAACGTCCGCATGACGATTTACTCGGACAACTATTACAACGATGAGAAGATTGCAAACATTTTAAACACAACTGATGATTTTTAGCTAACAAAAATCTATCATATGGAGAGCGATTCTGAAAAATAGAGCAATTCAGGTTCACGTGGTTCGATGATTTACAAAAAACACATGTTAATTTTTCAACAGAATTTGCATCAGCTAAGAATGAAACCCGCGAACTATTATTTCTAACAACTTTAGGAGCACAAGCCGAAGAATTATTCCTCTGAACTTGAAACTTATCATTCGATGATTCGACTGCCTCTAAGGCTTTACAATGATATGACAAAAATGCTATTAAGTCGGTATATTGAGGTAATTCTACCTTACTGTGATCTAATTCAAATTTAGTTCTTGTTTTGAAATCGATTTTATCCAAAAGTATATTAAACAATGGAAAATCCCACGAATCAACCGGAAAATCCAAATTTTCCAAAGCGGATAAATTTTCAGAAAATACATTTAACAATTTCCTCAATGAAGTAACATTCTCCTTTTCTAATTTTGGAAAACGAAAAATTTCGTTCCAATACGAAACTGCTAAAGGCCTCTTGTTATTATAACGCTTAAGTAAACTACCGAAAGCGATCGGATAATTGTCCCCTGACAAAGGTATTCCTTTAACTATTTCCAGAGCATCATTGGATGTACTACTCAAAAGGTACTGAAATTTGTCAATGTTGCTCAACGACAAATTTTTATCAACCAATGATACGAACAAATCACGAAAATTAGGCCATTCTTTCAAAACACCTCCAAAAGTGGGTAGTGAAATCTTGGGTAATCTAACGTGCGATACTGTAGGTGGAGCAGTCCCCGTTTCACTGTTTCGATTTACCTTTTCAACCAAATTATAAAAGATAGATTTAACAGTGAAATATTGTTTATCTACTAAAGAACGAATATCTTCCTGTGTTTGTAGAACTTCTTCACCCTCATTTGCCCTCGCATTAACAATCTTGAAATGGCTAACTTCGAATTGTTTATAAATTGACTCTAACCTATTCATTCGCATCTTCAGCTCCGAAATCAAAGCAGGATCGCCCTGAGCATTCTGCGCTACCTCGAGGATTTCTGAAATACGATTGGAAATTGGAAGCGGTCTTACGATTGGCATAAGGAATAGCTAACGCAGACGCGTCAGATGGCATCCTGAATAATTTTCCGAAACAGGAAAATGCAAATTAATTGAACAAAATTTGGCAACAACGCTGAAACAAATGCCGATGATTTATTCCAATATTCAAGATAAACGATGGAACTCTTATCGTGAAAACGAAATATGAACTTTTTTTTTCGTCCGTTCGAAGATGTATGCACATATGCAGCTGTAGTCACTTTATCTGATATGAACGTTATCGAGTTTAATTTTCAAACGATTTTTGAAAATAAACTGATCGAAATCGAATGAATTTGACAAAATATAATGAAATGAAAATCAATTTTTCTCAAAAACGAATCAGGCGCCGAATGGACCAATGTTTAAGCGCGACAAAAGAGCAAGTGGACTGTATGAAATTCGAACAATAATAACAAATCAAACGATCAAAAAGTAACACCAGAACGATAATCTGACTCACCTTTCTTTCACTTTCGACCATAAAACTTCACCGAATGTGAACGACACTCTCCAAAAATGCAACGAAAATCTACCGTCGACGACGATGCGAAAAAAAAATCTCCTCTCTCCGATCTTCGGGGAAATATCTCTTCCCTCGAAATTCCGGTGTTGCCAGCATTACACATTGTGGTGCAAACAAGGGAAAACAAACAAAATATTCCGACATTGGTCTATTCGTTCCGAAATTCACAAACCAAAAATTATGCGAAACCCTAACATAGTCCATTCGCTGCACCAGTGACTAGCATTAAAAAAAGGTTAAGGAAAGACTAGATTATGCATTGATTTTAGAGATTTAAATAAAATTGTAACACCACAAGCTCAACCTTTTTCGCTAATTGATGACCTAATAATTAAAGCTAGAAATTGTAAATATTTGACATCACTTCAGCATTTTGGTCAATACCACTAAGAATAGAAGATAGAAATAAAACGGGCTTTATAACTCAAGAAGGACACTATCAATGGACTTGCCTACCTTTCGGTTTGAAAACAGCAACAGCAATCTTCCAAAGAATTTCATTAAGTATACTAAGGGTATACTCAAGAACTTCACGGAAAATAATATAGATGACATATTAATATTTTCAAAAAATTTTGAAGATAATATCATGCATATAAAACAAGTTCTAGACGCCATAAGAAAAGAAAGAATCAAATATCTCGGACATATAATAGAAAAAAATACAGTTAGACCAATCAAAGACAACTTAGAATCAATACATAATTTTCCTACTCCAAAAACACAAAAGAATATCAGACAATCTCTAAGTAAAATAAACTTCTATCACGAATACATACCGAAAATTTCAACAATACTAGATACATTACATAGACTGTTGAAAAAAGATTTGAATTTTAATTGGTCTGTGGAAAAATCATTTACAGAAATAAAAAAATTATTATGTTCTCAGCCAGTGCTAGAAATATTCGATAAAGATTTGCCTATTGAAATATTCACAGATGCTTCAATAAAAGGTATGGGTGCAATACTGAAACAAACACAACAAAATGGAAAGGAAAAACCAGTAGCCTATTTCTCCAACGAGTTAAATGAGACGCAAAAAACAAACATTTCGAAAAGCACTGCCGTGAAGGCAGGAGCTTTTGAGCGCTCGTACATGCACCTTGTTGGTGGATTCGCATTTTCCAGTTTTAAAAATCAATTGAAGGAATTTTCGACAGCTGTCAAAAATATTCTGAAACTTAGGCGAAACACCAGACTTTCATGTCAGTGCTTCAGATGACCAATTATTCTTCGATAATTCGCTAGAATTTTCTACGGTATCTATGGTCTTAGTGATGCGATCTGGACAAAATTTTGCACGTAGTTTGAATACATTATTGCTCAGCTAGGTGCAAAATTCATTCCAATCCGATCAGTGGTTTCGAAACTATCAGGAAAAAAATATTTTGAACGGCCATATTTACGGAACCCCTAGTCTAATTTTGCTCATTGATGAACGTGATTGCGATATTCGCGATTCAAATCCACCCTGAAAATTTCAAGTTCCTAGGCCTTTTCGTTCAGAAGTTACAATTTTCTATGGTTTCTATGGTTCTGATCATGTGATCTGGAGAAATGTAGCTTGAAAATATCATTCTTCATTTAAATACAAAATTTCGTGACGATCGAATCTGTAGTTTCGAAATTATCAAGAAAACTAAATGTCAAACGACCATATTTACGGAACCCCTAAAATAATTTTGCTCATAGACGAACGTCATCACGACATTCCAGAACCTCACCTATCTTGAAAATTTCAAGTTCCTAGGCGTTTCCGTTCAAAAGTTACAATTTTCTATGGTTTCTATGGTTCTGGTCATGCGATCTGGACAAAATTTCACATGTAGCTTGAACACCTCATTCTCCATTCGAGTGCAAAGTTTTATCTCGAGCGAATGTGTAGTTTCGAAGTAATCAGGAGAACAAAATTTTGAACGGCCATATTTACGGAAACCCTGGTGGAATTCTGCCAATTAACGAACTTAACCGAGGCATTTGGGATCTAAACCTACACTGAAAATTTCAAGTCTCTAGGTTGATCCGTTCGAGAGTTATCGTGTTTACGGCCAGACGGACAGACTCGAATTTCCCAACGGATTCGTCATCAGTGAGTCGAACATAGTCGATTGAGACCATTTTGGGCTCAAAATTCGAAAAACACAGACATCGTGACGAAATGGTATAGCCCTCGTGTAAGTAGTGCGAGCGCTCAAAAAGAGCTATATATTTGGAATGCTTAGCAATCAAAGAAGCGGTAAATATTGGGAACACTGGTTGATTAGAAGAAAATTTGAAGTATATTCAGATCATAAACCGTTAGAGAACCTCAACATAAAAGCAAGAACAGACGAAGAGTTAGGTGATCTAACATATTGTAATGAATATTGTCCAAGTTCTTGTTAAAATAATTTAATTACAGTTCACTAATGACACTAATACTAATTTATTTCAACACTCAATCATTTATTTCCACGCGCGCTATAAGTCCAATAGTGTATTGACTCGTCATGGGCCGATGTCGACTTATATAGTGGAGGGAACAATCGTAAAGTTTCCCGACGCCTCCAGAATTCTGTCGAAGACTCGCTGTCGTTCCATTCGGTTCTAGAAGGCGACAGGTCCGGCTTAAGTTCGTTACAATATCACCTATCTCAATTCGATTTCAATATTAAATACATACCAGGGAAACTCAACACTGAAGCAAACTGTCTTAGCAGAAACCCGGTATTGGAATCAATAGATAATACCGAAGATGTATTAAAGATGGTAAATACAATCAAAATTGAAGAAATAAAAAAAGATCAAGATGAAAACATTGCATTAAAAGAACTTGAGAGAAAAACAATAGATGAACATAAATTATAAATAAAGTAAGAATAAAAAGAAGATAGTATTATTAGAGAAGTTGAGCATTGAATTAATAAGAAATACACATAAAGATTGGTGTCATATTGGCATAAATCAACTGATGAACAGAATATACCCATATTATACTTCAAAAAGATTAATAGAAAACATACAAAAAATATGCAAAACATGCTATATTTGTAAAAGAAATAAATCTAGAGGTCAAGCAAAATATGGATTGATGTCACAATTAGGATCAGCAACAAAGCCATTTGCGATAGTGTCGATTGATACGATCGGTGGGTTTGGTGGACAAAGATCAACGAAAAGATACCTCCATCTTTAAGTTGATCACTATACAAGGTACGCATTCATACATACTTCAAAAACCCAAACTGCAAACGATTTTATAAAGATAGTTCAAAACACATTAGCAATAAACAAGATAGATACAATATAAACAGATCAATATCCAGGACTCAACTCTAAAGAATGCAAAAATTTTTTAGAAGGACAAAATATCAGACTTATTTACACAGCCTTAAATGCACCCTTTTCAAATGGCCTAAATGAAAGATTGAACCAAACAATAGTCAATAAAATAAGATGCAGAATCAATGAATCTACAGAAAAGAAAGCTTGGACAACAATAGCAGGAGAATGTGTGGACAAGTATAACATAACAGAACACTCAGTAACAGGTTTTACACCAAAATATCTACTAGATGGGACTAATACGAATATGCTACCCGAAGAACTGAAAGAACATAAAAATGCAGAAGATTGGAAAAAAGATAGAAAAATAGCTCTAGATAACACTATAAAATCACACGAATATAATAAAAAACTATTTGACAAAAACAGAAAAGAAAATGAATTCAATACAGGAGATTCCGTATACATTGAAAACAGAAATAAATTAAACAGAAAAAAAATAAACTCAGGATCGGACCTTTCAAAATAACAGAGAAAATATCAAATACCATATTCAGAATTACAACTGGAAAAAAAAACGAAGAAACAGGACTATTCCACAAGACAAAATTATTACCAGAATAAACAGTAGCTAATGAAAATTCTAAAACGAATTTTCACGGTGGGCGGGGGAGATGTAAAGAAAGTACTTTCTTCATTTAAATTTGCCGCGCTTCATATTACGCTCGCGCCTTCTAATTAACCTGACCAGATGGAACAATACATAAGAGCCGTTTCACATGGAGCTGACGAATGACGATCAGTACTGACGGTCAGTCGAGCTGATCATCGGTCGACTGCATTTGTTTTCACATGAGAAGCGTATCGTCAGTCTGCACATGTATTTGAAGAGGAAGGAATCTGACATTGTTGTCGCTTTGTGCGTGAAACGTACGTTTAATACAAAGACGGAAAAAAACGGCGCTGTAGGAAGCTTTGGGTACATCCTTTATGTTTATATAGGCCAATTTAAGGTGCTTTTGTCGCCCTCTACTCCGATTTACCAGAATGTCCGCGCGAATTCTCCATGTATTTCCGGATGTCAATTTCTTCCTTTGATGAGTTACATCAAAAGGTAGAAAAAGATTTGAAATTTTCGGACAGTATTAGAGCTTCAATATCATCTGTGGAAAGATTGAGTGTTGCTTTACGGTTAGAATCTTCGAAATACTAAAAAACCGAAGGTTTATTTTCATAGTCTTCGGAGAATGTGTAACGTACCCAGCTAGGGTAGGTTCGCTCAATCGTTATGCAGTCGAGGGATGGTGAATAATACACTAATCACTCGTCAAAGGTTTATTCTTACAGCTAGATAAGACTCTCATCTGAAGACTCTGATCTGTCTAGCAAAATGTTAGTGTTTATATATTCATAAGATAGTTACATGTTTAATCGATTGTATCAAAACAACCTCGAGAATCGATAACATGATTGATAACATTACATATTGTAGTAAACACATCAGTTTACGTTTCGGGCACGCTTTGGCTACAAAGCAAGGTAACAGATATTGCATCTCAAGATTGTTAATATACAGAGTGTTCATACTGATACATATTACACCTTCCCCCTTTGAGAGAAAAAAATTTTCTAGACAAGTATAAAATTTTTTTTTTTTTGACTATCTATAGCTCATATATACGTTATACATAATTTTAATGGAACTTACATATACAAAGTTTTAATACCTAATCTAAAATTTACATCAGTCTTTTAATTCTAATCACTGGTTAGTAATCGTTACTCGTTATGAAAAATACGGTTTCACTCTGTTCTTGTGAACTTCCTTGAGTTTGCTCTTTTCCGTTTTCACAATAATGTTTGGGTTTCGCACTTCCACTATTTCGTAGGGACCGTTAAATAAGGGGTCAAGTTTATTGTCACTGTTTTTATTATTCAAGAGCACCTTATCTCCTACTTTATAGTTCATTTCATTACAATTTCTGTCGAAATTCTCTTTTCTTTTTAATTTTGTCTTCTATTCGCGTTACATCTCTTATTATGTTAATCTTTAAGGATGTTCCTAGAACTCCATTTTTACAATTTGTCAACATATTCAAAAATTTTATATTGCTAGCTAGCTTTATATCTAATATATTATTTTCTGCGCATATTTTTTCCAGTATCCTCAACGATGTACCTAGGTCGTACGCTGATCGGATGTCTTGGTTAATGAAAATAATTTGTGAATTTACATTATATATTAAATTCTCATTGTAATCCTCTGAATGTTGATTTTTCAAATTGAGAAATTCTTTTTCTGAAATCGGTCTCAACTCAACACTTTCTGCTGGACGTTTTAACACTTCAATAACAATAGGTGATCAATCCTTTTGCCATCGGAGGTATTCGCGATAAGGCATCTGATTCTTCCCTAAAATAAAACGGAATTTGGTTAATCCACTCAGATTAGTCAGCTAATTCATTGGTCGATGATCGACTACGATTTCAAATTCCCGTCTATATAGATATAAGTTATTGTTTACCGAATGATTCGCGAACTGGCGACCACAACCTTGAATTCTTTTTTTTTGCTGAATTGAAGTTGTAATTTCTGCGGTCACGACCTCGATGTGAATGATTATACCTTACGATTTCGATTTAAAATTTCAATTAGATCTTTCTTGAAGCGATTTCCTCGATTCTAAAATTGAATCCTCTATGATTCTTTGGTGAGGACTTAATGCTTTGAGAAAATTTGGTTCTGACTCGACAATTTCATTCAATGTGTTGAATTAATATTCTAACTTGAGTTATTCGTTCAGAGATTTGCTGACTTTATCGGCCCGTTTCCTACGTTCCCGTGACTCCTTCTTGATATTATCAAGGAATCTTTGGGACACATCACTCAATTTGGTAAATAGTTCCTTATAAACCATGGATAATCAGATATAACCAAAGAGAAAAATTTCTTACGGTTTGTTTCACACTAAATCGTGGTGGCTTCTTCTGATTTCCAGCTGCACCTTCTTCTTGGGGTGCCTTGGGTAGGGCGTTGGGCTTCTTGTTGACTGTCTTCTTGGGGTGCCTTGGGTAGGGCGTTGGGCTTCTTGTTGCCTGTCTTCTTGTGGTGCCTTGGGTAGGCTGTTGGGCTTTCTGTTGCCCGTCTTCTAGGGCCTGCCATCTTGGCTTGGCGGTGAAAACCATTAGGCCTCGAATGCAAAGGACTGCTCTGCTCATCTCAGCTTGGCGGTGAAAAACCACCATCCCTCTGACTGCATAGGACTGGCAGGATCGCCATGTAACGTACCCGGCTAGAGTAGGTTCGCTCAATCGTTATGCAGTCGAGGGATGGTGAATAATACACTAATCACTTGTCAAAGGTTTATTCAGCTAGATAAGACTTTCATCTGAAGACTCTGATCTCTCTAGCAAAATGTTAGAGTTTATATATTCATAAGATAGTTACATGTTCAATCGATTGTATCAAAACAACCTCGAGAATCGATAACATGATTGATAACATTACATATTGTAGTAAACACATCAGTTTACGTTTCGGGCACGCTTTGGCGACAAAGCAAGGTAACAGATATTGCATCTCAAGATCGTTAATATACAGATTGTTCATACTGATACATACTACAAATGTATCCCAGATCGCAATTATTTTTTTTCTAAGACACTGATGAGCATTTCAGTGTTGAATTGAAATTTTTCCTTCGCCATTTCCAACTGATATTGAAATAAAAAAAAAAACAATTCCGGAATTCCTTACGATATTCTCTGAAAATGCAATGATATGTCCAACACCGCAAAACCATCAGTACTGATCGTCAGCTTCTTTGTGAACACCTCCGTTGCTCCAATAGCCCTGACTTCGACCGATGATACGCATACGCCGCGGGCTGAGCGTATGCTCGTGCCTCGATCCATCGGTCGCTGATGATACGCGTGCATGTGAAACGATTGCAGAAACCCATTCAAACGCCGGCCCAACTGACCATCAGTACTGATCGTCAGCTCCATGTGAAACGGCTCTAAGATGACTAGCAGATATTGAAATAATACGTTGAACAGTGAATCAATAAATTGATTTCAAGTTTGTTAATTAAGTGAAGCAAAAAGTGATAATAATAAACTTTAATTGTTGTTTCTTTCGTTTTACAGGTAACTTTGTAATTAATGTAAATAGTGAAAAATAGCTAATAAATATCTTTCGTTTAACAGAGAAACAAAACTGATTATTGTTATCAAATATTACGAAAAGCCCTGCCGTGAAGGCAGGAGCTTTTGAGCGCTCGTACATGCACCTTGTAGGTAGATTCGCATTTTCCAGTTTTAGAAATCAATTGAAGGAGTGTCGGTGCTTCAGCTGATCAATTTTTTTCCGATAATTCGCTAGAATTTTATACGGCATCTATGGTCTTGGTGATGCGATCTGGACAAAAGTAGTTTGAATAGATTATTCCTCAGCTAGTTGCAAAATTTCATTCCAATCAAATCGGTAGTTTCGGAATTATCTGGAACAGAATATTTTGAACGGCCATATTTACGGAACCCCTAGTCCAATTTTGCTCATTGATGAACGTGATCGTGAAATTCGCGGTCCAAACCCACCCTGAAAATTTCGAGATCCTAGGCCTTATCCTTCGGAAGTTATAATTTTCAATGGTTTCTATGGTTCTGGTCATACGATCTGGACAAAATGTTGCTTTTATAAGTCATTCTCGTTTAAAATACAAAATTTTATCTCGATCGAATCCGTAGTTTCGAAAATATCGAGAAAACAAAATTTTAAACGACCGTATTTACGGAACCCCTAGTATAATTCTGCTCATTGATGAACGCGAACGCCACATTTCAGATCTGCACCTATCCTGAAAATTTCAAGTCCCTAGGCGTTTCCCTTCGAAAGTTATGATTTGTAAATGTAGCTTGAATATATCATTCTCCATGAGTATACTAAATTTCGTCACGATCGAATCTGTAGTTTGGAAATTATCAAGAAAACTAAATTTCAAACGACCATATTTACGGAACCCCTTGTATAATTTTGCTCATAGATGAACGTGATCACGACAATCGAGATCTACACCTATCCCGAAAATTTCAAGTCCCTAGGCGTTTCCGTTCAAAAGTTACAATTTTCTATGGTTTCTATGGTTCTGGTGATGCGAGCTGAACAAAATTTCGCATGTAGCTTGAACACCTCATTTTCCATTAGACTGCAAAATTTCATCTCGATCGAATTTGTAGTTTCAAAGTAATCAGGAAAACAAAATTTTGAGCGGCCATATTTACGGAACCCTTTGGCGGATTTTGCCCAATAACGAACTCAACCTCGGCATTTGATATTCGAACCTACCCTGAAAATTTCAAGTTTCTAGGACATTCCGTTCGAGAGTTATCGTGTATACAGCCGGACGGACGGACAGACTCGAATTTTCCGACGGATTCGTCATCAGTGAGTCGAACATAGTCGTTTGAGGCCATTTTCGGCTCAAAATTCTAAAAATACAGACATCGTGACGAAATGATATAGCCCTCGTGTAAGTAGTACGAGCGCTCAAAAATTATTCATTATGTTCTAGTTATGCACCTATACTATGGAAAATTGAATTTAGAAGTTCAAATACATGATAATTATTTCTGAATATTGCTATACTTCCTCGAAGGGATTTCAATAATCTAGCATTATAGATTTTTAAAGTAGAAACTAGATTCTTTACACATTTCATTTGTGATCATACTGTGATAATGTATTGAAGAAAGTTTATATTTCAGCCTTCCAGTATTTTAGTAACAAAATCCAGTTTCCAAGATTTATATCCAAAGTAACTAGGTTTATCCATCAATAACTATTGTCATCGAGTATAAAACAAATTCCATTCATTCAGCCTTAGTATCACCATGGTAGACAATTCAAAATTCAGTATTCTCCCCGGATATTATCTGATCTTGGCGATATAATGAACACGAACTGAAGTAAACAATTCATATAGCACATTCACAGCAACAAAATCTAAAAATTCTAATTTTATGTTACAAGTAGCAATCCTTCAATTTTCATTAGTCGTATGGAATATACATTAAATATAATTTATTAAGCAATATATTCATCATCGAATACGATACTAATTTCAGTTTTTCTCGAGAAAATTACACATTTTCATTGAATATTTATGTCAACAGCACCAGAATTTGATATTTTTATACATTAAAAACTCCCTTATACTCAATTCACGAAGAAATTTCTAGATTTTCCGAATAGTTTTTTGCCTGTGAATTCATTTAAAGCACAAAATATTTCTACCTCCATTTTCATCATGAAAATCGACAAACATCAGATTTCAAACCTTCAATCTTTGGCGCGGTCCACGAGATGTGATGTGATTGGCTTACCCAATGCTTACCCAACTCCTCCATCAATAGCGTTCGAGCAGTTTCAAGGTCACCACCACTTTTATTCAGTACTAATTTGACACAGTGATCTCTCTTGTTGTTACTCTTTGGTTTGGGTCTGACGGGGTAACTTACCGTTTCTTACAGAGTCTCTCGAACAAGTCCAACGTCTGGGTGTAATTCGAGACCAAAACTATCTTATTGTTGTAGTTGGCCCTCAGGTTGGCGAGGAAACAGTCGAGCAACATCATCTTCCCGGACAGTTCGGGGCGAGCCTCGTGGTTGCCCTTGCCGTAAGGCATGTAACGTGGTGAATTTCGTTACTAGGTCATCCGGTATCATTCACGTAAATTTTTGCAAAAAAATTTGTGGAAATTATTCAATATTTCTGACTACGAGGACATATGGGCCACCCTGTATGTTTTACGTCGATTTCTGGAGATTTTACTCGGATAAATCCTCATTCCCCGTCGGGAAGTTTCATAAGTCACCCGGTATAATCGGCCTGGATTTTGAGAAAATTTGTCGGAATAATTTTCATATCGCATATGAGGCGAATTTAACGCGATCATTTAAAATCCGAGCCTATGTAGAAAAACTCTAGGAATTCGTCGCGGAAGAGATAACGCTTGCAGAAGCGAGTTTTTGTATGTTGACTGGGAGTTTTTTTGGAAAACGACGCCGTTTTCGAGTGTCCGAATTACCCCCATCAAACCGACCTTATAAAAGGAGGAATGGGAAGGAATTTAGGCAATTCCAATTTAGCCGGTGTGTCTAAGATTGGTAAAAGCGTTGTTAGAACATTCAGAATTATTCTTCGTGAAAAACGTCGTTATAAATTACTGATCGAACGAGAGAATAATTTTCCCGACTGACAAGTCGCTCGAGATCGTGTCGCGCTTGTGATAATTACCGACTTTCGTTCGGGGTTATCGTAAAATCGAGAAATTGACTCTAAGCCGTTTTGTGCTGTTCGAAGTGTTTCAACGATTGTGCAGTGTGTGCTGCCCGTACAGGAAAGTCCTAGAGCTGGTGAGCTGTATTTCCGTATTTACCTGAGTTCATTTATGACCGTAGATTATTCTTCCTGTGTTCCGTGATCGTTACTTGTAAATTCTGTAGCTTCTATTTTTTTTATCATCAGTCCCAAGAGACAATTCAGCTAAGTCAGTGCCGCCTTAGATTATCCGAGATTTGGCCCGACTTGCAATTCGAAGCTGTTGTAATCTTTGCAGCTAATCAAGCCCCTTGGTCGAATTCGTTCGCCACATTCTAGCCCCACCGAATAATTAGTATACCCTGGCAGTATGAAGTATCGCGTCGGTGCTTCAATGCCCCTCGAGTGAAGTTCAGACGTCCATTGCTGATTGCGGCTAGGTCTTATGAGTAATGCCTGATGAACTTTATACTTCGAGGAAAGGGGTCCATATCCTTTGTTAAGTTGTCCCAACTCCGAGTCTCCGAGCAGTGACAACCATATTTCAAGTCCCTTTTTCCCCACCGTTGGTGGCCTGGCTCATATTTCCCCGACCAAGGTTTCAGTTTTGTCAATATCCCACCCCACAGTAATATTTTGGTGGATGCGTCCCTTGCTTATTTCAGCTTCTCAAGCATAGACCCCTTTGTATAAATTCCCCCGACCAAAATTGTTTGGTGGATGCGCCATTTAAACTCCGAGTTTACTTATTGATTACCCGATAGTATACTTCGTCTTGACTTGGTTTCAGTCTTGACTTACTTCATCACCGGTTTGTTTAGATACTGTTTAGGCAGCGCCGTGCTGTCGCTGACAAAAATTGTTTTGGTGGATGCGTCATTTAAACTCCGAGTTGACTTATTGATTACCCGATAGTATACTTCGTCTTGACTTGGTTTCAGTCTTGACTTACTTCATCACCGGTTTGTTTAGATACTGTTTAGGCAGCGCCGTGCTGTCGCTGAACATCAGTAATCCCGATTTCGCGGAACACAGGTTAGGGTGTCACCTCGCCGAAACTCTGGACTGTAAACTGTTGTTTGATTACCATTTTGTATGCCTTCACACTTGTTCGCATTTTGACCACGCTTATCATCGCTTTCTACATTTGCTCTGCTTATTGCTTTCTAATATAATACCTGCTGATTGCTCGCCTCACTCGTACCTCGTCCGCTTGCCGCCAACCCATTGTATATATTTTGATATTGAGAGTTATTTTTTTTGTCGATCTTAAGACTGAGAATTATTTGTTTTGTTGATCATACGACTGCGTCAAACAGATTATTATTATTGTCTTTCGTACTGTTTGCGACATTTAGGTGTAACAATTTGACCAACTAGACATTATAGTATACATAATTGGACATATCATCAGGGTGAATTTCATTTACTACCTCCATAGCCTCCTCCTTCTCGCCGGCAAAAGAAATCGATACTTGTCAATCGCTACCACCTCAGATTGGATCGAACTCTGTCTCCAACTGTGTAAAAGCTACCCGAGTTTGGACTCAGTAAGTGTCATAAGGCATTGCGACCTTATAAAACCCATCGCAATTGGCGCCCGAGTTCATTCTTAAATCAAGTTGAAGGCGATTTTTCTCAACCGGAGAAAAAACGCCGTTACAGGCATCAGGCCGGAGGCTCCCTCCAACCCGTCGGCCCCCTCTTCGATCTTCTCCAGGATCAAGTCGGGATGGTTGCACAGCTTCTTCAGGGTGGTTATGGCCGCCAGGCTGCTTATCGCCTGTTTCGAAGTCTCTCCCTCCTTCAGCGTCCTCCTTATCGCCTCCGAGTTGATGTAGTTCAGGTAGATTTGTTTCTGGAGGCCCGTCAACTGACATACTATTATCATTTCGAACTTGACGGGCAGGTATTTGGTGAGCAAGGACGAGGTCCTCCTGATCAGGCACTTGTTCACCAACGTCGACCGTTCCTCCAGACATTCTATAGCTTTTTTGCGTTCTTCCTCCGAGGCCATCCTATCTTGCCCTGGAATTTGAACGTGAATGTTTCTCAGTTAAAAGAATAATTCATCAATTCATTCATGTTTGTTCAAGTCATAAAAGGTTCTCTAAACTTTACGATTTCATAACAACATTCCCCCGACAATCATGAAAGCAAAATCATTTTCAGTATGATAAGTACAATGATTTCATTTTCATAAACTTCTTTGGATGGAATCACTGAATTATATTGAATATAATAATATCAGGAAACTCAATTTTTTTCTGTGTACCAAAAGGTCAGTATGACAACAACTGTCATTTTATTTTTATAAACTTCAAAAGATGGAATCGCCGAATTATACTGAATAAATAATTTTTTTATCGGTCCCCCAATTTACTTAATTAAGTCATGTCGTGGCAATATCAACAACTGAAGAAATGTTAAGGGTAAATGATAATTTTTTGATTATTGATCTGACAGGAGAACATTGTTTATTCAAAAAAATATTGAGAAATTTTTTGAAACCTGGAAAAAACGTCAGGCTGGGAAATTTTTGAAAAATCAAATTGGCACCCATTTTTTAGTGGAAATATCCCTATTGTTCCTTCAAATCCGTTTCACTGGCCAGAATCATAAACTGTGATTTCATTTTTATAAACTTCAAAAGATGGAATCTCCGAATTATACTGAATAAATAATTTTTTTATTGGTCCCCCAATTTACTTAATTTAGTAATGTCATGGCAATATCAACAACTCAAGAAATGTTAAGGGTAAATGATAATTTTTTGGTTATCGATCTGACAGGAGGACCTTGTTTATTCAAAAAAAATATTGAGACATTTTTCGAAACCTGGAAAAACCGTATCGTGAGGCTGGGAAATTTTTGAAAAATCAAATTTGCACCCATTTTTAAGTGGAAATATCCCTATTGTTCTTTCAAATCCGTTTCACTGGCTAGAATCATAAACTGTGATTTCATTTTTATAAACTTCAAAAGATGGAATCACCGAATTATACTGAATAAATAATTTTTTTATTGGTCCCCCAATTTACTTAATTTAGTAATGTCATGGCAATATCAACAACTCAAGAAATGTTAAGGGTAAATGATAATTTTTTGATTATTGATCTGACAGGAGAACATTGTTTATCCAAAAAAATATCGAGAAATTTTTTGAAACCTGGAAAAAACGTATCGTGAGGCTGGGAAATTTTTGAAAAATCAAATTTGCACCCATTTTTAAGTGGAAATATCCCTATTGTTCTTTCAAATCCGTTTCACTGGCTAGAATCATAAACTGTGATTTCATTTTTATGAACTTCTATGAATGGAATCACCGAATTATATTGAAAATATCAGAAGAATCTATTTTTCTGTGCCAAAACGGACTTCAGTGTTAATTTTCAGTGTGACAAGTACTCTGATTCCATTTTTTTCAACTTCTATGGATGGAATCACCGAATTATATTGAATATATCAGGAAACTCATTTTTTTTTCTGTGTACCAAAAGGTCAGTATGACAACAACTGTCATTTTATTTATATAAACTTCAAAAGATGGAATCACCGAATTATACTGAATAAATAATTTTTTTATTGGTCCCCAATTTACTTAATTAAGTAATGTCATGGCAATATCAAAAACTCAAGAAATGTTAAGGGTAAATGATAATTTTTTGGAACTTGGAAAAAACGTATCGTGAGGCGGGGTTTGAAGAATCAAATTTGCACCCATTTTCAAGTGGAAATATCCCCATTTTTTCCACGAATCCGTTTAACTGGCCAGAATAAACGAAAGTAGGCATTCATAACCTCTCTATGGTATCGGGATGAAATTTTGCTTGTAAAAATTCAACAACCTCCCAAAATTTATTGGGAATTTCTGGAAATTACGTGAATGTTTCTCCGTTGAAAGAATAATTCATCAATCCATTTATGTTTGTTCAAGTCATAAAAGGTTCCCCAAACTTTACGATTTCATAACAACATTCTCCCGACAATCATGCAAGCAAAATCACCTTTCAAGATGTGATTCTCGAACTTCTGCCTGAATTCCGGGGCGCTGCCCAACAGTCCCTCGTTCACGAAATGTATCAGACTGAAGTACTCCGTCAGATCGTTCTGTATGGGGGTGCCGCTCAACGGTACCCTCCGCTTGGCGTTCAGCCCCATCAGGGCCTTGTACGTCTGGTTCTCGCAGTTCTTCAACCGGTGGCCCTCGTCGCAGAGCACCAGGCCTATCAGGCGACTGTGCAAGACCTCGGCGTGCAGCCTGAACGACTCGTAGCTTATTATGAGCACCGGGATGGCCGTTCGTCCGGTGGCGTGCATGAACTGGGCCAGTTTGGACTTTGCGTCGGAGCCTCCGTCCATCATCACTGAGAGAAGTCGGCCACCGAGCCACTAAAAAGGAATTATTGTATTAATTTCAATCGGTTCCGCCTTATCTTTACCTTATCGATTTCGTTGCTCCAGTTCTTGACGAGCGAACTCGGACATACGATTATAGCCTTTTCGATGGTTGCCTTGCACTCCGGTCCTTGACGGAGTAAAGTCCATAATAACGTGATGCACTGTAACGTTTTACCGAGACCCATCTCGTCGGCCATGATGCATCCATACGAACCGGATATTTGAACACCGGTCACGCAATCATACAAAAACTTGACTCCCTTAAAACAAATCGTCAAAGTCAAAGAAACTCACATAATCAACAGAATTTACCTCTCTTTGATGAGGTCTGAGGATATTTCCAAGCAGCGGATCGACCACTACGTGCACTAAGACAATCCTGAAACATAATTCCGAATCGTTCCGTATTCCAGTCAGAAACAGAAATACTTACGCGTCACTCTTCAACTTCTCATGTTCGGTTAATTCAGGAGGAGCATACAGTACTAAAGCGTTCGGTGCGTTGGGATCGTATAGGGCTCGTTTAACCCTTAACCTCCTGATACCTAGATTCTTCCTTGAGTTGCACCCTTAGTAATTCGGCAGTGGGCATTTGAACGGTTTGGAGAGCTTCTTGATGATATCTTCCTGTGGAAATTAGATACGTCACCACATAATTTCAGATACCGGTATAATCTTACATGGTCCAAGTCGAGAGTAATTCTTCCGATATGTATTAGAGATAGAGGTTTACGGGTCTTGTTCTGTTGATCCGCTGATCTATCTCTGGTTCGTTTCCCTTGTATTTTAGGCGGTACATATTCTCTGGAAGGACTAGAGAATTTCGGAGACTCCGGAACATCGTATTTGGCTACTTGACTGGGTGCTAAACTTCTTCTCTACAATAAAATTGGTTGTTACTTCCAGAAATATATTGGGGAATCATCAATTCACTAACCATCATAAATTAACGTGCTTCGAAACTTCGTTAAATCCATTGAACTTGGAATATAAAATATCTTCCATTCGAAGGTTTTGTTTTAAACAGTTCCGCCAAAAGTAAGTATCACAGAAAGTTATCAACTACGGAACAATCACTACCAACCTAATATAGGGAAAAATTACGAACCGCGAGATGGCGCTGAAAATAACAAAATGTCGGGCCGAGTGGGGATCAAAATTATTTCCGTCTTTCATAACAAGTAATTCGAATATTTTTCATAAGATTGCGGAATTGATAATAATGCATGTGAAAGTCGAGATGACCTCTTCAGACAGCAATTATAGAAAGTTATTGAACTTGCGATAAAAAAAATATTCTTTCAGGAAGTGCTCGCTGCAATATAACATATTCTTTGAGATACGTTTCCCAATCTTCAAGATTGTCTGCCATTTTTTAACTGTCTTGGGAATTTATACAAAGAAATTTCAGAAGATCTATGTGATGAACATTGAAGAAGAGAGCACATTTTTCGTGATCTCATTTCCACATTACCTCTTACAATCCGCTGCATTTTCAGCTCGTATACAGTTTATTTGAAACAATTGTTCATAAATTATCATCTAAATATATCACTTTCGATACATAAATGACTCAAAAATCATACAAATATTTCACACTTTTCCATAAAAACACAAACACGTTAGTTTGTTGTTCACCTCTCGGGTATTTCAAACGATTAAAAGTAGATGTCGCCCACTCCGTGAATCTTCCCTATATCGATTACGAATTCGAAAAAAGAGATCGTAGTTATTCAAGAAAGCTGTAACGATTCGTGTACTTTATGCACTAAAACTACTATCGGTATTACAGTTGTCTATTGAGCGCAACCAAAAAATGGAACTCTTCCTTAAAAAAGTTAAAATTAACTCGTGAAAATATAACAGGGTGATTGAATCACCGGTAGTGAAATATCGCAGGATGATCTATAGTTTCAGTATTTGCTGCATAAACAACTCAAGTTGTGCCAGGCACAGTACAAGATAGAAGAAGGAGAGGAGTTAAGTTTTCTATGATTTGGTGAAAGTTAACCTCAAACCGCAGCCTGGCGCCGCTGGCGGTTTAATCAATAAATTCCTACCCCTGTCAGTGTGAAAGTTAAAAGTCTGAAGAACTCTTATGGAAATTAAATTTAAAATTGTGAAAGTTAAAAGGGCTTAAGCGACTTTTTTCGATCTGGAGTTCGATTGTCATTTCTTTCATGTGTAGATGGCGACCAGCTTAGCACATTGTCAAAACATAAGCATGCAAAACACTGCAGGCGTTATAATTTTATTGTGGCCGATCACCATAAAGTAATATTGAAAGTAGGTAAGTTTTTCGTAGAAATTGAGAAGTATTTCTCATATGATAGTTTTCAACTCGAAATCTTGTGATGGTATGTGCTCCTTATTTTTTTTCATGTAATGAAAAAAGGTCAATCTGCAAAGGACTAATTGCCATCGAGTCCTGATAACTTTTCATCATACTTTATTTTCAGAGAATTCCAATTTTATACTTTGAAAAATGGCAGCCAAATCTGAATCAAGGGTGAAAACGTGAGTATTTACTGTCATTTAATCATTTTATTTTGGATATTAATAATAATCTAAAATGAATTTTTTCCTCGAAATTCAATGAACCAAGGTTCTACTTTTTTCTTATGAAACTTAATGAATAAGATATGATCAGTATGATCTTTAGAAGAATCATCGAATACAACTTATTTGCTTGGTTTTGTTTTGAAGGGAGGGTTACAAATACAATCATAGACAACTTGTCTATGGTTATGGGTATTATTACCAATATAACCAGTAACCATAGACAAGGGTTACAAGTTACAATCATAGACAAATTGTCTATGTTAACAATAGTTACCATAACCAAGACTATTTGTTTTTGACTAGTTTATATTGGGTCATAAAATATTCATTCTCATTCTTCCCTACTACAAATACACCAACATATAAATTTAAGGGTATGCAACCCTCAATACTCATTTGGAGAATTGTACTAATCTCCGACAATAGTAACATGATTGATAACAGACATACCCAAAATTATTTTTGTAACTATACAATCTTTTCAAGTGCTCAGCATGCAGCTGATGAGGGAATACCTGCAAGCTTAAAAATTGAAGAAGTGGACATTATTGAACAATTCATCGATGAAAATGGAGTGCACGAGAGGAGTGAATTCTTGAAAAAGCACGAAGGAACATTCTCTTCCAAATTCGAAATGGGAGCGACTACAAATTTCATCGGAGAGCTGGAAAGTGGAAATAATTCACGCGAATTCGCGGTGTAACAGGAAATTGATCTCGAACACCACGATCTTATTGTTGATTCGAAGAAACATAAGTGTCACTTGTGCGATTATGCTTCAGTTCACAAAGGTCACCTCAAAACGCATATAACATCAGTTCATTTGAAGATAAAACAACATAAGTGTCACTTATGTGACCATGCTTCAGTTCAAAAGAACTATCTCAAAATGCATATAGATTTAGTTCATTTGAATATGAGGAAACATAAGTGTCACTTATGTGATTATGCTGCATTTCAGAAGTGTCATCTCGAAAAGCATATAAAATCAGTTCATTTGAAAATGAAGGAACATAACTGTCAATTATGTGATTATGCTGCATTTCAGAAGTGTAATCTCAAAAAGCATATGAAATTAGTTCATTTGAAGGAACATAAGAGTCAATTATGTGATTATGCTGCATTTCAGAAGTTTAACCTCAAAAAGCATATGGAATTAGTTCATTTGAAAATGAAGGAACATAGGTGTCAATTCTGTGATTATGCTACAGCTCAGAAGGTGATCCCTCGAATTGCATATAAAATCGGTCCATTTGAATATAAAGGAACACAAGTGTCACTTATGTGGTTATTCTTCTGCCTACAAGGCGGAAGTCAAAAGGCATATATATTCGGTACATCTGAATATAAAAGAACATAAGTGTCACTTATGTGAATATGCTGCATTTCAGAAGTTCAATCTCACAAGGCATATAAAATCAGTTCATTTGAAGATGAAACAACATAAGTGTCACTTATGTGACCATGCTTCAGTTGAAAAGAACCATCTCAAAATGCATATAGATTCAGTTCATTTGAATATGAGGAAACATAAGTGTCACTTATGGGATTATGTTGCAGTTCAGAAGTGTAATCTCACAAAGCATATAAAATCAGTTCATTCAAAAATAAAGGAACATAAGTGTCACTTATGTGATTATGCTGCAGCTCAAAAGATCACACTCGAAACGCATATAAAATCGGTTCATTTAAATGAGATGGAACATAGGTGTCACTTATGTAGTTATTCTTCTACCTATAAGGTAGCACTTGAAAGGCATTCATTCTCGGTACATCAACATCTGAATATAAAAGAATATAAGTGATTATGCTACAGTTCAGAAGTGTCATCTCAAAAGGCACATAAAATCTGTCCATTTGAAAATCAGAAATAAATAACCTGACCTATGTTATTATGCTCATTTTACCAACTCGTATATGAGTGATATTGTTAATAAGCTTTACGAATGTTTGTTTGAAATTATAGATAACTGTCATTTATTGCAAGCAAATGGCCATGGAATTTGGGTCCTTCAGCCTTTGAAATTATATTATTTCAATTGAAACCAATCAACTTGAGACTGTTCCAAAAACGTTCTTCATTTTCTTATTACCTGTCACCTTGTTACGTTTCAATGATCCACTCCCTCTAAAAGTTCCGCCAATGTGTGAAGCATAGAAAACCATAATGTACAAGGAATCTCGACTAGAGTGAGAGTTGTGTGTGCTGCTAATAAAGAACCTTTTATTTTCCACGGATCCTTGTTCATTGATTACCATTCAAAAAAAAAGAGAGAGACGACAAGACTAACTATTTTGGTTTGTACAAAGGAAGAAATCTTCATCATCTACAAAAGGGAGAAATCACGGAGTGGGCGACATCTACTTTTAATAATTTGAAACACTCGAGAGGTGAACAATAAACTAACGTGTGTGTGTTTATATGGGAGAAGTGTGAATTATTTCTATGATTTTAAGTCAATTATGTATCGAAAGTGATATAGTTGGATGATATTTTATGGGCAATTGTTTCAAATAAATTGTATACGATCTGAAAATGCAGCGGATTGTAAGAGGTAATGTGGGAATAAGATCACGAAGAATGTGCTCTGTTCCTCAATGCTCATCACATGGTTCTTCTGAAATTTCTTTGCATAAATTCACGTTGAATCCCAAGTCAGTTAAGAAATGGCAGAAAATCTTGAAGATTGGGGAACGTATCTGAAAGAAGTTGTTACTTTGCAGCAAGCACTTCCTGAAAGATGATTTTTTTTATCGTAAGTTCAATAATGTTCTATAATATAGTGGTCATTTGCTATCACATTCACGTCCACCCATGAACCGATCTGGCGTCTGCGCCCGCCATTTTCATTAGCCGTACAGAAATCCATATTATCATTAACATTAGGGAGGCGGATTGCTGAGTCCGTCCGAGAGAAAAATAACCAAAGAATCCTTTTCTACGAATCGAAGTACGGAGGCTAACCTAGAAATGTAGGCTGTTTTTGCTCTAGACGGTCGTTGATTTTTCCGGGCTGCTCGGTTTTTCGTGAAGGTAAAACAGGGTAGGATTGGGAGGAGATACTTTGGTATTTTCATGTGAGTAACAATATTTTATAATTACAACTTTATCATTCAGATATTCTCCTAATTTGCTACACTTGTCTTCAACAGGGTCCATTATTAACTCCATGTGTTTATCTCATATCATTTATCCTCAATTCACAAGAGGCAATTTGCTCCTACTCAACGTATTTTTACCATGTTGCTCCTTGTGTATTGTTTTGTATCCACTTTTCATACTTCATTATCAAGTCTATTCCATATTATTTAATGATTCTAACTGACCATTATTATGTATCAAATTCATAAGTGCTTAACACAAAAATCTGTCTTGTATAAAAGAAAGAAGAATAATCACCTTAATTATAAGGTTTTGCAATATCCTTCAAATGATACTATATGTAATTGTTGTAGTTTGCAGCAAATAGCAAGGATATTCATATGCACCATTGTCGGCATTATGTTTCATCACCTTATATTGATTGAGCATTTTAAAAAGCTACTCTCCACGCATTATTATCCGTTATGACTCCTCGTTTATTGTTTATATGATTGACTGCTTATATCGTTTACTATCTATATCATCCACTGCTTATATCGTTTACTATCTATACCATCCACTGCATATATCGTTTATTGTTTATTTCGTTTACTGTCTATAACATTGACTGGTTATATCGTTTACTGCTTATATGGTTTATCTAATACTTGATGGGATTATTGACCAGGGAGACAACTATCGGACGACGCAACCTAAAAATTAATTAAGGCTTCGCCCAACGTTTGGAAATATATATAACAAGGACACTGTCGCATTCCCGTCTCCTTGCAACGTGGGAGATCATCAATCGTCAAATGATAGTTTGACCCCTGCGAAGTAAAACTCCCAATTTACCGCCTTTAATCTACTCAATCATTTTTAAACACCATTTGAGAGAATTCTCACCGGTCAACCTGTTTATGAATATTCTTTTACTTGTGAGTTAATGGTATATGAACGAGAAAAGGAGGGAGGTTTGTTTTTTTCTTCCCCGTCTGGGTAGTTTTTTTTATCCTCCCTACCTTTTGGCACTCTGAAATAAACTTAATATTTTCTTGTTTCGAGTGCTAAAAATATGTGTTTTAAATTTCCTATTTTCCCGTCAATCTCTTCTATTGAATCAAGCGTAATTTGGGTTGCATACTTACATACACAACGTAGAGTCCTTTTAAAACCACGATCACGATCTTGGTTCTTTCACGATCTAGTTCTTTACAGTTTTCAATAGAAAACTGGAATGTCGGTAAGAGTTAATAATTTCAAAAGTACCAGTACAGTACATCATCTCGACTTTGACAAGCATTATTATTAATTCGGCAATCTTATAAAAATATTTGATTTACTCGTTCTGAAAGACAGAAAAGACCGAATATTTTTGACCACCATTCGGTCCGACATCTTGTGATTTTCAGCGCCATCTAGCGGTTCGTGATTTTTCCCTATTTGCTACATGAGCAACTTAAGTTATCTGGGATTCTGGAACTTCTGGGAGTGTCATCGAGGAAACAGGTGTGTTTTCACACTGATGGTCAACATGGAATAGCAGCATGGCGGATTTACCTCCAGGACCTGCATTGTGATTGTGACAGTTTTGTGTGAATTTGAAAGAGTTTTAAAGAAATATATTGAAGAAAGAGTATTTTACCGATCCGGGGGAGGAACGTGATTGATTTATTGTGTAGATGGCCTGTAGCCTGGCACATTGAAAAAAATAGAAAGAAGAAGAACTTAAGTGGTCTATGATTTGAAGAAGGTTAACCTCAAACTGCAGCCTGGTCGCTGGCGCAGCGTTGCCATTGCTAGGGAAATTTCCCTAGATCTAGGGAAGATTATCACGAGACAGGGAAAAAGGGAATTTCTTCATTTTCTAGGGAATATTTCAGGTCTTATTTCGAAATGATAACTGCAAAAGTTATTGAAATTCTCAAACAAATTCTTAGCTGACTCTAGCTAGAATGACGGAATAAACAATACCGCGAATGCCGCTTTTATTGAAATTGAAGGCAGTAGTCGCACGTGTAGGAAGAAATCTGTACGACCAGGCGGCTGCGGCGGCAAGTTTCGTCAAAGAACTATCAAAGATTAGACAAGTTGTTACTCTTTGGAACTATCGACCAAGCCGCCAATAAAACAAACGGAATATTTGTAGCACAATTTTTTAGCAGTCAGCATATAGTAATGAATATCTGTATTCTAATTCTGGAAGGTTCTACACAACTGATAAGAAATTACAGAGTATATAATGATTTAATGGAAAAAATTTCAAAATTTTTTGTTTTGTAGGTACTTTGCCAGCGACTCGGCTGCCTTTGATTCTAGTGGCAGTGCGGCTTCTATTTTTAGATTTATTTTATGACAAATACATAGGTAATATGTTTTCATCAATTAGTAGATGCTGTGGATATTGATTCAAGAAGGTTCTTCATGATTGATAGGATATCCCCTTCCCCTCAATGAAATATAAAAACTTCGCACTGTCCTAAATCGACAACCGTCTTTTTGTTCTAGTCACGTTGTCTAAATATTTGACCATTTATTGGTACAGTGTACATTATAAACGAGTGTAAAAAAATTTTGAAATTTTCAAATAACATATTTTATATAATTTATGCATTACTATAGTGGATAAAAACTAAAAAGAAACCAGGAAACTCAAGACATCAAGAGCCAAGAAATCTAGGGAAATTTTAGGGAATTTTTCGTTATTTTCCTAGGGAATATAATCTTAGCCTTCTGGCAACGCTGCGCTGGCGGTTTAATTAATAAACGCCTAATTTCCTGCCCGTGTCGTGTCCCTGTGAAAGTTTGGAAGCTTCTTATGGAAATAAAATTTAAAATTGTGAAAGTTAATAGGGATTAAGTGTTTTTTTCCGATCTGGAGGTCGATTGTCATTTGTTTCATGTCTAGATGGCGACCAGCTTTATAGTTTGAAAAATGGCAGACAAATCTGAATCTAGCGTGAAAACGTGAGTATTTTCTGTCATTTTATTTTGGAAATTAATTATAATCTAATATAAATACTTTTTTGAGCGCTCGTACTACTTACACGAGGGCTATATCATTTCGTCACGATGTCTGTATTTTTCGAATTTTGAGCCGAAAATGGTCTCAATCGACTATGTTCGACTCACTGATGACGAATCCGTCGGAAAATTCGAGTCTGTCCGTCCGGCCGTCCGTCCGTCAGCACGATAACTCTCGAACGGATCAACCTAGAGACTTGAAATTTGCAGTGTAGGTTCAGATCCCGAATGCCTCGGTTAAGTTCGTTAATGGGCCAAATTCCACCAGGGGTTCCGTAAATATGGCCGTTCAAAGTTTTGTTTCCCTGATTACTTGTAAACTACAGATTCGATCGAGATGAAACTTTGCTCTCAAATGGAGAATGAGGTGTTTAAGCTACATGCGAAATTTTGTCCAGATCGCATGACCAGAACCATAGAAACCATAGAAAATTGTAACTTTTGAACGGAAATGCCTAGGGACTTGAAATTTTCAGGATAGGTGTGGATCTCGAATGTCGTGATCACGTTCATCTATGAGCAACATTATACAAGGGGTTCCGTAAATACGGTCGTTTGAAATTTTGTTTTCTCGATAAATTCGAAACTTCGGATTCGATCGAGATGAAATTTTTTATTTTAATCGAGAATGATATATTGAAGCAATATTTTGTCCAGATCGCATGACCAGAACCATAGAAACCATAGAAAATTGTAACTTTTGAACGGAAAGGCCTAGGAACTTGAAATTTTCAGGGTGGGTTTGGATCGCGAATATCGCGGTCACGTTCATCAATAAGCAAAATGAAACTAGGGGTTCCGTAAATATGGCCGTTCAAAATATTTTTTTCCAGATAGTTTCGGAACTACTGATCGGATTGGAATGAAATTATGCATCTAGCTGAGGAATAATGTATTCAAAGTACGTGCAAAATGTTGTCCAGACCGCATCACCAAGACCATAGATATCGTAGAAAATTCTAGCAAATTATCGAAACAAAATTGATCAGCTGAAGCAGCGACATGAAGTCTGGAGTTTCGCCTAAGTTTCAGAATTTTTTTGACAGCTGTCAAAATTTCCTTCAATTGGTTTCTAAAACTGGAAAATGCGAATCTGCATGTACGAGCGCTCAAAAGCTCCTGCCTTCACGGCAGTGCTTTTCGTAATTTTTCTTATGAAACTCAATGAATTAGATATTATGATTTTTAAAGAATCATTGAATAATGATTTTGACTAGGTAGCATGCTTGACTAGGTTATATTAGGTCATAGAATTTCACCCTTCAATCTTTTTCTCCACTACAAATACATAAATTTAAATTGTGAGAAGTGTACAATTTTCCGACAATAGTAACATGATTGATAACATACATATACTCCGTTTAAGAATTATTGACATCGCGGTTGGCTGTGAAAAATCGAATTTAAGTTGGTAATAGACTATTCAGTAACATTTTGGGTTGCTGAATTCAGGTTGGTATAGGAATAACACTAACATTACCCATAGAAATCTTGCTTTGATGATTTTATCGAAGATATTGGTGAATATGTAATTATAAAAATTTGCTCTGAATTTGAGTATTTTTTGTCTTATGCTATTAAAATGGCTGGAATTGACCAGGATACATCGCGCCTAACAAGAGAACGCCAGGCAGTTTGTCGGTGTTACTTCGAGTTTTTCAAAGATTTGGCATATATTTCCGCTAGTGTTTCAGGTAAACTGTTATTCACCGACTCAAAGTGTATTCTGATTGATCAATGTCTCTTAAATTTTCAGATTTCACCAAGCCCTGTCCTTAGAATATTAGCATGTTATTATAGCCTGGAATTAGCAGTGGAAGAAAACCTGTGCGATACGATTATTCCTTCAAAGAGACATTGAATGACTTTGTTTTTGCTGGAATTAAAAACAATGAATATATCAGTTCAGATATCTTTTTCGAACTGGCCAAAGAGCACCTAGATTTCAATTGATCGAAGTCAACATTATATTAGGTATATCATGAAAAAAATTGGATACAAATACAAAAAAGTTGATCGAAGGAAAATTCTTACTGATAAACAGAAAAATATAATAAAAATATTACGATATTGTGATAAATACCGAGAATACATAGAACAAAACATAAAATTCATTTATCTAGATGAAATTTGGATATTCAAATTCTTCAGTGGACACTAGAAAATAATCCAAAAGGTATGCCGAGTATATTCAAGGGTAAAGGCAGAAGGTGCACTATTTTGAATGCTGGAACAATTGATGGATTTTTACCTGGATGTAGTTCGATTCTTGACAATGGTATTGATGATAAGGATTACTATGAATGGTGAATTATTTCATAAATGGGTTTTGAAATATTGAAACCTTCCCTGCAAAAGGATGCCCATCAATAGGATTATGTCAGCTTATTCAATAAACACATCCAAATCACTACACTACGTGGAAACAAAGTTTTCAATGATATTTTTATCTTTGCTCTTATATCATTCATAGATATTTTAAGTTTATTTATTATACTTATACTGTATGGTACCCTGTTCACATTCCCTCTGCTAATACACATGCTATATGGTTCCCAATTCAAAAGTAATAAAATAATTGCTCATCAATTATAATATTTTCAATAACTCATGGGCAGTTTTAATGAATGAAAATAAAATTGACTTTCTCAAAGTATTCAACACCGAGCAATAAATAATTCACAAATTTCATGTCAAAATTCTTCATGTACTACATAGATTCTTAATTTTTGTTTCTCTCTTATTTCTTAATACATTATAACGTTTTTTTCAATCCATTCTTTTGGCCCTGTGCTTGCGAAGTATCCAAAAATTTTTTTCTGTTGCACCACTAGCTACCTGCTAGAATTCCATTAATTATCCTTCTTGAATCCTGACATAAAATGGTACTCTTATCTATATGGTTAGAATTTTGCAAGATTTCCAATACCAATAAATATTGCATGGTCCTGAGTGAAAATAAATATTCATTTGAATGATCTTCAATTTTCCATGGTTGTCTTTTATATGAATGATAAGTTCAGATAATTTCATATGAAAGCATTCCACGATATTTTTGCGCTTTCAAACCTGAATTCCCATGTTTGAACTGCAATCGAAATATTCCGGCTTAATTATTCGATAATTCGTATACTCAACACATAGGTTATATTTATGTTCCATTTCTATGATGAAATTTAGTTACTTTTTAGTAACCAGAAATAAAGCCTCGACTGGACGTTCATGGCCTGCTTCGATGTCAATAATTCTTAAATGGACTATAGTCAAAAACATATTGTAACCATAGACAAGGTTTCTATCAATTTCTCAATTTTCAAGCACTAGAAAATATCGAACAGTTTCAAAAATATTTATGGGTATAGTCCATTTAAGAATTATTGACATCGAAGCAGGCCATGAACGTCCAGTCGAGGCTTTATTTCTAGTTACTAAAAAGTAACTAAATTTCATCATAGAACATAAATATAACCTAGAAAAGTGTTGAGTATACGAATATTACGAATTATCGAATAATTAAGCCGGAATATTTCGATTGCAGTTCAAACATGGGAATTCAGGTTTGAAAGCGCAAAAATATCGAGGAATGCTTTCATATGAAATTATCTGAACTTATCGTTCATATAAAAGTCAACCATGGAAATTTGAAGATCATTCAAATAAATATTTATTTTCACTCAGGACCATGCAATATTTATTGGTATTGGAATTCTTGCAAAATTCTAACCATATAACTATAAGAGTACCATTTTATGTCAGGATTCAAGAAGGATAATTAATGGAATTCTAGCAGATAGCTAGTGCTGCAACAGAAAAAAATTTTTGGATACTTCGCAAGCACAGGCCCAAAAGAATGGATTGGAAAAAACGTTATAATGTATTAAGAAATAAGAGAGAAACAAAAATTAAGAATCTATGTAGTACATGAAGAATTTTGACATTAATTTTGTTCCGAACTATCAATATATGAACCAAGTTGTGAATTATTTATTGCTCGGTGTTGAATACTTTGAGAAAGTCAATTTTTATTTTCATTCATTAAAACTGTCCATGAATTATTGAAAATATTATAATTGATGAGCAATTATTCAGTATACTTTTGAATTGGGAACAATATAGCTTGTGAACAGGGTACCATACAGTATAAGTATAAGAAATAAACTTAAAATATCTATGAATGATACAAGAGCAAAGATAAAAATATCATTGAAAACTTTGTTTCCTCGTAGTGTAGTGATTTGGATGTGTTTATTGAATAAGCTGACATAATCCTATTGATGGCATCCTTTTGCAGGGAAGGTTTCAATAACCCATTTATGAAATAATTCACCATTCATAGTAATCCTTATCATTAATACCACTGTCAAGAATCGGATCAAATCCAGGTAAAAATCCATCAATTGTTCCAGCATTCAAAATAGTGCACCTTCTGCCTTGAATATACTCGGCATACCTTTTGGATTATTTTCTAGTGTCCACTGCCGAATTTGAATAGCCAAATTTCGTCTAGATAAATGAATTTTATGTTTTGTTCTATGTATTCTCGGTATTTATCACAATATCGTACTATTTTTAATATAATTTTCTGTTTATCAGTAAGAATTTTCCTTCGATCAACTTTTTTGTATTTGTATCCAATTTTTTTTATGATATAATATAATGTTGACTTCGATCAATTGAAATCTAGGTGCTCTTTGGCCAGTTCGAAAAGGATATCTAAACTGATATATTCATTGTTTTCAATTCTAGCAAAAACAAAGTCATTCAATGTCTCTTTGAAGGAATAATCATATCGCACAGGTTTTCTTCCACTGCTAATTCCAGGCTAATATTCTACGGACAGGGCTTGGTGAAATCTGAAAATTTAAGAGACATTGATCAATCAGAATACACTTTGAGTAGGTGAATATCAGTTTACCTGAAACACTAGCGGAAATATATGCCAAATCTTTGAAAAACTCGAAGTAACACCGACAAACTGCCTGGCGTTCTCTTGTAAGGCGCGATGTATCCTGGTCAATTCCAGCCATTTTAATAGCATAAGACAAAAAATACTCAAATTCAGAGCAAATTTTTATAATTACATATTCACCAATATCTTCGATAAAATCATCAAAGCAAGATTTCTATGGGTAATGTTAGTATTATTCCTATACCAACCTGAATTCAGCAACCCAAAATATTACTGAATAGTCTATTACCAACTTAAATTCGATTTTTCACATCCAACCGAGATGTCAATAATTCTTAAACGGACTATAGGTTATATTGGGTCATAGAATATTCACCTGCATTCTCATTCTTCCCCACTATTTTTGTAACTGTTCGATCTTTTCTAGTGCTCGGCATTCAGCTGATGAGGGAATACCTGCAAGCTTAAAAATTGAAGAAGTGGACATTATTGAACAATTCATCGATGAAAATGGTGTGCACGAGAGGAGGGAATTCCTGAAGATGCAGGAAGAAACATTCTCTTCCAAATTCAAAATGGAAGCAACTACAAATTTAATCGAAGAACAGGAAAGTGAGAATAATTCACGCGAATTCAAAGTGCAACAGGAAAATGATCTCGAACACCACGATCTTATTGTTGATTCGAAGAAACATAAGTGTCACTTGTGCGATTATGCTGCAGTTAAGAAGGGAAACCTTAAATCCCATATAAAATCAGTTCATTTGAAGATAAAACAACATGAGTGTCACTTATGTGGTTATTCTTCTGCCTCTAAGGCGGTAGTCAAAAGGCATGCATATTCGGTACATCTGAATATAAAAGAACATAAGTGTCACTTATGTGAATATGCTGCAGTTCAGAAGTGTAGTCTCACAAGGCATATAAAATCAGTTCATTTAAATATGAAGGAACATAAGTGTCACTTATGTGATTATGCTGCAGCTCGGAAAAGCCATCTTGAAACACATATAAAATCAATCCATTTGAAGACAAAGGAACATAAGTGTCACTTGTGTGATAATGCTGCAGTTCAGAGGAATGACCTTAAAATGCATATAGATTCAGTCCATTTAAATATGAAGGAACATAAGTGGATTATGCTGCAGCTGCAGCTACCTTATGTAGTTATTCTTCTGCCTATGAGGTAGCACTTGAAAGGCATTCATTTTCGGTACATCAACATCTGAATATAAAAGAACATAAGTGTCACTTATGTGATTATGCTACAGTTCGGAAGTGTCATCTCAAAAGGCACATAAAATCCGTCCATTTGAAAATCAGAAATAATTAACCTAACCTATGTTATTATGCTCATTTTACCAACTCCTATATGAGTGATATTGTTAATAAGCTTTGCGAATGTTTGTTTGAAATTATAGATAACTGCCATTTATTGCAAGCAAATGGCCATGGAATTTGGGTCCTTCAGCCTTTGAAATTATATTATTTCAATTAAAACCAATAAACTTGAGACTGTTCCAAAAATGTTCTTCATTTTCTTATTACCTGTCACCTTGTTTCGTTTCAATGATCCCCCATCCCCCCACACCCTCTAAAAGTCCCGCCAATGTGTGAAGCATAGAAAACCATTATGTACAAGGAATCTCGACTAGAGTGGGAGTTGTGTGTGCTGCTAATTAAGAACCCTTAAATTTTCTACGGATCCTTGTTCATTGATTACCATTCAAAAAAGAGAGAGACGACAAGACTATATTTTGGTTTGTACAAATATTATAAAGGAAAAACCTTATAGAAATCTTCATCATCTATAACAAAAGGGAAGAATCACGGAATAGGCTACATCTACTTATATTCTTTTGAAACACTTGAGAGGTGAACAATAAACTAACGTGTGTGTGTGTTTATATGGGAGAAGTGTGAATTATTTCTATGATTTTAAGTCAATTATGTATCGAAAGTGATATAGTTGGATGATATTTCATGGACAATTGTTTCAAGTATACTGAAAATAGAGCGGATTGTAAGAAGTAATGTGGGAATAAGATCACGAAAAATGTGCTCTGTTCCTCAATGCTCACCATATGGTACTTTTGAAATTTCTTCGCATGAATTCCCGTTAAATGCCAAGGCAGTTAGAAAATGGCAGACAATCTTGAAGATTGGGAAACGTATCTCAAAGAATACATTAGTTTGTAGCAAGCACTTCCTGGAAGATGATTTTCTCTGTCGTAAGTTCAATAATTCACTCACATAATAAAAAATGTCCGAAGTACTTATCTCGAATTTCACAGGCATTATTATTAATTCCGCAATCTTATAAATAGTATATCATTTCATAAGGAGTGAAAAGTGAAAGCGAGCCATGAAAAGTCATTTCTCCTCCGAATAGAATATGTTATTTTTTTTCAAACGCCTTGAAATTCATTAAAATCTGGAGATAAGATCTATATTCACGATCGTTATAATTGAGTGATCAATAGAAAGTTTGCCTAGTTACGGTTGTCTTGCAAATTAATTTTGATAGTTGATTACATTTTTCCCTACGGTGTAAGGAAATTTAATTCATCGTTGACATAGCAACCACTTTTCCTACGGTGAAGGAGAAGTAGAACTTTTCGATGATCCTGTCAGTCGAAATATGACGTTGTTTCTGTACGTTTGAAAAAAAAATATTTGATATACTTGTTATGACAGACAGCATATTTTGATCAACTCTCGGCCCGACATCTTGTCATTTTCAGCGCCATCTCGCGGTTCATGATTTTTCCCTATTTGTTACATGATTGTGAAAGTTTTGTGTGAATTTGAAGGATTCTTAAAGAAATATATTGAAGAAAGAATCTTTTACCGATACGGGGGAGGATCGTGATTTGTTTATTGTGTAGATGGCAAGCAGCCTGGCACATTAAAAAAAATAGAAAGAATAACTCAAGTTGTCTATGAGTTGAAGAAGGTTAATCTCAAACTGCAGCCTGGCCGCTGGCGGTTTGAGCATAGATAAAGGATCCTTTATGTATAGGTTAAAGTAATAAACGCCTAATTTCCTGCTTGTGTCGTGTCCCTGTGAAACTTTGAATGAAGTCTGAGAGCTTCTTATGGAAATAAAATTTAAAATTGTGAAAGTTAATAGGGATTAAGTGTTTTTTTTCGATCTGGAGGTCGATTGTCATTTGTTTCATGTCTAGATGGCGACCAGCTTTATAGTTTGAAAAATGGCAGACAAATCTGAATCTAGCGTGAAAACGTGAGTATTTTCTGTCATTTTATTTTGGAAATTAATTATAATCTAGTACAAATACTTTTTTCTTATGAAACTCAATGAATTAGATATGATTTTTAGAAGAAAATTGAATATTGATTTTGACTAGGTTATAGAATTTCATAGAATTTCACCCTTCAATCTTCTTCTCCACTACTGATACATAAATTAAAATTGTGAGAAGGGTACAATTTTCCGACAATAGTAACATGATTGATAACATACATACCCATAAATATTTTTGAAACTGTTCGATATTTTCTAGTGCTTAAAAATTGAAGAAATTGATAAAAACCTTGTCTATGGTTACAATATGTTTTTGACTAGGTTATATTGGGTCTTAGAATATTCACCTTCATTCTCATTCTTCTCCACTATTTTTGTAACTGTTCGATCTTTTCTAGTGCTCGGCATACAGCTGATGAGGGAATCCCTGCAAGCTTAAAAATTGAAGAAGTGGACATTATTGAACAATTCATCGATGAAAATGGAGTGCACGAGAGGAGTGAATTCTTGAAAAAGCACGAAGGAACATTCTCTTCCAAATTCGAAATGGGAGCGACTACAAATGTCATCGGAGAGCTGGAAAGTGGGAATAATTCACGCGAATTCGCGGTGCAACAGGAAAATGATCTCGAACACCACGATCTTATTGTTGATTCGAAGAAACATAAGTGTCACTTGTGCGATTATGCTGCAGTTAAGAAGGGAAACCTTAAATCCCATATAAAATCAGTTCATTTGAAGATAAAACAACATGAGTGTCACTTATGTGGTTATTCTTCTGCCTCTAAGGCGGAAGTCAAAAGGCATGCATATTCGGTACATCTGAATATAAAAGAACATAAGTGTCACTTATGTGAATATGCTGCAGTTCAGAAGTGTAGTCTCACAAGGCATATAAAATCAGTTCATTTAAATATGAAGGAACATAAGTGTCACTTATGTGATTATGCTGCAGCTCAGAAGATTGAACTTAAAGAGCATATAGAATCGGTTCATTTGAATAAGAAGGAACATAAGTGTCACTTGTGCGATTATGCTGCAGTTAAGAAGGGAAACCTTAAATCCCATATAAATTCAGTTCATTTGAAGATAAAACAACATAAGTGTCACTTATGTGGTTATTCTTCTGCCTCTAAGGCGGAAGTCAAAAGGCATATATATTCGGTACATCTGAATATAAAAGAACATAAGTGTCACTTATGTGGTTATGCTTCAGAACGAAAGAATAACCTCAAAACCCATATAAAATCAGTTCATTCAAATATGAAGGAACATATGTGTCACTTATGTGATTATGCTTCAGGTGAAAAGGGTACACTCAAAAAGCATATAAAATCAGTTCATTTAAATATGAAGGAACATAAGTGTCACTTTTGTGATTATGTTGCAGCTCTGAAAGAAAACCTTAAAACACATATTAATTCAGTCCATTTAAATATGAAGGAACATAAGTGTCACTTATGTGATTATGCTGCAGCTCGCAAAAGCCATCTCGAAGCGCATATAAATTCAGTGCATTTGAATATAAAGAAATATAAGTGTCACTTATGTGATTATGCTGCAACTCAAAAGATCCATCTCGAAACGCATATTAAAACAGTGCATTTGAATATGAAGGATAATAAGTGTCACTTATGTGATTATGCTTCAGGTGGAAAGGGTACACTCAAAAAGCATATAAAATCAGTTCATTTAAATATGAAGGAACATAAGTGTCACTTATGTGATTATGCTGCAGCTCGGAAGGATCACCTCGAAATGCACATTAACGCAGTCCATTTGAATTAGAAGGAGCATATGTGTCACTTATGTAGTTATTCTTCTGCCCATAAGGTAGCACTCAAAAAGCATGCATTTTCGGTACATCAACATCTGAATATGAAAGAACATAAGTGACATTCCGTTTGAAAATCAGAAATAATTAACGTTACCTATGTTATTATGCTCGTTTTAATAACTCGTATATGAGTGATATTGTTAATATGCTTTGCGAATTTTTGTTTGAAATTATAGATAACTGTCATTTATTGCAAGCAAATGGCCATGAAATTTGGGTCCTTCAGCCTTTGAAATTATATTATTTTGATTAAAACCAATAAACTTGAGACTGTTCCAAAAATGTTCTTCATTTTCTTATTACCGATCACCTTGTTACGTTTCAATGATCCACCCCCACTCCCTCTAAAAGTCCCGCCAATGTGTGAAGCATAGAAAACCATTATGTACAAGGAATCTCGACTAGAGTGGGAGTTGTGTGTGCTGCTAATTAAGAACCCTTAAATTTTCTACGGATCCTTGTTCATTGATTACCATTCAAAAAAGAGAGAGACGACAAGACTATATTTTGGTTTGTACAAATATTATAAAGGAAAAACCTTATAGAAATCTTCATCATCTATAACAAAAGGGAAGAATCACGAAATAGGCTACATCTACTTATATTCTTTTGAAACACTTGAGAGGTGAACAATAAACTAACGTGTGTGTGTGTTTATATGGGAGAAGTGTGAATTATTTCTATGATTTTAAGTCAATTATGTATCGAAAGTGATATAGTTGGATGATATTTTATGGACAATTGTTTCAAGTATACTGAAAATAGAGCGGATTGTAAGAAGTAATGTGGGAATAAGATCACGAAAAATGTGCTCTGGTCCTCAATGCTCACCATATGGTACTTTTGAAATTTCTTCGCATGAATTCCCGTTAAATGCCAAGGCAGTTAGAAAATGGCAGACAATCTTGAAGATTGGGAAACGTATCTCAAAGAATATATTAGTTTGTAGCAAGCACTTCCTGGAAGATGATTTTCTCTGTCGTAAGTTCAATAATTCACTCACATAATAAAAAATGTCCGAAGTACTTATCTCGAATTTCACAGGCATTATTATTAATTCCGCAATCTTATAAATAGTATATTATTTCATAAGGAGTGAAAAGTGAAAGCGAGCCATGAAAAGTCATTTCTCCTCCGAATAGAATATGTTATTTTTTTTCAAACGCCTTGAAATTCATTAAAATCTGGAGATAAGATCTATATTCACGATCGTTATAATTGAGTGATCAATAGAAAGTTTGCCTAGTTACGGTTGTCTTGCAAATTAATTTTGATAGTTGATTACATTTTTCCCTACGGTGTAAGGAAATTTAATTCATCTTTGACATAGCAACCACTTTTCCTACGGTGAAGGAGAAGTAGAACTTTTCGATGATCCTGTCAGTCGAAATATGACGTTGTTTCTGTACGTTTGAAAAAAAAATATTTGATATACTTGTTATGACAGACAGCATATTTTGATCAACTCTCGGCCCGACATCTTGTCATTTTCAGCGCCATCTCGCGGTTCATGATTTTTCCCTATTTGTTACATGATTGTGAAAGTTTTGTGTGAATTTGAAGGATTCTTAAAGAAATATATTGAAGAAAGAATCTTTTACCGATACGGGGGAGGATCGTGATTTGTTTATTGTGTAGATGGCAAGCAGCCTGGCACATTAAAAAAAAAATAGAAAGAATAACTCAAGTTGTCTATGAGTTGAAGAAGGTTAATCTCAAACTGCAGCCTGGCCGCTGGCGGTTTGAGCTAGGGATGGGTCGGAACAGGTAAATTCAGGGAACAGTTCCAACCTGTTCCGTTCCTGAGCGGGAACCTGTTCCTCGTACCTGTTCTTTTGGTAACCTGTTATTCATATTATCTAGAACCATAGACTTATAATAATATTTTATTATTAGTCTATGTCTAGAACGCTCAACGCGTAGGAACGGTATCGATTCCGTTCCTTTTCCTATTCCCCCAAACTCGTTCAAGCTCTGAGCTTCTGAGGGGTCTCACAGAGACCTAGGAGAGTAGGGATAAAAAAAAAATAAAATAGTCTGCCTCGTCTGAGAGAACAGTGACGTAGGTTACGTACAGGATCGATCTGCAGCATGGATGTCGGCTGCTGGTTTATTTTAAGTTTTAACAGATGCTTATTCTTATTTGTTGTTTTATTTTTATGATTCAAGATTAATGAGGACTGAGTGCATTTTTTGCGCTTTCGATCGAGTTTGGGGCATGTACACGAATAGGAACTAGGAAGATTAGGGTGTATTTTACTTTTTACTATTTCATTTTATTTTGTCGAGCGTTGACAGTTGTTGTCGGAAGAAGATCGCTCGCAATTTTAAAAAAGTTTTTTGTTTTCTATTTTTGTCCTTTGTCGAACTAATTATAAAAATAAAATGAGTAGGAGATCTAGTCCGGTTTGGAATTTTTTCACAAACTCGTTATCATATAATTTGTCTAATTATTCATAACTCTCAATTTCTGTTAAATCCGATTACTCGGACCGAAACGTTGGATAGACTAAATCCAAAAAACCATGGAAGATGCCCAAATAATTCAATAACAAGTTATTCTTTTGGCATCGCATCTCTGAAATCCGATATAGTCTTATAACAACCAATAATAGCGAAATGAACATTTATCAGCTGAATTCAAAACAACCACCAAAATTCGAAATTTTAAATATCGCAAATTATTCGACGCGTACAAGTCGTTCCTCTCTGCGAATGCCACTGTAGAAAAAAGTCTCCAAGTTAACTTTTCGGAGTTCAAACTATTCGTTCAATATTGAATCAATCATTCCAATATTATCTGGACCGTCTACCCATTCACCGCTTCCCGTTCCTGTTACCAAACCAAATGCCAGATGTGAAAGAATAGGTACATTAGGAACAGGCAACGTGAACACGAAAACAATAACTCATTCATAATATTCATACTGAAACAGTTACGTGAATTTCGAACGAGGGACGCCGTGGCCGCGCCGCATGGATATTAGTTTCTGTTCTGCGGAACAGGTTCAGTTCTTTGTAAATAACAGGTTCCTGGAACAGTTTGGTGATACCTATTCCCAATAACCTGTTCCGTTCTTTTCGTGCCATCCCTAGTTTGAGCATAGATAAAGGATCCTTTATGTATAGGTTAAAGTAATAAACGCCTAATTTCCTGCCCGTGTCGTGTCCCTGTGAAACTTTGAATGAAGTCTGAGAGCTTCTTATGGAAATAAAATTTAAAATTGTGAAAGTTAATAGGGATTAAGTGTTTTTTTTCGATCTGGAGGTCGATTGTCATTTGTTTCATGTCTAGATGGCGACCAGCTTTATAGTTTTAGTATATCTGAATCTAGCGTGAAAACGTGAGTATTTTCTGTCATTTTATTTTGGAAATTAATTATAATCTAATACAAATACTTTTTTCTTATGAAACTCAATGAATTAGATATGATTTTTAGAAGAATCATTGAATATTGATTTTGACTAGGTTATAGAATTTCATAGAATTTCACCCTTCAATCTTCTTCTCCACTACTGATACATAAATTAAAATTGTGAGAAGGGTACAATTTTCCGACAATAGTAACATGATTGATAACATACATACCCATAAATATTTTTGAAACTGTTCGATATTTTCTAGTGCTTAAAAATTGAAGAAATTGATAAAAACCTTGTCTATGGTTACAATATGTTTTTGACTAGGTTATATTGGGTCTTAGAATATTCACCTTCATTCTCATTCTTCTCCACTATTTTTGTAACTGTTCGATCTTTTCTAGTGCTCGGCATACAGCTGATGAGGGAATCCCTGCAAGCTTAAAAATTGAAGAAGTGGACATTATTGAACAATTCATCGATGAAAATGGAGTGCACGAGAGGAGTGAATTCTTGAAAAAGCACGAAGGAACATTCTCTTCCAAATTCGAAATGGGAGCGACTACAAATGTCATCGGAGAGCTGGAAAGTGGGAATAATTCACGCGAATTCGCGGTGCAACAGGAAAATGATCTCGAACACCACGATCTTATTGTTGATTCGAAGAAACATAAGTGTCACTTGTGCGATTATGCTGCAGTTGAGAAGGAAAACCTCAAAACCCATATAAAATCAGTTCATTTGAATATAAAACAACATAAGTGTCACTTATGTGATTATGCTCCAGCTCGGAAGCAAAGCCTCGAATTGCATATAAAATCAGTCCATTTAAAAATAAAGGACCACAAGTGTCCCTTATGTGGTTATTCTTCTACCTCTAAGGCGGTAGTCAAAAGGCATGCATCTTCGGTACATCTGAATATAAAAAAACATAAGTGTCACTTATGTGAATATGCTGCAGCTCAGAAGATTGAACTTAAAGAGCATATAGAATCGGTTCATTTGAATAAGAAGGAACATAAGTGTCACTTGTGCGATTATGCTGCAGTTAAGAAGGGAAACCTTAAATCCCATATAAAATCAGTTCATTTGAAGATAAAACAACATAAGTGTCACTTATGTGATTATGCTCCAGCTCGGAAGGATCGCCTCAAATCGCATATAAAATCGGTCCATTTGAAGATAAGGGAACACAAGTGTCCCTTATGTGGTTATTCTTCTGCCTCTAAGGCGGAAGTCAAAAGGCATGGATATTCGGTACATCTGAATATAAAAGAACATAAGTGTCACTTATGTGGTTATGCTTCAGAACGAAAGAATAACCTCAAAACCCATATAAAATCAGTTCATTCAAATATGAAGGAACATATGTGTCACTTATGTGATTATGCTTCAGGTGAAAAGGGTACACTCAAAAAGCATATAAAATCAGTTCATTTAAATATGAAGGAACATAAGTGTCACTTTTGTGATTATGTTGCAGCTCTGAAAGAAAACCTTAAAACACATATTAATTCAGTCCATTTAAATATGAAGGAACATAAGTGTCACTTATGTGATTATGCTGCAGCTCGCAAAAGCCACCTCGAAGCGCATATAAATTCAGTGCATTTGAATATAAAGAAATATAAGTGTCACTTATGTGATTATGCTGCAACTCAAAAGATCCATCTCGAAACGCATATTAAAACAGTGCATTTGAATATGAAGGATAATAAGTGTCACTTATGTGATTATGCTGCAGCTCGGAAGGATCACCTCGAAATGCACATTAACGCAGTCCATTTGAATTAGAAGGAGCATAGGTGTCACTTATGTAGTTATTCTTCGGCCCATAAGGTAGCACTCAAAAAGTATGCATTTTCAGTACATCAACATCTGAATATGAAAGAACATAAGTGACAATCCGTTTGAAAATCAGAAATAATTAACGTTACCTATGTTATTATGCTCGTTTTAATAACTCGTATATGAGTGATATTGTTAATATGCTTTACGAATTTTTGTTTGAAATTATAGATAACTGTCATTTATTGCAAGCAAATGGCCATGAAATTTGGGTCCTTCAGCCTTTGAAATTATATTATTTTGATTAAAACCAATAAACTTGAGACTGTTCCAAAAATGTTCTTCATTTTCTTATTACCGATCACCTTGTTACGTTTCAATGGTCCACCCCCACACCCTCTAAAAGTCCCGCCAATGTGTGAAGCATAGAAAACCATTATGTACAAGGAATCTCGACTAGAGTGGGAGTTGTGTGTGCTGCTAATTAAGAACCCTTAAATTTTCTACGGATCCTTGTTCATTGATTACCATTCAAAAAAGAGAGAGACGACAAGACTATATTTTGGTTTGTACAAATATTATAAAGGAAAAACCATATAGAAATCTTCATCATCTATAACAAAAGGGAACAATCACGGAATGGGCTACATCTACTTTTATTCGTTTGAAACACTTTAGGGGTGAACAATAAACTAACGTGTGTGTTTTATATGGGAGAAGTGTGAATTATTTCTATGATTTTAAGTCAATTATGCATCGAAAGTGATATATTTGGATGATATTTTATGGACAATTGTTTCAAGTAAACTGGAAATAGAGCGGATTGTAAGAGGTAATGTGGAAATAACATCACGGAAAATGTGCTCTGTTCCTCAATGCTCACCATATGGTACTTTTGAAATTTCTTCGCTTGAATTCCCGTTAAATGCCAAGGCAGTTAAAAAATGGCAGGAAATTATAAAGATTGGGAAACGTATCTCAAAGAATATATTAGTTTGTAGCAAGCACTTCCTGGAAGATTATTTTTTCTGTCGTAAGTTCAATAATTCACTCACATAATAAAAAATGTCCGAAGTACTTATCTCGACTTTCACAGGCATTATTATTAATTCCGCAATCTTATAAATATGTAGTTTATTATTTCATAAGGAGTGAAAAGTGAAAGCGAGCCATGAAAAGTCACTTCTCCTCCGAATGGAATATGTTATTTTTTTTCAAACGCCTTGAAATTCATTAAAATCTGGAGATAAGATCTATATTCACGATCGTTATAATTGAGTGATCAATAGAAAGTTTGCCTAGTTACGGTTGTCTTGCAAAATTAATTTTGATAGTTGATTACATTTTTCCCTACGGTGTAAGGAAATGTAATTCATCGTTGACATAGCAACCACTTTTCCTACGGTGGAGGAGAAGTAGAACTTTTCGATGATCCTGTCAGTAGAAATATGATGTTGTTTCTGTACGATCCGGGGGAGGAACGTGATTGATTTATTGTGTAGATGACCAGCAGCCTGGCACCAAAGACTATAAAGACGTTTCACTTTCACTCGCAAATCTGAGCCGAATCCGTCGAATTGACCTTGGGTTGCCAGGATTTTAGTGGGGGGATGGGCGCGAAATTGCCGAAATTTGAATTCAAATATTTCCATTTAACTTTCAGTTTTATTTTGACCTGAAATTGTTACTGTTATCGAAACGATTCTTAAATCTTGACTAAGATTCATCTTCTCTTTGATCTTGATTTATCAGATATAAATAGGGTAAGTTCGCCAGTGGTCGGACAGTTTGAGCAAATATGAACTTGAAATTCTTCTAGAAACTATAGTTTTAGAGTCATTACTCTAATTCTTTCTTCAGGTAAGGTATTGAGAATGTGGCCACACATATAATCACAAAAAATACTTTCTTCAGCTCTGTATGAATTTTCCGCAATGAAATAATAAAAAAAGTCGATTTTCGCCGGTAGTCGGACAGTTTATGCCAGTAGTCGGCCGGACAGTCGCTAGTAGTCGGACAGCTCATGATTGGTTAATTTTCAACAGGGCCACATCTGGGGAATTTCTTATGATCTTCGCGTGAATTTATGATCATATTATAATATTACTTACTCTATTTTGTATCTACAGGAAGATATACATAACTACCTCTAATAGTAGGTATAATTTAGACATATAACATTTGGCAATAAATTAAAACAAACTCCGTAACAATAAATAACAGAAAAGAAGACATTACTGTTTGGTATCAATAATGAAAATAATTAATCAAAAATTAACCCTTTTTTGATCGGTATTTTGGTGAGATAATTTTTCAAAAATATTTCGTACTTTAATAGATATCTAAACTTCAATGAATGTGTCAAAGCCGAAATTTTTTAAAGATTATTGAGCATTGAATATAAAAATAATACAACTATATTACTAATAATCTCTTGTTTGGAACAGTTTCGTTAAAATAATAATGATTTCAAGATGAAAATTTGGTTCGGCATTACCTACCGGGTGGCCCACCACAGACGCGGATCTCATATTGGTGTAGATAAAGATATTTTGAAAATAATTTTTTGCGCTGTGTATAGGGTAATCAGGAGCACAATTCAAAAGTATTTACATATTTACAGTTCAAAAACAAAGATGTAGACCAAAGTTACACTTTTTTTAATGCAACAGCCTGTATGACCTCGAAAATGGAATAGCAGGTTCAAATAATGAAGGATTTATTCAGATCCCTTTATACCTTAGAAGAACCATTTACGAGAAAATGACGAAAAATTGCAAATATGGAGTTTTTCTTAATTGATAATTAATGAAGAAACCAGTTACGCCACCGTTACAGACAATATTTCTTCGAGCAGACATTATTGCTACTCCTATATAAAAAGAAAATTTGACTCTGGATTATAGACTATAGACATAATTAATATTCAAACATGAATGCAAAAACTATTTTTTCTATTCGTATATCGCTAAAATGCCATAATTTCAAAACGGTGACGTCCTAACACTCAAATCTTTACAAAACGCACAAATGAACAAATCCATGAAGAAACCAACAAACATAACCAATATTCTTCATACCACTGTTTTCGAAAGCGGTCGGAAACCATTTGTCCATGTCAAGTACAAACCGCAGTTCGAACTATCCTAAAACTTGTTTTCAAACCGGACTAAATTATTTCAAACTATTTGGTGCTTGACGTCACCAAGTTCAACTCGAAAATACGAATATTTCAAAACGGATGAAATAGTTTTTAAAAGATGACTTTGATTGCGTCCAAAATCCCTTAATACGGTCCTGCACCGTTGACTTCGGTACACCATACTGCCGGCAAATTCCCTTAATTTTCCATTATTACTCACCGCCTGCACCGCTTCTTTTAGGTTATTCTCTTCCTATTGACAAAAATTACAAAGCTTTCCCTCTATATTCATGTCAGAAATGAAATAAAACAAAAAAAAACGTGATAACTGGTGTCATGAAATGCCGAAAACAAGAAGTAGTGGCCGACTATTGGAACAAAACGAATTGCGTGGGTCCAGTAGTCGGACGAATTTCAACTGGCCATAATCTATATATAATATTTGGTTCATCTGTACGACCACTAGCTACAGTTTAAAAGAAGTATCAATTTATTTGATGCGAAAGAGAGATGTGCGATAAGTCATACAAACACGCCAAAAAGAAATGAAATGAACAAGCTTTGAACTCCTAGTAGTCGGACACCTGTCCGAATACCGGAGTTTCACCAAAAAACTTTTCCAGTTACCGGACACCTAATTATCACTTCAAAATAAAAAAAAAATACAGTTTTAAATGATTATTATGAAGCTTCTGACCTTCCACAATAAATATAATATACATGCGAATTCATATAATGGACGAAATTATATTTTAGATACCTTTGAAATAGCACCTGCTTATCTACAATGCGTAACAATAGACAACTGCTGGCATATCACTAAATTTGCGCGCTTTTTACATTTAAATGGTAGCAATTGCTGAACAAAAAATTAACCAGTGAGATGTAGGCACATTGGCTCTAATGATTTGTTATTATTTAGGGAATTCTAAATGGATTTCTCTCAAGTTATTTCAAATAATACCCGTTTTGTCCGAGTACCGGGACTGTCCGGCTTACTGGCGAATTCACCCTAGCAGTTTGAATACGTTTTTTTTCAGAACGATCACATAGGCTTTTTATTTTCTTGATTTTTTACAGAATTTCTACTTGCAGCCATTTCTTCTGGGATAATAGTTTATTTTCAAGTTTTAATTTACAGTTGTTTGCATGCTGATCATCAATGAAACCTATTAGTTACTCAAAGAAATATATGCTGGATGTAATTAAAATCGTACCATTTATTAGATGATTCAAATATCTTCTGAAATGTTAGGAAATATAAAACAATATGCATAGATTTTATATAACTCTCATTGAAATACATGCATAATTTGTGATTTATTTTCAGAAAAACATTATTTTCTTGATTAACTTGACAAATAGACAATGAAATTGATATTTCTGTTGTTTTGAAATCCATCGCGACGATGCACGAGGGATCGGTTATCGTGATACTTCGTGTTTGCTATCTGCATTCTGATTGGTGCGCCGTTTTAGCAATGCCGCGGTGTATCAACTGCGGTTCCTTAGGATACATTAATAAACGCAGGGTACCCAGCCAATGAGATGGAAAAGGGCGTGGTCTATATGGCGCCAAATTCGATTTCAAAACGTTCAACTCTGAAAACGGAATATAATATCGGATGATATGTATATTGGTCGAAAAAAATTATACTGATTCGAAATTTCCATTCATGAATATGCCGATGTTTATAACCATACATATAAACGGAAAAAAAACCTCATGAAGTGATTACAATTAAATCCATTTAATTTGAAAGAATACTCTTTATTTTGGTCTAAAAAAATCATAAGGAGTTAATCAGACAATCATGAGTTGAATTTGAATTAATTACTTCACATCATCTTCAGTGAAATAGTTCTTTGAAATAGTCATGAAAATATATGACTTGTCAATATGAATTCCTTATAATTTTGTATATTTAATGAAAGGATGATAAGTTCTTGTTGTTTGTTGAGAAGCTAGAATAGGACAGTCAAACACAACTATTTTTCGCAATTCTTTAATGAGAAGGTTTAACCAAATGAAATACAGAAAAGTTTGAAGATATAATAAAGTTTTATTCGAAAATTAATTGTGAGAAAGCACAGCCTTTTTTAATCATTATATCGAGGGCATGCTTCACAAGGTGCGAATTTTCAAAACATATTATGGACATTACTAATTTTATTTCAACTATCAGGCTCTATTTTCTAACCAAATATGCTAAATCTGCCCTTGTTATAATATTGAATCTTTCCAGTTTTCCATTCTGTACTGTTTCCCTAGCATCTTTCATTATCCTCTCTTTCGATATTCCAGCAGCTAATTTTTCGACTAAAAAGTTCTGTTGAACTTTTGACAGTCTTTTTGTTCTAAGGTCATCATCATGCCCAACATGTCACATGTGTTTCAACCAATGTAACTGTATATAAGCCTAATGAGAGATGAATCAGATTAATTCAATGCTGTTTCTGATATATCCATGTTACCATCTGTTGAAATTTTGACAGTTATTCTTGAAGCACATACTCCTTGAATATGGATACTGCCTCCAACCTTCCTCTTGCGTTTCTCACAAACACTTTTGTATCCTGAAATCGAGAATTTTAGAATTTTTTTAGGCGTTGTAAAAAACATTTTACCTCTATGATTGCTTCTATTGCAATGGTAATATACAATTGTATCTCCTTTTGTTGTATTAATTTTCCTAATTACAGCAAATTCCACTTCTCTGTTTTCTCCTCTCCAAGCCTCAAACTCTTCGCTACTCCTAAACTGAAAATCATTTTCTTTAACAAATATATTATGAACTGTTTTTAAATGATTCTCATAAATTCTGTAACTAGAGAACTTGTCTGTGTCCTCAGCAAGACAAAGACAACACAATATATGTTGATTATTGTCCTTTCGAATATTCTCATTATGGATTTTCTGAAGGTGCCTATTCTTTTATTGACACACTGTGACTGACGAACTCCTCTTGGCATATTTCACAAATTGGGGAATTCATTCTGCAAAAAATTTCAGCTTTTACTAAAAACTGATACTACATACATAATATCAGAATAAATTCAACAAACTCACTGCTATTAAATACTTACATATGAGATTCCATATTTCACACCAAATTGGAATAGCTCGCTATTGTTGATTGAAAATAAGAGTTAAAATAGCAATAAAAATTGCTTTTTCAGAACACTCGTTAACAATTTGCAATGAAATTTCACACAAAATCGCAGCAAAGCTTTCAGTAACAAAGTTGTATTAAGAGTGACGAATGTGACGATCGCCGATCGCGCCAAAATCGGGTTGACCGTTGACATTCGGATTTGCACCGAACAGACGAATTTCGTCGATTTTACCCGAGAACCCTGATTCCATCTCATTGGCTGGGTCACTGCGTTTATTAATGTATCCTCGGTTCCTTTCTTTGGGAGATTCAGTCAGTAGCGATTGACCTCTCGTGGAGTACAGACGTATTGTGAAGTGCGCATGTGTGCCAAGTGAGTTGAAGCTAAAGAATTTCAGTACATTGTGTCGAGTCCAGGTCAAACGATCGTTGGTTCCGCAATGGAGAAATATATGGAACAAATGTGGTCAATGGCCCAAGTTTTAGCCGAGAACAATTACGATATCGACGAATTCTTCCTCAGAATTTCAAAAAGCCTGAAAGAAGCGAAGATAATAGAGACAGTGGCGGCTCGTCGGGTGAGGCAACTGAGGCGGCGCCTCACCTTTTATTTTATCATTTTCCTCAGTCTCAGAGAAATTTGAAAAAAATAGAGAAAAATCACCAAAATATTAAAATATTCATCAAAATCAACAATACTTTCATTCCGCGCCAATCCTCTACGGCCTCCTAAGGGCGTAAAGTGCTGTAGAGGCGAGATGCTCGTCGCCTCGGTCCCATGTTAATTCGGATTAATTCGGTTAATCCGAACGACTGCGAACTAGTGCGAACGTAGAGCCGCTTCGCTATTTTTCGGATCTTTGAGGCGAATTATTTTTCGCCTCTCGGGGTTTTTCGTAATATTGCGTGTTGCCGAGAAGACCCGATGTCGGCGATGACGCTGATCCCAATCACCCCATTTGTTTATGTTATGAAACTTCTGGTCCACCTGTTACCTCCTTCGCACGTGCTCCTTTGAGTAACACTTTTTCTGATCCTTAGATTATTATATTATTTCCTTGAATAATCTGATATAACTTTCGTTGTGGTTAAATTGAGTGTGTTCGTGTTCGTGTAACTTTTTGGTTACCGGTATGAATCCAGTGCACGATTTGATAATGTCCCTCATGGAAACGCCTTTTTCAAGGCGACGTGAAGATGAAAAGCGGGAAATTATTCTGTTTGGCAGACCAACCCCACAGATAAGTAGTCTTACTAAAGATAAAAAAGACGGCCGACAATATACACGCACTTTTCAGGTATCGTGGTATAATACACAAACCTGGATTTGTGGAAGTATTTTCAAGCAGCGTTTATACTGTTGGCCTTGTTTATTATTGGGTAAAACGAAGAATATTTGGACTTCTGGGGGGTATTCAGACTTTAAAAATTTTTCAAGGTCCGTTAAGATGCATGAATCCTCCAAGGATCATATTCAAAATTCATTAGGATTCGTACGAATTTCGCAAAACCGTACCACAATCGCAGATGCCTTGGTTGAAAACGCGCACTTATCCAAAGTTTTATTTAATGAAGATGTCAGGAAAAATCGGTTACTTATGACTTACTTGATTGATACTACTTTAATTCTGGGTAAACAAGAACTCGCTTTCAGGGGACACGATGAATCTGAAGCATCTATGAATAGAGGAAATTTCAAAGAAATATTTCACTGTCTAATCAAGCGCAATAACGAATTAGAAAACCATTTGAAAGAAAAACATGTTTTTACCGGGCAGTCGAAAACTATTCAAAATGAGCTGATTTTTTGTATAGAGGATTATATGAAAAATATTATCAAAAATGAAATATTAGACGCTAAATTCTTTTCTGTTATCGTGGACGATACTACCGATATAGTAGCTAAAGCTCAATGCTGTATAACTCTAAGGTACGTGGATAAAACAGCTGAAATTAGGGAACGGTTCCTAGGATTCTACGACTTAAGTGAAGATACGAGGGCAAATGCAATATTTGAGCTACTTATGAAAGTTTTGGAACCATTTAACCCTCAAACAAAATTGATCGCCCAATGCTATGATGGAGCTTCAGTTATGGCTGGACATTTGACAGGATTACAAACTCTAGTCAGATCAGCTGCTCCTCAAGCACTTTATACTCATTGCGCTGCTCATCGGTTGAATCTAATTTTACAACAGGGTTCAAACTATATCAAGGAAAGCCGCATATATTTTGCTAGTTTAAAGGGCTTGCCCACATTTTTTCATAAATCCCACAAGCGAACATCAATCTTGGATCGAATTTTGAAAAAACGGATACCACAAGCCAATGATACAAGGTGGTATTCATGGTCAAAAATTTTATTCTTTGTTGCGAATAATTGGCAAGGCTTAACCTTAGTTTTTCAAGATATAATCGAAAACAAGGATGCAGATTCCGTTTCAATTAATATGTCTAAGGGATATTTGAATGATCTATCGGATTTCGAGTTTTGTTTCCTTACTTATGCGTATAAAGAAATATTTTTGATAACTGACATTCTGTTCCAAATGCTGCAGTTGAGAAGTTTGAATATTGAATTATGTACATCCCAAATAAATATTGCCCTTGAGAGATTACAAGAAAAGCGTAATGAAAATTCCGTGAAATTGATTTTTGAAAAATCTAAGTCACTTACAGGATTACCTTTCGACCGAAAAAAATATAATTTGAACGAATCGGAGCTATTTGAAAAATATAAACGTTTATTTTATGAAATTTTGGACTGTATCATTAATCAAATAAAAATTAGGTTTGAGGATCTGAGTAAGGTTAGATTTTTAGAATTACTTGACAGGTCAAAATATCAATTATTTTCCTCAGAGTTTCCTTCTACATTGATGAATTCATTGACAGAAAATTATCGAGACGTTTTTGATGAGGACCGGCTGAGAAACGAATTATGTATAATTTATAGAGATGAACAATTCCACAAAGAAGATATTTACGGCACTCTCAAATTGATAAATAATCAGGGTATGGTTTCAGTATTTTCGGAGGTGTATAAGCTTGCCACACTTATCATAACTATCCCAATTACCAGTGTTCAAGCTGAAAGAGATTTTTCATGTTTGAAACGCGTCAAAACATACTTACGAAATACGATATCCCAAGATCGGCTCTCTGCTCTCGCAATGATGTCAATAGAAAAGGAGTTGTTAGTTGCCATCAGCGAGAATAATGGTCAATTTTTCGATGACATAATAGACAAATTCGCAGCTTTAAAAGATAGACGGATAAATTTGATTTATAAAAAGTAAACTTGAGGCGCATTTTCCAAATTTTTTTTGTTCCTATTTTTTTTCTAGATTGAATCCGATGATGAAGCTTATACTCCACAGAGTATCCCTCTGAGGATTTTTCACGAAAAAAACAACCGTTATTCTAGTCAACCACTATACATTAAATTTATATCTATACATATACCTATACATATCTATTATTTCATTATATCAGATTTTTCTTATATAATCGCCTCACCAGCTGAAAAGGGCACGAGCCGCCACTGAATAGAGACGACGAAGAAAATTGTACGCAAACAGGACGAAGAAGGAGATCAATTTGAAGATGGCCAACCAGCATCAAAAAGGTAAAGAAAACAAAAACGACAAGCGAAAATAAGAAGGTAACCGAGAATGAAATATTGATATCAAACCGCTATGAAATTCTGAGCGACGATGAAATAATGGACACCGATGATGTTGAAAAACCCAAAGATGAAGAAATTAAAGTAACAAACAAGACTGTAACTGCAAATAACCAGACTGAGCCTCAGAAGAAGAAGAAAGAAGCCCCTATTGAACGGCCAAACCAGAAAAGCGAAAGGATTGCAAACCTTGTTCTAAGGAACAAATCTAGGTGGAACGCAGTCAACACAATGATATACCAAAATGTAAAAAGGTGAAGTTAGTTTCGCAAGGGGTACAAATCGAACCAAGTACCGAAAACGATTATCGCACTCTCTATAAAACCCTTAGAGAACAAAATGAGGAATTTCATACCTACGGCTTAAAGAGTGAGAAGAAACTGAAGGTTCTACTCCGAGGAGTACTTACTGAATCAAGCGAAGAAGAAATTGAAAAAGACTTAGCAAAGCAAGGTTACCCGGTGACAAAAATTACCAGAATGAAAGGAAAAAAGGGATTTTCCATCACTCTCGTTCTGGTGGAGATGGCAAAAACGGACCGAAGAAAGAAAAAGAGAAATGGCCAAGAAAGAAGATATAAAGGTCAAAGCCCCAGAAAAAAATCCAGTGAAGAAGGACGAGAAAAAAGCACCAAAAATACAAAATGATGCACCAAAACAAGAAGTGAAAGATGAAGATGAATTAGCTGTCATCCTAGGAAGAATGACGCTGACGTTATGTTCAACAAATGCGACCATTAAACAAAAAATCTCCTTCATGAAAGAGCAGGACAAACTGATTAAATTATTCGCGAAGAAATGAACTATACACCCACCAAAAGTTTAAATATTGCGTTCTGGAACGCAAATTCGGTAATTCCAAAAAAACAGGAATTGACACTCTTTTTGGAAAATAATAAAATCGATATTCTTCTCTTGGAAGAAACTCATTCAAAACCAACGAAGACTATGAAAGTGAGAAATTATGAAGTGTATAGAAGAGACAGACAAACGGGCAGAGGAGGCGGAACAGCTGTTCTAGTGAAGTCATCTCGAATTGCCAGATGTCCCAGGAAACAACATTGAGGAAAAAGGGGTAAGTGTAAAAACACGCGAAGGTGAAATTAACATTTATTCTGTTTACAGGCCTCCCCAAAGCAACCTAGAAGAAAAGGATATCACAGCCTTTTTCCAGAACAGAAAACCAACAATAGTGGCAGGAGACTTGAATGCAAAACACCCAGACTGGAACAGCAGAAGAGTTAATAGTCAAGGGAACAAACTCAAACAAATCACCGATAAACATAATTTACTAGTTGTCGGTCCTGATGACCCCACACACATCCATGAAACAACAGGAACGATGGATGTATTGGATATAGCCAAAATGAAGAACGTAAGAACAAATTACGTGATTGAAACCAAGATGGATCTATCATCGGATCACTGCCCCGTGATCCTGACATTAGAATTAGAAATAGACAGATCACCTACCAACAGAAAAACAATAAACTGGAAGAAGTTCAAAGAAGTCTTCAAATCCAGAAATGTGAAGATTAAAAACAAAGAAGAAATAGATGAAGCAATTGAAGATCTAGAGAGAAGAATTATCGAAGCACAATCACAGTCAAGTAAAGTCAAACAAATACCGAAGAAAAGTCCTCTACCTGTAGACGTGCAAATTTTACTAGACGAAAAAAGGAAAGCCAAGAAACAGTATAGACGGACCTTACACCCAAGTGACAAAACTATACTGAATAAACTAACAAACGAGGTGAAAGTCAGAGTTCGAGTACTATTTACGGACGAATGGGATAGAAAGTTAGAGAATTTAGACACAGAAGACCGATCGTTATGGCAAATGGCGTCAGCTTTAACCGGGAAGAAAACGAAAACTAAGATTCCAACACTAGAAAAAGGAAGCCAGACCGCAATAACAAGTGAGGAAAAAGCAGAAATGTTCGCCGACTCACTAGAACAACAGTTTCAGCCTAATCCGAAGAACAACGACGACATGTTCAACAAGTCAGTAGAAACAATAGGAAATACACCGGCCACCGATCCCGATGGGACAGAAGAAGAAACGGATGAACTCATAAAAAATGAAAAAAAAGAAATTATTGCACAAAAATAGAAAAGCCCCCGGAATTGACGGAATTCAAAACCAGGCTCTCAAGAATATACCAGACGAAGCATTAGAAGCCGGCGTACCGCAGGGATCGGTCCTAGGACCGTTGTTGTTCAACATATATATGTCGGACATACCAAAAATGACAAGATGCAAGATTGCCCAGTTCGCAGATGACACTGCTGTCTATTACTCCAGCAGAATGAGGAAATCCATAACGACGCAACTCCAGATAGACTTAGACAAACTAATGAGCTATTTCAAGAAATGGAGGTTCAAGATAAATACGAAGAAAACCGTTGCCATATACTTCGGCGGAACAAATATGAAGAAGGAAAAAGCAGGAAACGTCATGATAGAAAACGAAAAAATTTACTGGAAAGATGAAGTGAAATATCTGGGCGTAATTTTAGACGAAAAACTCAAATTCAATAAACAGATGGAAGAAACCAGAATGAAGACCAGGCAACTGCACGGGCATTTATACCCCCTGCTTAATCCAAACAGCAAACTGTCACTGGAAAACAAAATGAAGATAATCAAGACAGTGCTAATACCAAGCATAACGTACGCTGGAGTAGTTTGGTTCAATGTTGAAAGTTGCAAAAAGAAAGATCTACATAGTACTTTAAATAAAATAATAAGGATAGCTATAGGCGCCCCATGGTACGTCAGCAACAAACAAATAAGAGAAGAATTGAAAATACCAACTATCGAGGAAATATTAGACAAACAAACCAAGAAGACAATCGAAACGATGAAAGAACACGAAAATAAAGAGATAGGAAGGATGGTGAAGATACCAGTCAGAACCACAGACAAGAGGAAATACCTCTTGCAAAGAAGCCAATAGACGAATAGCAAAAAACCATGCAAAAGAGAGGAGGACCTCTCTAAATTATCAATAGAAGAAGAAAGGAAAAATTATATTAAAGGCGAAGGGAAGTAAATTCCAGTCCTTTTCAAAAACCAGGACCTATGATGATGGGAGATTCAGTCGAAGGTCAATGGTTAGTTGACGAGAGAGCAGGAACTAATTTACGAGAGTGGTCTCTCTTGTTCCTCTTTGCTGGCACATTATAAAAGATAGAAAGAAGAAGAAATTAAGTTGTCTATGATTTGAAGAAGGTTAACCTCAAACTGCAGCCTGACCGCTGGCGGTTTAATTAATATAAACGCCTAATTTCCTGCCCTTGTCGTGTCCCTGTGGAAATTTGAATGGAGTCTGAGAGCTTCAATTCAAAAGTGTGAAAGTTAAAAGGGATTAAGTGTTTTTTTTCGATCTGGAGGTCGATTGTCATTTGTTTCATGTCTAGATAGCGACCAGCTTTATAGTTTGAAAAATGGCAGACAAATCTGAATCTAGCGTGAAAACGTGAGTATTTTCTGTCATTTTATTTTGGAAATTAATTATAATCTAATATAAATACTTTTTCTTATAAAACTCAATGAATTAGATATTATGATTTTTAGAAGAATCATTGAATATTGATTTTGACTAGGTTATATTATGTCATAGAAGAAATTGATAAAAACCTTGTCTATGGTTACAATATGTTTTTGACTATAGTCCATTCAAGAATTATTGACATCGAAGCAGGCCATGAACGTCCAGTCGAGGCTTTATTTCTAGTTACAAAAAAGTTACTGTTTTAATCATAGAAATAAATAAAACATAAATATAACCTAGAAAAGTGTTCAGTATACGAATTATCGAATAATTATTAATTAAGCCGGAATATTTCGACTGCAGTTTAAAATTACGAAAAGCACTGCCGTGAAGGCAGGAGCTTTTGAGCGCTCGTACATGCACCTTGTAGGTAGATTCGCATTTTCCAGTTTTAGAAATCAATTGAAGGAATTTTTTACTGCTGTCAAAAAAATTCTGAAACTTAGGCGAAACTCCAGACTTCATGTCGGTGCTTCAGCTGATCAATTTTTTTCCGATAATACGCTAGAATTTTCCACGGTATCTATGGTCTTGGTGATGCGATCTGGACAAAATTTTGCACGTAGTTTGAATACATTATTCCTGAGCTAGGTGCATAATTTCATTCCAATCCGATCGGTAGTTTCGAAACTATCACGAAAAAAATATTTTGAACGGCCATATTTACGGAACCCCTAGTCCAATTTTGCTCATTGATGAACATGACCGTGAAATTTGCGATCCAAACCCACCCTGAAAATTTCAAGTTCCTAGGCCTTTCCGTTCAAAAGTTAGAATTTTCTATGGTTTCTATGGTTCTGGTCATGCGATCTGGACAAAATATTGCTTCAATATATCATTCTCGATTAAAATACAAAATTTCATCTCGATCGAATCCGCAGTTTCGAATTTATCGAGAAAACAAAATTTCAAACGACCGTATTTACGGAACCCCTTGTATAATGTTGCTCATGGATGAACGTGTTCACGACATTTGAGATCCACACCTATCCTGAAAATTTCAAGTCCCTAGGCCTTTCCGTTCAAAAGTTACAATTTTCTATGGTTTCTATGGTTCTGGTCATGCGATCTGGACAAAATTTCACATGTAGCTTGAACACCTCATTTTCCATTTGAGTGCAAAATTTCATCTCGATCAAATCTGTAGTTTCGAAGTAATCAGGGAAACAAAACTTTGAACGGCCATATTTACGGAACCCCTGGTGGAATTTGGCCCATTAACGAACTTAACCGAGCCATTCGGGAACTGAACCTACCCTGAAAATTTCAAGTTTCTAGGACATTCCGTTCGAGAGTTATCGTGTATACGGCCGGACGGACGGACGGACAGACTCGAATTTTTCGACGGATTCGTCATCAGTGAGTCGAACATAGTCGATTGAGACCATTTTCGGCTCAAAATTCGAAAAATACAGACATCGTGACGAAATGATATAGCCCTCGTGTAAGTAGTACGAGCGCTCAAAAACAATTCAACATCCTTATAAAAATTACGAAAAGCACTGCCGTGAAGGCAGGAGCTTTTGAGCGCTTGTACATGCACCTGGTAGGTAGATTCGCATTTTCCAGTTTTAGAAATCAACTGAAGGAATTTTCGACAGCTGTCAAAAAAATTCTGAAACTTAGGCGAAACTCCAGACTTCATGTCAGTGCTCCAGCTGATCAATTTTGTTTCGATAATTCGCTAGACTTTTCTACGGTATCTATGGTCTTGGTGATGTGGTCTGGACAAAATTTCGCACGTAGTTTGAATACATTATTCCTCAGCTAGGTGCAGAACTTCATTCCAATCAAATCGGTAGTTTCGAAATTATCAGGAACAGAATATTTTGAACGGCCTTATTTACGGAACCCCTAGTCTATTTTTGCTCATTGATGAACGTGACCGTGAAATTCCGATCCAAACCCACCCTGAAAATTTCAAGCTCCTAGGCCTTTCCGTTCAAAAGTGACAATTTTCTATGGTTTCTATGGTTTCGGTCATGCGATCTGGACAAAATATTGCTTTAATATATCATTCTCGATTAAAATATGAAATTTTATCTCGATCGAATCCGTAGTTTCTAAATTATCGAGAAAACAAAATTTCAAACGACCCTATTTACAGAACCCTTAGTATAATTCTGCTAATTGATAAACGTGAACGCCACATTTCAGATCTACACCTATCCTGAAAATTTCAAGTCCCTAGGCCTTTCCGTTCAAAAGTTATGATTTTCTATGGTTTCTATGGTTCTGGTCATGCGATCTGGAGAAATGTAGCTTGAATATATCATTCTCCATTAGTATACAAAATTTCGTCACGATCGAATCTGTAGTTTTGAAATTATCAAGAAAACTAAATTTCAAACGACCATATTTACGGAACCCCTAGTATAATTTTGCTCATAGATGAAAGTGATCACGACAATCGAGATCCACACCTATCCTGAAAATTTCATGTTCCTAGGCGTTTCCGTTCAAAAGTTACAATTTTCTATGGTTTCTATGGTTCCGGTGATGCGAGCTGAACATTTTGCATGTAGCTTGAACACCTCATTTTCCATTAGAGTGCAAAATTTCATCTCGATCGAATCTGTAGTTTCAAAGTAATCAGGAAAACAAAATTTCGAGCGGCCATATTTACGGAACCCCTAGCCGAATTTTGCCCAATAACGAACTTAACCGCGGCATTCGAGATTCGAACCTACCCTGAAAATTCCAAGTTTCTAGGACATTCCGTTCGAGAGTTATCGTGTATACGGCCGGACGGACGGACAGACTCGAATTTTTCGACGGATTCGTCATCAGTGAGTCGAACATAGTCGTTTGAGACCATTTTCGGCTCAAAATTCAAATACAGACATCGTGACGGAATGATATAGCCCTCGTGTAAGTAGAACGAGCGCTCAAAAAACAATATAATATCCTTATATTATGTAGTTTCAAAATAGACCAGGCAATAGAGATTTTTTCGTGACAAAAATCGTAGAAGAAAACCGCGAGTGGGGGATTACGTGGGGTGGTCCGTGGATATTTAGTGAAATGTTTTCGACTCGCAAATATGATTACTTTTCTTGTAATTGCGTAGAAACACCAAAAAAACGCTGTTTTTTTTCAGTTTTTTGCTTGTAAAATCTGAACCAATGAAGCGGTGCTGACACTTTCTACAGACGAATTGTAGAGAATGAAAAGACGAAGAAAATGAGTGCTAGTGAAATGCAATCATTACTGGAGGAAAGCCGGAAAAACCGTAAAAATCAACGTTTTATCAAAACTCCATAACTCGGCCAATTTCGAAGTTGTAGCGCTGGTTTTCCGGATGAAAGTAGTGGTTAAAAGGTACTTTGAGTGTGCACAATCCGGACGTTGTTGGATAAATAGTTTTTGCGTAATTGCTATTTGAATTATTTAGGGCACTATTTTCCGGAAGAGCTGGATGCGTCGGAAATTCTCCGATTTTCATTTACAAAACGAATTTTGAAAGTAAAAGTATAGAACTACAAAACGACAATCTTGATTTTTCGTTAAAATGTTGCAAAATAGGTGGAAAAAACGTGCAAACATGACCAAAACCAGCCGAACGCTCAATTGCAGTCAAGTAGTGGGGGTATAAATGTAAATATTCGCGCCCGGTCGCAGCGCATTTTTAGTTTCCCCGCGTCGGCCGGCTACCCCCACTATTCGTCCACGGAAGTGCACTCGGACGGTTTTGGTCATGTTTCCACGTATTTTTCACCTGTTTTGCAACATTTTAACGAAAAATCAAGATTGCTGTTTTATGGTAGTACACTTCTTTTTTCAAAATCTGTTTGTAAATTAAAATCGGACAACTTCCGACGCATCCAGCTCTTCCGGGAAGTAGTGCCTAAAATAATTCAAATCGCAACTACGAAAAAACTATTTATCCGAGAACGTCCAGGTTATGCACACTTAAAGTTTCTATTAACCACTACTTTCATTCGGAAATCCATAGCTACAACTTTATTATTGGCCGAGTTATGAGGTTTTGAAAAAACTCTGATTTTTACGGTATTTCCGGTTTCCTCCGGTAATGATGACCCGATGAGCACTAGCACTCATTTCCTTCGTCTTTTCATTCTCTACAATTCGTCTGTCGAAAGTGTCAGCACCGCTTCATTGGTTTCTTCGCAATTACAAGAAAAGTAATCATATTTGCGAGTCGAAAACATATCACTAAATATCCACGCACCACCCCACGTAACCCCCCAATCGCGATTTTTGTCACAGAATGACCCTTTATGTGCTCTATTGTCTGGTCTAAAAGAATTCAAAGATCGATTGAGGATTGAGCATACTTTCAATTACTTCTTTACGCAGCGTGTTGTTACAACACTCAGTGGGTGCTGAGGGTTTAGAATACAAAGGAGTTGAACAGAAAGTTATAAAATTCAAAATTTCAGCGAAAGACAAAAAATATTATCACGAAAAGACTAAAATCAGGACCGGATTTCAAAATTATTACATTAAATATTAATGCATTCGATCGCTACTCGCTTATAACAAGTGTGCCATTCAACGTGAGAATCGAATTCTTTAGATTGAATAATGTAATTTTTTATGGCAATAACGATATTTCTTCGAGTGATGTAAAAAATGAAGATTTTGAGGCTTGAAGGATAAACCACGATATTCTGAGTACTGCCCTGAAAATATTGATATTTCGTGAGCTATTCGAAAGGACTTTTTGAAGTGAACAAACCCATGAAATTTGATCAGAATCGGACCTCAGATTCCAAAGTTATGGCTATCGTAAATTCAGGCCCAAATCCATAAATCACCCTGTATCTCCTGCAACTTTCCTGAAAGGCCTGGATGACCAGCATTCACCACTAGGCTATGGCCAACGATTTATGAAACACCTGTATATTTTTGATGAGTTTGTTTGTAAAGATTCTTAGAGAATGTATGATTATTGAGCGCTCGTAGTACTTACACGAGGGCTATATCATTTCGTCACGATGTCTGTATTTTTCGAATTTTGAGCGAAAATGGTCTCAATCGACTATGTTCCACTCACTGATGACGAATTCTTCGGAAAATTTGAGTCTGTCCGTCCGTAAGCACGATAACTCTCGAACGGAACAACCTAGAGACTTAAAATTTTCAGTGTGGGTTCAGTTCCCGAATGCCTCGGTTAAGTTCGTTAATGGGCCAAATTCCACCAGAGGTTCCGTAAATATGGCCGTTCAAAGTTTTGTTCCCCTGATTACTTGAAACTACAGATTTGATTGAGATGAAATTTTGCACTCAAAAGGAGAATGGGGTGTTCAAGCTACATGGGAAATTATGTCCAGATCGCATGACCAGAACCATAGAAAATTGTAACTTTTGAACGGAAACGCCTAGGGACTTGAAATTTTCAGGATAGGTGTGGATCTCGAATGTTGTGATCACTTTCATCTATGAGCAAAATTATACTAGGGGTTCCGTAAATATGGTCGTTTGAAATTTAGTTTTCTTGATAATTTCAAAACTACAGATTCGATCGTGACGAAATTTTGTATACTAATGGAGAATGATATATTCAAGCTACATTTCTCCAGATCACATGACCAGAACCATGGAAAATCATAACTTTCGAACGGAAAGGCCTAGGGACTTGAAATTTTCAGGATAGGTGTGGATCTGAAATGTCGCGTTCACGTTCATCAATGAGCAGAATTGTACTAGGGGTTCCGTAAATACGGTCGTTTGAAATTTTGGTTTCTCGATAATTTCGAAACTACGGATTCTATCGAGATGAAATTTTGTATTTCAATCGAGAATGATGTATTAAAACAATATTTTGTCCATATCGCATGACCAGAACCATAGAAAATCATAACTTTCGAACGGAAAGGCCTAGGAACTTGAAATTTTCAGGGTGGGGACTAGGGGTTCCGTAAATATGGCTATTCAAAATATTTTTTTCCTGATAATTTCGAAACTACTGATTGGATTGGTATGAAATTTTGCACCTAGCTTAGGAATAAAGAATTCAAAGTACGTGCCAGATTTTGTCCAGATCGCACCACCAAGACCATAGATACCGTAGAAAATTCTAGATTATCGAAAAAAAATTGGTCACCTAAAGCACTGACATGAAGTCTGGAGTTTCGCCTAAGTTTCAGAATTTTTGTGACAGCTGTCGAAAATTCCTTCAATTTATTTCTAAAACTGGAAAATGCGAATCTACCTACAAGGTGCATGTACGAGCGCTCAAAAGCTCCTGCCTTCACGGCAGTGCTTTTCGTAATTTTTTTGTATTAATATGGTTATTAAAGTACTTGACACTTTCCTACCTTTTTGTTCAATATATAACCTTCATGTCAGGAAATGGAAGAAGGGGTTATGTACGCATAAATCCAGATTTATATCAAAAAATGATATGATAGCAAAATGCTGTAAATCATAAAAAATCATCCAAAAACTTTTGCTCAAAATTGCATAAATCGAATTATTAAACTAGCTTCCATTGAAAAATGCCAGGCAATTTTACTAAAATCTATTTTTCTCACAAACTCATATTTGTAACATTATAGACCAGGCAATAGAGATTTTTTCGTGACAAAAATAGTAGAAGAAAACGACGAGTGGGGAGTTACGTGGGGTGGTCCGTGGATTTTCAGTAATATGTTTTCGACTCGCAAATATCATTACTTTTCTTGTAATTGCGAAGAAACACCAAAAAAAACGATGTTTTTTTAGTTTTTTGCTTGTAAAATCTGAACCAATGGAGCGGTGCTAATACTCCCAACAGACGAATTGTAGAGAATGAAAATATGAAAAAAATGAGTGCTAGTGCAACTCAATCGGGTCATCATTACCGGAGGAAAGCCGGAAAAACCGTGAAAATCAGCGTTTTTTCAAATCCTCATAACTCGGCCAATTTCGAAGTTGTAGCGCTGGCTTTCCAAATGAAAGTAGTGGTCAATAGATACTTCAAGTGTGCATAACCCAGACGTTGTCCGATAAATAGTTTTTGCGTAATTGCGATTTGAATTATTTAAGACACTATTTTCCGGAAGAGCTGGATGCGTCGGAAGTAGTCCGATTTCAATTTGCAAAACGGATTTTGAAAGAAGAAGTATAGTACTACAAAAAGGCAATCTTGATTTTCCGTTAAATAGCTTCAAAATAGGTGAAAAAAGCATGCAAACATGACCAAAATCAGCCGAATGCCCGATTGCAGTCAAGTAGTGGGGGTATATACGTAAATATTCGCGCCCGGCCTCAGCGCGATTTTGGTTCCCCGCGTCTGCCGGCTACCCCCACTATCCGACCCAGATGGGGCACTGAGCCGGTTTTGGTCATGTTTCCACGTATTTTTCACCTATTTTGCAACATTTTAACGAAAAATCAAGTTTGCCGTTTTGTAGTACTATACTTCTTCTTTCAAAATTCATTTTGTAAATTGAAATCGGACTACTTCCGACGCATCCAGCTCTTCCGGAAAATAGTGCCTTAAATAATTCAAATCGCAATTACGGAAAAACTATTTATCGGACAACGTCTGGGTTATGCACACTTGAAATATCTATTAACCACTACTTTCATTTGGAAAGCCAGCGCTACAACTTAGAAATTGGCCGAGTTATGAGGATCTGAAAAAACGCTGATTTTCACGGTTTTTCCGGCTTTCCTCCGGTAATGATGACCCGATTGAGTTGCACTAGCACTCATTTTCTTCATCTTTTCATTCTCTACAATTCGTCTGTTGAAAGTATTAGCACCGCTCCATTCGTTCAGATTTTACAAGCAAAAAACTAAAAAAACATCGTTTTTTTTGGTGTTTCTTCGCAATTACAAGAAAAGTAATGATATTTGCGAGTCGAAAACATATCACTGAACATCCACGGACCACCCCACGTAACTCCCCACTCGCGGTTTTCTTCTACTATTTTTGTCACAGAATGACCCTTTTTCTGCTCTATTGCCTGGTCTATTACTCTTTCTTCCATTTGCCCCTTCAATTTATGAAACAACTCGCCAAGTCACAAGTGGCTCTCCAACATATCAAGGCAATTAGAATAACGCGAAACGGGCATTTAGAGAATTCAATGCTGAACTCAAGTGCTCCCATCTATTTCCTCCCTCCAAGCTCTATTTCCATACATTTACCTTACAATGTTATACTCATCCAATGGTAACATCATATAATAGATTTGAAAGTCAATCAAGAAAAGACAGAATAAAGTATAGAGTAATTTTTGTTGACAAAACACATTACTAAAATGAGAAATATATTGAAAAAATTACATGAAAGAATGTGACTCTTCCTCCCAAGGGTTCTTTTTCTCATTCAATAAAGAAACAGAACTTTCACACAAATTAAATAAGAGTTCACCAAGTTTTTCTTTAGAAAACACTTTGTACAACTGATACTTTTCACTTGCTATTATATCTGCCAGTTGCAAGCATTCCTGATGCAGTCCAGATTTCGACAATACTGTATACAATAACATAATGACTTCAGGAATACAAATAGACCGTAAATATTCCCAGTCTGGGTTAGTGGTTAGCCAACCATCGGGGAATAATAAAACATTGTACAAAAGAGATTTAGAGATTTTTGCTAGATGTTCAGTAGTTATTTTCCATCTTTCACAATCAGTTTTGTATTGCTCTATTCTGTGCTGATAAGCTACTTTTTCTGTAAATGGAGCAGATTCTGGTACAACTTCAAGAGGCTGCGGCTTGCCCTTAAACTTTTGGAACCACTCGTTAAATCCTTCATGAGCCTCCAAGTACACCTTGTAGCTCATATGTTCTTTCAGAACTGTTTCTAGTTTTTTGTTTGTAATTTCAGCCATCAGCTGTTGTACACTTTCAGGCGGAATTTTGTTAAAGGCTAGCTGAGCTGCATCTATTTTTGATAAAGTTAAGAATGTGAAAATCATAGCATTACTTTGAAGTAGTGCTTCTGCCCTTTGTTCTTCATAGAAGATAACCCAATCTAAAGAAGAAATTTTCAGAAGGTCCTCTTCTGTTATTGTTGTCATCAAGTTGGTCTGTTTTTCCATCTCTTGAGGTTTGTTCCTGATATTTCCAACAATTTTTTTAGTGATCTCAAAAATGTTCAATTCAAAATCTTCTCCATATTTCAAAGCCGCTCTTCGCTCATCATTGTCCGATATTTCTTCCAAGCATTTGGCATACAAGCAAATCTGCAGATTATCATTGACTTTACTCAAGTAGAAGGCAACTAAACGGGTTTCCCCCATTTTCCATAGTCTTTTCCCATAGTGTTCGATGCATGTTTCAACTATGTCACGGCTTTTTAATTGACCCACTTGGTCTAAAAATAATATGAGATGCGTAGCAAAGCGAAGAAACATTGTTGAGACCTTTGTGTCAGTAACCCATTCATCTAACACTTTCACAAGTTTGTTGATTTCGTCAAGTATCAAAAGCTTCTGAATTATATGTTCTGGAGATTTGGCTTCCATAATAACATTCCGAGGACCTATTGATTCTAGCTTTTGAAAAATATCATTAAGTGACATTCTCTGATCCCAAAACCAATCTGGAAGTGGTGCATATTCTCTGTTCACATTTTCTCTTATTTCTGATTCCACTCGAATATCAACCATCGCACGTAAATAAGCCCATAAATAGTCTTCCCAGGTCTTGCATGCTGGCAGTATTGATGCTAATATTCCAGAATATGCAGCAATTGCAGCTTTCTCTTCCAATTGAAGATATTCCTTCTTACAGTATTGTATTGCCATAAGTTTCCAGACATCCCTGGTTGGATTTCCTTCAGTTTCATAATATTCCCCATCATTCAAATCACTGAAAGCGAAAAATATTCAATTAACAATCATGGACAAGTTCAACCTGATTTAAATTCACAAAAATTTTGCAAGCTATTTGAGGAACATTCGGAACTGGGTTCTTCTAATTATTTGTATTGTATTTAAAGATGTATTCAAGAATATAATGTGATCACTTCAGGCTTATATTCATTTCATTTCTGTTGATTCCGAAATCTTAGATCCATAAATGGCATTGTCTTTATACAAGGCCGATACCACCAAAGATAGTTCTGTGAACAGCTGTATCTTGTCATCATTCATTGATATTGCCGATTTGAATTCGATTTAGGCTCATTTCTGCGAGTAACCTTGTAAAAAATGGTGTAGTTTTATTTCAACCTCTGTAATTTTTGTGAGACCGGTAATAGAGGGGATGGTGTTATGAGGTCATATTTGATACCGTTTTGAAAAATCTTTAGCCCAATTCCCAAGGTAGTTAATAGTTAGGAAGGGGGTTACGTTCCACTGCGACCTCAAGGTCTATTGTGCCCCCCATCAGAGCCGTATTCGCAACTGCGCTACCTATAGCTCGCCCTCCAGCTCCACAGCTCCAATGAACTCCAGTATCTGAGAGGGCTTCAAGGAGGTTAGATCCTCATTCCTCCTGTATTTCTCTTGTCCAAGACATTCTTTGCGCTGGTTTCCAATGGCGAGGCATTCTGTAACCAGGTGAACAGGAGTCTCCTCCTCTTCACCACAGAATCTACACTCGTCTGTTTCTGTTAAGCTCATTCTCATCATATGCTTCCTAAGGCGACAATGTCCTGTGAGGAAGCCAGTGAGTAGGCGTAACTTGTTCTTACTGAGATCCAAATACTTTTTGGATCTTGAACTTTCAAAGTTCCAAATGAACCTTTTAGAGTGGTCCATTCCTGGAAGGTTCCTCCAGAGTGCTTCTCTTTCGGTCTCTTCCTTCTCCAGAAACTCTTTCTTATAGGTGCGTTTACCTATGCCACAGAAGGGTTCTGGGTCAGTGTGTGGCGTTTGTGCTCCCTTTCTGGCAAGTGTATTGGCCTCTTTGTTTCCTTTGATTCCTGAGTGACCAGGAACCCAGACTAAAGAGACTTTATTTTTCTTGCCTACTACATTGAGTTTCCTCCGGCACTCCCATATCAGCTTTGAGTCGATGATATAGCAGTTCAGTGCTTTGATAGCAGCTTGACTATCCGAGTGGATCACAATGTCACACCCTTGATAGTTTCTTTCCAGGTTTATATCTATGCATCTTTCGATTGCAAATATTTCTGCCTGAAAGGCACTCGAGTAGGAGCCTAACGATAGTGGTAAGGTAAATAACTAGCGGTTTTGAATTAACAAGCCAAATAAAATTGTATTGGGTTGAGGTTTGATACCTATTTTTTGCGGATAACCATTTTAATGCTCCATCTCTTATTTAGCAATGATGTGTAAAATGTTAGAAGTAAACGAAAAACCACCTAACCTCCAAATCACAACGCGCGTTATGTTTTTGGGACAAGTAATGACCATGTTGTCAACTAGAAAGTGGGGATAACACCACTATTACTGGCATATGAACCGCACGTTATGACGGTTACTAAAAAAATAAGCCTTATATTTCTAAGATAATTCATGTCATTATATTGCGGAATAAAAATCATAAGCTTTGTATTTTTGCTTTTGCTGCAACAAAATATCTGTAACTTCCTTTGTCCACGATATGCGTTTCTTAATCTTCAAAAATTGATGCTTTTCCCTGGGTGGCAAAAAAATTAAAATGCCAAGAGTGCCAACATCAATAAAAATAAATCATAAACTTCTGAATTGATGTGCCAGATACTTGATGAAAAACTGATTGGTTTGAATGTATTTTAATGAAAAATGATCCTGATTTTGTCGAGATCGCATCACCAAAACCATAGATACCGTAGAAATTTCTAGCGAATTATCGAAAACAAAATTGTCACTTTGCACTGACGTAAAGTCTGGAGTTTCCCCTTAGTTTGAAATTTTTTTTGACAGCTGTCGAAAATTTCTTCAATTGGTTTTTAGAACTGAAAAATGCGAATCTACCTACAAGGTGCATGAACGAGCGCTCAAGAGCTCCTGACTTCACGCCAGTCCTTTTTATAATTTCTAATAATCGTCTGAACTGGATTAGTTTTCTATTAAAATGTCGTTTCAGTTATATAAATTCAATGGAATTATTCCACCCAATCTGGTTATTAAGTGATTTCGGCGATCTTTCTTCTTTGTTAGTCTCAATACTATATAGAAAATTTAATTTCTTTGTTTCTCTAAGATTTCTTTCCTTTCTTTTTCAACATGTAAAATTTAGCATTAGTAAAGCGATGCTCTTCTGTCAATAAGTGATCTGCGAATGTTGAATTTGTTTTTCCTTCGACAAAATAGCTTCTAGGTTCTTCGATTATTTTCCAAAAAGTTCTACCGGTTTAGTCGATATAAAAACTTGAACAATCACAAGTTTTATATATATATATATTAATTTATATTCTCCAATGTACATATCTGATTGCTCCGTTGTGTCTTTGTTGTTTTGGATATGCTTATAACCGTTATTTACTGCAATTTGTTTGATAATCTTCAGTTCTTCATTGAAATTTACGTAAAATAACAATGTGAGAAGCACTGACGTAAAGTGCGGACATTTTGCACGCTTTTTTCTGTGTAACAAGGCTGCCTTCCGTCCTTTGTCAATATGACAAATACTGTCATTGTTTCTCTATGAACTTCAGAAGATGGAATCACCTGCTTATATAGAATATATATAAAAAACTCAATTTTCTTCTCACGTAGAATGGCTAGAAAGCTGAATTTTCACATAACTCATTTTATCAACGCTTTCTGTAGGCACAAAATTCCAGTCGGATATGGCGAATAGTTTCTGAGATATCGAAGTCAAAAAAATAACATATTCCTTTCGGAGGAAAAGTGACTTTTCATGGCTCGCCTTCAATTACCCGCCGAACGTAGGGTAAACCCAGGCTCGCCATGAAAAGTGACACTTCTCCAACTTATGAAATAATATACTATTATTCTATTGATACGATCCTCTCGCAAATTCACATGAACCTTCGTGTCGTTATTTCACATTTCACCTCTCCAAGTAAATAACAGAAGAAAAACGGAAAAATTACATTACAGCCGAAGAGAAGTAAATTCCAGTCCTTTTCAAAAACTAAGACCTATGATGATGATTTTACATTTAACTACAAAATTTAAATTCAATATTCAATTCAGGTGACTATATCTACGGTACTCTTCGGTGGATTTGGCTCATCAACAAATTTCAACGGCTCATTTAGACCTCGAATGTACCCTGAAAATATCAAAATTCTAGGCAATTCCTATCGAGATTATCGAGTCAACGGCCGGCCGGACAGAATTGAATTTGACCACGAATTCTTCATATGTTAGTCTAACGTTACCGTTTGAGACTATTCTTGGCTCAAAATTCGAAAATTACAGAGATTTGGGCAAAATGACAACGCATATGTTCAAAGAAGCGAGCGCGTAAAAAAAGGGGAATGTGCTCTAACTGATGTATCATGCTGTTATAAACTGCATTTTTATGCTGATGGGCATGTATTGATGTATTGCGTCTTCTTATAGCGGTATGTTTATAAAAGATGGAGATTTTAGTTGTCAAACAGCTTTTGTAATAGTTCATCAGTTTCAACAAAACTAAACAAGATATCATCTACCTCTAAAAGCTGTTTCATCAACGGATTTTTATGCATTTGGTCCTGTATAAAATCCATGAAAATTTCCGCAAGTAAAGGACTTCCCATAATTAATCCCTCACTAGAATTGAAAATTATTTTAGATTCTTCAGGACCCTTCTTAGTCCGCTGCTTCAACAGAATAATGCAAGAACACATGTAGACAGTTGAACTACTTTACCCCCCAAATCTCCTGATAATTTACATAACCAGCACCCATTATGGGTGAGAGACAGTGTAATTTACCCTATTCTTCTTCGCTGTGCGGCGCCCGCTCCGGGCTGAACTGAGGCCATGTGGCCTATTGTTCCTCCGCATACTGCTTGAAAGACTCAGTCCCGCAGACAAAAATTCAGACAAAATTTAAGGTTTCTGTTTCAGAGATAATTAGATTTTTTGAAAGACGTGCTGACTAGAAATTGGCCACAAATCAAATAGGAAATTTATCAAAAATCAAAAGATAACGAAAAATAACTATGACATCACAGCATATGTTCAAAATGCAGACCGTCAGCCTCGATGCATTTCTGACAACGGCGAACTAATGAATTAACTGCATCTTTCATCATTTCCTGATTTTGCCTCAGCTCAACACAAACATCTTTTATTCACTGGATCTCGTCGCGGGTTGTCACGGAAGTACTATAAACATTTTCTTTAATGTAACCCCTAAACAAAGTAGTCCAGTATGTTTAGGTCGGATGAGCGAGGAGGCCAGGGTATGGTTCCTACATTGGCAATCAGCTCGGCGAAATTAGCGTTTTCGGTATTCGACCGATCCAACGCTCTGGATATTTTTCGTCGGGCCATAATGAGGAGACGCACCATCTATCTGAATCCAATGCCTTTGCAACAGATGTAAAGGCACGTCTTCCATTAAACCATCCAAGTCGCTATCCAGGAAATCGTGGAACAGCATCGCGTTCAATCTTGGGGGTAAAAAGTGTAGCCCACAAAGGTTGTTACTTATTGCCCCCAGCCACACATTGACGCTGAATTCCTGTTGGAATGAGCGTGGTCTTGTTTCGTGCGGATTTTCTACATCCCAAACATGTAAATTGTGATGATTTACAATACCTGCTCTTGCGAACTGCGACTCATCCGTCCATAAAATCTGATGTAAAAATCGTGGATTCGCATTAATAGAATTTAGAAGCCAGTGGCAGACATTAAATCGTTTTTCTGCATCATCAGGTTGCAAGTTCTGTACCAGTTTTAAGTGAAACGCCTCGATGGTTCTTCTTTAGTGTCCTGAATACTTTTAAGTGAGACACATTGAGAATTCTTGCCGCCCGCCTTGTACTCAATTTCCTTTCGGTATCAAAAGTACGTATATAATATCCTCCGGTTTCTGAAATTATCAGATTAACAATTCGATCTTGTTCTCTAGATTTTTTTAGTCCAAACTCGCAGAACCGTCTATGTGTTTCCTCAAAAACTTTTGCTCCGGGATGTCTTCTTGCCGGAAAACGTTGTACATACTAACGAACTGCAGCAAGGGAGTTACCATTGCAAAAACCATAAATGAAATGAATGTCAGCATACTCATTGTTTGAGAATACGTTTGGCATTTTTGAGATCTAAAACAATTAATATTTTTTGCATTTAGTAAACGTATCTGTCAAACAAACAATCGAATCGATTGTTTCAAGATATCTCTCCGAGATATTACCGAATTCAATTCATGGCTGACTAAATAATGAATTTGTAGCCAATTTCGAGTTAGCACGTCTTTCGAAAAACCAAAAATCTCTGGATCTGGAATTTCAAATTTTGTTCTGTAAAAGCAAATTATACTCCAAATTGAACAAGCAGTTCGAAGTGGTCTTATTTATTCATTAAAAATAACAGTGACAAACTGTTTCCTTCAAAATAATTGAGATGTGACCGAATTGCTTGCCACTGGTGTGCTATTGCATTAAAATGATATTTTCTTGTGAACTCTTAGGGCTCGAGATAGAGGTATATAATATACATTTTTCCGAATCAGGACAACGAGGAGAATATCCCATTAAATTTGTAACGATTAAAACTGATACACCCTGTATACATAAATAAAAGAAATTATTGAAATAAAATAATTATTGGTGGTATTTTTAGGTTTCCATAGGCAATTGGCGAAAGTAGAACCCTCATTATTTGTCTCTCGGCTCGTCATAGCCATTTACTCAGATAAGATAGGCACCATTAAGGTCAAATTTCAAAGGAAGGTACTTCTATGAACTGTTATGTCATCTTCTATGTCATAGTTAATATCTTGAAATACTGGACTTGAAGAAGTTGAAGCCTGCAGTATGAACTGGTTGGACTCAGCCAGCACTGATGCAGGTCCCAAGCTCGGGTAAAGAGGGAGGGTTGTCAGCCTAAGTTGGCACCCTATCTAACACAAAATACCTAATAATGTTTGTTTTGGAGATTTTATTTGAAACTTTTTATTGTACGACTATTGAAAAGCAGAAAAAACTACAGAGAGATGCAAAAAGTCAATGTTTGCAAAGGTCACCCTTTGATCTACATTCTCCTTTTGTTTGAAAGGATCTTTACAGGACACCTGTATAATAGGAACAACAGGAATTCAAAAAGAATACAAAGAATATCTGGGCTTTTCAAGAAACAGGTAACCCTCTGTCAGGTCCAACGAAATAAGGGATCAAGCTAACAGAATAGCAGGTGCCTTAAGAGTCATATGGAACAACAAGCACATGATTACTCAAGCCAATAACAAGATCTATATAAACTGCATAAGAACCAAAGTGACATAGAAGGTTGAAAGGATTTAAAACAATAGATTTGAATCCAGATTTAAATAAGAATTTCTGTAAGTTATAATTAAGAAGGAATAAAACCTATTTGCACAATTTTAGGTAATTTGCAGGACTGAGCGTTTTTTGACAGGAACTATCTCCATTAAAATTTGAAGAACTGTGAATGAAAATTAAAATAGCAACTTATCTTATTCATAGGAAAAAAGCGATGACAATCTCGATTTTTTCGATAATTTTCGAAAAAATCTTGATTTTTTTTCTACCCTGCTGACATACGCTATGAAGACCTGAGCAGACAACTAAAGAACAAAAAACAGGGAACAACAGAACAACAACAGTGACAAGAATTGTGAAATCAAGCTCGTAATCAGATAGGGGCATAGGCCAGAGACACAGGGGCAAAAGTTTCATGGGACTGTTGACAACCGGGCAGATACCACAAAAGACATGAGTACTCTTAGGTTGCGTTCAAATTCAATGTCCAATAAAAAGTGTGGAAGTACAGAAGAATCCTAATGTGGAAACCTTCAAATTCAGAACAAATATGAGCATTGCACATGTCACGTTATTTCTAACGAAATATTTCCTCGGTTGAAAAGTTCTCATCTTGACAAACGTCCTATGTCATTTCAAACTCGCTTAAGTTTTACTAGGCCTCGACTCCGAACGCCAATATTGACGTCCGGCGCATGTCGTATAACGTTGATTCTGAACATAACCCAGGATATCTCATAGAAGAGCTAAGTTTTAATTTACAGGCCTAAGACCTAAATTAAGAGGACGAAGAAGAAGCAGTCAACAAGAATATAAATTCACATTTTTCTGTATTAAGATAAACTGGAGAAATATATTAAACATTGAACAAAAAGTACAACATTTTTTCTATATTCAAATATTCAAATTTGTTTACAACTGTATCTTCAAGATTCAAGAAAGTATTTCAAAATCTATTGAAACTTACTCATTGAATTCCTTCATTTCTTGATCACAATCCATGATGTTATCAGAATCGATTTGTTCATGAGTTTTAATATTTGGATTGTGATACAATTTCCATCCCTCTAGAAGAGCAGCCCTCCAAGCATGTCCACTTGATATACAGATTTGTTGAGCTTCATCCAGTTTACCATTTCTAATTTTATTGAACACTATTTGACCAAGCATCTTTTCATCCTCCATATCTAAATCATGTAGAGGTAAATGCTGATAATGAGGGGCATCTGGGTCTAATTTATCAACTACTTTTCTGCTACTACTAAAAGCAATTGTTTCAGCTGATTTAAGCTGATGAAGAGTATTTTCCCATCCACTTGTGTGATCTGGATAATCTGATATTAAGTTATCTTCTTCTGAACTACAATGTTCTAACCAATCTATAACCAATTGTGTTTCTCTGAGTAAATCATCTCTTTTGAATAAACTTTCCACACACAATTTCTCACTCAGACCTGTGTAAGAATCCAAAATTATTTCATCATTCATTGAATTTCTAAGAGCTAGTCTATCTTGATATAGAACGAATAATAACCTCCAAGTATTCTTCTCATTGATGAGGTGTCTCTCTTCTTCAAAGTGAGAAACAGCTACTTTCAATTTTAAGCCTTCTATTACATTCACAGCATCTGAACAGCATCTGGCAAAATCAGCTACAACTTCCAAAATACCCTGTTCTCCAGAAAAATTATGGAGTATTTCAAAAAATTCTGTATTTAAATTATCCAATGTACTCTTCCAAGGATTTGCACCTTGTATAATAGAACCACTGATCATTTGATTGCTTCCTATTAGAATATTCATTGTATCATCATAGCCACCCAAAATAGATTTTTCTTGCATTATCCGTTCCATTTCGTAGGGAGTCATTGTAATGGAAAGATTAACATCCCTTTTTCTCTGAGAACCAATGGCCTTAAATAGTCCCCGTCCATTTGAAGAAGTTGCGTCTTCTAAAAATCTAACAGATCTTTCTAAATCGTTATCCATTTTAGTATTAATCAAACCAAGAAGTTTCTCAAACAAACAAAACCATTAACCAACATTATTTTGAATAAGTCACAGAACTAGAACTACAGACAAATAATCCAGAGCAGCTGACAATCCAGTAAGAAAAAAATTGCATAGATTATAAAATATCGAGCGTTCGATAAAACCCACTGAACTCTATACTACCTGGAACGGACCCGTCCCTTCAAATTTATCATCAAAAGTGAGGCCAGGGGCAGGCAAGACAAAGAAAGACTTATTTACGGTAACCTCTCCTTGTCATACTAATTGAATTCAAATGGAATGCTGACTGAAACGAGTTATGTTTGTTTGAAAATCTTTCTTGTTTGCCTGATATTCGAAATTAGGTGTGTGGACTGACTATTATTGTGATATTTGTGATAGTTTCAATTGAAATTAAGAAACAATGGTGAATTATTGTGCAGCGTTTGGACGCAAGAACGAGCAAGATCCTCGGCGAATATCTTTTCATGGGTAAGTTGGTGTAATATTTACATTTGGATCATTGATAGATCGATAGTGGATTAAATTTTTATAGTTTTCCATTCAAACGACCAAAAATCCTGCAGTTATGGATAAAGGCAGTTCGCAGAATGAACTGGACTCCAACTAAATATAATACAGCAAACTTTGTGGGGAGCATTTTCTTCCAACTGATTATGTTGTGAAACCTGGAAGTACTGCTATGTTATTGAAATCTGATGCTGTACCTTCTGTTTTTTCACACCCAAAGTATTTATTACCATAGTAGACTATTAAATTTAGAATTGCATGGAAAAAGTGCCACCATAAGGTAAAAATCGTTTTTATTTAATTACGCGCTTGTTCCATGAACATCATTTCGAAGGAAAACGATGAAATTGCAAGGTGGATTTGGGGGCCAGTTACCTCCGTCTGATATTTTGTTTTTCCAATATTTCCAGAATCACGTATGCGATCGATTTGAATTTGATCCAGATGAAAAATAACGACTCGTTACATCAGGTTAGTTCTTTTTGAGGTTTTTTACCAACCCCATAAGAGTTAAAATTTAGCTTAAACGTTGTACTGCTTGCAAAATTAATTCTTTCATAATTTATGCAAAGATAAAATCACGTGTACCCCTAATTAATCTGCAAATTCAAATAAAATCCAAAAAATGCACGAGCGTTCCATTTAACAACATGGGATAGAAAGAGATAGATATCCGTATGCCACACACGTTGCCTAAGCAAACTTTTTGCCTCACTTTTCGTCCAAGACGGGGCCGTTCCAGGTAGTATATATTTCACTGATAAAACTAAAGAGGAAATGGTCTTTGATAAAACACAAGGTCAAGTGCTATGTTCCCTTAGGACCTATTATAGTTCATTTGTACCATTTGTAAGGTTTCAGATATAAAATTTCGAAAGTAGACACTATGTACTGTACTGGTACTTTTGGAATGATAAAACTCTTACCGACATTACAGGTTTCTATTGAAAGCCGTAAAGAACTAGAACTCTACCTTACAGGCGTTCTTTGTAACTTGAAAATATGACTCTAGATAATCTTTGGCCAAGATCGTGATCGTATAGTGATTTAAAAGGACTCTACGTTGTGTATGTAAGTATGTAACCCAAATTACGCTTGATTCAATAGAAGAGATTGACGGGAAAATAGAAAATTCAAAACACATAGTTTAGCACTCAAAACAAGAAAATAACAAGTTTATTTCAGAGTGCCAAAAGGTAGGGAGGAAAAAAAACACAACCCTGAAGGGGAAGAAAAAAACAACCTCCCTCCTTTTCTCGTTCATATGCCATTAACTCACAAGTAAAGACTATTCATAAACAGGTTGACTGGTGAGAATTCTCTCAAATGGTGTTTAAAAATGATTGAGTAGATTAAAGGCGGTAAATTGGGAGTTATACTTCGCAGGGGTCGAACTATCATTTGACGGTTGATGATTGATGAGCTCCCACGGTGCAAGGAGAGGGGAATGCGACCAAAGATCCTCGTTATATATATTTCCAAACGTTGGGCAAAGCCTTGATTAATGTTTAGGTTGCGTCATCCGATAGTTGTCTCCCTGGTCAATAATCCCATCAAGTATTAGATAAACCATATAAGCAGTAAACGATATAACCAGTAAATGTTATAGACAGTAAACGAAATAAACAATAAACGATATAAGCAGTGGATGATATAGATAGTAAACGATATAAGCAGTCAATCATATAAACAATAAACGAGAAGTCATAACGGATAATAATGCATGGAGAGTAGCTTTTTAAAATGCTCAATCAATATAAGGTGATGAAACATAATGCCGACAATGGTGCTTATAAATATTCTTGCTATTTGCTGAAAACTACAACGATTACATATAGTATCATTTGAAGAATATTGCAAAATCTTATAATTGAAGTGATTATTAGACATTCGTTTATACAGGCAAATTCTTGTGAGAAGCACTTAGGAATTTAATACATATGGTCAGTTAGAATCATTAAATAATATGGAATAGACTTGATAATGAAGTATGAAAAATGGATACATAACAATACACAAGAAGCAAACCAACAGGGTGAAATACGTTGAGTCAAAGCAAATTGCCTCTTGTGAATTGATGGTAAATGATATGAGAAAAACACATGGGGTAAATAATGGACACTTTTGAAGCCAAAGGTAGCAAATTAGGGGAAGCCGATATATGAATGATAAAGTTGTAATTATAAAATATTGTTACTCACATGACAAACCCAAAGTATCTCTTCCACCCTAGAAGGTTTCAGATCAACTAACTCACAATCCCACCCTGTTTTACCTTCACGAATAACGAGCAGCCAGGAAAAATCAACAACCTTGTTGAGCCAAAAAAAAACCGAGAGACCGCTAGATTTCGAGGTTAGCATCGTACTTCGATTCGTAGAAAAGGATTCTGTGGTTATTCTTCTCTCGAACGGACTCAGCAATACGATTCCCTAAGTTCATGATAATATGGATTTCTGTACGGATAATGAAAATTTAGAAAAGCACTGCCGTGACGGCAGGAGCTTTTGAGCGCTCGTACATGCACATTGTAGGTGGATTCGCATTTTCCAGTTTAAGAAATCAATTGAAGGAATTTTCGACAGCTGTTAAAAAATTCTGAAACTTAGGCGAAACTCCAGACTTCATGTCAGTGCTTCAGCTGATCAATTTTTTTTCGATAATTCGCTAGAATTTTCTACGGTATCTATGGTCTTGGTGATGCGATCTGGACAAAAGTTTGCACGTAGTTTGAAAACATTATTCCTCAGCTAGGTGCAAAATTTCATTCCAATCCGATCAGTAGTTTCGGAACTATCAGGAAAAAAATAGTTTGAACGGCCATATTTACGGAACCCCTAGTCTTATTCTGCTCATTGATGAACGTGACCGTGAAATTCGCGATCCAAACCCACCCTGAAAATTTCAAGTTCCCAGGCCTTTCCCTTCGGAAGTTATAATTTTCTATGGTTTCTATGGTTCTGCTCATGCGATCTGGACAAAATGTTGCTTTAATATATCATTCCCGTTTAAAATACAAAATTTTATCTCGATCGAATCCGTAGTTTCGAAATTATCGAGAAAACATAATTTCAAACGACCGTATTTACGGAACCCCTAGTATAATTCTGCTCATTGATAAACGTGAACGCCACATTTCATATCTTCACCTATCCTGAAAATTTCAAGTCCCTAGGCCTTTCCGTTCGAAAGTTATGATTTTCTATGGTTCTGGTCATGCGATCTAGAGAAATGTAGCTTGAATATATCATTTTCCATTAGTATACAGAATTTCGTCACGATCGAATCTGTAGTTTGGAAATTATCAAGAAAACTAAATTTCAAACGACCATATTTACGGAACCCCTAGTATAATTTTGGTCATAGATGAAAGTGATCACGACAATCGAGATCCACACACACTATCCTGAAAATTTCAAGTCCCTAGGCGTTTGCGTTCAAAAGTAACAATTTTCTATGGTTTCTATGGTTCTGGTGATGCGAGCTGAGCAAAATTTTGCATGTAGCTTGAACACCTCATTTTCCATTAGAGTGCAAAATTTCATCTCGATCGAATCTGTAGTTTCAAAGTAATCAGGAAAACAAAATTTCGAGCGGCCATATTTACGGAACCCCTCGGCGAATTTTGCCCAATAACGAACTTAACCGCGGCATTCGAGATTCGAACCTACCCGGAAAATTTCAAGTTTCAAGGGCATTCCGTTCGAGAGTTATCGTGTATACGGATGGCCGGACGGACAGACTCGAATTTTCCGACGGAATCGTCATCAGTGAGGGGCCATTTTCGGCTCAAAATTCTAAAAATACAGACATCGTGACGAAATGATATAGCCCTCGTGTAAGTAGTACGAGCGCTCAAAAATGGCGGGCGCAGACGCCGGATCGGTTCAACTAATATTTCTTATAATTTTATTAAAAATAAATATAAATCATCCAAATTCAAATATTGTTCTATATATATACTGATACTCCTTGAAACTTATTCAGCATCCAACAGTACAAAGTTATTGATATCGTCGCCTTCAGGAGAAAATTGCGTAACTCCATGTTACAAAATTTTACAGGAGAAACAAAAAACACTTTGAACGTCAGAACGCGACCTGTCAGTATGACTGATTTAGTATAGGAAATACGGGAGTTACGCATTTTTCCCAAACGCGGTAGGAGATACGTAGATTTCATTTTCTAAAATTTAAATATACCCGATCATTTTGAGAGTTTGTTAATTTGCAAGCATATTAGTAACTATGTTGCCCAACAGATTTCACCAAAATACCATTTCTTGAAAAATGTGGAGTTACGTAGTTTTCTCCGGAACACGACGATATCCTGATTTTACTTCAACCAAACTTTATCAGAAATTTTTTTAGGTTATTCATAGAATAACGCTTCATAGAACTCAATGACGAAACTATATGATACGTGGTACAAATAAACTAAACCAAGGGTTAACTGAACTCGGTTCAAGAGTTAAACCGATATCAGATGAACCCTAGGTTAACTCCCGATTGTACTGCACAATAGAATCAGCTGACAAGATTATGTTTATGTTCTTCGATATTTGAGGTTAAGGTGAAGGAATACATAGTAAAATATGCTTCAAGGGACCAAATTTGGTCAGTTAGCTGAGGCAGGTTTAATTGGCGGTTTGAGGGTCCCTTAAAGTCGGTGTAACACACATTGACCCCTAAGTGGGATTTAAGGGAAGATTAGCCTAACGGACCCTTACAAAAAAGTCGGTGCAAACGGGCGTAAGGGACCAAATTTGGTCAGTTAGCTGATGGAGGTTTAATTGGTGGTTTGAGGGTCCCTTGAAGTCGGTGCAACAACATTGACCGCTAAGTAGGATTTGAGGGACCATTAACCTAGATTCCGAGGTTAACCACCCTAAATGGGTGGGTAAGGCTCATTTGCACCGACTTTTTTTAAGGGTCACATAACTAATGGACCCTTAAATTTAAGTGGGACTTAAGTCTCAAATGGTTTGCACCAACACATTTCCCCCCAAATTTAACTAGGGGACCTTTAATTTAATGGAAGTATGGCACCGCCGCAGTTATCTAGTGGTTTTTGTGTCAATTCTGTTGTTATACTGTTTTAACCGAAAATATAAAGCGGGAAAGCGTTTTGAATTGAAAATAGAAGGTAGTGATTGTGTTGTGAATATTTAAGTTTATCTCGTGGTGTTGCTCGTGATCAAATTAATGAAATGTCCGCGAACGAAAAAAGTTACAGTAGTGAGAAACTTGGCTGGTACCTATTCATTAGCTGAAAAATATAAATATTTTGCTGATAAAAAAATCGTTATCGCTTATAATACATAAAAAAAATTGAACAGGAGCAGCTGAGGAGGAGCATAAACTTAGGATGGAATGTCTTCAGCTAAATGCCGAGATAGGAAAAAAACAATTAGAAAAGCTGTCCCGTTGAACTTCCTTCATTTATAATATATTTTTTGTTTTATTTTGAGGGTTGTTGCAGTGGCGGCTCATCGGGTGAGGCAACTGAGGCGGCGCCCCACCTATTATTTCATCATTTTCCTCAGTCTCAGAGAAATTAAAAAAAATTAGAGAGCAATCACCAGAATATTAAAATATTCATCAAAACAAACCAAAATCAACAATACTTTTATTCGGCGCCAATGCTCCACGGCCTCCTGATACGTATGTAGAGGCGACAATCTTTTCGCCTTCGTCCAGAGCTAATTCGAAGGGGACGACGATATCCGAACGACGGCGAACGTCCAGGTAGGTTTCGCTAATTTTCGGATCCGAGAGGCGATGCAGAAATCGCCTCTCGGTATTTTCCGTGATGCCGGGAAGATACGATTTCCAACGTCGCTGGTCCCAATCACCCGATTTGTTTATGATGTTATGAAACTCCTGGCCCACCAGTAACCTCGTTTGCTCATGCTCCGTTGAGTAACAGTTTTTCCAAACGTTAGATTATCATTTCCTTGAATAACCTGATTTAACTTTCGTTGTGGTTTAATTGTGTGTGTTCGTGTAACGTGTTGATACCCGGTATGAATCCAGTGCACGATTCAATAATGACGCCATCAGCGAGAATAATGGTCAATTTTTTGAGGCATTATTGACAAATGCGCGGCTTTGAAAGATAAACGGATAAATTTGATTTATTAAAAGTGAACCTATAGCGCATTTGCCAAATTATAATTTTTCGTATTTTTTTTTCTAGAATAAATCCGATAATGAAAATTCTTCTCCACAGTGTATCCCTCTGAGTATCTTATCATGGAAAAAACATCGTTTTTATGCCACATGAAATTTTATCTATGTATATATCAAATTTTTTTATATAATCGCCTCAGCAGTTGAAGAGGTCACGAGCCGCCATTGGGCTGTTGTTTCTTAATTATTAAAGAATAAAATGTACTTTTCAACTTATCTTTTTTTTCTTTCATCAATAACTTACCGCAGTTTTTAATTTCAAGAGTTATGTGGTAACACCTTAAGTTCTAGTGAGAAATAGTTATCTAGTAATCTAGTGGGATAAATCAATAAGAGTTACTGGCTGTATGCATGACAATTTATTATTCAAAATGAGAAGGAACATCTGGTTTTTATAAAATATCAGTATTAGGTATCAGTTCATCTTCATTAATATCCTCAGGCAATAGGGGATCTGGCTCTTTCATGTCTTTTGCAATATTATGGAGGACAGTCGTTCCACAATTATGGCCATGATAGTTGCCAGTTTTACCATGAGTACATAAGCAACGACTAGGAATCTATGCTTCCATATGCCAAAGACCCTCAATCGCATTCCTGGTGCGAATTAGGGATTCATTATTAAGGTTTTCACCGGGAGTGACTGGATTTGCTGGAGGTGTCATTGAATAACTTCGGAGTGAATAGGCACTGTCCCCTAAAAAAATTAAATTTCAAGATGCTGTTTGATATAGTGTAAAGAAAAGGAAGAATTTTTTGTTTGAGTTTTAATTAAAAAAAATAACAATAGTATTTCCAGAAATAAAGCATTGTAGGTATATGAATACAAGGACATGGATCTTCATGGAATCTTGAAATCCCCTGTCTGAATCAAGTGCCCACTGCTGGCATAAAATCTGAGTGTCCAGGAAGAAGTTGGTTCATCGGCGTGAGGCTGTTATTCCTTAAAATAATATGTTTCACATGAGAAGAAGAAATAATTAAAATTCATATTTAATATCTAAATTTACTAATTATTTACCTATCATCCGGATATTTCAATTGCTCCTCGATCTCAGTAAGAAGTTTCATTACTGTAGGCTTTGTCAGCCTGAACCTTCTGAAGGAGTCCATTTGCGACATCTCATAGTAATTGGGCCTGATGAAATTTCGTCTCGGATAACCCATCTCAACAAATTCCAGGACCTCATCAAAAAGTTCCATCTTCAAAAATATCTTTTTATTTATAAATATATTTATATTTATAATATTTATATATGATTACAACGTGGGCACAACAGAATCAGCTACTAGACTAGATTGTTTATGTTATTCGATATTTGATGTTAAGTTAAAGATGCTTAAGGGACGAAATTTGGTCAGTTAGCTGAGGGAGGTTTAATTGGTGGTTTGAGGGTCCCTTAAAGTCGGTGCAACACACATTGATCGCTAAGTGTGATTTAAGGGACCATTAGCCTAACGGACCCTCAAAAAAAAGTCGGTGCAAACGAAATTTGGTCAATTAGCTGAGGGAGGTTTAATGGGTGGTTTACTGGTTTGAGGGTTCTTAAAAGTCGGTGCAACACACATCGACCGCTAGGGCCCGTTTGCACCGACTTTTTTTTAAGGGACATTTAACAAATGGACCCTTAAATTTGAGTGGGACTTAAGTCTCAAATGGTTTGCACCATAACATTATCCCCCAACTTTAACTAAGGGACCTTTTATTAAGTACAAGTATGGCACCGTCGCAGTTATCTAGTGGGTTTTGTGTCAATTTTGTTGTAAGTCTGTTGTTACCGTCAAAATAAAGCGAGAAAGCGTTTTGAATTGAAAATACTAGGTAGTGATTGTGTTGTGAATATTTAAGTTTATCTCGTTGTGTTGCTCGGTGCGAATGGGCGTAAGTGTGATGGGACCATTAGCCAAACGGAACCTCAAAAAAAGTCGGCGCAAACGGATATATCCTAACTATTCTATGATCAATAGCGTTCGAACAGTTTCAAGTTTCAAGGCCACCAGCTCTTTAACCGCTTCATAGACAACTGATGTCCAAATAAGTAATAATAATGATATATAATATATAATTACGTTTTTGGAGCGAAAGCCGATCTTTTAAAAATAAAAAGATTTATTTACAACGGAAGATTATCCTATTCTAACAATAAGCTAGGAAGAAATGCACTGAATTAATTGAATGATACATCCATCTGAGACGTATTTATAACATTTCTTATCTCAAGTTAATTACGACAATCAGTATCGAACAATGGGACAAATATACACCCACACACGTGGCGTGTTCAAAATGATGTGTCATCAAAATGTAACAAGGTAATATAATTATTCGAATAAGAATAGATAAGGAGTTCATCTGCAATATACAGGGTTGGCATTATGTAATTCCTCCCCACCTTGAATAAAGGTATCACCTGTAGTAGGTGTAGCTTTACAAAAAATATCTTTTCTTAAATATTTCAAAATAGAATAAGTAATTATCAATAAAATGATTATTATAAAAACAAATAGTAAGGTAAATCTTGAAGGCTGGAGATTCCATTGGTCCAGGTCTTCTATCTTGATATCCGGGATGTCTTCATCTTTCCGGGATTCTTCATTTGTGGATAAAATTATCTTGGGTAAAATCACGTATTTTTCTTCATTAAACGTAGTAGTTGGGACAATTTCTTTTCTCGTGTTGCTCACAGCACATTTGGTTCGTAGAATTGTCATAGGAGGCACAAAATAATGTCTTGTTTGCTGAAGACATTTTTCTAAAACATTTTTATTTTCGATGGATAGGATATTTCCATCTTCTAATAATTTTAAATCTGGGGAAAGTACCGTTGTCGTTCTTGGACAGTTTTCGGTGTGGTTTTTCAAAATATTTTGAAGGCATGCTGGTGATTCAGCTAAGGCGTCTTGATCGCAGAGATAATCATCTTCTATTGGATGGCAAAATTTCGTTGACCATTTCAGGGTTTCTTCTTGTGAGAGTACATAGGGATCGGTATATGGAAGGGATAAATTGTTTTGTGGTAGATAGTAAAACTTGTATAAATCATAACTTTCTTCGTATACCGTTGGGATTGATATTAAAAATAGTAATGCTTTCTTTTTGAAAATTACTTTCGTATGACATATCTGATAATAATCTTTCAGATGATGTAAAGGTATTATCGTCACATTTTTTATTAATTCAAGAAATTTTGAATAAGGTAAAATGGATTCATGTAAAAGATGTAATCTTGCAAAACTCACTGCGGTTGCAATTTCATCTAGAATATTTTTGATATCTTTGAGTTCAAATGTCAGGAGATGCATGTATTGAATTTCTTGTATTGCTGGTATAACTTGAAGCAATTTAAGGTTTTCTGACATTTTCTGAAATTTTTCAATATACTTATTTTTAAGGTCATTTACGACTGTTGCGATCTGTTTTTGATTTCTTATCAAAACTTTTTCATTTTTCTGAATACTATCGAAATAGTTTTTATATAATTCTTCTCTATTCCGATGATGAAGAACTATTCTGAATAAAAGTTAATTAATCCTCCTTTAATAATATTAATTGAATATGTTCATTAAAAACTTCTCCCATTTTTTATATCATTTGTGTGCTATTTAAAATTTAATGTGCGAGCAAAATTAGATTTTGACTTCATTTATTTCTTTTCGATAATTCGAAATTAATTCTCATATTTTATTCAATTCAACTGGTACATATTGGTACATATCGTCCTTTATTGGCATAACATCCAATCATAACATGATAATTATTTTCAAGGGTTCTTTGCATTTGAGTTGGGATTATAATTCGTAAAATGAATTTCAATTTTATGGATTTTACAAAAATCTTGGACTAAGCCATTTTTAAATTCTAATCCATTGTCACACGTTATTTTATTGGGAATGCCGTAATGGCTAAAATACATCAATAATTTATCTACGATTTCAATTTGAAGAGTAATATGTATGACGTAGGTTTTCCTATCGTAACTCATAGTACATTACTTTCGATTGTTATGTGAGACGTAAGCTTTTCCTAACGTAGTAGTACATTCTTTCTTTTGGAGATTAATATAATCGCGTTATTGAGCAGGGCTGGCTCTAGTGACATTACAATCAGGGGATTGAAATTGAGAATTGAAGAGACAATTCTTGAAATATGAATATTACAAAACTTGGAAACTTGAAACATGGAACTCTGAACAAGATGTTCCGACAATAATATTTTCATTTTAAATTAATTAAATTCTCTCGTAATCAATCGAGTTCATCTTGTATCAGTTTGATCAGGGGGTTTTAAATTCATTTTCCATATTTGAGGAATATAGCGTAGGAAGTAACATTGTTTAAAACATGTCTCAAAGAAAATACTATAATTTTTTTTTCTAATACTTTCGTTATTGTGAAGCGAATAATAATGATGACTATCAATAATATGAAACAAGGGTTTCAAACACCGTTGTTCAAAGAATGTCTGAAGGAGAATACATTAATCCTTCTAATGTTTTATGCTACTAACAAGCAAATGAAAATGAGATTTATCTCAAATAATATTTTTAAGAAATATCGCTTTTGTGCAATCCTATTAATTAATTCGAAATTATATTTCGTAAGACTGATATCGTCTGAATAAAAATTATCTATGTAGGTAGGTAGGTAGGTAGACCTCAGGTATATAGATGAGATATATTACGTAATAAAATATTTATGACTTTTTCCGTACTTTATAATATGGGATAATTTTGGAAATTATTTTCGAAGATGGTGACTTTAACCGTTTCTTCGTATATGGGATTTTAATTATAGGATTCTTAACATTACGCTGGACAGTGAAACAATCTGTCTCATTTGAATTCATTTTTATTTCATCATTTGAATGTAACCATTTCAAACATGCTTCATATTTTTCCTTATTAATTCGATTTTTAATCAACGATGAATCTTTTTCGATTCTATTCATTTCAATATTTTTATAATTATTTATATTTGAATCATTTTCGATTCTTTTCATTTCCGTATTTTCGTAATAATTTGCATCTGTGGCATTACTGGCATTTGTCGCCATTGAATCATTTTTGATTCTATTCGTATTTGCGAATTTATTTATTTTTAACATCTGATCATTATCGATCCTATTCGTCATTGCGAATTTATTAATTTTTAACATTGGATTATTATCGATCCTGTTCGTATCGAATTTATTCATTTTTATCATTCGATCATTTTTTAATTCATTAGTATTTCCTCCGATATTCCGATTCGGTAAGGAATATACAATTATCTTTATATTAGATTCCGCAAAAATATATTTTATCATATTTGAAATAATATGCCAGTCTAATTTATCTAGACCGCATGCAATTCTGGGTAAAGCTAAGTATTTGTCATTATTATATTGACACAATTCTTTAAGATATAATATTGATTGGAAAACGGTTTCATATTCTGGTTTATCATAGTATAAATCTTTAGTAATTAAATAATAAATATTTCGATCATCTATTTGGATCATTGCTACTTCTCCTAGTAGCTTATTTTGAGATTTTAAATTATCTATTTGACCAAATTTATTTTTAAATTCGAGGGCTACACCTCGGTCCATGCGAAAATCACGGGAAACGCAATGTGCTAACGCATAATTCTTTGGGGCTTTAAATAAATTACCTGTTTTTTCCGTTATCTTAGGGGAATCTTTAATATTTTTCAATTCATAATTTTTTTCAAAATCTTTATAAGTCAATTTATTATCTGACTCTATTATAATTCGACTGAGAGCATCAGCATTATCAGTTGAACCTTTCTTATAACGTATTTCGTAATCAAATTCTTTCGGAACTTCACCTTGAGATAAAACAGAGCCTATCGCGAAACCTGACGCATCAGTTGTAGGAACGAATGGCTTATCGAAATCGGGGTATCTCAATACAGGGTGATTCGATAAATTTCTCTTACATATTTCGAACGCTTCTATATATTTCGGATCATCAATATTAATTTCAGAATCTTTCTTCAAACATGAAGTTAAGGGTTTCGTTATCTTTGCGAAATTAGGGATACATTTTTTATAATATCCTACGAGTCTAAGAAATGATTTTATTTCTTTAGGAGTTTTAGGAATTGGAAATTCAGCAATTGCTTTCAATATTTTTGGATTAGGAACGATTCCTTTAGGAATATTATTATCATTTGTTTTAATTTCTTTTTCAAAGGAACATTCATTTAATTGAATTTTCAGATTATCCGCTTTAAATGCTTCTAAAATATTTTGGATATCTGCTAAGTGTTGGTTGATCGTATCAATTTTATGTTTTATTATATTTGAAAACTCAGGATCCATTGGGATATTTCGGGGTTTCTGACATACTTGTTGATAATAAAAGGGGATTTGAGAATATTCATTAGTTAATAATTGATTTTTAAAATCTAAATTAAGTCCATATTTATTCAAAAAATCTGCTCCTATAAGACCATCATAATTCTTATGGAACTTGTATACGACAAAGGGATGAAAATCATCAATTTGAAATTCAGGGAATAAAGGTATTAAAACTTTTTCATTTGCAGTTTGTTTTTTGAAACATGCAGTTAGTGTCGTAGATTCATTAAAAATATTTTTAGGGAAATTATTATACGCGAATTTTGGATCAATAAGACAAACAGAACATCCACTATCAATTAAAAGTTTACATTTAGGATTTTGGAATTGGATATAGGGGAGTTGGTTTGTGTTATCTAACGTATTATTTAAGTCAATGAGTCGTTCATGGCACGATCTCGAAAATTTTCATTTAAATATTTACTGGAATTATTACGTTCTGGATATGAACGTTCGTTAAAATCACGTTTTTCGAATCTCGGGTCTTTCGAAGTAGACGCAATATTAGTTAATTCTTCAATCATAATATTTGGATTGGGTTGATTATTAAAAAATTGTCTCTGGGGACTTTGGTGATATTGAGTAGAATAATTTGATCTCTTTTGGGGATAATTCCTCGTCTGAATCGACATTTTTTCAGGGGGAGATTGTATTCTTTGATTAGGATGAGGTTTGAAAACATTCTCGTTTTTACGTTCATTATTACCGAAGACTTGACGATTTGTCGGGAAATAAGTTTTCACTTGTTTTTGTTGGAAATTAATCGGTTGAGATGGAAATCTCGGTTGGGGATTATTTGGATAAAAATTTCTTTGATTATTTTGACTAGATTGGGGAAAATTTGATTGATTATTATGAGGAAAACTTCTATAATTATTAGTTGGGAAGTTTGCTCGATTATTATTTGGGAAATTATTTTTATTAGTTTGAGGGACATTTCTTTGATTTTGTTGAGGAAAATTCCTCTGATTATTCTGATTTTTATAATGCATATAGGGTTGTTGGTAAAAGTAATAATCTTGACGAATGAAATTTACTATATCGTCATAGTTCATAATTCCATGACCTCTAAGGGCTGTTCTTAATTCGGGGTTAATATTATAGAGCAGAACTCTAGTTGCTACTCGTGAGGCAATATTTTTTTCTTGATCCTTTTCAAGGATCGGCAAATTTGATAATTCGACTTGCGAATCATACTTATTTTTTAAATCTACTATTCTTTCGAGAAAATCTAAATCATTCTCATTACGTATTCTTTGGGCATTCTGGAGATCCCAAAACAAAACTGTGAGGCTTATTTTTTCCTCAAATCTTAGCTTTAAAAATTCCTTCAAGTTAAACCAGTTATCTGTAATTCTCTCATTAGAACTTACTATTTCACTGGCATTTCCTACCAATTTACTCTTTATTATATCGATAATTGCTTCATTTAATAACGCGTCGGCAGATTGGAACCTATTATAAAATCTTTCGCAATGATTCAAAAATCGTGCGAGATTTGCGGAATTACCATCAAATGGTACAATTGACTTTGAAAATAAATCAATTAATTTTAATCTATCGAACATATTTGGTTCTGGTGCGACTGCCATTTTATTCGTATTCTTCCGGCCTTTGAAATGCTTTACGGAAGTAATCTTGAAAAATTGTATTGTACTTAGAAAATAATTATTTTCGGTTTTTTTATTTTATAAGAAACCTAGGAAAAACTCTGGTAATCGGTTTTTTGTATTAAGAAACCTAGGAAAAACTCTGGTAATCGGTTTTTTATAAGAAACCTAGAGAAAACTCACACAAGTTTTACGCTCAAAACCGTGGGAAAAGATTGAAGACTTTGGACCAGGGTCAGTGACTGGGAATTAAAAAAGTGTTTCTAGATAGGATTCTCACCACGTTGTTTTTCTGGAGTCGTTGTAGACGCTACCCAAACAATCAAGGCTCCAAATGGCTTTTCTCCTCGTTGTTGCTGGATTTTGCACCTTAACAGTTGAAACTGAAAGTTTTTGGAAGTTCTTAGCGCGGCGATAACTACGATTTCACGCTCGAAGTTTCGAAACACAGTTCTTCACGAAAACCGGCACAATCCCATACCTCGTCGCCAATTACGTTTTTGGAGCGAAAGCCGATCTTTTAAAAATAAAAAGATTTATTTACAACGGAAGATTATCCTATTCTAACAATAAGCTAGGAAGAAATGCACTGAATTAATTGAATGATACATCCATCTGAGACGTATTTATAACATTTCTTATCTCAAGTTAATTACGACAATCAGTATCGAACAATGGGACAAATATACACCCACACACGTGGCGTGTTCAAAATGATGTGTCATCAAAATGTAACAAGGTAATATAATTATTCGAATAAGAATAGATAAGGAGTTCATCTGCAATATACAGGGTTGGCATTATGTAATTATATATATATATATATTTTTTTTTCCTCACCGTTGTTCGGGATTCAATTCACCACCTGCCGAGCGACAATCCGCCAAGGCAGTCGGTAACTCGCTACGGACTCTGCAAGAACTTTCTGACTATTCGAACAGTTTGAAGGATGACCTGCTTCTGCGCATGGGATACCAATTACTTGTCTAAACAAAGTCGTTCGGTATTCTCGACAAGGTGTCTCTCAATCAGTCCATTCACCGACATTATCAAAGGGAGAATGCTGATAGACCTTAGTTTGTGTAGCTCCTTCAGTTGGAATGCCAGATCTCCATACTTGCAGAGCTTTTCGGTGTAAGCTCTAGCGATGTTCTCGTCCGCTGGTATGGAGACATCAAGCAGCAGGCACGTATTCTTCTTCTTATCGAAAACCGTAATATCTGGTCTATTGTGAGCTACACCCAGGGCAGTGCTCATCGTAGCATCCCAGTACAGTTTGCACTGATCATTTTCCAGAAGAGTCTGAGGCTGATACAGATGTTGTCCAACCTCACCATGAACAAGCCCGAAACGGAGTGCGATCTGCTGATGATACAACTTGGCCATGGCGTTGTGTCTCTCGAGATAATCCCTAGGTGCCATAATTGAGCATGAAGCTGTCATATGCTGTATCGATTCGGGAGCTTGGAGACATTTTCTGCATCGGTCAGATGGTATATCTTTCTTCGCTATATGTTTCAGGTACAATCTGGTAGGTATCACCTGGTCCTGGATTGCAATGAGTCTACCCTCCGTTTCCGGAAAGAGATATCCTGCACGTAAGTACTCTACTGTTTCCAGCCTACTCACATTATAATTTTCCAGGTGACCAGGGTACCTGCCATGAAGGGCCTTGGATTTCCATTCCGATGTTAGTTCTTCAGTTGTTTTTATGGGAGGGGGTTGCTGATTCCGTTGAGCCAAATTGAGTGCTGAGATGTTGTCGTCAGCTTCACACAAAGCCTGGAAAAGAGGTGAGGTGTTTTTATAAAAATGTTTCCTCAGGCTTTTCATTATCTCTAGGGTGAGTGGCCTCGATATTGAGTAGACCCCTTCCTCCCTGGTGTCGTGGGAGGTAGAGTCTGATTGTGGACGAATGAGGATGGTGAATTCCACATCTGGTGAGAGCGGATCTCACAGCTCTATCTAATTCACGGAGCTCGGTCGTCGACCAGGTCAACACGCCAAATGAATAGGTCATACATGGCATCGCCCATATGTTAATGGCGGTAAACAGGGATCTTGAGTTGAGTCTCGATTTCAGGAGCAAATTTATTCGTCCAAGCAATTTTTCTTTGAAAAATTGTTTCATTGGTGAAACATTTAATTCAAGCGCCTGCCTAATTCCTAGGTACTTGTACGAATCATCGTTGTTCAGATTCGGTATGGTGAGATTGGTCATGAGGGTTGTTTGCTGCCCCGCATTCTGTATCTTTCCCCTCCTCACCTCAAGGACTGCGCATTTATCAGTACTCATTCGCATACCAATAGATTCGCTGAAAGCTCGTACTGTCTCTAGCAGTCCCCTGAGATCACTCTGATTTGCAGCATACAACTTCGTCGTCCATGTATAGATGGTGTGTGATGTTTATTTTCCTTCTTTTATCTATAACGTACCCATATATTGTGTTCTTGAGGAGCATGCTTAGAGGATTAAGGGCAAGGCAAAACCATAAAGGGCTGAGGCTGTCTCCCTGGAAGATTCCGCGACAAATGCGAACCTGCTCTGACTCCTCTGTACGACTACCACTTTTCACCAGCAATGTTGTCCTCCAGGTCTTCATGAGATGTTTCAAGATCGTAATGATATTTCCAGCGACCCCGTGCATCCTCAGCACCTCCAAAAGCCAGGAGTGGGGGCCGAATCGAAGGCTTTTCGGTAGTCCACCCACGCGACAGATATATTCCTGAGCTTTTTCCGAGCCTGTTTGGTCAGCATATAATCAGAGATGAGTAGCTCTTTACACCCCTTGGTTTTCACACGGCATGCATTTTGCTCGTGAGCCATCAGTCCATGTCTCCTCAGATGTTCGTGGATGGAAGTGAAGATCTTGTAGACGGTCGGTAGGCACGTGATCGGGCGATAGTTTTTGGGATTAGTGGGATCGTCCCCTTTAGGTATTAGGTGCGTTATGCCTCTGGTGAAAACTTCCGGAATTATGGAAGGGTCAGACAAGGCGCCCTGGAAAAATTCTTGCAGAGGTTGGTGTATGGAAGTGAAATATTTCCACCAATAATTCTGGATCTTATCAATCCCCGGAGCTGCCCAGTTCTTAGCCTTTCTCAGAGCGTCAAC